>CM053997.1:112500-1464455 GCA_028641955.1 Protonibea diacanthus | reverse complement strand
TGCTGCTAGGCGTTCATGGAGTGCAGTTAGCTTCTTCAGCCAGTAGGTATGGATCATATCGGGGCCTGGTGCTGTCCAGCTCTTCATCTTTGACACTCTTTCTTGGATGTCTGCCATTGAGATGGTTACTGGCTCTTGTTCTGGGAGGTTGCTGTGGTCAGTTCTTAGGTCCACTAACCATTGGGCATCGGTGTTGTGTGATGCCTCTCTTTCCCATATGTCTCTCCAGTATTTTTCCACCTCAGCTCTTGGCGGGTCTTACCGGTTGTTGTTTCCCTGCCACTTAGAGTACACTGAACCAGCCAAGGTGTAGGTGGTGAGGTGAGCCTCTCCCTCCTTAGTGTATCTCTTCAACCGGGTGGCCAGAGCTGTTAGTCGCTGTTTGGCAGTTTCGAGTGCCTCTGGTATGGAGAGTGAGTTGTACTTCCTGGGTGCCCCTTTTTACTATCCAGCTATATATATATATATATATATATATATGTGTGTGTGTGTGTGTGTGTGTGTGTGTATGTATATATATGTGTGGTCGGAAGACTAGAAAGGCGCTATAAGTACAGTCCAATTACCATCTTATACAAAAGCAACCACAATCAAGCTTCACATGTAAAACAGAACTTGTAAACAACTGACGTATCAATTTCTAACAAAGCATAACACGTTGGAAAGGCTGTTGACTTTAAACCAGTGCCCCCTGTGACAGATGATCAGCTGTGACAGAGCTGATCAGCTGCGCTGTTGAGGCATGAAACTGTGCCTTACTAGTTAATGGCAACACAAGAGGCATACTGTCAGAACAATATACAATGACATCAAATTATACAGATTAATAAATGTTTATATGAACTCTTACCCTGTATAAAGAATGTATAATATAGAAGGTATATCAAGTGGTTTACTCAAACCTTACATATACAGTAATATTAGCTTCCCTTTTTCGCTAGCTTGCTGCCTGATATCAGGGTCAGGTTGATCTGGGCCCAGCTCTTTCACACAGAGTTTGTCCGGCAAAGTTCTCCTCTCAAACAGATGCTGAAGGAGTGATTTTACCGTAGTGCGCGTTGGGCCTTAGAGGAGTACTGTTACGTACGCCATTGTCATGTAGAATATCGCTTGTACGTAGCAGCACTGCTAACTTTAGCCGTAGCTGGCTTGGGGCGATAAAATAATCACTTGTTCTGTAGTAGATTTGAGGATGCTGATTGGCTAAATTGTATGTCAAATATTCATACCTAAAATTAGCAATTGGTTTAACTGCTTCATAGATCCGCCTCCTCAGGGCGCTTTCTCCAGCGCCACATGCAGACAAGGGACAGCATGTTGCTGCACAGTGGATTTTCTATCATATTTTGCACATATTAATGGATGTATAACATTACTTAAACACACAAATATTGAAAAAATGAATTATTTAATATTATTTTTATTATTATTATTATTATTATTAAATTTTGAATTTTTTCATTTTATTTCTGTGGCTTAGGGAGGGCGGCGCCTGATATCTGGGTTCTGCACCGTAGGTCCAGACACGGAAATCCCTGCCCCCCAGCTGTGTCTCTGTGCTGGGTGCCCACCCTCTCCTGAATTTCTCCTGTGTCCTATCTGTAAACACCTTATCACACACATACACACACACAAAAAGCCTTTTGAACAAGGCTAAACCAAAAAAGACCAAAAAGAAGCCAGCAGCCGAGGAGGTCGACGGTATAAAAATGTCGCTCAACTTTTCTGACCGAAGAAGTTTCTGCTATCAGGCAACAGAAGAATACAATTCTCAACGGGTGGAGGAGGTGAAGCCGCTAACACTGCAATATGCTGAGAAGGAGAAAAGGACCGTCATCCTAGGGAACCGGGTGGCTGATTTGGGACAGTACACAGGGATGAACGACATCATACTACACTTCGCTGTTTCCTTCCACTCGTCCCATCTCTTCATCACTCCTTACCTTAATTTGTCTCCTCATCCTCGCTCCTCCTCTCTCCCCTCTCCTCTCTCCTTGTGTCTCCTTCAGCCTCCCTCCGGTCTTCAGAGAGGACCGACTCTCAGCCAGATCATTAATTTATGCCAGCAGCGGAGCCTCTGCAGTAAAAACAGGTGGCAGAGGAAGCAGGAAGATTTATTACATCTTTCTCTGTAAATACCATTAGTCTGTGTGTGTGTGTGTGTGTATGTGTGTGTGTGCTGGGTGCTCGCTCACATGCACATGGATCATGTTTGTTTTCGTGTGTGTGTTAAGCAGACAACTTGTTCTGGGTGTTGTCGCCCAGTTGGTTTGCATGTAGCATCATTAAATCTGCCTAAATGGAAACATACACTATGACTGCCACCAGAGATCACAGCATGCGCATTAAGAACTGTCATCGGCTCAAATAAAACTATTTATGGAGGTAACTGCTTTTAAGGGATGGTTCTGCCAGGATCACTTACTGTACATCAAAGCTACTGCACAGAAGAGAAGCACTGGAGGTAAAGCTCCAAGTCTGATATGCAGTCAGGCAAAGTCATGAACAAACCCCCCAGGAACAGAACAATGGTTGGCTCCACCAGCTGTTTCTAACTTTACAACAGAGCACCTGCTGCTGGTTGGGGTTACCACAGCAACATCTGAATGCTGTATATGTAACCCCCTGCACTCTGAGCACAGAAACTCTGGGGAAGAGGTTTAGTTAGTAACATGCATTAATGAGACATGTATGTTTACAGATGAAGATGGTGATGGAGAGATAGACAGAGAGAGAGAGAGAGAGAGTGAGAGAGAGAGAGAGAGAGAGAGAGAGAGGGGTTTGAGTAGAGTTTTCAGTAAAGGGAGATGTGACTACATCTTCAACCAATACCTTGCCTGACTAGGCATAACCCTGAAAGAGACAGAGAGAGATAGAGACAGAGAGAGAGGGGGAATTCCCTAGCAGTCTAGTCCTATATCAGCATAACTAAGGGATGACCTGAGCCAGCCCTAACTATAAGCTCTATCAAAAAGGAAAGTCTTAAGTCTACTTTAAAAGTGTTGACCGTGTCTGCCTCCAGAGCCCAAAATGGTAGTTTGTTCCACAGAAGAGGAGCTTGATTAAATTTGTTTTATGTGGACATTAAAGGACAAATACTGATCAAAAACAACTCCAAGATTCTTTACGGTGGAGCTGGAGGCCAGGGTGATCCCGTCTAAAGTAACTAAGTCTCTAGAAAGAGAGTTTCTGAGGTGTTTGGGTCCAATTACAAGAACTTCAGTTTTGTCTGAATTTAACATCAGAAAATTGTAGGTCATCCAACTTTTTATATCCTTAAGGCATGCTTTTAGTTTAGTTTTAGTTAACTGATTAGTTTCATCAGGCTTGATCGATAAATATAATTGGGTTTCATCAGCATAACAATGAAAAATTAATGCTTAGGGTGGTTCCTTTGATGCCAATTTGATGTTCCAGTCTCTGTAAAAGAATTTGATGGTCAATGGTGTCAAAAGCGGCACTAAGATCTATCAGGACAAGTACAGAGATGAGGCCTTTGTCTGATGCCATTAGGAGGTCATTTGTAACTTTGACTAGTGCAGTCTCCATGCTATGATGCACTCTAAATCCTGACTGAAAATTCTCAAATAAACTGTCCTTATGGAGAAAGTCACACAGCTGATTAGCTACAGCTTTCTCAAGTATCTTAGAGAGAAATGGAAGGCTTGATATCGGTCTGTAATTGGCTAAAACCTCTGGATCTACAGTGGGCTTTTTAAGAAGAGGTTTAATTACGGCTACTTTAAAGGACTGTGGTACATATCCTGATAATAAAGACAGATTAATCATATCCAATTAAGAAGGGCTAACTAGAGGTAAAACATCCTTGACCAGCCTGGTTGGGATGGGGTCTAAGAGACAGGTTGTCGGCTTAGATGAAGAAATTATTAAGTTATTTGATGAAGGTCTATGGGAGAAAAACAGTCTAAATATATATCAGGTTTTACAGCTGTTTCTAAACTTGCTGTATCAGGATGCAGATCAGTGCCTGTTGAGGGTGATGAATTTTGTCTCTAATAGTTATAATTTTATCATTAAAGAAGCTCATAAAGTCATTATTACTTAAACCTAAAGGAATAGATGGGTCAGTAGAGCTATGGCTCTCTGTTAGCCTGGCTACAGTGCTGAAGAGAAACCTGATATTCTTATTTTCCTCTACTAATGAAGAGGAATAGGCTGTTCTGGCATTATGGAGACCTTTCTGTAAGTTTTAAGATTATCTTGCCAGACTAAACAAGATTCTTCAAATATGGCTCCAGCTCCACCACCTCAACTGGTACTTTTTGGAATATGAGTATTACAATGACTGGGAGGAGTGGATTCATTTAAGCTAACATATTCATCCTCCTGCAGCCAGGTTTCAGTGAGACAAAATAAATCAATATCATAACCAGATATTAATTCATTGACTAAAACAGCTTTAGAGGACAAGGACCTGATATTCAAGAGTCCACATTTAATTCTCTTGTTTTGGACCGTTGGAGATATTGATTTCATTTTTATTAAGTTTTTATGATGAACTCCTTTTCTGTTTGTTTTATCAGGGACAGACATTCCTCAAAATTCCTCACGGATCAAGCACAGCAGCCTTGTTTCTTGTACGCTCTGTGCTCAGGCGTGATTTTAGTGTCTAAATGGAAATGAGCTGCTGCCAGCTGCTGTTCATTCTGCCCCCCTCTTCCGCCCTGTTTCCGCCCACCATGCTGATGTGAGGTCAGCATCAGGATGCCATGACAACAGATGAGAACAAGCACTGGGCATGGCTGCTGATAAACACGTACCATTGCAACCTTATACGTTTGAGCCCAAGTCAGACCCTGAAAACGAAGAGGCCCCAGAACACGTCAGAGAACCGAGGAGACAACAGGAAATTTCTGAATGGTAAGTTTATGTAATGTGTTTTTATAAATCTTTATATGTTCGAACTCTGGCTAACTGGCTAGAGCTAGGCTAATGGTACTACCTTGTAGTGTGTTTATGTACTGGCTATTGGAAAGCTATGTAGATAAATGTAATTCATTACAAGTAACGTGCATAACATTACTCAGCTATTCCTCTTACACTAGTAACATACAAGCTCAGCCAGCATGTTTTCTCCACAACCGGGAGAAATTGGGAAATTATTATTATTATTATTATTATGGGCCTCTACGTCTGAGGGGAATAGAACAGTAAGTTCTTTTATGCATAGAAGTAGTGTGTTACTATTGTAATAGTAACAATAGTAACAGACTGTAATAACTGTTACTATAACCCCAATCAGCGAGTGACAGTTCAGTGTTTCGCCCGCACACTGCAGAGAGCATAGTGAGGAATTAAGTACTGAGGCAGTTAGTCCCTTGTTTTCCTTATGCGTGCATACTGGAGTGGACTGGACCCTCAACGCGGACTTGCAGGAAGGACGTTTGTTTTCCCAGGTCGGAGGAGGAGTCCTTGTGTGCTGGCTGGTGAGCTGAGAAATCCGGAATATTAAAACGTTTTGTTTTTTTTTCTTTCCCTTTTCTTATCAGAGGATTTAGCGTTTTTGTTTGGTGGAACATATTTTTTGCTGGAAATAAACTGAAAGAAAAAAAAACAGTTGTTTTTTGTTGGTACAGAACTGAACTGAACTGAACTGAACTGAAGTAGTGGACATTGTTTGGACATGGGTTTTCTGTTGTGTAAATATTTTTTGAAGCTAAAAGAAAAGTGGGATGTTGGTTTGTTCACATTTCTGTTTAAGGTTGTATGAATTGTGATTTGAATTTATGCATCCTTTGTGTGGTTTTTGTGAGAGGTAGCTAGTTGTCAGGCTGAGTCCTGGCTGGCACCGCAAAACTTAAACACTAGAACTTAAATAAAATAGTTACTCCTAAAAACCGTCACATAAAAATTGACACCCCAGATGGGACCTTAATCCCTGGAAATAAAACTTTGAATTTAAGGAACAAACAAAAGCCACTTGTGAAAAAGGGAAAAAACAAAAACGTCAAAATAAATAAAAGTGGATGGAAAAGGGAAAACATCAAATGACTAGAGTGAAATAACTTAAGACTTATCCTTTTTAGCTGGAAATCGACCACACTTCCATCCCATTCACAATGGGTCCATGAGGTGATGGCATTCCTTAAGTTAGAAAAAATCAGATGCACAATTCAGGGCTCTGCAAAAAGGTTAAAAAAAATTGGCATGATTTTTTAGAATACAAGTGAATTTTCACCCCTCCTCCCTTTTTTTTCTTTTTTTTTTCCTTCTCTTTTGCATTAATCTGTACATGGGTTGACTATTGAAAATGTAACAAATTGAAGTAAAAAAATAGTATGTATGAGATTTGTAGGTATGTATATCTATATCTATATTCTATATCTGATGCACACAGGAGATTGCATCCATGTATGGCACTCATGCTGCTGTGTCTTTGTGTCTGTGTCTCAACTGTTTTGTTCTCCTTCTATAGCATTTTGAAAATTCAATAAAAACCAATTTGAAATAAATAAAAAGATGCAGTCAAGGCGGTGATCTGTAATAAGGTCATTAACCAGGAACGTTTTATTGGTAAGGGACCAAATGTTCAGGAGAGCTATTTTCAATTTCTGTGATTTATTTTGCTGTGTACAATGTATTATCTAGTGGTTGGGCATTTAGGACTGCTAGAGCAAACAGAGGGCTGGCTGTTAGCAGATGTGGGTGTAAGTGACAGGAGGGACCTGAAGGGGGAGCCCTCAGAAAAAAATAGTACGTTGTGGTTCAGTCGTTGAGGGAGAGAGGGGATCCGGTGTGGGAGATGTAGAGAGTCGGTCACATGGGAAGGTGTGCACCGCATGCTGCAGGTTAGCACACAGCATTCAGCTACCCTTCTTATTTGGATGGATCCCATCATGTTTAAAAAGAGAGTCACAATCCCAGAACAAGTTAAAATTGTCAATAAAACCAAAGTTGTAGATCCTGCTGGAGGATTGGAGCCAAGTGTGAAGGCTGAGGAGTCTACTAAAACGGCTCCATGGCCCATGGTCGGGATGGGGCCAGATATAAAAACAGACTTTCCACAGTTCTTTAGAACATCAAAAAGGAGTTTAAAATCATTTTTAGTGCGCTCAGACTCCTGATGGGTGGTGTCATTCGTTCCCACATGAACAATGATCCTTTTAATCGACGTCGGGAGCGAGTGCATCATTTCCAGAAGTTTATCCAGACTGTGGGGGACTGTGGCTCCAGGAAAACAGTGTGTGGCTGCATTAATGAAACAAATGTCCGGAATGTATGGAGTCACCAATGATCAACGTGGTGGGAGGAAAGAGGGGACGGGGGGACAGGATGTGTGAGCTGTCTAGATGATGCTGAAGACACTCTGTTGGCACTGCCTCTTTCAGCTTAGAGGTTGACAACCCAGAGCGGGGGGTCTGTGCAGGTGGACAGACCATCTAATTACAGCTTCCTTCAGCAACCTACAGCAGTCATTTACTGCAGTAGAGCAACGAGTAGCCTTTCCATGGCTCCCTACAGACGCAGCCAGAGTGACTTCAGGGCCAGGTGAGGTGGAAGCTGCAGGTGTAGCGTCAGGATGGACGGAAGCATTTTCCGGCAGAGTGGTGAAGCGGTTGGAAATAGCCAACAGAGGTTGCGGATACGGACAAGCTGAGATCCTCCTGCGCCGCACCACTTCAGTCCAGGAAGGCTGGGTCTAGATGTTGGCTCAGTTTGGTGTGGAGCTGTGAAACAGAGCATTTGGCTCATATCCACTGTAGACCCCTGGATCAGCTGGTGTTGTCTGGATAGCTATCAGGCCAGAGGACTTTGCTGCTAATTCAGAATGCTGCTGCACGTGTTCTGACAGGAACCAAGATCAGGGATCACGTCTCTCCCATTTTGGCTTCCTTGCATTGGCTACCTGTTAAATCTAGAATAGAATTTAAATTCTTCTCCTTACATACAAAGCTCTTCATGATCAGGTACCATCATATCTAAAAGAACTCATAGTACCTTACTACCCCTCTAGACCACTGCGCTCTCAGGATGCTGGGTTCCTTGTGGTTCCTATAGTTTCCAAAAGTAGATTCTTCCAGTCACAGCACTTTAACAACCCTCCTCACAGTCAATGACATCCTCCTCTCCACACACTCTGGTCTGGACCTCACTGCAGCTTTTGATACCATCAACCACATCACACCACAGGCATCTCCCAGTGCTCGGTCCTCTCCTCTTCATCCTTCTGCATGCTTCAGCATTCGTCCTCATGGTCTCCAATTCCACTGCCATGCAAGCTTTACATATCCACCAAATCCATTACCTGTGCCACTCACTCCACTCTCTAACTGCCTCACTGAAATCAAGTCCTTGATAATTATCATGGCCAAATCCCTCACCAAAACCATTCAGTTTCTCCCTCATTGCTGACATCTGCACCTTGTCGCCCTCCCCTCACACAACCTCTGAGTCATCATTGGCAATAATACTTTGAACACATAAAGACACCAGAACTGCCTTTTTTCATCTTAAAAACATAACTGACTCCACCCATCAGGGCCCTGGCTTTTTCTCTCCCAGTCTGTTGTCATGACCTTGCTCTTCCCTTACATAGACCAGGGTTCAGCAGTGGACAGTGGGACAGCATGTTCATCAGGGCATCAAAATCTAGCCTTGGCTCTCAAAATAAAGACAGATATTGAGATTGCTGTCTGTGTATGATCAACCAGATGGATGGAGATGGCCCACACAGAAAGTACCTATATAAACATATAAGTTTTAATATAGGTTTTGATATAGGTTTCAAATATATGCGACATACCATTTTCATATTATATGTACATATAGGTACCTATATGCACGTATATGTACACATACATAGACGGTCATATACAGTATGTTCACCTATATGAGTACCTAGGTAACACTTTACAATAACCGTCATTTATATTGGAGACATACCTTGTATGTACATATAGGGCTTGTATGTGGATATAAAGAAGCAATATAGGAGACCTATATGCCCAAATACATAAATAACAGTAAATATTTTCCCTCAAAGTTATCCTAGTTTCTTGATTCTTCAGTTGACTTAGAATCTCAAACCAGCTATGTAAAGTATCATCATACTTATGAATTGTATGATACTTGTGAATTAAATTAAATTTGTCTAAATCAATATTAGCATATCAGAGTTATTCAACTTAAACTGTAATTTACTTAATAATAATTAAGCCCAGTTGTGGAGAAGCATGACCTCCTTACACCATCCACATCAAAGCTGTTTCTTTCCTACCAGTTGTGTCTTTCAGGTTGATCAGGAATTGTGGTCCTTCCTTACTTCCAGGAGCAAGTGAAAAGACTAGCTGCATCTAAACATTTAGTGCCATGTATTCCCAGTGGGTGCACAGGCAAATATGCTCCCTCTAGGAGTTCCTGTTGAGAGCACCAACATCTCTTGTGTGTGTGTGGTCGCCCTCTACAGGTTTGGAGTGCAGATTCCCCAGTAAACGCTCTTGAAAAAGAATTGAGATCTGACATAACACATATATGCTATATATGCGGCAAATATATTATCATACATGCGCATATATCCTCATATAGGTTCTTTCCGTGTGGAGGAGGGTCCAGTCTGCTGCATTTTTAGGAACTGGTGGTCCTCTAGCCAGATGATGTTTTTTTTGTTGTTGTTGTGACTCGTCTCTCCTCTCAACCGGATGTTTCTTCCACCCTCTGTGTCTCAGCATAAATGCTCTTTGGCGATTTTGTTTCGCAGTGGCCACTTCTGTGTGACACATGTTGTAGTTGTATTGATTATTCAGACATTTTGTTGTTTTTGTTGAATAAAGGATATGCTACTCATAAAGTGCATATTATACAAATTACTTTCTACATGACAGCCCACACACAGGATTTATTGTTATTGTTGCATTACCTTGAATGTCCACCGGTCCCAAATCCCTCAATCATCTGGGTAGAGGCAAAAATGTCGTCAGTAGAAGTCAGATCCTTAGTATCCCAAGCAGTTGACCTTCCTGAAGACGAGTCTGACATGCACCAAATGCACTTGCGCCATGCTCTTCAGATAGATATAGATGATTTAAAAAAGGGCCCACAGTCCTTTTAAGGTTGAATTCTCTACTCTCTCATTTTTTGGTTTCATGGCCCACAACATTACTGTTTTGGTTTGGTGAACTGCTGGATGTGTAAACTAATTATTAACCCATGAGCCATATCAACTCTGAGACCATAATATGTCAATGTTTGGGATGTTTAGCTTGTGGTGGAGTTCTGCCCCCAAGTGGTTTAAATCAATGACTGATTAGTGTTCTTTGAAGGAGAACTACAGTTTATCACAATGTGGGCTTTCTTTTTGACGCTCTAGCCAATAGTTCTATCAGGGATTCTATCACTGTACTTACCAAAGTAAATACTAAGATCTTTGAACAAATTACAGCTGTTAAGCTGTTATTTAGAGGTAAAACCACAGTAATCCCTCACATCGGAGGAAAGAAGAGTTAAAGAAGTTTTAACCAGGAAGTGAGTCTGTAAAATGTGATTTACAACAGACATGTGGGGTAGCAATTGTTTTCTCTTTCAAATACATTTAACTAACCTGGGGGCTGCATGTTGTTTCCAACTGGTTGTCTGATTGTGTCACTGCTTTTATATTTGTCTTATTGGATCTATTTTTAGCAACATTGTCACACTTAACAGTTATTTTGGTGAGTACAGTGTTTTCATCCCAGAGAGATGACCATAGCTAACTCACTGAAGGTTTGAACTCTCCAACTTGTGAAATATGAACTAACCACAGAATATAGAAGCATTCACTGCTTTGTCTCCTCAAAGTCAAGGTCACCTTCAACCTGAGTTATACTCTTCAGGAAAAAGCTATTGTACTTGGCAATACACACATTGAAGGTAATGGCCTGGCTTGCAAATCACCTTGATGCGCTTTTGACACCTTTTGACACTGTACAGTGTTCTCAATTTCAATCTAGATTGCATTCTATAGCTGATTGACTGTCATAGTGATGTGGGCTGAAAGTAATGTGACATCATCTTCAACACAGCACACAGGAATGACGGTGGATCGCATTTCCTTTTTTGAGGTCCTTTAATTATCAACCAAACAGAGGAAATATATATTGAAGTGTGCCTTTTTTGCCTAAAAACATCTGTGTCGAGTGAATAAGAAGATTTTCTCCAAAGACAACCAATCAGTCGTCTTTACTGTCTTACTTCGTCGTCTTTACTTTTTACTCTATCATTTAGTATCACTTGGAACACCACGCTTGGAACCTTGACCAAGGTGGTACCAACAAAGTAACAGGTACCATCTACTATTCACAACTTTTAATGATGGAAAACTATTATGGTGCCACATAAAAAAAAATAACTGGAAGCTGTGCCACTTGGTCACAGCTGCCATTCAGAGGCAAAGTACAGCATTTCATATATTTTCTCATTTCATTTTTCTTATTTTTTAAAAATTTTCCTCTATGTGACATGTCATAAGATGCCTATGCCAGATTCTAAAATGTATTATTAACCCTGTACTCATGCACTCTGCTATTAAGAATTCAATAAAAAAAAATTAAATAACAAAAAAAAGAGGATTGATTATTCCAAATTAAAAAAGAACATGAAAGAAAGAAATATTACACTGAACAATAGTGAAACTCAGTGAAATATAAACTATTACTGCAGTCATAGGGTGTGTTTGTGTGTGTGTGTGTTTGTGTTTGTGTTTCATACAGCAATATTTGAATTGAGATAAAAAACAAAAAGAAAGGTTTGCAAATCCATGTCACTAATCAAAGTGCAGTCTTATTAAAAACACATGGGATGTTGTGCACTTTACTTGACATACTTTATCACTGCTGATTTATTGAGGACTGCTGAGAGGGGGAAGCCGTGCTGTGGCATCCAGATTAAGCAGAATAGCGTAAGACCCCACTGAGCAAAGGGGGCTTGGTGGAGAATTTATACCTGCCAACGTCAAGTGTCCCCTGAGGTGGTGACTCACTGGGTGGCGGATACAGATGAGAGGGAGCAGGGGTACGGACTGAAACAGAGGATAAGAGGGAGCTGGGAAATGAAGCGCTGGATGTAAACCCTGGGAAGGCTGCAAGATTTAGAATCCGCTGAAGGTGACTGATGAGGAGAGCTGGTGCAGTCTTGTATAACCAGACCTCTCTCTGCTCTATGGTGTACCTTTGTTCTAATGAAATGTTCCTCCAGCAGGAACAAAGGCAGATAAAAAAACATTCAAACTGGGTTTGCACTGATTGGAGTCCTCTTCTGGCCTCCAGCTCCCCAAATGTATTAGTCTGTGAACCCATTATTGGATGACTTTAGAAATCTGACAACATAAAATTACAATTTCAATTTTGAGTTCATTGTTTAAATCATTTACTGGAAAGTTTCTCTGGTATGTTTTTTGTGTTTTACTGTGTTTTATTCATTGTAAGCTGAATATATTTGAGTTTTGGAATGTTGGTCACAGAATAAGTTGGTTGGAAAATGTCAACTGAGAGGCTCCTTTTTTTAATCACACAAGTACAACGTCAAATGCAAAGTGTGAACGGACGATGTATAATACACTGTTTTGGATTTTAAGGGATTTTTTTGTTTGAATAAACCGTTTGATCATAAAGCCGGAATTTCAATGTGTCATTTATTCTGACTTAGATAAATAAGTTAATAGTACTCAAAAAAAATGGTAACAATTTGCATAGACATTTTAGACAGGTTATATAACTAAAATGAGTCTTTTAGATTATTTTTTTTGGCCTTTTCAAGCTTTATTTCTGACAGAGACAGCTGAAGAGTGACAGGAATGTGGGGAGAGAGAGAGATGGGGAATGACATGCAGGAAAGAGCCACAGGTCAGATTTGAACCCTGGGCTTCCGCAGCAAGGACTGAGCCTTTGTACATGGGTCAGCTGCTCTATCAACTGAGCTAAACACACCCCTAAAAGGAGTCATCTTTACACAAAGAAAATTAAGTTGGTTCAACTTAATTAAGCTTGTAAAGGACAAAGCAAATGTTGTCTGTATATTATATTAAATGAATTGCCTAACTAACCTTGTGGCATTGACTCAATTATGGCTAAGTTGAAATAACTTTAAAAAATCTATGCAAATTGTTCCATCAATTTTTTATGTTGAGCCAGCACATAATTTTATAGAGTGTTTTCAGGTTTTATCTGGGTTAGGGTTACTACTCACCACTAACTAACTCACTAACTACTAACTGCACCCTCTTTGCCCTTGTTCCATGTCACAGATCAATCTAAGAACTAACCCTGCTTTTCCTTTGAGAACAAACACGTCATAGAAAAAGTAAAAACACAATACACAACATTCACACCTGTAGGCAATTCAGTGTCATCAATCAACCTAACCTGCATGTGTTCAAACTGTGGTAGGAGGAGGAATTGCAAACTCCAAAGTGGGTTTAAACCCAGAACCTTCTAGCTGTGAGACACACATGCAGTAGAACCTTCTTCCACTTCACCAGGACGAGGGCTCCTAAATGACCCATATCAGTCCTAACAGTGACTGCTCATCCACCCCATTTACATTTCCCATTAGAATGATAGCCTTGCCATACAGTTACCTATGACATCACCAAACACAACTACCTGTCTTGTAAAGTTAAGCCAAGTGGCTGTGAGACACACCTCAAGACCTCGAAACCTCTGTAAGACTTTCATTAAGAAAGGTTGTCAGTGGAAGGAAACACAGTGACCTTGATGCACTGATTGATTGAATTCCTGAGAACACCACTAACATATATCTTGGTACAACAGCCTCAGACTTTACTAAAATAAAGTTTCAAATGACCCAGATAGGTTTCAAAACGACAAGAGGCACAATAACAGAGCATTTGTGTAAAAACCAATGGCTAGTGGTACTCTAAAAGGTGCAGAGGGAGTGGACGATGTAGGTATTTTCCATGCAATAATCTTTTTTTATGTTTGTGACAGAAGTCTATGGAACCTTTAATTGACTAAGATAATCGAGATGAGGAACCCTGTATGTGTATGGAATGGAAGCGTATTGCTTTATCTCATCTTTATGCAGATCTCTTCAACCCCTGAGGACAGAATTAGTGCGATAAGTGTTTGGTAAATGTGTGTGCTCTATGATTATGTGTTTCTAAGAGGTTTACAGATGAGAGGGCGTATTTGTGTGCCCATATGTCTGTGCATAGGGACATACATGTGTGCTTTCATGCCCTGATGAGCAGGTGTTTGGTGGCATATGCTGTTTTGGTTTGTATCCATATGCTTAAGCATTCAAAATGCCTTTGGGTTATTGCTTCCCATTCCAGAACTGATGTCAATGAGCAATCGCGAAAGCGAAGGTGACATTATTGTCAGTCTGACAGACAAGCTATTTGCAGAGAGTTTTAGGTCTTTTCAAGTTCATTTTTATATTGTACTGAAATGAAGTCAAAACCAATGGCTGCCTGGAAGGTATAAAATCAATCTAAGTAGTCACAGTTTGCTTTGGAAAATGGTCAGAACTCATATAAAGTATAGATGATTACTGGTTAATGAGCTAAAAATCTACAAGTACACTCATATCAGCATTGACAGCACAAGAATACAGTAAGTCCTTTAATTGCAAAGAGCAAAAGTCAAGTCCCTCTTCATTCAAAACAGTCTTCATGCCTTGAAGCTCAAAAACCCTTTCTGGTACTGAAATGATTCTGGATTGTGAACACAGGAATTCATGTCAACAGATTTGAAGCTACTGCAGAGTTGATGATTGGAGAATCTAATCCAGTAAACTAATCTCAGACTTTATGGCTTATTTTCACACCAAAATAATCAGCGTTAGAAGCACAGGTTAAACAAGACCAACTCTGGTGGTGAGTCCATGTATGAGTGGAACCACCATTACATCAGACAAACAGCAGGACAGAAGCTGAATGCTGTGGAAGCAGAGAGCAGGTTTTTCTTTAACATCTTCTTCTTCTTTTTGACATGACTCTGTGAATCCTGCCTGTGATAAGTGAGTCTACTTAGTTGAGCTCCCTCTCTCGCTACACACCTGCCAGTTATCTCCAATCAAGCACACTTGTCTGATAAGTCTTTGTTGAGGCTGTTAAGGGATATGCAGTATGTTAATGTGCCTCATGTCAGCGTAATGAAAATCATCCAGCTCGTTAGTTAGTTGTTTGTCTGTCTGCTGGAGTAACTTAAACTGGTTCTGTCTGTCTCCAGCCTCACAGCATCTGCCTGCCCTCAACCAGTTTGCCAAGTCAGCTGCTAGATCTCCTTCCCTGAATAACTTCCCTCACTGCAGCCAAAATGTCTGCTGTGGATGCTAATTTATAGAAGAATTCGGCAACTATGTTTTCTTTCCAACTGCAATGACAAGATGTTACTGTTCTGATTGCAGCTTGATTGAATGACTTGAGTCTAATGAATATTTTACTATTTGAAGCAAATTTAGAAATAGCACTGCTATTTGTTTTGGTACTTGTACTATCAGACCAAAGAAAACATCTGATGGCTTATATTTCGCATAACTCTAACTAACATGGATGAATGTAAAAAGTGAGTTTGAAAGATCAAGTTACAGTTTTTAGTGTTTGTGCTCACATCAATAAATTCTAAATCTAAAAGCAGAAAGCAGCTCAGATTGCTTGTTTGATAGATTTTATTGTACATCCTCATAAAAAATGTATAAACGGGAAAACACACAAAAGAGAGTCTGTGTAGATAAAAGCTGCCCTGCATAAATATAAGCCAGATACATCTTTGCTAATGTGCCATGAATGAGTGTGTTGTCTGACAGATTGAGTTTGTTCAGTGGCGTACCATCACTCATCTAACTGTTGTCTGAGGCTGCAGAAATGCTCAGAGGCTTTTAAGCAGCAGCAAAGTTATTCCTGTTTTGTTGTGCATCAAAGCTCTTTCAGAGTATTTACATATTCATATCTTTGTTGATATGTTAAGTGTTTTCTAAATGCATTCTGGAGTATCTGTCACCATCAGATGGAGCTGGGTTGTTGATATCTCTCATAAACAGCTCTCCTGCCCTGAGGGCTTTGGGCTTAATGGTAGAATTGAGGCTCTGTGGATCCAGGGCACGTCTTCCACAGGTTAGCCCAGGACAGGGCACCGAGCCTGGTGGAGATCTGTGCCAGGAGGGGGCCTGCCCTGGAGCATTCTGAAGCTCCGGCAACTTAAACCCTCTGCCTGCTGATATTTCTGTCTCTTTGTCTCTGTCTTCTTTCCTGAATTATACATCAGAAAGAGAGCATATAGTCTTTGGCTCAGGGCGAAGCCCATCAGCTCAGTCCAGGAGAGGGAGGCTGTCTGTGGGCAAGTCTGTCTGTCAAGTTGCCTTGGCTTTAACTCAGCACATGAGGTGACACAGAAGATATATGCACACTCTGTGGAACACGACAATGAATGGACAATGAATGAATTACATGGACTTGGATTTACCACATCCATGGTGGTCTGTATGCATTATTTCACAGTTTTAGAGAGAGAGTGGCTTTTCCTTCGTTGCCAAGCTCCAGGGCACACAAAGGAAAGATGCTGTAGCTCTCTTAGTCCCTGTATGAACACAGCTGTGATTGTAAGTCAGACTCTGCACTTTCCCTCTTCAGTGTTCCTGTGGGAAATTCCTCAGCATGCTGTCTCCAAATATTATATTCTTTATCTACCACAATGCACTCATTGCAAATTATAAGTTTTGAGATTGTGGTACCAAAATAAAATAATCAAGTATGCCAGTTTCGGCCGTGTTACTGATGATTTTCATTGTCAATTGTACAACTCAGGGGTGACAAAGACATATATTCAGTAGAGCTACACCCTACTTGTGACTAGAATAGCCATGTTTTGAAAAGCTACTAAGCGTCAAATCAAATCAGTAGGACTCACTTTATCTGATATTTGTTGTGCTCAGAATAACATCTGCATGTTTCATGAACATTATGAAATGAAATCATGTTTTAGAGGCAAAAAATAATAAACTGCATCTCAACATGAGAACAACACTACATGTAGTGTACTTATCGTCATATCAGATTTATGTATGCAGGGCCACTCTGAGGTTGCTCCTGGGATGGATGCGGCCTGCAGACTGCCAATTAAGCTGTCAGGTGGAGGAAAAGTGAAGTGACACTTGTTATGCCACAGTCTAGGGGTGCCTAGGACATAACATGAATAGGCCCCATCTTCCCCAAATCCCAAGTAGACACTAACAAAGATTTGTTTGGATATAATGAAAATTATTTATTTACAGAATTACAGTGATGAACATAAAGATATAGATAACGTATATTAGGCTGAGTTAGGCTTCAGGGTGGACTAAGGCCAAAATAACAAACAAAACAATTCTGTCTAGAAAGTAAGAACCTGACCTAAGAAAAGGACAAAAGACTTAACTCCCTAACTAATTAAACAGGAGAAAACAAGATTAACAAAACTGGCATTCCGCCCTTACTACTCAAAAGAAACTATATCCAATCTTAAACAAGGATCGACAAAGCAGAAGTGTGGCCAGTTGGGATAGGAGGAGGATGAGGAATGCCTGCTGCCCACAGACAGCCGCCATCTTGGCTCCCTATGTACCAGGTGGTTTCCTGGCTGCAGCCAATCAAGGGCCAGGACATGTAACCTTTCCACCAATCATCTCATGGCTATGGCACACAAACAAAAAAAACACAGGACACACACACACACACACACACACACACACTCACTCACTCACTCACTCATTCTCTCTCTCTCTCTCTCTCTCTCTCTCTCTCTTCAGGAGGATACCGGAGTTTGTGCAGTCCAAAAAAAAGAAAAGAAATACTTTACTTGACTGACTGAACTGACTGAACACTTCACATAGAAAAACAATGAACACTGCAAAGACAGAACACAGACTAAATATACAAATTAATACAGAATAAGAAGACACAGTTCAAATGAATCAGGGTGGAACAGACAATCAAAACTGGCGGGAAATAAAACAAGGGCAGGAAGTACAGTAAGTTACAGACATGAGGAGAGGAGAGGAGAGGAGAGATACTAAACAAGAAACCCAAAACCATTATAGTAATGAACAGAGGTGAGCAGGATAAAACGGGGTGAGTAGTTTTTATTCTTCCTGAGGTCAAAGAGCAGTCTGAAAAGCAGTGCATCATTTCTTTCTTCAGTCCACAGCATTATGTCTGATAGTGATATCACAATGTACTCGAGTACGCCTGCCCATCACTGCAGCAAGTGAACACAAGGACAGTCAGCATTAGCAAGATGTTATGCTGAAGAAAGTTACTCTGTAAAGCAACACAGTACGTTTACTCAAATACTATATTAAAATTAATTATTTAACTTATTTCCTAGTCAATAGACATACTTCCCAAGATCAAGAGCAAGATGAGCAGATGGATCCCGTCTTCTCTGTGTGGTGTAGCTTAGTAAAGACTGGCTCCCTCCAGACTAATCAAATCTGCATGACAGCAGCTCGAAAGCTCACTAAGTAACACGCTGTATCTCTTTTGTTGTCAAAACATTTTGTTTACGTCATTTGTGGAGTGTAGTTTGACGGGGGTCACAATGCTTAATTAACTGTCCAAATGATGATAATGATTTGGACAATCCATTGGAGTTCTGGCAGGTGAGAAATCAGCAGCCTTCTGTGCAGCTCCATTGTCTAATTTCTAACATGGCTACTGTCAAAAGATAAACAGCAGTAACAGCAGTTTTAAAGCTTCTGGAAATGTGGCTCATGGCAGATGATGGGAAGGTGAGGAGGAGGAGAGTGTCCAGGAGAGGAGCAGGTCCAGAGAGGCAGTGTGCTGAGCAGGGGCGGACGATTTAGGGCACAGGAAGACAGAGTGAAAGGAAACACAGGGAGGCAGAAAATGCCCCAGAACAAAAAACTGGAAGTCTTCAAAAACACAAGGAGTTCAGGAAACATGGGCAGCACAGACGTGGATGTAACATGACAGGAACCACAAAGAACCCAGCATTCTGAGAGCGCAGTGGTCTAGAGGTTTAGTAAGGTACTATGAGCTCTTTTAGATATGATGGTGCCTGACCATGAAGAGCTTTGTATGTAAGGAGAAGAATTTTAAATTCTATTCTAGACTTCTAGACAGCCAGCAAGGAAGCCAAAATGGGAGAGATGTGATCTCTGATCTTGGTTCCTGTCAGAACACGTGCAGCAGCATTCTGAATTAGCTGCAAAGTCCTCAGAGACTTATTGGAGCAGCCTGATAACAAAGAGTTACAATAGTCCAGCCTAGAAGTAACAAATGCATGGACTAGTTTTTCTGCATCCGACCAAACTAGAAGTGGTGATTGTTAGAACAGTGAAAAGACTAACTGAAGTGTTTTGGTGAGTTTTATTTTATTTCTGTCAAACGTTGTTTCTGTCTATTTGTTTGTGCACAAAGGCCATTTAGTAATAGTGTGAGTGTTCTAGCCAGTTTCTGCTAGCTCTTGCAGCAGATGGTGTGAATGGATCAAATTCTGAATAAACGAAGGAGGTGTTTTTGAAAAAGGTAGTCATCATTTTACAGCCTGACAACAACACTGTGGTTCATAATGCGAACCAATGTATTTGACGGTGCTGATGTAGTTTAACGAAGTAAAATGATCGCCTCAGACTGCTGTCCATTCACGAGCGATCATCGTGCCACCATTTGGTTTAATTGTATTTGCAGTGTTTTATTTGAAATGCATTTGCATTTTGACGACTTCTCCGTATTGAATTTAGAATTCTTTCATCTCTGCACAGTTTGAGGTCCGAGCAGGGAAGCAGATATGACTGTTTGAATAAAAAAACAGGACTCAGTTTTTCGGGTAAACTGCACCGTAAAATGAATCAGCAGCTTTTAGCCTTGGATTACTGCCTCTCTCTGCTTTTTTTCTCAGGTCCCAAAATTCAAATTCTCTTCATCTCACTGCTAACTCCTGGAAGAGTGAGCAGAATTTTATTTGCAGCATCATCTGGGTTTGTCTTCCTCCGACTCACCGATGTAATCGATGCTGATTAATTCAGTATTGAGGTGTGGTAGATGGAGGGCTTTTGATTCATGACTACACATTGATTGGAAGGTGCAGGTGACTGTGTGTATGTGTGTGTGTGTGTGTGTGTGTGTGTGTGAGAGAGAGAGAGAGAGAGAGAGAGAGAGAGGGTGCTGTTTTTTATTGTAAAGAAAGAGGATGATGTAATGGTGGCTTGTTCTGAGGGTAGAAAACAGTCACCAACATGCCCGTGTTGCTGGTGTAACACTGACAGTAAATAACTCTCTTGAGTCTTTCCACTATCGACAGCTTAGCGTTTACACCAGCTCGACTAGCTACAGGTGTGTGTTGCATCAGGTTGGAGCTGCCTCTGAGGCTCTGGCTCAGGTTGAAGAATAAGCATAAATTTAGCATTGCAACAATAACTAATGAAGTGTGCAGCCCTGAGCCCTGTCCCTGTCCCTCCACTAGTTGTGTTGTAATGTTTGATTTCAAGTGAAACAGCAGAGACATTCAGTGTAAAAGGCCCAGAGCAAGACAACCTTCAGTGATCACCAAGCTTCCAGATTTTTTGCATGTAATAGGTTGTTGTGGTATGCTCTATGTCTCTACTTAATACTTTTATCAAATAATTTGACTCTAATTTGGAAGTTTTGATAGAGCTTATAGTTTGGACTGGCTCAGGTGAGTCCTGAACCATCGCTTAGTTATGCTGCTATAGGATCAGACTGCTTCAGGGGACTTCCCAAGGCTCTCATGGGTCATCGCCGTATCTAGATCAGCGACTGGTCAAGCCTGCTGCTGTGTTCCTGCTCCTGACATCCACAACAAATACTATTATTACTATTATCATTATTACTACCTTTATCAATCAAAACTTTATTTGTATAGCATTTTTCAGACAAACCGAGGAAGCGCCATCTCATCATCTTGCAGTGAGGAAACACCAGAGGCAGATTAAAAACACATTAAACTAAAATAAAATAAACTAAAATAAAAAACCCATTAAAATGCATAATAGTAAAATAGTAAAATTCATTAAATTTTAAAAATAGCTTTATAAAATAGAATGAAAGTATCTCTGCTGCCCTCAGGTCTTCAGCGAGACTGTTCCACAGACGTAGACCACAGCGAGAAAGTGATGCCTCAGCGTGGGTTTTCATTCTGACTTTAGTCATATTTCCATTAAAGTTTATAGTTACATCACTATGTTGTTGCTGCTGTTTACTCCTCACCCCCACAATGAGCCGGGTTCTGCTCGAGGTTTCTGCCTCTAAAGGAAGTTTTTGTCTGACGCTGTCTCCAAGTGCTTGCTCATGGTGGAACTGTTGGCTGTCTGTAATTAATGCTATATGTATATATGAGTACAGTCTATATGCTCTATATGGAAAGTGTCATAAGATAACTTATGTAAAAATTTGGCACTATATAAATAAAATTCAACTGAATTATGTCACCACTGTGATGTATGCAGATGGTTCTGCAATATATCAGCACACACCCAAAGAACTGGATAGGTCTTTAAATCAGGAAATAAATTTAATAGAGGAATATGTAACACTTTCACACTGAACTATAGGAGATATTAATATTGAGCAAGTAACAGATGCAAAGCCGTTATGGATCACTGCTGATAGTAAAATAGCCACATTGATTAAATGGTGGTGAAGATGGCCAGAGGGACGTCTGCCATGAGCCACTGTAGAAAAGCCATCCCTAGATATTTAACTGAACAACTGCTACAAGCATTAGTGTCTGACTGTTGTTCAGTGATTCAGTCATTAAACAGGTTACAGGTGGATCAGAACAGAACAGCTCGCCTCAGTGCTTCACTGCCTGTATCGAGCAAGAGCGAGTCCAATGAATTATCATTTGGCTCGATTAAGTGTAAAAAGTAGGTTGCATTAATCTTTAATCTCCTTTATTAAAAATATAAAAACTAAAACTCTAAAGAGAAACTTTTTTCAGACAGACATAATTATTCTACCCAACAGTCATCAGACAGTAGTCTTTGCATTGTTGTAAATACGAATATATATTGTTATAATACACTAGCTAATGAGGCTCTAAATAAAGAAACAAACCAAAAGATGCAAACTTCTGGAAAAAAAAAATATCCACGTCAGTGCAGCAGAAGAAGAGACATCGTCTTCATTATTCCACACATTCTTCTTCTTTGGTACCTACACTACCCCAACATGACTGCCCACAGTTCACTGGAGATTCGCTATGCTAGCCTGGAGCTGCTCGTCTGGTAAACTCACTTCTTTCTAACTCCACACCCGTAGATTTATTTCTTCAATAACTTAAAAGACATAATTATTGGTATTAGAATTTATCCTGACGGGAACACAAATCTCCAAAATTCGGTGGGTGATTTTGGAGTGGCAGATCAACAGCAGCCCAGTTTACAATATGACCAGTAATGACACCTGTAGACTGCTGTGAAGGAGAAGGAGGACAGTCCCACCTCCAGACTGACTGTTATTATCACTTCAGACCATCCAAGAATGTTCCTGTACACGATATCAGGCCATGCTGACTTTTTACCAAACACGTTTCTGCAGCATAGTTTGGCTCATCATCCTTCTCACATTAATATTTGTCAGCTGTGCCTGACTAGCTCAGGAAATTATTTCAGCAGTGAAAAAAAATGTAATTACAAATTCAGTCTGCTGCTGTTATAGAATTTCAATTGCAAGTTTAGCTGTGGAGGAAGGAATCAGATGAACTACTTTTCATGTTTCCAACACACACACACACACACACACACACACATATATATATATATATATATATATATATATATATATATATATATATATATATATATATATATATATATATATATTATGGCCATTAAAGGAAATTAATATTTGAATATATTGAATGAGGGCCGGTGTTTAGCTCAGTTGGTAGAGCAGCCGCCCCATATACAAAGGCTCAGTCCTTGCTGTGGAAGCCCAGGGTTCAAATCTGACCTGTGGCTCTTTCCCGCATGTCATTCCCCATCTCTCTCTCTCTCTCCACACATTCCTGTCACTCTTCAGCTGTCTCTGTCAAATAAAGTTTGAAAAAAGGCCAAAAAAGTAATCTTTAAAAAAAAACAAACCAAAAAAAAGAATTTTGAATGAACTTTGAATATATGGAGTGAACCTTTGAATATATATAATGAAACTTGACGTCAGACTTCACGGCACCTCATCATAGATCATATTCTATATCTCAGTGCAGCTATGGTGAGCCCTGGTAACAGGGCGTCTCCTTCATGAAAAAGCAGAACTATTAACGAAACCCTCTGCTGTGTGCAGAGGTCTGTATGTAGATCTGTATGGTTAGCTTGATATAGTTTTCAGGTGATTTCATGAAGGTAAAACACAGTGAATGGCCGTGTGTAATGGCAATGCGCTCTGACGCGGCACTTCTCCAGGACTGGAGAAGCTGCTGCGGCTACAGGGATTTCATGAACTGAAAGAGAAGCTCTTCATACATTGTTTAGATACAATAAGAATTGCCCACATTCATAGACCAATACAGGCTGAATATTTAGTTTAGTATTGAACGTATTTGATGATCGGCAACACATTGTCAGCTTTGGGCACGTTACTCACACACACAGTATTCAATCATAGACTTGGTTTTTAAGAAATTGCAGAAACTAGCACAAGTAGCACTTAAACACGTTGATATTGGTCTGACCATGAAATATGCTCTGTCCAGTGCAGCATATTTGGATCTTACTGTTCAACCACAAACCCTGTGCTGAAAAGCTAAAAGCAGCAGTGATCTGTTGTTGCATCAATCGATAGTAGTGTTCCAACCTCACATCCTTCTATAATCTGCACCTGGCAAGCTAAACCGAGACAGAGAGACTTCAGCTGAAAAGACAAAAAAAAAAAAGATGGAAAGAGGACGACATTGGACAGTGTACATACAAAGAGCATCAGTTAAATTGATTAGTCTAAGCTGAGGCAATCACTACTAATTCGGGGATAAGCAATTGCTCTTCCGTTGCTAACATGACTTGACTGATGATAGGTCATAGAATCTGTGTGAGGAGGTGAGCCAAAAGTGAAACACAGCAAAGATGATTCGTCTTTGTGACTAAGTGGCTTTAAAATCAAATCATACACACACACACACACACACACATGCACACACACACTATGGTAATGTCCTCAGACAGTAATAGCATTAGTCATAAGTCTAATTCCTTCCATGATCTGGTTAAGCAGTTCCTGGACACAAAGTCCAGCAGGAGTATTTTATCCAGCATGGTGGAAGGATTAGGAAACATTCTGATAAAACGTTGCATGTGTGTAATTGTAGCCTTACTGTATGTGCGTGTATGTGCGAGTTTAGGCGTGAGGCAACAGGGAAGATAACTGCATGACACTCAGGCAGAACAAGCTGAATTAAAGCCACTTCACTGCGATCTATGGTCCATGAAAAGAGTTCCTCTCTGCAGCAGGTTTCTACATTGATAACAGAACACTGGAAGGATTACAGGAGCTGAGAATAAGGAGAACTCAAGCTGAGGCTTGATGAAGGAATTAGCAACAGGTGTGCAGGGAGCAGCAGGGTGAGGCGATCATCACAGGAAGGAAACCGGTAAAGTCAATTAAAGAATTCAAAAGGGGGCTGGTGAGTTATCTGATTGAAACATGATTATGGAACAAGACATCAGCCTTCAGGTCTTATATATAAATATTTGATATTTCCGTGCTCCTCGATTGAACCAAGTCGTTCTCGTCTGCTATCCTGAAGACTATCACAAAGCTCTTATTTCTGAGGGACAGTGTCTGTGGAAAAGACACAAGAGGAACCTGAACGCCATAATATCTCCACCCCTAGATCTTGTAGCAATCAGCGCCATTAAGTAGGTTACATCTGTGTCATCCACACACCCACCAATCAACTCAGGGAATATCTTCAAAATTAGTGTGTATCCATTCACCAGAGGAAGAGGATGAGTCTGTCCTGACCATGTTAGTTGCTTAGCTTGCCAACCCTTGGCAACAAGTCTAGGTCCATAATTCTTAATCACCCGTTCATCATCCCCCCCATCATCCTCTCTACTCTGTGGACCTAGCTTCAACCATCTGGCTTCCAGGCTTGGAGCTGACAGAACTGCACAGGCCAGACCAAGGGAGGTAACTTCAGAGCGTCACCACAGGACATGTCTCTGTGCTGTGGTAGTTGTGACGTGGTGCCAGACTTTGTTAATTGCTCAGATCTGGTCATTCTTCCTTGGTTTATGTGCTTCTACCGTGAGTAGGTTTGTAGTCACATAATCACAGTCATGTCTGGTGAAATTCAGTCATCAGAAAAGCAAAGTTGAATTTGTCTATTACACACAAGCAGCATCACACAATAATTTTCATTGGCACAATAGTGTGAAAATTCAAACTGAGTATGTATTGTTTTGTTTCTTGGGTATCTGAAGGGGAGTTTTTGTCCAGAAAAGAACTCATTTTGTGTGGATTGACTGTAAGTTCTGTCAGACACACTGACTGTGTAATACACTGTGGGCAATATTGAAGTTGCTGTGTTGTGTTGTTTTTTGCTTGCTGTGTTCTGTGTCTGCCGGGAGTTCAAGGGTTGGTGGTTTGTTGGCTTTGCTGGCTGTGAATCATAAATTACATTTTGTCAGAGAGTCTGACTGGCACCCTGGCTTAACATCAGCTACAATCTGTAACATTTGAATGAGATGGTAGAGAAACAGTACAAGTGTTATTCTCTTCTTGGCAGGACTCAGCAATGGTATTTATGCCATGTCCATGATCTATCAGAAACTGTTATGTTGTGTTAAGCTACTCATTCAATGGTGTAAATCGGCCTATCGTGAATGGTTCTGCATGTTGAGGGTGACAAGGTTGGTCATACTGAGAGGTGTAAATCTGTCTCATTTAACAGGAAAAGACAATGCAAGAGATAATTAAGTACAGGTCGGACAGTGACCACCGGCATATTATATATATATTAACATTTTGTGATGTTTGCTGTGAAATATATCAGGAGCTCAAAGATCCACCAGTGTGAAGGCAGATGGGTTGGCCTTGTCAGCCACCTACCCTGAGGTATACCCTGTGAAGGCGTTGATGAAGAGGCGTTTCCCATCACATACCTGCCTGGGTATGTTGGCCAGCTGTGCAAAGGAGAGGTCTTCTCTTCTCCAGTGAGCACCAGACTTGGGAACATGAAAGGCCCAGGACACCATATTGTACCATCACCTGTGCCAATCAACAGACAGTCAACAATTCATACAACTTATGTAGCCAGCAGTGTGTGTACTGTGATGACAGAATTTTCAATAAGGCATCCCCAACCTGTAGTCATCAGGTCCTTCTGATGAACGTCATCTACCTAGCTGAGATATTCCACATTTTGTGTCTTGGTTTGTTCATGCTCTCTAGCTCTGTTACAAAATGTCACGATGTCTGATTACACAGCTATCAGTGTGCTTGCTGCAGTTGTGATCCATTATTTTAAATACTAACAAAGCATTCAAGATGCTTTTGAAGATATTTTATAGTTAATGATGAGTAAAGTTGTTTCGTTCATCATCTGATTGGTGATGTATATCAGCCCTGGGGCACAAAAATCTTTGCCCATAGATTAAAAGTTGTACATGCGCAGTAGCTCCTCTTCAATACAAGAGATAGGACCATGCTGGGCGCACCTCTCCTGCACCCAGGGCTGAATACAGCTAGACTTACCGACCACCACCCTCCCGGCATGGGGCCGATGTTGGGCCGACGTCACAGCCGTCTGTCAAAGGGTGGCTGATTGACAGGTCGAGCCGCGGGAGTTGGAGACGATCATACAGAGCTGCAAAATGGAGAAAGAGAAATGAAATAATTAAGTGAAGTCACTTAAAACAATACCTTTTGAGAGGAGAACGTATCAGGAGAAGCTTGACATGAAAGAGCTCGGACCTGATCAGCCGAACATCACAATTAATCAGCAGTCCAAAGACAGAGGGAGACAGTACACGCGATCTTTTTCCAGGACCTGGTTTAGCAACAAGGCTTGGCTAACTGCATGTAGCGTGGCTAATGCTTTATTCTGCTTTCCCTGCCTCCTTTTTCAAACGTCAGGATCTGACCCAGCATGGATTAAGACAGGTATGACTGATTTAAAGCACTTTTCAGAAAAGGCAAAGAATCATGAACAAATTTGGATTCACATGGAAAATGCACTGCAACTAGCCATGTTTGAAAAAAAATAAACATTTCATTTCATCATGATGAAGGCTACAGGGTAGGGATCCGTAATCACAATGAGGAGGTTGACAAAAACAAGCACATTCTATCAAAAATAATAGACTGTTTCTGTGGTGCATTTCGCTCTGCGTGGCCATGAGGAAAGTGAGAGCTCAGAAAATCCTGGTGTTTTTAGAGGATTGGTGGATTTTGTAGCATCACTGGATGCAGTTCTACAGTACATGAGCACCTGCAGACTGACACTGTGTTTAAGGGAACATCTAAGACTGTACAGAATGAACTCCTTGACTGCATGCTGTCAGTTTTGAGAGAGTGCATCATTGGAGAAATCAGGAGTGCAGACTTTGTCTCCATCCAGGCTGATGAAAAAATGAACCTTTCCACTCAGTGTCAGCTGGTGCTTGTGATCCGCTACATTGACAAAGCCCATCATGTCCAAGAGAGGTTTTTTGAGTTCATACCTCCCCAAAGTGCCACAGCTGATTCCATTGCCACAGCACTTCTGGATAGGTTGAGCTCCATTCTCCCTGATGACCAGAAGAGCAAGCTCATTTCCCAAGCATATGATGGTGCAAGTGTTGTGAGAGGAGGACAATCATCAATCGTGGACATTCTCTACAGCCAGCTCCAGAAGCAGACCATCAACTCAGTCTTTGTTCAGGGAATCATGCTGCAGTTCACAGACAGCATACAAAAGATCAGGTGAATTAATGTGTACGTTGCGCTGTTTAATATTACTGATATTTTGTTCATCGCTGTTATGCTTGAACCACTTCACATTTCTTGTTATTTTACCTGGCGACTAAACATGAACTTTTCTCTTCTGGGTCTGTTCAGAGATTCCCTCCCTACTCTCTGTGGAGAACACAGTGGCAGTGCCTCTCAGCTGGCCAAGAAATGCCACACACTGGGCCCAGGTGAGGGTAGCCACAGAGGTGAGATAGAAGCTAAATGTGTGGTGTAGGTTTTGTACAATGTTTTAATCATAGTAGTGCTATACTGTGAAAAAGTGGGGACACCTTAGAATAGGCTCTATATAATATAATAGTCTATTATTATTTTATTATTATTATATTATATACAGTAGAGCCTATTCTAATAGAGGTGCTATGTTAATTTGCATGAGTTCAAGAGCTGCAGTGGTGCTGTGGCTCTGTACCCGCTCTTCATGGGGAACAATCTTCAGGACATTTTCTCAGAGACTGTGGCTCTGCTGAAGATCCTCATCACAACTCCTATGACCACAGCTGAATCTGAGAGGTGCTTCTCAACACTGAAGAGAATCAAGACCTTCCTCAGGAACACAATGTCACAGGATCGTCTCAATGCATCGGCCATAATCTCTGTGGAGAAGAATCTTGTCAAAACCATCCCTGACTTCAACCAAAGAGTCACTGAGAAATTTGATTCTCTCAAGGATAGAAGGGCAAAATTTCTGTGCAAAAAGTAGAGCACTACATGCTTTTGTTGTTTTCATTCATGTAAATACGCTGGCGTGATACCTTAATATATGTTTGTTTGCTTTTCGGTATATGTCTATTTTGGAGTTATAGCCCCTCCTGGAGAAAACTCCAGCAGCCACCACTGAGCAGCACCTGATGCTAGCGTTAGCAGCCAGCTTCACCAAGCCACACTCGACCTCGTCCAGGCGTTCAGATGCAAACTGATGAAGTCCACTAATGACTGAGATTAACGGACTGCCTCACTAAATGGACTGCAGGTCAATGTCAGTGTTAGAGGACAGCAGAGGTTTTACAGAGAGCATCCTCTGAGCTAAGTGAACTTTATTTGGACACATAAGATGTTGGAAAAAAGTCCTGATGTCAGAGAGACTGTTACTGTGCTGTCAGGTTGAGGTTAGAGGTTTGTCCTGAGATGCTCATAATGAATATGAACAGTGAAAACTTTTTTTTAGTTTTTCATAGAAAACATTTTGAACTTTCACGTTTAAAATGTATTTTTCATTGATTCATTCATCTACAAAATTCAGTTTGATTCGAAACATGTTTGAATATGTTTGGATGTTTTTCACAGAAAAAAAATTTGTGCGATTAATTTAGATTAATTAATCACAGAGCTTAGAATTAATTACACACACATACATTTTTTTAATCGCTTGACAGCCCTAATTTATTTATAGATTTTCAGAATCACACCTTAACCCTTCTACGTCCTACATTACCATAAACACCCTCCTAACCCTCTCCTCCTCTTTCGCTCTAGTATTCTGGACAGTTCTAAACAGTCTTTTGTTGCCAACTTTTTTGAACCACGTTGCAGGCATCACGTTTAGAATGAGTGTATATCTACAAAAAACAAACACATTTGTGAGTTTATCTTGACTTTGTTCCTACATCTGGATGACTAATAGACGTTTCTCAGTATCCCGGTAAGAACAGATGCAGATCTCATGTTACTAAAATAAATTAGATCCAGAGTTCTGGCTCAGTCCTTGATATGGATGTACACCAATTGCCCATTACGTATTCATTCTAACCATGTTGTGAGTCTATAGTATGCATACTGAAAGCACTTGATCTTATTGCAACACAGATAAATGGAGCTCCCAGCTGGAAATAAGAAAAAGCAAACTGTGGAGGAAAACAAAGTGTGCTCTACTGTCACACACCTTGCATAAATTCATGTTGGTACACAACAGTAGAGTATATTAGTTTGTATAATGTATTGTTTCAAACAGACTTCTACTGATAATTCATCAGAGCACACACTTTGTGGCTGAGAAATACTCTGAGGCCTTTTATGTACTACAGCTGATCAGAGTTTGTCCACATCGTCTTCTGTCACCATCTTTTATTCATCTGCTGTTATCCCTCCACATCTTCCATGGTGATTGTGCGTTCCCTGTAATGCTGCTGGATTTTAATGATGTGTGCACAGTTGAGATAGGCGAGAGGTCCGACTGTTTGTGGCAGCTTTCCTCTGGCTACATGATGGAGCTGCCAGAGGAGGCTGGGAGATGTTGAGAGTCGCTGATAGGGTTTTTTGCCTCGGGGTAAAAACAGGCGTTCACAGGTTTCAGGTGAGGTTCAGGTGAAGGCCTCACACTATCACACACAGACATTCAGCTAGTACTGTAGTAATGAGTGGCCACCTGCACTGCAGTAATTTGAAATGTGATCATCCCGGCTTTGTATTTTTTTCAGTTGCCTGCATTAATTGTATCATGGCTGCAGCCATGGGGCAGAGCTGTCTCCATAAACAATGAATGGCTTCATGTGACATGAAGTGCTTTGGTGCTGATGTTGATGCAGTTTGAGGGGATTTAGGGAGGAATAGTGCAGATGGGACTGAGCTGTTGTTTGTTTTGTAGTTGATTTCCACCTACAAAATTCTATGATCTCGATGAAAAAAATGAGAACAGGTATCACTGGCTGTTTTGTCTGGCTGGATTTATTTACCCTGTAAAGAGGAAACCCTCTTAGGTCCCATTTACTATGGCAGGTATACGGTCTCCGTAAGCTATAGGGCTTGTTCCAATACCTAAATTTCTGCCTTGTGTATCCTTGAGGTCTAACAAACTGCATGTTAAGTGCATGTACTTCCTAAAAAAATTACATCTGTTCCTGCACTATGTAACATATATCTTAAGAGAAGTAGCCTACGTAACGCTTTACAGCACTAAGTCACACACCACCAACTATTTCACTGATTTTGGTGAAACTCAAATTTTATTGAGAAAATGTTTTCTGGTTTTCCCTCTGATGTCCACAGTGTACAGTAAAGTAAATTGCTGCCAAACTGTAGCTGCTGTTAGCTAAATATGTTAACTGTGAGCTCAGACTACTGGGAGAGTGTTTGTACCAAAGGTGAAGAGGACGTTTCTGGGCCAGAATTGGAGCTTGGCGAGCAGGCAATGTAACCAGGCTCAGCAGCCTCTATAGACATGATGGCAGAGGAGAAGAGAGGACGTTGACAGAGGAAGCTAAGAAGAGAAAAGGAGAGCATGAGCAAGCAAGAAACCACCAGGCAAGAGTAAATCTGTGACTGACTTAGTCTTTCTGATGTTAAATTCAGACAAAACTGAAGTTCTTGTAATAGGACCCAAACACCTCAGAAACTCTCTTTCTAGAGACTTAGTTACTTTAGACGGGATCACCCTGGCCTCCAGCTCCACCATAAAGAATCTTGGAGTTGTTTTTGATCAGGATTTGTCCTTTAATGTCCACATAAAACAAATTTCAAGGACTGATTTCTTTCACCTGGTCACCTGGATGCAGAAAAACTAGTACACATTTTTTACTTCTAGGCTAGACTATTGTAACTCTTTGTTATCAGGCTGGTCCAATAAGTCTCTTAGGACTTTGCAGCTAATTCAGAATGCTGCTGCACGTCTTCTGACAGGAACCAAGATCAGAGATCATATCTCTCCCATTTTGGCTTCCTTGCACTGGCTACCTGTTAAATCTAGAATAGAAAACTACAACAACACTCCACACTACGCAGAAGGACCCTCTGAGCAGCTGCCCAGATGCGGTGGCAACGCTGGACCATGGCATGGGCAGATGGAACAGTGCCCCCTTTCTGTCTCCGAGGACAAGGGAGGTTGGTAGCCAAAGACACACCAGAAGGGAGTCAGCCCAGTGTCCGCAGTTAAGTTAGTCAAGTCAGGTGCTTGCTCCAGGATGATGGCTTCTGGGATACCAGGCACCGGAGACAAGTCTCCAGTTCCTGGTTCCATTGGACTCAGGGTGGTATTCGAATGTGAGGCTGACGGTGGCACCGATCAGACAGGACAATTCCTTTCAGAACTGCGAGATGAATTGGGAGACCTGGTCTGAAACAATGTCTTTAGGAAAACCATGGATGCGAAAGACAGTATTCAGTCTCTTTGGCAGATGGCATGGCAGTCGACCATGGGCTGAAATCTCAGCCCATGGTCGACTGGGTTCCGGGAGAGGTTGCAGCAGCCCCATCCGAGCATGGGAGGAGGCCTTGTTTCTGGCACAGACAGGGCATGCCTCCACATACTCTCGGACCTCATGTTCCATGGAGGGCCACCAGAACCTTTGCCGTATGGTGTACATGGTTCTCTTGATTCCCGGATGGCAGGTGAGCTTAGAGGTGTGAGCCCATTGAATTACTTGTGGATGCATAGTGACCGGAACAAACAAGCCATTTGCTGGACAACCAGTAGGTGTAGGGTTCTCACCATTAGCCCGCTTCACCTCTGCTTCTATCTGCCATGTCACCACTCCTACCACATGGTGCAGTGGCAGGATGGGTTTAGGTTCTTTGGCAGCAGGCCTGGGGTCAAACTGACGAGACAAGGCATCAGGCTTGGTGTTTTGGGACCCTGGCCTGTCAGACAAAACAAAGTCAAAACAGTTAAAAAACAAAGTCCATCTGGCTTGGCGGGAGTTCAAACACTTGGCCTTGTGAATATACTCAAGGTTCTTATGATCGGTCCAGAACACAAATGGATGTTGAGCCCCCTCTAACCAATGTCTCCACTCTTCCAGTGCTATCTAATGCTTAACAGCAAGTAGCTCACGATTACTGACATCATAGTTCCTACTCCTTCGTTGGAGGCATTCACCTCCACCACAAACTGCCGACTGGGGTCTGGAACTGTGAGAGTGGGAGCAGTGGTGAACATCTCCTTGAGCTGGGTGAAGGCAACCTCGGGTTGAGGAGACCCCAGGAACGGAGCCTGAGGAGGAGGAGCATGGAGAGGAGAAGCTATTGCGCTGAAGTTTCTGATAAACCGCCTGTAGAAGTTATCAAAGCCCAGAAACTGCTGGACCTTCTTGTGGTTATCAGGTGTAGGCCATTGAGCCACAGCGCTAACTTTAGCCAGATCCATTTGGATCACTTTTTTCTGCTTTCACATAAAGCTGTTTCTCCAGTAGGCGCTGGAGAACCTGGCGGACATGACCAACATGAGTCTTGATCTGGGGAAAAGATCAGGATGTCATTCAAATAGACAAACACATACTGGTTGAGGAATTCCCTCAGTGGCCACCATTGATTAGTGCCTGAAACACTGCAGGGGCATTGGTCAGTCCAGACGGCATCACCAGGTATTCATAATGCCCAGGAGGAGTGTTATACCCAGTCTTCCACTCATCCCCCTCTCTAATGCGGACCAGGTGATATGCATTTCTCAGGTCAAGCTTAGTAAAAATCTTTGCCTGTTTCAGTTGTTCAAAAGCAGATGACATTAGGGGCAGAGGGTACCAAATCCTTAGTCAATACAGGGTCTCAGGGAACCATCTTTTTTTCCCCACAAAGAAAAACCCTGCCCATGCTGGGGAGTATCCTGTTTTCAATATACTCAAGCATGGCAATCTTACAAAATCTCACAAAACTATGGCTAGACTAAGAAAACAAAATAAATAAACAGAAAATTACTCTTGCGAGGCTAGACTATGAAAAAGGAAACAAACAGAAAATCACTCTTGAACAAAGTATCAAACAAACAAGACCCGACAATGGACAAAGCTCTGGTTCTCTGACATAAGACAAGACGAACAGGCACAGGACAAAGGGAGACACGGACTATATATACACACACAAGGTAAGGACACAGGTGGAAACAATCAGGGCAGAGACAGGTAATTCTAAAGGTGGAAAAACAGACAAAGCGGGTAAGTAAAACTAACAATAATGGACACAGGAAGTGGAACCAAAATAAAACAGGAAATCACAAGACAACATAGACACAAGCTGAATAAATTAACTTAACACTTTTTCTTGAACATAACAATAGTTTCAAAAGTAGATTGGGAGCCAGAGCTTTCAGCTATCAAGCTCCTCTTCTGTGGAACAAACTACCATTCTGGGTTCTGGAGGCAGACACGGTCAACACTTTTAAGAGTAGACTTAAGACTTTCCTTTTTGATAGAGTTTTTTTGTGTCACTGAAATGCAGTGCACCAGCAGTTTTAAGCAATTTGTAGCTGGGGTAATGAAGGCTGACCAATACCAGCATATACTGGTCGAGCCAGCAAGAAATGAAGGCACGGAAAACCTGCATATCACCGAGCGATAGGACCAGACTTTGGAAATTGGTCACAGTTAACAGAAACTTGATCTAACCACTGAATTAATTTGCTGCCCAAGGCTGAAGATTTAAGAAAACCAGCCAACCTATCCAAGTTTTTCAATATTGCATGAGTCTGTGTAGAAATGATCTTGCCTGTCACTCAGCTTTGCCTTTTGAAATCAAACAGTTTTACAGTGCAGTGCTGCTAAGTACAATCATGTCCTATGTTGTTTTTTAGTGCTGTACTGAAGTCATACAAACTTAATTCAAATAAATAAAAGATGGCTTGACAAATCAGAAGGCGTTGGCAGTATGTGTAAAAATTTCTTTATGTCTTTGAAGGTGTTGTCTCATTGGTTGTTCAATATGTAACTCATATAACATCAATTACAATTGTTTCATTTCTAGTTGTGAATTGATTCAACAAACAAGTGTTCATGAGAACTACTGGTCGGTGTAATTGTTCATTTTGGAGTCAGACCAACTTGCCTCCAGTCTTTATGCTAAGCTAGGCTAACCACATCCTGAAACAAGATCCCTAAACATGATATTGAATGTTCTCATAAATAAACATATTTAGCAAAAATGTTATGACTTTAATGAATTTAAACGTTAGCAGTCATGACTTTCACATTTATAAACTAACAGTGTTGCTGATGTCTTGCTTTTTTGTGCTCTGCAGTGAGGCAGTACATCGTGATATACTGAGGCTTCACACAGCGTCCTTCTCTACCATTGCAGACTCTCTGCTCTTGCTGTGGGCTAACTGGCGTGGTCATAGATGAAGGCTGACTTGATGTAGGAGGTTCTTTAATATGCAGATAGCCTCAAACCGTCACGCCAACATCTCAACCCCTGCAACTGCTTTTCCTTCTTTCCTTACTCTTGCATAGCAGCATACCATCGCGCTTTGATAAGATTGTAGCTCTTGTATCAAAGTTGTTTGATGGAGGTGATTTTTTTCAAAAGTAAGGTTCTACTAAAAAAGACAGCCTGGGAAAAATCATGGCTGCTGGCCTGTAGTAATAGAATCCATGTTCAACTAAAAGGTCTAAAATCAATTACAAGTACATAATTGCAGTTATTAACTCTGAGTTTCTAGTTACAAACTGCTCCTTTGAACTTGGTCCAAGATATCTGTTATGTTTTCTAGTTACCTGCTGGCTACACTAGAAGTTTAGACACATTGACCGTTGCCTTTAGATACTAAATCATTGTCAGACAAATGCTGACATTTTATTCTTACATTTAAGTTGTTGGTTGTTGTTTTCCAAAAGATAGCTATTATTTACAGATTAAAATCCTGACGTGTATATATATATATATATATGTGTGTGTGTGTGTGGTTATGGATTACACTATGTGTGTGTTTATAGTATTTCATATACAGTATTGTGTGGGTTCACACGAGAAATTTAACATAGGGCTAAGAATAAACTGTTTAACTCCCCTGTGTGCAGTTCTGCACACACACACACACACACACACACACAGACCTCCTGTAAATCGGGGGCAAAGATGAAGCAATTTCACAGTAAGAGATTCATTTCCATCACTTTGTATAGCTGCATGCTGCTCCTGCTGTATGTGTATGATTGTATGAATGCATGAGGCTGCTGCAGGCTGCGGGAGTCTCTGCTATGAATGTTTCATGAATGTAAAGGAAGCTGCAGTTAAGACAAAGACCACAAATACAGATGGAAAAAGAGAAATGGAAACATATATAACATACAGTATATGTGCATGTATGTGTGCATACACAAACACACACATTCACCTACATTATGTATAGAAGCCACTAATGCAGCAATTCAACATTTCACCACAATAAAGCCATCACAGACATTTACATTCATTACACTTCATGGTGGGTTTTCAGAGACACAAGATAATGCTTTCAGGCTCAGGAGGGTTCATGAGCTCAGCAGTCACAGAAACAGTGACCCTCACAGCAGCAGTGAACAGAGCTGATCGCAGCCCTCAACTCCATTTGACAGGGCCGAATCTGAGCTGATCGACATGACTACAATCATACTCAACACTACACTCATCCAACAGCTTAAATGACTTTATACCTGCTAAACAGACTGTGCAGACACTCTTTATGGGCAGGAGCAAAAAAAAAGAAATGAAATGAATGATGATGCAAGAGTCCCCTCTTCAATAACTTCAATTATTCTGTATTTTTTCATGACAAAAGTCAAATTAAAGTATTGAACATAAAAATGCTGTTGTTACCAGAATGCAGGAAACACACCACACACCCTATTTCTGAGGTCTCAAGACTGACAACTATCTGCAGCCTAGAGTATTTCACTGAATATTGATAACATAACATAGCATCTAAAATGATCAGATCCAATAAGACGTGTGTACATATATTGGGCTTGGGTGGTTCAGGGAGACTGGCTGTGTGACTATGCTATTTAAAATGATATAACTGAGCATCTGGCTCAGCTGAATCAGAAACTGCAGGGACGTAAACAAGTCATCACACAGATGTCCGACATGATCACAGCTTTGAAGTGTCAGGTGGAACAACTCGCCCACTTTCCTGTTTGTCAGAGCATCTCAGCCTCAGTTCCCGGTGCTTTTTCATGTGCTTGGTTGACAACCAAATTGAAATGGTTAATACATGAATTTGATATGCGCTAAAGCGTAGCACTCTGGTTTTGCCATCTTTGCCAATCCTTTCACTGCCGACGTCTGCAGTGCGCCCCATAACCTTCAGATGGAGTTAATTGAGTTTCAAACTGATAGTGAGCTGACGGCAAAGTTCCAGGATGCTGCAATCGAGGACTTTTACCCTCCACTGCCCCCTGGTTTGATGCCACAGCTCCAACTTCATGCTGCTTGTGTTCTGTCCATGTTTGGGAGCGCCTATCTGTGCAAACAGATGTTTTCAATAATGAATTAAAACAAGACCGAGCACAGATCACGCATTACCGATGACAACCTCCATGCTGTTTTGCGGACTGCCTCAGCACAAGACCTAAAACCAGACACTGACACTCTGGCCAGGGGAAAACGGTGTCAGACATCCATCCAGAAAACATAAGTAAGCATTTTTAAAAACCTATATTAAAATAGAATGCATTTAAACCAAGACTAAGAACAGTAGAATATGTGTACAATTTAATGATTATGCTTGCATTTTGTTTTGTGTTTATTTCTAGAACATTATCTATGAATGAGGATGTGTGTGACTGCGTTGAAGAAAAGGGTTAATATCAACTTGTTTATAATATTTTTCTTTATTTGCTTAAATAGTTTGAACACTGATTCAAGTAATGTGGGTTTCAAACTGAACATTTACTCTTTTACATCTATGCAAATGCATATGTAATATTTGGAAGTTGAATACATAATAAATACAGAAACAGTTACTTAACAATATAATAAGATGTAGTTTAATTTATTTTGAATTCCATTGCATTTTGTTACATTCATACTGTTAATGTGGCCCATCCAGGGCAACTATTATGCTGATGTGGCCCTCGGAGTTTGACACCCCTGCTCTAAAGTCAGATGACTGTGAAGGTTCTCAGTCATTCAGAAGCAGGCCCCGTCCAAACTGCCAGTCATAAAAACAGACAAAAGCGAAACAAATTAACTATGTAGCATATTTACACATTTCTACATTTTGTAGAAGCACATAAATCAGGAAACTGACCAAATCTGAGCAAGTAAACAAAGTCTGGAGGGATAAACGCTTCTACGCTCCTGGTGTGATTTCAAGTTGCGTGCAGAACGGACAAAAATAGCATCGCAGCCACGATGTGACAGGGACATGTCTGGTGAGGTTTTGGGGTAATGTCAGAGTTCCTACTTGTAAACTCATCTGCTTACTGCTTGTAAGCTCAATCATCTGCTTAATGAAGGAGCAGTTGTCTGGTGTCATGCAGCAATGGCAGCAGCGATGGAAAGGCACAATGTAAATGATAAACCATCAACTTGGGCCTAAATGTAACATCCAGTAAAGTCCTGTAAAATCAAATGTATAATAGCGTCGGCCGTTTCTCCTCATCTGTTTCATTCGAATTCAAGAGAGTTTTACACTTGCCAAAACAAAGACCAGTTTGTCGCATAGAACCATGTCTTCTAATTACGTTTGGCATCATGCACCTGGATTGCTCGGAGGTTAGAAATTTCAAGTGGGAAATTATGCCTTTGACTGGAACACAGCATTAGTCCTCCCATGTGAATGTTGTGGAAAGTGAAACCTGGTTTTAAAGCTCTGGTGTGAAATTGCTCTCATCTTCCTCACATGAATGTACTCTTTCCCCGCCTGATGAGAGACTCTAATAGACACTGTCCAAAACAATTCACCCTCTCAGAAATGTCCTCTGGTGTCCTCCACGTGTGTTCCATCAGTGACTGATTATAAGTCAGACCTTTTTACCCAATGTCACGTCTAACCCTCCAGTCCTGTCCTTCACATGCCTTATTCTACTGAAGTAAAAGACCTACAGTATCATAAGGGCCTTCATTACCTGAGAGGTGCAGCTGCTAATACTGAAACCCCACCGAGCACGTCTCTGCAGAAGTGTTTAGCCCGCCAGACTTTGTTTACTTGCTCAGATTTGGTCATTTTCCTGGTTTGTGTGCTTCTAAACATGTTTCTACATGTGTAAATATGCTACGTAGTTAATATGTTTTGCTTCTGTCTGTTTTTACGATCAACAGTTTGTACAGGGTATTTTATTTTGAAAATGCACCAGATTCTCTATGCTGTTCCTGACGAAAATAGAACAGCTGTGTATTCAACATGGAGCTGAGCAGAGGCCCGCTTCTGGGCCGCTTCTGAACTACTACGCTTCTACTTTTAAAAGGAAACTAATCGGTAGGGATGAGCAAGTACAGCATTATCTGTATCTGTATCTGTATCTGTATCTGTTAACCATATGAATTATTTCTGTATGTGGGCATGACCTAACCCATAAGTGGGCGGGATTTAACCCAGAAGCGGTTCAGGTTGTCTTGAAATGGGCGGGGCTTTAACCAGTATGTTATTTTATTGTTATTTCATGCAATTGATACAGTATGGGTTGATCAGAAATTGTTATATATATTGCTGATTAGAAAACTATTTAAAGGACAGCATCAGCATTGAGCTTCAGATCAATAGTTTAGATCATGATAGCAAACAAACCATTTACAGAACAAGTTTTTGCGACAATGAATACAACACAGTGTGTTGCAATTATGAAGTAAAATGTAATGAACAAGAGTTTTCACACTCAACATAACTTTCTATTTGAACTTTTTTTTTTATTATTTCCACACCAGGTGTGTGTCTGTGTGTGATTGTGTGTGCGTGTGAGAGAGAGTGAGTAAGACACAGAGAGAGAGTTTGTTTGTGTGTGTGTGTGTGTGTGTGTGTGTGTGTGTGTGTGTGTGTGTGTGTGTGTGTGTGTGTGTGTGTGTAGCTTAATTTGTGATATTATTTATACCACTACTACCTTTACTCAGTGCGTGAAGTCAAAAAAACTGGTTAGAGCCAGCTGACAGTTTAAAGAAAAAAATCTCTGACAGGCAGAGACACAACGCGAGTCACATTCTACCAAGCACCACATCTGAATGAACCCACATTTAGCAGAACTCTACTGGTTAATAAGTACAAACTGAAGTAAAAACAAAGCTGAAGCTGAAGAAACCCTAAATGTTAACGGAAAAGACCCGCGAACCTGAGTGACTGAGGGAGAGACAGAGAGCTGTTCTGTGTGTGAGTGAGCAGAGGGACACAGCAACACAATACATCTGTATGTGTGTAGGAGAGGGGTGCTGTGACTAGCCTATCACAGAACGCAGACACTGTCAGCTACCCAATGAGGATTTTCATTCAATCCGAGCTCAGATATTGACTCGTATTACTCGTATAATATCGTACTCGGCAAAAGTGCTTTATCCGTACCGGATACTCGTTTATCCGGCTCAACTCTAGTAACTACAGTGGAGTCTCTGATACCAGTGACTTGTGTGTTAAGCAGCTATTGGGCTAGCAAGGTAGCTGGCTTTGTTGATGAATTTTGCAGTCTATGGTTTAACTTAAAAGGGAACTAATCTGACGTACATCATACCTTAACTCTTTAAACTAACACCAACCTGTTCAGAGTTTATTGGCGTTACATCATAGGCATGTGTACAGACCAGACTGCTGCAGTACTTTGGAAACGTAACGTTACAGGTACGAGTATTAACTATACGGTTCATTCAGAAGTGTCAGGATGCTACAGTAATGCTGCTGATGATGTCATGCTTTTGTGTGCATAAACAAAGATATACTCATACACCTTCTCTGTCTTCTACTTTCAGAGTCCACTCACAGCCATGGACCACTCAGCCGTTAAGGACAACCGGGTCCGTATGAGTGCTGGAAATCCTTGGAAATGCTTTAATTGTATTGATACATTCAAGGTTTTCAACTTATTGGATTTTGAATAAAGTCATTTATAGCAAAATACCATCTGATTTGATGAAGCAAAATAATTGGTTTGTACACAAACACTGAAATACATTGATGCATGTTTTAAAATCACATTCAAGCTATTTCCAAACATTTTAAGTATCAATATCTAGGAGAGGTGGAGCTGAGACTTTGTCAATCTAAGTGAAATCCACCTATGAGGTGGCATCCAAATCATCCTGAAATTTTGATATCAAGTTGATCCAGATCAAATCAAATCAAATTTTATTTATATAGCCTAAAGTCACAAAACACATTTTTCCTCAGAGGGCTTTACAATCTGTACAGGGAGTGACACCCTCTGTCCTTAGACCCTCGGTTCGAGTGAGGAAAAACTTGCCCACAAAAAACCCTTTAACAGGGAAAAAAGGTGGAAGAAACCTCAGGAAGAGCCACAGAGGAGGGATCCCTCTCAAAGGACGGACAGACGTGCAATAGATGTCACGTGTACAGAACAAATCAACACAAACATATTGTATAATTACAATGAATGATAGAATGATTACAGTAGCAGTGGAACTTGTGATAGAGTTAGAGGGACACAGATGGACAGCAGCAGTAAATCATTAACTGACTATAAACTATAGTAGAGATATGGTAGCAATAATGACAGTAATAACACATGTAGTAGACGTCAGCAGCAGACCACAGCAGCAGCCACGACCCACGAGAACCTGCTGGACGAGAAAGCACAGATACTCCGGGGAAGAAGTTTAATTAGTAACATGCATTGACGGTAATGGTGATGGGGAGAGAGAGAGAGAGAGAGAGAGAGAGAGAGAGAGAGAGAGAGGGTTTTCAGTAAAGGGAGATGTGACTGCATCTTCAACCATTACCGTGCCTGGCTAGGCATAACATATCTGCCTTAACTTTTGAAATACCCAAATCCAGACTTTTATCTTTTTATCTTCATGATTCTCTGGATCTGTGTTTAAATACCCAGTTTTCAGATCAGATCTAGGATTTAAATCCAATCCGATAATCCTGTCAGATCACTTGAAGTTGTTATGGTGAACATGTCAGCAAACTCTGACAACTGCTGTGTCAAGTAACTGTCACCTCCAGTATCAGAATGGAATGAATGAACAGGAATACAGCGAGGTCATCACAGATTTTGTTGTCTGGTGTGTGAACATCCAGAGACTGGATATGCAGATGGTGGGAGCAAACAAGTACCTCAACAACAAACCAAACTGGCTGGACAACACAGACGGGTCAAAGTCGTCTCCACTTACTTAGGACACTGAGGTCCTTTGGAGTGTGCAGGTTCTACGTCTGTTCAGGGGATGGAAGCATGTCAGAAGACAGAAAAACACTCACTGGTCAAGAGGTCCAGCTCTGTCCTGGACTGCTCTCTACACTCCATAGAGTGGAGGAAGTGGGGGAGAGGAGGAAGTTAGCAAAGCTGACATCCATCATGAACAACTCCTCTCACCTCCTGCATGATACTGTGGAGGCCTTAAACAGCTCCTTCAGCTACAGACTGCTACTCCCACCATGTAACAAGCACTACTACAGGTCCATCATTCCAACAGCTGTCACACTCTTTAACACCACCGTGACTTCATGTAGCAACATGTACATCTTTATTGTGTATTTGTCTGTGTATATAGATACTGATGTACAGTATGTGTCTCTATGTACATTTGTACCCATTTACATTTTACTTACACTGCAGTACTTATTTCTCTGTGTAATTACCTCCTACTGTAATCTTTGTGTAATCTCACCAACATATCTCCTTTCCATATAAACACACTGGTATAATGTGTGTTAATGTGTGTATTAATAATCTCTGCAATTTGAAATGATCACATCTTTATACATATATCCTACATATACTTGGGTTTCTGTTTTCTATGGGTCTTGTGTATTGTGAGCTGCTATAACAAGTGAATTTCCCCACTGTGGGATCAATAAAGTCGATCTTATCTCATCTCATACATCGTGCTTGAGAACACAGAATGCTGTTCCTCAGTGGTCACTGTATCTTCCACAGAATGTACCATCATGATGATCTGTTCACTGTGGATGGATGAACACAGTTACAGGTGTTTTTTTTTTTTGGGGGGGGGGGGGGGGGTTACCTCATATTATTTCATTAGATGAATAAATCACAGAAAACAAAATGTCAAACATATGACGTCCTTTACATGCACACAAGCTCTACTCACTAACTAGTTTCTGTATAATGTGATTCATTTTTAAAATCACTTTTTACATCTTTATAAGTCACTTTGCTATAGTAGCCCCTCCCATGATGCTGCTCTGTGCTATCGCTGCATCAAGTCTGGGGAAATCTGTGTACAGCTGCCAAATAAAATCCCACACAATGAACTAATATCACCAGTATACCATCAAAGTGTGAAAACAGTACTTTGGGTTGACTGCAGCTGTGTCTCAATCTGAATACTTCCATTATACACTATTATGCAGTACACTGTGTACAATATAGTGTAGTGCACTAATTTCAGCAGGGTAAATGGTAAATGGACTGTACTTATACGTCTCCTTTCTAGTCTTCTGGCCACTCAAAGCTCTTTTACACTACATATCTCTTTCATCCATTCACACACATTCATACACTGATGGCATTATCTGCCATGCAAGGTGCCAACTGCTCATCAGTTTTAGGAGCTAGCCATTCATACTCATTCACACACTGATGGCACAGCCTTCAGGAGCAATGTGGGGTTCAGTATTTTTGCCCAAGGACACTTCGAACTGCTGATCATCAGTCTAACATTACATCCACTGACATTAGATAATACATGAACATGATGAGAACCCCTAACATGATTATGATTACCATTAATATGGCCCTTCACAATACACTTATTCATCACTTGAAGGTAACCCCCCAAATTATAATAATAGTAATTTGTTAATTTGTTGTGTTTTCTGATTTGCTGTTGTGTTTTTCGATTTGTTGTTGTGTTTTCTGATTTGGCGTTGTGATTTGCACTTCAGGGCCACCGTAATTTACAGAGGAAATCAGGTGGAAACCTATTGAGGAAAAAAAACAAAAGCAGGCACAGTATGTTTCATATTTGGCAACCCAGAGCTTCATCATGAGCTGTGTAGTTATCAAGCCGGATCAAAACACAGAACAAAACACAAACAGACGGCCCAGTCTGTCAGGGACAGTACACTCATTTATCAAGAAGCTTGTATTTCAGTAGAGCATATTTCCTTAATCTGATGTGATAGCATCAGCATATTAATTTTATGATTGAATACAGTAAATATCTTACATATTGTACCTTTAAGGTTAAATGTGTCTCAGAATCATGTATTTTGATAACACTGTTGTCTTAGAAACAGGTCCTCAGCCATGTTTTGTTCAGGACATTTTAGAGGAAGAATAAAAGGGACAATAACAGCTGGTGTCCTTAACTAGCCTGAGCAAAGAGATGCATCTGGTTTACAGAGAGGATCATATTGATTCAGGGTAAATACGCTGGGAGGAGATGGAGTAGAAAAGCTGAAAAAGAGTACAGAACAGACAGGCTTGATCACCGTCACCTCAACTACATGCAGCATTCATGTTAACTGGTATGTAAGGACTGGTTGGTGCGTTTGTTAAACAGTCTGTAGTGAAGCTGCAGTCTCAGTATGTAGAGACAGGAACCATCTGTCCGTCCTTTAATTACTGCCCATGCGTTCTTCTGTATTCCCAGAAACATTAAAAGCTCAAACAAGCAGCTGATTTTGTCTTGCACTGCAGTTTTCTCCTTCACAGCAGCAAACTTCTGGCATCTGGCAACAATGCACTTCCCACAGATTTACATCAGTTTTACCTAACATGATACAGTAATGTGAAATAGCAGACTGAAGTCTGTGACCAGAATCAGTTCAGTCCAGGTGGGATCTGGCAGTGGGTGGCTCCAGAACCATGGAGGGATGGTGGCGGTGGTGAGGAGTTCCTGAAGGGTCCAGAGATGGTGGGGAAACATCCTGAAGGCCGGTGCAGAGACAGGACAGAGCTAGGCTTGGCAGGGAAATGGCGAGCAGGGTTAGGGACATCTGGCCACAGGAGAGACTGAATGATCTGGCAGAGTCTGGGAGGTTGAGCAGATATTTTGTACTGCGTGGGTTGACTGGATGGTGAGTTGGCCATGAGGAGATCAGGCAGGTGACTGAAACTGGAGGCCACACCGAGGAACAGACAACAGAGAGTGACAGATACAGAGGGAAAAGGTGAAAAACGAGAGGAAAGGCAGAAGCCTCAGTCATGACACCTCATGCCTCATGCTGCAATCATCATAATTAGTATTTCACATTTATCAAGCTGAGTAGAACTGCACACGTGTCAACACTGCATGGAATATGTTGACATTTTAAGTATTATGCTTCCTGGAGTTAACATGCGGTTGCCTGGAAACCAAAAGAAATTCCAAGAAGTCACTGGCAGGTTGCCATGTAACCTTTTTAACGTGTAAAACCATAACTTTATTCTTACATCGTGCTGGAAGGCAGATTTCTTAAACCACCAGACAGAACCAGGAGAAAAAATATATATTATCACATTACCTCTTATAACAGTGCAAATAACTGTGTTCACTTGAGTGTTTAAGTCTCAGACTGTAAGACTCCCTCTGTTCGGCCTCTTTGGGTCACAACCACCGTGACATGATGTATGCACATATAAATAATACAGAGATGGGATGGCACATCATCACCCAGTCCCTGACTCTCTTATCCTTTTCTTCTGAAATGCATACCCCTCTCTCTTCCTCTCTGTGTATTTACATGCTCATATGCTTCACCTCTAGCACGAGATGAATTCCCTTCAGATGATGGCGATGTGGATAATGGATGCACAGCGCTGACAAATGTATGCTGCCATCGTGGAGCAGGTGATGGCAGAGGTCAGCTTGTGGAGATGGAAGCAGGGGGACAGAAGCCACATGGGCAGGATTTAAAACTCTCGTGACAGCGGACTGATAACAGCCTGCAGGAGGATAAAACTCTGCTGAGATTGTGTATGAGGCAGCTTCTCCAACATGATGTGCATTTTATGTGACGGTGATAAATGATATTATCAGCAATGTGTGGAGGCTTTTGCTCCACTCATGGCCGGTCTGTTGGTTTGTCTGTTCATCTTTGGTCAAAGTACAGTAAGAGTTCAGACAAAACACAGATACAAGACTGAATACTAAAACAGAACAAACTTGTCAACTACAGGGGCAGTGCACAGTGAATGTGGGCTATCTCGAAAAAGTTTAAATCATAGACTGTATATAAAGATGGACGATGTGTCTTCACGTCCTCTCACTATACAAAAATAAAGTCAAAATATCTTGGATATGAGACAAATATATTTGACGTGTACTTTGATTTTTTAGTTTTACCGTTTGTTCCACCTTCTTGGTGAGCTGAGTCAAATGATCTGGTTCCCTAAAAAGAACCAAACTTCCAATCACTATTCACCACTGACAAATTAGTCAATCCAAGTTAACTTTTACAGTAAAGTCAGTCACAAACAAGGCAAGCTCCACACAGCAACCACAAGCCGCCCCAAGTCAGGGAAGACGCCACTCAACCCTGCACCTCCGGGCTTCCAGGAAGGGCCGAGGCAGGTGACCACGCCACCGTCACCAAAAGCCATTTACATACAACTTAACACTACATACAAGGATATACTGGGGCGATACGGCAGCAGCCGTAACATTATGATTTGGCACTTTCTAAATAAAATTAAATTGAATTTAGCAACTTGGCCAGATTCCAATTTATATGATCTTCTTACTTGAGTAGAGAAGCTGCTCCAGATTTTGTTGAAGCTTATTGTTCCCTTGATTCCACAGTCCGTCCAAGCCATGTGTTTTGAAAGATTTTCGGGCGTGGAACATTTCTGGGCGGAACCAATTCCAGAGGACAAATTCTCCAGATGAATGTCACTCCCCTCCTCCTGCTTCTCCAATCCCTCTGGCTGATCCCTCTGTTGCTCCTCAGTCAGTTTGTGGATGTTATCATTGAAATCCTCCACTCTAATAAAGTAGTGATAGATTTAAATTGGAAACTACAATCGTATGGTTTCAGTATATATCATAACACTTTGAGTTGCAACACAACAGCCATAAAAAATAGATTTGTGTATAGTTAGACATAAAATTGAATAAGATATGATGATGTAAAAATACAGGGAGATGTTTTCTCTCTTAACTGAACACAGTGTGGTGCTCAGTGTCTTTGAGTGATTCAGCAGTTATGATGGCTCAAACATCTTCCAAAATTTCAATCTAAAATTCCACAATTCAATCTACTGAACATAATGGAGGTGACCCTTGACACAGTCCATCAGGGTACCAGCATTCAGTCAGAGGTGGATGCAAGTCTGTAGCTCTGTTGGGACGGGTGTGGGTGCATTGTCCATGATGCCCGGCATGGTTGTACATTCTCACATTTTGTGATATTTGCACAGTGTGGTCCACAAGTGTCACCATCTACCCAGGAGAATTATGGTTTGATTTTTTTTTTTTAAAAAGGGAGAATAAAAAAGCCAAAATAATTTGCAAATTTCACAACCTGCTACCTACCTTTGTGTGTGTCAGTGCAAAGCTCTTGTTGCTGCAGAGGGGCTCCAACTGTTGAGGGCTGATGCTGACCAGATTTTTCAGATGGTAGAACTCCTGGGGCTTTAGAAGAAACACAGGATTCAGTACAATCATTACATTTCAGATAAATGTAAAATAAAGACTATCCTTGACTTCAGAGTCACCTAACACTGCTTGTCCAACTTCATTAAGAACAATGTTGTGCAGAGTATGTGATTCATGTCATCTCTTGAGCTGCTTTTTCAGAAGTTTTTCATTTGTGTTGCTGTTTCGGCGATGCACCAGGTTTCTCATCATAAAAACGTGTGTTGACGGTGCCATGTTATTGAGAAAGTAGTTGTTTTTCTGCAGAGCTGAAAACAGCTGCTCGGCCACTTGGCTATTCAAAGAACCCTGAAGTTCTGGGATAAGGTTGATCCTCCCTTGGATCATTGGTGTTGGCTTTGTGGAATTTGTCATACAGGACATAATGGTCTGAAGAACCAGTGCAAGGATGCCCATCTGTGTCAGGCTTTTCAGTCAACCATGGTAGAGGAATCTTAAGCTTTCCCAGCTTGGCTGCTGTGACACTGTCTTGGGGTGGTGCAACCAGTCTCCCTTCATGTGGCTTAAAAGGTAGTGTGGTTGGGACACGGAGGTTAGCATGAGTTGCCAAACCACGAGCAAAATCGTAAACAGAAACATTTGGGAGGTGTTTCCAGGACAAAAGAAGATCAACAAAATCTCTTGGAGACTCTGCCCTCAGGTTAAACTTTAAACTGTATGCAACGCCATGAGGGCACAGAATCACTGACCAGCCACCTTTAAAGGAAAATTGAAAAGCTATATAGTAAATGCAAATAACAAATCAAACTGTTCAAATAACAAATGAAATAGTGTGTGACTCTTACCAGAAGGTCCCCAGATTTTCTGAAAGAGCTTGTCGTATGTGTGTCTGTTTTTCATTTCATCCCTGAGTCGGGTGATGAGATCCCTTGTCATCTAGATTGCAGGCCTTGCACAGCTTCTTACTGTTGAAACCTTTTTAAATACAGAAAATGAGAAATCAAGTAAAACAGTTAATACACGATGCATCTCAAATATACAAACAATTAATAACTGTACCTTTTGCTTCATGAGTTCATCAACGAGGCGATCCTCTGAGACCATGCTGAGCTCTGCTTCAGCGGAGGACTTTGAAATGGAGACCTTCTCAAATTCTGGAACACAAGGTAGAAAATGCAGACGATCAAACAAAGACAAACCACCTGTGTCTTCCCTTGTGAGCCTAAATTCACGAGGGAAGACACAGGTGATGTAATCAAGACATGTGAAACACGTTGGGTATTCACGAGCTGGGAAGCAGACAGGAAGAAAGTATGCCAAACTTCAAAATAAAACAGGAAACAGGAACTCAAAAGGAACCAAAAGACAGGCCATGACATCCATTCTACTAACCTGTAAGTTGGCTCTCAGATACAAACACAGTTCCAGGCTCACAATGATGTGGTCGTCAAAATTGTGGAGACCATCCTGCCATTCCTGATAACGGTATGTCATGTGGTAGTGTGGACATTGCCGGAAATAGGTTGATACATCTAGAAAAACAATAAAAATAGGGGGGAAAATTAAAGATCTTGCTTTTTCAATCAAAATATTTACTCACTCCTTAGTATTTGGGGTAAACTTGTGATGTGACAAGATTTTGATTAATGAATATTGTTGCATTCAGAAATCTTTCAGGACAGATGGTGCAAGTGGTCTCTGTTGGATGAAACTCCATAATGTAACTTGCCCTTGGTTTTACAAGGTCATCTGGGAGGCTGGCTGGAAGATTTTTATGCCTGTAGATATAGTGAACAAGCTGCTTCAAGTTGGAATGGAATTCAAGGTCGAATGGTGGATGGTAAAAGACGGGGAGAGGATGTGGCAGGTAAGTCTGCATTTTGTTTGATGATGAGGCAGCAGCTTCTGGAGCACCTTGGCAAGCCTCCAGGTGTCTCTCCATGTCTGTTCTTCTTATAATAGATTTGTTGCATACAGGGCAATGAAAGTGCCCTGTATTTCCGCAGTTCAAATTGCACTTGCAGATCTTTTTGTCTAAAAGCAAGTAAAGAAAAGTTTAAATTAGCCAATAACAAGGCATGAGAGTACACAAAGACACAGACACACACAAATCCATACCTTTGAAAATAATAGCATTTTTAATGTGAACATCGAGGTGCTGCTGAAGCTTGGCTCGTTGGCTGGGTTTGTATTTGGGGCAGAGGGAACAGTGGAACAGCTTACAACAAGCTGTGCAGCATTCCACTTTAAACCCTCTACCCTCTTCATAGACTGAACAATGCATCTACATAACACAGAAAAAGTGCCACTAAAATATATGTATTTCAATTGGTAAAAGTATAAAAGCGAGTGGCATGAAGAATAGAAAAACTTCAAATCCTCATGTCATTTTCATTTAGACAACAAATAACCTGAGCGTCAGTCAACCGTTAGCCACTGTTAGCGTAAAAAATTACAACCCACCCACATTAGTAACATTCAGTAATTTGCGTGTGTAAGGCGGCTAGTAAAACGTCAAACATATGGTGTGTTTGTGTCTATATCAATATATACATATTTTGTTACTTACTGCTGTCCCTCACTGCTGAATCAAAGCAGAAGCACTGGTGCTTTTGTTTTAAAGAACCAGGCCAAGTGTTGATGTTACGTTAGCTGCTGTGAAGCTCCCAGTCAACAGAAGCCGTTAGCAGAAAGTTAAACTGGGAACATGTTGACCGAGAGCGAGCAAGCAAGAGAAAGCCGGTAACGTTACAGATGAGTGGCGCTGTACGTTGGGATGTACTGTGAGTAGGAATGTTAGGCTGACCACAATTAACAACCAACAATCAACAACCCAATGATCACAAAATGGCGCCTTATATAGGGTGTCTACCTAATGAGGGAGAACCCATTCACCGTGCTGACTTGTTCTTCTTCTGAGAACACTTCTTATTTATAGTTATCCCCATAATCTTCCCACAATATACACACAAACACACATCTATTTACAAACATAACCTTACCCCAGTTCTAGCACATTACACTAATAAAATACACCATCTTCCCAACACCCCTACTAATCACCACTTGGATGCCCCTACAAATATGGCACCCATTCCCTGGGGAAGCCTTTTGCCCAAACACCCCGGAGACAAAGGAGACTGGTGAGTACCATTTCACATACACTTTACCATTTCCACTATACTAACCCAAACGATTGCACAACATATATTTAGATTAATCACATTATGTCAAATTAGCATTCAGTTATCTAAAATGCACAATAAATCTCATCGCGCTTTTTGCAGGTTGGAACCATGTGGCCATCACAGAACCTACCAGCATAGCTAAGATTTAAAAGGACAATAAATATAGAAGCAATCCATAAATATGAACATGAATGTATATCAAATGTGCAAATATGCAATGTGCAAAGTGTGCAAACCCAATAAAGTGCCACTGCTCTACAAAAGTGCCTGTGCAGTTATTAAAGTGCATGTATCTTGGTTAAAGTGCATGGTGCAATGTTTCCCCAACTCCCTCTCAGGCTCCAGGGAACAAAGTCCTCTTCGTTACAAGGAAACCAGCCACTTGTACAAAAATAAATCTTGGGGTTGCAGCCATGTAAAGTTAGTTACACCCTCCTGAATTAGTTGGCTGCCTGTAGCGTCTAAACTTGAAAAACTTTTCCACTGTTTCTCTAGCATTAACATCACTCTTATGTGGGGACAGTTGTGGCGTTACGCAGACAAGGAGCTGGGAAAGGGAGGATGTGCAGTTTGGTTTCACAGCTTAAAAAAAAAAAAAAAAACATGTTGGTGAGCATAAAAACTCATTTCAAGTAAGGTAACAAGGCTTTGAGCCCGAAAGTGCCCCAACTGGGGGGCTGAGCAATTAAAACAGTGTTCATAAAAGCATTAATCAGACATGATGGTTAATAAATCATCCAACTGCAAAGAGCTGACTATAACCTGCTTCCTTAAGTGCACGGAAAGGCATAGTGTGTCTGTGTGGGTGCAGGTGGATGTGTGAGATGTGTGAGTGCGTCAGAGCTAAATCAGTGAGGCTGTGTGGATTTTGTGGAGCTGGTTGATATTGATAAGAATCCCATCCTGCCCTTTGTTGGTTACACAAACTTGATTTATTGTATTAATGACTGAGTACATTTAAATGTGCTCTTTATCACACAGCGTAGGTGACATGTTTTTATGAAAACTTTTACTTGGCTAACATTTTTTGTAAAGTCAAGGAAGGCTGCACAGTCCAGGTTCATGTAGTCAGATTAGTTTTGGATTGAGATTTATTTACAAACTCATCACACTATACAATGAGTGTAAGTAGCATTTCCCCCTCTTCTCTTCTTCCCCAGGACCCTGACCTGAACCTGGATCTGTCAAAGTTCTTGCTACTGTCTTTAAAAATGCAAAAGAGTGCTCAAGAGTGTTCATACAATTGAACAGCTTATAACTCCACACCACATCAGAGCAGCTAGGTTTTACATTTGATCCCAAACAAATGCTGGAGAGGCCCGTCAACGTCATGTATTTTGTTTTGGTACTGTATATGCATTGTTCATGTAGGTATATTCCAGGTCTCTATTAGGGCTCGACAGTATAACCTAAAATCCAGATCATTGTTTGTAGTCACATTTACTGTACACATCCATAGTACTGGAGGAATGCATTTATTTAACATCAGTATGGCATAATTTGGGTCGGTAAGAGAATAATGTCGGCATCAGGCAGTCTCGAATGTATCACCCACCCCTGGGCTCTATACTATACAGAACTGTATTTTAAAGGTTAAATTCACCTCCATCATGTCTCCCTATACCTCCATCATTGTAGCATGTTCCAGTGCCAAGTGAACAGGGAGGCCTGCAGTCTCTACTTGCAAAGCACCAGAGATACTTGAAGAACTCAAGAAAAGAGAAACACTTAAAATAGGGTCAAGGAGGCACTTGGTGGAGACGCATGGATTGTAAGTATATAATGTAAGCTCCAAAGATTATTGAACGACTTTGAATTGTACTTAATGGTCTTTGTCCTGACAGATGGCAGTTTTATTCTCTTTTTGCTCTTGTTTTTCTCTGTCCCCCGAGTTACCCACCAAATGATGAAAAGCTTGCTCTCATAGAGTATCATCAACACTTCCCATCCTTGAAGGTTCAGACTGTAAATAACATCTAAAGATTTCTATGACCTAAAAACAGCCAGAGTTGTTTTTTTACACTGAAAGTACAGAACGTATTTTGTGTTTGTCATTCCTTGACTGTTGTCAGGTAGCCTGTAATATCTCATGATTAGCTCATTTATTGACTGTTGCATCATCTGACTCTGAAGGGTGAATAGTGAAGAGGCAGACTTGGGAAAACTAGATAGACATTCACAATTTCAACAAAAATATAAAAATGTCAATCGATTTATTACACACCAAATCTGTTGTGCATCTGTTGGCGTTTAAGCAAAAGACTGAGGAGGATTTTAAAAAGGATGAGCACACCTTCGATGACATTTTGAAAATAAAGACAGGATGACTTCCGATTATGGGGTGCAGCTGACAGGTCACAGTAACTTGTCGCTAACTCTGAAAAAACACTGGAAAATCTACTGAGGCTCGGACGACATGCTTAGTTTTAGATGTGGGAAAATGTTATTGGTCACTATATCAAGTCCATTGGAAGTCAACTTTAATAGAGTAATACATCTGAATTTACAATTTCAGCTTCCTTTAATGAATATTCTGTATGTCATGGAGCTGTTAGACCGCCTCGTTAATACAGGGGTGTACCTCGTTAATACAGGTGTGTACCTCGTTAATACAGGTGTGTACCTGTGCCGGTGAGTCACTGATACAGCACTAGCTTCAAAATAAATGTGAAGTTAGGACGCCAATCTGTCCAAAATCTCTTTTTCAGCAGATATCTTAGTCAGTACAAGACTGAACTAGTAGAACAGTTTAGTGTTTGTATGTGCTTTATTAGTTCAGTTTGGGAAGCTCAGCGATCTCCATAAGCTTTGATGGGACTAGAAAGTTTTTCTGTTGCTAGGTCGTTACTAACTATAGTAACTATAAATGTTTATTTTGAGGGCAAATTGCCCAAAGACATGAATATCTTTTGATTATATTAGTAATTGTTGTATAATCGCAATATTACACTTGAGGGTAAGCTTTAACTTATTATTGGCACTTCAGTGATGCTAACGGGCGCACCATCGTTACACAATGACATTAAAGCACCTTCTCGTGTAATGTTGCTTATATCAACACCTCTTTAAAACAGTTTGGACAAAAACATTCTAACCTTCATGAAGAAATGATTTATCACAGGAAGGCAGTGTCAGCTTTGTGAAATTAATCAATTGCCAGTTGAGGGTGAAACTGGGGACTTTACAAAAGATTAATTTGATCAGTTGATCATGGAGAATAATAAAATAATTTAAAAAATCACTTTCCCAGAATTGTTATTGTGGTTATTGAATGGAGTCTGGTGTTCCTGACACCAACAGAGGATTTGTCACTTGGCCAGCAGCTGCAGGTAACAAATTCAACAAGTGGTAACAAGAACAAAGTGTGTGTGTGAGGACACACACATTTAAACACAGTCCAGGCTTCAGCTCCCAGAGGGTGAGTAGCACCTTGCTTACTGTAGTCCAGACAGATGAGACTGTTCACTTCCTGTTACAGAGTGAAAACCGGTCAGCTCCTCAAAGTGCCTTTTCCACTCAAGGATGTTCTGCTCTAATTCTCTGTGCCAGGGAAAGCAGCATCCAACTGTTGTAAAATACATGAAGGATTCACTTCTACACAACCACTGCTGAACCCTTTCTATTCAGTATGTCCTTTTCTGAACACTTTAAAGCTGGAGGAGGCAACTTTGTAAATGGAAACATGAAGTAACTGAAGTTGACTTCAAGAGTCCACTATAACGTCCTAGGTTTCACACTAGACTAGCAGTGCCGATTTTGAGCTTCAAAACGTCTCTTAGGACACCTAATGCATACACCATCCATTCTTTATACCAGGGGTATTCAATTCTGATTTCAGGAGGTCCGGACAGAGAAAATGTCCTCATGTTCAGGTGAGGTACAATGATTTTATATATATTGAAGCAGCATTGTCATTGTACCAACATCTGCACTGTGTGAAGTCTACAACTCAAATCAAACAAAGAAAGCTAGAATTCAATGTCATGGCAACAATTTTATTTTCAGTGACACTATGGAGAGCTACATACAATAATAAATAATACATCAAATAAATAAGAAACTTTCATAATAATAATAATAATAATAATAATAATAATAATAATAAGTTATTGTCTGACTTGACAAAAAAAAGTTGGTTTTCAGTGTCTCCGTTTAGCCATGTCACGCCATGACACACTGACTCACAGTTTGACTTCTTTTCTCTCTCTTGTCTCCTCACTTCTTTATATTTTTCTCTCTCTGTGTCTCCTCGCTCCTTTATATTTTTCTCTCTCTTGTCTCCTCACTCCTTTATATTTCTCTCTCTCTTGTCCCCTCACTCCTTTATATTTTTCTCTCTCTTGTCTCCTCACTCCTTTATATTTTTCTCTCTTGTCTCCTCACTCCTTTATATTTCTCTCTCTCTTGTCCCCTCACTCCTTTATATTTTTCTCTCTCTTGTCCCCTCACTCCTTTATATTTTTCTCTCTCTCTGTCTCCTCACTCCTTTATATTTTTCTCTCTCTTGTCTCGTCACTCCTCATTTTTCTGTCAGTCACTGTTACTGCGCTCTATTCAGTGAAGGCCCACCCTACCGTGCCTGTGATTGGCTGACATTCTTGCCCTCACCTTGACCAATCTCAGTCCTTGACACAGTGAGATAAACCCAACCAACTGGAACTCTCAGAGGCAACGAGTACTGGCCAATCAGAGACAGGTAGGATTCTTTCGCTGAGTAGTGGTGTAGAAACAGTGTCACAAAAAAGAGTCATCGGTCAATATGTAATCTTCACCAAAACAGTATAAAACTCAATGATATGTCCAGTCTGGCTCTGGGTGTGGACAGGACAGAGAATGGGTCTGGACCCAAACTGTGGTCCACCTATTACCGACCTGTCCCTTATACTGTCAGTACTATAGACCAAATCATTCGCTGCAGAGAATAACACAGGTTTTCCATTCATTTGAATGGGGTACTGTATTTTGGCTGTAGTGGTACCCCAGGAAAAAAAATAAGTTAAATAAGTAAAGAAGTTGACACAAATTAAACTTTTTTGAGAAATGTTCACTATGATACACTACTTGCTTGTTTTATTTTATGTACCAGATTCTACGTCTGCCTGACTTGCAGTCAGTAAGAAAATAGTGACACTAAGAAGTTTCCTTTGGCTTGTGTTCAATGGTTTAAGGGAGTTTTAGTGCAAAATGTCACATAATTAAAAATAAAGATTCAGAGCTTAAACCTCATAGCCCACCTACCCGTGGTGAGATCCAGTTCAATCCCAGCTCCCAGCTGGGAACTCAGTTTTGCTTCACACCTCTTAGCTCCCAGTTCCCACCTCTCAGCTCTCACCTCCACTTCCCATGTTCCACACTAATTCTCACCTCTGGGAGCTCTCAGTTCATTTTCAGATTTCCAGGGACACTATCAACATTACCTCTGGACACAGCTGTATGTACCTACAACCAATCAGGGCAACACAACATGTGGCATAGCCTAGGTGTTAAATGAAACTGACTAAATCCTGTTAAAAGTAGAGCAACGCATCTTTCTTGTCAACAAACCATCCAGTGTTCATTTGATCCCCTTTTAGAGACAATATACCATCTGGTTTGTTTAGTATTGAAATACTGAAACAGTGCAACATCAGTGGCAGCCATCTTGGCTGTTTGCAAAAACGCTTCAATGGCCAACAAGTTTGTGCTCCAAATAAAAGAGAAAGCTGTCTGAATGGGAGGAGATCCTGACGCATCGACCAGAGCAAATAAAATATGAGCTCTCAGATATGGTTTGCTCTAGATGTACTCGATTTGACCTTGTGTGTACACATTGTGATGTGTACACACAAGGTCATATGTCTGCACATAATATATGCAATTATTAAAAAAAAACTTTAAAAATCGAATGCTTAGTGCTTTTCTTTTATACCTTTCTAATCATCATTACTCTTATTCATTGACACATCAAATTCAAAATCCATGTCACAAAAGCTTGTGTTATTTGGACAGGGTGGATTGAGGCCTTCAACACAGTTAGAATTACAGCCCTGTGTTTTGCCTTTTCTCCTCCCTCAGGAAAAAGACATAAAATTCACCGTAAACCAATTACTTGCAAAAGGATGTTATTGCTAATTGTTAGTCAGATTAATTATGCTAACATCACTGCGGATATACAAAAGATAAGTCACTAAACTAATTGCAAAAATAAACAGTACAGTACCGCTATAGGACTAAACTGCCGGGACTCACTTCTCTCTCTCTCTCTCTCTCTCTCTCTCTCTCTCTCTCTCTCTCTCTCTACGTCTCTGTCAGCAGGTTCTCATGGATCGTGGCTGCTGCTGTGGTCCTGCATGACGTCCACTACATATATTATTACTGTCATTATTGTTACCATATCTCTACTACAGTTTATAGTTAGTTAATGACTTGCTGCTATCTCTATCACAGGTTCTTCTGCTACTGTAATCATTCTATCATTCATTGTAATTGTACAATATGTTTGTGTTGATTTGTTCTGTACACGTGACATCCATTGCATGTCTGTCTGTCCTGGGAGAGGGATCCCTCCTCTGTGGCTCTTCCTGAGGTGTCTTCCACCTTTTTCCCCTGTTAAAGGGTTTTTTGTGGGAAAGTTTTTCCTCACTCGAACCGAGGGTCTAAGGACAGAGGGTGTCACTCCCTGTACAGATTGTAAAGCCCTCTGAGGAAAAATGTGTTTTGTGACATTGGGCTATATAAATAAAATTTGATTTGATTTGATTTAATTTAATTTGATTTGATTTGATTTGAAAGCAAATATTTTCAGTAATTTCTTAGAACAAATGCAGCTCACCTATCAGCACATGGTTTCTGTCACTAGACCCCTGGTTGTCAGTTTCGACAATATTTAATTGGATAAAGATTAAATTAAAAGCACAATGGACACTCACCCCTAATCAAACTTGTAGTCTGGTAGGCTACATTTGGAATTATTCAAACATCTGTGGATCTGTGGATTTTAGTCACACTAACGTCGTGGTCTGAACGAGGCAGTCTGGCATGCTGGTCCTGGGTGAAAGATCTCAAGGCCTTCATGTTCCCCGTAAGAAGAATCCTACTGAGTAATGTGATCCTCTGACTGTTCATCCAGCACCACCAGTGGTTGACATTTTCATAGTTGTGTCTCACCCACTATTGCCATCATCAATATATTTTAATTACTCCAATACTGCAAAACAAATGCACAATTTATTCAGTATTTTTTTATTATATATTATTATTTTTTCTCCTTTTTATTGACAGAAGTTCAACTACATTTATATTTGTGATGACTGGAGAGGAGTCCATGACAGTCCGTGTCCATTCTGTAACAAGACTGATTTGATTTCACAAGTTTTGATCCAGCATCAAGGTGGATGTGTCTATCATTACCTGGGTTTTGGTTGACACATCTTCAGCCAATGGCCAAATCTGTGGTAGCTGTGGCTCAGAGGTAGAGCGTGTTGTCCACTAATCAGATGATCTCGAGTTCAATCCCTGGCATCTGCATGTCGAAAAGTCCTTGGCAAGATACTGAAGCCCAGATTGTTCCCAGTTGCTCAGTGTGTAAATGTGTGTGAATGTTAGCTACTGAAACTGATGAGCAGTTGGCACCTTGCATGGCAGCTAATGACATCAATGTATGAATGTGTGTGAATGGGTGAATGAGTGTAAAGTTAGTGGTCGGATAACTAGAAAGGTATTATATAAATACAGTCCATTTACCATATACCACCCTTTAGGAGAGAGTACCTCATATGACATCATTTATTAATAAGCTTTGAGCAGCTGGTCAGAGGTAAGCCAAAAGGCACACCGGCTGAAAGGTTCTGAGGCAGTTTATGTGTAAAGTTGCCTCTAAGTTCAGAAACTGTGCAGAAATCTACTTTACATGTGTGTGGCATCATCTTCTCTGAAAATGGCCCATTCAGAGGAGATAGCATATTTGATTTCAAAGCAACAAGCTCAGCAGCAGGTAAATGTGCCTTTCAGCGGCTGCACTGTGCGTATTTTTTACTGTTAGACCTTCAGTGAATTTCTGATTGTAGCTGATCTGAAAGTTTATAGCGAACTCCTTAAACGACCCTGATCCCAGAGGCTTTGTATTGCTCAGCTTTGTGCATAGCAAGTAGCACGCTTCTTGTCAAGTCTTGTGCTTCTGCACAAGAATCACTGCGTTTAAATAGAAATGTGTTTGTTATCTTTGGAAATAAGATGTTAGTTTGAAAAGTCTCTGGAGTCAGCAGATTAAAACACATCCACACAAGCAGAGCCACACAGAGGCTCCCCCACTCCCTGCTTGGCAACCAAGAGGCTCCTTAATGAAAACTCGCCACTGACAGCCAGGCTCGCTCAGAGATTCATAGCGTGCTCCGAGGAAACCAGGAGCATTCAGCCGCTTTTTTGGAGTCGCTCCCATGGATGAGGGACAAAGAATTTAAGAAGTCAACTGGCCAATGTGAAAATCCTCTTTTCTTCTTGAGAGGCATCCAGGAGAGGGCACAGAATAGTGAAATGAATGTCAGAGCTGACAATATTAGCTGTCAGTCAGCCTCCGTCCACTGTGAGCCAAAGAGGAGAGCATGTAATGAACAAGGGGGAAGGAGAGATGAGACGGGCCAAACAAAGCGAGGATAAAACCTGTTTGTCTGAGAGGAGATGTGGCACTGAGGGCCTGATGTGTCTACTCCCTGAATGTCGAAGCGAGAGGGGAGAAAATGAGAACACAGAATGTTCCAGAAAACAGGTCACAGCAACTTTCTCCCTCTGTAAAGACACTCACCCACTTTAACGTCTTTCTAGTGACCGCAATCACACCTGTGTTGTTTATCGAACTCCAAAAAAAAAGTGCATGCTCAAAAATATCCTGACTGTGAGTGTGATGATGTCATGAAATCACATTTCAGACCTCTAGACCTCCCCAAAAACTAAAGTCCAGAGCTTTGTATTGTAGACAGTTGAAGTTGTCATCATCAGCCATGAAAAGGGCACGTGATGCTCAGTGAGGAAGCTGTCCACAGGAAACAGTAAATTAAAAAAAGCTCATTAAGATAAACTTCACAAATATTCAACAGACTCATTAAATGTTAAATAAAATGTAAATGTGAAATATGATTTAATTAAAGTGCATTTTTAACTCTGCTGTTACACTGTTACACACACATGTTGAAAATGTAATGGAAAAAGGCCCTCGGGTCCATAGTTTATTGATATATTGTATGTGTTTAATTATTAATGGTGCAGTGTGGAGGTTAACCCTTTCAGTAGACTTCAGTAGAATTCATGAATGTTGAATGTTGAGACCTGATGGCAATGAACGCAGTCTTCTGTCTTCAGCAGGAGAATAAATGTTGGAAAATGATCTGGCCCTTTCCAACAAATGGTAAGTGGACAGCCTTCAGGAGCAGTTTGGGGTTCAGTATCTTACCCAAGGACACTTCGACATGCAGACTGGAGGGGATCAAACCACCAATCTTCTGATTAGTGGACAACCCGCTCTACCTCCAAGCCACAGCCGCCCCCATTACATGATAGGCGGCATGAGGTCATGTGACAGCTTTCACTAATTATCATGTGACTGACCCATGATGAGCATGAGGAGCCCCACAGGACTGTAAGAGACATGATGCTGCCACAGTCTTCATCAGAAAGAGGATGTTTTCTTCAGTTGCCATAGCAATGGGATGATTGCAGCCATCATGTGAATGAAGTGCAGAGCAGGTTGTCATATATAGATGTGTTTAGAGGTATTTTGGGCACCACTACTTCTGATTTTTCAAACCTGAACATTTCCTTCCTTTCCATAGGCGACTTTAAGCAGCTCATTGTTGGAGCTCTTCCACGACTTCAGCACAAAATATTGCCAACTGAAAATATCTGCTACATTTACATACATACATACACAACTGATTACAGTTCAAATTTTGGGATAAAATTCAGCCTCTATGGCACCGTGTTCCCTTTTTCATATTCTAAGTTAAGCCACAGTTTATGCTCATTTATTACTCTTGTAATAAAATACTCTCATGTCCTTTTAAAAGTTCTTTATGTAAAGCACCTTGACTTGCCTCTATATGAAGTCGTTGCCTTCCTTTAATAAACATGAAGACCTGATTCATGATTCATAACAATGCAGAGTCTTTTGGCTGCAGATAACCTCCGCACGCTGTTGTGTGTGATTCCACAGCACAATATTCCTTCTTGTTAGAGGAGCTCTGCACATCTGATCCCCACACTGCATCATGAAACTTTTCCTACTCTTTCAGTCTCTGCTTTCGCTGACACCAGCCAGAAACCAACAAGACTCCCCATCGACCGTCCCTGAAGGAGAATGAGGAAGTAGCTTGCAGTCCAAAGTAGGTCTCTGCATCCTGTCAAATGATGCAAAAGGTGTCAGAGATGCACGTCATTCATATATAAATCAAATATATGGCAGAAAATATTGTTCAACTGACACAACTTTTCTATTTTTAAACAAAGAAAGGTTCAGAGGTTTAGCATTTTCTGATCTGCCACTCTGAGGTTAAAGTTGGGTTATGTTTAGGCAACTAGAACAAGAAAAGTAAGCTGCTCTACAGATAAATCCAGTCTTTGTTGTGTCTGTGTAAATCTATATTTCTGTAAGCATTACGTGTTCCTGTGCTCTGTGTGCACCAACTGCGGGGAAGGTTTTGGTCAGGTTAAAGGTGGAGACAACTGATGGAGTTCAAACCAGAAAGAAATCAGCTTAGCTTAGCAAAAAGATTGGAAGGAGGGGTGGAGCAGCAGGAGAGCCTGTTTCTCTCCACACATCACACACACACACACACACCGACCAGCACCTCTAAAGTTGTTTGGTGACAAGCTGCCAGCTTCACTGACTTCCTGGGGTGTTCACTTGTTGCCAGGCAACCTCACAGTGATGACAAGAATCCAAAATACTCATTAGTGCGCAACTACAAGAGGTCAGGAAAAGAAACAACCAGTGCTGATGTATCTCTGAGGGCAGAGGCATAGTATATTACAAATATCTGAAGCTGACTGATCTTTGTGGACATACAGACATAGAAAACAGAGAGAAACCTGTCAGGCCAGTTGACGTAAACATCAGCTAAAAGGGATGAAAACTGTTCAGACTGATTCAGATCAAATCCACTAAAAAACACAGAAACCTGCCGCTGAAACGTTGAACCAGATTGAACAGATTCACAGATTTTCACAGACCTCTCTTCCATTGCTTTCAACGCAAACACAGTAGCAAGGAGTGGGAAGTGGCCGCCACCTGAAATAGTCAACATCTTTCAACTCACTGTGTGACCATGGCAACCACAGAAACTGCAGCGAGGGAAACAACACAGGAGGCGATTTTACAGGTAGAAGAGTTACCTGAATGATCAATGAAGTGAACAGTGAGCAACATCACCATGGAAGTTTACTTATGTGGTCTGGGACATTAAATAAACAACATTTATGAGTTAATAAAATTTAGTTACATTTATACAGTATGAATCGTGTTGTGTTGCTTCAACCTGCTGCATTTAACCACATAATGATGACATGATGACGGCCACAGCCCTCCACAGACAGGGATCAGAGGCTGCTGGTTGTCTGATATAGTTGTTGTCTGAAAATCTTCTGTCACTGTTGGTTCATATGAAGTAAAAGAGGTAAACTTACAGCAGACATGACAACCTGGAAGTTTTAAATGAATTCAGTTTCATAGTTCACAGTATAAATTCCTCCATCCTTGGTCCTTGGGCAAGATATAAGTATAGTCCATTTACTTTACTGCCATATTCTTTTTAATAAAGTAAGTTTTGCTTTTCCAGATCAAATTAAATGTCACTGTGATGATGTGTATGCTGCAGCTGGCTTTATGGCTGACAGGCCTTTGAGATTTACTTATGATGTGTGAGTTTTTTCAGTATCAGATCATGGATTGACGTGTTGTCTCAGTCATTTAACATCAAACCTCACGCAGAATGTAAAAGGTGAGTTTTACCACCCTGACACACAGTGGTGACGCCGCTCCTGATCAGTTTGGGCTTGATGGAGCTGTAACAGTAAAAGTAAAAACAGAAGAGAGGCCCGTCGTCTGCACGATGAAATGAAAGCCTGAGCCAGCCGACGTGACAGCTGAATCATCTGAAACATAGCAGGAGAGCAGCGACTCTGCAGGCTCTGTGGGAACGCTTCAAATCTCTCTCCATCTTTCTGTCTCTTTCTCCAGAGGAGGAAAAACTGATTCTGCCCATAAAGCAGACGGTCTGCAGCAAGTTCCCACCTCCTGAGTCCACCGGCAACACACACACACACACACAATGCACTACCAGCCCTGCATTCAGAGTAAGTCTTTGTGGCCAAAAATAAACAGACGGTAATCATCTGAATGTATTCTCAGCCACACACACACAGTCCACAATAATCCTCTCTCAATGCCACAAACATAATCAATAATTTTACACCAACACGCTTCAATTAATCTCCTACTTTATTCCACGCTTTGCTTCTGGAAAATAATAACATCCTGAGGAGAAACGTCTCTGCTGCATGCACACATGTAGATTCAGAGAATCACAGTGAGAAGTGTTTGCTGGCACGATAAAGTCAAAACTATTGCTCAGACTCATTCAAAAGTTGCCACGCTGCTTCAGTGACGGCCTTGTGGCAGATGTGCTCACATCAGGCGATGCCAAGCACATTTGGCTCCCTGCAAAACAATCATGTGAAGTAAAGTCCTTTGTAGTCCATGTAGAAACAAGTGTGTGTTTTTGCATTTGTTTTTGTTTTTTGCACGTTCTGCAGACAAATATAGTTAATGGAATCCACAAGTCCACAAAATGTGGGTCCAACAGGAGTTCATTTCCTTCTCAGCTCATGGGATAAACAGATACGAATCCATTTTTAAGCCATATGAAACCATTCTTACTGGTAACATGTTAACATTACCTCATGAAAACGTATAGGACCACAGCCGCAAGCTCAACCAATAGCTGATCTCGGCTTACCCACAATCCATGAGAACCTGTGAGATGATAAAGCAGAAAAACTTCAGAGAGGAAGCTAGTAACATGCATCGATGGGTACAGATGGACAGCAAGAGAAGAGCTCATTGCATCATGGGAAATCCGCCAGCAGTCTAGTCCTATAGCAGGATTTGTTGTGCTGATGCAGAAATATAAAGCAATGAATGACAAAATGGCAGCAGTCAGATGGAGCGACTGTCAGCTTTGGGATTCAGTCCACAAACTTAGCTTGCTAAATCTACAGCTACAGTTAGCTTAGCTGTTTATGTACTTAGCTACATCAGTACACAGTAGCAGGCATACAGTATGTTTCATATCACAAACATAGCTGTATAAATGCTGACTAGAAAACGTTAATTCGCATCCTGACGTTACACAGAATTCTGTTTTTGCTGTGCCCTGCTGCGCTTTGCCTCTGCAAGCAATCCAATTAATTTCCGATTCAAGGCCATGCACAGGTCATATTTACTGGCACACACACACGCACGCACGTTGACAGACTTGTGTTTCTGCAGCCAATCTCAGTGTGCTGATAGATGGCTTTTAAATCCTCCCCAGGTGGTTTCTGTTCCCTGCTCTCTGTCTAACAGGTTCATCTCCACAGCCTGACCTCTACCATCAGCTCTCCAGTACTGCGGCATGTACCTGTCAGCACTGAGGCTCCATTTCTCACAGTAAATGTGTCACATACAAACAAGCCTGTTTGTGTAATGGCACATCTAGCACAGTTCATAAGTTGAAAGGCCACCAACAGAAGCAGAGTTAAAGCAGAACAAATGACCAGCCTGGATGCAGAGAGAGATTCATTTATTTTGTTTGCATCCCCTCACAATACTTTTGCAACATACTCCAATTTATGAGGAGACAGCAGCGTAAGCTCCAACAGTAATTATAATAATTGACATAGTCACTGTCACGCAAATGAGCAAACCATTTGCTACAGCAGGCGATCTTCTGTTCGTGCTAGCAACAAGTTCTTCAAATTACCTGTGTTTGAAGGTCTGCTCGATATGACAGCTTGATTAATTTACAAATTCTGCATCCTGCCTTTGTATTTTTCCGATTATTAAAATGAGTCCAAATGCTACATCTTTGTCTGCTATCACTCGCTGGACCCCCACCCCTCCCTGCTTGGTGGTATGATGCTTGTCCTCACGTGACTGGTTGCACAGTCAAGCATGCAGTAATGTCGCTGCATGCATGGAGCACCTGCAGTGCACTTTGTTACTTTACCAGCTCATGGACGGGAATTGTTCACATAAAAGAGCCGGCTCTTTGAACCAGCACATCACTACTTCAAATGAGCCCCGAATCAGCCGTCTATCAAATCAAATCAAATCTATACAACTGTCTATACAACAACTCATCAACTGATCCAAGGCCCAATCAGCAGGACCATCATTTGACTCTTTCTCCCAAATCACAAGTGACAAAGAAATCTGTTTTATGATGTGACATCATATGGTGAAGGTTCACGCACAACTTGTGCTTTAGGTTAAGATAATGACTTCATTAATAAAGACTTAAGCTTCGGGAACGATCGTGGTGTTGGTAGGAAAGAGGAAACAATTAGCGGTGTCTCATGTTAAAGTCTGACATCCAGATTCTGTGAATATTTTGAGAGCATTTGTGCACTGTGCTGTGTTTTCTCTCCATTTATGATAAAAGACATAAATGCACTCGTTTTGGTCAAATATTTTGTCCTCTGTGAAATACCTGACATCATGATTTTTAGCTGACTGACTGCTCAGTTGACTGCCTCGGCTAATCCGTCTAACCAGTCGTGTCTAATTAGCATGCCTTGTCATATTTAGTGACATCCATGCTAATCCTTTTCCCCTGTTGGCTGTCGCTCCCTCGGGCAGGTCTGATCGAGGTCTGTCTGATCGGCCCATCAGGCCACTCTGCTTCAGCCGACACTTCTCCCTTCACGCAGGAGATTATTGATTAGTCTGCCTGGTCAGAAGGCATCAGGCGTTATGTAAGAGCCCGGCAACGGACCTCCCTCTGAGTTCATTCAGGACGTGGAGATAAACTACTGTATGTGTGTGCCTGTGTGTGTGTGTGTGTGTGTGTGTGTGTGTGTATGCAGACATTGTCCATACATTACAGAGCGGCAGTGTCCAGCCAGTCTGTCCTGTCCAGAGCGATTAATGACTAACTCAATTTTATCAATGACTCGTGAACATCTGTCTTTTGAGGTTTGATCAAACCCAAACCAAATTCACTCAGTATACATACTATTTGAATTGAATTTAACTTAATGGTGGGGAAGTTTTAGATTTCAAAGAGCAGTGAGTAGGAATTAGGATCTCAAGGTGAACAGACTGATACAGATTTCAACTAAATGAATACCCTTTGCCCCACCCTCCCCTTCCAAGGGTGATGGAGGAACTATGATGACAGCAAAATTTGCTAAAAATGGCAAAGTGCTCAGTCAAGAGCCAGCACGCCTCACAGCAGCAATGGGCATCCATTGTGCATTTGCAGAGAATGCTCCCCCTTGCGCAAAATGGGACCGCAATGGATTGTGGGGACCTACGCACAGTGTCCTGCGTGTAGGGAGAGGCGGTGCTGAGAGCCAGTGTTTAGCTTGTCTATCCAGGGCTACTGTAGAAACATGGCAGACTCTGTCGAGGAGGACCCACTCTCTGTAGATATAAAGGTTCACATTCAGGTAATAACATGGTAAATGGACTGTAATTATATAGCACCTTTCTAGTCTTCCAACCACTCAAAGCACTTTTACACTACATATCTCATTCACCCATTCACACACATTCATACACCGAGTGTATTGTACTGTACTTCAGGAGCAATTTGGGATTCAGTATCTTGTCCAAGGACACTTCGACATGCGGAATGGAGGAGCCGGGGATCAAACCGCCAATCATCTGATTAGTGGACGACCCGCTCTACCTCTGACATTTGTCAATATCTTACAAACCAGACCTATGAAGCCATATTGTGTCACTCATAAAATAACAGATTAAATCAGTTTAAATCCTCTTGATGCTACACTGACATGTAATCAGGTGAATGGTGTCATTCACACGTCTGTTCTCACACTATGTAACTTTGGGCTCCGGGTCGGGAGAAGTACGTAACGCTTTATAGCACTAAGTCACACACCACCAACTATTTGACTGATTTTGGTGAAACTGGATCATATTTTATGGAGAAAATGTTTTCTGCTTTTCCCTCTGATGTCCTCCAGCTGCTCCACCTCAACTCTCTGTGATTTACAGAGTTTCCTGATGGACAGTGAAGTAAACTGCTGACAACTGTAGCTGCTGTTAGCTAATGTTAGCTGAGTTTGTTAGACAGGCTGCCTGGACTGTGAATGTTTGTACTACAGATTTTACCAGGGTTTCCAGTTTTGATGACAGGTAATGTGATGAATACATGTGTGCAACCACACGTGGATATTTACCACTTTACCTGAAACTGAGGGCGCTAAATCACAAAAACACCCATTTGTATTCAATGTGCTATTTGTAGACATGGGTGTTTAGTCATGATGATGGCCATAAAGGATTTGAATCTTATTAGCATCTAAATAATTCCTACTCAATTCATAGAGTCAAATTAAAAATTCCAGCACCCTTTATTCAGAAACTATATTTAAATTGCCCAAATTCCATAAGCTCTTTTCAGATCTAAAAATATTATTCAAGTTGCTCAAATTGGCTTGGTCAAATTCAGAAACTAAAACTCAAAATATAAAATTCAGACGTGACTGTCTGGGATGTCAAGGATAAGCAATGGATCCTGAATGGCATTGATCAGGCCTCCGCCCTGTGTCCTTCCATACGCAACGCTGAACCACAGAGTGGTGCTTGAAAAGACGTAGGTCTTTAACAGGCAAGAAGTTCAATGTAAGATACATTTAATCTGCATTATGGAGAATGAAGCATCCGTTGTTTCGAAGCTTGATCCATACAATGAATTTTAGGATATCTCTGCCTCAGCTGCTTTGAGCTGAACCTTTCATTTTTCCAATACAGTATGTCTCTTTTTAGTCCCTAACGTTATGAAAGTCTTTTAACCAGTACTCCAATAGGTAGATATTTTAATCTAGTTAATTGAGTATTTTATGTTTTAGCCGCTTCATACTGGCAGAACTCAATAAAATACAGAACCCTAAGTCCTGATTCAGTCCCCAATGGATCATGCAGCATGAATCACCCAGCGTTGATAGTCAGTGCTGATTTTCTGCTTTCATCTTTTCTGGTTTCACCGAAAATACAAAACAATTACAGACACAGCGGTGGAATACCAAATACTGAAGACACTGTCTATTCCCTCTTCCCATACCAGTATTACTTCTGTATACAACAGCTCCATCTAGTGCTCAAATCAAGCGCCAAGCAGGAAAACTCAATGCTGGACAACCACAGAGGAGTGCTCCAATATGACACACATCACGTTGACTGACTGATTTCCCTTCTGATTTCCCTTCCCTTCCCTTTCAGATCTGGCATCAGTTGCTTGTGTAACACATTTACAGATCTGCAGAGAGGGTGAAACACAGTGCCAGGGTTCACAGAGAGGACATGTGTGGATGTATTGATGTTCTCAGTGTTCACATGTTGAATTTAAAATTCAGTAGGCAGACTGTGTTTTACAAAATAAAGGTGGGAGGATCGGACATCAATAAAGCACAAAGCAGCTGCTGCACACACATAATTGCAGGCGATGATGCGATGTAAGAATGCAAAGTAATAACATATGTGTTCTTCTGTCAAAGAAGAAAGTGTGATTAACCACCCAGCCAAATTTGAATAATTAAAAATATCAACATGTTTATGAAATTAGGTGTCGAAATCAGGTAAAAATCAATTCTCAGCTCCAGGAGTGTGGGGGGCATGTCCTCTGAATGTGCTGAAGCCACCCCCACTCATGGGAGCAGTCGAACAGCATGGCTAACTTCAAAACAATCGATGAATTCACCTCTATCTGTCTGTCTGTCTTTTTCTGTCAATATGTACCTCGGGGCGGTGTTTAGCTCAGTCGGTAGAGCAGCCGCCCCATATGCGAAGGCTCGCTGCGGCCGACCCGGGTTCGAGTCCTGACCTGTGGCCCCCTTGCCGCATGCCATTCCCCATCTCTCTCCCCACATTTCCTGTCACTCTTCAGCTGTCTCTGTACAATGAAAAAGCCAAAAAAAATAATCTTTAAAAAAAAAAAAAAATATGTACCTCAGCGAAACAACACACTGTGTAGAGTAGCAGAGTGTGCTCTGCAGCAGGGGGTTACAGCCGCCCGGCGTGCTGTCCCTTAGTCCGTATGTGCTGTTACCGACACACATAAACTTCAGATCTTACTATGTAGAGTATATTCCCTGTCATAGTTACAGGCTGTTGGTGCATATAAAAGATGTCTCATGTCCTGTTGGCAGTGTATTTTCATCTGTCTGCTCAGGAAATGAGATCTGTCTAACCTGACATGCACTGACATTAGCATTGGAAAATACATTAGTACATAAGAGCTAGCTGTGTAAACAAGTATAATAACTAGCATACGGAGAACCACAGATAACATGCTGAAGGCTTTTATACCATTACAGTGCTAGGGGTGTAGGGGTATGCTCCGGGTGGCCTCAGCATGTCATCGAGCCACCCTTTAAGGACTGACCACAAAATCCTGGACTGAAAACTGGTGAAAAACTGTTTGAACCTCTAACTCCACATTTCAGCAATATAGCCGTCATAGTTTTTTCACGTGTTTTCAGCAACTATTTTCCAACATATTTAATGTATTTTGAAAGAAATCTCTGAATTGCCTTTGCATGGACTTTAAGAGTATTATTAAAGACAGTCTATCTAATGATTGGTTCTGCACAGTCATGATCAACCCACACACGTGATTCACTTATTTTCACGTAATAGATTTCTTCTTGCAACTGTAATTCCCAGCATAACTCTGTCCACCTTCAGCCTGAGCACAGGTCCAGAATAACTGCACACAGAACACCTGTCAGAGCATTTTAAATTTAGCACTATAGCCCTGACAGTCTAAATGTTTTAATGATGTGGTATGTACAAAAAAAAATCAAAAGCTAAGCTTAATCATCACTTAACTCCAGTGGCACTGCAGTGATCTTTCCTAACCCTGTTAGTGTTGGTGGGCGGATGGGTTTATACTTTAACATGATTTGATTTGCATTGTTTTAATCTTAATTTTGATTTATTTTATTCATAGTTTTGCCTTTTCTTTCCTTGGAACAGGCTCTTTCACTTCTTATTTGCTGTTTCAGCTAGCTAAAATCTGTGATGTGGCTTTCTTTGCTCTGACTTGTGTGTGAGACAGTGAGAGTCAAAATACTATATTATAGGGGATGGATGATGGCTCCCACAGCAGACTGGCTGCCCTTTATGTAAAGAGACATGTTTGCCATGTTGGTCGCTTTTGTTCTTCATAGTGATGGGCTGCCACTTTTGTTCATCTGTATTTTAGTTACCGTATTTTCCGGACTATAGAGCGCACCTCAATATAAGCCGCACCCACTAAAATTAAAAATATATATATATTTTGTCACATAGAAGCCGCACCGGAATATAAGCCGCCGATATCCAGGTTGAGAAATAAGATATTTACACAGAAAGTTCAGGCAACCTGCTTTTATGTAGTCTGAAAGCCTTTCTTGTCTTTTGGCACTGAATCAGTTCTTCCCGCGGCCGTCTCCGACGTCTCACCATAGATTAATTCCCGTCCCCGGCAACAAACCCCCGGAGAGGGCGCAGCGGGCACTCGTTCTACACCCCGGGAAGCAGCGAGGTCCGGGCGGAGGGGCGCTGTAAATCGCCCCCGAGCCTTTCCAAGCCGACCCGGAGCCGGTCGTGGCGCACTGCCGCGGAGGAAATGTGCCCGGCGACGGGGGGTGTGAAAATACTATTTTACGTGTTGGGTTGCATGTGCTAAGAATAAAAACTGGCGCGTTCTTCTTTGCACTGACTTCCGCTGCCTGTCTGTTTCAGCGCCCCCCTGAGGCTGAAGAAAAATCCATAGAAAAGCCGCATCTTTGTATAAGCCACATGGTTCAAAGCGTGGGAAAAAAGTAGCGGCTTATAGTCTGGAAAATACGGTAGGAAGGTCGTGCTGACATGCATTTTGCGTTTTGTTAGCTCATGTTTGTTACTGTCATAGTTTGGTAATTATTTATTGTAAATAAATATATCTATTTTTAAATCTGAGCAATCTATTTTTAACACATTTGGTTAAACACTAATGAAAACATAGTTATGAATATTATGTTCTATTTTCTATTTATGTTCTATTTCTGCCATACTAAATCACCTCAGAAACTCTCTTTCTAGAGACTTAGTCACTTTAGACAGGATCACCCTGGCCTCCAGCTCCACCGTAAAGAAAAAGAAGAAGAAGTCTCTTAGGACTTTGCAGCTAATTCAGAATGCTGCTGCACGTGTTCTGACAGGAACCAAGATCAGAGATCACATCTCTCCCATTTTGGCTTCCTTGCACTGGCTACCTGTTAAATCTAGAATAGAATTTAAATTCTTCTCCTTACATACAAAGCTCTTCATGGTCAGGCACCATCATATCTAAAAGAACTCATAGTACCTTACTACCCATCTAGAACACTGCGCTCTCAGGATGCTGGGTCTCTTGTGGTTCCTATAGTTTCCAAAAATAGATTGGGAGCCAGAGCTTTCAGCTATCAAGCTCCTCTTCTGTGGAACAAACTACCATTCTGGGTTCTGGAGGCAGACATGGTCAACACTTTTAAGAGTAGACACTTAACACTTTCCTTTTCGATAGAGCTTATACCGTATTTTTCGGACTATAAGGCGCATATAAAATCATTATATTTTCTCAAAAATCAACAGTGCGCCTTATAATCGCCTTATAATGTATGACATAAGGTGCACAGATCTATCTGCACACACTCCCATGTAACATGTCCCATGTTACTAACTACTTTTTTGTCTTGCAGGTTCTTACCATGGCTACACTGAGATCATGGATTGTGTTTGCACCTGCTGCTGTGGTCCAGCATGACAACTACTGCAATTATAGATGTTATTATTAGCACAATTAGTACTACTATTAGTCAGATTTCTATTATCATCATAGTTACTGGTCGTGGCAGATGGCCGTTGTCCACTATGATTCAGGTTCTGCTTGAGGTTTCTGCCTGTCAACAGAAAGTTTTTCCTCGCCACTGTCACCAAATGCTTTCTCGTGGTGGGAATTGTTGAGTCTCTGTAAGTAATTTTATAATAAGAGTACAGTCTAGACCTGCTCTGTATGACGGTGTTATGATAGAACTTCTGATATAATTTGGTGCTATAGAAATAAATCTGACACACTGGATCTTTAAATATTTCACAATAATAATTTTGTCTGAATACATGAGAGTGTGAGCTGAGTGGAGCTGCTGTTTTATCTACACAGGGTCGACACATGACGATTTGTTATCTTAGCATATGGATTTATCTCAGTAATGACTGCCAGAAGGGGAAGTGTACACAGAGTTAAGCAATGAGTACACTCTGTGTGTGTGTGTGTGTGTGTGTGTGTGTGTGTGTGCCTCACATCACCACAGCGGCTTCATCTACCTTTAAGGGAGTTTATGGTCTTGACAGTTCCAGCATACAGCGTATCTGCCAGGAGCCTCCTGAGGCAGCGAGGAGAAATACTGGAGGAAGAAAAGAGAGACAGCAACAAAAAGAAAAGGAATTTGAAAAACAACAGATCAAAATGTGAAGGAATATTCTCAAACAGCAAGATACAGGAGGATGAAATGTAAAACAGAGATCAACAGCTGTCAGGAAGTGAAAGAGGGAATTATCTCTGCATGCTTTTATTCACCTCCTGGGGATTGTTGATTTGTGTGGATACTGACGCTGTGCCGTCAGGTGTCAGGAGGTGAAACGGAGCAGAGATCTGAGAGGATGGCAAAAATCTGAGGCCTCAGAGGTTCTGTCGCACTCAAGATTCTGGGTAAGGAGGTGAGGAGTGGGAGGTGCAGAGGGGTAGACGCCAGGGAAGAGAAGGAGTCGAGGGGTGATGCCGTCACAGCAGAGAGGTCTAAATCAACAAGAGGTGAGCACTGAATCACATCTCCAATCTCCACGGAGACACAGAGATGACTGACTGATGCATTTCTTTGCATTCTAGAAAGAAACTGTGCATCTAGCATCTCTTGTTATATTGAATGAATGAATGAATGAACAGAGCGTGTGATGCACAGAGGAATTGCTCCAAAGTGAGTCCATGATGTGAAAAGGGGAAGACCATCTCTGGTTAAAGACAACATGTTAAATATTATTTAACAGGTTGACAGTTGAATTATCAGCTTTCAGTCTGACCTTCAGATAATGAATCTGGTTTTCTGACATGTTTCTGTGGTGGTTTGACTTTTTTAGGACGCGTGCATACCTTGACTTTAGGTTTGTGATTCAGAGTGTGTAGGGACAACAATCAGTCAGTCCATCATTTTGGTGTGTGACATTTTGGATGAAATGACATCAGATTTGTTCAGACATTCATGGTCTCCAGACGATGTATTGCATACTGATGTCTTTGGTCTCCTAACTTGTCATACAAAGTCATGGGTTACAAATGGGCACTAAGAGAGATAGTAGTGCAAACTGCGGCAAAGGATATGCATGAGCCTCAATTCTATTCCCACACTGAGCTATAGATGGATGTAGAAGTGCTCACGTAAAGGCAGTTCAGAGATTTCTTTCAAAATACATTAAATATGTTGGAAAATAGTTGCTGAAAACATGTGAAAAGACTTTGAACGATATATTAGTGAAATGTGGAGTTAGAGGTTCAAACAGTTTTTCACCAGTTTTCAGTCCAGGATTTTGTGGGCGGTCCTTAAAGGGTGGCTCGATGACACGCTGAGGCCACCCTGAGCATACCCCTGCACACCGAGCAGAGAGAAAGAGATGAATTCATCTCACTCAGAGTGTTTCAAACACTCCAGCCAAATCATTCAAATCATTCAAATTTCAAACATACATATTAATTATTACTTTACACTGACTTTAAACATCCATTTGTACATCAGTTTGTGTCCAGTCCACCACTCATTAGACCTGTCAATGAGAAGAACACTACCACTAAACCATGACACGTCCCTGTAGAGTAAAGCATCAGTGCAGTGATATAGTGGTAAGTCATGATAGTTATCACTGATTTATTTCTCCTATTGAAATAGAGTTTACAAAGTGCTTCACAGGATCAAATGAAAAGATCCAAATGTTTGCTTCAGAGGGAATACAAAGAAAACAAAAATAACCACTTATTACGTCTCTCACCATATTTTTAATGTCCTACTTTACTACCCACAGTGTGCTGGTCTGAAGTCTGTGTCACTGTCACCCAACATTCTTCATAATACCAGTTTATGAAAAAATCAGGCAGTATCCTGAAGCAGTAGACAAAGTAGAGTTCCTGTACCAGCAAGGAACAGCTTTCTGAGGACTTGCCACATAATTAGATACAGGTGAGGTCAACATATACACACACCGTCTGGTCTTTATTTCTTCCTGAGTACCACTTAACACACTTTCAGGTCAAACCTACTTTGGAGACCACTGAACACCATTGACTGTCAAGGTAAGCACTCTGCAACCATGACGCAGCATTATTTTCATCCACTGGAGCTTGGTAACACACACAGCTAGATAACCTACAGTTAACATCTGTACAGTCGGACCATTGGCTGTTAAGAGTGACTCAACAAACTTCTTTTTTGCTGACTATCCACTGACTTTTGAAAATACTCATAACTCATGCAGTCTTTCACTTTTTTCTTTTCATTTTCTGCCTTGAATGATGTAACATCACAGACAGACAGAGTGTTAAAGCGAGTTATTAAACACACTCTGGGGAGTGTGTGTGCTCCTGTGCTTTAGATGATTCTCTTTGAAGCTGATTCCAAAATCCATCTCATTAGTTATTCATTGGAAGCTTCATGCTGAATGCACCAGCTACACTAAATACAGTTTGGGGAATTGCATTGTGTGCTGTTGTATGTGAATAAATATGAGGAAAAAAAGCAATTAGAACAGAGCTGTGTAGGAAGTTAGCTATGCATGAACTGACTTATGATTATGTATATTTATGTAAATAAGATCATGGTCGAATGAATGAAATAAAAGTGTGTGTGTTTATGTGTGTGTTTGCAGCCAAAAGCAGCCACAGTTATCGGAGGGTGAGGACGACGTTTACCTCCGATCAGATAGAGGAGCTGGAGAGGGGGTTTCAACAAAGTCACTATCCAAACACCCAGACCAGAGAGCTGCAGGCCTCCAACACCAGAGTGTCAGAGCCAGATCCAGAGAGGAGAGGAGAGGAGAGGAGAGGAGAGGAGAGGAGAGGAGTTTGTTGAGTTGAGAGTTTTCCACAGAGGTCGCTGAGCCCAGTTATGTAGCCCGCGGACCAGATTTGGTTCAGGTAAGTGCCCGGCTAAGAAACTGAGCTAACATTAGCTAACAGCAGCTATAGTTGTCAGCAGTTTACTTCACTGTCCATCAGGAAACTCTGTAAATCACAGAGAGTTGAGACGGAGCAGCTGGAGGACATCAGAGGGAAAACCAGAAAACATTTTCTCCAAGATAAATAGCCATAGCTCTAGATGAGATAGTATAACAATAATAATAATACAAAGACTTTTTTCGTCTAAAGACTTCCTTACAATAACCCCAACCCAACCTGCCCAAACAAACCAGACTATCCAAGGAAACAAACTCTGGTCCGTTTAAAGCAGACCACACATTACATTACATCACACTACAGACACTAGCTTAGACAAACACATCCAGTAACCAATCAAATCTGAGAACCCGCCTCCTCATACACCACATAAAAGGAAAACTGTTAAGGTGTACTTCCTCTTTAAGGTTACGTTAAAAAAAAAATGTTTTTAAGACATCAGATTAACTCTGATGCTAAATGTGCTGAATCGTAATATTCCATCAATGACGACACAGTTAACAGTGTAAGAGGATCAGAAAACATGTAAATCACTGTTTGATGATCAGGTCCATCACCAGTGTGAATACATGCATGAAGATGAAAGGTTGTATGTGGGAATGAAGAGAATATGATGGTTGTATTTCTGAAAAATAATGATCTATGATGATCTATTTTATGCTACAGTCTGACTACTGGGGCCATGACAAGATTTTGTTTCACAAAAGTAACTGAAATATATGCATGAGAAAACATCCAAAGGCATGAAATGTGTGCAGTGTCAGCGGGGTGTGTGTGGAGGGTGAGAACACATAAAATAAACAAAAGGAGAAGCTTGCCCCGCGCACACTGAGGGCATCCTGCAGGGAGAGACACACTGATGACCAGCCTGTGAACCGAGGCCGGTGGAGAGTGAGGTGAATTACAAGAACACCACCGGACAGGCAAAATATGAAGACCCAGCACCACCTATCAGCAGGTGGCGTGCAGTTTGGGTGGGTGTCATTAAGGTCTATAGCAACTTTGATTCTTCTGAACGGCGTCATGTGTCTCTACTTCCAGAGGTGTCACCATGCTGCTTGGTTTATCATGTTGCACACCTTTCCTTGACTCCTTCCACTTCCCCGAGCTGAACTCTGCTCTGTGTTTTGGAGGCAGTTAGCCTCATAATGAAGTCACTGTTATCAGGACGGACCGAGCTGCTCAGCTCACACGGCAGCTTCACACGTCCACTTCACTATCAGTTCTCATTAGATTGCTTTGCTGCTTTGTCTACAATCATATAAAATGAAGTGAAGATCATTACATAATGCAAACTACTGCTACTACTTAGAGTCAATCTAGTCAGTCAGAGAGGCATGATACATGGCAGGACAAAATGATGCTGTGGTGATATGATCAGCTTTTTTTTCAGTGTCTTGTAGTTTTCTGTTCTTGTCCTTTCACTTTTTAAGAAACTTTATTGAATATACAAATATGCAGATAAAAAAGAACAAAGACACAAAGATACACTCAAAGAAACAGTGCAACATTATCAAAATGTCAGATAGTGCCATGGAAGGCTCCTATTAATCTATAATCTAGATTTTCATAATTTATAGCTGACAATACTAATGATTACCTGATATAATTCATATCTGTTAGATGTCATATTAATGAAATATAATTTACTGTGAAGATGAGTCTTGTTGCTCATAAGGAGGACCATACATCTCCATGAAACTCTAGCTCAGACCAGAGTCATTTCACATCACCGATATTTTCTGAAATGTTTTTATTTATTTTTTTTTTTATTTTGATGACTTCATTATTTAACCTGCTTGGTATGTTTTTGTTATTTACAAGATTACAATATGTTATTAAAAATCATTTTACAGGTTAATACACACACAGTGGAGTTTATCTTGACTCCCACACGCCACCCTGATGCCACAAATACTTCAAAGGAGAAAATGTGGATTAATACACTGCAGTCTATTAACAGACTGTATGTCTGACCCTGCCAGACTACCACTAGGGGGCACCATGACCTCGCTTCACAGCTGTGGGGGATGTGGTGCTTACACAGTTATTATTATGCTTACTATAGTTACTAGTGGTGGTACTAATAACAATATTTTATTTATTGCTTTTGTTGATTCATTTATGTATTTATTCGCATCCTCTGTGAGAACCAATGGGCTTGCAGCTGAGAGCCAAGGACAGGAAGCTAAGAAGTATGAAGAGAAATAAACTAAACTAAATGAGAATAAAAAAGGACAGAAGTAAATTTACAAACGTTTTGCCCTCACATACAGGTGACTGCTCCTCAGAGCGACAAATAACACACAGTGTATCGGCACACTTGTTTTTGTATAATTTATCATCTCACTGAGAAGGAACACTTCCACCTTTTTTCCCTGTTAAAGGTTTTTTGTGGGAAAGTTTTTCCTCAATCGAACCGAGGGTCTAAGGACAGAGGGTGTCACTCCCTGTACAGATTGTAAAGCCCTCTGAGGCTAAACGTGTTTTGTGACTTTGGACTATACAAATAAAATTTGATTTGATTTGAACACATTCATATTTATCAGTCTTCAACCAGAGATGGCAGCTCTCAACCTGAGGGTTGAGGACAGAATGAGGGCCACAGGGTGGTTAAAAAGGGAAAAGTAAAGGATGCTGAGACTTTGACCACAGACCTTCACTTTGATTGACTTTATTTTACAGAGAAGAAACTGAAATGTATCCAGCAGTAAAATAATCTCAAAATTCTTCCTGAATCTGTTTTTATCATAAATGTCTGGTTTATCGTAAATTAAGAGAACATTTCTGCTGTTATCAATGTTTTCTCAATGTGCGTCAATAACTGACTTTTTTCCCTTTTTGGATAAGTTATGAAGTTATCTATGACTTTTCATACACCTGATAAAAAATCTGTCATAAAAAATGATAAACAAATGTTGTGTCATCCTTTAAGTCGTCCTGTGCAGAAATATTTTTCAAATGCTTGAGGATGAATGCATGTGCAATAAGAGTGAGACTGTTATATAACAAAAGTAGAAAAATAACAGACATAATTCTAGAAAACATTTATTTTATTCTGAGGTTAGAGCGAATAGAAAAACAGATAATACAGTATTTTTATGAACATTGGTGCTGTTGTCAGTGAAAACGCCATCTTGCTGACTGCAAGGCTAAATAATAAAGTAAAAACCCTTTATTTATACTTTTTTCCCCGATGAAATATGTTAATGTAACTGAAAAAATCCATATTCAACCTCAAGATTTATTCTCAAAGACTAACAGATTAAACACAGCAGCACGTGCCAAATCTTTAAATAATATACAACATACAAAGCCACGCCTCATTACAATGGAACCCAGATTCACTGCACAGAAGTGCAGCTCAACCATGGTGTATGAATCTGTACTACGGTCAATGTCACAGCTGCAACCAGCAAGACAAACTGAAGTGGAGCTTAAAGGACAGATCAAGATGAAGTGATGATGAAGTGTTCTGTTAGCATCTCAACTGACTAATGCTAGCTAACTAGCCTCATTAGCTGATGTTAGCAGTGCACTTTGGTGGTCGATGTTTGGCGCATTTAACATGACAAATAGCAATAGTTACAATAATTGACAAACAGTTGTGATTGACAGATCAGAAAAGACTATTTAGTTTCAGTTTCAGACTTTCATTTCATTATTTAAACAGCAGGTGATGATTTTCTATCTCAACATCTTTCTAATTATTCTCAGAGCATACAGTGTTTGTATGTTTTAGTTTGTACAAAAATAAGACAGTCATCACATGCTGCTTTTAGTCCATTCATGTCAGATTTGTGGTGTAACAGAGGTCAACAGCCACCAGATGGCTCCAAAGTCACACTTTAAAATCCTTCACATAGCTGCTCCTCTCACTGTGACAGCAGATCATCGTCTGCAGCTAACTGAACCTCTGTGACGTCACTGAACCTGCGTGACGTCACTGCAGGTCACCGCACTTCTGTGACGTCACTGCAGGTCACCGCACCTCTGTGACGTCACTGCAGGTCACCAAACCTCTGTGACGTCACTGCAGGTCACCGCACCTGTGTGACGTCACCGCACCTGTGTGACGTCACCGCACCTGTGTGACATCACCGCACCTGTGTGACGTCACCGAACCTCTGTGACGTCACCGAACCTCTGTGACGTCACTGCAGGTCACCGAACCTGTGTGACGTCACCGCACCTGTGTGATGTCACCGCATCTGTGTGACGTCACTGCATGTCACTGAACCTCTGTGACGTCACTGAACCTCTGTGACGTCACTGCAGGTCACCGAACCTGTGTGACGTCACCGCGGTGACCTGTGTGACGTCACTGCAGGTCACCGCAGCTGTGTGACGTCACCGCACCTGTGTGACGTCACAGCACCTGTGTGACGTCACACAGGTGTGGTGACCTGTGTGACGTCACCGCACTTGTGTGACGTCACTGCATGTCACTGAACCTCTGTGACGTCACTGAACCTCTGTGACGTCACTGCAGGTCACAGCACCGCGGTGACCTGTGTGACGTCACACAGGTGCGGTGACCATGTCACTGAACCTCTGTGACGTCACTGAACCTCTGTGACGTCACTGCAGGTCACCGAACCTGTGTGACGTCACACAGGTGTGGTGACCTGTGTGACATCACCGAACCTGTGTGACGCCACTGAACCTCTGGGACTTCACTGAACCTCTGTGACGTCACTGAACCTCTGATGTCACTGCAGGTCACTGAACCTCTGTGACGTTTCTTCACCGATGAAGCAGCTTCCTCCGGCTGCTGACACGTGTCCACAGGCTGCGGGCTGTCTGGGCAATGGTCGCCCTCCGGGGCAGACGGAGGCTCCTCAGAGGCTCCCTGATGCACGCCAGCACACCAGACTCTGCTGGCCTCCCCAGGTATTCATGGGAAATGTAGTTTATTCTCCTCAGCTGCTTGCTGTAGTAGTTCCTCAGGTTACACAGCTCCTCTACGGCAGTCTCAGAGATCATGGAGGCCTGGGAAGGTGAGCTGGGCACAGTGTCGCCGCCTGGGGATGGAGAGGAAGCAGCTGCTGCTGCTGCTACTGCTGTGTCAGCATGGGGTTTCCTCCTCACTCTCTGAGGGGTGGTGGATTTGCGTTTGGAACAAGGTTTAACTGGATGTGATGGTGTTTTCTGACCATCACTTTTCTTAATTTCAACATCAACCTCGATGGCATGGTGAGGAGTGATGGAGCTCCTCTCCTCTTCTTCATCTGTCAGCTGTTTCTTTGCTCTCTCTGTCCACCTTTCTGTCTGGCTGACTGGTTTCAGGTCTTGTTTTCTGGACAGGTTCCTCTGTTCTTTGAGTAGTTTCTGTTTGGCTCGTGGGGGACAGCTGTCATCCAAGACAACAGGGTCAAAAGTCACATCGATCTCCTCATTGGCTTGAACCGTGGATGAGTCCTGGAACCATGAAAAGTCGTGTGAGCTTATGAAAAGAAACAATGAGTCATCAGAACATACACAACTGTTAGAGGAGTGTGTAACTAAAACTTGTACAGTCACTGGTCGTCAGGCAAAAAGCTTCCAGAAATACAGATCAGCCTTCCTCTGCAGTCAGTCAATAAGTGACCCAGATTAGCATCAATGTGATGAAATGTTAGTGATAGTTAGTGCAGCATGCTCCTGAGCGTGGACACCAGGGATGATGAGTGACAGGCTTGGGCGATCAGGTTAGTATTGTCAGGGTCAGCAGAGACTAAATGTCCGGTGTATCACAGGGCTGACACTTTTTATGCCAAAGTAAAAAACTGGTGAAATCTGTGGCAGATGATCAGATCTTCATGAGATTTAAAACCAAATGAATTCCAAACATACTGTAAGTCTTTAGAGTCAGACTGCAGATCATGTTTCTTCTTCTTCACTATAAATTGATTCTTTTTAAGAGTCAGAGCCCTGTTTATGCAGCAGGCCAACCTAAAGGCCAGATAAGGAAAGAGATGCTGCTCAGTCACATTTAGCACTTTAGCTTTTCTTCAGCAGCAGCAGTGAGTTAGTTAGTGAGCGTACAGGACTCTGTGTTTACAGCAGTAAGAGGTCTTGTCGCCCAAGCCTTGTGGTCAGAACAATCATGATATCATGCTTCTCATTTGTTCAGTAAGCCTTCAGCACACAGACTGTGTGATCAAATGTGAAGCATGAAGAGCGAGCATGGACAGTGCCATGGCAACAGAAGCAGTAAACAGAGTAAAGAATGATGGACTGTACTTTGTCAGCTTGTCCTCTGGACAGGGTGGGGGGGGGTTAGGGGAGGTGTGTCTTGACTTTCTTGGACACGGGGGCGTCTCCAGCACTTTGAACTGATCTCTTTCCCTCTTTGGCTTTGCCCTGGCCACTCACAGCTTTTACCTGCAGGTCAGTAACAACAGTCTTTACCTGAGAGGGCTCAAAGACCTGCATGGACTGGACAAAGGAACACTAGAGGAGAGGACATGGGACACTAGACATGGACATAAAGGACAGAATCCTCCATTCATCATGACAATAGCTGAGGATTCCAGAAGATCTCTGTGTTCTTTCAGGTTCTTTAGTCAATCTTTACAGATCTAGGACAGTTCTGCCTGAGCTGATGATTCAGAGTCATCTCTGCTCTACTGACCAGTGTTTGACGCAGTGAAGACCACAGCCAAAACTATCAACATCATTGTTGAATTTATTTATCAGTTTAATTTCTGTCATGAACTGCTTGTACTGAGCATAATTATGGTTAAGAATGAATTCCTGGCTTTAAGGTTAAAGCTTTTAACCACTTTTCATGTTCATCATAATTCCATACTTTGACAAAAACAGCAAATCCATCACAAGTGAGACAACTTCAACTTACTGATGAAGACCATGAGGAGTGGTTAAAAGTCCAGAGACAGAGGAAAATAGTAAGTAGACTCTGAGTGGAGTCAAACTATTGTTGAGAAGGCAGAGAGGGAATCCTGACATCTTTAAAATGTGCTGTGTATAATCAGTCTAAAAATGATTTTTACATTCCTGTCAAATGACTTCAAGGTTCATTTCATTTGAGTTTGTGTATCATGACATATATTAATGCATGATACACAGTATATCACAGTATGTTTGCCAGTGTCTCAAAATGAAGCTGGATAATAGTGATGTAGAGCATTAGTGACTACAACTATCCAACCTATGACTTACTGTTAGTGTACTAATGTCATTATTAGCAGCTGTGAAGGTTATTTTGATTTTATCCTGTCAAAAACAAATCAAATCTTATTTGTATAGCCCAAATTCACAAAACACATTTTGCCTCTGTACAGGGAGTGACACCCTCTGTCCTTAGACCCATCACTACAACAAGCTCTCACTGAGACTCAGTGATCACCATTATCAGTGTGTGGTGTGAATTAAGACTTACCTGGATGGATTTTTAGAAACAATTACAACATGTGTGAAAACACTTTAAAAAATGGAGGAAAAATACACATCAGCCACACATTGGAAGGAGAAGAAGAAGAAACTGGTTAGAGACTGCACAAAGAGAACAGAGGATTGGAAGAGAAAAATCACATTAATGCACAAACACAGGAGATCAAATGTTCAGTTCTAAAGAGAAGAGCCTGACATCAACTGCAGCCACAACATTTATCTCCATTATTTACATCATGACAGATATGTTGTTTTTATAGTTTATGGAGGCCAATATGTCAGCAATACATTTGATATGTTGATTATCAGAATGTTCTTCCAGTATAGTGTTGGTGTTTAGTGGTTTACAGCTGCAGTATCAGTCACATCACTTTATTAAAAAAAACTCATGAAAAACCAAACTGGCTGTTATGACTGCGGTCATGTTTTGTGTGGTTTGCTGTGTGTCTGCTTGTCCATCTCGTATGCAAATAGGATGTGCCATCTCCGGGAGGCGATTGGTCGAGGAATTTTCCGTCCCTAGCCCGTGATTGGCTGCAGCTGAATACCACCTGATATATAAGGAGCCAAGATGGCGGCCGTCAAAGAGACAACCGGCATTTTTCCCCTCATCCTCCTCTTCTCCCAACCAGCCACACATGCCTATTTGCTAGATTTACGAAGTATTTCCTTGTGATAAAAGTAGGGGTGGACCGCCATTTGATTTGACCCTGTTTTCTCCTGTTTTTTCGTTAGTTAGGAAGGTAAGTCTATTGTGATTTTGTTTTTTTTTTGAGGCAAGTGATTTCTTTTCCAGAAAGAGTTGTTTTGGTTGTTGTTTTGGCCTTGGTCCACCCTGAAGCTTTTAGTTGTTTGATCTTTTGGAGTTTTGTAAATAAATCCTTTTCTTTTCATTCATCTAACTTGTTGTACGTGGCTACTTGGGACTCGGGGAAGATGACACCTTTTCTTGTTACGCTCTAGGCACCCCTAGACTGGGGCGTAACACTGGCTCAAATGTTTCACCAAAATCTGTCTTCATTTTTTCAGCTGCTAAATGATGAGCTGTCATCTGAACCAGTTCAGATCTTCACTTTGTATTATTCTGCTTGATACAGAGCAGGGTTGGGTAATATTATCACATTTATAATACTGACAAAAATATTAGTGTTCAAATCAGCACTGTAAAACTGTTGTTCAATCAGAATGACTCTCAGTTAACCTGACCTGAATGTTTTCTACCTTACTCTGTCAAAGGTTCAATAAGACAGTTTAAGTATTTTACAAAGTGGGAAGCAGGGACTGAATTCATCAAGACTCTCAGAGGAAGAAATCACTCCTTGCTGGTGAGTGATGTATTTATGTGTCTTCTTTCAGCACTGGGAATAAAAGCAATCATTCATCGTTCTAACATAGGAAATCACTTCCATCTCACACAATATTTTGGAGCTCCAGAGGTGTCCTGAGCTGTCTGCAGGAGATGTTTTGGGGACATCTGATGACATTACACTTGTTGAGTGATTGTTCTGACAAAAACAGGCTGCCCGGACTGTGAGCTCTGAGCACCACCAGGAAGAGTGGGCAATGTAGCTGGGCTTAGCAGCTTCTATGGACATGGCTAATAACAAAGACACCAAAGAGGAAGTTGAAAGGAAGCTAGGAAGAGAAAAAAAGGAGAGGGGGAGTGCGAAAGAAGGACCAGAACTTGCTCTCCTGACATATCCTCAGCAGAAGTGAAGAGAGGACACTTACAGAGGAAACTAAGAGGAAAAGAGGGTGACAGAGTGAAAAGCCAGTTGACAAGAGGAAATGTGGGACTGACTTTTAGTGGTTGTTGAGAGCTTGGTGAAATAAAAGGCTGAAAGACAGACGCCGAGCTGGGCTGACTGCTGTTGGACTCGTCAATATTAGCTGCTGCTGTGTCTGCTGTCACAGACTCACAGTCGTGCCGAGCTGAGGCTGGAGTGTTTCAGAGTGATTCACAGGTAGGTTGATAAACACTGGCCCTGCGTCTCCTGTAAGGGCTTATTTTCTGTTCATTTATTTGTTCATTACCCAACCCTGACCCAAGAGAGGCTTTTTCAAACTCACTCACATCATGTCCAACTGTTTTAAGAACACGAGCATGTGAAAGGAAGTACTGGAGAACTTCAGCAGAGTAATAGCAGTGTGTGAGAAAAAATTTGGAAAATGTATTTTAATGTAGTCTTTGATTTAATTTTGATCAAAGGTGATCTTTAGTTTTAAAAACCTCCCTTAATCACCACTTCACACATACAAACACTAAACACAGTGGAACATCTGTTTGACTGCTCTGTGCTCCTTCAGTGAGTGTTTACTCACCACAGCAGATCTGGTCCCCGTTGTCTCCATCTTCATACTGACTGTGTGTGTCTGGCTCTTCAGCAGAGGAGCTTTGCGGCCCAGCTTCACGTAGAAGTAGGTGGTGTACGGAGTGAAGCTGAAATCCTCTCTGAAGGCAACACATAGGGGAGAATAACACACTTATGTCAGGCAGAGACTAAACTGTCCCAACACGTCTTCTAATCAACATTATGTTAGAGGTTCTGTATAAATGAGAGAAAAAAATGAGTCCCGGATATCTGGAGTCCAGTTTGATGCTCCGTGCAACACCATATCAACTATACACCAGCAGCCACCATGTGCTTCAACAAGTCTGTCTACTGTCATAGTGAGGACATAGTGAGTGTCATTTTTATCTTTTTTACAGATAAAAAGGATTAATAACTACTTGGTAGTATAAAAAAATCTGGACATGAAATAGTAGATCAATGCAAGACACTAAGTAAGGTTTATCAGTTTATTGCAGCAGATCCACTGATGCATGCACAACACCCTGCACCATGACTATGGTAAAAACAAAATATACAACATATCTTATCTGAAAAAAACAATGTCAAGTGAGAGTATGTTCTCCCACTAATCTCAGAACAGAAATGTGAAGCAGTCAGTAGAGTTACAGATGTAACAGAACAAACACAAACATCAGAACAAGATGATACCTGAGATATTCCTGCAGCAGCAGCCGCACTACCACTGCTTCAGCCTGCGGCCGAGACAGCGTGGTAGTCTGGATCATCTTCCTGCGCTTGGCTGGGCCTTTCCCTATCCACGCCTCCACCAGCTTCAGAGGGGTCAGTTTCTCATCCATGGACGATGCTAGCTCCACGATCTGCACCACCTGCCTGGCATGCTCAGTGATATCCACCGTGGTGAAGTCTGGAGGTTATAAAGTGAGATGACGATGGATTGTCACATCCCTGAAGAAAGCTCGGCTCACACATGCAGCCAATTTGATTCAAACACATCACATGCACAGAACACACCTTTTACATGACGGCAAGTATCACACATCTGGTGGCATCCTTCATCATCCCACACTTCATCAAAGTGAACAGCCATGAGAGAGCGCCGACACCTTCACACAGAAAAGACTCAGTTTCATTGATACAAGCTGTAGTGCATGGTGCAAGTGTGTTTAATGAGGTTGCTAGTTAAACAGTGTATAATCTGGGTGCAAAGTATGACGGTGTATGGACTCTCCAGTAGGGATGTAACTGTGACACGATTAAAAATTGGTACAAATGTGTGATGATTCGCACCGATTGACAGAAAAAATGAATCGCGAATGTGAGAGAAGTAGGATCTGTTCTTAAATAGGTTACATTATCTTAAAAAAAGTCACTGGTTGGTGATTCATTTGTTCAACGTCAGACATCAAGTCACATGACTTACATCACTACTACAGAACGAGGGAAGACATGGCGACAGTAGGCAACAACTTTGAAATAGAGGATGCACCGAGCGGTTTTAAATCACCTGTGTGGCGGCACTTTGGATTCCCTATATACACAAATACAACCGCTGAGAAATGGACAGACAAAACAGCATGGAAATATTGCAAGAGACTGCTAACAGAGCAGCAACATGAGCAACATGCAGCAGCATATTAGCCGCCACAGTGAGAAGCAAAGTAACGTTACGCCACCTCGTGAGTGAAAATTGCCAAGGGGGCAAACCACCCTGACGAGAGGCTTTGCATCTCCTCTCCTCATACATGGATTTTGTTGTTTAAGATGACCATGTAAGTTGCACTTTTTATAAGAGGACACAAACTGTTTTACAGAGTTTCTGTAAAGAAAGCACAAAGATTGTTTTTCCTATGAATAAAAGATCATTTTATTTGGTCATAATTTGTCTGTAACTCATTTTGATTTAAAAATCGTGAGAAAATCGTATCGTGAACAAAAAATCATGAACCGTATCGAGTCGTGAGTTGAGTGTATCGTTACATCCCTACTCTCCTGTTTAACATGAATGTGTGTGATTAATCAGTGTTATCTCCCACTCCCGCTAAAAGCCAGGTGTGCTTGTGTCTGGCTCATTGCTATTTACATGGTGGACTCAAGTTGGAGAAGTGAACAGTTTTCTGTGAGTGTGCACACGATGTGATCTGAATCATCTGGTCTGAATAATGGCGGGAAAATACTGCACTACTGACTTTAGACCAGGTTTTTGTTGGTTGCTTTCTGCCGGTTTTAAGGTAGGGGTCTTTTATCTATCACACTGTATGAAGTACCTGTCAATATTCTGGCAGTAATCCACCATCTGCTTCAGCTTCTGCTGACCAACGTTCTCCATCACCACCATGGTGCTGATCCTGAAGATATCAGAGAAGCCGAAGTAGACGATGCAGTCTGCTGGACTGTCATCTCGACCTGAAGACACATGATGGAGTATGAAGTATATTTGTAAACATTCTGTAGCTGTATAAATGAGTAGTCTGTCTTGATGGCAGTCAAACAGTGTCTACCTGCACGTCCACTCTCTTGGTAGTAGTTCTCAATGGACTTGCTGATGGTGTGATGGATGACAAACCTGACGTCAGGTTTGTCAATGCCCATCCCGAACGCCACTGTGGCTACGACCACCTAGAGGACAACACAATGTACTGTAACATGTTTTTAAAATATCTCATCTAACAAGACTTAATTTTTTTGGAATATAATCTATCAGCAAACTTAGCTTACTTTTCACTAGAAAGATATTCGAAATCTAGGTGCGGTGAGGATCTCCTTCTTTATTTGGTCTGATCAATAAACAGATAATATTTGATCAGAATTACTCACATTTGTCTGGCATATTGAAATCTTTGAGGACAGAATCTCTGCACACCAGTCAGGTGGATGGATTATCTTTATTTATTCAGTTCAATTCAATTTTATTTATATAGCGCCATATCAGTACAAAGTTATCTCATGACACTTTCCATACAGAGCAGGTCTAGACCGTACTCTTTATAATATTATTTACAGAGACCAACAGTTCCACCATGATCAAGCACTTGGTGACAGTGGTGAGGAAAAAATTCCTTTTAACAGGCAGAAACCTCGAGCAGACCCGAGCTCATTGGTGGACAGTCATCCACCACGACCGGCTGAGTTACAGTTAACTGTACTTCAAGACTTATTTTAACAAAGTTGTGAACAAATTTGAGGAATGTACCTTTTATGTGAACAGAATATTCTGTGAAAAGTGAAAAGTGTTTAGATTTTTTTCCAGTGTAAGGCCAAATATTTGCTGGTTTATCTATCTTTGTTTTTCAGCATTGTAAATTGGATCTTTGAGTTTTGCACTTTTCGTCAACAAAAAAACTTTTAGGGGCATTTTTTTTTACTATTTTGTCAACTTTGTAGAGGCTAAATGCTAAATTTGAATAATCATATGAAAAGTAATAAGTTGCAGCCCCATGGCCTTATTATTTTGATACGATAAATAAAATGTCAAAAAGTCAGATTGTCACCATAAACAGAGGACCCAAAAATACCAGCAGGTGTGTCACACTCAGGTACCTGAATTTTATTGGAGGTCCATTTGCGGTGAACACGAGATTTGTCGTTAGGGTCCATGTTGGCGTGGTAGGGATAGGCTAGGATGTCTCTCTGCTGGAGTTCAGACGACAGTGACTCGGCATCCTTCTGAGAGAACACATACACAATGCCTGTGGAAGACACATGAAGAAATACTGAGTGTGACTGCTTTTGCATGTGAATACATAAAGATTCACTCATCTATTCAGCCATATTTAAACGTCACATTGAAGAGCTGAGCATATAAACCTGAATCTTATGGATCAGATTTTATTTTTCGTTTAGTCTAGTCAGTCATATCTGTTGCAGTACCTGACTGGTCCTTGTATCTGTTCTTGATCAGAGAGGCGATGTCATTTTTTGATGCATCATCAGAATCTTTAATACGAACCTGAGAAACAAGCAGACAGTTAGCCTGTGTGTGCAGAGCAGGTGGGAGCATGTGCTTGGTGGAGAGATATACAGGTGTGTATGTCAATGTATCGTAGTGAGTGAGAGAGTGTGGTTGCTGTGGTTACTACCTCGTAGTAGAGGTTGCTGCGGTTGAAGGAAGCGGTGAGTGTGATTGGCTGTTTCACACACAGGATCTTCTCGCAGTCTTTGAGGACGCTGCTGGTTGCCGTGGCTGTGAGCCCGAGCAGCGGGACTTTAGGGAACTGCCTCTTCAGGATGCCCAGCAGTTTATAATCTGAACACAAACACACACAAACACACACACACTTATCAACTATGAAGAGAATCCTGGAATTTAGTTAGTTTTGGGAGACCGATATGTCCACCTCTCTCCTTCCTGGTGAAGGGGACGTCTCACCTGGTCTGAAGTCATGTCCCCATTGGCTGCAGCAGTGCACCTCGTCCACAGCGATACGACTCAGCAGGTCTGCATTGTAGGCTTTCTCCAGACGAGACATGAGCAGCTTGCTCTTGGCGATCTTCTCTGGAGTCACGTACACCAGCTTGAAAGGAGCTTTGGTATCTGTCATTCCAGCCATGACGGTCTTGGCATGCTCCTATTTAAAAAAAAAAAAAAAAAGGAATACCAAAGCAATATGTCTTTTTGAGGCAAACTTTTCATGCAGTTTATCACAGAGAAGCATGAGAAGAGATCAACAGATGAAATAAATCAAAGGTGAAATATATCAGCCAGTTGTTACCTTGCTACTGGACGCATTCAGCATGGCTGCTGACACGTTGATGGACTTCAGGTACATGATCTGGTCCTCCATCAGGGACACCAGAGGAGTGATGACCAATGTAAAACCTGACCCACACAGACATGAGACATGAGGACAGTCAGACCACACAAACAGAACTTATTAGATTTAACTGCAGAGTGGTGTGTGAGCCAGCAGTACCCTTGGAGCAGACTGCAGGGAGCTGGTAGCAGAGGCTTTTCCCTCTTCCTGTGGGCATCACCAGGAACACATCTCGGCCTGACATGGTTAGGTTCATGGCCCTCAGCTGCAGCGGTCTGAACTTGGAGAGATGGTACGAGTCCTTCAGGTGCTGCTCCAGTTCTTTGGACCATGGAAAATCTGCCAAACATCGAGAGATTAACACACAAACTGGGTCAGAAGATTGAATTCAAGCAGAGAAACAGACTCTTAGTTGAGGTTTTTTTCCTGCTGGTGAACAGAATAAACACCAGGCTTGTCAAAAGTACTGAAACTTTTTGATATCACATGTTCAACATAATACGATCTCCATTAAGTCAACATTCAATATTATTTAAAGTACTGAAGCTATTAAAAAAAACAGATCTCTAATCAGAAAGTCGCCATCCCTGATGATAACCAGTGGACGAGAGGCAAACAATCACCTCAGAGTGTTTATTATGTTCACACATACGTCTGCAGTGGAGATGATTACACTCATGTAAGCTGATCTTTGCACAGATGTGTATATGTTGTCATGGGTTGAACCCCTGCAGGCCCTCACACAGAACACATATACAAAGCCTTCTATGGACACAAGTCCCTGTGTGTGGCCGCTACTTGAAAATGACTTGGCTATGCAAAGATGGTGAATATGTAGAGGAGGAGGAGTGAGCATGTACAGTATGTCTGTGCTGGCACACAGCCCAAGAGGGCAACTGTACCATAAAAGGAAGTTTAAAAAGTTCATATAGAATAATTACTATGATACAAAAGGCAAAACAATCATACGTATGTGAAAACTCATTATGTGTGTGTGTGTGTGTTTGTGTGTGTGTGTGTGTGTGTGTGTGTGTACCGGTGTTGTCATAGCGCTGTAGCTCCTGCCTGCTCATTACTGAACCAGCTCCAGATGACTTTGAGGAAAATGAGGATGAGGAGGATGAAGAGGACGACGGCTGTGCAGCGTCACAGGCCTCCTCCAGCTGCTGCAGCAGGGCATTCTTACGAGTGGTCAGGTCGGCCTGCTTCTGCAGGAGGTCTGAGATCTGCAGCTCCACCAACTCCAGCTCTGTCTCCACCGAGTCCAGCTCCGCCTGAACGTCTGAATGAGGACAACACAGCGGGAATACTGTTAGTGACAATGATTCCAGGCTCATATGCATGTTGGCCTGATAAGAGATTGCTTAACTTGAGTTTTTTTTCACTTCTTAATAAATGAGAGTCACAATCCATCTGAGGATGACTCACACACATCTGTCTGTCTGTCTGTTCTAAGTCTATGCAAGTCATACAAACTATACGTAACCCTGACAGGATAGATGAGATGTTTGGAGTAACACGTGCAGCACTCTCTGTGGAGTTATCCTGATAGTGTGACCTGGGAGGAGACTGACAGGTCTCACACCTGCACAGGTCCTAATCCTCCGAGGATCACAGCTCCACAGCTAATGATCTCACTCCTCCTCCTCTTTGGAGCTCCCCTGTGTACCAATGAAGTCAACCTCCTCTCATCACAACAGAGCAGCTTGTGACTGTATCTCGAAAGAAAGAGACCTACCAGTAGTCCTACCACCATCATCCATATTTACTGATTCACTCAGAGATGATCTTCAGGCTGCACAGATGATGTGTGACTGCAGGATTCCCTGAAAGAGAAGAACACATTCACAAACACAGTGTAAACACAACAAAGGTAGCAAAAGTTGCCACAAAACTACCTCTTTTTGTAGTTACAAAGTAACGTCGAATTCCATTAACATGAAGCTATATAGCGACAACAATGAATGTATCTTAAGCTAACTCTGCTATGACTCTGCACCTGCTCTCAGCCCGTTAATCAGGGGAACTCCACGAGCCTCGAAGCGTCACGTTTTAGCGGCGTCTCATCCTCTGTCACTAACGTACTTTCTACTCTAGTTAACTACGTAAGCTTTGCTACTTGAAAAACTTTCCCGCTCTGTTGTGGGTTAAATTGGCTTTGACTGCCTGAGACAAGGTTTTGAAAAAAAAAAAAGCAGAAAATAAAAATGACTAACCATTCAGCAACTTCGCCCAGGCCCCTTCTTCCTTGTTGCTGAATCCACTTGACGGTTGCTATAGTAGACAGGGCGCCCGGCGCAAACACACATTTTAGCAAGGCCACGGTAGAGCCTGTAGTGATGTGTCGATCGTGAACGAGACGGTTCAAAGAGCTGGCTCCTGTCCGCAAGCCGTTAAGTGCTGTAATTGCAATGAAAACAATTGGCTACAGCAATTTATTGATATTATAAAATGTAATTTTTACTTTTGAATACTTCAGTACCAAGGATGTATTGAATAATTTGAGTGATATATGTGTACACATGTGATATGTGTATACATACACATAAAATGAAGAGTCGTTGGGAAGCCGAAAGAGCCGGCTCTTCTTGGTGAGCTGAGTCAAATGATCTGGCTCACTAAAAAGAACCAAATTTCCCATCACTAAAACACAGACTCAAGCCCAGGGTAGAGGCGGCGGGAGGAGAGTGAAATTTGTAACCCTGAGTTTATCCTGCCAGGCTGCCAATAAATTCCGCCTCCTATTGCAGGATTGACACACCTTACCAACCAACCACGGCTCGTTTTTTTTTTAAGTATTTCATGAGTAAAACTTAAATGATCTATGTTTAATACATAACCTGAGAGGTTTTATTCAAAGCAAACATATTTCAGTCCACATCAGCGCTGCCTGAGAGCGTAACGTCAGGGCACAATACCCAACAAGTAAATGTGTGATGCATTCAAGAAACGCTCAGTGACCAAACCTTTCGAGAGTTGAAATATTTCTCCGATCTATTAAATGCTTAAAATATGTAGTAAAGTATGCATGCGCCAAACCAGCAGAGCAGATACACTACGTATGCGCTGTATCGCAGCTGCTAACATCATTAATTTGAACAGTAGAGTTTGGGTGGGCGGAGCTGCTGGTTCCGTTGTGTTTCCCGCACTTCGCAGCTGTAAATAACGATGCTGAAGTCGCCACGTTGAATACGACACGGCGCTGTTCCGGAAGATGACAGCGCGAGAAGGTGTGTTTCCGGAAGACGTGGCTGTTGCTGCAGTGGCAGCTGTCATCAGATTCTCCACAGAGGAATTCTTTAACAGCTTCCCTCAGATTTTCTCTGTTTCTAGTTTATCTTCGCTCGTTTATTCGGCGTCAAGATGATTTCGCTGACGGACTCCCAAAGTAAGTCCCGCTGTTTGTATTCCAGAACATCTCTGCACTATAAACTAGCTAACCGGCTTCATCTGCAGCAGCTGGCTAACTAGCAGTTAGCATTCAATGCTAGAGAGGGAAACTGTGGCCCAGAAAGCTAACAGCTAACCTTCAGTACTGTAGGAATGTGGCTCTGACAAACTATTGACTTAAAGTAACTTTAATGTAAATGTAAACTTCTGTATTTGAGTTAGAGTGAACGGCGGAGCTCCTGTGGAGGCTGCAGTGACATCAATGTGACTTCTTACTGACACTGACGTTCATTTAAATGAGTTGTTGTTAAATGTATTAATGGGGCACAGTGACAGTATGTCATCACCTGTCTGTCTCTGTGACACCTGTCTGTCTTCATGTTTTCATTGACTTGTCACTCAAAACAGTGTAAGTCTTTGTAGAGTGCGTTTCTCAGATCAACAGTCAATAACATGCAGGAACATTTAGGTCAGGGTTAAACTGTGGCCAATCAAATCTCAGCTATCTATGTAGCATGTCTACATAGATATGTATGCATGTGTGTCATATCTACCTACCTCATGTAGAGAACACAACCATGTAGAAACCACATTTATTCAGATATAAATTTTAAAATATGTATATAGTTATTTTTTATGTTTTATGTTGATATCTGTGCCTACCTGTCATGTTCCTTGTTCATGTTCCAACTCTGTTAACCTTTCTGTGATGTGTGTGTGTGTGTGTGTGTCTGTGTCCGTCCTGCAGAGATTGGAATGGGATTAACAGGCTTCGGCGTGTTCTTCCTCTTCTTCGGGATGATCCTGTTCTTTGACAAAGCTCTCCTGGCTATTGGAAATGTGAGTGTTCCTGCTTCATTCACCTCCCTCATGTTATCTGTGATGCTGAGAAACACACAGGTGCAGCGTTCTTTCCTCCACATTAGCTGCTGCTGGCACTGAGGTCCGTCTCTCTGTAAGAAATGAAGGAGAGCTGTAGATTTGACGGCATCTTTCTGTTAGACCCTCCATGCAATGGAAACTAATGTGTCATCCAGCATCCTCAGTTTGTAATGCAGACTGTGTGCTCATGTCTAATGATATCACTATGATGTCATGGAGCCACAGAACAAATGACACAACTGTGTGCACAGCTAATAGGTAAATAGATTCAGGTCTGAGTTTTACTGTTTCTCTTCTTCTAACTAATAATACAATCTATATACTACATAATATTACATAATAATACATGCTGTTTAAGTTTCAGTCTGATCTCTCTCCTCCATTCTCTCTTAGCTTCATTGTTTTTAGATTATTCAGGCTACACAACTGTCATTTACACAGCTGTGTCTGCAGACCTACTTTCTACTCTCTAATATTGACCACCCTCATTTTTTGCTGTAGATCCTGTTTGTTGCTGGACTCGCCTTCGTCATTGGGCTGGAGAGGACCTTCCGCTTCTTCTTCCAGAAACACAAGATGAAGGCCACCAGTTTCTTCCTCGGAGGTGTGTTGGTGGTGCTGATTGGCTGGCCCATCATCGGAGTCGTGCTGGAGATCTACGGCTTTTTCCTCTTGTTCAGGTAAGAGTTAACAAACAGGGGCTCAGGCTGAGAAACAGAGACGGCAGACGAGAGAGATACTGTCCGTCTATTTTGATAAACACTCGCGTTCATTACGTGACCTTCTACTACAAGCTGAGGGAAGCAGAAAACAGGTATTATGTTATGATGTTTGCAGCATTCATTATTAAAGGTAGGTCAAGGATAAAGTACTCTCTGCTCGTGGTGCTGTTTGGAGTGGACAGACTCCATTCTAAAGTCTGCTGTTTTATGGTCAGGACAGATTTTTTCACAGTAAAAACTTAAGCCACACAGCACAAGTGCACACATGTAATTAACTCAGTAACATTATGTAACCCGTGATTTGCCACCATTTTCATCCTCTCTTTCTTTTACTGCCCTTTGAGGAAATAAAATAAAATCAGAAACTGGATTTTCTTTTATTATTTTATGTGCAGCTTTTACGGCACAGTGCCACCACACACCTTCACAGCATTTGTTTCACCCAAAATGGTGCACAGTCATTCTGAAGACAGGAAATTGTCTTTGTTATGTCATGTTTGTATCGAAAGACAGGATGTTAGGCTGGGACTTGATGTTGGGAGAGACTTGACTTGAGCTGGGTCCCATAGGATCTCTTCTCTAAAGTCAACAGATCTGCATCAAATATGTCATAACAGGTCATCATGTCCCATCTCTGAAGCGTTTAGATGTTAGCATCTGTCCATGTTAACTGTCTTTGTGTCTATTAGGACTAACGTCTCTCTCTCTCTCTCTCTCTCTCTCTCTCTCTCTCTCTCTCTCTCTCTCTCTCTCTCTCTCTCTCTCTCTCTCTGTCCCTGTCTCTCCCCTTCCTTGCTCTCTCTGTCATTCTCATCACATGCAGGGGTTTCTTCCCAGTCGTAGTCGGCTTTATCAGAAGAATACCTGTCCTCGGCTCCATCCTCAACCTGCCCTTCATCAGTGCAGTAAGTAATAAGCACCATCACTGCAGCAACCATGCAGCTAGGCTTTGTTTACATGCAGCATGGCTCTTTCTCCTGTTTATTAATCACCGTGTTCAAACACCACACCAACATCAGATTAACCAAAGTGCCCCGATCAGATGAGAGCTGAGCTCCTGCACATTACATTCAACTGAATGAAACAATGCTTTCAGTTTGCCTGGTTTAGTAATCCACTTGGAGACCGCGTGTGAACATAGATGAACTCAAAGTCTGAGCACACACGTCAGGAATGTCAGCGACAAAAAGACAGTTTGAGAAATGAAGACGTGTGAGGTCTCCAGTGGGGACGGTTACTGTTAAATCTAGAACTACAAGTTAGCAGACAGTTAGCTTTGAGGCTAATGAACATGCATCTCCCATGCTGTGTGAGCGGAGCTTGTTTTGAGGTGAATGTCTCTCTGTCTTTGTTTTGTTTTTATTAAAGCCTTCGTAAGGCTCTGAGGACAATCAGCAGTCGTGGTCAGTCACTGCCGATTTTCCTTTGCATGCTAACATATTTAACACTCTTCACAATGTTCAGAAAACATTTGTCTCATGATAGAAGGGAAAGCACACTGTATGTATTTTTGTAATCTTTTTTTTATTTAATCATTTTTTATCTTAATTTGACTTTAAAGGCACACACTGCAGGTAAATATGGTGATTTGTGAACTGGCCAATTTTCAGAAGTTAGAATATTTTTCATCTATAACATTATATAACATTTGATTCAAATCAACGATCAAGGCCGAGTTAATCTGACCCTGTTTCAGGTGCTGGAAGGTCGATGACCTAGTGACTATTACCAGGGATAGTTGGTGATCTACTGTAGCTAACAAGCTAACTTTTAACATGCAAGCTCACTGGTAACACGCTGGTGGTAATCTGTCACAGTATCTTACTAAGCTAATGCCTGCTAACTGCCAGTTAGTGAGCGAACTAGCTCGGTATAGTATCTAACCAGGCAAACATTTAGAATAGTTTCACATTAGTGTTCCAGTAGTACCATGAACTATTCTCACAATTAAAGTCAATCACTTTTCTTTGTGAAGCATGTTATATTCAGACTGGGAGGCTCCTAAGCTGCAGTACAAGCTGTAAACATCTATCACACAACATAAGACGTATTTCTGCCAAGTCCGCTGAGGATGTAGAATGAAGAGGACACAGCTCAGTTTATTTTTCAAAATAAAAGCACATGAAACAGCATCATCAAACCACAGCCAGCGTTGTTATAATGTTGAGATATTATTGTAATAACGTCTCTCTGGCATTTGTGCTAGCTCTGTCACTCCCAGGAACACGTCCTGTGACAAAATGGTAAATTTTAAATCTCCACTCAGAGATAATAAGTGATAAGACAGTTTTTAACTTCTGCACGTCCACATTTTTTAATAACATCAAAACAACCCTAACAAATGACAGGAAGTCATTCTGTTTGTCCTGTTGTCCTGTGGTGTGTCCCCTTACGTCATGCATGCTCTCCATCATAAAATGCTTCAGGATAGCAGGCAAACAGTGCAGCCCAGGCATCGGTTTAATTCACACTAACACGCCGCAATGACAGCTCTCAGGTCTGTGCCAGATCACGCTTTACACACGAGAGAAGCTGAGAGTCAAGCAGACGTCACTTAACACACTTTCTTTCTTTTCTTTCAGTACGTGGACAAAGTGGGCGAGAGCAACACCATGGTATAACAGTGACTTTTTGTACCCAGAGAAGGCTGTTTGACTACAGCAGGTTTTATAACAACACAATGTCCCATCGGGCTGATCAGCAGTTAAGGTTATACATTCAGATCCCTCCCCCCTCCAGCAGGCAAAGACTGCTTTCTGTCTGTCTATAATTTCACTGGTCAGCGCTACCAATCAAAGGTTCATCAGAGCGTTGCACCACCAGTCTGTTACTAAAGGGTGGAGTTACTAAGGTCACTACAATAAATATTTCAAATGCTATCGATCCCATCGCTGTTAAGTGCATCTGGCATGAAAATGGAGGATGGAGGACTCCCTTAAAGCAGCATCGACTCTGTCTGCGTGACTTTCTCACTCTGTGGAACAAACAGACAAAAGTACCAACTGTCAACAAGGATGAGAAGTGGACTGACAGCTTGCCATATTTCCATATTTCTGTGCCTGTGCTTTAACTTTATTTGGACGAAAGCTTTAAAGTCCACTTTTTGTCTCTGCAGTTTCTGTGACACTTTGTTTCTCTTCGTCTTGCAGCTGTTTGGATACCAAGTGTGGCTATTGTAATATTCCTTTTGTTACATGTGATTTCTTTTTACGGTTGGCTAATGAGTAATTCAGTAAATTATCTTTAAAAAGACCAGTGCTTCACTTGTAAAGTGAGGTGCTATGGGATCATGCTACCATATGTCACTATTACTGTTTCTAATACTATTGAAGTCTGGTCATGCCAGGAAGTGGCAACACCTAAATCACTATGACGCAGGGCTGGTGAAGTTCATGCAGGTGGTGCTGGAAGCTTGATTATTTAGTGTCTACTCACAAGACTAGCTAGCAAGCTACTGTAGCTGGTGAGCTAACACGCTAGCCAGCCAGGAACATGCTGGTGCTAGTTTATTACAAAAGTTCTCCAAGCTAACTGTCAGTAAAAAGCTAGTTAGCTCAGTCATTAACTGGAAAATACTGTAGGTTTGTTTCCATATCTCCACACCGTGAGCAGTTTACACTCCAGCACATGCAGCATTAAATGACACAGCTAACAGGCTATGATAGCTTCCTCTGATTTGGACTGTCTGGCTCCCCATGCCCCCTCAAACGTCAGCTTTGTTAAGCCGCTTGCTGCCGTGTAAAAGTTGACCAAAGTTGAACTTTTTAAATACTGGTGTGACCAGGTCTGCCTTGCTGTTTTCCAAAGTATATAATGATTTTTGGACTTCCTATCTTCTGAGCGGCTGCTTAGAGCTCGTGTGTCACAAGATTTTGTGATTTTGGTTGGTAAAGTTATTTGTTAAGTAGCAAGATGCAAGAAAATGTTTCTCACAAAGGCAGATACACATAACAAGGAGACGTGGACGTCATTGGAATGGATTATATGAGAAGCAAGGTTTCTCTGGAGGTTGATTTACATAGCACACTGAAATGAAACCAGAGGCTACCTGGAGGGTAGAACATTAGTCTAAGAATGTGTAGTATGCTTTGGAAAATGCTCAGTGCTGTAAGGGTCTTAAAGCCAAAACTGCAAAACTAAGACCCAAGTTGTCATAAACTTAGTCTATACTGGACTAAAACATGCAGAACACTGGTGTGGTCCCTTTTTAAAGCAGAAAATCTCAGTCACATTCAGTTATTTCAGCAGCCAATAAAGTTTTTGTGTTAATAAATGGACTCTTCAAACCAGAGAACTTTACTTCACTCTACCCTGCAAACCCCTTCAGACTCTAAACTGTGAAGCTGCTGCAGCTTTACATGTTTGTGGATGTGCACACACTTTTATCAGATCATACCAACACAGAGACTGTCTCCTCATTCGTTCGTTCATCCAGTGTCCTTAAACTCTTTGTTGACCTTTAAATGTTCCAGTTGTCCTGTTTTTTTCTTTTGATTAAAAAAGACAGACATTTATTCCTGATGCAACCACAACCCAGGGCATGAATTCTTCACCTGTGGGTCTTTTTGTTCAGAGCATCCAGAAACCTGAAGTTACCTGTGAAATGACAATGTTTTCTTGTATGGCACTTTTGTAAATATACTATGGAAGTCAGCTTTGTATCTGCCACCCGTGTTGTTTGGTCATTTATTCCTGTCTTGTCATTGACTCTTTACATACACTATAAATCCAATTTTTCAACATCTATATACCCCATGTGTATTTGAAAAGTTCAGGTAGTGGAATTTTAGAGTGACTCTTCAAACTTTGACTGAAAAAGTAAATAATAGTTGTAGGTGAGCCTATGGATGGCAGACAGACCATCCATCGCTTTGGTGCGAGATACAGACGAAATAAAACATCAAATCCAAAGAAATGAACAGTGAATTCTGTAACTTCCACTCAGAGTTGTGTTCTTCTGAAGTCAGCCCAGACAAAGGCAGGGCTGAATCTTTTTTGCTTAACTTTAATCTTCCGTCTGTAAATCAGGAGAACTCATTTGGTCATTTGCAGGCACTCATTTCTCTCGAATTACCCAAAATCACCATCAAAGCTAGGATGGCCTCCCTCCTGAATTCTTCCTTGTATTTTGGGATTACAGATGATTACTACTTCTAACGATAAAGGATTTTTTTTTGATGGAGATTCCATTCTGATCATTATGTTATAAAACTAAATAAAGACCTCCTCCTGGGTCCAAATTGGATAGTTATGATAATTATGATAAGATGATAAAAGCTAATCCCTCGGCTATGATCGTTACAGGAAACATTTTTTCATCTTCTTTCTCAATTTTAGGCAGTCCCAGGCACGGATGCTTCCTTTCACTCTCTCTGTCTTTAGCTCAAAAGATAAGACAGCACAGCTTGATTTCTCTTATCGCCACTTACAGTATTATTATTTGCTGATGATATTTTGCTATATATACACAGTGCTCCGACTTCCACTCCTCAGGTCTTGGACACTTTTAGAGAATGGAGTGCTTTGTTGTGTTAAGAAATCAGCTGGTCTCAGTTCATCACTACGTCCTCTAATTTCTTGCCCTTCCATACTATCTCTGTCACTATCACATTCTGGTGGTGAAGTCCTATCTTCGACTCCCTGTACTCAACTGCAATTAAAAACTTTTAAATTAAAAGATTTTTTTTTTTTTTTTGGTCTTTTCAAGCTTTATTTCACAGAGACAGCTGAAGAGTGACAGGAATGTGGAGAGAGAGAGATGGGGAATGACATGCATGAACCCTGGGCTTCCACAGCAAGGACTGAGCCTTCGTACATGGGGCAGCTGCTCTACCAACTGAGCTAAACAACACCCGCTGTCCTAAATCTTTGTGATCTTTTAGATTTTAGATTTTGGTCATATGCGTTGCACCCATTATCAGTCTCTAGAGCCCAGTGCATCATTTTTCATGGCCAGCTATAGAGGAAAATTTGGACACCTCTCATTGTTACAAGATTCTATATATGTATACTCGCTCTCCTGAAGGCTCCAAATCTCATTCAATTTATCAAATATCATTCCATTTCTCTGGCTCAGACCTTCCATGTGTCCTGGGGCATTTTTAATACACCCATGTTATGTTGAATGTGCTTTGGTCTCTAAACTCCAAACCTTCTTAGTGAACACCTCTTCCTCCTCTCACTATTCTTTAGAAAATCTAGAGATCTTAACCATCACAGTTGCACACAAATTCTGACCACAAACGTATTCACTTCAATTTCTCACATGAACTTTATCTCACTCCTAGAAAACGTCACCTCATAAAACTCATGCCACCCCAGTCTTAAGGCTTAAAGTTATGCACAATTAAGCGCATGGTTGCTTTGATTGACAGGTGGGTGTCACCACAGGTGGCTTATTTGAGCACCCAGGTTTCATTTATCCCTCAGCTCCACTCTTGCTCCATGTCTTTGACCATTTTTGTATTGGCTTGATCCATAGAGGCAGGACTGCCGAGGTGGAGACGACCAGAGCCACCACACTGAGCTTCACAACGGCTCTTTGGAAGCCAGTGGGTGACACAGAGACTGAGACTATGTTTTATGGGCTATCCATAAATTGTCATGGCATGGGCTCTGATGTTACTGCTGCTGGCTTGAATATGCACATGTATGGCATTAGTTCACTTTGCTATATTGTTGTAAATATGCAACAAGTGTGTGCAATGTAATGTAGAACTGTCACTGGATGGAGGAGGACAATATTTTACACCACATACCACCTCTGAAAACAAGAAGGAGGCAGGTTTATTCCAAGTAAGAAGATTATTTATTATTGACTGTTTCATTTTTTCTATTTTTATATTTCAAACATACCACTAGAGAGAGGTTGCGTACCCCCAGGGTACACTTACCATAGTTTGAGAACCAGTGTGTTATTGCAATGACTGTTGTTCAACTTTTTATAAAAAATAAAAACAACTGATAATAAAAATCTCATTAATAACAATAAGTTGGAGGTATTTCTTATTTCTTGGAGACTAAATTACTCAACCACTTCTGTATGTTTTCATAAAGGAGCTTTCTATGTCAGTATCTGAACTGCACATGTTGAGAATTACAGTTCATTCTTTTTTTTCTTTTTGAATCTTTATTGTATAGATACAGCCGAAGAGTGGCTGGAATGTGGGCAGCAAAGAGCCGCAGCCGGAAAGTTCATTCTTGACTTATGAAAGTAGTTCAACAAAAAAATATTATTGCCCACTTAGATTTTTACACCAAAACTTCCTCAGTATGACCTCAGTATTTCTACAAGGCTCGTTCCTCAGTGATATGACTGTAGCGCCATTCATTATTGGAAATGTGGCCTTTTGATTCATAAAATCCAGCTCTCATCTCTCCTCGTTCTGGTCCAGTGAGCAAGGTGCAAACATATCAATAATCCCCCCCGAGAGCTAAATATTACTGCTCATATCGACAGTGACAACATCCCACAGAGCCAATTCACATTTTACAACAACGGCCTGCATCTGCAGGATGAGTGATTTAAACAAACTACACCGGGGAGCTGAAAGTGCTTATGACAGCTGTTTTAATACAGAAATATTTACAGTACACTACAGAGAAGCGGAATTGATCGGTGGCTCCGTTCATTCACTCTCCTAACCGCCCCCGTTTCATCAAAATTGGCATGACCTATCGCTGCCTGCGTCACCGAGGAGCGCAGAGCGCAGAGGGTTCCCCGCCCCAGAGGGTATAAATACAGGGAGAGGGCTCACCGGCAGAAATCACCTTTCACTCCTTCACATCCTCTCTGCTGGAGGACACCAGGCTCACAGGATCTCTGACACCATGAAGGTAAGGAGAACGCGTGGAAAGTTTCGGCTTTACGGAGTAATTTTGACCTTTTTCCAACTTAGGGTCACATTTTAGGAAGTAATATCCAGATAATTCTGCAACATAAAAGAGTTTTATACAACCTGGAGTACATTACTGGAGTACATTTTTATTGCAAAAAACACTAAAATGTTTTATAAAAATGGACTGTTACTAAGTGATGTCCAAAGATTTTCGGCATTTTACGCATAATCTAAATGCTGATTAAAATCATGTTTTTATCTGTAAACACGATTTGTATCTAAAGCTATATTCATAATATTCATAACACTTTCAACACCTTCAAAGTTACTCCATAAATGTAAGGCTTGTGAGATGATTACTAACGCAAGTACCCTGCGCGTAATGCGCTGATGACGCACCGAAAAGCGCGTCCTGTGTTAAACACTGTGTATGAAAACGTTCATTACCTTTTACCTTATCACTCCCGCAGGGTTTGAGGAGCATCACACTAACGTATGTACTCACTCTTTTACTACTGGCGTCGTTTATCTCACAGTCGTGGAGCGCACCGAAGGTAAGGCTACTTTATGTTTCTCTGTTAAGTTTGACAGTGAAGTTTTTCAGACACAGCTGCTTTAATGTGAAGCACACACTTTGTTTCTTCAGGGCTCTTTCCAGCGGAGAAACTGGACCCCACAGGCTATGCTGTACCTCAAGGGAACTCGTATGTATTTATCTATGACATGCCTTTATTGAGACCCAGTGTGTTCAGTATTAATGTTTTCATTCATAACGCAAGTCTTTGTCAATGACGAACAAGGCACAGTCTGAGTGAGAATGAGTATGTGATTTGTGGTGAATAATGGAGGCATGAAAAAGGTCACTGTGGAATAAAAACTGCAAAAACTGGGGAAAATAATAATAATTTGGAAAGAATGAACCAGGATTGTAAAACATTTTATTTTAATTGGTATTTTTAATGTGAAGACTTGAACAGTTTGGGTCTCACTACAAGGAGACAAAAATGAGATGGTAAGTAGTGATATGTTCTTCCTTAAATGAGAGCTGATGCATCTTTTTCTTTCTCTTTTCTCCCAGAGGGCCGCAGGTTCATCTCAGAGGACCGAAAAGAAGGAGATGTCTACGACACATTACACTTAGGTACAACAAACATGACTTAGCAAAACTGTTTGTGAAGTTTAAAACACCCTTTTTCATCTTATGGGACTAACTAATAAAAAAGTTTCTCAAAATTTTCTCACATCAGTTTTGGAGCTGGACTTTCCATCAGTCGAGTTTTGTTTTGTTTCTTTCCTCTTAGAGACCCGTAGTCAGAACACAGAGAAGCTGAGTGTGGATCAGGCCGCCACCGTCCTGCTCAACTTCCTGCAGCAAGCCAGGGAGGGAGGTGAGCAGCAGCTGGACCAGACATTAAAGTCTTACTTCAAGACGCTAAATCCTCCTTATGCTCACATTTAACTTGATTTGTTTAAAATCTAGTACAGCTTTCAGTAAAAAGTCTTTTACTGTTTCACCTTTAATTATAAATTATTATAATTCTAGACAACATGATTACATCTAAGTCACTTTGATTAAATACATGCAATGTAACTATTAGCTACACACATTCTTATGCTAGTGTTTATTTCTGCAGGGCAAAGAGCTCCAGAGATCAGACCTCTCAAAAGCCTCATTTAATTTGACTTTACTAAGCCTAAGAGGAAAGGCTGTCCTCTCCATCCACAAACCTTCAAGGACGTTTGGAAGAATTCTGATTGTGTCCTTTGCTCTGTCTTTGAATCAAGACTTATATTTGATTTCCAGAATTTAATGTTCAGTTTCTCTTTCTTTCGTGTAGCTGATGAAAACCCGGATGACGTGTATTTCCAGGAGCTGCCAGTGTGGAAGAGAGAATATTTCTGATAGTGTTTCCTACATTTGTAAATCTGCCACACGAAATCATCCATGTTTTTGAATGTAAGACAATGGGTTCTGTATGAGGGAGAACAGCTGTTTTGTAAATATGAATTCTCTGGCTATGTTTGAAATGTGATGTTTTCATAAAAAGAGTTTGAATTCATAGCACTACTCGTCTGAGAATGTCTCACTTTCTTAAACTAACAAAATATTGAGTGCACCTCTATTATGATGACTATGATCTCAAAGTGTCAAATTATGATGGTATATGAAGTGTATAAATTAATCAAGGTTTTATGAGATGATATTCTAAATTTTAGTCTAATATTTATGTGTATACACCATTTCTTGGCATTTTCTTCAAGAAAGAGTAAAGTGTTCTGTCAACATACACAGACATTGTATCATTGTGTTAGAACAGGCTTCAACAATGTTTAAAAGAAAAATTATAGACATAAATATTCAAAAATATCTTTGACATGTAATTTACTGAAATTAAGTGGAGTGAACCATTATCATATACAATACATAAACATCTGCATAGTAATTGAAGAAAAACAACAGTGGGCCAAGAATAGAGCCTTTGGGAACACCACAGTTAAACTGCGGAGTCTGGGTTGATGTTTTGACACATTTACTGGTGAATGGAGAAAATCCTTGCAGTCAGGAGGCTGTTATGGCTGCACATCAATGATTGTGGTTTTGAAATTATACAGTGTGGTTAACTATTCATGGAATATCCAGGGTTCTATAAACTTTTTGCCAACAGAAATGTGATCTCAATAACTAATTTTCTAATCATGTTTTGTTCAACACAAGTTATTTGGGGGAATTTCTTAATCATTCCTTACTATATACATAAATGTTTTGTCAAGATAAACGCACCACTACTGGAGACTACAAGTCATTACTGTCTTGCACACAGATTCAGCAAAACTAGACGCACGATGCACGATGTTCCAAGATGCATGAAATTCATTCACTTTTCAGATGCATTGATAAACAGTTGATAAACGATTATGTACTGTGGGAACACAAACTCAATGAAACAGGCACACAGCATTATAACTTTGTTATAATTGGTATAATTGTTTTATTTCATTGTCATCAAGGCAGATGAGATTAGTTATTTGATCACATTAGTACTTACAGTATAAACTGTCATATTATCTGCATAACAGTTAAAGACATCCACACAATTAAACTGAGCTGCATCAGGGCTAGGATGGATTTAAAATGTTTCCTCAAATCTACAGACATTCAAGAATATTGTTGTTTTTTTAGTTTCTTTAGTGCAACCTCCAGCAGCACAAGTTGAAGTACCATAAGTAATGACAGTAGGAATGTGATCTCCTGTAAACCTGTGTCCTGCAGAGTGCAGGTCCTCCTGGTAAAGTTTCAGTTTCCTGACTCTCCTGGTTGCTTCTTCTTGCCCTCCGGCACGGCACCGAGCACAAAGGGAGACTTGATGTTCAGCCGGTCCCTCTCAGCCTCCTCGTCTTCATCGTAGGGTTCGTCGTCATCGTCGTCCTCCACATCACTGTGGTGTGGGGTGGAGTGGACTGAGGCAGATGGAGAGGGGGGCACTGAGTAGGGCCGAGGGTAACGGAAACCCTCTGTCTGTGGAAAAGGTTTGTAAAGTATAGCATAAAGTAAGTTTTCAGTTTCAGTGTGATGAAAACCAAACTCTTTTTGCCTCCTTTTCTCCTTTATTCATGCCTCCCCTCTTTCTTCCTTCTTCCTTTCTCTTCTTTTCTCTCTCCCTTCTTTCATCTCATTCTATCCCTTATACCTTATTGTCTTTGTTCTTTTTCCTCCCCTCATCCCTTCTCTTTTCTGTCTCTTTTCTTCCCTTTTCCATCTCTTTCCCTTGTTTAGACTCTTTCCCACCTCTATTTCCTTCCTTTTATTGCCTTTCTTTTCTTCCTTGTTTGCTTTTTCTTTCCTTATTTTCCCTGTTTATTTTTACCTTTTTAGGTGCAAATCTCTCATATTAATGGGAAACAAAACTTTCAGTATGAGTCAAAGAAGGGAGAGCAAAAAGAGAAAGACGGTACAGGGGTCAGCTTCAGCACACTCCATGCCATTCATCCAAATGTTAGACTGTCAATTAAAGCCTGACAAATGGTTAAATCCACTGTTTGTCAGTCAGAACATGAGAGCTATTCTCATGTACATGCATGTGAGTTAGAGGAAGACTTTGTTTGTGATTCTCAGACAGCATTTTGCAGTTTGCAGCACCACTGAGATATTGTGCTTAATAAAAAGGTTGTTACTGTCTTTTCCAATAGAAACTTTTTGTCACAGTGGATAAAAATAATCAACCGGGCTGACATGATAACATGTGCAGTCTAGGGCACATATCCTAAAGAGGGGTCCTCGTTTTGGAAATATAATAAACAGGTGACTCAATACTGAATGCCAAAATAACAACTTTAAATATCCTAATATGACATGATATTAATAAATATCTCCTATTTGTAATAGCCACGAACAGATTACAAGACAATGTAAAAGGTCCCCCTTGCATCTCTTAGTGGTTATTTTGTGTCTTTCTTCATATCTTTGTAGTTGTTTTGGATCCCTTTATAGCTGTTTTGTGTCTCTTTGTGGTTGTTTTGTGTCTCTTGCGTCTCAGTATTAATTTCTAGTCCAATCACTCATTCACAAACTCCCTGATGCCTTTGTCCAGTATTCCATACCTTCAGTGGGGCCATAGGGTCCATCTTGAACTTGTCTGGGAATGCTCTGTTAAGTGCAAGATGGCGGGCATGTATGTAGAACTGCAAATTACAAGTCAGAGATGTACATTAAAAACTAAACAACATTTAACTGAATATGTTGCTCAGTTTTTCTTCTTGGTTTTGTGATTTCATTACATTACAAACTGCAGCATGGATTAGAGGTAGTGTTTGCTTCAGACATACCTCCAGTATTGGAGCTTAACAGTGTTTTTAACTCAACTACTGTAAATTTACAGTAAGATGTCGTGACTCCAGCTCAGTTTCAATGTGCATGTATTCATGCATTCAAATAGCTTCATTTGTTATTGTTATGATTCCTATCATGTGAAGTGTACATGCAGATATGAACACAGATCATATTGTATTCTCTCTCCAATCAAACAGTTATTTGGGTCTGGTGCAGCAGAAACTGACCCGTCCCAGGTATCTCCAGTCCAACAGGTCAGACAGCCTCTCAGTTCGGTTCCGTTGGATGATGCGTTGGCGCCGAGACTGCTGGCAGAAACTGAACATGAACTGGCTCAGCTGGTTACAGGACTCCTCGGCTGAACGAAATCTCCGGTCCACAATGTAAATACCTGATGAGGGACAAGCGGGCAATGAGGTAGCAACAGCACTGAATGTATGACAAGACATCATGTTTGTGTGTGTGTGTGTCCACACCATAGGCAGCAGGGTCTGAGACATGTTCCTCCATGAAACAGCCGAAACCTGACAGGTTGGTAGTCACGCTGGGAATGCCCATGACAGTACATTCACCTGGGAGAGTACAGCACAGCTCAGAAAAGTTACAGCATGTTTGCATCAGGTGACAAAATATACTGCTAGCTGCCATTTTGAAGGGCCTCTAATACATGGATAGTAAAAGGTTACCAGGTGTGTATCCCCATGGTTCATAGTAGGAAGGGAACACTCCAAGGTTACAGCCACGTACAAAGTCCTCATAGTCCATCGGCAGCAGAGGACTGGTGGAGGACAGGAACTCAGGGTGGAAGATAATCTTAGAGGACAGACAGGAAGGCATTTTGAGTAGAAGCATGTAAAATATTATTTAGTCTCTATTAGGAATGAATAACTGTAACAGATTAGACTTGTCATGAGCTGCAGTATGTGAAACAAGAAATATTTTAGGACCGAACATTTGCTGAAGCTAATCGTGGTTCTCAGAGGATAAATCTTAATATTTTATTGATCCCTTTCAGCTGTACTATTCCCTCAGAGTCTTATGCCTCATACACATGAAATGATAAACACTCAAAATAGACATACACACATTTGTACACAATATATTTAACTGCTGGATTTCTATTACATTTTAACAGAGTATGAACATCACCGACTGCTGTGACATTTTGACTTGTCCATTATTCCCACTCTTAAGCCAAAAACCTCCAACTCTGTCTCACAGTGTAATGTGTACATTGTCAATGAATCCAGAGGAGAAGATATTACCATTTCATTACCACCTGCTGTACGTTAAACAACAATGAATCAACAATTCAACAATGAATCAACAAAGAATCCCTCTGACTTTGGTGAATCTCTGATTTATTCTGTAGTGGATTTTTTTAGACATTCATGATTCCAAGACAGTGAATCCTATCTGGTGATCCCCTCACTCTTACTACAAAGTGTTCTGCGCTAGTTTTGACTAAAATATAGTGAACACTGTCCATCATCATCACCAGGCAACTCATGACTCCGGAAGAGGGCACAGTGATGACGCAGGAAATGTTGTGTACCTTGACTCTGTCGTTCCTGGAGTTGAAGAGGCCGATCCGTCTGACGTTGGACAGGATGGGATCTGTTGAGTCGTCCAGCATGTTGTGAGTGGTCACTGGAGGGAGGCTGTGTCTCTGTGTAAATGTTATGTTTAAGAGGAGACAGGTCAGTTTGGCTGTATCTTCCATCATACTAATACACACACTTTTTCAAATTGATCTTTGCTATGATATTACTTTGTAACAAATCAATTTTCCTTCAGGGATAACAATCAGTTAATCAATACAGCTTACGTTCCCCTGTCCTAAATACCACTAGACAGGGAATGATCAATGTGTGTATTGATCATATATTATTGATCATATATAATAATATAATGTATTATACATAGGAATGTAAATGTTTACATGGCTGCATTCACACACTATATGTTACACACACACACACACGCACACACACCCCTAAAGCAGTGAGTGAGGAGAGATGACATAATGAGTGTTTGATTCAGCAGTCCGCAACTAGTAACCTTTCAGACTGTGATTCAGAAGAGTATTGATCAGTGTAGGCATTATCTAAACATTGGGCTAATGATATGTGGTCACTGTCTCACACTGCAGCACAACATAAGACAAAACCACCAACGCTCTATTTTACAGGTCTCATAGTTTCCTGTCAGGGAGTAGAGCTGCAGCGATTATTTGATCGATTAAAGATCGATTCAAGTATTGAATTAATTGCCAACTAGTTTTAAGGAAAATGTCCAAATTCTTTGATTTCAGCCTCTTAAATATGAATATTTTCTGCTTTCTTTAGTCTTCTGTGACAATGAACTGAACATCTTTAAGTTGTGGACAAAACAAGAAATTTGATTTTGAGAAACACTGATCGACATTTTCACTGTTTTCTGACATTTTATGGATCAACCAACTGATCAATTCATCAAGACATTAATCAAGAGATTCATCGATAATGGAATAAATATAATCATAATAGGAACGTTCCCAACAGAGACCTTGAGTACAAAGTACAAATGTCATGTTGAACAACAGAAACAATCAATCAGTACAATTCCAGTGAACTGCTATCGTTACCCAGCGAGCCTTCTGGTCTGTGTCATCGATCGTAATTGTGAACTATTCATATTGTTAAGTTGTCTGAGACATGCAGACCTCCATGAGCCAATCAGAACATTTTAGGATTCATAATCTGCAGATCTGTTTGTGATAATCAAACTTCCTGTCTGGTGAGAAACCATTGAACAGTGTGATCTATTTCTAAGATGGAATCATTTTTGTATATATATATATTCATATCAAACCAGTTTAAGCAATAACAACAGACATGACAATGGACATATCATGCAGTATATTTGTAGTAGAAAGTAGACACAGTGTTGGCACAGTGAGGCCTCTGGACTATCCAGAAGAAAAGGGAAATTTAAAAGTAGAGATATGATGTTCTGCTATTGTTGTTTGATTTTTCGGCCAGACTCTGTGAAATAAAGTGGGCCGTAATTGAAAAGTGTGGGTGGATGGAAAAATGTGAAGAGCTGCACATGAGAAATGACAAAGAGAGAAATAATCACAAGCATACTTCACCCTGCAATCAGGACGAGTGTCTGCTCCATCACTCTCCTCCACACCTACAGTCAATACCACTCTCACTCCATTTCCAGCACAGAAATATTGACATTGGCATAAATTCATTTAATTGAGAAAGACCTTTTTATAAGCACTCTGCTTGTAACACTGGGATCTAACATACATCAGCTCAATACAGCCGCTCTATTGATCCATGGTCTGGGCTAAAGGAACGTAATTAACCCACAGCTTGGTTATGGTTCTGCCGTTCATTCATGCTTTTCGCTCAGGGGAAACCCCCTCGTGTCCCTCTATAATTCATCTTCAGCAGGGGCCATGGTTCACATCGATCACTGCTGGAGGAAAGCCTAATCCATTCATAAAAACAGAGGCGGAGATACAAGAATGTGCTGGTGGAGATTTATCTTTTACAGCGTCTGCTATTTTTTTCTTTGGTGGCTATTTTTACACTGCTCCTGTAGAATGATCAGCACTTCTGCCTTAAAGCCACAGGACACCAGTTTATTATTTTACATCACGCAAAAGCACCTGAAGTTACACCAAACATCAGATAACTCACTCACTTACATGACAACACGTGTGTGATCACCACAAATATTCACTTTACAGCCACTCACAGGACACAGGTATCTCAAAACCTAGTAAAATCAAATCTGAGCAGGTACAATGGAACATTTTCCTAATCCACAAAGAAGATTTTTATGCATATATCCAAAATGTAACAATCATTTTATCCTCTGTCCTAATGATTGCAAGGTAAACAGTACAGAATTATCTCACTCATGTCACAGACTATCTACAAACCCATGCACACACTTGTTGGATGGCATTGCATTTAGGTACACATTGAGCTAGTTTGTTGTTTGCATGCACCTCCACATGCATCATCATCATCATCATCATCATCATCATCATCATCATCATCATCATCATCATCATCATCAGGCTGTATATGAGCAAACATATTTGTCTGTCCAAGTAAATGATTTAATGGTTGTTAACTTTGGTTCATACACATCCTAGAAGAAATACGACATTTGTATCACATCTTTTTATATTTTGCTTCATTTCACAGTTTGTATGTATTTTGTGAAGCATCTTGGAACACAAGTTGTGAGAGGCATTCTAGCTCTAAAGATCTGAAGTGAATTACTTAAAAAATAGGTTAAAAAAATAAGTTTTACATCAGACTTGGCTGGTTAAAGGATGGACACATACAAGTATGTTTCACCTGTGGCCACATTTCAATAAATCCCTGCTCTGCCTCCTGGCCGACAACTCTTCAGACAACTCTCCCTGTGGGTGACGTCACAGAGACTACGTCCATGTTTTATACAGTCTGTAATTGTGACGTGGCCAGACGTGAAAAATGCTTCACAGTGTCTATACAGAGGAGCAGGAAAAAAAATAATGATAAGCCGTGGTTGGGAACACTCAAAAGACAAGACTGCTGTTGGCATTTTGTAATGTGCAGTCTTTTGTGTGCAGTGTACTAAATGGGCCTTTAAGCGTGACTACACATCACACCAAAGGGAAAATGAATCCAGGCCTAGAAGGAACCCTCAGCTGATTTTTGCCTAATTATTTCTGATCAAACTCTTCTGTCCATTCACTTTTTCACTGTTTTTTTTTCCTTGTCAACTTTCCTCATAAAGAGACTAAAAACAGAATGAGAGAAAGACGTCAGTACCTGAGTGGCAAAGATCGCTCTCTTCATAATGGTGAAGTCGTCTCTGTCCAGGATGTTGTTCATGTCAGGGATCTGCCCTCTGAGGACAGAGCAAACATACACCCTGTGTGCTCTCATTCATCACAGAGAAGCTGAACTAATAAAGGTCTGGGTTCACCTACACTGTTCATATACTTACTTTAACAGAGCATCATAGAGTTTTTTGCCAAACTTCTCCTTCACAGTGTGAGCTGTGTCCCTGTCAAAGTCAAATAGAAAGCTTCTTCAGAAAAGTACAGCACCTTGGACCCAAACTCATGAATTCTAGCTGCATTCGTAAACCCAAAGTCACAACAATAGTATGAACACTGAGGCAGGAACTTTCTGTCAGGGTGCCTGTGCTGTAAGGTTCTGAACTCAACTGTGCAGCATGTATGTGGATCTGTAGTGTTAGTCTTCATATACATGTGTTTTGTACTGTACTGTAAAATTACATCACAGCGTACCAGAGCTGTTTGCGTACTGCCTGCCCCTTTAGTGACTCCACATTGAAGTTGTTGGTTTTAGCTGGCATGATGAAGAAAACGACCACCGTCACATCATTTCTGTGGACCTGAAGATCGAGTGAGGAAGGAAACAGAAAAACAAAAGGGGACAGGTTGATTAAATGCTATGGACAGGAAGCATAAACACTTGTGCTGTCTCTTTACGAGGTCATAATTCTTTTAAAGGTGAACGGTTGACTCTCACAGCAGAGAGCTACTGAACTGAGAGGCATGAAGGACCTCACCCGCAGCAGGTAGTTGAGTCTGGACAGTGATTCAAGGAAAATATCAGCTCCCTTGTTGGAAAACTCATAGCGTCCAGCGATGAAGAAGAAAAGTGTCTTCTCCAGGTTGAAGTCCAGATGACTGCCAGAAGAAGGAGAGTAACAATCATCAAGTCATTGTTTCAGACTATCTCCAGTAATAGGAACACTGGGTTACCTACATGAGATCAGAAATACATTCATGAACTCCACCCACCCATAGAAGTGTCCTCTGACAAACTCCTGGATGCGGCTCTTGCTGGTGGAGTGCAGGTTCTGAAACTCATGCATGGCTGAGAATTTCTTCACATTCAGACCATTCGGGGTCACCACATCTGTAGCAACAACACAACAACAGGAGAGCTTTATAGAACACCTAGCTCACAGGTATGTTTATCATTACTGTAGGCTTCATCCTCTGTGGACCATAAACATAATAACTCTGTGGAGCATCAGTGTGCAGCAGTGAAAAGCTTCCCCACCTGGCATCCTGTGAAGCATGTGGTTGGCTTCCACAGCGGTGATCTGGGAGACTGTGGTGAAGACATGAGCACAGTGGACTGCTGCTCTCTCCAGGCAGTAACGATGATAGATCTGCCTCTCTCCCGCTTCCTTGTCAATGTTGAACTACAGCACACACACATACATCGGTCAATATGGTGCAAAGGGCAGTTCTAGTAATAATATCATAAATATTCTCATTTTTAACCTCCTGGGTTTTACAGTCTGTGCTACTGGAGGAGTTTGAAAGAGTGGAAGAGTTTCTTTGTTATGTACATAAGCAGAAATGTAGGTAGCACTGTGGATGCAGCAGCACAGAGCCAATCTGTGAGCTTGAAATGATATATTGTACTGACAGTATGACGGTAGTAGTCAAAATAATGTGGGCAAAGCACCGAGTACAGAGGTGCTTCAGGTAGTATAGAGTCGAGTCTTTACTGCATTAAACTCCACAGATAAACATCATCCTTAAAGACAGTCAATTCAGAGATTTCTTTCAAAACACATTAAATATGTTGGAAAATAGTTGCTGAAAACATGTGAAAAGGCTTTGAATGATATATTACTGAAATGTGGAGTTAGAGGTTCAAACAGTTTTTCACCAGTTTTCAGTCCAGAATTTTGTGAGTGGTCCTAAAGGGTGGCTCACTGACATGCTGAGGCCACCCTGAGCATCCCATCCATGCCTTTAATACCATCATCAGAATGACCCACATGGAAACATTTGTGAGCTGCGAGAAATACTTGTCATTTAGTAAGTAAAAAAATTGCCACCCTGAGCATAAACCCCCCGTCTCCCTAACTCACAACAGTATAAAAGCCTTCAGCACGTTAGCATGTGCTTCTCCGTATGCTAGTTATTATTCTTGGTTACACTCAGTTGCTAGCTAGCTCTGCTTTCAAAGTACTGCAGATGCATTTTCCCTGGATGAACAGCTTTATTTAAACTTCCCAAATACAAAGATGAAGAAGAAGTGAATTTACGTGTGTTTGTAACAGCACCTCCCTGGGCGGGTGTAACCACCAGAGTGGTTTAACTTACAGTTTCAGAGTATTTTATATTTTTTTTATGTTTCTGATGTTCTTTATAAGAAATGGTTTTGTGAAAGCGTGTCTGCACTTTGTGCACTTCATATTGGGCTTACAGCAAAATACAGACACAACGAAGACTCACCAGTCAGTACAGCAGTCAGTGAAACAGGTTTTTATCTGATGCCGTGTGTGTGTGTGTGTGCGTGTGTGTGTGCGTGCGTGCGTGCGTGCGACACTTTCCATACAGAGCAGGTCTTGACCGTACTCTTTATAATATTATTTACAGAGATCAACAGTTCCACCATGAGCAAGCACTTGGTGACAGTGGCCAGGAAAAACAGGCAGAAACCTCGAGCAGACCCAAGCTCATTGGTGGACAGTCATCCACCACGACCGGTAAATAGAGAGACAGAGAGAATCAATAATTAACTATAAACTGAAATGGAAAAAATGCATATTGAACTGTTCCTCTGAACCGGCTGATGCTTGCAAACACCTTGTCTGTCAGTGATGCAGTCAGCCAGTGAGTGGCCTTTAGCTCCACGCTGACCTTTAGGATGTGAGCATGCGAGAGCCAATTACAAACATCGCTCTGACCCCTGTGTGCACAGCTCAACATCACTAATGATGCTCTAAGTGGCTGTAAAAGGCTGCAATTTTTGGCCTGAACCTTTTGAATTTGAAAATGAATCTGATGGAACAGAAATGTGAGTGAATGTGAGTGTGTGTTTGTGTATACACATGAGAATGTGTTGAACAAATCAAATGGAAAACTTGCTCGATAATCACATGACATCATCGCATCACAAGTGTGAGAAACATACTTTGGTTTTGTTGATAGGTAAAGTCAATTTAAAAAGTTCCAATCACAGACAGATTGTGAGACCCTGAGCCTCTGTGCACAAACATAGGACAACATCGAAGGATGTTAAAGCCTTAAAGTTCTTTAAGCTAAGCAGGCCCGGTTGCATCCATAACACCAATCTATGGCATCAGTCATTGTTTTATACAAGAGGTTTGGATCTTAGTCACTAATTCCACTCCATTTAATGTTTTTTTGTTTTGCTTTCAGGACTCAGGAACCCATGACCAGATCTACTTCTGCTTCTATTAACTGTTTGTTTGTACCCTCTCACCTTAAAGAAGCACAGCGGCCATAGCAGACAGAGGACAGTTTTTATTCTATTTCTTTAGAATCCCAGAACTCCATGTGCTGGAAACATTTCACAGTTTGATGTTTGTCAGTTTGTTATGTGTAATGTGTAACATTTAAGTTTAATGTCAACTGAAATGATAAAGCTCTTCAAGATTTAATGCGCTGATTCAGGGTCACTGCATCGTCACTCAAAATATGCTGAGCCAATCACCTGCTTTCTGTTCATATTTGTTCAATTTCAGTTTTCAGTTCTCAGTTTTCTTTATATAGAGCCAAATCATATCACATTCCATATACACTACTAATAGTCTTTATAATATTATTTACAGAGACCAAATTCTTATCTACCACCACCACCAATTCCTACCACAAGCAAGCACTTGGCGACGGTGGCAAGAGAAACCTTTCTTTAAAGTCTGTGTAAGGTAAGAATAAATGTATTCTGAGTTTGTCAGACCAAAGAAGAAAGTGTTATAAAACATCCAGCCAAATTTGAATGATTAAAAATATCAACAAGTTTATGAAATTAGCTGTCAAAATCAGGTAAAAATGAATTCTCAGCTCCAGGACTGTGGGGGCATGTCCACTGAAGCCACGCCCACTCATGGGAGCAGTTGAGCAGCCATTTTGAAGCAACTGAAACGTGTCAGATGAGTTCAGAAAATGACATGACTAACTTTGAAACACTGAGTGAGATGAATTCATCTCTTTCTCTCTGCTCGGTGCGCAGAGGTATGCTCAGGGTGGCCTCAGCATGTCATCGAGCCACCCTTTAAGGACCGCCCACAAAATCCTGGACTGAAAACTGGTGACAAACTGTTTGAACCTCTAACTCCACATTTCACTAATATATTATTCAAACTCTTTTTACATGTTTTCAGCAACTATTTTCCAACATATTTAATGTATTTTGACAGAAATCTTAGAGTTATACTCCATGCATGGCCATCCCTCCTGACCTCTCACCTTGTCCAGGTTGTTGTAAAAGTCAGCATTCCCAGCGCAGAGGTATCGTCCCAGCAGGGTGGCATGTGTAGTAAAGACCGTTGCCATGGGAATCTTGCGAGAGCGACAGAAAATAAGGCCTGGACCTGCCTGCCACTCGTGGAAATGACTGACGACATTGGGCTTGTCTCCCAGTTGGTCCGTTAACTGCAAAGAACAGATGAGATTAAAATTCATGGACTTCAGTGATGAGCAGTGTGCATAGCAGCAGACAGAACACCAGCTGACCTCTTTGAAGAACCAGGCGATCAGAGAGCCCAGGATGAGCGAGTCGTTGGCCTCTCTGTCGTGGAAAGGCAGGCCGATGTTGCAGGTCTGCCACAGGTCCCCCTTCCAGCGGTCCAGGTTCCAGGCTGCTGAGCCGATGTCAAACAGGATGACATAAGGGCTGCCCTCGATCAGCCAGCGGCCAAAATGAACCTGTGACATCAAGATCAGCAAAAGAAGCCCAATGAGAGATGCTCAGTTATGGAACTCAATCTTCAAAATGAAATTTCATTGTGGTCAAAGTGCATATGAGCAGTTACTTGCTCATACATAGCAAGGGCCTTTACTTTACATATAGGCAAAATAGTTATTTGGTAAAGCTTTTACATTTAATAAAAAGGACACCAGAGGTCATTATTGTATTTGCAATACAGCATCAAATGAAGCATTTAAAAAAAATGTGCATAATTTTATATATATTTTCCTGAACTTCCTCAACTTTGTATCTTCACTAGAGTTCCTCTTCAGAGTATCTTCATGTGGTCAGACAGAGTTAGCTACATTTACATACACATCTATCTGCAGCAAGTCATGGACTCAATGTAGTGACTGAAAAAAGTCAAATGAGTCCAGTGAAGTTATTCAGAGTTGCAGCTCAGCACAACACTTCTGTAAAGCAGATTTGAATGTTGTCATGGCAGTTTTTCATGTTAGCAGACTAACCATCTGCATATAGCTCATAACAGCATGCAGGCCTCATATCTGTCTGTTCTCCTGAATCTTCAGGGTCTCTGGTGTATGACCGCCATCTAGTGGCCAGTGATTGGCAGATGGAGTCAGACTGCATCAGTCACAGTGACTGTCAGGATTGTCAGGACTGTCAAGGTCTTCCCTACAGCTGCAGGGTAGCAGCTAACGTTATATATATATATATATAGATGTAAACATGTAGATGTCCTTCACAGTACTGAGAGAACACCTTTCTATAGGATCTATTGATTATTACTAGTACTGCTAGTAGCAGTAGTGTTAAGTGTTATAGTAGTAGTAATAATGGGTGAACAGGATAAAAAAATTAACTTGATTAACTTGATTGATTATAATATATCTTTTACAAACAAACACATGAATTGGATTTTGCCCCTAAGACGTGCTATGGAAGAACACACACAAACACACTCTCTCTCTCTCACGCACACACACACACACACACACACACACACACACTCACACACACACTCCCACCTGGCAGCCATTGTGGATCAGAGCGTCCATGGCCTTCCTGATGGCGGGGTTTGGCGGCTCACAGCCCTCCACCTGAGTCTTAAAGTTGTGTTCGAAGTACGGCCCCATCATGTAGTAGTTGTCCCCCCATTCATCCACCGTGATCTTGGCTTTGGTCTGAATCACTGTGTAGATTCCTCCAACTGCCGGTTCACACACAATCAGAGGGACAGCATTTAACTTCTATTCTGCATTTAAACATCAGAACTACCTCAGCATGACTGTAAAGGTCAAAGGTCAGATGGTGAAGAGGACAGATAGCCAGGAGCTATGACAGACGGACAGGTGGAGAGGAGGACAAGTGCTTCTGCTTCCAGATTTTTTATTTATTTATTTTATTTATTCATTCATTTTTACAGTATCAGTCACAGCAGATTGGCTGTGTCCTATTCTTCTTAACAGGGGAAGTGGCTTTACAAAAAATCTTAAAGGTGGGGTAGGAGATGTTGGGAAAACGGTTCCAGCGAGCTATATTTTGAAAATACACACCTATGGCTTTTCTTCAGACCTCCTCTCGAAACCACACCTTCAAAGTAATGGAAGGGTCTCTATTCGTTCACGAATGGGTGAACGCGCAGAGGGGGAGGGAGAAGCAGACTGAAGTTTGATGGACGTGTCAGGATCCAATCATAATGCGCAGCCTCATCAACGTGATTGGACGGTGTTTTCCCATGATTTCGCCCTCTAGACTGGACTAAAACATTTTGTTTTTTTGACAAACCTTCTATTTTACTGGCTGTAATGGGGTCGTGAAGAGGTTTTCAAGCAATATGGTAAAAAATGCTCCAGAAAACATCTCCTACCCCACCTTTAATCCATAGTTTTGTATTATTTATTGGTTATGATGCTGTAATAAACTTAAATATTTTCATTGTGGACTGAAGTTAAAACTGGTGTTTGGGGCAAATGCCCAAAAAAGCATTTTGTGACAAATTCCTTCTCTATGAGCCTAGACTGAGGGGATACAGAGTGGACAGACCACAATACATCCATGTCTGAAGTACAAAGATGTGTAACAAACAAGTTCTGATTATTCTGTTGGGTTTCAGACATTACACCTCTCATTTTGAAGACGTGCTATGGTAATTTCAGAGCTGACTTTGAAGTTTTCATTCATCTGTTAGTTTTACAGTAAGTCAAACCAGATCATTAAAAAAACAGAGGAATCCATCAGTTCAATGTGGAAATTCTATTTCAGTGTCTTTTTAGTTTGTAACTCGTCAGTCTATCCTGATTATCTCTAGAAGTAGACCAAAAAACTTTTTTTTCCACTTCATTTAATATAACCTCATTTTGAATGTAAAATTTAAATGATGATGCATAATTTACTTATTATTTCACAGCTACTCCAATAACCCACGAACTCAAACACGACACTCTCAGTGAAATGTGTTTCAGAGCAGCCTGTAGAGAAACTCAAAGCAAACCCTGAGCTTCATACTGGACTATTTGGTGTGACACAGATATTTCTGTTTTGTAACACACCAAAACACGTGGGAATGTTTTTCTCAGTCTCTTACTTGGCAACAAAAAGACAAACACTGATATGAAAGACCATCAACAATACGTGAGCTCATAATGACGTCTAAACGGCATCAGAGAGCGGCGTTATATAAGAGAACAGCCAAATGACAGATAACCTCTGAACTGTTTGACAACACAACACGAGCACGTAGCGCACAGAAGCCCTCGCAGAAAGTCACAGACTGACAAGACGTCCAGTTTTTCTGTTTAAATGAGTTCACAGAGAGCTGCTGTCACGTTAGCAGGAAAGAAAGTCAACCTCTTGTTACTCCTGTGTGATGTAAAAATGTGAGCGGCTCATGTGCACGCTACAGAGATGAAGCAGTGTGTTACCCTTGGCCTCAGTTAGCACAGTGATAAGACCTGAACCCACAGAGCCCCCTCTACTTTACACATCCTGAATGATGAGCCATGACCGGGACCGGGATGTTTTTTTGGAGTTGATAGATTATTAGAAAAACAGACAAACTGACATTTCCAAATGATCATATGGGAATCATTGTGGCTTCTTTTAAGTAGTGACATCCAGAATTTTCCCCTCAGACGACTGAACCAATCGGTGCCTCTGCCCTCCGCTCAGATAGACTGAACAGATTTAAACTGAGTCCATCCGATTGTTATATGGCTAACCGTAGACCAGCTTATTTTCTATTCTATTCTGAAGTCTGTAATTTCATCTTGATGCTGTCACACAGTTTCTAATATATTCAAACAATGATTGGTGACTTTTATTGAACTGTTGGTCAGCGGGTCTTTGTCTCTTTTTGCTCTTTCACTGAACCCTTGTACAGGGTTTTTTATGTAATAGTACTAAAAACTCAATGTGCTTCCACTACACAGTAGTGTGGTAGTAACCAGGTTTATGCTATATATATATAATATTAATAAAGACAGCCAAAATGAATGCAATCATTTTGAGTTATTAGAACTATTACATAAATCTTATTACTTGCTTCACATTAAGTTTGTTAGTTTATTTATATTAAACCATGTAACTCAAATGGATGAAAATTGAAATGCATAAGTGGCCTAAATGTTTAGAGTGTAGAGTCGTCCTCTCCTCGCCTCGTCTGACTGAAGCAAACTTTGGTGTCAGGAGATCCAAACTTGTGAACTGCAGCAAAAATGTATGCATGGAAACAAAGAAGGCAAACAAGCCTGTGATGGTAAATCATCTTATATTACATTGTTTTAGTTTATCTTATTATTCTAACGTGAACTGCATCTTGCCTCGTCTTATATGCTGCAGGGTAGTGCGTGATACCGGTGCTCGTCAAATACATTTTTCATGTTTGATTTCAGTATTGACACATCAGAAAGCCACAGTGATGGTTGCTCTACTTATCTGCAGTTTAATGTTTAGCTCTTCAGACGGAGCAGACTCTCCGCGCTCACTGGATTCAATATTTACTCTTTAAGGGCAAAGTTTTACACAAAATGACACCAATACATGCTGCCAGTCAGACAGACGGTGAACATGCTCAGTTATAAACATTACTGGACAAATTTCATTTATTACTTTTATATAAAATGCCATATAGAATTATGCAATCAGAAAGAACTCGGACGGAGTTCCCTGAAAAAGTCAGTTCATGTTTTCGCTACATAATTTGAATCCAAAAAGGAGACTGCATCAAATGAACGTCATGAAATGTAAAAATTCAACATTTGCATTGTATAATTTCACAATACTTAGAAGGCCGTCTGCAGTTGGCCTGCCTGCTGCAGGATGCATGTTTAAATGCATTTTCATTCAGAAATCAAAGAGCTTGTGGTCTTACCTTTGTTGGTGACCTCCCAGGCCACCTCGAAGAGCAGCAGGTCCTCCACAGGCAGCTGGTCTTCCTCCCAGGCTGGCAGCAGCCCGCTCAGGGATGTCATGGACAGGGAACGTGACAGCGGCATCTTAAAACGCCTGGAGATCCAAAAGACACCACCTGGAATCTAAAACTGAGGTGGTCTGAAGAGGAGTCCTTCAAACAGGCCTGAGGGTGGAGGTCCTTACACAGCGGGGACAAGATAAAAAGGACTGATGGGGGCAAAGAGCTTCTTCCCCGCCTACTGAGGCTGACCTCCAGTGAGCAGGAGGGGACGTTTACCATAGATACACACAGACAGGGTGAAAGGTTTGGTGTGTAATGAACTGAAGTGATTGTGAAATGTAGATGAATGAAAGCAGGACTGCTCTGGGACATGAGGACAGGAGGAAGCACTCTCTGATTGGGTGTCACCATGGCGATATATCCACTCATGTCCATACTGATCTGTCAGTTCTGTTGGCTTTTCTTTTCATACAAATGATTCATATTCATATTTGACAGGACGTGGCTTCTATCAGCAGTCTACTATGACACAGTAAATGAGCCAGTTTGAGGCTAAAATGGTCAAAAATGTTTAAAGTTGCATCAGAGCAGGTCAAACATCATGTGACCACCATGAGACACTTTTTGTGAAAACCTCACAATACTGAATAAAAGATTAATTTACTAAAAATGAAATCAGCAAACTGGCTCCATCTTTACTTTATATCCATGTCATGTTAACCTGCAGTGTTTCTGAATATTTCCCTGACCATCTATTACGTTCAGCCCCTACCACTCCACCTTTATGGGGCAGCATGGTTTTGGAGGTGGTCTATGTTTGATCCAGGCTCCTCCAGAGGCGGCACAGAAGCACCACCATCATGTTTCTGTGTGGAGTTCTCCATGTAAATGGACTAAATGGACTGTACTTATATAGCGCCTTTCTAGTCTTCCGACCACTCAAAGCGCTTTACAGTACATATCTCATTCATCCATTCACGCACATTCACACACTGATGGCATTGGCTGCCATGCAAGGTGCCAAGTCATCAGTTTGAGGAACTAACCATTCACACACATTCACACACCGATGGCGCAGCCTTCAGGAACAATTTGGGGTTCAGTATCTTGCCCAAGGACACTTCGACATGCAGACTGGAGGGGATCAAACCGGGAATCGAACGGGATTAGTGGACGACCCACTCTACCTCTGAGCCAATCAATCTAAAAATAATAATAATTATTATTATTATTATTATTATTATTAAATATAACTTCACTCATATTTCTGCATTGTGTCTTAATAAAGACATTGGATGGACAATATAACATTTCTGATTTAACATGTCCAGACATATGTTTTATATTTTGTTGAGTTGTGTACTTGTATGCAGACAAAAGCTTGTAGATAAGAAGTTAGACTTTAATGATCCCACACTGGGCAAATTCACAATAGCTCATATGCACAAGGTTGGTAATAAGTTATTCACAAGTAAGAAATATATAAAGGTCACTGACACTTATCAAAAAGATTCCTTATTGTAATGTTGTCTCCTTTTCACACTTAGTAAATCCTTTTTTTTCCAAACAATTACTGAATGTAACAGAGCTTGTTCTTATGTGATGGATAGTACATTGAAAGAAAAAGGTGATTTATTCATTTTATATATCAGAAAGAGGTCCTTATGTATTTCTGTTACTTTACTTACATATATTATGGTAGTCTGATACTGCGTGAACATCTTTGTTTTTGTTATTTTTGTCATACAGACACACAGTGATGGTTGCCAGGTAATTTAGTTCAGTGTTCCCTTTAGAAGGTTTTTCAGGCAGTACGTGACAAAAAATAGCATAAAAAATGCTTAGTAACCTCTGCAAACATGAACACACCCTCATGATTCATTAGTTTCCCAAGGTCACGACACAGAGGTTGACATTTTTTTGACCTGCTGGTACTCCTGTTGGTTTAGTGACCCACCAAGCTGATGTTTAGAGGGTCTCTATTTCATCATGTAACAAGACTATACAGTATATGGTAGTTCAAATCAAATCAAATCAAATCATATTTTATTTGTGTAGTCCAAATTCACAAAACACATTTAGCCTCAGAGGGAAGAAGGGAAGAAGTTTAGTTAGTAACATGCATTCACATGCATTAATGAGACAGGTATGTTTACAGATGATGAGAGAGAGAGAGAGGGGGGGGTAGTAAGGTACTATGAGCTCTTTTAGATATGATGGTGCCTGACCATGAAGAGCTTTGTATGTAAATGGACTGTACTTATATAGCGCCTTTCTAGTCTTCCGACCACTCAAAGCGCTTTACAGTGCATATTTCATTCACACATTCACACTCTGATGGCATTGGTGCCAACAATGCAAGGTGCCAACTATGTTGGCTTGCATGGCAGGCGATCTATGTGCTTATCAGTTTGAGGAGCTAACCATTCGCACACATTCACACCGATGGAGGAGCAATTTGGGGTTCAGTCTGCATGTCGAAGGACAGTTCGACATGCAGACTGGAGGGGATCGAACCACTGATCTTCTGATTAGTGGACGACCCGCTCTACCTCCGAGCCACAGCCGCCCCGTGTATGTAAGGAGAAGAATTTTAAATTCTATTCTAGATTTAACAGGTAGCCAGTGCAAGGAAGCCAAAATGGGAGAGATGTGATCTCTGATCTTGGTTCCTGTCAGAACACGTGCAGCAGCATTCTGAATTAGCTGCAAAGTCCTCAGAGACTTATTGGAGCAGCCTGATAACAAAGAGTTACAATAGTCCAGCTTAGAAATAACAAATGTGTGGACTAGTTTTTCTGCATCTGTTTGAGATACAATGCGTCTGATTTTGGCGATGTTGCGTAAGTGGAAGAATGCAGTCCTTGAAATTTGTTTTATGTGGACATTAAAGGACAAATACTGATCAAAAACAACTCCAAGATTCTTTATGGTGGAGCTGGAAGCCAGAGTGATCCCATCTAAAGTAACTAAGTCTCTAGAAAGAGAGTTTCTGAGGTGTTTGGGTCCAATTACAAGAACTTCAGTTTTGTCTGAATTTAACATCAGAAAATGTTTGTAGGTTTGTAGGTCATCCAACTTTTTATATCCTTAAGGCATGCTTGGAATTTGGTTAACTGATTGGTTTCATCAGGCTTCATCGATAAATATAATTGGGTGTCATCAGCATAACAATGAAACTTAATGGAGTGATTCCTAATAATGTTCCCTAGAGGAAGCATATATAAACTGAATAGAAGTGGTCCTAGTACAGAACCTTGTGGAACTCTGTGACAAACTTTGGTATGCATGGAGGATTCATCATTGACGTGAACAAACTGAGATCGATCTAAGAAATATGACTTAAACCAGCTTAGGGCGGTTCCTTTGATACTAATTTGATGCTCCAGTCTATGTAAAATAATTTGAGTACTGTAGTTTCAGTGGAGTTCACTGCTCCCACCAATAAGTCAGTTCTGTGTGTGTGTGATAATCAGGCTGATAAAGGACTTTATCATTTTCTTCATCTTTTTTTAAAATGTGTCTACCAGCCGCTGACAGATAAAGGTCCAGACACTCTGTACTGTAAATCATGATTTCGTGTCTGAAGTTAACAACTTTCACATTTTACCACCATTTGTCTGGGTCTGGTTCTGCTTCTGCTTCTGGTCCTGGTGCTGGTGCTAGTCCTGGTCCCAGCCTGAACTATGTGACTCTGACTATAAGGATCTATGTGATCCTGTCCCAGTTTTAAATGCAGCTGCATTTCATCCCTGTAACACACATCCAGCCTTGCAGCCGCTGTTTGTTAAGACCTGAACAGTGATGATGATGATGATGATGATGATGATGATGATGATCACACTGGTGTATGACACAGGTGGAGATTCAGTTTGTTTTATGTTGTGTTCTGTTGCATCACTGGAGTCAGACCGGAATGCGCAATTACGCGTCCCTCCGTCACTAATTTGACTCGAAATTGTTCGTCCTGTCACCAACATGCAGTAACATATGAATGTTGAACCTGATGAATGTTCCCAGCAGCACTGAGCTGTCAACATTTCGCAGAAAGGCTGATGAATGATGCATTTCAGAACCTCCAGCAGCAGACGGATCCGCAATTTACAGCGCGGAGACGCAGGCGGCTGTGATTGGCTGGGATCTGCAGGAGCACGAGGTCACCTGTTGGAAATATAAAAGCAGTGTGATCGGAGCGAAGGCGTTAGTGCCTGCTGACGAGACTTGAACACACACACTTGCATCTGCGCTGGATTTGTGCGCTCTGTGGCATGAGACTCGTGGCTCTGGTCGTGGTGTGCGCGCTCATTGTTGGTCAGGATGGAGGGAGTGCGGGAGCAACTCTGGCGGGACTTGACTCTGCACAGAGAGCACGTGCAACAGGTGGGCAACTTAATGAGACCAGAGGACAGCTGTGTGGTGCTTTTCTAATAATAAGACATATATTTAACCAAAATCATTACTGCTGTTTTACATACATTTGAATGTAATTTTAATAACTATAACTTGTCATCATTGGCATGATACTTAAAACAACAGTTTGCTTGTTACAGATAATACAGTAATTCTACTGTTTTGAATACATTTTTTAAATAGTTAAATTGTTGTATAGACACAAACCACTTTTTTAATTACAGATCAATATTGTCATGTACATACATTTGTATGTAATTTAGGAAAGAAGAAAAATACTACAAATAATAAATAAGATGTATTTCTTCTGTACAAAAATTACTAAATATAAATAACTATAATTTGTCATTATTGGCATAATACTCAAAATAACAGCTTGTTTTTTACAGATAATCTCTGTAAAAGCTAGTTATTATTATTATTGTTGTTGTTGTTGTTGTTATGGGACTGAACTGGGCCATTTGATGAACATTTGATGATATCTCTAGATGTTTCGAATGCTTTGAATCTATCATATTGAGAATTCTGTGGTCATGTTCTCTGTTCTGGTTTTAGTAGTTTGAGGTTTATTATCTGTTAAAATCAAAAACAACATTTCCAGTTAATGACATCTAATAAAGAAAACACACATTCATCAGTGGGTGAGTTAACTGACTCCTCCTCTTGTGTTTTGGAGATACTCAGTGATGGTAAATCTGTTATATTTGATGAATCTGATGCTCTGGTGTGTGTTTCCAGCTGTGTCCAGATATGAGCTGACGTTTTGCTGTTGTTCTCCTCAGGATCAGTCCTCTCTGCACTCAGGAGAAGAAGCGCAGGAGAGTTTCTGGCCGAGGATCCCAACCCGTGCTTCTCCCTGAGAGAGAATGAAGACCAGCGGCAGCTCCTATGCAACGACCGCAGGAGTAAATTCAACTTCAACCCATTCGGCCTCCGCTTTGGAAAACGCCACAGTGGCTACATTTTCAGGAGAGCTGTTCAAAGAGCCAGGACAAATAAGCTGTCACCCCTTTCTCTCTTCTTGCGAGAGCTGGAGGTGCCTACCTGAGACAGATATGTCTTCCTCTGTGGACTTTTGTCCCACTGCTGAAAAGAAAATCAACGTTACAAGTCTTTCCATGTGCTCAAAAAGATCTTTTACTTCAGATGAAATGTTTCTGTGAATAAAACTTTTGTACCAACTTTTACTGTGAAATGATTTGAAGATCTACAACAATATAAAAGAGGTACCAAGAAAGTCTTAGACTAATAATTAATAACTTTCACTCCACCAGAGACCCATTAATCAGGTCAACAACAGATACCAGACAGACTGTTACACATCATCTGAAGATTCATCTGAGATGCAGTTGTATTAATTATTGTTTCTAGTCATAAATCTCTAAAAAAAAAACAAAAAAACAAAAAACGTTTTCTAACAAACAAATATCAAAAGCTGAGAAGGGTTTAAAACATTATGAATTTGTTACACAGATTTTTTACTAATAAAAATGATCAAAAATCCCTCGACCATGGAACACCACAGGTCATTTTATACACTGAGGTCAAGTTTTAAAAAAACACTTTCACTACAATGAAATGACTCCAATGCAAAGAGTCTCAGCCATTCAGATATCTTGAACTTAGAGGCCAAAGGAACCCTTTGAAAATGGCTTTGTCTGTTTTCCTTTGACAAACAGTGATAGTAAATTTTATTCCTGACAAGCTGAACGTTGTTTGTAGCTCAGCTCTTCATTCATCACCTTCACTCTTTGAAACTGACCTCAGTACAGCCTCTGAAATACAATAATGTCAGCTAAAAATGTAGACGCCCTGGTGGAGTTAAAGAGATTAAGAAATCCAAATGAAACAGTCCCATGCTTTTTTCACAAGAAAAGCCGTTTGACATAAAAAAAAACTTTCTGCATTTTCTGCAGCCATCAGATGGCACTGCAGCACCTTTTTAAACAACACTACAAACAGCATGCAGTCAACCAGAAGTACAGTACTAATTAATATTATTAAAGCTCTAATGAGAAAATGATAAAAACCTGTATCTAACAACTGAATACTGACTGAATATTAGACAAATAAACAATGTGTTCAGGGGACTATAATGTACAGGATATAGAGTTTATGTTTAATGCAGATATTCACAGAGATTATCAGCTATTTCCTTAAATAGACTGACTGACAGGTTCTGATAAATTAATGCTTGGAAATGCTCAGCTTGTTGTATTTTACTTGTTTAGGTTCAAGATTTCTTTCCTATGTGCTGTAATACTTTTGTCCCAAACACAATTTCACTCCATGTGTTTATACATTAACAGATTAAATACATATGTGATCTCTCTTTTATCATCCTACTCTCTCTAAACTTTGTGAAGATGGTCAGGTCTTGTCTATTCCACAGAGTCAAACATATGTTTTGAGGACAATGTATGGACAGTGTTAAAGCTTGAATTATGACAGACACTGCCTTCTCTCCAGAGCAGCTGGAAGTTTGTTCAGGAAAGCAGTCGTCATTCTGATCATTACTATGGTAACCAAGGTCAGAGGATCGGACTGTCTCACTGAGTAGACACAACAGATTTGTAGACTTTGACCAATTAGCCTTATACTATAGATGAATTAAAGCAACATGGTGTAACTTTTCTCTCATAAATTAACATCTGTTCAATCCTGTTGATGCTACACTGACTTGTAATCAGGTGAACAGTGTCTCTGTCATTCGTACGTCTGTTCTCACACTATGTAACTTTGGGCTCCGGGTCGGGAGAAGTACGTAGCGCTTTATGGCACTAAGTCACACACCACCAACTATTTGACTGATTCTGGTGAAACTGGATCATATTTTATGGAGAAAATGTTTTCTGCTTTTCCCTCTGATGTCCTCTGACTGCTCCATATCAACTCTCTGTGAATTTTATTATGGACAGTGAAGTAAACTGCTGACAACTGTAGCTGCTGTTAGCTAATGTTAGCTCAGTTTGTTAGCTGGGCTGCTCGGACCACTGTGAGCTAAGAGCACAGAAGGAATGTTAGTGCTCGTACTATGTTATTAGTTAATATGTAACATACTCATGTTAACTCAATTCATTAGCTGCTGTTAGCGAATGATAGTTCAGTTTGTTAGCTGCTATTAGTTAATATTAGCTCAGTTTGTTAGCTTCTATTAGTTAATGTTTGCGCAGTTTGTTAGCTGCTGTTAGCCAATGTTAGCTCAATTTGTTAGCCGGGCTTCCCGGACTGTGAGTTCAGTACCACAGGTGTTTCGGACCACCAGGAAGAGGAGTACTTGAGGCTCTGTCAGTCAGGACAGCTTGTTTAGAAATGAGGCGTCATCATACAGGTGTATTAATAAATCCTCCATTCTCCTTGATCAAACTTCAGTAAACAGGACTGAACTGCCCACTGAGGAACAGAATTCTCCACATCAGGTGACATATTTTGGAGAAATAAAACACTCATACACACTTTCCTTTCCTTCATGAGGGTCAGCTTTATTAGGTTTCATATTGCTGTTTCCAACACAGTTTACAACACAAGGTCAGACAGTCACCACTGTTGTTTAAAAAAATAAAACAACTGGAGCCGGACATTTCCACTCTTCCCTGCTGCTCCATCACTCTTTTCTAATTCTGATGAACTAAGACAGGAAGACAAATCCACCATCACGCTCACAACGTCACCATTTCCATGGAGTTGACCTAATTGTGCAGTCTTGTGTCTGTTGCAGAGTGCCACTTTTAGACGAAGGCAGGAGGAAAACGGCCTCCAGGATTTTTAAGGTCTTTCTCAGAGTGATTCAGTTCCGCTAAATCAACGACTGGGTGGAGTATATGGTGGAGGACGAGGACCAGTTAGTGACACTTTTGGCTTTTTGAGGAGTGTGTTGTGTTTGATCATGGTTCAGACAGGTGAAACACAAGAATCCATAAAAGTTACAGTAACAGGACAGTACAGGTGAGTTTACAGTAACAGAGAGAAACACATTAACACGGCAACTGGAGCTGTTAGAGAGAAAATGCACTTCTTTAAAGGAGCATACCAGAGTTTTCTAGAGGTGTCAGATGATTGACAGGAAGTAGATGGTGACATAATGCAGCACTGATGTAAAAATCGGGCTGAGTGATGTATGTGTGAAACTGAAATCTGGCCCCATTAAAAAAAAATACACTGGTATTGTCCTTCAAAATAAGAGCGGTACAGTCAAAGAGAAAAGAGATGTTAGAAAAGGAGTGTGTGTGTGTGTGTGTGTGTTGACAGGCCTCTCTGCATCATGGCTGTGTATTACGTGTGTGTGTGTGTGTGTGTGTGTGTGTGTGTGTGTGTGTGTGTGTGTGTGTGTTCAGATGTCCTTCAGGTCCTTCTGGATGCCCCAGAGTGTGTCAGCGCTCTTCTTCAGCTGGGCCACTTCGCCGTCTGTCAGCGTCATGTTGACCACGCTGCTCACGCCAGAGTTGTTCAGCACACAGGGCAGAGACAGGAAGACCTCCTCACCAATACCATACATGTCCTACACACACACACACACACACACACACACACACAAACAGAGCAAGGTGAGGAACAGAAACACCATATATGAACATGTAAAGACAGTGTCAGAGCTTTACAGCTGTTGGCTGGTGTGTTTTTGAACTCTGGACAGAGAATCTGTCTTACTATCTCAGATGATTGCATTGTGGGTGATAAAAATCAAATAACTTGAACCATGGACTGCTGAACTTTTGATGCAAACAGATGAAAGTTCTCTGCAGCACTGTAATGGATTAACTCAGCCATTATTGTGTGTATGTGTGCAGTATAGTATATATCAGTGTATCTCCTGTGTGTGTGTGGGTGTGTGTGTGTGAGTCGGACCTTGACCATGGTGGAGACGGGATGGACACGGCTCATGTTCTTGACGATGCTCTCGGTCAGATCTGCCACACTCAGGCCGATGGCCCAGTTGGTGTAACCCTTCAGCTTGATCACCTCGTAGGCACTGAGACACAGACAGCACTCAGTTAAAGCACTCATTGTTTATAGATATTATAGAAATATCATCTATATTCTGTTGCACTGTTTCACATCTTGGGGGCCTGAGCTCCGAGCTCCACTAGGGGTCTCCACAGCTGTCGAAGCCTCCTCGATTTTAAGGGATGTAAGAAGACTTTAAAAAAATATATACAAAAGCCTTTGTATCTCAGTATAGAATTCACGTGAAGAAAGGTAAATGAAATAATTATCTTAAAGTTTAAATTATTCATTAAGATGTGAAGTGAATTAAATGTGACAGTATAAGGTCACTGTGAAGACCTGAACACGAGCTCTATTCACAGAGCCTTTCCTCTGTTCAACAGCCTCGTCCTGAGTTAGAAAAGTTCAAACAACCAAAGAGCTCCAAAAAAAAAGAGGACTATGAACTGACACATTCAAATCTCATGAAAACTTGGAGGAAATATTCACAGGAAATAATTTACACAATCTGCCACAAACTTTGTGCAGCTTTTGTTTCAATGTTTGGTTCAGTTTATCAGCTGTTCTGTTAATGTTATGCATTGAATAACAATAACTACAGCCATTGAAGCTGAAGCTCTTCAGTGTACAGTGACTTCATGCACAGCTCTTACAGCACATTAGGCTCTAACAGGCAGTCAGTGAGTGGAGCTGCATTAACGTTGTCAGGGTTGGAGGTGATGTTCCCTCTGGGACCGCATGAACTTGAAACTGTAATCACTCATGGCTCAGATAAGAGAAGCAATCAGAGCTCAGATGATGTTTAATGAAGACACAGAGAATCAATGATAGCGTGATCAGTGTTGGAGATATTTTATCTCCTTTTAACAGCCTGACAGGGTTCAGCATGTGCTCTGAGATAGATCTACAGAATTCAAGCTCCTCCTGCACCTCCTCATCTAAACTGGATTCATGTAGGAAACAGCAGGATTGTTCTGGATAAACAAGCCTACACAGAAACAAGCTGTACAAGCTGCTTTGCAGAGAAGAAAATGGAAGCTCTGCGTCTTCTCTCTCTTCTCTCAAAAGTATGTAAACTGATGAGGGGTCAGATGAGGGAAAGTGGAAGCAGAGTGTTGGCTAATATTTTCTGGCAGCAAGGTCTGGCTGAAAGGAGGAAGAAGAACTCAGCTTCTGGAAGCAGTTACGAACAGTGAATGGTCTGCTTTGTTGTATGGTTGGTATGTAAGACTGTATGATACAGCTGGAAGTATGGAACTATTTCCAGATTAGAGGGAAGCAGTGGAAATAGAGAAGTCCTAAAATATTTGAGATTTACATCCTTACTCTGTTCATGTCTGTTGCTCTTTAAATACCTCTCTCTCACACACTGTCACACACACCATACCTGTCCACCACCGCCTTGTGTGTGGCCTTCCACTGCTCTTTATCGGCATCGGTGCCGATCTCAGGGTTCAGCTTCTGCAGGTTGACTCCTGCCACGTTAGCACCGCTCCACACAGGCACTAAAATAACAACACACACACAGTTAATACTGCATTATGTCACTTTGTGACTGCAGCCTGAGGATGACCTGCACCATCATGTTAGCACCACAGCAGACGATGGTCTGCACGCCCAGTTTGTAGAAGCAAACAGGAGGAAACAAACAGAAGCTAAGAGCTGCTGTGGACGGAGACGGCAACAAAACAGGTTTAACCACCTAAAAAAATCAATGAGTGTACGCTGTATTCAGAATATTTTCACCACTTGCCATGAGGCAGCCTTGGAAAATGAAGCTCATCAGACTCCTTAAGCAAAAACATTCAGTCATTTCAGCTCATGGAAGATGGGATTTGCTGGTCTACTGCTGCCTACTGCTGAGTGTGGTCATGTTAAAGTTAGGCTGTCTGACAGTCAGGTGAAGCAGTGAAAACATTCTAAATACAGTGTACAGTTACACTGATACAGATTTTTTTTTTTAGGTTTGTCTAAAGGTTAAAATACATTTGCTGCCCCCGTCCACAGCAGCACAATGCTCAGCACCTGTGCCGGTCCTCATGCCGACCACGTCTACTATGGATCACAACCACGTTTCAAATATCCCAGATGCAGGCTTGAAGTGATGATAAATAGCAGAGTGGTCCCTGTGTGTACCCACCGCTGGTGTCTCCGTGCTCTCCCAGCACCCAGCCGTTGAAGGAGCTGGCGTGGATGCCGAGGCGTTCGGCCATCAGGTAGCGGAAGCGGGCTGAGTCCAGGTTGGTGCCGCTGCCGATGACGCGGTGCTTGGGCAGACCGCTCAGTTTCCAGGTCACATAGGTCAGCACGTCCACTGTGGAGGGAGTGTTAGAAGCAGAGGTTACTGATATGTAATAAATACATGTAGACAAACCCAGAGTGTGTGTTAGTATACTGACCAGGGTTGGAGACTACGATGAGCGTGCAGTTGGGGCTGTACTTAATGATCTGGGGGATGATGGACTTGAAGACGTTGACATTCCTCTGCACCAGGTTCAGGCGGCTCTCTCCCTCCTGCTGGCGAACGCCGGCCGTCACCACGACCAGACGAGAGTTGGCTGTCACGGCGTAGTCTGAGGGAGGAAGACAGAAGGTGAGACCAGATCTGGACACATCTTTTTCTCTTTACCGTGCACGGTGCAGCTCTATGTGAGCGGGGAGCTCCTGACCTTTGTCGGCGACGATCTTGGAGGTCTTGAGGAAGAGGCTGCCGTGCTGCAGGTCCATCATCTCTCCTTTGAGACGATCCTCCATCACATCAACCAGAGCCAGCTCATCACACAGGTCCTACACAGAGGAGGAGGAAGATCAATGTGAGACGAGCTTCTACAGTCTGATAAGACTTGCACAGATCTACTGAGAAGAATTAAGACCACAGACTTAAAAACTTCGTAAATAAAGAAAAAAACCTTCAGAAAACTCACATCATATTCATCAACAGACTCTTCTGCACTTCTTCTTATATATGAGCAAAAATTAATTAATGTGTAATTATATGATATAATTTATAATATATACAGTCTGATTTAGGTGTCTTACCCTCAGCAGGATGCTGATGGCACAGGCCATGCCCACCTGGCCCACCCCGACCACTGTCACCTTGTTCCTGGGAGGCTCAGCAGGGCTGCTGGCCAGAGGGCTGATCAACTTCTGCAGCACTGAGGACATGATGGCAGCTGCAGGGACACACAGAGGAGAGGACATGTCCTGGTGAATCATGGTTAGAAAGTGGAGCTAAAAATGTCATCACAGGCTCCAGGTGATGCCTTTAAAGGTCTTTTTATTCCCCCTGACAACAGCAGATTAACAAAATTCTTCAATTAACAAAATTGTTGATTTTTTCTATCAATCAACTAATTGATTCATTTAGTCACAGGTAACTCTAATAGACACATAATAGAAGATACACACATAATAGAATCAGTTCAAATGTGAATAATGAAAAAATAAAGTCCACAACCGACAACAACCTGACCTAATCCTGGCCACAGACACTTACAGGACGAGCGGATAGGCATCAGGAAGTGAGACATCATAGTGACGGTGTCCGAGTGCAGGAACCAAACCCAAAAAACAAGTGAGGTCTGACTGACTGAGTCCATCTTAAATACTCTCCGTCTTATCAGGACTGTCTCATTCACAGTCATCATTCTCAGTGACAGTACAGGAACAGTAATCTGTGCATGCTATCATATCCAACCATGCAGCACACAGTGCTGGACTTGTCATCTCTGATGTGGATCATTGTATGACTCACTTCTCACAGGAATATTGCGTTCTTAGAAAACTGAACATTTCATTTCAGATCTTACATTCACTTCTTGTTTTCGCACTGTTGAGAAACTTCACAACAAGGGACACAAACTTTAGAGCAGTGACTGCTAGAGTAGTGAATGATGGATTAATGATCTGTTAATCCATTAACGGCTAACTAAGTTGTGCTCTCTCGTCCAGCAGGTTCTCATGGATCGTGGCTGCTGCTGTGGTCCTGCATGACGTCCACTACATATATTATTACTGTCATTATTGTTACCATATCTCTACTACAGTTTATAGTTAGTTAATGATTTGCTGCTATCTCTATCACAGGTTCCACTGCTACTGTAATCATTCTATCATTCATTGTAACTGTACAATATGTTTGTGTTGATTTGTTCTGTACATGTGACATCCATTGCACGTCTGTCCGTCCTGGGAGAGGGATCCCTCCTCTGTGGCTCTTCCTGAGGTTTCTTCCACCTTTTTTCCCTGTTAAAGGGTTTTTTGTGGGCAAGTTTTTCCTCACTCGAACCGAGGGTCTAAGGACAGAGGGTGTCACTCCCTGTACAGATTGTAAAGCCCTCTGAGGCTAAATGTGTTTTGTGACTTTGGACTATACAAATAAAATATGATTTGATTTGATTTGATTTGAACTACCATATACTGTATAGTTTTGTCTCATGATCAAATAGAGACCCTTTAAACATCAGCTTGGTGGTTCACTAAACCAACAGGAGTACCAGCAGATCAAAAAAATGTCAACCTCTGTGTCGTGACCTTGGGAAACTGATGAATCATGAGGGTGTGTTCATGTTTGCAGAGGTTACTAAGCAATTTTTATGCTATTTTTTGTCACGTACTGCCTGAAAAACCTTCTAAAGGGAACACTGAACTACATTACCCAGCAACCATCACTGTGTTTCTGTATGACAAAAATAACAAAAACAAAGAAAAATGAAATGATTTATTTCATTGAATCTGTTTTTATAGTATATTCATCAGGTTTATAGTCTGTGTAGAGTCATATTAGACATTGAGTTACTTCTGCAGCTCAACCAGGACAGAAACAAAGTTTTTGCTGCAGTGCCTGATCCTGTCTGAACCCAGGCTAAATGGGCAATCAGACAAGATCAGGGAAACCCGGAGGTTTCAGCAAAAAAATGAGATATGACTTTTGGTCCATCTCGCCCAGCCCTAAGTGTGCCCACTGTGCCTGAGCCTGCAGATGGAGAAGCAGCAGTAGCACGAAAAGCTAAGAAGAAGCTAAGCTAAGAAGTTACTTGCAGTCAGCAAATGTGGAGAGTGACACTGATCCCCTCAAGTGGTGGAAGGATCATGAACTTGTCCAGCTCTGAGCCACCTGGCAAAAAAGTATCTCTTGGTACCAGCTACCAGTTCACCCTCCGAAAGAGTTTTCAGCTGCAGTGGCAATATCATGAGCATCTCTGAAGCCAGATGCTGCTGACAGGCTGGTGTTTCTCGCACAAAATCTTAAAACAAAGGAAGACATGCTTGTCTGTCTTCTAATGTCTACCTGGAGACAGCACTACTGTTTATCAAAGTAAAAAAAAGAGGGGGAAAATGTTTGAGCTGGCAGTCTGTTTCTTGTGCAACTGGATGAGACTGTTCAGATAAGAAATTGAGTTAACAAAAAGGAGACGGTAATAAAGCTAAAGCTGATGGGTTTTTTGTTCGTTTTTTTTTTTTTTTTGTCTTTTTCAAGTTTTATTTGACAGAGACAGCTGAGGAGTGACAGGAATGTTGGGAGAGAGAGACATGCGAGAAAGAGCCACAGGTCGGATTTGAACCCTGGGCTTCTGCAGCAAGCACTGAGCCTTTGTACATGGGGCGGCTGCTCTACTAACTGAGCTTAACAGCGCCCCCTAAAGCTGATGTTTAAAAACATTTTTCTTAACTGAGCACTTTATTTTGTTCTTTCTTTATATATCTATTTTAGCTATTTTTATTTAAGGTATTTTTTATTTAAATGTGCACCTTACGGAGCTTTGATTTCAAAAAAAGTACACCTGTTGTTATACAGTATTTATGTTTACATTTTATTGTTATTTGAACAGCTGAGCATTTATTCATTCATTATTTATTCATTTGATTTTGCAACTGTTCACTGAAATAGCCAGTTTAAATTAAACTACTTGTGATGTCATATTTGGCTTTGACTTTGACTGAACATTTGCTCTCACTTTACGATAAAAATATCAGTATATATAGTATATCGATATTCAGCCTAAATATATCGGGATATGACTTTTAGTTGTGCGTTTCCGCACCAGCGTGCGGGAGAGAAGTCGAGCCAGATTCAACTGGAAACCGGAGCCCCATGTCGCATTCTGCAAACCAATCAAAAAACGGCAGTCTAACCGTAAGACGTAAGGGAAGAAAAACCTTGTTTAATAGAGCTGAGCCGGATACTTGGCTGAAACGAGTGTCTGCTCACACACACAGAACAGCTCTCTGTCTCTCCCTCAGACACTCAGGTTTACGGTCTTTTCCGTTAACGTTTAGGGTTTCTTCAGCTTCAGCTTTGTTTTTACTTTGGTTTGTACTTACTTATTAACCAGTAGAGTTCTGCTGAACGTGGGTTCGTTCAGACGTGGTGCTTGGTAGAATGCGACTCATGTTGCGTCTCTGCCGGACACACACACACTCTCTCTCTCTCTCTCTTGTATATATATATGAATAATATTACAAATTAACCTACACACACACACACACACACACACACACACACACTTGGTGTGGAAATAAAAAAAAAAAATAAAAAAGAACCATAATTTTTTTTTTTTTTTAAATCACACTGATCATAAACAACACACTGTGTTGTATTCATTGTTGAAAAAACTTGTTCTGTAAATAGTGCATTTGCTATCGTGATCTAAACTATTGATCTGAAGCTCAATGCTGATGCTGTCCTGTAAATAGTTTTCTAATCAGCAATAAATATAACAATTTCTGATCAACCCATATCAATTTCATACTTAAACTAACATACCGGTTAAAGCCCTGCCCAATTCAAGACAATCCAACCCACTTCTGGGTTAAATCCCGCGGGATTACGCCCGCCCACTTTGAGTATGGATACAGATAATTCATGTGGTTAACAGATACAGATACAGATACAGATAATGCTGTACTCGCTCATCCCTATTGTTTACCATGGAGCGTAAACATTTTGCATTCTTATTATTTTAATTAAATTAAATTAAATTTAATTAATTTAAATCTAATTAATTCTTATTATTTTAATAATTCTGATTATTAATATTAATTAATTAATATTAATATTAATTAAGAAAAAAGAAAAACACTTTGATGTGTCCATCTAACAGAGACTTCCAACTTCGTCAAAGTGTCACAAGGTCATCTGGTCCTTCAGTGTTCCACTTCCTCTTACACAGCCCTGATCATGTGCTTTTCTGTCAACTGGTCTCCATATCAACAGGAGGACAGCCTTTCATAATAAAGGTCGAATAGAGGTTGAGTGGAATTATTCATACGTCTACAGACAGAAAATGATCGGAGCAAAAATAACAACAATAACTGAAGTGAGTATGAGATACACTGAGCTGAACGTAGGCAGATCTCAGATCAGAACGAGGTCAAAGTGATTGACAGAAGGAGGTGCTGTGATGGGACACAGTGTACAACTGAAACCAGGACGCAACTTTTATATGTAAGAACTGTTCTTCTACAGTGACACGTCATCAGAACTGACTACAGATAGACAAAGAATGCCTTAGAGAGAATTATGTATCCTGTGTCATTTTGACAACCACAACTCGATCCTATCAGCTATCAGTATGCATGAAGAACAAAGCCCTGTGTCCTGTGCTGTCCTGTAATATTCAGCCTGGCACAGCCTGTAAACCAGTTAGGATATCAGCTCATATCAAGGTCAGACTGGTACTGGAAACAGGCGGCTGAGGCTCGGGGAGGTGGTTTGATTCTATAAAGGGACAAACCTCGTGGCCTGTCCAACAATCTGCCACTTCTTCATGCAGGGAGACAATGCCTCCTGAAACAAGGCCCACCAGCAGCCTGACTGCTGAGGGGACATGAGCTCATGTGTCCTCTCAGGAGCCCGGAGACATTTTTACTGATGCAGCTTTGGCTCTGAATTTAATGGAATTGAGGTTACGTAACAGCCCGGGCCTGAGCCCTGCCGTGTCCTTCACATTGGTGATGCTCAGAGACAGTGAGGACACAGCGACGACACAAGTGAGGACACAGTGAGGATACACCGCACTCGACATATTTTCACTCTTAAAATGTGAAACTTGAAAAGGCGGCAATCTTCTCCGCTTACAAAGAGCTCCGAAAGGGGAAGAGTTCGAGTTCACCGCGAGTTCACGGTGTTTCCTGTGTCAGAACATTTGTCTGAAAATCATAGCCACAGCCCTTACAATAACGAGCACACAGCGGGAAACACAGTAAAATATAAGAAGCATCAAAGTTTGGACGGCGGCTCGTCAAATTAAAAAGCCCAGTATTGTTTTAACGACGCCGCAGGCCGAGCTTAATGAGCTACAGTAACGGCGCTCTGCCGAGCTCCTATTAAGAGCAAGAGAGTGCACATTTGTGACGCAATTAAAAGAAGAGAGTGACTCAATCAGAGCCGATACATTCAGGACTGTCTCATGTGTCGTAAATATTAATAAAAAAACGTCTCTTTAATGTAGCTCCGAGCAGTTGAGTGACGTTCACTTTGACTTGGTGTGAATTGAAAATGGATTCCTGCAGTGGGCTTCGCATCCATTGCTGCTGAGACGTTCAGCACGCGCCACCGTGCAGCAGCCGCAGCAGCGTCGAAGCCCACGCGGAGAAATGTCAATGCAAATATTAAAATGTGAAAAAAAAAAAAAAAAACAGAACTTACATTTTAGCTGGTGTTTTATAAAGGTTTGTGTTCGTTGTGTGGTCTGGTAGACGGTGCGACGTCCAGCTGCTGGCAGAGAGATGGAGAGAGAAGGCTCGCGTGTGTGTGGAGCAGAACGGTTTACAGGCAGGAGGAGGGGGGAGGAGGTGGAGGTGGAGGAGGGGGAGGAGGAGGATGGTGTGACCACCAGACGGAGTTCACATGCGAGGAGGGGTGCAGAGAAGGGAGGCCAAGTGGTCGGTGTGGCATTTCCATCTGCCGTGAAAGATGAGAAATATGAGCAGCTGGAGGTGCCATGCAGAATGATTTCCCTTTACACTCCACAGTCAGTCAGTCAGTCAGTCAGATGCATGAATGACACTCTGCTCAGGTAGACTTTCTCCTGTTTTCCTTACTGTCCCTTTTAGCTGCAGACTGCATTTCATCTGACTGTAACAGCAGTGATGAAGAAGTACTCAGATCCTTTGTTTGAGTAAAAGTAGAAATACCATGATCTGAAAACACTGAAGTAAGTACAGGTAAAGTAAGTACAAGTAAAGTATTCAAAGAAAGATTCCGCAGTGCCTCCTTTCAAAGTGTTATTATTATTACACTGTAAGGAGCTATTTGTTTCGACTTAAAAAAGTTAGTGTCTGTGCTGTCTTAAACTTTATTAGAATTCATGTGTGCTTAAAAACGCATTTGAATACAGTTCTAACCTACTTAAATCCCTTAGTTTACTTAACTTGATTACAATTGTTTTAACAGATGGGTGTGATAATAAACCAGTGATCAATGTTTGAGTATTCATCAAACAAATTCCATCAAATACAAAAGATTTTTGCTCTTCACTCTAGAATTTGCACAAATACATACTCTGTTACTTCTCTACTCATTTCTTCAGCTGCTATTTTTCCTTCTGTCACTATTCTGTTTGCAGATAAAATCATTATATTTTAAAATGATAAAAACAAAATACAGATAGAAATATAAGTAAATACATAATAAACTAAAAATATGTAAATTTTAATTATATACAACCAAATCAATCTACAATTAACACTTTGCAGTGAATACCTCAAACCTATAGGCTTCTGGGGAATGAAAAGTTATGACTATGAAGTTATGTCAGCCTAAAGTTACAGCTTCTAAAGTTACTTAATTTAGAATGGAGCATAACAGCGGACAGTAAAGCGGACATTAAAACATTTACAGCTGGCTACTTTCTGTATATTCTTGGCCACAACGCAGTCAAAAAGGCACATTTTTTGCTTTTTGCATGCTTCTGTGGAGAAATGTGTGTTTGATGTAGTTTTTTTTACCTATGTGTTTGCTATGATCTAAGATAGTTTACACTCCTCAGTCAGGCAGATGCATGAATGAGTCACATTATTAAAGTGAGACTCTCTGCTCAGGTAGACTTTCTCTACTGCCTGGAGTCCGGTTGTATTCCTCATACTGTCCCTTTTAGCTGCAGATTCCACCAGTGATGAAGAAGTACTCTGATTCTTTGCTTGAGTAAAAGTAGAAATACCATGATCTGAACACACTGAAGTACAAGTACAGAACTAAATAAAGTATACATACATACATACATACGTATACAAGATTCTGTAGAGTGTCTCCTGTTAAAGTATTTATAGTATTACACTGTAAAAATGAACTACTTGAAAAAGTGTCCATGCCAACTTAAAATTTTAAGTTGACAAAAATTGATTCATTACTCTAAACAAATAAGCTTCTTTTGTCATATAAACTTGATTACGCTGGCTGGATATTAAAACATTCAAATAAAAGTAAGAATTATCAGCAAAGAACGATTCTGCAAGTGTTATATCACTTTACTCTGTTTTATTATATCATTTCATATCATTAAAAAACATTTTAATGTTGCAGTTCATCACGTGCAGACAATTTTATATACTTTGTATAATACCGGGTAGATTAGTAGCATAGTTCAGAATCATGTCATGTATCAAATGCTATGAAATTAAGTGGATTAGAAAGTACAGTGTATCTTTCTGAAATGTAAGTACAATGTAGCACAGAAAGAAAATACTCAGGTGACCCAAGAGACTGGCACCTCAAACTCTAAACATGTCTTCAGACCTGGCGTTTTTCACTCAGCTCAGCACTAAGGAGGCTTCACAGCTCGCAGTTTTCTCCACAGGTCTGCACACACCTTATCTTTGGACCCGGACACAGATGGACTTTAGCTTGTAAATATAACAATCATAATCCATCAGGGTGTGTTATTGTGGTCGAGCAAATATGTAAATATGCATCTCAGATGAGTGGTGCGCTTTCTGCAGAAGCCTGTGGTTAAGCCTGTTCACACACTCTGACCTACATGATATGATACGATCATATCAGGATTCTTTTTACCACTGCTGATACATTTCATGTGCACAGAAATGGTTGTGTTCCTGTTCTCTCTGAGTGCTTATTATTCACTCAGCACACAGAAAGATTCTTCCTCCTCTTCAGCCATATCTTCCTCCAGTGGTCAAGAAGAAGTTTGATTTAAACCGTCATGGTCAGGTAACTTTAAAGACTTATTGAATAACAGTATTGCGTAACAGAAACCTCTTTGTTCTGTGTCTACTAATAAGGTTTATCTTTTATGGGCTCATGAAGTGATTTATGGGTTCAACAGTCACTGGGTCACAGACAAACAGGACAATTATAAACCAGGACACCTTATCCAGCTCCACAGAGCCTCTCCACCTCCCTCTGGTTGATTTTCTTTAATCATTCACCTTCATTTATTCACAAATGATCCTCGGTGATGATGATGGTGGTGATACAGGCCAATAGCCAATGGCCAATGCCATCCAATAGGACGCTGCAGTTCTGCCTCCACTCGCTTCATCCAATAGGATGCTGATCCCGTCGAGGGCCATTGTGAAAAGAATGAGGAGGGATTAGATTGGCCAGTGGAAGGGAGGCGGGGGTGGGGGGTGTTAACAACAATGTGTTACACAACACAGTGAAGCAGCCCCCTCTCACTGTCTGTTTCTTTATCTGTCTACCTCACTCTGTCCCAACGGTTTCTCGCTCTTCTCACAAGATCCTGTGCACACATTCTCCATGTTTGCTTCAGATATGAGCAAACGCTCAGGGCGTGTTAGGTTGTGGCCAAACAACACACAAACAAAATGGATGCCAATACATCAACCTACATGACCCCCTGTAAAAGGGAGATCCTTACCATTATCTTTGTACACAGTGAAATACATTTCAAGCATGGTTCTGACAGTCATTTAAAAAAGGAAAAAGAAGAAGAAAGAAAATAAGAAGGATGTAGGTCTGTGAGTAGATGAACAGCATTCTTTGACTCTGTTTCCTCCTCATGTTACTTCCTTTCAAGTTCAAAATGTTTTCTTCTTTGTCGTCTTTCCATCCTCATTAATTATCTCCTCTACCTTCAAGTTAATTTTGCGTCCCCTCAGGGAGTCTTGACCTATTCTGGAATACATCTATCTCCAGGTTTGCTTAAACACTCATAATCACCATATTAGATAAAGTAATGATGGTAATTTAAGGTCCGGTGTGTCAGATTCATGGGGCTCTATTTACAGAGCATAATATTCATAAATCTGCCTCATGGGAAAATAAGAATTATTGTGTTTTCTTACCTTAGAATGAGACTTGCATTTATATGTCCACCATGTTTGATCACCATGTTTCTACAGTAGCCCAGAATGGACAAATTAAACAGTTAAAAAACAGATAATGCATATTTTTTATGTCTACACAGGGTAGATTTTGATCAAGCGGTAACACTGTGACTGTGAAGTGAAGCCAGTGCAGAAGTGCCAAAAACAGTGAGCAATTCCTCTTCTTGTCCACTTGAGGCTGGTTCCAGAAGTGAGTCAGCCTCCATAAGTCCCCATGTTCAAATGTCCAACTTCACAGCAGAAATAAACATGTTTACAGCCTGGTACAAAAAACAGTTTTGGACTCTATAGCTAATTTCCCTGTTCATGACAACTGTACTGAGAGTGAATTTATATACAACTCACCTGTTCAAATATTATTAAGGCTTAAATTTATGCAGAATTAACAGTGACAGGTGGGTGTCATAACAGATGGCTTGTTTGAGCAACCAGGTGTCATTCAGCCCACCTCAGGTCCAATGATGATCCACATCTTTACAGATTTTTAGATTAGCCAGAAGGTGGAAGAGACAGGACAGCCAACATGGAGGCAGCCAGTGCAGCATTGAGCTTCAAAACTGCTCTTCAGAGCCCCATCACACATACACCGTCCATTCTTTATACAGTCAATGATTTTGTCCGAGCAGGACTCGAGGCTCCTTATTGGATCATTCAGTACTTTTGCTTTAAGTTAAAACCATGTGCCACACAGTAAACTATAGTTTATGATCATGTGGTCATCATGTGGTCAGTCCGCTCGTGCTCCTCATTGTCAAACAGGTCTTCTTAAATTACTTGATAAAAACAGTTCATCTCTTCACTAACCAGCAGCTCAGGTCATTTCAGTGACTCAACCTCATTATGACCGCAATAAAGGCTAACTGAGCTGAATGCGTCCAGCCAAGTTTATGAACTGTCTGTCTCATCAGCCTTGAACTCGTTAACTTCTAATCTGACGTGTAATCTATAAAAGAGCTCACACAAGCTTCAGCTCAGCAAAGATGAGAAAGACAAACCAGGAGCTGACGTGCAGACACAAGGTCACAGGGTGCAGCTGGAGTTTGTGTAAGTCTTGAAAATAGTCATTTGTTTGGTCTGTGTATTGCCTGTTGGACATACACAGCAGAGAATGAGGCACACACACACACACACACTCCATCAAACTCAAATTGGTGAGAGTGTTCATGTAAACAGTAATAGAGTTAGTGTGAGACTGCTGTCATTGCTGTCTGTGTATTAAATCATGACAATTCAGTCATGATGTGGTTAGCCTAGCTTAGCATAAAGAATGGAATCAGGGGGAAACAGCTAGCCTGGCACCGTCCAACATTTCAAAACACATAACAGAACCTGATTGCAGCATTATACTTCACTCAGACACACTTCTTTCTCCTCTACATCGAAATCGTATTTATCTTTTTAAACCAAGAAACATATTTTCAATTCAATGCCGTTTTATTTAGACAACACCAAATCATAACAGTTATCTCATGACTGTTTCAATAGAGAGCAGGTTTAGACTGTTATTTACACAGACCTAACGATTCCCACCATGAGCAAACATGGCATGGCGTTCTGTTAACTTCCTTTAACAGGCACAAACCTCATTGGTAGGCAGCCGTCTGCTATTTTGATTTGCTCAGCCTGTGCTGTCTCTTGTCTGTCTCTTTTCATGAAAACAGTCATTTAAACACCTCCCGTGACCTCCTTTGTGCACTTTACCAGCAAGGTCACCTGCAGAGTGAACACACACAGTGACGGTCACATACGTGTCGGAAGGATTGCATAACGAGAGGCGAGCTGCTGCACACAGTTGTTGAGAACAACAAGCTGCAGCCTGTGCAGTTATCACTGTAAATATGGAAGTGAAATGAAGTGTGCATGCCAGTGTTTACTCTTTACTGACTCTGCAAGGTCAGCCTGCTGGGCCTACGGTAAAGCCTCTAACCAATCAAAACATGCGCAGCTTCTGGGCGGTAGCAGCCATCAATCATGAAGTAGCCTGTGGACAAAAGCACCAATTGTGTTTGTGTCAGTCAGAGAGAAAGTTTTGGCAGGCTGAGGGGCCAACTGGGTCAAACAGGCCAACTCCATCACTAGATACCTTCACATACTATCACTAGATGCAGCTTCAATGTGAGGTCAGGTCTGACTTAGCTGGAGCACAAAATGTTCCTCTGCTGATGTCAGAGAGCAGCATGACCTCTGAATCTTTCTGATTCTTTGCACAGATCTGCAGCGTCATGGTCCTCAAACTGCGATGAAGTACTAACTACTAAACTTCCTGTTTCTTTCTGTGCTTGTCTTTTGAACCAAACACACTTCTGACATGACACTTCTGCATGGCAAGTCATAGATCAGCTCACAACCCCCAACACTGCGACAGAGGCCGACACACTCTTTGCATCATGTGACAGTAGATTATAAACCCCTGTTAAGCCCTCGTTCCTCTCACACTCTGCACAGCATGAACAGGAGTAGAGGCCAAACACTAAAACACTAAAATGACTGGAGTGAATATTGGACACAAACACAAATGTTAATGTTGCTCTGTGTCTCATGAACTGTTTTCTAACATGTTCATCGTGTCGACATTTGAAAGTGTGTGACTGTGAACTGCTAATGAAGATTTTCTGCCAACCTACGGAAGCCCAAAGTGGACATATATTCATACATATTATTATCTCTTTTTTTCGTGATAAGTTAATTTTATCATTGTTTTCCCTACAACATAATTCATTTGAGATCTCAACAAGACAAAAGGACAGTCTAAGAAACATTATTCAGTGTAGCAATGTCAGAGGAACAGGAGAACATTGCAAGCTATCCTTTTGTTTTCTCAAGCTCTCCAGTGAATTATGGCATTATCTTGGTAAAACAATGTTTTGTTATTTTGAGATCTCGAAAAAGTTTTCTCTGGGCAACAACATTTGTTATCACGACATAATGACAAAAACTAGAACAATCACCTTACAGCCTCAAAAACAACAGACATAAAACTTTCTGGGACTTTAACCCAGGAAAAGAAATCATCACTGTTAACGTTTGTAGCCTGACAATGACTTCAAACTCATGAACTCTTGTATTTGTCTAATAGAAGCTTTACATTCGTCAGTCTTCCTCCTCGCTCAGATCACGAGGTGAGGTATGTTTCATAATGAGGCCACAGTAAAACTTAAAGTGTGACTGTGATGAACTGTGATTCAGCTTTATTCGTTTGTATAAGGTCACTGTAATCTTAACACGTTCAGCTGTTGCCTCATTATTTCCTCAAACTGTTCAGTCATTGAATGAAGCTGAAAAACTGCTAGTGAAAGCTTCAGAGAAGCACAGTTCTATGCAGCTGTATGATGTATGATGTAATATGGATATAGCACAAGCTTGTCTTTTTCCAGTAAGCCTCCCTCCCTGCTAAGTCCCAGGCCTGCTGTGGTGGATTCTTCCCACTGCTACATTCCTCACAGCGAGCCAAGCCAGGCCCCCCTTGCCCATGTGACCAGAAACACCGGCTGCTATTTCAGACTGACCTCCAAAACTGTGCACATGGCTGCAAGGACAATAGCTAGATGTGGGAATGCATGGATGAATAGGTTGCACATGCGCCAACACTCTGACCCTCTGGTGCTGTTCTGCTGTCAGTGTTGTCTTTTTCCCTCCTCACTGTGAGAGGCGGACAGCAACAGGCGGACGAGGCCTCTGCTCACACTGCCAGGAGTTTGTTTGTTTAAGGGAAAAAAGTCTCAGAATGTCCTCATGTATTTCAAGTAACAGGCCAAGTATCATTTCAAATTGTAGGTTTCTCTCTGCCTCTGCAACAGGCAAAGAGGAAAACTACCCCTGGGCCCCCGAGAACCCCGGGGAACCCAGAAGACCCTGCATGTCAGAATCAGAATCACCTTATTGGCCAGCTGTGTGTACACACACACAGAATTTGACTCTGGTTCACTGTGCTCTCAATGTACATACAGGTATAGACATACAGTTTAACATGGAGTGTCAGTGTTGTTCGAGATTTAAACTCACTGTAGTTCGACCTGTAAACTCAGATGGAATGAAAAAGGTGGCAGGCCTTGAGGGTTTGGTATATATATATATATATATTCTTATATTATCTATATGTAGATAATATATTATCTACATATAGATAATATAAGAAGAGACCCAATAATCCCCAGCATGAGCAAGCACTTAAAACTTGTTAGACAAGGCAAAACTTCCTTTAAGAAACCTCGGGCAAAACCCGGCTCATTGGTGGACCACCATCATTTTTTCTTGATATATCTACATATTTTCAGCAGGTGACAGGTCTGGACTACAGCCAGGCAGTCAAGCACATGCACCATTTTTCTTCAGAGTCATGCTGTTGGAACACGTGCAGAGTGTGGTTTGACATTATCCTGCTGAAATAAACAGGAAGTCTGTGAAAAAGATGTCATCTGAATGACAGCATGTTTATCTCAGAACCTGAATGTATCTTTCAGCATGAATGCTGCTGTATAATTTTACAAAGACACAATAAAGTGTGTTAGTTTTGAACATAAAGAACATTAAAGTGTGTAATGTAAGAGTAAATGTGTGTTCTGAGTTCATCAGACCAAAGAAGAAAGTGTTATTAACCACCCAGCTAAATGATTGAAATTATCAACACGTTTATGAAATTAGGTGTCAAAATCAGGTGAAAATGAACTCTCAGCTCCAGGACTGTGGGGGCGTGTCCTCTGAATGTGCTGAAGCCCCGCCCACTCCCAAAAGCAGTCAAGCAGCCATTTTGAAGCGACTGAAACGTGTCAGATGAGTTCAGAAAATGACATGACTAACTTTGAAACACTGAGTGGGATGAATTCATCTCTATCTCTCTGCTCGGTGTGTAGGGGTATGCTCAGTGTCATCGAGCCACCCTTTAAGGACCGCCCACAAAATCCTGAACTGAAAACTGGTGAAAAACTGTTTGAATTCCACTAATTCCACATTTCACTTTAAAGTTCAGTCTTTTCACATGTTTTCAGCAACTATTTTCCAACATATTTAATGTATTTTGAAAGAAATGAATTGACTTTAAATGGTCTTTAAATATCTCACTTTGTACTGTATTCACCTGAATATGAGTGAAGAAGGAATAGCAAATCATTGCATTCTAGTAGTTTGTATTAGATGCCTGAGAGAAGTGTTTGACCAAGACATCCTCAATGACCCGAAGGTGGTCTTCATTGGTTCAGTTCCTGAAGACTTTGAGTGGAGAGCCCAAATCTATTTGTTACAAACATTCTTTGGAGCTGCTAATAAATGAGCTACCAACATCCAACATCTGGCTTGAGGGTGTAGGATTTAGTGCCACCTAGCAGTGAAGTTGCCAATTGCAACCAAATGAATACCCTCCCATGCTTCGCCCTGTCCTTCCAAGTGTGTAGGAAAACTTATCCAGAGCCAGGGTCTGGTTTGTCTGCTCAGGGCTGCCGTAGAAAAAATGGCGGTTCAACATGACTCCATGGAAGAGGACCCGCTCTCACTGCAGATATAAAAGGATCAATTTAAGGCAACAAACACACAATGATTCTTATTTTCAGGTGATTATACACTAATGTAAACAAACTTATGAATATTATATTCAGTTTCTACCAGTAGATACTAAAAAAATATGAAATAAGAAATAAAGAAATATGGGAACTCCATTTATATAGAAGTAGAGTCCTGCAATGAGTCTGTGGCCTCCAAAGTTGGTTAACTCCAAAGTTAACCAAGCATATTGTCAGATTCTGAACACTAAATATAAAACAATAATCACAACTATAATATCTGTGAAATAGAGATTGTTGTTCAGCTGTAGACGGAGCAGAAAAGCATTAAAGCTGGAGGTTCATGGAGGTCTTTGGTGGCTGGTCTCACTCTGCCTGTCTGGATCTGGCACAGTGTGATGGAAACACAGTTTGTATCTGTCCCGATAATAGAAGCCGAAGCCTGACTGTCGCTGATGGAGCCCACAGCTGTTTCCATCAGCAGTCAGACGTGCCGCAGATGGAGCACTAAAATAGTACCAGAGATGTTGTTCAGGCTGTGTGGAAGTCAGCAGAAAGAACAATGCAAACAGGGGCGATGGACCCGGATGCTGACTGGATTACGCTAATTTCACAGATTACATGTGGAAATTATGGCTGTGATGAGAGGCCAAAAAGAACCGAATCATAGCTTAGTGAAACCTGTTTATCTCTCATGCTGTCCATGTTTTATTCAATGAGAGTGATGACATTATGGTCTCACAAACAGGGAACATGAAAAATGGAATCCATTTCCCATGACCCCTTTCCACCTTACCCTGTTAGACACACTGAGATGGTCCAACAGAAGACAGCGTATACAAAGTGCCTATTTTATGAGCAAACAAATGGATTCTAATGACAGCAGCAGTATGTGTGTGTGTGTGTGTGTGACCCAGGCCAGGCTCAGGTACATTAAATGATGCAGATCTCAGTGTGCAGCAGCAGGTAAATCTGCTCACCTTCCTCTCTCCACATGTGACACCTCACACACACATTAGCTGCTCAGTTTGAAATTTGGTGTGTGTGTGTGTGTGTGTGTGACTGTCATGACCAAGAGTTCTGTTACTACCAGCATCACATGGGGGTGTAGGTGGAGTGATAGGGCACTAACAGTGTGGTACAGTGGATGCATGCAAATGAAAAATAAACCGAGCAAGTCAGCTGAAGCTTCAGAAACCTGAGACGTAGCAGTTCGTGTTAAATAAGGGTTTAACTGGAATTCTCTGTTCAAAAATGAAAAGCACGGTGAAATATTCTCACTGTGCTGACAGGAAATAAGTTCTTAGTAAGATACTGAATGCAGGGCAGTGTATGTTTTATTTTTATTAAATCCTCCACACATCCTGGCTCAGAGTGGAGTGAGCACTCCCTCTAGTGGTGGAAAACAAGAACAACCTGTGAAGACAGGAGCCACTCAAAGATGGAAACCAGTTCAGCCCAGTGCTGTGTTGTACTATTCCAACTTAAAAGGACCATCCCGCTGTGTTTGAAAGTTTTAATCATGGACTACAAAATGAGACAAATTTGCTGAGCATGCTCAAAAGCACTGTATGATTTTAGATTTTGTCCCTGACATCTTGAAACCAGTGTGAATCAGGCAGTCCTCTACAGTAAACATCAGGGCTGATAATGATAATGCAGTTCAAGTGAAAAATCTACATCACCTCACAACAAACAGAACTGACAGAAATCTGTCCAGACCTCTGAGGTCTGTCTGGTCTCTGCTGTTCCAGATGTACAGGAGGCAGAGAAGATGACAGTAAGCTGATGGACTCCATGTCATACCTCAAGGATTCACGTGTTTTGGAAACACTGATTGTGAACGTGTTGAAGACTGAACCAGACTTTGTTCACTGTGATGAGTTTCACCAGTGATCGAATTCATGATATCTAGACTTAATGACTAATAGTTACATACAGTGGACACACTGTAGAATAGATCTGTGGTAAATGCCAAACATTTTATGATCAGTTGATTCAATTCCTGCAGTAGTGTAGTTCACTGAGCTTTACATTAGCAGGCCACAGAATGACCAACAGTACAGAGACAAAGTCCACTGAGTGACTGATGGTGTACAGTGACTTCCTGCAGAATGTGCTGAGCACACAGAGGTTAAGTGACGAGCTGACACTCCATGTTTTCCAGGGAATTTAATTCTTTTATTAGAATTTCAACATTTTCTAATGACAGGAAATGATAAAACCAGACAGGTGTTTCTACTGAACAATATTTTCTGTGCGACTCTTGCAGGTCAAGAGTGACAGTTCCATCTTCCTCCTCGCTCGTCGTTCTTGTTTTTTTAAATATACATGAGTAGTTAGCAGCTCTGTGCTCTGCGGAGCAGCAGCAGCTCGACATAAATATAGAAAACTGCTGTGTGCGCTGTGGAGGTCTGGCCTTCAGGAGTTGAATGGAGACTGCGGCTCAGTGAAGAGGGTGGGGTGGGGGCTTTACTCTGTGAGGCCGAGCTTCTTCTTCAGGGACTCTGGCATCTCAGGGGGAGGAGGGCGGGGCAGGCGGAAGTACACCTTAACAGAGTCATAGATGAACCACTGCAGAGCGGTCAGAGTACCAATCATGATGATACGGGCGACCAGACCCTTCCAGACACCTGAACACAACACACAGTGAGACACTTCATTAAAAACAAATCAGAAATCAAGTTGCTTCATAAAGCAGAGAGTTTCTCATCTAACAGTTGACTGTACAGTATTTGACAGGTTTATCAGTGTGTCCGTCCTCCAGGCTTGCAGCACTGGGAGCTCCCTGTCTGTAGAGGACAGGGCTGTCAGTGCTGCAGGTGGGCTGGGGGACAGGTAGACTGTTCTCACACGCCAATGACTCAAGCACCTCCAACTGTACAGCCAGAAAGCTGCTGAGGGGCTGTGCTCAGAGCACAGTGCCCTCCAGAGGTGGATCTAAGGAGCGTGTTGGTCAAAGCTTCTTAACATTACTGTGGGCTGGTGTTCATACAGACCTTTGGGACCGAGCCTCTTGAGCACCTGGACAGCTGTGCTGCCCTTCTCCTTGTTCAGCACAGACACCACAGAGTCAGCAGGGTGGGACACGATGGCACAGAACACACCAGCTGCACACAGAACAAACAGTCAGAGAGATGAACAACTTCAGCATGTACACACACATGAAGTCACATCAAAGTGACAGCACTGCCAACATGAACCTCATTAATAACAAACATAGAAGGAAATATTCAGAACACCGTTTGTGCTCCATGAACTGATCATTTGAATGCTTTCACATCATTCAGTCTGCAGCACAGTACAGTACAGTCTGCTCCGTTACTCACCGATGTAACCGGCCACGAAGGTGACCACCAGCTGCTCAGACTTGCTGCACTCACTGCGGGGCTTGGGAACCACGTACTTGTAGAGCATCTCCACAGTGCGCTCGAAGCAGGCGAACTTCATCATGGTGTAGGGGATCTGCCTCATCCACAGGGGCACCACACCCTTATAGAACCTGATGGAGTGTTTAAGATACACGTCAGCTACATCCACAGACATGACACTGACAGTCACTGAACACATTAGAACTCATCTTCAACATGAATCCACTCATTCATTCATCACAGCAGATCTGTGTGTAACTATGCAGTGTGTCCGTCCTCCAGGCTTGCAGCACTGGGAGCTCCCTGTCTGTAGAGGACAGGGCTGTCAGTGCTGCAGGTGGGCTGGGGGACAGGTAGACTGTTCTCACACGCCAATGACTCAAGCACCTCCAACTGTACAGCCAGAAAGCTGCTGAGGGGCTGTGCTCAGAGCACAGCGCCCTCCAGAGGTGGATCTAAGGAGCGTGTTTCTGTTTGTCAACTATTCAATCACTAACACAGCCATACCTACATGTTAGGTCACTGACAGACTGACAAACTGAATGCTGAGAGAAGAAGGAAGCACACTTACGCCCAGAGGCCCTCCTCTCCGTACATCTTGGGGACACACTGTCTGAGGGTGTTGGCGTAGCCCGGCTGTGTCTGGATACGAACCTTTACAGCCTCCATGGGAGCCAGAGCGATGTCTGCAAAGAACTCAGCGCTGGCCGAGGCAGCCAGGTACAACGATGTCCTCCACAGGTAGGTGTTCTCCTGTTGGGTGGAACTCAAGTGGTCAGATCAGGTGACAAAGATTCTATGAAGTCACTGACAAACCACCACAAATACTTAAGATGACAACCTGCATAATATACAATCAAAAACATAAACAGCCGTCATATATCCACAGAATAATGTGACAAATCAACTTTCAGTCAGTTTGGGCAGACTGTCTACTGAAGCTGGATGTTTAACGCATACACAGAATCAAACTCTGCTCTATTTCATCTTTCATGGCAGTAAAGCAGCAATGAAAATAAAGAATGTTCCTGTAAGCTCAGACAGAAAACCTTCAGGTACACATAAGTGAAAAATGGAGACGTGTCCGTGCGTACTAGTTGGTACCAATAAAACAAATACACAGACTACATGTGATCCAAGAGTTGAGCTGGTTAATGACAAATGCAGATGGTGTCCACTTTCAGTGTGAAGAGCTCATGTGTGCTTTGATGGAAATCTGTCCACGCACACTCGTCTGTGGACAAAGTTCTATTCCTCTCAACTACCCGAGCATAACGTATCACCAAAACAAACTGAAGTTGGCAGACAAGAACACAAACAAAAAAAACAAAAAAACATGCATCTCCCTGTCAGTGGGGAGCTGTGTGTGTGTGTGTGTGTGTGTGTGTGTGTGTGTGTGTGTGCGCGCGCACGCATGTCTCACCTCTCCCAGCAGGTCACTGTAGAAGATCTTGAACACTTCATAGAAGCCAAACTTGCAGAGTCCCTGCATGGAGTAGCCGATGAAGGTGGGGGCCCACCCCTTTGCCAGGCCCCTGACACCATCTTCCCTCACGGTCACTGAGAAGCCGTTGCCAATGCTCTTGTATTTATCTGGGTTCACCTGAGGAGGCCAAAACAGTGTGAGGGAGCATGGCAATAGATGATTGGCAGCTCTGGGGTCTGCTATTTGAGGCTTATAACATGACTATCAATAATTCATGACTGTGTGTTTGACATGTCATAACTAACAGACTATGTGCACCTTTATAGATATTTAACTATAAGGTCTGAATACAGTGTGCTGTTTAACATTACATTATCTGCTGCTGGTGCACACTGTGCTGGTGTCAAACCTCTCAGTCTAATCACAGAATTAATCATTCATGGAGCAGTGTGGCTGAAGAGCTGGAGGAGCTGCTGGCTACTCGTTACAGAGGTTCAGCTTCCATACAAACCTGCAGACGGCACTTGACAAGGTCGAGGGGCACCACTGCTGTGTGTGTGATGCCGCAGCTCAGGATACCCCCAAAACCGCACAGGGCATAGTACTTATTGGAGCCAAACTCGCAGCTCACGTCTGTGGTAGAAGGAGGGGACACAACAAGCATGCAACATGCAGGGTCACATGCAACACAGGACAAAAATCACTAAACCAGAGCCTCATGATGGAGGAGCTGCCACTGAGTCTCCTCATGTCCGTGTGTGGACAGGCTGAACTCAGTGCAAGGACTCTTCCATCATAGAACTCTGCCACCAACGTGCCACCATTTATTAGGATAATACACCAAAGGATGATTTCAAACTAATCATTGAACACATGTGATTTCTCTTCCGACAGGACCACAGTGACGTTTGACAGGTCAGGCCTCCCACTGCAGATTGTACTGCTCACTCTTTTGTACCACACACGTTCCTTCCGTGTTTCCTTCCTCACATGCAGCCACTGGCTTCAGTTCCTCTCAGTGAACTGTGAATCATCACTGACTCTAAACTTTGTTTTGAGGACATCAGTGGCTCCACAGAAGGTCGAAATCACTAACGTGGTGTGAACACTTTGGCAGTTGTCTAAATGAAATGGCTGAAGATGTCAAACATCAGTGATGGTCAAACAGATCTATGATTTGAATCAATAGAGAAAGACCTCGGGTTGAGGTCACAGATTAACAGTAATGCTTCATTACATTCCACATCCGTACACTTCATGTTCTTTATCGTAATGTCTTATCAAATGTACTTTTGACCTTCTTGGACATTTTTACCTGGCAGTACAAGGTTAATCAGTCAGTGTGTTAATGAGGAATCAGTGTCACGTCTGTAATGTTAACGTATTGTTCATACATCACACAGTCCTGACAGACTAAGCTGATGGTGTCAAATATCAAGGTCAACATTCAGGACATGTTCCTCTCCAGGTCTGACTCTCCTGACCTTCACCAGTCCTCTGCGGTGGACTGAGCAGGGGCTGAGGGCGGCACGGCGGGTACAAATCATTAAACACACAGGAACACTGGTGTAGAATCATGCAGCCGAGTTATGATCACTCCAACACTTCAGGAATCATGGGAATCAGTACATGATGACAAGAAACAACTTCACCATGACGGGGCAGGGGTCGTTTCTCCCATGCAGATTTCAAAAAGAAAACATGGATCTGTTATGGATGGATGAGGAGTTGACGGAGGTGGGGAGAAAACAAGGCGCCGGGCCATAGAAACAGACCTGCATTCTGCATTTGACCAGATCGAGGGGAACAACAGCTGTGTGCGTGGTGCCACAGCTCAGAATCCCACCAAAGCCACACAGGACGAAATACTTCTGAGAGCCGAACTCACAACTGTCTCCCTCTGAGGAAACACAGGTGAGACTTTAAGGACAGGACATCTCCAAGCTGATGGGAGGAAACTGAGTGTCTGAGTGTCAAACAGCCCAAGAGTCTAAACAACTCAAAAAGAAAAAAGTTATCTTCAATAGGGCTTGGCGTCCAACAAGCCAAAACCTGCATTAGGGTGTACCTGAACATGACTTATTACAGCAGCCTTGCCCTTATGCAACCAACAGTGGTTTAAGTTGCCTACCAGCAACAATTTAGTCTGAAAACAAAGCCTGATAACATCCCTCCAGGTTACCAGGTGTATGAGTTAGCTATGCTGTCAGGATGAACCCTACAGATGTAAAGGACATACTGCAGAGTGGAAGGCATTATGAAATGGGTACATCTGTCATGTGGTCATTTCGGGTGCCGGTTTGACACCCGGTCATAAAAGATTCGAGCTAGGACACTTTGTTCTGGACAGTCAGGAGTCACATGCATGGACTGGTTCCATTATGTAACCATTACTTAATAAGTGAGTGCACTAAAAACTGTTCCATCTTAAATGCACCGTTTGAAATAAAGTGTGACACGCTGAACACAGTTTGCTGCAGCGCAAAGGCAAGGTACCACTTTGTCCTTCCTTGTCCTCCACAGGCAGCTAGTGTGCAGGCCTAGCAGCTAGCTGCCTCAGCAAACATAACCTCATTACTCCTAACGATTCAAAGTCATTAACGACACCGTACAACACGTACAGGGTATTACACTATATTATGAAGTATTACACTTCATATTAAATGTTTGTAAGCTGAATGACGCAGTGAAGTTAGCCACAACTGGCTAACGAATTCTGTCAGCTATGCTAATGTGGCTAAGAGTGGCTCTTTAGCCAGCTCGCGGTTCTCTCCGCGCGCCGGGGTTACCGTCTGCGGTGGCGGCTGCTGCCAGTCTGCGGGTCTGCCTCTGTCCATGGACGCTCTGTTGGGGTTCTTCCACTTTCTGGAGGCTGAACAGGGGGGCGCTGAACGGGTTGGCCCGGGCCAGCTGCGTCAAAGCGGTCGGGTACATGGTGGCTGTCCTGCCTGCTGCTGCCGGAGCTGCGCTGCAATGAGCAACAAGTTAGCTCTGTGTTAGCTCTGTGCTAACTGGTATCTGACTGGTAATGCAACCCGCCCCCAACCGACTACACACACACGCACGTATACACATCCACACACACACCGACACCTGAACTGAGGGATGCCATGTCACGTGTTGGTTAGCTTTGACGTCTGAATGACCGTGAACAGGAAATGCTAATGCTAAGATATCTAGAATACTAGGCTAGCTACACGAATGCTAACATAATATCCATATAGGTTAATGGGTAGCCGTTAGCCATTTACAACATCCATGTGCTAACGTTCTTATCTGGCTAATGCTACATGCTAAATAACGTGCTAGGCTAACTTGACCGTTCCAAGGTGGAAGGTCTCCTTTTATGGCAAGACGGAAGAGGTCGCGCGAACAAAACAGCTGAAATAAGTCACACGTAAAAACATCCCCCATAAAAGACTGACGCCGTCATATTTCACAGCTAACTTCATATTTTTAATGAATAACCGCACTCACTCTTTCACTGTCAAGATGGCGCCTCCACTTCGCTGCTACCGGCTGCTCGGAGAGGCCGAATGACCTCGCGGTAAATCGGTTTGTCCTTTCGTGACGTCACCGAGAAGCCTGGGCGGGTGTTTTCGCCTCTCCATCCCGTAAGAAAACGGCGCTGGAGCTGCCAATCAACACTTTTTGTCCAATCACGAAATTGGTCTACGACAAATGAAGGCGGTGCTTGTAGGAGCAGCAGAGTGACTTTTTTTTGAGGACGTAAAAGATCCAGTGTGTCAGATTTGGGACCTTTATTTTCAGAATAAGGTAGACATGGAATATAGTATTCATAACTATGTTTTCATGCGTGTATAATCACCTGAATATATATATATATATATATATATATATATATATATATATATATATATATATATTTTAATATTTTTTAATTAAAAATGATTCTTTGGTATCTATAGCAGGAGAGGGTCCTCTTTCATGGAGGCTGCCATGTTGAAACACTGTGTTTCTACAGTAGCCCAGAACACACAAACTAAATACTGATTCTAGACAGGGCCTTTCAAGTGTTCTTTACACTATGGAGGTGAGGGTGATGTGAGGAGATTGCAATGTAGCGATTAGACTACTAGATGTAATTAAATTCTACACACTGGACCTTTAAGTGTTTTTCCTTTCAGATAAATGAATGTCTGCATGTGTGACGCTCATGAACATAAAGCAGAGATGTGTGTGTGTCCCTCCTAACGACAGACCAAGAGAGGAACACTAAGTAGATTACCTGTTCACTGTTGCTTCTATTCCTGTCCTCAGTAATGCGTTTGACAGCGAAGCCCCCCCTCTGGAGATGATCGCTTAGTGACATCACTGCACACCTGGTCACACCTGAGGTGTAGCTGGAATGTGTTTGTCTGTCATGTTAACTAACAAAACAAAAACACAACAGCTAACATAACTGCTTTCTTACTGAAAGCTGTCCATTTTTCAGTGTGTGTAAAAACTTTTTTCTTCTTCCGCATACTTTCTGTGCTCTCTCGTCCAGCAGGTTCTCATGGATCGTAGCTGCTGCTGTGGTCCTGCATGACGTCCACTACATATATTATTACTGTCATTATTGCTACCATATCTCCATTACAGGTTATAGTTAGTTAATGACTTGCTGCTGCTGTGCTCTAACTCTATCACAGGTTCTTCTGCTACTGTAATCATTTTATCATTCATTGTAATTGTACAATATGTTTGTGTTGATTTGTTCTGTACACGTGACATCCATTGCACATCTGTCCATCCTGGGAGAGGGATCCCTCCTCTGTGGCTCTTCCTGAGGTTTCTTCCACATTTTTTCCCTCTTAAAGGGTTTTTTGTGGGAAAGTTTTTCCTCACTTGAACCGAGGGTCTAAGGACAGAGGGTGTCACTCCCTGTACAGATTGTAAAGCCCTCTGAGGCAAAATGTGTTTTGTGACTTTGGACTATCGAAATAAAATTTGATTTGATTTGATTCTTGATTCTGCTCTAAAAACCAAACAGAGACAGGTGTGGTTTGACTTACCTGAAGGTTGAGTTTCACATGAAACATGGGTGGAGTTGTTTGTGATGTAGATACAGCTCCTGATTGTTGACTGTAGTCAAATTCTGGAAACTTAAATCTCAAAGTTTCAGTTGTCGTCACCGTGTCATGCAGGTCTGACATAACACGCCTGTAGATTCAGAATCAACTCTCAATGGATGGACATCTCTTGGACTGACACCTTCCCACATTTATTTTGAATCATTTCCAGGAAAAACCACTGCATATCTAACATTCATATCCCCGGGGCAGAAATGACACCACGTTCCTCACCCCGCCTGTACATCATTTACAGCATACCTATGCTGGAATGTTACATTGCCCCCATTAGTTGTGTGGTAATTGAATTAAACACAGACATTTGCTTTGGTGATGTATATTTCCAAAGTTACAAAATGACCACACACCAGCAGACATCTGTCACAGCAGGAAGAGCACAGGTGGAGTTCTGGGTCTGGTATCATTCATGCTACTTTTAAACCAAGTCTGTCTCTTGGTAAATACATGTTTGTATGTTGTTGTTTAACATCAAAATGTTTCCTTTGGATTCTCTTTTCATTTAAAGAAGGATTTTACAATGCAGCTATGAGAGGCATGGTAATGTAGCAAGTGCAACCAAAGTCTGCTGTCAGTCATTGTGTAACACACTTTTCAGCCTGGTTTAGCCTGTTTCGGCCTGTCAGCTCCCCCACAATTGCCCTGTTTATACTGATACATGTTTGCTTTGGTCAAATCTACACGACAACACTACAAATATTGGGATTTTTGGCTACAGACCAACTGAAAGATTTGGACTCTGTGTAGCTGAGATGAACATTTGTCATTTTAAAAACAGTTTAAAGATAATGAAAATAAAAACAAACCCATATCATAATTCTAAAACTTGAAGTTGAAGAGTTCTACACTGTAAAACTTAGAATAAATTAAATTAATTAAATGCAGGTGAAAAAATGGCTCAAATGAGTTTAGCATTAACTTGATCTGTTAAACCTCAAATTTACAGAAGCTCAAAGCACACACACTACTGAAATGACATTTCTTTAAGCAAATGGTGCCAAGCATCTGACAGAACTCCTTACAGATTTTAACAGACACATTTCTGTATGATACTATAGAAAATGTTTGTTCAGTCTGCATGCTGCCAATACTGGCTCATGTAAAAACAGATTATCACCATCATTATTTTTAAACTAATAACTGGAAGAGTCCAGAATATGTGCATCAAACATAATGATCTGATCTAACCTGATGTTCTAGAGGTGAAAAGCACCCTGTGACCAGTGACTTCACTGTAAGTACTTCTGTACTGTAAAACAAAAGAATGAGTCATTTCAAACTAAAAAATTCAAAGTTGTGATGTGAATTTGAGGTTACAAAGTTTCAAAGGGGAATAACATAAAACCATGTGTTGAGGTTTGGCTTAGCGTGCATGTGAATAAAACAGTCTAACAAGCACAGTAACAACATAAAAGTTTATTGAGTTTATTCAATATTTGTGACAGTGAATACATAATTAAGTTGAATACATAAGAACATTCACCTTTATTAGAAGAGAACGTTAGGAAAATATTCATGTGTCATGTCTAAGATCACTGATTGATTGGATTCTAACGAGCCTCCCTGTCTCATTAACAAAGATGGTCGAGTAAAATAGAAAACAAAATACAGCTGTAAATGACTAAGAGAGACAGACACTAAGGCCAAGTGTGAAGAAAAAACTCAACACACATCCAGTACAAACACACACACACACACACACACACACACACACACACACACACACACACACACACACACTCACATACATACACACCATGCAGCTATGACATAAAAAATGAACATGATAATAATAAAGAGTCCATGTGTTTTCTATGAAAGCTACTGTTTGTTTCTCAGAGATGGTTGGTGACTGGCTTTGTGGTAACCTCACACTGAAACGTCAGCAGAGGTGCTACTGTCCTTTCACATCGGGTCCTGGAGATCCTTGAAGAGTCACACAAACAGCTTCTCTGAAAACTGATTTAAACATGAAGGAGAAAAAAAAAAAGAGGAGATCAAATATGGAGGAAGACGGGCGAACATGTCAGAGGTAATTTTCACAGCGCCCATAAACAAAATGGCTACATGAAGATTCACACTTAAAAAAATATGAAAAATCAGAAGCAGGCAGGCTTCTGTTTCCCCTCAGACACTTCCTGCGCTCTATGCGGCGCTGCCATCAGCCACTTCTGTGTCTGTGTTACCAAAAGGGTTGATGGAGTTGGTCTCCATGGCTTGGTAAACCAAGAACAGGAACGCAGCCACGATGGCCAGCAGGAAGAGCTTTATCCACAGGGACACGCTGCGGCGCGCTGATTTGGGCTGACTTGCAGGGGGAGCTGCGGACAGAGGCCTGGAGGAGGTGGAGGCGGAGGAGAAAGAGGAAGCGGAGGTAGAGGAGTTGAAGGAGATGGAGGGGGGCAAGCTGGTGACTCTGTTGACAGTGCGGCTCTCTGTGTACGACGAGGATGAGCTGGTGGTCTTGGTGGTTTTTGGGGAGAAGATGGAGTTCTCGTTGTTCCACAGGTCGCTGGACTTCACCGGGCGACCAGCCGCTCCTCGAATGGGTCGGCGACAGGTGGCGCTACAAGAAACGATGAATTTACACATCAATTCACATCTGCAGCTCATACAGCGCTTTACTGTTACTGATGAAATACAGAACAGAGAGAAAACATTTCTGTTTGAACTCATACTCTCTCTCTATTTATCTGTCTAACCCCATAAAGTCACATATATATATGATCACACAGTCCTGCTGTTGCTCTGACGTCTCAAACTGTATCAGCAGGGATGACCTGGACTCATCCCACCCTCATCTGGATGCATCGTACATAAAAACAATATTAAGAAGTGCAGTCCTTCCTACACTGCAAGAGATTCTACATGCATGGTCATCGTCAACAGCAAATTTCTATCAAGAACATTTTGAGCAGCTTCCAGGCAGAATCAGCACCAATAAACTAACCAGACATTGGTCATAGCAGCCATCACATGACTGATCTGATGATTTCTTAAAGATTCAAGAGATCCAGACTGTCCACAATCTACTTTTCAGGAGAATCATAGAGGCTGATTTATTTCATGCCTAGCAGATCCACCCTATGTGATATAACCAACCAGATGGCTGTGCTCTCCAACAACAACAAAGCTCTGTGCATTTAAAGTGTCATTATATGATTATGTTTGCATTTAACTTGTTCTCAACTTCAAATTAAACTCACGATTTTTATGATAACCCTAACTGTGTCAGATCTTTATACAACATTAAAGTAAATTGAAACTGTTGTCATTATTAGTGGTCATAAGTTGAATATGTGAAGATATCTGACTGCTGCTTGAAGCTCTGCTAACTTGTCCTCATGTTTTACAGACAGTAAAATCATTAACCGACGTTAACCGGTGACAAAAACAAACAGTCACTTACGTGATTCCTGTTGGAGAGTTGAAGTCGTTGTGAAAGAGCTCCTTCAGAACGTCAGTCTCCTCCACTTTCCGGGGTTGTTCACTGGCTGCAATCTTCTCCACCTACAGACAAAACATGGAGATGATTTAAAGCTCCATGAATACACCAGTCAGCTTCAGCAGACCTCTTTAAAAAGAGTCCACACTCGCCTCATTTGTCACCACAGTCACCTGTGGGTGCATGTTTGGACCAGCAGAGGGCCCCCTGCCTGATATTGGACACCTCTCACCATGTGACCACTGAACACTGAACCACCATGTGACCACTGAACACTGAACCACCATGTGAATGTGACGCAGAGCACCGTGCCCACAATGCAACAGTCTACCTGTCTCACTAACGCGTCTGTGGAGAGTGTGGACGCAGAGCCGAGAGTCCTCACCGGACTGCAAGTGGACAGGAAGCTGGACATTTTCTGCTGTCTGTTTTTCAGCAGCAGCACGTCTGGAGGGGTACAGCTCTCCTGCTCACAGACAACGTGTGTGTGTGTGTGTGTGTGTGTGTGTGTGTGTGTGTGTGTGTGTGAGTGTGTGTCCACAAGGTTTAACCACACAAAACCTCAGCTGTCACACAAGTGTTGCTGCAGAAACCCTTAACAGCTGCACACACACATGCACACACACTTGGCCAATTTAAGGTTAACCACCCTGAACTATAAACTCTAGACTTCTGAGACAACACACCATTCAAATACATGTCAGCCACCACAGAGTGAGTAGAGCTGTACCCGTGCTGCAGAGACGCTGCCGGGCTCAGATCTAAACTGGTCTGAGGACAGAAACCAGCCGGGCTCCTGTTTCTTAATAGGGGAAATGTCACACATGGTGCTAAAGGTGAGCGGCTCCACTCTGGTGGGTCTGGATGGCTTGGCAGCCGGGCGTGGACTCTGTTCTTCAGGCAGACTCTTTGACTGGATTATTAGATAAGTACAAACATACAGACATGAAGGGACAGAGGAGGAACTTGCCATTAAATAAAAACATTAAAACACAGACAGAACACAGATTTCATTCTACACACCCTGGCTGCTGGCCTTAAAGGTTCAAGTCTTGGCTCAGGCTCCTGAGACACCAAAACAAGAACAAAGAGAATCAGAATTCAGGCTGAACTCCAGTTTCCCCTCACACACCTGACATGCTAAAAAAAATGCAGCTCTTCTGTATTGTTTTTTTTTTTTTTTTTTTACTTGCATAAAAAACATTTGGGTTAAGACAGATGACAAACGGACAGAAGGCTAACCTCGAGCAGAGCAGTGTTGAGCAGAGCGACTGGCCTCTGAGACAAATCCTTATTGGCTTTGGGAAGATGCAGCCACAGTTCTCCCTCTTGGAGCTACAGGTTTCAAACAGACGGTTTCTTTTAGGATCGAAGAACTTTGCAGTCAGACACAGATTCTTTATGCCCACAAATCAAAGCAGGTTATGCCTCCACGTGTGTTTAACAAAGTTCTTCAGAACATCTAACAGTGTGCTGCATGACAGACGATCACAATCCCATTACACAGTGACTGACCAGGAGAACGTCAGCAGGGTTTAAACTTCTCACCATTTGAGTGCACAACTGAGTGCAAGACAAAATGTGATATTATTTATACCATCCAACTGTAAAGTCACGTAAAAAAGACAGTTCTGGGAGAGGGACCAGGGAGGCTGTGGGATTCTGAATTGGTCATCCTTACCAACTCAAAATTCTGATTTCAAGAAATCCACCCAGAAATGAGCAAAGTGAGGGCACCTTCCAGCGAGGGCTTCCAGGAGCATTACAGACCTAACACGTGTTTCGGTCAGCAATCTTCACTAGAGACAATCTCTGGAGGCAGCCGCATCAGCAAGGCACCAAGAAGTGATAGAGGAAGATAAACTGGTGAAAGATCAAACAGCCCCGAACTTTCATGATGGCCTTGTCATCAAAGAAACAAGTGGAATGGAACCAGCCGCCAGGTTAATGAAGCGCATATTTGCCAAATGAGGTGAGACGAGACGACAAGAAACAGTGTAAACATCTTCCACTATGAGTGGAGACCAACAGAGCAGTGAGTCCATGCAGGGATCAGTGAGTGAACAAACAACGTCTCCCAGTGGCCACAGCCCAGAACTACCTGAGCAGGTCTGGTTGAGGTGGAGTCAGGTTCAGTCTGAGCTGGACTGTCCAGCCTGTGATGAACCCTCCTGTTAGACTGCAACTGGACCTGTTCTGTCAATACAGGTCTGAGATCCTCAGGTACTATCTGCTGGGGTTGAAGAACCAGGAGATAAGGACAGAGGAAAGGAGGACAGGAAGCAGTAATTACAAGGAGAGAGGACAAAGGAGAGACGAGGTGCAAAGAAGAAAACAGAGTGAAGAATGAAGGAAACTCAGAGTGTGATGAAACCTCGTCACTGAGCTGAAATATTTCAAACCAGTTTGAACCGGACGCTTTGGGATTGGACTGAAATGGAAAACATATGGACAATAACTCCCTGCCAGACAACAGCACGAAAGATCACGAAGAGATGAAGACTGGTCACGTCATTAGACGAAGAGAGAGACTCTCATGGCTGCCCGAGCCACACATGATGCCTGTCCAGTTATTATTACATCATTATCACCGCTGGCTGGATTCACTTTATGATGTGAACACAACATAGATGACATGACATCATGATGATGTGCAGTTACAGAAGATAATGTTACAGCCATCAGAGAGAAGCTTAGCTCATTTAGACATCATCTGTCAGTCACATGTACAGTGAGGCTGACAGGTATCTCATAATGTGATTGATAGTTTCTCACTGCTTAATGTCATCATAACTAACCATACTCTGGATATTTTCTTTTCAGTGCCAGTCTGACCGTCCTTTTCCTCTGACAGATTTGTTGTGTGTGTTAGAGAGTGAAATCAGCTGACCGCAGTAACAAACTGTTAGGACTATGAATGTATATAATAATGTAATATAAATAATGTGTAATATGAACTGTACTTTAATAAACTATTTATAATTAGTTTAACAGATTACATTTAGTCATTTAGCTGACTAGGAGCGACTTAGAGAAAAAGAATCAAAGTACAGAGTGATAAGAAGGTGCTGTGCTGTGCTGTGTATTAAGTGCTGTGACAGTTCTGAAAGGGATAGATGTATCATGTCCAGTTGTTGGTAGTGTTGCAGAGGAGGTCCTCGATGAAGAGCTGGATCTTCAGAGAGGGACACCCTGATCTGGTAGGAACTGCTAGGATGTTCCACCACAGGGGAACAACAGACACGAAGAGTCTGGCCAGGCGTTGTTCATTGAAGAAGCACAATGTTCGTGAGGTGACATATGTCTGTATGAGGGTGCTCAAGTAGGTGGGTGCAGAGCCAGAGACAACTTTGTAGTCAGCTTTAGTGATCTGAACGTAATGCAGGCTGCAACAAGTAGCCAGTGGAGCTCAATGAACAGCAGGGTAACATGTGACCTTTTGGGTTGGTTGTAGACCAGGCGCGCTGCCGTGTTCTGGATCATCTGAAGAGGTTTCACTGTGCAGGCTGGGAGGCCCGACAGGAGGACGTTACAGTAATCTAGTCTGGAGATGACCACAGCTTGTGTCAGGAGCTGAGTAGCATGTTGAGTTAGGTAAGGCCTGATTTTTCTGATGCTATAAAGTGTGACTGGTGTTGGTGAGGGCTGCACTGTTTAATTGACTAGTCAGCTTTCACACACATCTTGACTGGATACTTGCTCCACCCTACTATCGTATACCGAGGACATCCATCAGGCAGTTTGGAGACAAATGGAAGGAATGAGATGCACCTCTCTGAAGCCAGGTGTGAAGGTGGACAAAGATCCCCGAGCAGAGTGGAACTGGACACCAGTGGCTTTAATAAGTTACAGAGTTGATGTGTGGAGGGAGGGGTGGAGCACAGTATTCACCGCTCTGTGGGATAACCTCCTGGGTCTGCGCTTTACATGTATGGTAGGCTCTTCATCATCATCATCATCATCATCATCACCACCTTCCTGATCCATCAACTGGTCTCTCTGCACACATGGTACACACCAGCAGACAGTGAGACTTTACCTTGAGTCCAGATGTGGAAAACAATAATCCACCACAGATGACATTTATACAAGCACCAGAATCATCTGGTTAAGTGTGCAAACATGTTTACAATGTGCAAACACAGTGAGCGGCTTGGAGCAGAGCTGACAGGAACACCTTTAAATGGCCACAACACGACTTTACAGCAGAGAGGGAGATTAAAGCAGCTGCCAGACCAAAGGTCACATGATAAACTCAACTCATTACCTTCTCTTAATGTGATTACACAAAAGGAGAGCACACACACACTCAGACACACACAGACAGAGACACACATACACAGGTCGTTGCTGGCAGACCCTCAGTTTTCACGTGGCCCTCATTCCTCGGGGCCTCAGCTCAACACATGCACATTCACAGTGTGAACAGCAGGAGGAGCTGCTCACAACATACTGCTGGATTTCACTGCTCACACGTGGCCATGAGCCCATTCAAGCAGGGTCTGATAACACTTTGGACTACATGAAACAGACAGAGGGTGGAGGTTTTATGCTTACGATAACAACTGTACAGAAAGGTGAACTTTTAATACACAAAGGTGGAAGAAAGGGACAGACATCTGGACTAAAGTGAAGGAGTCTGAAGCTTGGTAGCAGCTAATCCACATCATGTGCTCTGAGCCTGACATGCAGAGAGCAGCACTCATACATTGAACCTACAGGCCCTGTGAGGTGGGTGTGACTGTGCTCCAATAAAAAGAGAGAGAGAGAGAGAGAGAAAAAAAAAAAACACACACTTCCTTTGGCCGTGTCAGAGGAAAGTATAATCAGCCCCAGCTGCTGGGTGTCCCATCATACCTGCTTCAGTAACAGCAGCTCGGCCTTGTGGAGGACAGTGGAAAAACTGCTGGAGACCGAAGACTGGCTATCTGTGCAAGATTTAGCTCAAGGTCACTCTACCCTGTGTGCTAATGTTCAGGTTGTTCTTTGTGATACCAAAAAGTATAACATTAGAGCGTGGTGTGAAGAGGAAACCAAGCACAGTGAAGTAAAGGAACTGTGTGAATGTGAACCTCTTTTTCACACATTGCTTCAGAACCAAATGTGATATAATGTGATGCCAGTAATGAGGAACTGTGCAGGAAACTCATTTTCCTTATTTAAAATATGAGCCCAAAAAAGGAAATAACTGCAGCTGATTCAGACCAAATGAGGCACTGCAGTGAAAACACAGGTTTCCACTAGACAGTGAATGAAAGAGAGGGAGCAACACTAGCGTGAAAAAAGGGTCTCATGAATCATGGTTAGATAGATATACATTCGCTGGGGAGGTGTGGCCCTGGATGCGCCCAGCCGAAAGGACCGGGATTGGTGCGGCATCCCCGACGCACCGCCAATCAAGGGGCCCAATTGTACACGTCACAACTATTTAACCTGCTGCCGCCAGAGATTCCGGGCGGCTTGTTTTTGTGTCATGGTGGTTGTGAGCTCGCCTCATATTCGGAAAGTGTAAATGTTAACGGTGGTTAACTCGCTTAAGGAGGTTTGTGTTATACTTCATGGGACTGGGCAGGGATTAGTTTAGTTTAAAATACTGATTGCACACGCAGAAGTTCTATGTTAAAGTCATTAGGTTAGGGGTGCTGTTTTTGATGCGTTTTGTTATTTGTCAGATTAGCTTAGATAGTGAGGTTTTTCTTTCTCGTTTTGTTTAACTTAAGAATAGCATAGGCTCTGTTTAGAGTTCTCTTTTTGTTATATTTGGTTGTTCTTTTAAACAGCATCCGCTCGCCCTTTGTTCCCTTAGCACCTCACCTCCTTCTGTTAAAACAATTTGAATTTTCATTTAATAAACGCCTTTGTTCACTACCATTTACATCTGGTTTTATGTTACTGCCTCATACCCCTACATCTGGTCGTAACATAAATGGCTGGCTAGATCCCTAGATGTGGTCCTGCTGACATCCACTGCATATTATTATGATGATCATTATCAACACCTTTAGTCATATCTCCATTAAAGTTTATAGTTACAGTTATCATTTTACTGCCGCTCCTGCCTCTTAAAAGTCTCTTTCTGTCAAAGTTACACATAATTCATAATTAACTGATTGACAGGTAAGTGCTGTAGCATCTTATGGTGTCATTCGACCCTTCTCAGGTCCGCTGATAATTCACGCCTTTGCCGATATTTAGATTAGCCGCGAGGCAAAAGAAGCAGTACAGTCAACAAGGTGACGGACAGCACCACATATTTTCAGCTTCAAAACAGCTCTTTGCAAACCTATGTGTGACTTCACTCATGCTCTGTCCGTGCTTTATACAGTATGATGCTTCATCAGTGCTTGTCTATGACCCTCAGAACAGTGACACAACCACTCTACGTTCATAAATGGTCATTAGTCAACAAATAAGGAAACATGCTTACATTTTATTGCTATCTGACACTGTAGAGTCTACATTATGTACCGTCATAAACAGGCCTATCCTCTGACCTTGGTTACAATGTAAAGATCAGAAAGGCGGCTGTTTTCCTGAATACAAACATACAGCTGCTCTGTGTCAACGAGAGAAGGTAGTGTCCCCATAACAAGCTAAGATTTAACAGTGACCGCTCCCTTTAACTAATCGTGGGTTAGGGAAGAATACTAAATCCTGACAGGTGACTAAATATAACTATCTTTACTAGCTGTGCTCCATACATGCGTGCTAATAATTTACTTGAACAGCACCTTGATGTAGTCATTGTTTTGTTACATGTTGTGTGTGCACTTTAATGTAGTGCTGTCTGCCCATGGCGCTCCATGGCCTTTGACAGAATGATGTCTCGTTTCACTGTGTACTGAATATATGGTTGACATGACAACAAAACACACTTGACTTGACTCTGAGAACAGTGTTAAGAACATAGAGGAACTTATCAGACTTAACTTGAACGCATCACATTTGAAAATGTTTGTGTTTGTGATGCTGTGCTAACCAGTGCAGAGGACACACAAAAAGAGCCCTTCCTCCCACTCATGGCCATGTTTTAATTAGTGTGCACAGAGAGGAGGGGCTGTTCACAGAAAGGAGGGGCCAATCACAGACGGTCCATGTGTTTGTCCAAGGAGGAGGGAGAGGAGGGGCAGAGCCAATCAGATTTTAGCCATTTTAAATCAGCTTGTAAAAGAATATAGAAAATCAATGTATGGTGATCAGTGTTCAAGAAGTGTAATGATACACTGTCAACATCCAAACTAGTACAGACATCAGGGAGTGTGATCTCCATTTAGATGGAGCAACACTATTCACCCACTCAGGAAGTACAACAGAAACAAATGTGGCAATATGATCACCATGACAACAAACCAGAAACACTTCTATCAAGTGGCCTCTATTCAAAGAGACAAGAGGAAGTGGAGCATCCATGTGAAGGCGTACAGACTGAAGCTGGCCGGTTGAAAGGCTGTTTCTTACCGTGTGGTGCTGGCTGCTGCGGGTGCGGGTGGTGGTGGGCATCTTCCCTCGGCTCCTGAGCGGTCTCTCCACCACTGGAGCTGGTTCAGGTTCTGCCACTGGCTCTGGTTCAGGTTCAGGTTCTGGTGCTGCTGTCACTTCTGACAAAACACAACAGTTTCAACACTAAGGTTTATGGGTAAGTGAGACAACATCCGGTTTACTTCAAAATAAAGGTCCTAATAATAATTTTGTGGGCAAGTTTTTCCTCACTCGAACCGAGGGTCTAAGGACAGAGGGTGTCACTCCCTGTACAGATTGTAAAGCCCTCTGATGCTAAATGTGTTTTGTGACTTTGGGCTATATAAATAAAATTTGATTTGATTTGATTTTTGATTTGAATAACGTGACACATTCAGCCTTTAACGTTGCTTGCGGTGCACAGATGTGTGTGTGTTCTCACCATCCTCCTTGTCACTGTACACGTCGGGTTCAGAGTTGCCGTTGTGGTTGACTTGGATCTCTGTGACAACGAGCTGTGGCGGCGGCTGGGCAGGACCGTCGTCCAGCAGCTTCTGCAGCTTCTTCTCGTACAGTTTACGAGTGGTTGCTGGGAGGAGGAGTGGAGGGAGACATTCCATTAAAGTCATCATTAAACAGAAACGCTGTTCACTTCCTGATGTTCCGTTTACCGGCCTGACGAGCTCGATGTTAGTCCAGCCTCACCTCTCGTTTTTGGTACTACTCTGGGCTTGGTAGTGATTCACTCTAATCATTGACTCACTGTGGCTTATTGCTGATATATCCATTGATCATTTTCTCTATCATTAGTTTCAGAGTTGAAAAATAGTTGAAAATAAATGAAAATCTGTCAGATCCCATAAATGAGTTTTACAGTGACTGGATTAAATCCATAGAAAATAATAAAAACTATCAATGAAAATGACTTTGAAATTACACACAGTATTTTTCAGAGGTCACAGATGTATCTCTCCTAAAACACACACAGACACAGACACACACACACACACAATGATTGAAGAATCAAATTTTTATACCAGTATTGTATCAAAGATTAAAATTCTGCTATCATGACAAACTTGGACAGAGTAGTCAGCAGTATGAACCGCCCTGCTGTCAACATATCCAGTCCACTGATACATAGTTTTGTATGTAGTGATATGAGCGCTATGCAAACCACAAAATGAGAGCCAAAACCAACGATTAAACACTCACATACCTTAACTCACCTCAACAATGGAGAGCCACACCTCAACTACTACATTATAAATGATATTATTACTGCATGTACAGTCTATGAAACTATCATAAGATACACCATATTTTAGTAAAACACACTGAAAAGTTGTTCCTTTAAGCTAACGGACCAACACATTCCACAGTCACTTGTGAATTCCATCACCTGTGTGGAGTGTGTAGCACCAACACACCGCTACCCAGTGTGTGAAGCACAGTTACGCATCCGTGTGCTGAGGGTAGATGTCAGATGACTCCAACACTCACCCACAATGGGCCCGGCGTCCACTCCGTGTTTGAGCAGCTCGTCCTTCAGGCCCTGGTCAGTCAGCATGGTCACGTCCAGCTCGTCCGGCTGGACCTTGTCTGTTTTCCTGGTGGCTTTCTGTGGGCAGCAGAAAACTCATCATAATGACACCAAGAGAATCAGATGGCAGTTTTGTTAGTGTGTGTGTGGGCTGTTAGTGTGCTGCCTGCTGACATGATACAAACACATGTGATTTTTCAAATGCCAAAGAAGTCCAATGAAGAATTCCTGTCCATCTCCCCTCTAAGATGTTGGAATGATTGGAGAGGGACGGACAATAACATGACTGCTGCTCAGCTGACTGCTTAAAGCCCTGACAGACACGTTCCACCATGTCCACATGTGCACCCCAAACACCCCCCTGTGGACCTGAGCTGTGCCCGCTCATTCTCAGTGTGAGCAGAGCTATTTGTCGACAGTTACAGAAACCTGTTCATCAGGTTGTTAATTACACACAACACTGCTTTCAATGATCCCAACTGAACGCTGTTATTCAAGAATGCAACTTTTATTTTTCCTAAATCTACAACTCCTTCATTTCATGGATGATCTACAAACAAATAGGTGGAGGCACATGTGGAGTGTGTATTCATGCACACGGTGAGGAAGAGAAGCTTCAAGAGTTTCCTTCAATTTCCTGAAGATGAAGTGAAGCCAGAGGGGGAAAAAAAGAGGGAAAAAAGAGGCAGCGTCTGAGCAGAGGCTGAAGGCGTTTCATAGTAAACACACACACACACACACACACACACACACACACACACACACACACACACACACACACACACACACACACACACACACACAGGAAATGACTTCGTGTTTGAAGCCAGCTGCCTCTCAAATGAAGCCCTCCTCCTCGGCTCAGACTCTGGTCGAGTGCAGAATTTTTTTTTTGCTCGAACACGATGTGATATCACAGATACACATGATTCTATGTTAGGAAGCAGACTGAAGTGTGCAGCAGGCAACTTTAGACTGAATCAGTGCACAGTAAACAGTGTGGTCGGGGTCAAGTCTCTGATATCATCTAAAATGGACACAGACATGGTTTGCAGGGCGGTACACGTGATTCTCCACTACACTGTGTGTCTGTGTGTGCAGTGTTCCAGACCAGACTAGACCGGACCGGACCGGACCGGACCTAACCCCAAGTAACAGGATGCCAGCCTTTGTAAACTGATCCTCCAAACACATCCCAGTGTTGCTCAAAGACAATATGAAGCTGAGAAACGAGCGACAACCAGCAGGGCTCGCTTTGATTCCCAGAGTTACCAAGAAACAAACATTTAGAGTGGAGTAAATCAATCACATGCTTGACGTGCACATGACCCCGAGCTTCACGCTCATTACAGGCTACAGACAATCTGCCTTTTCATACCTGTATGTGTACACACTGCAACAGGTCTCACTTCAGTAAAAACCTTGAAAACCTCCATCACACTGTTTAACTCAACCCCTCCTGCAGCTGCTTCACAGTAAGTGCGTGTTCAGACAGGGACAGGCAAATTGGCAACCGGTGGTGGGGGAGTGAGGGGAGCTGAGGTGGTTTGCAGTGGTTGTGTCTATACTGACTGAACTTTTTATTATTTTTAAAAACTTTTTATTTCTCTGATTAATAACAGCTTTATTGAGACTCAATGTCTCTCTACCAAAGCTCTCTCTCTCTCTAATCATCGGACACAAATCAAATTAAACTTCTTTGTGTCACTATTTTGCCGCGTAAATTGCAAGTCGGACTCAGATTTAGAAGCTGGTCTGTCTGTGGAGGTTTGGCCGATCTGAGTGTCTGATTGGCGGCCGCAGTGTGACGTGGGGTTAAATCTGGCTCAACTTCTCTCCTGCATGCCGGCGACATTTTTTGCAGCAACGCCTGCGTTGCGGGCTGCCGGTGCGGAAACACACGACCTGTCCCTGTCTGAACGCGCACCAACAGCCACCATCAATACAAACAGCTCCACTGTCACTGCGCTGCTGCTGATGTTGGCAGTGGATGAGCATAATACTCAGTTCAATTTATGTATATATCACCCAATCATAACAGAAGTAATCTTATGACACTTTCCATATAGAACAGGTCTAGACTGAACTGCATTATTTACAGTGACCTAACAATTCCCACCATGAGCAACCATGGAGAGTAAAGTCTCATTTCTTATGAACACATGTGATTTATAAAGACAGATTTTTAGCTACAGATGACAGAACATATATTTATAACAGAAATCAAATAAATGATTTGACTTCACTATAAAGAAATTTAGATTCATTTTTTTTTTTTGGACTACGTACCATTTATCTATTATATCTATTGTGTGTGTCCCTTCACTGACTCGAACTGACGGCTGTCATAAGCAAACATCAGAGCCTTCTGTGAGCCACAGTCAAATAATATGTTAGTATGTATGTAAATAGTTCTATTATGGCAGCATGGATATGTAAATTGGCACGAGCAGGCTTTAGCTGCTTCCTGAGGAAGCACAATGATTATCAGGCCGATAAATGATCAGTTGGTACTGGGAGAATTTTGTTATTATGTATTATTCTGATAATTAAGTTGATAATGAGGCAACGGGGCCTTTATCAGCTTTGAGGGGAAGAAAACTTCTAAATCACCACAAAGAACTCAAAGTACTGATGTTCTACAACAGCCAAAATATGTTTGAGAAGTTTATGTTCTTTACAAGAAAAACATATACGAACATTTAAAGAGTCGGAGCTGTTGTTTGTATTCTTGTGTTAACAACCGTGATATCACAGATATAGAGTCTTAAATCAGCGTGCATCTTTACTGTTTCACATTGAAAATAACTGTCTGTCTGTCTGTGGAATGTGTGAATTAATGTTGACATATGAACAATGAAAACCACATTACAGCCTGCAGTTGTGTGAGCTGATGTCTGATGCCCTGTGTGTGTGCTGTTTGACTGAGCTCAGCTCAAACACCAAACTAAAACTATTCACCGACTACACAAAGACCCACTCTCAGAACATCTGGAAACAAAGAAGATGAAGAGAAAATGTGAGGAATGCAGAGACGATGTGGAGAGAAGCTGCCACGGCATGTGACAAATGTAGACGCACAGACGGAGGTTGTCTGGCTCTCGGTGGGCCCTCAGCAGGGTTTGGACTGGATACGAGCCAGGCTGTTTCATAATAACAGCAGCCGGAGCTGGAAAGAGCGGGAGAAGAGGAGGGGAGGGAAGGAGGCGTCTCTGCAGACCACACCCTGGCCTTTAAAGGCATAACTGAACTGTGAGCTCATGGCTCGGCCTGAGCTCTGTGGAGTAAGCTCACTACAAACTCCGTCAGACTTTCCTTTACAAAACCTCCAGCGAGTAGTTTGAGGGCGACACATGCCAGGACCTGCGGCTGCATGACGCAACCCGCTGCTTGGCTGAGTAACAGTGGAGTGTGTGTGGTTAACCAGAGTCTACTCTGCTGAGATGACCCACAACTGTTTGTCTTAGTGTTGTCACACAGTCTGATTCTTCTAAATCTCACCATCACAGCAGCACAAAGTTCATGCAAGACACAAAGTATGTGAGCCTTTACGCTTCTCTTCAGTCAACCATTTCAAAAATGTAAGGAATGAATTTCTGAGCTGCATGTCCACCTCACCTCACCTCCTCCTCCTCCACCACCTCCACCTCCACCTCCACCTCCAGCTGCAGGTAATAATCACTGAGACACGTGAGCATCAGGTTTCACAAGGTAAACACCACAAGGCCTTCAAACAAGGGAGCCGCATCCTTCCACAGCCTTTAACTATTTACTACACACACGCGCGCACACAAACACCTACAAAACTATGAAGAGCCAAATTCCACTGAGACGACAGCACCACCTGCTCTAAAACTTCTTCCTGGTCTGTTATTCCAACCTTCAAGCTCCTATAAAACAGGAAATAAAGTTCTAGTAGAGTTTACTTCCTTGTTTTTACATGTTTCCTGTAAAAACTGTTAGGTAGGGAGGATATTTATGGATATTAACACACCACACCATGATGTACTGCAGCTAGCGCTATGAGCTAGTTTTTCAGCATCTTCCTTCCAGTGACCAGGGTCAGACCCGAGACCAAACACAACCTCTGAAACTAGTGTTGGCCAGTCTGGCAGCGAACACAGTGGCCTACTGAGGTGGTTTTCTTGCTGGGTTTGTCTCGGTAGTGTAACGTTATTCCTTGTTGGTCTCAGAGTCTGTGCTCGAACCCAGTCCGGCTGCTGAGCCTGGTTCTGGTGCAAATGGTTAGGCTAAAGCTATCTGGCCATCAGGAAAATCAGTGAATAAAGTTCTAAAGTTGTGCTTTGGTACAGTAATCAGTGAGGCCTGTGACTGTAGCAGTCCTCACACTCTCTCAGACTGGATCAAACAGGAAGTTTCATTGGATGTAAAATTAGTACGCGCCCCTGAGCGCAGGATGATGTCATCAACAGCTTTTTATGGTTTATCTGGAAATGACAAACTCTGAAATACCATGAAGAATACCTGAAAATTCTGAAAACACTGAAAACATGACTTTGTGTCAGTGTTGGACAGATGGGACAAAGACACACCAACATCAAGTTTGCCTTCATGGGGACTGAACTAGACCATACTGTACAGCTGTACAAAGAGTTTTCAACTATCTTTTTTTATTTTGTTATTGTACGATTGGATCTGTTGAACTTACCACGCCTGCTAAACCATTTCCTGTCCTGTCCCTGCACCGTACTGAGTAAACAGAGGCAGTGGATTGTGCTACAGGAGTGGTGGGGAAAGTTTGGAGGTACATTTTCATACTTCCTCCTTTTAGAAATCTGAGTCACTGCTGAAATTCATTGTTCTGCTGAGAATCCAGGAGCAGAACTTAAACATTAGGGTTGCAAAAGGGCGGAAAGTTTATGGTAACTTTCCATGGGCAGTTAAGATTGGGAATTTTGGGAATATTCCAAATCTGAAACTCCATGGGAATTATTGAAATTTACAGGAATTAAGTGTAAATTGGGGGTAATTTAAACAAACTGTATCATATCCAAACATAAATCTAAACATTTAGTTTTGTCATAAGCAGACATGCAAAATAAAACAATTAAAAACATTTCAACAGATTTATTTGTAAGTAGAACTTTATCAAGTTTGAATTATTTTATTGAACAATATTATGTAGTCCACCAGCTCAAATATGTGTCTTCAATAGTCTCTGTGTGCTCTGGGCTCTAAAGTGTGGTCCAGGTACAGAAATCACCTGTGCAGGTAGGGGGCGTGGCCTCAATAGCCCTGCAGTAAGCAGTGTGCTATGTGCATGTGCAGAACTCATTCAGAAAGTGACAAACGAGCAGCTCAAAGATCTCAAAAAACACAGCACACCATGTTGCTTTGATGCAACCTGGATCAAACTTCCTACACCTCCAGCATTCCTCTTACTACACCTTTACACTATCTGTATTACATCACATACTTCCCCATTCAAAGACTCAGCGTTCCCTTTATAAAACCACACACACACACACACTCCTGCCTGATCAACTGGTGAGACTTGTCTGGCAGCAATAAACAGCGTCCCCCTCTCCCTGTCAGAATTTATAAGGACTAATCATATACCCTACCCACACACACGCTGCAGAGCTGCAGCTCTGAACAAACAGTCATGTGACCTTTACCTGACTGCTCCCACAAATACACACCAACAGAGGGAGAAGAGAAACATCTGTTCACAGATGCGGTTTAACACCTGCATATGCCGCTGTTTGTCCACACTACAGGTAGCAGTGAATGAATGAAACACACACACACACACACACACTCCCACATGTTTGACATGTCATTTGTCACTCAGCACCTTTGTTTTGCTAACACCTTTCATTCAGGAATCGAGTACAGGCGGCCTCCTAAACAAGCCCAGACCAGACATGTCCGACAGTGTTTCTCTCCACACAAACACACAACAGACACAGATTTTATATTAATCACTACAGCATGGTGTAGCATGTTTAGGATTTTTCAGGAAATTAAAAGTTCAGAGGAAACAAACAAATTACTAAAATGAAAAAAAAATGAATGAGAACTTGAAGTATCTAAAAGAAAAATACGACAAAAAATAAAACATTGAAATTCAGTTCTTGATTTCTAAACACGCTCATAACGCTGATCCACACTGCCCTGGTGTGGTGTGTTTGTCAGGCTGCCTTCTCTGTTCTCTCCTCTGAAGTTCAGTGTTTGGTAGCCAAACAACATCAGCAACTTGATGTAAGCAACTATGTGTCACACAATCCAACAAACTGTGATCAAAATACTTATACTCTATATTTTGTATATTTGAACTCATGCATATGCCTAACCTTTAAATGCTTCAAATTAAGCATCTTTCAAACTTTCAAGTCTTTGTGTGGAGCTGTCTCGTATCATTTCCAGGCTTTTTACATTCTACAACAAACTTCTAAGCAGACTTCAGATCTCTGACCGGCTCCTGTTTGAGGGTCCTGAAGTCTGCAGGCAGTCTGTGACCAGAGGGGGGTTGCTGAGAGAGAACAGAGGAAGGCTGAGAAACTGAGACCCTACACCCAAAACAACACCATCACTCATTAAAAACACAAGAACACACCCATCAGCTTCTTCATCTGCACTTTAGCGGTTTCTGTATCTGGGCGTGATTTCATTTCACGTAACAACAGGTGAGGCCGTGCCCCTGTTTGTCACCTCAAAGCACAAACTGATTCAATTATCATGTGAAAGAGAGAATGGTTGCCTGGCTGAGGGACACATACCCCACCCAGTCTGCACTTCAGATACACACACTGATACCAGCCTGCTTGGACCTGTGTATCAGCTGCAGGTTTGTTGTTACTAACAGTGGTGAAGACAATCCAACACTTTACACCTCAGATGGAGTAAAATGAGTTGGGGGGGAAGTGAAAGTTGAAGCGTGTGAGTGTGGTTTGTGGGTGTGATCATGGTTTGGCCACAGATTTGTTCACAAGATTTTGATTTAAAGCTCGGAGTTTACAAACAGGCTTATAAAGAGTAGAAGAAGAATGGAACGGGTCCCCTGGGAAAATGATTGACAATCCAATTTCAAAATAAAGTCCTCAGGGATACAATGAATGGTGGCTGATGAAGGCATGTGTTTCTACCCTGAGCCGTGGTGAGGACAGCAACAGGACTTTTTCTGGGCGGGGACCCCTGAGCAGAAAAATTCCTGTGGATGAAAACTGTGTGCTCAAAGCAGATTCTTAATCTAATGTGGCAAAAACAGTTGATTAATCGATAATTTCAGCTTTGTCGCGTGTTGGTCGAAGTTTTCAAACGCGGTTCGAAGCTTCTGCTAACTTGTGCTGCGCATGAGTAATTATTCCTGACATTCATTGATAACTGTAGAGATAAACACTAATAGAATCAGTGGATAAACGGTTAAGTGCAGTCGCTGTGTTTATGCACATGGGTGTCTGTGCTGAACACAAATTACAGACCTGCGGTCACTTTAAACCAACTTACTGAAACTTGGACCCCTCGTGCTGTCTAATGTTATGCACGTGCAAAAGAAATAAAAATAACGTTCACTTCCAAACAGACGACCAAACTCACTCTGCCGGAGGAACGACTTCTGCTGGTGACCACGGGCGGCGGCAGATCCTCGTCGCTGGAGAAGGCGTCCAGGGTCGTGGCCGTGACATGCCTGTTGTTCTGAGCGGTCAGGTTCTTCAGATAAAGCTGCACATACACGTCTTTGGTCGGGTTGCCGCTCGGAAGCTCCACGTTGTGGGCCAGGAGCTCGCTCTTCAGCTTGTCCTTGGTGAGCACAGACGGGTCGTCCAGGTACTCCGGCATGTCGGCGTGCGGATGGAGGGACAGTTACCGACCGTCGCCTGGGTTAAGTTAGCTAGCTAACACCGAGAGAGGGGAAAAAAAGAGGGAAAGCGGACGAGAGGCTCGGTCTGAGCGGAGCGGAGCGGAACGGTGCGGTGCGGCTCACCAGCGCCTCTTACTGGACTTAATTCACACAACAAACACGAGCTAACGGGGTAAGAAGTGTGTGCAATAAAAAGAAGGGAGAATAAACAGAAGATGAGTGTGGCTTTCTGTCGTTGCTCTCGGTTCCTCCTTCACGTAGAAGAATGAAGAAATGAAACTGAACGTCCGCCGCGGGAGAAACCTTCACCAGCCTGCTGCTACCATGGAGCTATCATGGGAGGATGACCCGGGCCGGAAGTGACTGTTTGTAGATATGGGCTCCTATTGGTCAGACGCTGTTAGAAGGAACTTCCTCATTGGCGGAACCAATATGCAACTATTGAAAATGAACGGCACGTCACGAGTTAGTGACACTGTTCAATCAATCTGCTTTAATTCATTTATAAAAGGCATATTAGAGAAAGATATTTGATTAAATTATCCAAAGTTTATAATGTCCATACCTATTTTATATATAAACATATTATAAATATATAAAAATCTATATATTTTTTATTTTAAACTTAAGAATATTTTTCTTATTGCATTACTGTTTTCATCCCATCATTCTTAACATTTATGCACTAATTGTTCTCAGCTGTCCTGTGTGCTTCTTTGTTCCTGATGTAATATACATGTTAAAAAAGTTGTTTTTATGACTAACTTTATAACTAACTATCTTTTGTATTTGACTGTTATGTAGTTTCAGTGTGTAAGTGAAATATGCTTTTTAGAAGTGAAAATGAACCAAAAATAAAAAACATCAAACCCAGTTTGCTCTTGGTGCATTACTTACAAATAAAACAGTATGCGTTTGTTTATTTGTTCACCATTGGACACAAATGAGGACAAAACTAAAATGGAAAAAATAATAAGGTGACATTTCTTCCCTTTCCACGTTGTCACAAAACAATATTTTCTTTTATTTGGACACTTAACTTTATATACTCAACCAGTACAACAGCAGATACTCAAAGCAATGTTTTTGAAGAAATAAAATCGCTCTTAACTTTAGCACAAACTGTGCAACAACCGCTAGTATTCTTGTAACTGAACTGAAAACAAAAGCCATGGTCCAGCTCATTAAATACCGTAACTATGAAACCAGAACCAATGTTAGCATCATGTGGTTTGGCGGGTTTGGGGTTCAAGGCTTTAGTTAAACTAAGTTTAAGCAGACAGACAGAACTGGACTGATCAGAGAGTAAGCAGGCAGCGATGAGCCGACACTCACAGCTCTACTGCTTTACTCTGCAGACCATACTCTCCATATGACTGCATAAAATCAGTGTGTGTGTGTGTGTGTGTGTGTGTGTGTGTGTGTGTGTGTGTGTGTGTGTATTGGTCTATGACAGACAGGGCAGTCATAATATCCACATCAGGTCCTGATGGATCAAAATGTTCTGGACTCTGCTCCTTGCTGGGGCCTGTTAGAACGCTGGAACACCCCTCTGCTCATCTCCTCGTCTCTTCTCGTCCTGTTTCCAAACAGCATTGCTTTCTGCTCAGGCTTTGATCTCAGGGGGTGAGGTGTACAGCTGCTCAGAGTTCTCTGCCCCCAGGTCCTCTGAGGAGGAACACAAGACAAAAAAAATTAGAAAAAAATCATACAGATAACTTGGATGTGACATAATATCGCTGACACACAAAACTGCTGATGTAAGAAACAAAGCAGGCTGAAATAGCTGCAGGCAGCCTGGCAGCAGACAGTTTTCAGCCAGAGATTTCTGAGCAGACAGTCTAACATTTTAATGATCACGGTTTGATCAGTCTTTGTCTAACTGTGGTTAAATGCAGTAACTTGACAAATGTTTAGAATACCACAGGCGGTTCTTACATGTTACATGGTACATGTTCCACACATGTAAAGTCAGTGCATACAGGTCCATGTGGTCGTTGACACCAGCACATGGAAATGAGCAACTGACAAAACTGACATCAAGTCAAAGAATACATCTGGCTAAAAGAGTGGGCACTTTAAACATCAATATCAGTTTATTCATCATGGGGAATAGTTGATAATGTCTTCTGTGGCACTCGGGGAGCTTTGTCATCATGAAACATAATTATATCATAGTGATGTCATCAGGGTTACTTCAGCTTGGGCTTGGTGACTGGAGGTGTAGAGGTTCAAAGGCATGGGGGTTTCCCAACTGGAAAGTCCTCCAACTTTATGGAAGCTCAACACCAATGCTCTGGAATATAACTTTAATATCACCTTAATATATCTGACTCCATGACAGATGTGCAACTTTTTGTGGAAAAGTTGGAAGAGGTCTTCTCACATATACACATGGAGCTGCTCTGTCTTTGATGCCTGTGTTTTGTGGTTATTAACCTGAAACCCCACCGGGCACATCTCTGTCACGTCACAGCTGTGACACTGTTTTGGTCCGTCCTGCATGACTTCAAGCGTTTAGCCCGCCAGGCTTTGTTTACTTGCTCAGATTTGGTCATTTTCTTGGTTCATGTGCTTCTAAATATGCTTCTACGTGTGTAAATATGCTACATAGTTCATTTGTTTCTCTTTTGTCTCTTTTTATGACCAGCAGTTTGCACAGGGTATTTTATTTTGAAAATACACTGGATTCTCTATGCTGTTTCTGTGTCTGGCTTCCTCCAGCTCGAGGTGCTCTGTGTAAATTGACAGGGGCTGCTTGTGGTGTCTGTCATAAACAGAACAGCCGTGTTCTATGTTGAGCCGAGTGGAGGCCCGCTTCTGAACCGGACAACAGTGGAGCTGATGGGGTTTAAAACATTGAGTAGAGCAACCACGTATCGCCGCACCAACCACGGTTGCGCATGCTCAGCGCTGTGTGTCTGCACCCCATGAAATTTTGGGGTTAAAGAAACATTTGCAATGGCTTCAGCAAAAAGTAAAATATGAGTAAGTACCTTTGCAGTTTGTAATTATAAATGTAAAAAGAAATAAACCTTTCCATGTGGTCATTTTATAAAAACTATTCATTCACTGACTTTACAGAAAATGTGCCATATTGTATCATTATGTGGACATAATACTACAACAGGATATGAGAGTTTGGCCATATTACACAGCACTAGCAGTGGCTACACAAATGAGTGTCCAAATGAGTTTACCAGGAAGGACACACTTCCAGAGGCCGTATGTCTTCCCCACAGCTGTCTGCCACAGTCGGAGCGTGCCGTCCTCAGAGCCGCTGGCGTACAGCTCACCATCCGGACTGAAGCGAACACAGTGCACTGGACCAAAGTGACCCTTATAGGACTCTGCAGACAGGTGGGACAGCAATAGCATTTTTTTTTTACATAGTTCCTCCCAGTTACTGTGACAGGAAACATATTTTCTCAACACACACTGAAAGCAGCTCATCCTCACTAGCAAAGCTCACTCTAACAAGAGTCAAAGCACCATGCTCCTCACCTAGCTCTTCCTTGCTGCTGTAGTCAAATTTGTAGAGCTTGAAGTCGTCTCCACCAGCAACAAAGAAATCCTTCTCTGGGTGGAGGGAGGCTGAATTGATGGGAGCTGGGGCCTCCACTGACTTGATCAAATCCAGGCTGGAACATTAACAAAATCATTTTAATGATAACTCAGACCTGCTGCATCTATGTTGTTTGCCATGCAAAACAAGAAAAAGAAAGAGCTCTCTTTCTCTCTCCCTCCCACACACCCATCTGTAAACACACATCTCATTAATGCATGTTAATGCATGTTACTAACTAAACTTCTTTCCTGGAGTTTCTGTGCTCTCTTGTCCAGCAGGTTCTCATGGATCGTGGCTGCTGCTGTGGTCCTGCATGACGTCCACTACATATATTATTACTGTCATTATTGTTACCATATCTCCATTACAGTTTATAGTTAGTTAATGACTTGCTGCTGCTGTGCATCTGTGTCTCTCTAACTCTATCACAGGTTCCACTGCTACTGTAATCATTTTATCATTTATTGTAATTCATTGTCATTCTATCATTCATTGTAATTGTACAACATGTTTGTGTTGATTTGTTCTGTACACGTGACATCCATTGCATGTCTGTCCGTCCTGGGAGAGGGATCCCTCCTCTGTGGCTCTTCCTGAGGTTTCTTCCACCTTTTTTCCCTGTTAAAGGGTATTTTTTGTGGGCAAGTTTTTCCTCACTCGAACCGAGGGTCTAAGGACAGAGGGTGTCACTCCCTGTACAGGTTGTAAATCCCACTGAGGCAAACTGTGTTTTGTGAATTTTGGCTAAACAAATCAAATTTGATTTGATGTGTAGACTGTACCTCAGTGCATTGTAGAAAGCAATCGTCTTTCCATACGTGATCACAAGTATGTCTCCATCAGTCATATACTCCATGCTGCTCACAGAAGTGTCGAACGTCAGCGTCTTCACCTCCTGCATGGAGCTTCTGTCCCAAAGTCTGGACAGACACACACACACACACACACACACACACACACACACACACACACACACAGAGTAACTAAAAGGCCTCTGGTGTGTTTGGCTTGTCAGATGACAGTTTCTGTGACAACACACAGTCACAGTCAGGATGATAAGTTCAAGCACAAATCGCTTCACTGACCGTATGGTTTTGTCCTCTGCAGCAGAGAGGATCTGCTTGTCGTTGTTGTACCACAACGCTTTTTTGATGGCTGAAGTGTGACCTGCGATCTCCTGAGGTGCTTGAGGAGACAAACATGCAACACACGTGTCAGGGCTCTACTGGGACAACTCACTGTCTTTAAAATGACCTGACCAGAGCAGAAATGATTAAAAAACCTTAAAGCTGTTTTAAACACATTCACTTACCTGCTTCGGGGTTGCTGAGATCATAGATGCGCAGCAGCTTGTCATTTCCTCCAGTCAGCAGGCAGCTGCTGTCCTGAGATGAGAGGCAAAAGCATTTTTTAAAAAACTCTATAAACTCTGTCTATAAAACTCTCATCACCACATACAGGATATGTACAGAAACAATTAGATTCATGATATCAAGTCAACACATCACTGCACTGACCTGAGTAAAGTTGACAGTCTTGACGATGTGTTTGTGCGCCAGCGTAAGGATCTCGTCTCCACTCACTGCATCCCACACCTTTCTGGAAAGCACAGAGGTCGTCTTTTATTAGACAACTGTCGGGACAAGCATTCCCTTTTATTACCTGAAGGACCATGGGTTAGCAGTTTGATGAAATTAATATCTAGAGGGGGCAGATCATCTTAAAAACAGCTGATTAATCATCACATCACATGTAAACTGAGTTCAGAGGAACAGAATGGGGGACTAAGTTAATGCAGCTCTGTCAGCTCACAACATTCCATCTTTGCATGGTCAAAAAGCCAGCCAGAGAAAGAGAAGAAGGATTCTTTGTCACTGCTGTTCTGTCAGCCCCGTACAAGATCGGGCTCTCCACTCACGCTGTGAAGTCAGCCGCAGCGGTGGCTGCCTTGGTGGCGTCTGTGTTCAGAGTGGCTCCCCAGACAGCGCCTTTGTGACCCAGAAACGTTCCTATCCAGTCCCCTGTGTCTCCCTGGCGCAACATGGGCTTGCCATCTGACAAAAGAAAGCAGGGAGGATGCAAAGGTTACATCTCGGGAGGGGGGCAGTGTACCAGCAGATGACAGCTCTGACAAAACCTGTGGATCCTGCAGTCTACAGGTGTCTGACAGACTCTTTCTTACTCTGATTCTGAATTGTCATATTCTTCTGAGAGCAAACATTAAATGAATTCAAGAAGTTAAACATTGTTCTAACAACTCTCAGTCGAAGCCTGTATTAGCAGACAGAAGTATAAACCCCTCAGACATCATGAAACTGTTTTGCGGGGTTTCCAGTCTGCATGTTGAAGTGTCCTTGAACAAGATACGGAACCCAAATTGCTCCCTGGAAGTTGCTTTGGATAAAAGCGTAAGCTAAAAGACTACAAAGCACACAGGATGCGGACATATATTCAGTTATCAGCGCGGATATACGTCTTTGGAACCACTTCCAACGTCTAACTAACGGTAAACGTTCAGACCTTCTTCGCCTTGTAGTAAACCTTGTATGACTCATAGTCCGTCAGTTGGTCTCACCCTTGCAGGCGCTGATGAGGAAATAGCCGTAGGGAGTGATTCCACTGAAGGCCAGGTCCACCACAGGCCGGGTGTGACCGGAGCAGGTGAGCGGAGTCTGTCTCATCGCCATGGTCCTCCAGCCGGGTTGGAGACGGTTCTGTGGGCGCTGTGGGAGGAGGAAAGAGAACGCTAGCGGCTAGTGGCTAGCTGGCTAGGATAGGCTAGCGGGGCTAACAGAAAGACAAGCCGACTGGTGTTTAGTTGTTTCTTTCGGTCGGCTGCTGCACAGGACTGAGAAGAGCGAACACTAACTACGTAGGTTTAACAAACTAAACAGCGGCTCTCCCCCAGCGAAGGAATGGCTATCGTGCTAATAGCTACAACATTGCAACTAACTAGCAACGTGCAACGCGGCGTCACTCCCGCAGAGATGATATAGCGGCGCTTCGCTAGCCACAACAAAGGTAATACTTCCGGTGTGGTATTTTTCACAATAAAGCGTCACCTCCTACTTCAAACTAACTACCGACTGACTGTGGTGCGTTCAAGCGTCCAGTATAATATAAATCAATGAAAACTTACGAGTTGAATACTCATATGAATACAAAACTGTCTGTGAGGTAATATATTTCCGTTTAAAATGTTTCCTGCTTTTATTTTGGAGGCTGGACAACGACTTCTTCGTGTACTCGTTCAGAGTAGGATACTCGCCTCTCAGCTGTTCTCCTGCCCCCTGCAGGCAATTAAAGCATGTGCCGTGTTTTAGTTTAGTGACACAGTAATTAGTATGTCACACCTGTGCAACATATCTCACTAAATACTGTATCTATTGTGTCTCACAACAGGATTATACAGTAATCCTGGCAAGATGACTGTATTGTAAAACCGGTCGAACCCGACACTGATAGAAGACAATGATATCGTTAAATGTGTGTAGAATTTAGTGGCATCTAGTGGTAAGGTTACAGATTGCAACCGACTGAACATCTCTCACCTCATCCTCATCCTCTCATTTAAAGCATGAAGCAGACCTTGTAAAGGCTAAAGGTCCTATGCAGAGCCAGTGTTTTGTTTGTCCTTTCTGGGCTGCTGTAGAAATGGGCTGGGTCAACAAGGCGGACTATGCTGAAGAGGACCCTCTCCCCTCCGGCGATATAAAAGGCTCATTCTAAGGTAACATTACTATTGTTATTGTTATTATTATATACTAATGAAAACATAGTTGCAGTATAGTGGCATATTCCTGAGTCTATATAATATGTGCGTTTATATATCCAGGAGTAATATAAATATGTAATGTCCTGTTCATATATATGCTGTGCAGATAATAAACATCACATTATCAAGAATAAACATAATGATATCAATCATCACACAAATATTGTTGTTGTTCTTTACTACGTTTTTAATCTATCAGAACTTCCCACACTGTGAACAGTGTATTTATAGTGCCAGCAAAAAGAGTAATGTAAATATATACATAACTAGTCAAAGTATAATAAACTGTTCATATCACTCTGTGGTGATGGATCTGTAGTGTGCTCTGCAGAGGGCGCATCCAGCTACCGGTGTTCACGTGGGGCAGAGCTGATCCCTCTCACTGAGGATCCAAACCCTGCGAGCCTGCAGCAGCATGACAGACAGCGGGGAGTGTGCCTTGCTTCACGGCCACAGGCAGAGATGGCGTCCTGGTGCCGGTGAATAAGCAAAAAAGCAGAGCAGAGGGAGGGGAAAGGGATGCGGCCAGCGGAAAGATGAGAAGCTGCATCATTTAGAGCATCACATGGCAGAAGATGACTTTCTCTGGCGATGATGACAGAGCTTTGTGGATCTTTATCAGTGTGTATTGTTCTTTTTTTCTTTCTTTTTTACATGAGATTTGAAGCAGCGCTGTGATTCCTCGGAGGAGAGGAGGAGGTAGGGGGGTTGTTGTCTACCTCAGCTGTTTCTCCCTCCGGCTGGGCTCTCTGCTCATCCGACGCAGGGAGGAGAGGGTACAGGGAGGGAGAGAGAGGAGCGATGGCGGCAGGTGGAGCAGGATGCGGGGAATCGGTGGAGCAGTGTCGGGCCGAGGTGGAGCGCTTGAGTCGGGAGCTGGCGGAGGCTAACCGCGAGAAGATCAGGGCGGCGGAGTGCGGGCTGGTGGTCCTGGAGGAGAACCAGAGCCTGAAGCAGCAGTACGCCGACCTGGAGGCCGAACAGGAGGCGCTGAGGCTGGAGCTGGAGCAGCTGCAGGAGGTGGGCTCAGCAGGGGTATGCCTCGTTACTCGAAAAAGTAAAGCTTTGGTGATGTCAGTACTGACAGTAAGAGTTTATTATAGTCAGGAGCTGTTGTGACTTCACAGATATGATTTGTGATGTTAATACACGCCACATATACACACTTGTGTGTATACATACTGTTCACCTGCAGCTCTGTGTGTTGTTACCGGACTGTGTGGGCTACCTGTAGTTACTGCACAGCTAACAATAGACAGGCCCAGCGCCTAACATGACTGCAGGGACAATACAGACAGACATTAAAGGTTAGTCAGACTGCTTTGTCCATACCAGACACAGACCCTTTATGTCCTTATTTTGATTGTTTATTGTGCTCTGATGTACATGTTCTTTGGTATCTTGTGGGTTTTAAATTACATAATTAATACAAAATTGTATAATTGTATAACATAATATTCCTAATATTAGTGAGTTTAAGTTCAAATGATCCAACTGAAGTCTTGTGATAGCATGATGAACTGTTTTCCTGGGCTTCCCTTCCTTGAGAGGATTTCTGGTACAGTAAACGTTATGCATGATTTATTTAAAAGTAACATCACTTACTTTCTCATTACTTCGTCAGTGCTCTGTAACCTCAGGACGAGATTGCCTCAGCATGATTCGGGTGGAGTTGATGTGTCTTTGGTGCCGAAGTAATTAGTTGATGAATTATTTGTGACTTGAATTAAGAAATGATGTCGCTCTGACAGGTCAGGCAGGCTACATGAAAATTCACATCATATGACTCATGACCATTTCTTGAAGAGGAACCATGTATTCAATCTACTTTACAATCCGTACTCTTATATTGCTTCATGTGGTACCTACAGTGCTGAGTCAATAAGGTACAATCACAGTGAAATGTAATCCAGCTGAATCAATTTGTGCATTAAAAAGGAGAGGGGGTGTATCGAGAACCATCTTCCTGACTGAGGAGAAGAAGGGGGGAATAGCTGTTATCCGGGCTGCTGGGATCCTTAAAGATTCTCCTAGCCTTATTATCGCAGCGCCTGGCATAGATGTATAAGGATGGGTAGAGCACCACCTATTGTATGTTCAGCTGAACCACTGCAGGGCTTTGTGGTCTTGTTCGGTGCTGTTTCCATACCAGACAGTGATGTTCTCTGTCAGGATGCTCACAATGGTGCAGGAGTAATTCCTCAGTATTTGAGGGGATACCTGGTATTTGTGTCTGAGGTGAAACAGTCCCTGCCTTGACTGTCTCACCGCAGAGTCAGTTTGTGGTTAAGGATGAGGGACGTCAGAACGTCAAGGATCCGCATGCACAGTGAGGTGTTTTGTCCCAGGTCCTTGAGCTTTGTCCTCAGCCTGGAGGGAACTATGGTGTTAAATGCTGAACTGTGGTCAGCTCCCTCTCTTGTCCAGACAGTGAGTAGGATGTGTGCTCTTGTTCGTGTCCACCTGATGAATGTAACTCTGATATTCACTCTAATTTTAGCTTTTGTTTGGTCCCCACCAGCTCCTGAGGGAAATATCTGGCACCAGCTAAGTGTGTGCTTTTTAGGAGTGAGCAGTTTGTATGCATTGGGCCCATCAGAGTTTTTTCACTGAAAACAGCTGATAGCTGATGATTGTGAAGTTTCTGCGCCTCCTCACTTCTTGACTGATCAGCTAGGCTCGCTGTATTCTTTACAGTGGCAGGCATTAGCTTGAAAATAGCTACCGGTAACTTGATTTTGTTTGTCTTCAGTGTGTTCAGTTTGTGCTTGTGTTTTGTCTATTCCAGATTATGTGCTTAGTCTTCCACATCAACATCATGATGCATTTTAGAAAATGAGATTAATTTCTACAATACAGCTTTTTAAGCACTAGTCATATTTACAGAGGTCCATAAAATCAAACTTTATAGTCCCATTTGAATAATTGAATTTTTGAAGTAACCATTAGGACTTGTAGGACTTGTTGTGTTTGCACAGAGCCAGCTTATAGTACAGGTCAGTCAGGAAACTCTTGATTTTTGTTTGTGCAAGCAACATTTTTAATGCTTGGCTGTGTTTATTCACATACACCCAGCCTGTGATGACGTTGATCATGTAATTCTGCATGTTCTGTTTCACCTCTGGCCTCAGGAGGTTATTTATCTCCATGGAGTCTGACAATCAATCAGAGCTAATGAGCTGCGCCAGCCTCACTTCTGATCAGCTCATTTTTCTGATCGATATGCATCAGAGAACAGCATTTTTCAGCATGTACACTAATGTATGGCAACACTAATTCAAAGCTGACCGTACAGTTGAAGGTCAGTGTGTGTGTGTTTGTGTGTGTGTGTGTGTATGTGTGGGGCTCAGAGGAAGCCGGCAGCAGTACCAGTTGATATGATGTGTCAACAGTATATTATTTTTAACAGTAAACAGAAGCTTGAACGAACTCATTGTTGGAAGCTTCCCAGTTCAACCATAGTGCTGCACTGTTGGCCACTGGTCGTTCAGCTGGAGTTATGGCCATCATTTCTATGAGAGGCAAATCTGTAAACCAAAGGTGTAAAAGGTATTGTTGTATTCTATTCTTACCTAAATGAAGTGCTTTAAATAATCTGGCTGAGCAGTTGGCTTGTTCAGGGCTATGAGTAATATTTGTTTATTTGTTGATCAGTGTGTCACGTGTGTAACGTAAATGCCCATCACACCTTCCAAGAGCTTAAGGTGCTGTCTTTAAATGACTGTTTGTTTGAACAAAGATATTCACCTTGTTGTTATATAAAATCTGCACACTGGAAAAGCTGGAATAACGTCATGTTTGGTATTTTTTAATGATGAATACAATTTTCTACCACTTGACTGTTATAAAACAACATTACATACATGTAGGCCAGTAAATACAATCCCTGGCCTTGTTCATTAAAACTAGCTTTTAAACTTAAGAGGTGTTTTCAGAAACTTCTTATTCTTCACATCCCCCATTAAAGCCAAACTCCAAGGACTCCAAGGTTGCCCATTGTCACTGATTGTTCTTTTGTGACATCATAGACAGGCTCAAAAACGGATGAGCAGTTGGCACCATGCCATTAGTATATGAATGTGTATGAATGGTTGAATGAGATATGTAGTTTTCACTCAAGCATCTTGAGTGGGCAAAAGACTAGAAAGGCGCTATATACAGTAAGTACAGTCCATTTACCATTTAGGATCTCAGGGGTGATGACAGTATCCAGCTTTTTGCAGATGATGTGGTTCTGTTAACCTTCACTGGACTGTGACCTCCAACACACAGTCGACTGTAAAGCAGATGGGAGTCAGCACCTCAAAGTGTGAGGACATGGTTCTCTGACAGGAAATGGTGGACTGCTCCCTCCAGGTTTGGAATTCAAGTATCTCTGTGTCTCGTTCACAGGTGACAATCAACCAGCACGTGAAATAGAGAGGTGCATTGGGGTGCTACAGTTCAGTAATATATTCTTGCACTCGCCAATAGTTGGCAGTGTAAGCTGTCTGTATAGAAATGAATGGGAAAAATCCAAACATCCCTCTAGAAATACGGATGTCGTGTCCTCTAATGTAATACTGTAGCTGCTGTAACACCATTTTGGATGCTGCTTGGTAAAGACCTCCACTTCACCAAAGTTCCACCCTGCTACCAACATTTGACCTCTTGTTTTAGCCACAGTCTAGTTTCTCTAACATCATTGTTGCTTTACTTTCCTCATTGTTTCTCCTGACTGAGATCACCTTGGTTTAATACAAGGGGACATTTTGAGGATGACACAGCAAAAAAGTTGTTTTTTTTTCAGAAGATCCCCTCTATCCTTCACCGTTTTTGCTTTCCATACATTTTCTCGCACGCCCTCCATACATCTGTACACACATCGTCTTCATCTAGTCTCCATTCAGTGCCTCTCATTTCATCTCATTCCAGCTCATTTGAGTTCATTGGACTGCTATCGATCGTCTCTGTCACACGGCTTACAACTTAGGGAAAACGGTTACGCTGATGTGAGAGGGTTGATACTTTGCTAATTATAAGGGTTTTTTTTTACTTATGATTGGTTTCTCTGAAAGACAAATGCCAGGATTCAGAGGTATATGACACTTTAGTGAACCGTCAGTGTCTATACCTGTCATATCATCCTGCATTGAGAAAGAAAAGGTAAATGATATCTGTTAAATCTTTAAAAGCAAACCCTTGTCCATTGAAACCAGTGCTTTCATTGGGCCGACAGTATTTAATGGGGAAATTAATGGCACTGTTACTACTGCTGGGGTACCAGTACTTCACATTTTTTTCCTCTTATGAGTATGCCTACTTATCACTTATCAAAGCAAAATGTGTTTGACTAAAAACTTAAATGTAAACACTGGGAAAATTATTGGGCAGGTTCAATGACAAGTCAGAAAAGTACTCAAGTAAGCTTTCCTGAGGGAACCATTAATGTGTGTACCACATTGCAAGATGCATGTGTGGAACTGTAGGTCTCTGTTAGTAACGCTGCATAACGCTGCATCGTGACACGATTAAAAATTGGTACAAATGTGTGATGATTCGCACCGGTTGACAGAAAGAATGAATCGCGAATGTGAGAGAAGTAGGATCTGTTCTTAAATAGGTTACATTATCTTAAAAAAAGTCACTGGTTGGTGATTCATTTGTTCAACATCAGACATCAAGTCACGTGACTCATGTCACTACGTTGGTACGGGGCACAGAACGAGGGAAGACATGGTGAGGGTAGGCAACAACTTTGAAATAGAGTATGCACAGAACGGTTTTAAATCACCTGTGTGGCGGCATTTTGGATTCCCTATATACACAAATACAACCGCTGAGAAATGCACAGACAAAACAGCATGGAAATATTGCAAGAGACTGCTAACATGCAGCGGCCACACGAGCAACATGCAGCAGCATATTAGCCACCACAGTGAGAAGCAAAGTAACGTTACGCCACCTTGTGAGCGAAAACTGCCGAGGGGGCAATCCACCCTGACCAGAGGCTTTGCATCTCCTCTCCTCATACATGGATTTTGTTGTTTAAGATGACCATGTAAGTTGCACTTTTTATAAGAGGACACAAACTGTTTTACAGAGTTTCTGTGAAGAAAGCACCTCTAAGATTTTTTTCCCACGAATAAAAGATCATTTTATTTGGTCATAATTTGTCTGTAACTCATTTTGATTTAAAAAAAAAACATCATAAGAAAATCGTATTGTGAACAAAAAATCGTGAACCGTATCAAGTCGTGAATTGAATTGAGTGTATCGTTACATCCCTAGTCTCTGTAGATAATATTATAAAGAGTACAGTCTAGACCTGCTCTGTATGGAAAGTGTCTGTTGCTCTGAGCTCACAGTCCGGGCAGCCGAGCTAACAAATTGAGCTAACATGAACTAACAGCAGCAACAGTTGACAGCGGTTTACTTTACAGTCTATTGTTAAACTAAATCACAAATAGTCACAAAGAGTTTAGGAAGAGCCGCAGAACATCAGAGGGAAAACTAGCAAATATTTTCTCCATAAAATATGATCCAGTTTTACCAGAATCAGTGAATCAGTTGGTGGTGTGTAATGTACGTCACCTGACCCGAATAAATGACAGAGACACGATTCATGTGATTACCACTTAGTGTAGCATTAACGTGATTTTAGATCTGTTAGTTTATGGTAGAAAAGATATATAATCAACATACTGTATGGCTGGAAGATTTGTCTTTTTTGGTTGACATAACGAAGCATTTGAACCTGTAAAGACAGACTGCTGCTGTTATATATCTGTGTGTGACACAAAAGATTACTTTCTGAATGATCTTGAGAAGCAAGAAAAGCAAGAGTGATGTTCTGAACTTAAATGTTAACAGATATTACTCATAATAAGTCATGTTTAAAATGATAAAGTAATTTTAAGTGTTAAGTTGTTTTTCAGAAGCAGTTGTTTTGGTACCTCGCTGGGTGAACTCTTCATCAGTGGAAACAGAGCAGACACATCAGTTTCCTCTGGCTGAGCTTGTCTCTCAGCGCAGCTGGATGTGAGGCCACGGAGTGCCAATCCAAAGTTATATAAATAGTTTCTTCTATAAATGATTCACTGTAACACACTTTCAACACTAAAGCGTGTGGTCGACAAACATTACTATTTCATGGACATGCAAGCAACCATTCACAATATCATTCATCTGTGCTGTCATTCACTTTGTGAAACGAGCAGTGGTGGAAGTTTGTCTCGTCATTTTACTGTCTGAGACTCTTTCTGTGCAGTCACTGTGAGGGTTCGTTCATTCACTGTGATAAAGAGAGGTTAACAGAACAGAAAGTGTGAGCAGCCCTACCTGACAAGTCACACTTCTTGCATAACAACTACAGTGAAGCTATGAAGTTCAATATTCAAGTCAAGTTCTGTTTATGTATCCCAGAATCACAAATCACAATGTGCCTCAGGGGACGTTACAATCATACTGTCTGTACAATCCGTTCACCTCCAACTTTACTATAAATGATTTGAGATGTCAGAATGTAGCATAAAAATGTCAGTGTAGCAGCACTCACCAACAATGATGAAAAAACAGTTGACTTTAAAAATAATGTTATTTTGGAGTAAAGAAAGCAGAAAGGTCACATCTTTTATCTCTTATCTCTTCTATTTAATGGCTGACATGGAGCGGCTGCATTAATGTAATAATCATGGGCTTCCCAACAGGAGGAGTCTCCATCAGAGGGCTGTAAAGAACGAGCCACAGCTCGCTGCTAATTAGCTCAGCAGGAATCCGTCACATCGACTTGTACACGGAGCTCATCTGCACTGTGTGCTGTTTGAATACTGTTCAGTGACAGATCAGGTGCTACAGAAGGGAGCTGAAATATTCAATGTGAGATTTAAGCATCTTTGTTTTTTTTTTGTTTTTTTTTTTACATAAACAAGGTTCATGTTCAAGCTGTTTTTTTGTAGCTACTTGTAATAACATGCAGCACATCATGTGTCACAGTCATACGGCTGTAATTCATTCACTCCATGTGCTAACGCTGGAATTAAATCAGAGCTGAAACATTCATGAGAGGACATTCATCTCTTTGACTGAAAGCAACAAAGTGTCAACGTGAAATTTAAGTAAGTATAAAAACAGAAACTACAGAATCTGACCATTAGCCTGTGCTGTTGCTGTGCAGTAGGTGGTAGTTACTAACAGTATACAGGTTTCTGAAGAGCTGTTTTAAAGCTCAGAATATGCAGCTCTGGCGCTGCCTTCTTTGCTGTCCTGCCAATTTTGCCTTGAGGCTTATCTAAAAACTGGCAAAGACGTGGATCACTGGCAGACTTAAGGTGGGCCAAATGGCCCTTCAGACTCAAATTCACCCTCAGTACAGTTGTAATGAACAGGGAAATTAGCTATAGAGCTATGTTTATTTCTGCTATGAAGTTGGACATTTTAACATGGGGACTTATGGAGACTGACTCACTTCTGGGAGCAACCTCAAGTGGATGTTTGAGGAATTACAGTTTTTGGCACTTTGGTTTCACTTCCCAGTCACGAAGGTTGGCACTTCGTGGTCGTCTGTGCAGAGAGCATTCCTTGCAGGTTGTTTACTTCAATTAAATTTGCATGCATGTTATTTTTCTTCGCCACCGTCGCCAAGTGCTTGCATATGGTGGAATTGTTGGTCTCTGTAAATAATAATAATATTATAAAGAGTACAGTCTAGACCTGCTCTATATGAAGTGTCATGAGATAACTTTTGTTATGATATGGCGCTGTATAAATAAAATTGAATCGAATTGAATTTTATGAATTTTAGCCTTTGAGCAGAGGTTCTTGATTCCTGTTGAATTCCAATGATTCCAAACAGGACAATCTCCTGCTGTGTTGGCTGATGTTTGGAGATATTTTGCTCATCCTGGTTTCTTTGAAGAGAGAGTTTAAGGGTTCATTCAGGCTTAGGATGGATTGAAAGATTCAGTAGTAGTTTTGAGTCGTGTTATTTTTAGAAGTAGGTTTAAAATACAAGGTCAGCTTTAATGAGTAAATCTAAACCAGTCTGTTCTTTAACTGAACAGCAAATAAACAGAATTAGATTTCATAAAAAATATTCACCCCAAAAATATATGCACACACTTTGATGTGTGCATACATTTTTCGAACCCTGGGCCGCTGCGGCAAGGTCTGAGCCTTTGTACATGGGGCGGCTGCTCTACCAACTGAGCTAAACGACACCCTATTACTTTATTTTTATAGCACCTTTTAAAATAGTGTACAAAGTCAAACTCAGACTGGCCAGACGAAGGCAAAATGAATATTTAAGAACATGGTAAGGGGAAGACGACGAAAGATAAAGACAGTTGCAGCAACAGTCATCAAAGAAACATGACAATATAAAATAATCCTTAATCCCCATGTGAAGATCTGAGGTTCAGAAGGTAGCAAATCTCAACATGTTACATACCCAGACTAACCCTTTGAAGGTGATCAATAAAATCTTAAAATCAGTTCTTAAATAAACAGGAAGTCAGTGTAGAGAAGCTATAAAATAAAAGATAAAAGTAGAGCCAAATAAAACGAAGTGCAAATGAGCACCAATGAAACTGTTTGCACCAAATTACCAACATTGAATAAAGTGTGCAGAGAGCAGCGAGGAGTGGAGCTCTGATGAAAAATGCAGTGAGTGCATCAGTACAGCCGTCGAAGCTAAAAACAGAACAGGACTGAGTGACCCCCCCCCCCCACCCCATCCCTCCACACCCCCCCAGGGGACGCTCCGTTACTCCTCTGTGATGTCACGCAGCCAATGGGACGCTGCCCTCCTCCTGTTGTTGTCAGCGGACACTGACTCCCAATCAGCACTCTGCCTCTCTCGCCGGGGTTTAGAATGGAGCACGTTCACGGATGCGGCTCCTCTGTAGATACCAGAGAAGAACCACAGCAGCAGCAAAAACAAAACAAAGTAACACAACTGTTGAGACATATGTTTGATTCAACCTTTGATGCTGTAGTCTGGAGTCAGATTGTGTTGTAACTTGTACTGGGTATTTTGTCCACTTCCTGTCGGTGTGCTGGATCTTTGGTCTGTCCTCTCTCCTCTGCGCTGTTAATTATGAATGTGACACAGCCACATGCTCAGAAGCACTTAAGAGCAGACTGGATGTCTAAAAGATGGATGTCTGCAGAAGTGTTTGTATGTGCCAAAACCTTACCCTCACGAACACATTCTACATTCATGTGCAGATATCTGTTTATAGGAATTATAACAGCTTTCACTAATGAACTAAGAACTACTTAGCAGAGATCTCATATCAAAGTCTGATGGGGCAGCAAACACTAGTGGTCAGAGGAGCAGACTGGTTGGATAAGGAGAGAAGACAAAGGGGAACAAACTTCATCCATCATGGTTCACAGAGACATAATGAGACTGTTTTTCCCAGGAAGAACGACAGCATCAGGTCGTTTGAGTCAGAGACAGAGACCTGCAACAGCTGTAATCATCATGAGCAAAGGAGAAAGTCAGGTGACATCATTATAGAGTCAAAGTCAGTGTAGGGAGGAGGTTGAAGCTGATGTTGATGGTTGATGTTGATTTTCTACGCACAGCTCCAAGTTCTTTTACTTAACCATGACCACAACTGTTCTATAACCTAAACCATGTGTTTATTACTGTAACCATGACAACAATGTTCCCCTAACCTTAGCAAAGTCATTTGAACCCAAACCACAAACAAGTTGTTTTTGTGTCTAAACCAGACCAGAGTGTTGTCACATCATAAAACAGATTTCACAGTTTGACGTGGATTTTCTTCTTTCATTTGGAGGAACAGTCAAGAAATGTTTCACCAGTTTACTTCATGTCCCTGTCCCTTTTCAGGCACTTCCATATTTTATTTATTTATTTAGACATATAATGTAGGCCATACAGGACATATATCAGGCATGTCCAAAGTCCGGCCCAGGGGCTAACTTACCGTGGTCAGATTTTATGCAGCCCAAAGTTTCGTTTTTGTTATACATTATCTATGGCTAGGATTGTCAGCTACTGTATGGCTGGAAGATTTGTCTTTTTTGGTTGACATAACAAAGCATTTGAACCTGTAAGGACAGACTGCTGCTGTTATATATCTGTAGATGTGACACTAAATATTACTTTCTGAATGATCTTGTAAAAGAGAAGAAAGAAAAGCAAGAGTGGTATGTTTTAAACTGAAATGTTAACATTACTCATAATAAGTCATGTTTAAAAATGAGGGTGAGAATGTGAACATTGAGTGTATCAACTTCATGTAAGTTGTTATTTGAAAGAAAGGAAGAACTGTTCTTTAGATTTGTTCACGCCTGATTGGTTTAGATTTGGTTACATTAAAAAAACGGTTGTGACAATGAAAATAAATAAAATTGTTACAGAACAGTTTTGTGACATTTGTATGTAACTTTTATTCTTAATTTTTTCATTTTTAAATGTTAGTATTGGCTCCCTGGATATCTTCACATTGTCAAATCTGTCCCTCTTTAAAAGAAGTGTGGATACCCCTGACATAGATGTATGCACACATATATATGTGACGTTTAGGTCACGTTTTATGGCCAAAGCCTTGGCTGCCAAACTAATCTCACTTTTTCTGTCTGTCAACAAAACAAATATCTTAACAAATAAACAGTTGGCTTGCATTGCACTCAGTTTTATCAGTGTATGACCATGTGAAAAGGACATTTAGTTTATTGTCTTTACGGCCAGAAATACAGATGTTTAAACACCAGATTATTTGCTGAAATGAATTGAACGGTTGTGTTTTGATGCCTATACGTTGTCACTTCTTGGAAGGAAAGGTGGAGTCAAAGTGAGGCAAAGTGGTGTTGTAAACAACAGACGGATGTGAAGATTGGATGAAAGTAAAACAAAGGACGCGTGTCAGGGGAAGGGTATGAAGCCGTATCAAATGTGATTACTCCTCCCATGTCTTCTATCTCTTCCCCTCCCCCCTCGCTCTCTCTTCTTTTACTACCTCCATCCCTTCATCTCTCTGCTGGGAGCTCTCGTGTTCTCTTTGAATTTAACAGAATGTAAAGGAGGGAAAAGGACAGCCGTGCACATCTGGAAACAAAACAGGGATGAGAGATGATGGAGTGAGAGAGGAAGAGGTGGCTGCAGCAGTATGGCTATCACTTCCTTTGTCCCGCTCTCCCCACCAGGATTACACAATCTTTACTGGATATGAGATGAGCTGCCACTCCCCAGCAGCACACCAACACACACTACCACACCTCTCTCTCTCTCTCTCTCTCTCTCTCTCTCTCTCTCTCTCTCTCTCTCTCACACACACACACAGCTCACACACTCAGCTGTGTAGACTTGAGAACAAAGAGGTGCAGAGTGAACTGAAGGAAGCCAGTGAGGAATATTGTATTTCATTTCATCGGCACCACGACGACATGACACTGGACATGCATTGGAGTTTGTTATGCTCTGGTGCTCGGTTTGAATCGGAGTGTACGAGTCGTTGCAGTGAATATCTGATTTATGGAACCTATTATGAAGCATCTTCATGTTTTTCATATCAGGAAAACATGTTTTTGTGTTCTGCATAAACGCCCCTCGCAGACCACTAGGTGCATTTTGGCTTCGCACACACACATGTGCTGTATATGAAATATAAAAATATATGGACAACACTTGTAATTGGTGAGTCGACCTGCCTCTGTCACTTCCATCGATAAAGAGTGCAATTGGGAGGAAGAATCTGGTAGAGTTTGGGGCTGTCTCCACATTCACTGCAGTTTTATTTATATACTGCCAAATGATAACAGAAGTTATGTCATGGCATTTTCCATACAGAGCAGGTAGACCGTCCTCTTTATAATAATATTTACATAGAAACAATTCCTACCATAAGCAAGTACTCGGCGACAGTGGCAAAGATAAACATCCTTTTAGAGACAATGCCATAGACTGTATAAAACATGGACGCAGTCTCTGTGACGTAAACTGTGACTTAATAGAATCTGAACAGGTGAGTTGTATATAAATTCACCCTCAGTACAGTTGTCATGAACAGGGAAATTAGCTATAGAGACCAAAACTGTTTTTTGATGATATGCTGTTTATTATTGGAGGAAAGTTCTGTATGTATGTTTTTAGCTGAGTTTTCAGTGAAATGTGTTGTTGTTGTTTTGGAGCGGTGTCAGGTTGTAGGTTTTAAATATGGCTACCTCAGCAACCTTTTCCTTATTGAGGTGGGCCACTCTGCAACATTTAATTCCCGGGCTGAAAATGAGACCCACTCCACCCCTGCAGAAAAGCATTCAGCCAGGCAAACCTCTGCAGGAGAATGGATTGTACTGAAGAGCTCAGTGACTTTCATTTTTGCACTGTCATCCAACGATAAATCAGTTAGTCAAAGTCCTGCCTTTTTGCACCTGTCAACTGTAAGAGCTGGTGTTAAGAAGTGGAGACATCTAGCAGCAACAACTGATCTGCAGAGTGTAACTGTAAAATCAGATGGTATAAAGACCAGTAGTCTGGGGCTCTTTCAGTGTTCGGCTCGGCCTCGGTCCCTTGGTCCCTAAGTTCTACAATAGACAATAGTGCACATCAAACATCTTTTGGATGAGCTGGAACACCAACTGATGCCAAACCTGATCAACCTCACTAAAAATGCAAAACCTGAAGCCAGAAGAGTGGATGGAGGCTGTTACGGTTTAGCATGACATGTGGAGGTTGGAAATGAAAAAAAAAAAAAAGGTTTTTTTTCCTTTTTTTAAATTTTGACTGCAGTCTTATTTTTCTCCAAATGGCAAGTTCTGCAATCGTCCACTTAAGGCTGGCTCCAGAAGTGAGTCAGTCTCCATAAGTCCCCATGTTCAGATGTCCAACTTCACAGCAGAAATAAACATGTTTACAGCCTGGTACAAAAAACAGTTTTGGTCTCTATAGCTAATTTTACACATAACAACTGTATCGAGGGTGAATTTATATACAACTCACCTGTTTAAATAGCTGCTTTGATTGACAGGTTATAGGTGGCTTGTTTGGGCAACCAGCTTGCCACAGCTCCACCCATGATCCACCTCTTTGATCACTTTTAGATTAGCCGGGAGGTGACAGAGAAAGGACTGCCAAGATGGAGACGACCAGAGCCCCCACACTGACTTTCACAATGTCTCTTCAGAAACCTGCTCATGGAGTCATGGAGTCCTGTTTTATACTGTCTATGGTGTTACCTCTTTAAGGAAGTTTTTCCTCACTACTGTTGCCAAGTGCTTGCTTGGTGGGAATAGTTGAATCTCTGTAAATAATGTTATTAAGACTACAGTCTACACTGCTCTATATGGAAAATGTCATGACATATCTGTTATGTACCTGTTGGTGACGTCACAGGGACTACGGCCACATTATATACAGTCGATTTTCTTAGTGTGGTGGGAAAGATGCTATCTAATATCAGTGTCAGATCAAAAGTCTCTGTTCATTGTGTCATGGAAATGTTACTACTGTAGGAACGAGACAGGCAAATCAAGTAGCTTTTTAGTATTTCTTTGTGAACTTGTTGAGTAAAATGTTATCAGCACAGATAGCGAGATGGGAGTGATAGCAGGATATCACACACATCAGCTCTTCCTGGGTTCACACAGATTCTAGATTCTTCTACAGAATGAAATCTCCAGTGCTGTCTGGTAGCTACAGTCTCATGATGTCCTTTCCCTTCTGTCTTTCCTCTTCTCCTTGGTTCTCCTTCCCTCTCGGCTGCTGCCTGTGTCTGTCTTTGTCTCTTGGTCTCTTGCTCTCCCACGGCTGCAGGGTTTATATTGATCCAAGCGTCTTGGAGCTGTTCATGCAGATAACAACTAATGTGGTGAGAGAGAGAGAACGGACACAAAGATCCTCTCTAACAAATGAAGGCTATAATTCAGCTTCAGGCACTCACTGAGAAATCTCATCACACAGGCTTTAGTTTTATCGTTTTGAAACAGTTACCACTATACAGGATGCAACCAAGAATCTAAAGAGAAATGCAAGAGAGTAGCAGAGTTGTGTATATTGGCACATTGACACTCTGGAGCTGGTCCAGATACAGCAAGAAGCATAGTGATTTTCAAAGGTCATGGTTGTAGTTTTGTACTTTGGGGTGCTATTGTCAGAACTGTGGGACAAAGTCTGAAACTTTAACCAGTCCCTCTGCGACGTCATATGATCCAAAAACAGATTGTTGTGTGGAAGATACGCCTCAGTGTCTCACACAAGGTACCCTTTAGTGTATACATCTACTCCAAGGTAACCTATCCATGTCAGGTGACATGACATGGATGTGTTAACTGTAACTACTTGAAATCTACAAGTATATCAAATAGAATAAAAAACATCATCAGCCATCAAATAAATGTGAAAAGACAGAAAATAAAAAGATAATTGTCAATTGTCCTAAAAAAAATCAACATACTTTCAAATTAATGTTTAAATAAATGTTTTTTTAAAAATTCTAATTCTATTCTGTCAGGATACAATAAAGTTAGATTTGAACAATAGTGTGTTTGTCCTTTAACCTGAACGTAGTCTGAATCTGCGAGTGTATTCAGCTGACAGAAAGAGGTTATGGGGTCAGAGAACGCATGCTGTCTGCCTAAATTTTCATATCAGACTCCCTGCACAAGGCAAGGGCTTTAAATAATGTTTGTGTGTGTGTGTGTGTGTGTGTGTGTGTGTGTGTGTGTGTGTGTTTCTCTTGCATCTATTGCAGTATAATTAGCAGTGAACTGACCTTGATGTACAATACTGGCAGCCTGTCTGTGTATAGTCACCCACCAGCGGTCAGACACACACACAAACAATGCAGATACACTGGCATCAACACAGTTAAGTCAGGCCAGGCAGTGATATTTATTTAGCATGTGCTGACTCTCGATCTGAGCAGACTGATGGAGGGAGGTTCACAGCAGACTGCAGGACAAAACACCTGCACAGGATCAGGCTGTCCAATCAAATCAAATCAACTGTTCAACAACAACATGATGACAGTCTGGACCTGAGCAGTCAGTGAACTGATCTGCATCTTCCACTGTTGGTATTGTAACATTATGACTGGGTCTGTGCTGTTTCATCCATCCATCCATTATCTGTAACCACCACCTCATCCTCATCAGCTAGCTATGTAGTCTATGAACATGTGGCTAAGCTGCATTACTTTGTGTCAAGTGAATATAATATTGCAAACAGTTCTGGTTTTATACAGCCGCTAATCAACTGATGCCATCAGTGCTCTGTCAGAGTTTACACATGTCCCCACATCATTTTTAGCTTTGTTTGCTGTTACGTTGTAAAAGTTTGTCACAGTGACTCGGTTTTGAGTCATGAATCAGATGACTTTAGACTCAACATGAAAAAAATAAAATAAAATAAATTAATTTTAAAAAGACTTGCAATGCAGCTTTGACTTATAACTTCACTCTACGACTTAGACTTGTTTTTGATACTTGCAAAAACAATGGTCTCTGTCCTGTCTGCTGCTTATCAGAGGAGATATCATTGTAAACATGGGACCGAGCATGCTCAGTGATGTCAGTCCAGCACAAAGCAGCACTCTAGAAATTGAAAATGAATTTGTGGACCAGTTTAAGAGCGGAGGTACGAGGGAATATAAACCCAGTGCTGTGATATGCTTATTTCACATGCTTAAATCGTTTTCTGACAACAATTTGAATCTATATCAGGATATGGACACAGTACAATATTTTGGGGGTATTTGTTGAAGATAGGTAAAATTAATTCATGACTCATTTAAAGTCACTCTGGATGAGAATATGACACAAACGCCTACATAAGATGTAAATTGTACTCAGCTGGCTTGCTGTCATGTAGAGTCTGTCTGCAGGCTGATAACACCGTCAAGCTTTAAAAGCAAAACTGTGAACGACAAAAGATTGAAGGAATGCTGAGAGACCGAGAATGTGAATGGCATAATTGGGAGGATTTGGAAGAAATACCAATGTACTAAAGCTACCTTTGTGTGACTCTGGGTCAGACTGTGTCTGTGCTGACTCAAATTACACAGATTCAATTCAAATGAAGAGCTGCATGATGCACCAGTCTGCTATGTTTGAACAAATGAGGTTTATGTGAAGCAAACATAATCTCCAACAGATGATTAAATGTTAGTCTCCATAAAAATTGTTTTTTAAGCTCGAGCATGGCAGTATGTCTTTTGCATCTGTCAAATGTGGAAGCTAAATACCTGTGCAGATTTCGCAGCATCACTTTTCACACATGGTGAATTTTCTGTTTTAAACCCTGGACTCTCAGCCATGCGGCACCGTAAACCCACTTTGATGTCTTAGCCGTTCCCACAGCGTCACTCAGCCAGGGACAGTTTTATGAGAAAATCTTCAGTCCGGGTGCATTAGTATGCTGACAGAGCAGCCGACCGAAGACACAGGAGAGACAGGCCGAGAGAAATGAGAACGATAGAGGGTGGTGAAATAGATAAAGGTTTGGGAGATGGAAAAATGAATTGTGTTTTTTGTGGGTGTACGTGAATGAAGAAGATGAATCCCTTTTATCGCTATCATCGCTCATTTCTGTCCTGCAGGGCCAGTGTGTCCTGTCACAGTGGGCTAGTAGGACACCGTTGTGCTTCTCTGTTCCCGTCCTCTCTCTCTCTCTGTTTCTGTTTCGCCCTCGTCCTTGTGCCTTTCAGTCTCAGACAGGATGAAGTCAGAGTTGGCAGTAAGGCACTGTGTCAGCTAAGTAGGACACTGGTCTCAGAGCGACAGTGGAGCCAAGCGGCAGATTAACATATCGCTACTGGCCAGATTAAACACCTCCAACTGTCTAACAGATGAGATAAACATGGCCCTTTTACTTATGCAGGGACAGAGTTAATAGCTCAAATGTCCCCTACAACACCCAAACAAACCAACCAGTGCTCCTATGCTGGGCAACCACCACAGCCCGGGTCGTAAGAAAGAAGAAACCATGTTAAATGTCAACATTAACTATTGGTTTCACATGGGAATCTATACAGCATGTGAAAGTCCTGTGTTTCAACCTAACCTCTTCTCTGAGTTGACTTGTTTGTCCTTTGCTTTTAGCATTACATTTAGCATAACATTTGCTAATTCAAAGTCCAGGCTCAGTCTTGGGTTAGGCTTGTGATTAGTTTTATTTGGTTATTTGATTAGATTTATTTGGTCATAGTACAAAATCTAATCTTGACTTGATGATGAAATTCAAGTCAGTAGGACCCATTCAAGTTTTATTCCAGAAGATTGACTGGCAGCTAACGCAGCTAAAAAGGATCTGTAACCGCTTATCCTCATCAGGGCTGGCAGGGCTGGAGGCTCCCAGCCTGGGACTGGGCGAGAGCCGGGCTACACCCTGGACAAGTTGCCAGTTCATCACAGGACACAGAGAGACAAACAACCATTCACACAACATTCACACCTAGAGACAATTTAGAGTCACCAGTTAACCTGTTAAGGGTTATGTGTTTGGACTGTGGGAGGAAGCTCCACACAGAAAGACCTTCTTGCTGTGAGGTGACAGTGATAACCACTGCACCACCATGCCAACCCTATTAGGAGCATGTGAAGGCATAAAGATACAATATGTTTTCACTGACTGACAGCCTATGATAAAAAACTAAGGTGGCTCCTGCCAACTCACCCTGCCTGAGCTGCACACAGGATCTACCATGTTTCCAAAATCTAATCTCTTATTGGTAATGAAGCGGTAAATCAAAGTGTCACTCTCAATCATGATAAGTCTATGTTTTGTTAGACTAAAAGTTATAGAATGACCTGTCACAAAACAAAACACAGCCCTGTTTTTAAAGATGGTGGCACAATGGAGAAGTGATTCACAGCAGCAGTCTGGTTTTACCAAAACGTTCACGTTCAAGTCATTTTGGCAGAAACTAATCCTTCATGTTCGGAGAAATCTCTGCCTATCTGTGAGTTTCTTCGCCTTCAGACAATGTCGGGAACAATCTGTCCTTCCAGAACAGATCCCGATGATCTAGACTGGCCTCAGTGCACAATCAAAGAACTGCAGAGCTGGTGACTGTCTCTGTGAGAGCACACCTCCTCAGTCTGGGCTCAAGTCCAATGACTTCTGATAGCATGCAAATGTTTTCTTATGTGCTAAGTCTAGTTGAGTTTTCTCAGTGTCACCACAGGGACGATGTTTGCAGTTGATCAGAGAGCAGCTCTGCTTTCTAACAATAGTGCTGACTCACTCCAGGCAATAAAGCGCTGCCTTTATCTGCCTGTAGGAGGAGGGGATGACACTTTCTTTAATCTAACACCAGACACCCTCTCTGAGCTGGATAAAACTATTAAATATTCAGAACATTTTTGTCAGGATTTGCACAATATTAATATTTTCATTCTGTTTTTTGTGAGTGTTCTGTCTCTGTTAAAAGATGCTCTCTGCTGTCAGCCGTTAATGTGAATGTCCTCCTTCCTGGTTGTCCACTCACTCTTTGAACTCTTTCTTGTGGATTTGTTGGAGTCTGGTTTGGTCCGGTCAGAGATATGAATCAGTGTACTGTTTCATGTACCTTGTCCTTCTCCAGTCCAAACTAAGGTACAATCTCTCAGGAGACTCTTATGTGGTGTGTGTCTGTTCCTGGTGTGATGTGAGGAGAATGTCTCTGCCTCTTCTCTCCATTCCAGCAGATTTCACCTGCATAATAATAATAAGTCTGATACCAGGATCAGTTTCTCTTCCACACTGTCTGGTAGTTGAATGTGTGTATGTCAGTCGTATTTCACTCTGATGACACGTTGCAGCCTGAGGTTATTGCTGTGTTTATCGAATGGATGTGCCGCATGCTGACATGTACATATTGTTGCTCTGTGTGTGCCGTGTCAAAGTAATGGCGTATATGGCAGAGTTGTGGCCATGAACAGATGGCCGCGCTGCACACGTCATACTTATCCAGTGACTCCTCTCCGGCGTTTATTAGCTGTGGGATGTTACAGCAGGAGTTCATGGGTAAGATCAATATTATGTCCCTGATGTGTCCCTCTGCTGCCTGCTGTGGTTTCAAAATGTTTCCAGCTGGATACTGATGGTGCTGTCGGATGACATCTTTTTACCCTCACAGCTGAGATGAGGAATACAAATTGTGATGTATGCTGACAGTCTGGAGCTGCCATGACAGCTGGAAAGACAACAGGACAGGAACACAAATGAAACTGTGTCGCCCTATCATCGCCTGCTGTCATCGTGCTCCTTGTTGTGCAGCATGTACTTAAAACCATTTCAGTTTTTATGTAGTGACATTCTGAAGATTTAGTTTGTGGAACACTCTGCTTTAACTTTCAGTTTGCCGCAGGTTGATCTGGGCACGGAAGCAATAACAGTGTACATTGTTTGCCACAGTCTCCCCGTACACATAGGGGCTTTGAACCTGAATTATTTTTTTTTCATATTTTCATACTTTATAAAGTTGACAAATAGACACACATCTAACAGTTACAAAGTAAAAGATGGTTATGCTTCATCACGATGAGACATGATGAGGGAGATGACCACAAAATACATATTTATCTTTTGAGGTGGTCCCTGCAGACCAGGCATGTCCAAAGTCCAGCCCAGGGGCCAGTCAGATTTCATGCACCTCAAAGCATTGTTTTTATAACATATTATTTATGGCCTGCTAGGATTGTCAGATACTGTATGATGGATAGAAGATACTATGTGGCTGATATGGCTTTTTTAAGTTGACATAATGAAGCATTTGAATGTGCTAAATATAACTTCTAAGAACATAACTGCTGGTGTTATGTACCTGTAGATGTGACACAAAATATTACTTTCTCAGAGTGATATGTTTTAGGTTTAAATGTTAAATTAGGTTTAAATTAAGTTATGTTTAAAATGAACATGAGGTTCAGATTTGTATCTTCAAACTTCATGCAAGTTTAACGTGTTCCATACAATTGATTCTTAGTTATCTGACTCCAGATGTGAAAGGCAGAACTGGTTTTTAGATTTGTTCACACCTGATTGGCTTAGATTTGTTTAGATTATCATTTTTAAAAAATGTGAAATTTAATTGTTACAGAACAGTGCATTTGTATGGAACTTTTATTCTTAATTTTTTCATTTTTTAAAGTTAGTATTGGCCCCCAGGCATCTTCACATTATCAAATCTGGCCCTCTATAAGAGAAGTGTGGACACCCCTGTAGACCATCATAGATTCACTACTTGACATGTTAGTAGATATTAGACCCAACAGCCACAAACCAAATTAAATTTCTGTGTGTCACTATTTTGCAGACTCAGATTTAGAAGCTGGTTCATGAAAAAACAAAGCCAGAACACACACACTCTGACACCGTGTCAGAGTTTAGTCCATGAATCCACCTGGACAGTCTCAGTTTGAGAGACATTTCAGTCTGTCTGTGGAGGTTTGCCTGGACTGAGCCTAACTCCGATGTCACCTCGGACGTCTTTTTCGCCACAGTGCCACACCCTGTCTGCATGTACCCGTACACACCTATTCACAATCCTTCAGACCCATCAAACTGCTTCCTTCCTGGTTGCATATGAACACAATTTGTAGGAGAATACACTATGCTGTGTCGGTATAAAAATCATACAGTGTGGTTGTTTGTGTTTTCAGTGAAGGTTCATTAATCTCTTGAGTAAATGCAGCCCAACATGTGTGCGATCCAAAGGACGGTCCAGGGTGTGCTGGTCCCAGGGGACTCTCTTAAACTGTACTTACACTCTGCTCCTTTGGGAAAATGCTGCAGTCATGCCTATAAGCAAAATCCCACATTGACTGGATTCTTCTCTGAGCCAACACATAAAAGAAGAGTGAGGGATTTAAAGGAGAGAGTTTCCCACATTTTCATTTCCTCCCCCTCTCTGCACTTTAAGTTCAGCCTTGCTTGGACGTTCTCATTGATTTTCAGTTCGATATATCTCTCTCTCCGGTGCTCAGTGGAGCTGTTTGTGTGGAACAGCTCAGTGATCATGAGGCCGCCGAAGCTGACTCACCCCTTTTTACATGTTGGACCTCAGTGTCATGGCTCAGTCGAGTCACTCTAACAGAGCTGCATCCTCACTAACAATCAGCTTTTTCAGGTTGTTACATAGTCTGGACAATGATTCTGTAACACTGTTTTTAACATAGAAGGAGGAGAGACGCTTTGACAAATCCTAAACACATTTTATCCGAATAGCTTGTGAGAGTGACATTAAGAATAATTCCTAAATCATGTTTATTGAAATACATATTGAGCAAACAAACATTGATTACACTGCATGTATTTTGATAGTCATATCAGAAGCAGGCGTCATCACCAGGCTTTAAGCTGTGCACTTGAATCCAACCTCAGCATCCTGATCGTCAGCACTACTGCTACTGATTTCAGTGTGGTATTCTAAACACTTGACAAAGATTCATTTTTCCTTTCATTTCCCCATTAGGACTGAAAAGAAATCATATGATAATAGATTATCATATGAAATATATGCTGGGGACACCTCTCACCCAGGCCACAGAATGTTTGCCCTCCTCCCCTCTGGGAGGCACTACAGGTCTGTCTGTTCCAGAACCAGCAAACCCCCACCACCCCACCCCAACCTCCATGGACTGACCCCCTCACTGCACACTTACCTGGTCTATTCATATATCTCTACACATATGTATATTACTCTACTATTACTCTACGCTCTATGTTACTGCTTTCTGAACTTATGGTTAAACTTGCTAAACTGTATTTTGTTGTCTTCGTACTTAAACAAATGTAGATAATTATTGATTCATCACAGTAACAATGAGAAATCCATATTTTTTTCATTTGATCTTTTTAGTCTTTCTTCTTGTTATCTAAATGTTCCTGTTTGTTCTATGCTAAAGGCTGGACACTCCAACTGTTTTAAACAGAGAATTCAATATTCCATCTAAATGAATTGAATTTATTCACATGGATTTATATAGATAATGCTGAATCATAGCAAGGGTTACCTCAGGTCACTTTCATATAGAGCAGGTGTAGATCTTACTCTTCATAAGATGTAAGAAGCCCTTCTACATTTATTCTAACAGAAATATTAAACAGTTCATCTCGTGTCATGTCTGGATGACTCCTCCTCTCTTCTCCTTTCTGTTGAAGGCATTCGGCCAGGCCTACTCAACCCAGCGTAAGGTGGCAGAAGATGGGGAGACCAACGAGGAAACGCTGCTGCAGGAGTCTGCCACCAAGGAGGCCTACTATATGGGCCGCCTCCTGGAGCTCCAGTCAGAGCTGAAGCACAGTCGGGCCACCGCCTCCAATGTTCAGGCGGACAACGAACACCTGAGCACACTGCTGCAGGAGCTGAGAGAGGTACAGTGCACTGCAGCAGAAATGATATCACGTCATATCATGTACAACAGATTTGACATTTAAAAACATTTGGAGAATCAACTCTGTGTCAGCTATGCCAAACCTGTCAGGCGGAAGGGTTATCTTGACTTGGGTGTCTAGAGCAGGTTTGGTTATTAGCAAAACAAAGATATTTATTATCTATCTATAGATTATTAATAAATAAAAACCAAACACCAGCCTGGAATCAGGAACCAGTAACCAAAATATGCAACAGTCTCAGAAAGGCGTTCACTTGGGAAATGCTAATATTTGCTATTTGCATTTACAAAGTGAGCCATGAGGAAGTGAATTGGAGCACTGACCATCAAAACCAGATGTTATTACAATATGCACAAATAATCACAGGCAACTGCACTCAAGAATATAATGACGCTCATTTAACTTTAGCAACACTGTATCGATAACCAGTAATACTTTCTATTAATGAAACATTAATAATACAACTCAAACATTAACAGAATGCAACAGGCGCGTACCAAATGTGTGTCTGTGTATGTGTGTGGATTTAGAGGTGTGAATGAATGGGTGGAGCTAGGAGGGGGTGCAAGTTGGTGGCAACCACCCAATACATGTGCTCAAGACAGCGTCCGAGGCGGATTCAATACAGCTAAACTGATCATATTAAATATGGTCTCACAGATCAACCCAATAAACCAGATATCTCCGGAACCACCGGACACACGCAGCAACTGTACTTATCTTCTATAAATGAAGTTCAGTGCACTGTTCTCCATGCCATGGTCACCAAGACCAACACAACAAAACAGATCTTTTCCGACCACCGGGTGACTCACTGTAACTGTATTTATTAATGTTAGCATTTATTATTTACCTCAAATAATAAAACACAGACCAAAGAGAAAGATTTACACAGTCACTGGGGGAGTGCTGAAAGCAGCTGCCACCACATGTGAATGAGGCACAGGGAAAACTTCTCACACTCAGTGTACACAGCAGTATAACACAAACGATTGATTTATCTCTTTCTTAGAAAAAAAGAGGCTGAATCTTATACTCTTAATGACATCACAGCCGCTCCACAGGAACTCAAGGAGGTATAATGCGGTTTTGGTGTGGCTATTTTGTTCAGGCTCTATTGCATGTTGTCCTTGTTCAGCCACATGGTAGGTCCTAACAGGAGACCCAAGTCTGTCAACATGTTTTGAGAGAAACAAACAGGAAATGGTAAAGAGGTCCTCAGAGTTTTAGTCCACCACAGACTTTTTTCTTTCTTTGTCACTCTCTCTCAACAATGATGTCATGTAAAAGCCAGTGATCTCCAGTGCAGATTCCAGTCATCTTCTTGGTTTATTCCTATTATTATATCTCTGTTTCTCTAAATTGTCTCAGCAGAGCAACGAGATGTTGGAGCTACAGCGCAGCCGGATGCGGGAGGAGATCAGGGAGTACAAGTTTCGAGAGTCACGGCTCCTCCAGGACTACACAGAGCTGGAGGAGGAGAACATCTCCCTGCAGAAACTGGTGTCAACACTCAGACAGAACCAGGTACAGATGAACCACACTCATGTATGGACGTTCCAGAAGTGCAGGACAGAATGTTACAGAACGTTACACTGGTCTAACGGAGTTTAAACTGCAGATTGTTATCTCTGACCCAAATGCTTAAATATTTTTGTATATTGCATATACATGTTTCCAAATGTCATGTCACAGCCACAAACAATTATGATGTCACAGAGAAATAGAACACATTCATTCGTGATGTCAAGGTGGAATAGAACGTGTATCATTGTTATGTCAGAGCACAATGGAATGTGTGTAATTGGGATGTCAAAGTGGAATAGAATGTATGGAATTCTGATGTCACAACGGAATAGAATGCATCCAACTGTGATGTTACAGCGGAAGAGAAAGCATATAATTGAGATGTCACAGCAGAGAAGAACATGATTATCTTTCATGTCACAGAGGAATAGAATGGGTATAATTGTGATGTGATAGTGGAATAGAATGCATGACATTGTGATGTCACAACAGAAGAGAAAGCATATAATTAAGATGTCACAGCGGAAAAGAATGCGTATAATTGTGATGTCACAACAGAATGGAACATGTTCAATTATGATGTCACAGTGGAATAGAATGCATGTAATTGTGAATGCGTCCAATTGTGATGTCACAGTGGAGTAGAACATGTTCAATTGCGATGTCACAGCGGAACAGAACACATATAACAGAGATGTCACAGTGTAAAATAACATGTTAGTTTTGACGTCACTGCAGATATGTCTAACCTCGTCTGACCTTGTATAATTGAGGCCAGTGCCAAATAGCCATGCCAATGCCATAGTGGAATGGAATGTGTGTAATTGTTATGTCACAGTGAAATAGGATGTGTGTAATTGTGATGTCATAGCGGAATTGAATGTATACAATTGTGATGTTACATGGGAATAGAATGGACCCAATCATGATTTCACAACAGAATAGAATGTATCCAGTTGTGTTGTGACTGTATAATTGTGTACAATTACAGTACAAGTATGTAGAAGGTTTTTCAAATTCTCCTGTTTTAGGTGGAGTATGAAGGCCTGAAGCATGAGATCAAGGTCCTGGAGGAGGAGACAGAGCTCCTGAACAGCCAGTTACAAGATGCGCTGCGTTTGAAGGACATCTCAGACGGCCAACTGGAGGAGGCGCTGGAGTCTCTGAAAAGTGAGCGTGAGCAGAAGAACCACCTGCGCAGAGAGCTGGTTCACCACCTCAGCATGTGTGATGTGGCTTACACCGGCAGTGCCCACCTGACGTTCACCTCCGCCCCGCCCAGTGGCAATGCCACCCCAACAACTCTGCTCTCTCCAAACGCAGAAGAGCCAATGAGGTGGATATTACACACATTCAATTCCATTTTATTTCCATATGTTCTGAATCATAACAACTTATTTCACTAAACACATAGAGCAGGTATAGACCATAATCTTATAATATTTGAGCAAACATGAGCAAGAACCACAGAACTGATTCGAGCCTGTATGCTTTTCTAATGGTTTAATTATATTTGTGCATGTTAGTTTGTGCTCTTTTACTCTCTTCATTGTGCTGGTTATAAATCTCTCTGTCTAATTTTCTATACTTGCCATCTCCTGGATTTTAAAGATGCTATACTGTACTGTCTGTCAGATGTAATGGCCACCTTCAGGGTACAGCTGGAGTAGGCACAGCTGCAGGGTCTGTGTCCAGGGCTAATGGAGAGTACCGAGGGCCAGGTCGGAAAACTGAGGTGACGGCAACATCAGACCTCTTCAGTGAGATGAACATGACAGAAATCCAGAAGCTCAAACAGCAGCTGATGACGGTGAGTCTGCTCTCTGATCAGCCAGATCATGTCCATATGATTTACTTGAAGAAAGCTTGTGCTAAAAATTACATTTAACTAGAAGATGGTAGCACATAACAGGTAGTGTAATCACCAATTTTAGTTGCTCAGACTAAATGACAAATGTCATTACTGGCACAACAACAGTGATGCAGTCATGACTCAAAGGGGAGCATCAATTCAGCAAAATACCTGCAAGCTAAACCATGAAGTGCTCCAAAGGTTATCAGTAAAGTCTTATTAAACTGATAAACTGACTAGTGTATAGAGGCCAGAGCAGGGGGGGTTATGATCTGTTGGAGGCGTGGCATTTTTGGCTCAACCCTGAATGTAGCTGCAAAGATGAGATGATTGAACAACTCTTGTGAAGTTGGAGAACATTCTTAGACATCCAGGGCTTGATTCAGAGAGACAAGACTGGAAGTAAGACAAACAGATCTCTGTCCAAAGTTCAAAAATACACTTAGCAACACGTGTAAAGCTCGCTGAGTAACACATATCTTGTTTAACGCACTGACATAAAAGTGATATTGATCTTCTTAGAAGGAAGGACTGTTGAACTATTCTTGGAAATGTCTGCAATTTCATCCTGACATGCAGTACTCAAACAGCCCATTTCTCTCTTTCTTTGCTAATTTAGTTGCAGACCACCACCATAACCCCAGGATGCTATTCAATACCATATATGGAATTAGTGATCCTCATATTCTGAACTTCAGTGCAGCCCCACCACATGTAAAGAACTTATTTCCACAGCAAGATCTCAGGTTATTTTTCTTTTAAAACTATCTCTTTTGTAAAGCTAAAGGAAACAATATGGAAGTCTACAACCTGTGCGCTAGATCAGGGGTCCAACCAGGGGTCCATGACCCCTAGGGGGTCCGCAGAGGTTCTGCAGGGGGTCTGCCAATTTTTGTCATAATAATTGATTAATTTTCACCAAAATAATTTATGAGAATTAAAAAATATATAACAAAAATGATACTGAGTAAACTGCAAGCATTAACATGCAATAATAAGCTACTTTTACAAAAACTATTACTATTTATATATTATTTATAAATTATTCTATTATGCATGAACTTTGTATCAATCATAAAAACATATAGGCTAATAACCCAGTATATAAATAGGGTAATAAGGTGAAATAAAAGATGAATAAAGTAAATATGAAAGTTATTATAGGCCAGGCTTAAAATGATGATAAAAAATGATTACATGTGGGGGTCCCTGTTCTGTTTGTCTCTTGTCCAAGGCGTCCATGGGACCCCTGCTCTAGATGCAATCCTAATATTTAAAGAGGTCATTTATCTGTGTGTCCCACCAGTTCCTAACAGTTCATTAGTCACTGGATACCTTTCTTTCAGTTTTACATGCCTTTGACTTAATTGAGCTGATAATAGGTCTATCTCTAATTAGTCATTTCAGTTTAAGAATCAGTTTTAGAATCCTCTTTGGCTTACTTAACTCCCTATGCCACACTGCCTGAAACCTAAGGGGTCATATTTGACTTTAATCTTACCTCTGATGAGCAAGTAAGCATGAATTGGCTGTAGCGTTTCATTACCACAGACTGAGCGATCTGGTAGACTCTGGGTTGTTGAACTGGTCTTTTGTACGGATTGTACTGATCACAGATTGACTGGATGATGAAGAGCAGGTGATGAGGTAATCAGGCAAGTGAGAGGGAAACTGGAGGTCAGGTCCAGTGACATACAGACAGGGGGGTTAGACCCCAAACTGTGAAATTTACTTCCACCAACATCTCTATGCATGTTTGAAACATTTTCATAATGTCCCAGTGTTATACATGTCATTATCTCTAGATATGTTTTATGTATATACCATGTGGTGAAGCATGTGCACCTTCAAGACCTTCAAACCTGTTGGAAAACCAAGCAAGCTGTCATTAAAGCAGTGAGAGTTTTATTGTTTATCTTCGGTTCCTGCTGCTTTCAGAATCCAGCCACAGACTGCTCTTTAGAAAAACACGGGTAATGAATAATTTACTGTAAAGCCATGCTGTCATACAGTATCCCCACTGCGTAAAGCATCCTGTCTTTCACTTTCTCCCTTTGTCTCCTCCTCTCTCTCTCACACACACACACACACTCATTCTTGTTCAGCTTTCTCTCATATGTTCACGAGCTCTCAAGGCATTTATCAAACGTTACAACCAATTACTTAGTGCTCAAATCACCACAAAGCTTATATGATGTGTGTATAGTACACACACATCCATGTGTGTGTATCTGGTTCAGTTCCTGTAGGTGTAATCCCATCCATCCACCTGCTCCCTGCAGGCTCTCTGATAGGCTGTGCTGCAGGAAGAGTTTATTTATATCTCAGCTGACACACTACACTATCGACCACTCTCTGGTTGATGGGTGGGTTTCATTGCTGCTTCTGTCTGCTCTTTTTAAATTTTAATGAATCCACTTTTGTACTGCAGCGTTGTTTCTTTATACCTGATAGAAGCTGAAGTATTGTCTTTAATTAGAGGAGTTCCATCAGCGGGCTCATGTTTGAAAGATCATTCAGTTTAAAAGATCTGCAACAGTTGGGTCATGGGTTGGGAGAGACAAAAAGTTAAGTCAGGTTGTGCCAGACAGTCGGGCTCTTTGCTGAGCATCTGTGCAGTGGCTCAAATGAATCTGATCTGTGTTTGACATAATGCTAATGTCCATCTGAAGGTGCTCAGACTTACTCCAGAGATATGAAAATAATAATACACACAGTTATCTTTACCTCATAGAACAGTGTATCCTCGAGGCTTAGCAAACGTGCTGATCTTTCCTCACAAAGCATGAGCAAAGTCGACTTTTATCTGAACATTTTGAAACCTAATTTACCTTTCCCTTTATCGTCATATGATCACCATCTTATCTTACCCATATGTACTTCATGTTCATCCTCATGACAATACACGTAGAGCACCAGATACAAACAAACTGGGGAACCACTCATCAAAAACAAAAACAACAAAAAAAAAAAAAAAACCTCAGGATTACACATCCTCTTTATCTGTCCCATTTTGGCTCACTGATATGAGCTCTTTTCCGCTTGTTTCATCTAACATGTCTTGAGCACATAGCAGCTCTAGCTACATCGATCCAATGTGATCTGACTTTGATGTCAGCTGTATGACAAATCCGCAGGCTGCTCATCTTTGTGGTCACCAATTCAAAGGTCCACCTGGAGAATTTCCATCTCACTGGCTGTTGTAGGCTCACTCAGTTATTAAGAACATAAACATGTTTCAAGTAATAGAGGCAGACCAGGCAGGTTCAGAGGGTTCCAGTTCATTTACAAAAAGACCTGGAGCAGAGTTTTACCTAAGATCATTGTGATAGGTGAGTTGGGAACAGTCGTTTAGGAAGTCAGTGTAGCATCCTGTTATCTGGACTCTACCTTTGCAAAGACAACCACTCAGAGGATTTAAACTTCAGTACAGTATTGAAGATGAAGCTGCAGAATTTGATCTGGACTTGATTTTTATATGTGTTGTGCATGTATGTGTGTAAAAGATGACCAGGATCATACCATGCTGTTTCCCTAATCTTGCTGCTGCCCCCTGTAGGTTGAACGTGAAAAGGTAGCACTGATGAGCAGTCTGCAGGAGTCCCAGACTCAGCTCCAACACACCCAGGGGGCCCTATCCGAGCAACATGAGAAGGCCCTCCGCCTTAGCCAGAAAGTCATTACCCTCCGACGCCTGCATCGAAGGGCCCAATCCAGTGCCACCTCTCATCTCAACCATGAGGTTCTGATGGAGCTGGACAGGAATGAGGAGGATGAAGAGGGAGAAAAAACTGAAGACGATAAGAATGAGACACTGAACAAAAGTCAGGTATTTTCATACCAGACACCAGGTCTGGAGATCCTGCAGTGCAAGTACCGTGTGGCTGTGACAGAAGTGGTGGAGCTCAAGGCAGAGGTGAGAGCTCTTCACGACAGATTGGCTCAGTGTGTACAGGGGGCAGCAGAGGAGAAGCCAAGGCGAAACATTCATCTCCAGAAGCTGGAAAGACAGGTCGCCTCATTGGAGAAGAGCTGCCGGGAGGGACGGGAGAAGGTAACCATGTCACGCTGACTGTGTCTGTTTGAACAGAATGAGAGATAGTTACAGAGATAATGGATTTCCTCTGTCCTCTCAGATTTCTAGCCTGGAGTTGGAGTTGAAAACAGCTCAGTCAGCAGCCAATGAGAGCCAGGGGGCGTTAAACGTGGCTCAGGATGAGTTGGTCACGCTGAGCGAGGAGCTTGCCCAGCTGTACCACCACGTCTGTCTGTGCAACAATGAGACACCCAATCGTGTCATGCTGGACTACTACAGGTCTGACTGTTGTTTTATTAGTAGGACACATGTAACATCAAAAGCTGGAGCAAGATTTCTCAAAGTGATCAAGGCTCCACATGTGGTGCCTGCATTAGAGGGAGGGCTGCATGTAGGACCTCCTTGGCTAGCAAAGCTCCTCCTAGAGTTGTTCCACCCTTTGTGTCCACCAGTTCTTGAGCACTAGGAACATTTTTTGCCACAGCAAGCAGCTCAGGCTGACTTAGGCTGTTTGTGCAGTGAGGCACCAGTTGTGATGCATTTTTGGTCAAACATCTTGGTCAGGTAGGGATACCACCCTTAAAGGGCAGGGTTTGTCTACTGGAAGGGCATCCTATAGGGCACTTTTTATCTACCATAAGATAATTCAAGAGGGTACTTTTAGCAGTAGAAGATAGGCTGGCTGTCAGACCTCACCTTGATAACACCAGGTTGGAGCATTTACCTCACTCAATGTTCTACTGGTGCAAAAAAATCAAATTCACTTTGTTTTTCTTCCAGACAAGGCAGAGGGCTTAGGGGCCTAAGTGCCAGTCTTAAAGCCATGTCTTCAGACAACAGCAAAGTTCTCCTCACACCACGCCTTGCCAGGCGGCTGGCCGCTGTTGCTTCGACGACCTCAACTTCTGGGGAGTCACGGAGCCCTTCAGAGTCTCCATCCAAGGAGCCCTTATCTGGGGAGGGTGGAAGGGAGGAGAAGGAGGGGGACACAGAGAGCCTCCACGTGCCATCTGAGCAGAGCCTGCCGCCCTGCACACCTCCGACCCGCTCGCCCAGCATCAGTGCCTCTTCGTCATCGTCATCATCATCATCACCTGCCCTGGAACCAGTTGGTGAGCTGCGCAGGGAGCCTATGAACATCTACAACCTCAACGCCATCATCAGAGACCAGGTAGAACACAGTTCTCAGTCTCTATCTCCTTTCTTTCCCCTTGTCTCTACAGAATTTGTTTCTATTCCCTCTTTTAATTTCTTCCCTAAGATACAACACCTTTAGAAAACTCTGTCTGTTTCGTCCTGCTTTTTCAGCTGTGTATTATGCTTCCTCTCCTCCTCCTCTCTTCTCTTTCTCCACACATGAAATTCTTCCTTTTGGCCTCCTTATAACTCATAACTCTTCTCCACCCTCAGCCCTTTCTCACTCTCGCTTTCCCTCTTAAAGACCTTGAAATGGATCCTTATCTCCTCATCCTTACCTACTATCTCCTCCGCCTCTCTCGTCTTCTCTCCCAGGTGAAGCACCTCCAGCGGGCAGTAGACAGATCTCTGCAGCTGTCTAGACAGAGAGCTGCAGCCAGGGAACTGGCCCCTATTCTGGATAAGGACAAAGAAAGCTGCATGGAGGAGATTCTGAAGCTCAAGTCTCTGCTCAGCACCAAGAGAGAGCAGATAGCAACCCTCAGACTGGTGCTCAAGGCTAACAAGCAGGTTAGCTATGTGAAGTATTCATGTTATGAGTGCAACTGAATGATACTGACAAGTGTAACAATGGTTTGGACTCATACTCATTTGGACTAATAATGTGGCATGACTGTTGGTCTTTACATGCAGCTGACTTCATCATGATGTTTGGGTCATAGGACCAAGATTCCTCTCTAATCATATTCTTGTCAAATAAAGGATGTATGACCAAACCTTTGCAAAGAACTGAGATGCCACATCAGCTTAATCCGGATGATAACCTGACAACACTCTAACCAGACACAAAAGACAGAATAATATGAAAAAGCCAACAGTGCTGGCTTTAACAATACCTCTAGGGAATGAGTCCAGCAGTTTATAGTCCAACTGTTTATGGGCCTACACTTCCCTGAAACACATCAACCAATATGGATAATTGAAGGACTTAGTTGGCTGTCCCAAACATTTTATATTACCTGTTTTATACGGCTTCTCCCCAGTGAATGTGTGCATCACTGATACAATGTAAATTGATGCTACAGCTAACATTATCCACTGAGAGAATGTCTGGCCAATCCGATTTGGATTTACACAGAGTGCAAACTATACTCTAGACAATGACAATTTTAATGCCACAATAATTCAGCCTCCACGAGTTTCATGAGTCACTTCCTGTAAAGAGTACTAAAGACTCAGGCTGCATTAGCTGCACTGTAAGCACTGTTTTTATAGCAGTAGATTCAAACAGTGTAGCTTTCATATGATTAAATGTGATAACAGGAAATGTAACCTGCGCTAAGGAAAGTCAATGTGAACAGAATTAATGATCTGTGTGTGTGCATGTGTTCACCCAGACGGCAGAGGGGGCCCTGGCCAACCTGAAGAGTAAGTATGAGGCGGAGAAGTCCATGGTGACAGACACCATGATGAAGCTGAGGAACGAGCTGAAGGCCCTGAAGGAGGACGCTGCCACTTTCTCCTCTCTGCGAGCCATGTTTGCCACCAGGTCAGAGAGGAAACAGAGGATACTTAAGTCTACTACTCAATATTTTTTTAGATTAACATTCACACACAACATTCCCACATTGATGAGGGCTATATGCTAACTTAGTTCATAGCAAAGTGAAACTGGAATTAAGTGACTCATATTTTCATTAGTCTTTCACTTTTATAGAAGAGAGAAGACTCTTGACTCTTGTGTCTCTACTCTATGACTCTTGTGCATGCATGGTAAATATGTAGCCAGCCACTGACTAGCCTAGCTTAGCACAAAGATAGGAAATGGGCTAAGAGCTTGGCCAGCTCTGTCTAAAGGTAACAAAATCCCCCTACCATCACTTCTCAAACTCACATAATGAGTTACATACCGTTCATTCGAACATATAAAAACTTGAGTAAAATGCTTGTTCAAGAAACAGACGTAAGATTAGTCTTGTTCATCTCTTTCATTTTGATTTTCTTTCCTTATCTCTCCAGGTGTGACGAGTATATGACCCAGCTGGACGAGATGCAGAGGCAGTTGGCTGCAGCCGAGGATGAGAAGAAAACTCTGAACTCCCTCCTGCGGATGGCCATCCAGCAGAAACTGGCCCTCACCCAGCGCCTGGAGGATTTGGCCTTCGATCAAGAGCAGACCCACCGCACCCGCGGGAGCAGGCTAGCGCGCAGGAAGGCCACCACCCCCAAAGTAAGTCCACCGGCCTCCTCTTCAGCCTCCAACCTAGACCAACCCTCCACTTCAGCCTTGGCCCCAGTTAGCCTCTCCCTTTCAGGCCTTACTAGTCCTACGTCAGTTCTTCCTGATGATCCCACTGTGCCCCTTAGCCCGTCTGTGGTCAGTGCAGCTGCTGCAGCTCTGGCCTCTGTTCTCACCTCCCCTACGTCACACATACCCCCTCGCAGTCCATCATCATCAGCAGTCACCTCATTGGCTGGCCCTCCAGTGCCAGAGAACCCCCCTTCTCTGGAGGCCCCATCCTCTCCTTCAACGCGGACCTCACCCTCAACCCCTCTGAGACTGGCTCACTCTCAGTGGACCCTGGGGGTGCGGACGTTTGTGGTTGACTCCCACAGTTTCAGTGTCAACATCTCCCCCGCTCCTCCCCGTAGCTCTGGCCTCTCCCGGCACACCCCAGACTCTCAAGCCTCGCCCTCATCCACCACCACCAGGCCCACCCAGCCAGGATCTGCCCCCTCCTCTCCCTACCGGTCCCCTGTTCTTGGGCTAAGGCGCTCCACATGGAGCCCCTCAGCCCGAACTCGTCCATTGTCCAGCCTGACACGCTCTTCTGTCCTCCACACTCCTTCATCCTCCTCTTACTCCTCCCATTCCCCTTCTTCGTCTAACAGCTATTCCTCTGCCTACTACAGCTCCTCTTCTGCTTTTACCCCCTCTAATTCCTACACCCACTCCACCCACTACACACCCCTCTACCCCAGATACTACAGTTCTTACCGGCCTCGGCAATGATGCCCTGCTCTAAGCCCTTTACTGTAAGCCTTTTGAAGGCTTTTCCACCATGCTCCTTATTGACAGTAAAACTGCAGCTCCCATCATCCTTCTCTTTTTGTCACCTGAGAGAGTATGGGCTCACAGAGAGGAGGACAGAGTGGTTTCCTGTTTCCCAGTTCCCTGTTTTCCTGTGCCTACACTTTGGCCAATGGGTTCTGAATGTTCAGTGACTTTGCTCAGGGATTTGACGTAAGGAGCACAAGCGGCCCGGCCTTCCTTTTATTCTGAGGCTGCTGATTGGTCCACAGGAGGAGGATAATAGAGACTTTTTAATGAGAGTTTTTAGCATTTAGGTTCTTCAGGTTGAGACCACTCATGCATGAAGTGATTAAAACACAGAGACATTCAGACATTGACTGGCTTCTTGGTGGACACATTGATAGGATCGAACGAGGGCCATGACACATTAAAAAACCTCCTCTATATTCAATGTAATATCCACTCTGTTTTAAATGGTAGTGAGTCTCATATACTGTATACACAAACACTGTAAACCATGCCATTCAGTGCAAGCATTCTCCTTTGATGATGATGCTTAAGGGTTCTCTGAAGGTTAGAGAATCAAATTTGATTTGATTCTCTATGATTCAAAGAAATGAGTTATATGAAATGTTCTTAGCTGTTTTGGATGGCCACACAGATGGTGGGGTGAGATGTCTGTTGTCCTAGAGAGGGGTGAGACATGATGATCTGTCCTCAAAGGAGCTTGTGGTATTGCAATCTGTGATGGTGGTAGTTGTGTGAAGAATAAAAGAGAGCCTGTATGTTTTATGCCTACACACACAAGGCCGGTCACTGCAGCCATGCCAAGTCAACATGCTTGTTATATTGTTTCAAAAAGTTACAAAGCCCCATGAATTCCAATGTTGGAAGGCTGAGGATACACTGTTTGAGAGGCTGCTTGGCCTTCCAACATGAACAATGAAACATACTGACTCCTTCATGGTTTCAGCTTTGATTTCACTCTATAATCTCTCTCACACACTTATTGTATGATGATACAGCTGTGGACAACGATTGATGAACTAGTCATTGGTATATGTTCCGTCACACTTTCCAAAATGAATACATTAACGCACCTCAATGGGGGTATACTTCTTCATTTCTTGTCCAGGGTTGTGGCCATCATCAGTCTGCTCCTCTCTAGCACCACCTAGTGGTTTCTTCTTATATAGCCATGTACACAGCTATGCATGTTCACATTTGGATGCTCTTATACTGCAGACTTCCTTCCCCTTCCATGTTAAAAATGGATCTGATAGAGGTGCAGGCTGTATGGAAGGTTGTGGTAGTATGAGAAGGCGGAAGGGAGGTGGAGCGCTCCCAAACATGGCATATGACCAGTGTAGGATCAGCTGAATCCCATAGTCTAGTCACTGTAAAAAGAAGCAATATGACTTGGAGTAATCTCTGGGATGTGTCTTAATAGTCTGACGTTGATTTCTCCTCATTTCTCATTTGAACCTGATTTAAGTATATTGTATATTTAGCATAAAACAGTAACGATGAAAAAATCGTTCCTGCAAAAAACTAAATTAAAAACAAGACAAATTTGCATGTAACAAAAAGATCTGAATCCTTGTGCAAAGCAGCTGATTTGTCATTCTTTGCTCATTTTTGGACCCAAAACAAGACCAAACCAGTTGTTGATTAAATCTTTAAATCAGTCAGTCAAGATAATACTTTTTTTCTCAAAACAAATAAATCCCCCAAATAGTGAAATTGGGGAACTCACTCAACAAACAGTTGATTTAAAAAAGTACAAACACATCTTAACATCCACACCCTGACAGGAAGAGGAAGAGATTCAAGACTATTCTGACTCACCATCATGGCTGACTTCAGAGTTATACACAATGTAGCACCGTCTTGTGCCTCTGATGCCATCTGCAGAGGTTGGTCCAGTAACACAGAAAGAATGTATTCAGGTGGAAGGCTTGTTCACAGCACTGCACCAAACTCAGGGAGCGTGACATACGTCATTCAACCTGGAATGACAACCAAACCTGACTGAGAGAACACATCTCCCAGGTTAGAAATGAAGGTTAGAGTAAAATTCTAGTGACGTTAAAGGAATTCTGAAATGAGAGAAGAATGATATCAATTTCATCTGGGTGTCCAGTACAGAGACAGGTGAGGTTTGTGTAGCACAAAGATTTCAAACAGGGGGAAACTTTTACTATAATTTATGATTATCTTAAATTAGCTGAGTCAACTGAACAAGAGTCTGGATTTTATTTCAGATATTCTTTTTGTAACTGACAGTGATGGTAGCAGCCATTTTGGAGGCTCGTTGACACTTTGACACTTTCTGCCAATTAGGCAGTAAAGAAGCTGTCAGTGATTCCTGATATCTTTGTCTCGGAATTAGAACTAGGAGGCTGGGCTGAAGTATTTTTCCCACTCTGCTGCCCATAATTACAGTCTTACAGGAACTATTTTGTTTGGCTATCATATATGGTTAAATAGGAAGTCACCAGTACATCCACACCTCTGTACTGGATTCACAGATGGATGTTGAGCTTGTCATTCTTCCTCAAAATGTTTTTTGATGAAGGATAGCATCAACATATCTGTGATCCTACCAGTTCAGCACACATGATACCGTATTCCCTGTGTCTGTGTGTGCCTTACAAAGCCTATTATACAGCAGTGTAGCCTAATAACAAATGCCTGTCTGGAAACCTTTTTTAATGTGCTTACTTTAGTTTTCATTTCCACACTTGCACCTCAAGCTTAAATGCTGGTTTTCTGTGTGTTTTCTTTGGTTTGGATTGCTTTCAGTGCGGTGGAAATCACTCAGCAAAGTCATATAAAACTTACCTGTCAGTAGATATTTTTTTGTCTGGGTGCTGTCCAGAATATGAACTTTGCAAATATACAACCCATGTACACCTTCCTTTTTCCCATTTGCATCATCGGAACCTTTAATCACCACTTTTCTTCTTTCTTTCCTTATTAATTCAGGCTATCACTGTTGTCTGTTGACTTTTGTTTTTTGTCTAATACTGTAAATGGCTGCACCCTCTTGACTACAACACAGAAGTTTTTCAATATGCAACGTGGGGCAAAAACTCATTTGACAGCACCTTTATTTTTCAGACTACTGATTGGCTCTTTTGAAAGATGTCTTTGCCCCAACGGGCCCACATCTGGTCTTTTTTTTATTTTTTCCCCCTATTGTTAACCAATGAAGCTCTACAGTCTATATTTTTTAAAAGATGAAATAACATTTGAGGTGGAGACTTCTTTACATTTTCTGTAATGCTCCAATGATTTCCTAACGGAACATTGTGAAAGTAAGAATGAAGGAAAAGTATGATGACAAAATGTTTTAGATGGTTGGTGGTCAGTCAGAACTAAAGCCAGTCAGGTTCTTTGAAGCTTGACCTCAGTGTGTGATTTGAATCAGATAACAGGAACATATATTGATAACTCTCTTTAGTGGACATAATGTAGTACAAATCACATCATTTACTGCTGACCGTTTTTCTAAATGATGCTGTATAATATATTTTTCCTTCTACTTGACTTATTTACTTGAAACTTGCTGATTTTAACGTCACAGCACATAGTTTATATATGTTCTGCATCTCTGACTACAATAACTTGGGCATTTCAGTTATTGAGCAGCTCATACAATTTATTACAGGAAGAATGCTAAAAATAATTTCATGACAGGAAATACTGTCAGCTACCTATGAGATTCATGTCATGGCATCAGTGTGCTCAGTGCTGTCACTAGGTGGCTGGAAGACATAGTACAGCAGTCAGTGAATAAAATGGCTACCCGCTAGTGTAAATTGGGAAGAGTATCATATTTGTAAAAGGTCATGTTTTTTCTGTTTGTGACTTGTACATAGTTTTTTTGCTGCCTCATAGGTCATTAAGAGAGCCATGTGCTGAGTTTGTATTTTTTAACACTCCTGCCGTTACAAATGTTACGAGCTGCTGAAATGACCATGTTGCAGGAGATAGTGATGTAGAAAATACGGTGAGTGTTCAGTTTTGTCCATTGCTGTGTGATGATGCAAAGAACTTGATTTGAACACATTAGTGAAAAGAAAGAATGACTTAAAAAAATGTAATACACAGATTTTTGTCAGCAGTAATGTTGATGAGTTTAAATGAAGGTCCATATAACCAGTAATAATACACCCTCAACCATGTGGAACCATTGATGCTTCATTAAAAGGAAGATTTGATGTTAACTTGAAATGTTTTTTTTCGATCTGGGTGAAATGCGTTTGGTAAATATTAGTGTCTGCTGTCATTGTCTCAGCTAGTCAGCAATATTGCAGTTATTATTGCTTAGACAGACTAATATTTACTATATTATGGTATATTTACCTTCATTTACATTTCTAAGATTCAACTGTTAAGGTGAATCCAAAGTGGTCTCAAATAGAAGAAGAAGAATCTTGAAACATCTGGTGTGGATGTAATCTAAATTTTGGCTGAGGTAAAAGAAGGAAACCAGTGTGATCTCCTCTCTGTGATACCCTTGCTCTGTCCAAACAGACAAATTACATGCACTGACACACACACACAGACACACACAGACACACACAGACACACACCTGTTCTCCCTGTTCTCCACCAACATACAAACTATTCATAAATTTTGATTAGGGGAAAATTTTTTACCAATGACAAGCTGAAGTCTGTCAAATGTCGTTTTCTGCCCCATGGTGCACCTATTGGAAAGCTAGTTGTATAGTTTCATGTATGTGTATGTAGGCCCACCAGCTGGCCTGCTCTTTGTGTACTCGTTGTGATATGCCAAGTGTTGAAGGTTGGTTTGGAGAGAAAGACACTGTAAAGGATATTTGTTCAGTGTGATATTGAGGTACTTACCATACTATATTGTATTGGTGAAAGTATTCATTTCACAGTTTTTTTTTTTATCATTGTTTTCCCCAAAAGCATTGCATTATTGCTTTCTTCTAATCCAGTGAAGGAGTTTTCTTATACAGACATTCCATAAAGACATCATCTTATTGACAGAGTGAAAGGTAGTGTTATAGGTCTAACTGTTAACAAACAAATGGCATACTCTTTTCCTTAGTACGTGACTGAGACTAAGAATATGTTGGGAGAGCTCTAGGTTAGAATTTTTAAAAGGCAGCTACACTATCTACATAACCAAGAAACCTTTGCACACCATGATTGTAGTAGCCACTCAGAGAACCAAATACCTTATGTGTGTGGGTCCTCTCAAGTTTGGTCTGTCAGTGGAACAAACTGAAGCTGTTATTGCTCAAAAAGTGCCATATATGACCAAAACTTGTTGATACAATCAACTGAAAATAAGTATAAGTAATAAGTAAGTAATAAATAAGTAATAAGTAATAAGTAAATAAGTAATAATATTGTTTGTGACCATGTAGGTGAATTTGGGGCCTGTACATAAAATAAAAAAGTAGGAAGGAAGAATAAATAACTAAAATAACAGCAAGCAAATTCCATCACACTGAGCAAAGTACATGTAGTGATGCTGCAACAGTACAGAGATAATCCAGCTATATATCATACTGTAACCTTGCTCAACAGTGTCTAGACCAGGATTATACATTTTTAAAATTCAGTGTAAAATCATTCCCCACAAGACCTTTGCAGGTTGAGGCTAGTCAATGGGCTATGGATAGTCCATGTAAGGCTGTAACAATAGGAGGAAATGGAGGCCTGCATGGTGTAGGCATAGATGAGAAACCAACAGTTATGATGATGTATAGTTTTCAAAAGATTGTATTGAGTTACAGAACCTACAGAAGAAGCAGCGAGGTGACGTCAGCATTGGTGAGGAACAGAAACGTATTCTAGGTTTGAGAAACACCAAATGTAAAGTGGTGCTATTCAGACATGAGCTCCACTTTGGCTTTGATTGGAATCAGTTAGCAAGTCTGAATAAGAGCTGTTAAATACATCCATGATGACATAAGTGGACCAGCTATGAGGAGCCCCACATGCTAAAGGAAAACAAATGAATTTGGGTTCCTCTGCAGGGCTAACACTGCATGTACTGGAGTTTTCTTCCTTTTTCTGGTCTTTTTTGGTCTTCAGTCTAATCTTTGCTTAGACAGAGAAAGTGTGTTTTTGGCCCCAACACCTAGATTTAAAATCAAATCATTTTTATGAAATGTCTGTCTAGCTCTAACTCCAATCTTCTCCCACATCATCACCTCACAATACCGACCCCATCACGCCACACTATGGATTTACAGTCTTGTTTAACTGTGATCAAACCTTTCTCGCTGGGAGTTCTGCCCTAGCATACTGTAAGCAGCACCTCTGAGCTAACGCCCTGCTGTGCAAACATCCAGACTGTTAAATGTCATTTCATTAAATGTGTCTGATGCCTGTTTGCTGTCTGACCACTTTAAATGCACGTGTACATACCAAGTATTTTAAAGCTTTAACTGTACAGTGTTATGTTAATATATACTGTAAATACCTATGAATTACTACTTTGTGTGTCATATTTTGTCTCTAGTCAGTTGATCATCATTCTCTTCTATATAATACTAGAATATTTGTTTCAATAATTACTAGTTATAAAGTTCATATATTATACCAGGCAATATAATCCCTCACACAACAAAACTCAAAAAAGACAGGAAGAATGTTCCTTGAACATACTGAATCCAACCCAACCATAACATTACTGACATGTAGGTAAGTGCTGAGTCCTTTTTTTCCCCTTTGGACGAGCATTTATTACCTTTCATGTTTAAATCTGAACTATTACAGTGTATATCTGTGCTGCGTGTCTATCTAACAGTGTCAGTCTCTTGCAGATTGTCAGCAGCCTTCTGCCACAGTGCCATTCCTCATACCCTCCCCAGAGCTGAGGATTTGAGCCTCCTCAGCTCCTTTCACGGGTAAAAGCAACATCACGGTCACACTACCAGCAGACTCAACAGACACCTCTTTACACCACAAGTCGGTTTTATCCAATCATAAGCCATGTTTACATCCTGATGTATCATAAATGTATAATGTGCGTAATGTATTTCAACTGAATTGTGAGTAACTCAGCAAAAGAAAACACAAATGAATGTTTGTTTCCAACCAAAGATCATTTTGTGAATATTGGGAGCTAGTTAAGGAGATAAGCAGTAGGTGGCACCAGTCAGAAAATAATATGATGTAATTAAAGGAGCACCAGGAAGCACAAATGTGATGGAAGTTACATCAGATCTGTGTGGAGCCATCATGGATAGATTATAGAGCCATGGCAGTGATGTGAAGACTGTCAGAACTTTTTGGAACTTTTTTTTTTTTTAATAAATTTTAATGCAATACTTTACATTGCATATGGTAGCTATAGTCATGATGCAGGTCTGTCAGTATGTCAGCTGGTCGGTCCACCACTTTAGTCGAGACTGAAATATCTCAACAGCTATTGGATTGGGTTGCCATGAAAGTCCTTCTGACTTTGGTGAGCTCACTGATTTTTCGACTAGCACCACCGTGAACTTCCCATTTGTGCTCCATTGGATCCATTGCCTTGAAATTTAGACATTCATGGTCCCCTTAGAATTAACTGACTGGATATTTAATCTAGTGCCATCATCAAAGGAAAATTTCAGTTTGGTTCATCATCCACATACTTGCATATTCCCATTAGTATTATTGTTTAGTGATAATTAGCAAATGTAATCACGCTAACACACAAAGTGGTGAACATGGCTAACATTATTCTTAGCATTAGCTGAAGCAGTAGAGCAGTGGAATTTTGCATGCTAATTTTAGCATATATCTCAAAGCACTCACCCTGACTCTGTTAAAGCGTTCAAGCTAATCATTAACAAAGATGGGTAACAGTGGGTTATATTTTAGACACCTGACATGGATATTGTGTGGGCCTGTAAGGTAATTACTTCAAAGGAACATATTTTCATTAATGTTCACAAAGAATATGTTATAATACGCTACTTGGCAGGTAACTGCTAGGCATTATGGTCTATATAAAGGACCGGACACCTATATTTCATATTGTAGCTCAGTCATGGTCTCTGCTCCCTGCTCTATTATTCTCAGCAGCAGTGTGTCGACCTTCTTGGATCACCCAGCAGACGCCCACCATGAGTGCCTCCTGTCTGGCTTCCTCAGTCCCCCCTGACCCCTGACACCTGACCCAGAAGACTCACCCAGCATTTTGTCCAGGTGGGGGGGGGGGACCCACCCACCTCCAAACTGTCCCACAATGCCTCTGCAGGGAGTGCCTGGCTCACACTTACATTGCTACGGAGAAGCATAAGTGCTACTGTGACACTTGCTACTGCCAGCAGAGCCTCATGAACCTACCGACACAACCATTGCCAGAACAGCAACACTTATTTATCCATGTATGTATCCATTTAGTTTGATTGTTTTAATCATCACAATCAAATTCATCAAGTCTTCTTTTGTGTCACCCACAGTGGTTATTGTGTGTATTTCTGTGTATCACAACAGCAGTATGTCACCATACAAGTATGTTAACTAAGTAACATACTTGTATGTAATGTTAACATGTATTTCATGAAGCATGCACAGCTGTATAGATTCTTGCTTTTCAATGCTCCAAACATCATTGCTTCATTCTGTGTAAATCATTGCATTTTGTCATGTTTTTTCTGTTTTTCATGTATTATTCCTTCACATAAAGTCTGCCTCTTCATTAAAAAAACAGATGTAGGATTATAAGCACAAAGTGAAGCAACGCATTCCAAAAAACCTGTTGTGTGTGACTGTTAGCATCATCATATCAAAAGCTGCCAAACGCCGGCAGCACGTCAATATTCAACATGTCCTCTTTGTTTAGGCAGCAGTGTTTGGATGTGACTTCAGACAGCGTGATAACAGTCAGGCTCCTCTGTGCTCCTTCACAGTGAGATAGGACTCTGTTATCAATCCACAAACGCTGATTCACTTGCAGCACTCACTCAACTGCCAAAAGATGAAGCCAACAGGGCCCAACTGCATCTGAGCTGCAGTCTGGAGAGAAAAATAATGTACATCATTTAAAAAATGCCGATTCTATCATTGAATAAAGCTGATACTGAGTGTATTCTGCACAGGGCAGACCTAATGATGGGGTTTACTTACTTCATGACTTTACAACACTGTCCTGTGCTGAAATAGAAAGATTTAGCTTTAGGTTTAAGCAGCACACTGATGAAGCCTGAATACTGCAACACTTCAGTCACAAAGAAATTTGATTAATTGTTATTTCTGTGATTTCAAGATCGTTAACAGGATGTTACTGTTAGTTATTTGATGAGCATTAATGAGCAATATAACATTTCTCCCCTTAAAGCCTCTCTTTAATATCTGTAATAAACAACTGATACTCAAGTTTGCTTTTTCTCTTCTACCTGTTTTATCCATACACTATAAAAACAAGAATGTCAGTTTATCATCTTGATTTTCAGATGGATATTTGCACTGTTCTGAGAGGAAGAAGATTTCTTTTTTTTTGCAATGAAGAGGAAGTCTGAGTGGAGCTGAGGTTCGATGAGCACAAAATGAATTCATAAAACTCTTTTAACCACTAAATGCTGCAAATCGGTGATCACAGTTAATGTTAAGGAGGATTCAAACCTCTTTGTAGAGGTTTGTTTCCATTGTTTCCTGATCCGGTGTTTCTTATTTCCCTTACCTCAGCCCACTAAGCAGGACTGCCTAATAGCAGGGAGGTGAATCTAGAAAACATATCTTGTTTCTGTACAGAAGTAAGTGTTGAGAAGGCCTTAACTCAAGTGAATCAACTCTCTCCAATGTGAGGGTTAGGTGGGGGCAGACAACAGCAGCACAATATTAACCAGATAATGAATCTTCATAGTTCCCAGTGTTGCAGGACCACAGTTGTTCAGGCTTTACCTGAACAGGACAACTGAAATAGGAACCAGCTCACCTTCACTTGGATATACTGAGCTTTTGGTGGTAGGGCTGTAACTACGGCAGAGCTCAGCTCCTTAATACTTCAGTCTTTCTGAGAGTTTGGAGGGCTTTACTACCTGAAGAGGAGTTTACATTCTACAGCTACTCACAAATTCCACAGAGTGCGTTTTTCAAGGCCAGTGATGTGTCTTTCAACTTATTCAAGCAAGAATTCTCCTGGCTCAGAGTTTTTGGTGGGAATTATTTTATAACCTGATGAATAGACTCTAAAACTGGATACATTATTTATGAAGGATTACATTTACGTATGTTAATAACACATACCACAAACAGCTGACACTATCACTAATCATGATAAGTCACTTACATACTCTCCTACTTTTAATTTCTCAGTGTTACAATTGTGTAGCATAGACTGCAGGGCAGACACATATATACAAGCTTTTGTCATACAAATACACAACTCAACAAAATATAAAACATATGTCTGGACAGGTTAAATCAGAAATGTTATATTTTATATCTTTAAAAAAAGTGACATTTTATGACAGGCAGCAGCAGATCTTAGCCATCTTACTGTCTTACAGTTGTATTTCCAACGAATGTCTTTATTAAGACAATGCAGAAATATGAGTGAAGTTATATTTGATTTTTTAGATTGATTGAAGTTTTTTGGTTGAACGTTTAATGTCTTTGTGGTGGAAACCTCAGCACCAGGAGAAAACCCACGCAGACACATGGAGAACTCCACACAGAAACAAGATGGTGGTGTTTCTGTGCTGTCCTGAATGTTCAGAAGTCGTAATCCCTTGAGAGGCCGCTTGAGTCTGACTACGGAACACCTCTAAAATGATTATACTTGTCTGAGTTTTGAAATGACTTCCAAGATAACGATACAGATTCAGAGCCGAAACATGAACAGAGACTATTCATTGAACAAGTTTTAGGATATATTTAATTGTCCGTGTGTGTTTGTAATAAGAGCAGCTTCAGCAACACAACATGTGCAATTATAGAAGTATTTATTTTTTTTTTTTTGGCCTGTCCAAGCTTTTATTGAGAGAGACAGCTGAAGAGTGACAGGAAATGTGGGGAGAGAGAGAGATGGGGAATATTAACTATGTTAACTATTAACCATGTTAACTATTTCCAAAATGACTGGTCTCCCAAACCCCAACCTCTCAGACCTCAACAGCAAAGGCATTATGCAGAGCACACAGTGTGACACTCAACTCTGCCATCGCTCAACACAACAACTCAATAACTGTCGTGTGTATAGAAATGTGCTGCATATATCACTGCAGACTCACTGTTTGACTGATCTGAACACCAGTTTAAATGACAAAGTGTCTTAAGAAGATTTGATATAAATAAACATGTTATGTTGAACCAGAGCAAGAACTATTTATTGAAAGCAGTAGCAATAGTTTCAGCACAACACTCAGAGTTTGAATTCTGAGGTCAGGGTGATCAGGAGAGTTAGACAAGGATCACAAAATGTTCAGTGCCTCTGGTACTTTTTCTGTTTTGGTTTATTTGTTCAGTTTTCTTCTTCTCTGATCACATTCAGCAGTGAGGAATAATTCACTGGTTAGACTTTGTCATCACTTTTCAAAAGACAAAACATTTTTATCAGGAGAGGCAGTAACTCTCTGTCTTCAACAGAACAAAGCTCAGCCATGAACTGCCAAAACACAGACACAAGTGTCCCACCAGGTATAAGAACACACAGGACCATTTCTACACCATGTCAGAGTCCCTGTGTGGATCATCTTCTCCTTACTTACAGGCAGAGCTAGAATCTGCTCAGCCTGTGGTCAAGACAAGGCAAAGCTTGAATTACGGGCCTGCTTTGACTGCACTGATTGTGCTACATACCTGACAGTGTGATGTCGGATATCAGCTTTTATGAGGACGTGTGTGTACGGACAAAAACATTCTGCACATACATAGATCGAAAGGAGCAGGAGCGGGGACAGAATCCTGTACGACCAGGCCAACACATTAACAAAGGAGATCAACGGGGCAAAGAGAAGCTACACTGCTAACTTGATGACCCTGTCTCAGTGTGTGCAGGAGCTCAGCAGCTACAGGAAACCAGCTCCTCACACCGTGTGCCTGTCACATTCTGCCTTCAGCCACATTCATTGCTATCTCTACCTGTCCACCAGATGTCCTCTGACTTTTCCACCATCACCATCTCACTGGCCCAGTTCCAACGTCCACCCTAACACCTGAACCCTATCACCTGGTAAGTGCTTGAGAGGTTGCAAGATCCAAGGGATCGACACAGATGACACATACTGACAGCATCATACACTTAGACATAAACTCAGCATTTTTTGTAGTTGCTCCTTCCATGTATAATTTTTTTAATTCTTCTGGGTTTCCTCCTATGTTTAACGTCACAACCCTATGAACTCTGCTCTTCATTAAACCCTTGCCCTCCTGTCCCAGGCACCTGACCTTCCCGGCCCAGTTGTTCACTTGTTTCAAAACCAGAACTTGAGCCTGTCTACCTGTACTGACCTCTAGCACCGGCCTGTAAACTTATTTATACTATATCCAGCATTGTCCAACTGACTCAGGACAGTACAAATATATTTTATAGTTTAAATACAGTTTACTGAATAAACATGAACCACATGTAAGTGATGTTGCTTGTTGGTGGTGACACGTCTTTTCACTTCCATCGTTCAGTCCTGTGCTCCATGAGCAGCAGAAATGAAGAATTCTCCTTCATAATGACTCAAAATAATGCAGTAACGCTGCAAGCTGTTCATTAAATGTCAAAGCAATTTCTTAAATGTGGAACGCAGGTACAGCATGTTCTGATCAATGTCTGCACAGTATGGCTCCTTCAGCTCATTTTCTTTGTTCTAACTTCACCAATTGTAAAAGTGCTTCAGCAGGAAGCAGTGATCCTGCCCTCCCAGAGGATGCGATGTAGGAGGAACGTCTTAGCTTTGGTAATAAACTGTGTGCATGTTGCTGCTAGGCTAAGCTGTCCATGAGGGAAGGCCTGCACACAGTGATTTATTGCCTCAATCGATCCGCTCCAGACGATCTCCATCACGCTTCTACGTGAGGAGACTGCGCTCAGATCTCTGGGAGACAGCGCCCAGCGTCATACCGCCGTCCAACTACCTGCCTCTGTCATGGCCATCTGTAAATATTCGTAAGTGAGAGGCGGTGACCGCTGGTGCTGAACCCTCAGCTGCAGAGCTGCTGCTTCTCTGCTCTGCCTCTGTATCCTCTTGAAACTGATGTTCAATTCCATTTTGGTTCAAATGTTTTTGTGTCCACACCTACTTTCTTTGACAAAATAATCTAAATTTAATTGAGAGTTAAAAGTTTATTTTTGACCTTGGAAATAATGACAAAAAAGTCTCAATTAAATAAATAATTATTAATGAATAAGTTGCATCCTCTGAGGGGGATCTTAACATGTGGCTGAAAGCCTTTGAAAAAGATAATACATGTGAAAACATCTCACTGTCTTCATCAGTGGACACATGGGGGTGGTCACATGATCTAAATATGGCCTTTTCATTTGCAAAATTCTTGGAATTTTCAAAGTTGGAAACTTTCCATGGGAATTAAGAGGAATTTATCAGAATAAAGAGGAATAACAGGGAATGAACATGGAATTTACAAAATTAAATGGTTGGTATTTATTAGGGAACTTGGGAACTATATTTTGGCAAGATCTTGATTAAAACAACCAGATTTCATGCAGGTACACTTGAATATCTGCTATTCTTCAGTCACATGCACATAGCACACTGCTTACTGCAGGGCTATTGAGGCCACGCCCCCTACCTGCACAGGTGATTTCTGTACCTGGACCACACTTTAGAGCCCAGAGCACACACAGACTACTGAAGACACACATTTGAGCTAGTGGACTACATAATATTTGCATGTCTGCTTATGACAAAACTAAATGTTTAGATTTATGTTTGGATATGATACATTTCCCATAAAATTCCATAATTCCCATGGAGTTTCCAAAATTCCTGAGCTTAACTGCCCATGGAAGGTTTCTGGAAATTTACCAGACACTTCCCACCCCTTTGCAACCCTAGTGACAGCAGATGGTCATGTCGTATGTGGACTGAAATGGTAACCTTGGTGTGGTGGTCCCTGGTGTAACATGATTTCTACATTACTGTTGCATTAGTGGATAAATCAGTGCTTCTGTTTGGTGTTTCTTTATTCATCCTTACTGGGAAAAAACAAATCAGTCTTGTGTCATTGTTGCATTATTAATTTTAACCCAGTGTTTTTGCTGTGTAGTGAGGACTACAAGATGAACACTAGATGTCAGTATGGAACCACGATTCATCATAAGACCAAAAGAACCTCCAGAGAACATCGAGACAGACTGCCATGTCCTCATCTAGACTGTCTTAAATGCAGCACATGAAGCATCAGTGTCCTTCAGTCAGTCATCATATGTACTCATTTTAATGCGTTTCTCAGACATGTCAGAGTCTGTCTGTAGACAGTAAGTGTGTCTTCTTTATCAAGTGAATGATGAAAATTCTGTGTTTTGTCTCCAATGATTTGCTTCATGAGCTTAAGTTGTGTGAATAAATGAGATGGTGAGGTGGTGTGAGACTGTGTGAAAAACACTCTGCTGTTGATCAGCTGATATCTTAAAGTGACAGCGGCTCTCCACAGCTGTGTGTGTCTCCAATGAGTCGTCCTTCAGACCACGGCTGGACTGAGGCTGAACTGAGCTGAGCTGAAGCCACCACATCACACATACCACAGCCGAGTTTATCTCTGTCCTAAAAAAATGTACCTGATTAATATACTGTTACACACAGGCACTTTTTTATAAGGGGGAAATATTAGTAAAGACTGATGGTGTCAACTGGTTGACAGTGGAAAGAATTGCAGTGTTCATGAAGCCAGATAATAAAAGACAAAAAATAAAGTGAGGAGAATCATTAAGGCTTCCCAACCACAGCCTGTTCTTCCTGTTGTAATCAGGAAGAAGGACCAGCACTGAGAGACTCAGGAAGAGCTCCTACCTCAGACCACTAGGAATCTAAATAAGGACACTGCCAGACTTTCTTATTTACTTATCATTATTATGATTATCATAAACAGTATTTATTTATTTATTTAGTTCCATGAAGAAGGCTTTTAATTTACTCACATTTATTCCATAATAACCATTATTATTTATTATTTATCTGACAGTCTTTGTGCTAAGCCTGGCTAACCATGTCCCTACTCCAGCTCTGTACTTAAAGGACCACTTTGTAGCATTTAGTGGTATCTTAACAGTAAGGCTGCAACCAACTGAATACCCCTCGCCTCACCCTGTCATACGGTCCACAGGCAAGAACTGGCCCACCAAAACCATGTGTGTGTGAAAGCTGCATTACTTCCTTACTTTTTCTGTAACAAACAAGTAACACAGATCTAAACATACTGAACATTGTGCAGACTATGTCAATCTGCAGCTTCAGTAGAAAATCATCTGACTTCTGCTGTAAAACACTGGATCTGGAGCTCTTTTGGTAAGGCGCTAATGAAGCTTACTTAGCTGACTGACGCTATGCAAGATAACGCCTCAGTTAAGAGCATCAGGCAGCATAACGTGCTGCGTGTCAGTGAGCTTTAGCTTCCAGTCTTTATGTTGATCTCGGCTAACTGTGTTGCTAATCCAGCTCTGGGAATAAAATGAACTGATAAACATCTTAGTTAATTACACCAAAGCACAAAGACACATTGGTGGTGCTTCAGTCAGACTGCACAGACATGAGACATGTTCCAATGAAATCTCTACAGTATGTTGATAGAATGGCAGCATGCATTGTCAGGGTAACCCCAAATCCTAAACCTAGCCCTACTGAACACACTCAGCTGTAGGTGCAGCCCTAAAAATCTGTCCATCTATCAAAGGCCAGAGTAAATCAGTGTGAGGCAGAGCTGTCCTCTGAATTTACTGTCTAAAGTCAGCTGAAATTCATGCATTCAATTTGAAATTAAATTAATGAGTGGCTCCACTAAAACTTTTAATAGCCTATCCCGATAAGAGAAATGGTGTCATGGGACCTTCATTAAAGGGAGGTTATGGGATGGCTCCACCGGGGACAGTCAGACTCCAGGGAGCTGATAAACCGGGTGCTCGGCTCTCCCTGCTCCCGTTTCATTTCATCCACAGCGGTGCTACAGGCTGAAGATAATCCTGTGAAAAAAAAACGGTAAATAAAAACACATCAAAAAGCAAAAGCTCACTTTCAATGAGGAGAGTCCGTTAAAAAGCTTTCTTCTTCTTCATAACTGTCATCACTTTGATTTGATCACATTCATTTATTTGGCAGATTCTTTTGTCCAAACTGACACACAGATCTGATCACTGACCATCAATGAATAACCTTTAACCCGGGTGATTCACATAATGCAAGAATAAAAACACACTCTGTCTCAACCAAACCTAATAAAATATGTTGATTTGAATTTTATAGAACTCACCTGTTTACATTATATTGAGACTTATAGTTATGCAGAATTAACAGTACTGTCACTTTGATTGACAGGTAGATGCTGTCACAGGTGGTTTGTTTGAGCACCCAGGCTTCATTCAGCCCGCCTCAGCTCCACTCACACTCCACCTCTTTGCCCATTTTTAGATTAGCCAGGAGCAGGACTACAAAGATGACGACGACCAGAGTCCACAATGAGCTTCATGATGGCTCTTCACAAACCTCTGCTAAAGAAGGTCTCCCTTGTCTTTCAAACATCACTCCCCATGTTTGTAAGAGGGTTTTTGAAAAGTGTCATCACAGGAAGCTACATCACTATGACATCAAGTTATTTTCCTCAGGCTTGTCAAAGCTGCTCCAAAGACACACAAACATTAGACAACTGTCTTCACTGGCTCAGTAGCGCTCTCCTTGATGAGGAAACTTCCTTTAAACTCTTGGGAGTTCCTACAAGTAGAAATATACTCAAGTGTACTATTCTCTATTGTGTGTGTGTGTGTGTGTGTGTGTGTGTGTGTGTGTGTGTGAGAGAGAGAGAGAGAGAGAGGTGGAACAGTGAGTCCCCGCTTGCTTTGGGTTCACAAAGCTAAACTGATATCCATGAAGGGAGAAATGATGAAACAAAGTAACAGCACTGTTTGACTCTTTGCTTTATTCAGGTAGCAGCATCAGTCAGCACTGTCCTAGTTACACACTGCAGCTCCTCCAGCCCTGCAAAGCCACACACACACACACACACACACACACACGCACACACAGAGTCAAGCACACACATACACACACAATCAGTACAGAGTCAAACACAGTCAAACACACACACACACGACTGCACTGAGCCCTGTACAGAGAGAGAGAGACTGCTGTCATAACAGAGAAAGAGAGAGAGAGAGAGAGAGAGAGAGAGTTGTAGTTTGACGACAGTGTGTCACCGCCTGAACAACTGACTGAAATCTGCTGATGTCATGATCCTCAGCCACACTTCATCTGAAAAATCAGGAGTTGGTTCACGAGATAACTGATAAACAAGAAGAAGAGCGTGCAACAAGAACAAGATGACATCATTCGCTAGTCTGAGTTCTGGCTGTGCCTGGGATGAGAACACAAACCGTCATCACAGCCTCCTCCAAGCTCACATGGTGAAAAACAAAGAGGAAACAGGAAGTAAATCAGATGCTTGTGTTTGTTTCATACATTAATGTGAGGAAGGAGCTTTAACTCATTTTCCACCTCAGACTTTGTTGTGAAACTGAATTTGTTTTTCCCCCTGAAGCTCTTCTAATATGATACTGCAGAATTCATCAGAACACACTGATGGAAACAAAGTCCACAGCATCGGTATACTGAGCCTGTGATCTGAGGAGAAACTTTAGAAAAAGCCTCGTCACTCTCCAAATCTCCTGAACATGAAGCTCATTTGACAAAACAATTCAAACTCATCGCTGAGTTTTCAGAGAACGAACTGCACTGTGATCTGATCTGTTCGAGGTTTTTCCTCGCCACTGTCACCACGTGCTTGCTCATGGTGGGAATTGCTGTGTCTCTGTAAATAATATTATAAAGAGTACAGTCTAGACCTGCTCTGTATGCAAAGTGACTTCTGATAAGATTTGGCACAAGTGAAATAAAAAGTGAAATCCTGAAGCTGTTTGAGATGCATTCGAGTCCCATTTGTCGGTGGCAGTGAACTCTCCAGCGTCTGAAGACTTTTCTCCTGACACAAACGATCATGAGGATGAAGGAGAGAGCTGATCCCTGATCAGTTTAACCACAGCGTCATCTGAAGTGGTGACTGAGAGAGCTCATAAAAATGACATTTCTGACTTGCTCGTGGTCCATGAATGCAGCTCACTGGGTTTGTGTTAGTTTGATGACTAAAATGTTACTGTTGGAACTCAACTTCTAACATGCATGGACCACAGCAGAGACCATCCGGTTCTGCATGTGAGCTGAGAAGACTAGGACGGGTCGGGTTTCAAACATCAACATCAGATCTAAAAATATTCCCACGCTCTGTTATCTGTGTTCCATTCATGACTTTGATCCAACTCTAGTCTTAATTTATCTTCAAAGAGACTTTCTGATATTTTCATCGTATGATATCAGCACATTAGGATGCAGCTGTCGGCCTGTGTGTCCTGTCTGCAAACTGTTAGGCTGTTACTACTTCCTGTAACACATCAGGATGACCACACCTTAATGTTGTCAAACTAGAGTGAGAGACAGAGTGAGAGACAGACAGAGTGAGAGACAGACAGAGTGAGAGACAGACAGAGTGAGAGACAGACAGTGACTCTCCTGACTGAAGTGGTTGATTTTCACAGTTTCAGTTTAAACTCTCCTTCCTGTCCTCTTCAGACCCTCCTGATGGTGCGCACCTCTCCTCCCTGCTCCACCCATCAGGACTGTAAACACACGGATAAATAATACTGTTTGTGGGAAGGGAAAGTAAACAGTGAGCTCAGTGATTGGTTGCTAATCCTTGGTGAACTGTCAGGACTTTGTGCAGGTGTTTGAGCACGCCGACGCCAGCTGCCGTCAGGTTCTGGAAACTCTTGCAGCACGCTCGGGCTGATGTGGAGATACCCTGGATATCAACCGCACTGATGACCTCCAGCCATCCTTGCACTTAAATTCCCGTGTCATATGAGGAGGAGGATTTATTCTGATCTGTATCAGCTATCAGACAAATTAAGCGGCGGCAGATGGTCGGCCGGGCCGGCTGCTCGCCTCCTATCTGAGCGTGTGTGTCACTCGTCACGACGAGATTTCCAAAATCTGTGTGGACATGTTTACCGCTTTGTCTTATCTCGCCGCCTGCTTGACGATTTGCATTTGAGTCGGGGTGTGCTGCCAGTCAGACCGCCGCTGCTCTTTGTTGGCACTTGGAAGGCGCGTACAGAACGTGAGCTCACAATGTTTCACATCTTCAGCTCTCCTCAAGCTTCTTGCTAAGCGTTGTCCTGAAGGGACACACACACAGTTACCGTTTTCATCTACCTGCATTTACACACACCCACACGCACGCACACACACACACAGACACACTCATAATGTTACACACAGCCCACAACTCTGTCACTGGTCTTACAAATATGACAAGGCATTTAATGTCTGCTTCCCTCTGTCTGCTGCCTGTCAGAGTTCAGAGTCACACAGCCTGGACCAGACGCAGCAGTCATCATGTCATCTTTCACAACTTTTACATCGTGGTGGAGGTGACCTCCTCCTGGATTATCTCTTCCATCCACAGCAGAGGACAAAGAATGGACATAAAGACCCTTGCGGTCCCACACCGAGGGGTCAAACGTTCAATCAAAGTCTGAGGGACTCAAGTCTTTAAGTAACCCCCCACGGCGTCACACGTAGCTGTCCGTTTCCCGTGCCCCCCCCTTCCCCAGCCCGCTGAGTGCGTCAGTAGTCCAGGGCTGGGGGCGTGAGGGTCTGCAGTGGTGGCTAGCTGTTGTTCTCGGCCGTCATGTATTTTAGGGCGGCGAAGCCGTAGCGTCGCGACATGTTCTGCTGGAACTCCTCCTTCAGGGTCTTGAGGCAGACCCGGTACTGCTTGTTGGAGCGGAACTTGGTGATGTCGAAGCTGGGCGCGTGAGGCATGTGGATCATGTAGGCGTTGGGCAGAACCACAAACTCGTACTCCTGCAGAGAGAGAGAGGACAGGAAGAGTACTGGAACCGCCTCGCTTCTTTATCATCAGTCTGACAGCATATTATCTCCACATCAGCACACTCTGAGCAACATCATCGTTCATTTGGACTCATTATAACCTGCTCCAGCAGCCAGCACAACAACTGGTGTTGTGTTTTGTAAAGTTGTACTATAGTTGAAGCGTCTGAATTTATGATACGGTGTAAAGAAGTTAACCTGCTGCAGCTGAGAACGTTAACGAGGGAAAAAGTTTAATACTGCTGCCACAGAAAGCATCGTGTGAACCAGGTAACACATTTGATGCATGCTGTCTGTCTTTAATATTACAACAATCACTGAACAATTGCTTCTGTGGTACCACTTCATCTTTGGTTGTTTCTTTACGTCAGTAAAGACGTCTGGCAACGACTGCTTTCAACTCTAGAATCTTTCACATTGTGTTTTATAAAATCACTGCTCCTGGAGGAAGAACCTACAGCTGAACATCTGGCTGTAGATTGTGTAATGAAGACGAGCATTTACTGTCCACATGGTTTAAATCTGTGGTTTAATATTCAAAATTTAAGACCGCTCAGGATCTACTTTGAATTTACATCTGGGAATATTCTGTTTGGGGTTCTGGATGGAAAATGACAGAAAACCCAAGTGGTCATATGTTGATACATTTTATTTCCTCTGTTCTTTATAACAAGTTTATTATTATTATATTTGTTTTCTCGAGATCTCAAATCATTTATGTCACAATGTTGAAACAACAAATTTATTTGAGATCTCGAGAAGACAAAAGGACAGTTTAGGATATGAAATCACTGTAGTTGCAACATTCTCCTCTTCCTCTGACATTTCTACACTGATTGATGTTTTCTGCAATGGCTGAAAAACATTTTTTTGTGATCTTGAGATCTCAAGAAAATGATCCCGTTATCTCAGGATAACATTTATTATTTTGACACAAATAACTCGACGTCTCAAGAAAACAAATGACCTGGTTATCACGAGAAAAGAGAGGAAATAAAATTTATGAATGCATGACCGCTCAGAGCTTCCATAGAAACAATGTACTCAGATAATTCACATTATTTTTATTTATTAATTATTCTGTCTAATATTTAGATTTAAAGCTAGACCAATGACTCATTTCAAACTAAGTTCTTTTTTTTAAATATAGATTGTGAAGCCAAAAATAATTTTAAATTAAAATAAATCGAGTAAAAAGTAGCACAACATGATATGAAATTGGAAATCAACTGCTCTAGTGAAGAGTGGGACTGTCTGTCATGTTTCATTTACACTGTTACTGTCAACATGGTGTGTGCTACATGTATCATCAGCCTGGATTCAATCAATTAAATTCATAATAAAAGTAGAGTAAAAAAAGTAGGGCTGTAGAGTCTCTGGTAAGCCCGTCTGATGACACTCAGTAATCAATGACCTTCAGCTTCTCTGTGAATTTGAACTCATCTAAACTCCACACTTTAGCTAACTTTTATGGTCCAACCTGACTCTACACATGGGAGCAATATGGCTCCAGGGATGTTGGTCCACTTTGGTCCAGACTAGATGCATTGTCATGAGATTGTACACAGGGATTTGTGGAGCCCAGACACTGAATCCTGCTGACTTTCTGTGTAGAGCCATAAGGATGACATTTCACTGAAATATCTAACTGAGTCTGGTGACAGACAGACTACATTCCTACAGATATTCAGAGTTTCCATCATCATACTGACTTTTCTTACTAAGTGATGGAGTCACTTCTTTGTTAAGCTTAGACTAAAGCACATTGCTGGTAAACTAAGCTGAGCTGAGCTGAGCTGCTGTTTTGTGCTGGGCAGACAGTTTATCAGAGACTTTATGACAATGACAGCAGAAAAAAATTAAACAACAGGCTGAAAGATGCTAAAACGCCTTGCAGAGCTAAGGAGAACATTTTCTGTGGGTTCATCTTCGCATGTCACCTGTCAACCACTACATAAAGGAATAAAATCATTATCTTTATCATTATCAATATCATTATCAGAACCAGAAATCAGGAACCAAGACTTCAGTCACACAATGTTATTGAATAAGTCATTGCAAAGACGGTATTAAGAAGTTCATCCAAACCTGACCTTTAATAAAGCCTTTATAATAAAGCCTAGTCTTAATTAGATACATGGCGACTTTCCACAGCTGGAAGTGTTTATAGCTTTTACATATTTGGTATTTTAAGATGCTTTCATGAACTACAGTAAAGTATGGAGGGAGTATAAGTACTGATGGTCCATATAAGTAAAGGTACCAGTAAATGTGAGTGTTAGAGTTACCTGTGCATCCAGCTCCATGATGTGAGCCACCTTGTTCCAGCCGAAGCCCACAAAGCGGCGGTCGTACTCAGGACTGTCCCTCCTCACCATGACGTAGGGCTCAAAGTCAGCCTCCCACTGCACCCTGTAGGGCGTGGTGGCTGTCCGCCATTTGGCAAAGTTAGTTGGTGCATGGCCTTTAGTCCACACATGGTACCTGGCAGGAGAGGAAAGAACAGGTTTGATCAAACTCTTGTTGGAGGATGTGAATTATGCTCTTGCCTGAGTGAGAGGAAGAAAGATTTAGAGTCAAGGAAATATTAGGTGGCATCTTGATTACAAACCTTTGTCTGTATCACAGAAGCTCTATATCTATAGTGTTTGTTTACCTCACACTGCAGACAAAATCACTTTTGATGGGGAAAAGTTCTCTTCTCTCTTTTTCTGTCTGTGCAATCATAACACAACAATAAAAGAGGTATTTACTGACTGCAAAAATCCAGGCGGGTGAAGCAAAGTGAGTGTGACTGAAGGAGGCGTGACGGCCTGGAAAACAAACACCCCTCTTCTGCAATCGTACAGAAAAACTTTACGACTAATGTTTCTGCCTCAGGTCCACAGAGCGTGGGAAGGGCTGACTCTGTTCACTGTTACTGTGATGATGACGGCAATAAACACACACACTACAGCAGCAACTGAGACATATAGTTAGACTGCTTACTGACTCATCCCATTTGAAATGATGAATTGATGACTCCCAGTGTCCAGCTTTCATGTCCTGTCAGTCAGGACAGCTACATTTACAAATAACTAAGTCAAACTTTACTTTAACAAGTGTTCACCAAACTGATTTGTATTACGGTTGGGTGTGAGCATTGTAAATGGTATGTGGACTGTATTTATATAGCAGCTTTCTAGTCTCGGGAAACCACACAACTCGCTTCTACATTTCAACGCATTCACACACATTCACACACATTCACACACTAATGCGCTCATCAGTTTTTGGGAACTAACTACAGACGGATTCACACACTGATGGCATAGCCTTCAGGAGCAGTTTGGGGTTCAGTATCTTGCCCAAGGACACTTCGACATGCAGACTGGAGGAGCCGGGGATCGAACCGTCGATCATCTGATTAGTGGACGACCCGATCTAGCTCCTGAGCCACAGTTCACGTGTTTACATGAATGTGTAGATTGCTTAGAAATCATAAACTACATTACAGTTTTTCTGGTTTTCAGTTTTAAAAATAGGACAATTTTTATCTTCTCATTACAGAAGCAGTTCCTAAACTCATGGCTGTGTCCTCTCCCATCTCACAGCTCATATCTTATCTGAACTGAAGAAACTTTCAATTTTAACTTCAATTTTAGCTGCGAGTTCAGAGGCATTAATCATGTCGATGGAAGAGAGGAAACCCAGCGTTTATGGGAAATTTTTAGAGGCCCGGGATAAAGATTTTAAACAGACGCAGCACGTCGATCAAATTTAAAATGACTCACCGTGATCATCATCATTAGGTAACCCTTCAGTCAAAACATGGTGTTCATGTTTTTCCTATCTTCATTGTCGTTGGCTAACAGAGAGCCACAGCTCTACTGACCCATCTATTCCTTTAGATCTAACTAGTAATGACATCATGAGCTTCTTTAATGATAAAATTATAACTATTAGAGACAAAATTCATCACCTCCTGCCCTCAACAGGCACTGATCTGCATTCTGATACAGCAAGTTTAGAAACAGCTGTAAAACCTGATATATATTTAGACTGTTTTTCTCCCATTGACCTTCATCAAATAACTTCAATAATTTCTTCATCTAAGCCGTCAACCTGTCTCTTAGACCCCATCCCAACCAGGCTGGTCAAGGATGTCTTACCTCTAGTTAGCCCTTCTTTATTGGATATGATTAATCTGTCTTTATTATCAGGATATGTACCACAGTCCTTTAAAGTAGCTGTAATTAAACCTCTTCTTAAAAAGCCCACCCTAGACCCAGAGGTTTTCTGGCTCTGAGTCTTCCTCATCTAAACATGCTGCTGGAACACACCACAGACAGAATCTGACCACAGCATGTTCACATCTTCATCTCGGTTTCTGTTGCAGTGTATTGAGACGTTTGTATGAAGTCAATGTAATCATGTAAACATGATATGAAATCATTCATGGATTTGTGTAATTTTCATGCTAAAGTAAAGATTTCAGCACACAGACAATTTAACTGCATATAACAGCAGCTGTCTATTATTTTAATTGCTTATTATCTTTTCTCAGTTTTATTTGATTTTTGGGTTTATGTATTGCCTCCTCAGCACAAATGAGTCTCTCTCAGTGTGCTCCTGAGGATTAAATAAAGATCTGAGTTAATGAGTAAAAAAATAGATAAATCAATATTAGCGATTTACACAACTTCTACTTCGGAAATGAAGAGAGCTGCTGTTGCGTTTTGTTGAATGAAAAGCTGAAGAATGTTAAACCTGCAGGCTGCAGAAACAGTGAAGTGGATCACCTGAAGGTGAAGAGCGTGCCCATGTCGAGCTGAGAGAGCAGCTCGGCCTTGGACTTCGGGTAGGACAGGCGATACCGCAGGGTCTCAAAAGCTGGAACCACCAGAGCTTTCTTGGTGTTGGCCATGTCCAGCTGCACCACTGACTTCCTGCAAACACACACACACACACACACACACACACACACACACACACACACACACACACACACAGCCACACACACACACACACACAGTAGATTAGATTACATACCGTATAATACGACAGCACACATGTGCAAGAGCCCTTAAAAAACGTGATAACTTGTAATTAACTGCATAAAGGTGTCAGTAACATTGCCAACTTAGCTGGATTCCATCTGATGTTTCTTCTTCTCACCTGAGGTACTCATAGAGGCCGTACATGGGCAGGAAGTCGATGTCTGACAGGAACATGTAAGGTGTGTTGACCTGCCGCATGGCCACATTTCGCAGCAGGTTGACTGGGTAGAACTGTCCCTCCTTGTAGACGATGTGGTAACCGACATTTCCACGGCTCATCAGCACCTCGGAGCCCTGAGCGTAGCGCAGGAACTGCTGCGCCTCGGCGTCTGACAGGTACAGGGCCAGGCTGATGGGGCCTTCCCAATGCTTACAGATGGCCTCCAACATCTGGAGCCTGCAGAGGGCCGGACACAGGGACAGGCGACATCACAGTGGAGCATTAGATCATAATAACTTATGCAGACAAAACTAGAACATCAGTAAACAAGATAATAACTACATGCTACAGCTGTCTTGACCACGAGGGAAGCCCAGCTACCGCTCAGCGAGATCACGACTCCACAATGGTGGAACGAGGTCAGAGTCACAAAACCTGTTCTCTTACAGTATTTCTAAATGTAGCACTCGAAGCAGTTCATGATATACTTTCTGAAACTAGCAGATTTTGTGTTGTACCCACATGGCTGGATGCACTTATTGTAAGTCACTTCAATAAAAGCATCAGAATTAAAATACTAACTTAATGTGACATGATGGTTGTGGGAACATGACGGTAACTTGTGTTCCACGCTGACAGTCCTGCACTAGAGGTTCATTGAGGTTCGACACTCAGCCCTCACTAACAGCTGCACATACACAGTCTAATACTGGTTCAGCCTTTGAATGCACATGCTGTGTAATGTAGGTCACCGCATGACATGAAACCTCTCATAACTGACAGAAATGGAAACATAAGAGGGCAGAGAGTCCTTCTAAGATGTGATGCTTGGCTGATATGTAGTTATCAGGAAAAGATTTGAAGTATTTTACTGGAATTTTCACATGAAGCCCTGCAGCTGTTTCCAGCTGTTTCTTTATGACTTTAAAGATTCAGACATGTGACACAACACAACCATTACATTACCATCACTGCCACAGCTTTAGATTCTTTTTGAGATCCCTGTGTTACTGATATCTGTTATTGATATCTGTTATTGATTTGTTACATGAAGCAATAGAATAGAAAGGATAGATTTATTGATTTAACGTGATGTACCCAAATACACGCACACACAGACACACACACACACAGGCTCATAGACATGCAAATGTGGAGAGAGATGGTGGAGTGATAGGCAACCACACAGAGCGGAGTCCTGAGAGCAATTGGGGAGTTCAGTGTCTTGCTCAAGGGCAGTGCTCAGGAGGTGAACTGGTACCTCTCCAGCTCTCTAGTCCATACTACCCTCTGGTTCCCAAGCCAAGACCCTGTAGACTGAGCTACTGACTGAGACTGCTGTATTTGATCATTTTTTGGGTTGGCCATATTTTAGTATTTTACTGTAAATTCTGCTGCCTCTGTGCTTTGATTTGTAAACATTTTTGTCTCCTTTCCTTCTCTCCCTCTCAGTCCCTCTGCAGGCTCACCACTACAGTAACTCTAGACTTCATTTGGTATTCTGTGTGAAGGTGAGCTTGTGTTGTTTGCAGAGACACTGTTTTGGATCTGGAATAGGCCAATGTTTCCCTCCACAGAGCCTCTGTGTGCCGTTTAAACAGAACAGCTAGCAGCCCATAGAGGCAGCCATGTTTATTAAACCCACTATTACTAATACAGTGTATTGCCCAGTGAATTAATGTACCATGAGGCCATTTAAGTCAAAAGCTTCTTCCTCTGGGACTCTGATATGTTCATACATAATAATCTTATATGAAGGTTTACCTTGCCTGTGGGCTTTGGTGTGCTGAAATACTTTCTTTCACATTAATCTGATGATAGCAGGAAGGTTCAGGGGGCGTCATTACAATTATTATCAAATCATTATGAACTTGTTCTGATATCTTAGTTTAAAGCACAGTGTGTGGACAGATGGACTGATGCTCCTGCACTATTAGCAGCTAATGTCTCCGTCACATACCCATCTCATTCCAGCTTGTTTTCTACATTACCTTAAATAATGTGGGAGTTAAATGATCCCCACAGGGGAAACTGGGCTGCGGCAAACACACTGAATGAACACTCGTAGCATAATAGGAAAAGAAAACAAAGACAGTGAAGCTGAAGATTTACAGCTTACTTACCATAATAAGAAAACATATTTAGGGGAACAGTGGGCCTCATGCATGAATGTCTTCTTATTTCTCTCTTCTATTGGTTCAAATCAGTAAGAAGAAAATAAGAAACTCCTACGTGGGATCCATGAAACATGCTCTGAGAGCCAAATCTGTCCTTACTAACCATGTATGGTTGTTGCTGATGAATTATGTTTAATCTTAAATTCATATGTGTGACAGGACATTTGCAATTAGGACACATAAACACATGATTGAAGCATGTAAGGACAGCAGGCTCAACTGCCTTTAGCCACTTTCCTGTCCTTAAGAAAGGAAATCCAATGTAACAGCAGCAAAAAGAAGAGCACGAGTGGTGAGCAGCGGGGTCACTGGTTCAGAAAAAGACTGTCTGCAGCCGGGCATACGATTACAGGCATGGGAGTGTTCATTGGAGGTTTCTCTGTGTGGGGGCTGGACAGTGACCCACACGGCCAGGTTATGCGGCGGTTATGTGTTTAAGACGTGATTCTGTGCATCACATCATTGGAATTATTTTCTATTGAAATACATGAGTAAGTCCATGAATGTACTGTGGTGTTAACTGAATGACATCCTGGGGAGTGAATGACTAGCAGTGGACTGAGATACAGCAGACCTATCACCAATCTCTCTCTGAAGATCCCAGTAGTCCATCAGTCTGTGTTTGTTTTTTATATGGTATCAACAGGTTGTTGTTTTCTTAAACATCCTACTGTCCAGCTTTACTGAACAATCAGCCTCCTGCCGGCCTTGTTGGTTCCCTTCACCATCCACGAGCCAGCAGGAACTCAAAGAGATCAAGTAGAGAACAGAATTCTGTTTTTGCTGCTCAATAAAGTTTTAAAACAGGCTGTTGAGCTGAAGTAGTGGACTTTAAAAACACTCTACATTCAGATTTCTGTATAGGACCAAATGTTTGGAGACGGACAGAGATCACTATATTTACATCAGACAGACTTCCAGTGACAAGCTTTAAATCTGTCTGCTTCCAGCAGTTTGCACAGACCGCTGTGAATGAACCAACACTATGTATTTACTCCACATATGATGGTAGGACGGTTGCAGACAATAATGATATGGTTGGGCTGTATGATGCTTGTGGATGCATTATACTGTTTTGGATTGATAGTAAGGATAAACATAAATATGATATCTTACCTCTAATCCTAATGTGACAAGAAGAACTACTGAATAACTGGTCACAGCAAATGAACTAACTTAATTATTAATTATTATAAAATGGTTTAATATTCCAGGTGCTGCCTGGCAGCTTTTATCCTTTAAACCCTGTGTTCCCACCATCAACCCGTGGAGGTAAAAACAAACACTGACAGCTGCTGGTTGAAGACAGACAGGATGGACATCTGGTCAAACACCGTCTCAAACATGATGCATTATAATCAGTTAAGACACTTTGAAGTTTGGAGCCAGTCAGCAGCTGGACTGTAGAAAATGTGCTCAGTCTATCACTCAATCTGTTTCATGTTAACAGACAATCGAAGATCTTGAACAGCGGTCGCTAACATCCCGCACGAAGACATGCCTCACTGGAAACAACGACCTCCCTGCATTCTGATCCACATGACTTCTACATGTCACCTCCTCAATATGAAGAGCCGCCCTCAAAACTTTAGATTTGCTCTGCAGTGCATCACTGTTCCACCCAGTTTAGAGTTTTGAGAAAAGTATGATTTTATTGCAATACATGTACGTATTAGCCGTCACGTGCATGTACCTCTATTCAAAATCAGCTCCTTGTTTGTGACTTAAGTTACAGAATTGGTGAACACAGCCCCCCAATTCTGATGTTGGAAGGTGTGTCTAGCATGAGCGCTGATCCACAGGAACAGCTGTCTTCATTTGAGTTGGTGTTAAGATGCAAAATGTCAGACTGGAATTCATTCACTGAATTGTTGCACTTTGTGGATTCACTCGTAGATGTAGAAACTTCGACTTTGGTGAGGTGCAAACCAAACTGTGTGCAGCGGTGCAAAGTGACTTCTGAACTCTCACGAGGTTTCATTGAAAAACAGTTTGAGGCCAAAAGAAAAGCAAAGAAAGAAAGAATTTGTTTTTCTCTCCCATGGGTCATTTCATAACCACTCCAAATTATTTGTGACTAAACTAACTGTAGATACGTAAACCTTCACTGTGAGCAGCTGTAACAGCATGCTGCCTACACAGCCATGATGTATTAAAACAATATCAGATAGAACCGTGTTAGTCACAGAGAATATTTCTCTGCAGAACAAATATTTTTACTTGGATACTTTCATTATATTTTGGCTCACAGGTCATCTCTACTTGTCCTTGTCCCACCATGAGTGCAAATAGTCACTGTGGTACCAGCTTTCTGCTTCACATGCACATGCTGTCCCATGCTGCTGTGATCGAGCACTACACCTAAAGAAATCTGTCGTAGTGTAGTAATCAAAGTAAAGAAAACTGAATGTCCTCCCTGCTTGGGACTTGTTTTAAGACATGCGGACATTGGAGGACATTAATCAAGTCATTATTCAGTCCAGTTTTAAATGCAGGGAAAACTTGAGTAACTTAAACAACCCATTCCAATTACGAGTAGAAAAAGTGACAGATTCATATAACTACAGAAAAAGGATTTCTTCAAATTTTGGAGGAATTGGAGGTTGGATTTGTTTCTGATCTTCCTGTTCACAGTTAACAACCAAACAAAGAGCAAAATTAGCATATAAATGGCAGATTGATGATGTTTGATGGTAAAATCTCTGGATTTAGTTTGTATCTCCACAACTAACATAATGCTCTTTATTAAATCTGACAGTGGGGTGTTTCAAATCCACCAAAAGCTGAATGTTGTATAGCTCATCAGATACTGCAGATCTGTCAATACGGCCTATTGTCTCTCAGCATGGTGTTAGCAGTACACCGACAACCATTCTGCTTCATGGCTTGTGAATGGCCCTGGCTGTCACATGATATCTAAAACCTGATTAGTTGCCCATGTAGGATTCTCAGCGGGTGAGCTGGATAGGAAAAGTATCAGTGGGAAGATGCAGAGAAAACATTCAACATGGCCGGTTACAGCAGCACCATGAAGAGAAAATTGGTTCCAATTCAGCTGCACCTCTTCCTCTCTGCACTCCACAGGCTCCCCAATAATAGCAATGTGATGAGTCTTACATTTGGGGATAAAGGCATGCACTTTGACAATTTCTCCTTGAAGCTATTTATGGTGAGTGGTTCACCTACTTCACCACCTTCAAAGTGATGAAGTATTTATGTCACGAATGCCAGAATAGAGATGAGAATTCAGAGAAGCCACTGGTTTCCCCACTTCAAAGTTTTATTTCAATGATATCTTCAGTGTTCCTCGACGTGGAGGCACCGGAGGAGTTCACTGGATAATTGAATTGTTATAGGTTTCGATTGTTTTGGAGAAATCGGGTTTTTCTCTCTCTTTGGGACAATGGATAACCATAATATGAATACAAGTTCATGAGTATGACCAAATCCCACAATGTCGTTATTGAATACAGTGTGTAATGCAAGTGTAATTTTTCGCTTCAGCTCACTCTTTGCGTCGAAACAATGCTCTGTGATGAAGCTCTGTGAGTGGATGTTTCAGTCACAAGTGGCCTCAGTTTTATCTACATGCTTGTACCATCGACAGTATAAAGAATGGACAGCTGAAAAGATGTTGGCAGTCCGGCCTCGTCCACCTCCCGGCTAATCTAAAAAGGTTTTGGCACATTCTGAATGTGAAATGTTGATACATTTTTATAAGGGACTACCTGTTTGGCTGAGCTTTGTTACTGTACCTGTCCATGGAGAGCTGGGCGACTAGAGTGACGTCAGTGTTGTCAGAGCTGGGTTCATACTCGTAGTGCAGGAAGTAGAGGTGTGTTCGGTGGACGGTGAATCGCTCTCGACGAAACTCGTAGCACGGATCATCTTCGTCCAGCTCTGACAGAGTCTTCTGGAGCTGCAGGCAGAGAGGAGAGGGATACCGACGATAAGAGTCTGTGGAGCTGTAGTGACTTTCTGTCAGGGAAATGTCTGTCTGCACCATGATCAATACCAGACAAACCTGCTTTTATACGGTGCTATTATCTCTTTCATGTATTCAGGCTCACACAGATGGCAGCGAGTGACCATGCAAGGCAAGAGTCTAATCATCAGGAGAGTTTGGGGTTCAGTGTCATGCTCAAGGACAGTGTAGAGTTCCAATCAAATGTCCCCATGGAGACAATAAAGTATAGAAAGATGTCCCATTATCCGTCTATGTGAAGGATCATTTGAACATATACATACATATATATTCATTATATTCATCTCTTGGAAGCTGGATCCATGAAATCATTGTTTGCTCACGTTTTCAGAGTTTTAAGACTTCAATCTTGACACTGTAGAAGCTCCCACAAAAAAGGCATGACACACACAACATTAATTTACACTTGTGAGAACACATTAACCAAAGTAAATGGATGTCAGCATGGTGTCCTCGGGTCTGAGTAACTTCAGTTCAGTTAAAGAGAAGATGAGCTATATGTACTGGAATCGTCAGTCAGTCATTTTGCTTAGGGAAACAGCAGAGGGTCGGGGCTGAAGGGCTGTCAGCACAGGACTTGGTGTGTGGAGTTGTTCTGCTTTGAACAGTGTGATTAGTGGAGCTGTGGTGAGTGACTGGGCTGCAGTGGCCCTGTGGCCCTGAAGGAGCCTGGTCTGCAATGTGCTGCTGGAGCCAATCCCTCAGTGACTTCATTAGCCTAATCATCACTTTAATGGGATTTAAATCGCTGCTCAAACTCTGAAAAATTGAGTGAGCAAACTATTTCCTGAGTTAAGGACACATTAGAATTGAGGGTTGGCAAAAAAGGCTCTGGCACACCGTGATGGAAAATTAGAATGTGATTAACTGACCACAGAGCTGATGCCTAAATAATTCTACAGACACAGAGTGGCTGCTCCTGTAAAAACTCCTGGTGACCTTTAGCAGGTTAGGAGCTGAGCAGGTGTGAAGCATCAGCAGTATGAATGATAAAACACCAGCAGAGAGTCTATACAGTCTGCTGGACACCTAAAGAGGTGTGTCAGGCTTCAAATGAACCAGGTCATACAACATGTGGTCCAACAGAGTCAAAGTCAAAGCGTACTGAAGAGACACATTGGAAAGTGTCTGAAAAGCCTGCTGTCATCCTGCTGCCTGCTCATCTTTATCTAGTGATTCTGTTTTTTTGTGCATCTTTCCAGCCTCGCCACGATTAACGCTAGAAACCAGGATGATGCAGCTCACTTTTGGATGCTCTTTACTCAAAGACATTCATGGTTTTGTTCTCACTTGTACACAAGATGCAACTTATACTGAAACATCCATCTGTTCAGTCCACAGCAGCTCTGACTGACACTGTCAGGGCTGTCAGTGTCCTCAGAAGCAGCTGTTCTTTCAGAAGCACAGCTCCCAGGGAGTTCAAAGAAGAAGAGGCAGACAAACTGTCTTCATCAGGCTGACTGATACAGAAATTCAATACTCGAAACAGACTCCATGAAACGGACTTCTTTTTAGTCACACTGGTGCTGTGGTGGATTGAGGGACGGCAACGCTGCTCTCGATTGGTTGACCACTTAAATCCAGACTGAAATACTGTGACTACTACCAGATGGTTTGTCATGGAATACAGAACAAACTATCATGATCCCAAGAGGATGAATTCTACAGAATTTGGTGGTCAAATACACTATATGGACAAATGTATTTGGCCAAACCTGTTAATTATTGAATTCAGATGTTTCAATCAGACCCCTTGCCACGGATGTATAAAGTGAAGCACCTAGCCATGCAGTCTTCATTTACGTTTTAACGTTTGTGATGCAACATGGGTCGTTCTGAAGAGCTGAGTGACTTCATGCGTGGTTAGTGAAATTTCATCCCTGCTGGATATTCCACAGTCAACTGTAAGTGATATTATTAGAAAGTGGAAGCGTTTAGGAACAACAGCAACTCAGCCACGAAGCGGAAGAACACGTCAAGTCACAGAGCGGGGTCAACGCCTGCTAAGGTGCATGGTGCGTCGTCAATGCTCTGCTGATTACATAGGTGAAGAGTTCCGAACTTCCATTGGCATTAATGTGAGGACAAAAACTGTGCGCTGAGAGCTTCATGGAATGGGTTTCCATGGCCGAGCAGCTGCATGCAAGCCTTACATCAACAAGTCCAACAACAAGCGTCCAGAGAGGTGTAAATCGCATCGTCACTGGACTGTGGAGTGACGAATCACGCTTCTCTGTTTGGCAGTCAGAAGGTTGAGTCTGGGTTTGGCCGGTGCTGGGAGAATGTTACCTGCCTGGCTGCATTGTGCCAACTGTGAAGTTTGGTGGAGGAGGGATAATGGTATGGGGCTGTTCAGGGTTTGGGCTAAGCCCCTTTTCTCCAGTGAAAGGCTATGTTAATGCTTCAGCATACCAAGACATTTTGGACAATGCTACACTTCCAATTTTGTGGCAGCACTTTTCTGTTCCAGCATGACTGTGCCCCAGCACACAAAGCACAGGTCCATATAGACATGGTTTGATGAGTTTGGTGTGGAAGAACTTGACTGGCCCGCATAGAACCCTGACCTCAACCCCATCGAGCTCCGTTGGGATGAACTGGAACCGAGATTGCGTGCGCGGCTCTCTCGTCCAACATCAGTGCCTGACCTCATAAATGCTCTACAGAATGAATGGGCACAAATTAGCATAGAAACACTTCCAAGAAGAGTAGAAGCTGTTATAGCAGCAAAAGGGGGACCAGCTCCATATTAAAGTATATATCCTGTATTTGAATACGATGTCCCTGTTGGTATAATGGTCAGGTGTCCGGCTACTTTTGTCCATATAGTGTATTTCTGTATGATTTTCATAACTAATGGCATTCCTATTAGCCTCAGCTAAAACTGAGTTTATGCTTGATACAACAGGTCAAACAGCAGCCTGGCCGTGGATATCTACAGATTTGTAGTTCAGTGCTGGATCTTTAATAATAATAATCTCCACCAGTATCAGAAACACGAACAAGCCAAGCTGACCAATCACAACTGTCGTGGTATATCTATAAGTCAACTTGTAAATGATGTAAATGGCCATGTCAGCACAGTGTAGCCATGTCTCCTAACCACACAGCTATAAACATCCCTTCAGTCTTGTTACTTATTCATTGTTTTGTTCTCCTGGCTGTAAAACTGGAGCGCTCATAGAAACGCTGGAGGCCTCATGGGATCATTATAGATGTAGTTCAACACAAAGCAGCTAAGAAATCCACAGAGATGCTTCTATGAGAGACAGATACAGTCACACTACAGACTGGGGGAACGCTGACAATGGCTTCGCCTGCACTGTACAGATATACTGGAACTCAAAATAGGCAATCACGGTTAGAGTCAAAGGTGACACAGCAGAGCAGTAACAGCTGAGGCCGAGCAGAGTAACAGCCTGGTTTTGTCAGGAATAGTCTCAACCATGTTTCTCAGCAGAAAATGGAAACAAAACACGATTTGATGGCTTGACGGCGGCTATAAAAGGAAACAGGATGACAGAGCCATTTTTATATTGCTTTGCAATTTTGATGTAGATTGCAAAGTATGAGCTCATGTCTGGGTGAGATCAGGTATCCTGTCAAACGTTCACACTGTGTATGTGTGTGTGTGTGTGTGTGTGTGTGTGTCTCTTACTTCTGTCCTCAGTCTCTCACAGACTGAGTTTGATGGACAAAGCGGATCAGCAGGGTCCATAGTTCAGCTCATTAACTCCTCTCTTCAATATGTTCCTCCCACCAAGATGTAAATGAAGCATCATGTGTATGGTGTGTCTGTCTGTGTGTGTGTGTGTGTGTGTGTGTGTGTGTGTGTGTGTGGAGTCTTTATTACCTCTCTGGTACCTCCAGGTAAATACTGCAGTTGTTTTGTACAGTTAAGCTCCTTATTAACTAATTCAATTCTTTGTAAATGAAGCCACACATTAAAATCTGTATTTTGATAGATTAGGTTAACAGAAGCAGAAAATGCAGTGCAGCTGCAGATTCATGGTTCATTTTAAATCTAGGAGCTTGTGTTTAAACAGGTATAGAAGCTGGAGAGATTCATGAGGCTGTGTAATAATCGTTTACTGACTGCTTTAGCTTCCAGCTGCCAGACTCATATGAAGCACATATCAGTGTACGGAGATCCAGAATGTTATATTATATATAAATATCATGCAGCGATCTTAAGGGCATAAACCTAATATTAACCAAAACAAAGTTCAATATCTGGCTATGCAAATTGTACTCTGACACAATGTAATAATCAGTGTCAATAAAAATGTTTCTTTCATTCATAACTGGTCATTCTAAAATGAAATACATCTAGAAAACAGAAAAGCACTTATGTCTGTCGTCCAGAGAGCTCACACTGTCCCACAGCTGGAATCGTGCTGCAGGGACTGATGGACGACAGTTTGATCAGGTTTCTATATTCAGACTTACAATTCTCTGCACACAATAGTCGTTAAGCAACGTTACAAAAACGTTAAGATTTTTTTCTCTTGAAAACTGAGCTTCTCAGAAATAGTTTCGTACCTTCAGTCACACCCTGTCAGACCACTGCGCAGAGCTATACTAAAACAACTATAACAACAGTTCTTACAGTCAGAGGCATCAAACCTTAAAACGTTTGAACTGCATCTGTAACACTGAGTACTGAACTAGCGACTAGCAAACTAAACACTGAAATCTTTAGTACTAAACAGACACCGCGACCAGAGCTACAGAGGCTGTTCCACCTACGTTCTCACTGTTGTGGTCGGCCTCGCTGGGACAGCCAAACAGCTCTCGTCGCAGCAGGTTACCATCGTACTCCAGAAAGGTTAGATAGAGGTTCCTAAAAAACTCCACGTGCTTGTTCTTCACTCGCAGCTTCTTCGGAGAATTCCAGTGGATCACCTGATCAAGAAGAAGCACAGAGAGGAGAGCGCTTACTGTCATGCTCACATAATTCTATTGTAATGCAGGAGAAGATTCCAGTGTTCAGTGGTCATGTTCAGCTACTTCAATACACTGACAGTGTTTAACCATCACTTCAACAGTTTTCACTACATACACCTGAACTGCCACTTTAACTTGACAGCCATCACTCCCACAAAAACACATTTCATGCTGCACAGACTCACATATGAAAGATTCCTCAGACGTGTCAATTGCTGTTTTTCAGCAGGAGTCAGTGCACATGGGTTTTCTTCAGAAAATGTAGTTATCTCTGTTTGATAGAAAATCTCTTTGTGTTTTAACCCCCCTTAATAACAAAATGTATTGTCATGCCAGCTTTTGCTTCAGGTTCTGTTGGAAGAAATCCTCAGTGTAGCAACCTCAAGACACAGAATAATACTATAATATAATACTTAATAATACAGAATTACAGTTGATGTAAATCTATTGCTTTATCTTGTCTTTATTGTCCTCTGACTTCATGTCTTTTTTCTTTGAGATGTTTCTCTGCAGAAAATGTAAATATGTTTGTCTGTCTGCTCATTTGACAACAACAATAACAACTTTCTAACATTGAATCAACATTGAATAACATTGATTTTTCATCAGGTTTGCTGAACTAATAAAAGTTATTTCAATGACGAAAAAAGATCAAGACTGTTAATTCAACTTAAAATCAACCACTGTTTTATCAATGAACCAACACTGAAACATTAATTAAACCAATCCCCAGATAGCAGACCAAAATTGAATCAACGTTGAATCAACATTGATTCAATGTTATCTAGCCTTAAATATTCAACCTCAACAAAAACGATGTTGCCATGCTATCTGGGTTAGCTGTTCATATTTTCACCTCATTTAAAAGGCATCCTAAATTTAAACTAAACACGTACAGACATTATTGATGTTGGAGCTATAATGTGTAAAAAGAGCAAACTTCTCATCACTGACACTTTCCTCGTAGGATAAACTAGAAGTTTGTCTTCTCTGAATATGAACAAAGCATAATCAGCTATATTTTTGTTCTACATTCTGTATGTTCACATGTTGCATATGTGTTGTAACAGGCTTGGACAACTTTGCACGTCTCCTGAAACCTGGAAAAGACATAATGCTTCTTCAAGGTGAACAACATCTTTTACTCTCCCTGAAGTTGAACAAATGTCATTTTGAGCGGAGGCTGCTTTGAGACTGTTGATTAATGCGGGTCACGTCTTGCATGTCCAAAGTGACTGTGAATTGAGTGTGAGCATGGCGGGGACAGCAGGGTCTCACCTTGAGGTCTGACACGTCTTTGTAGCACTTCTCAGAGCGGGTGTGGTCAGACAGCTGGACATTCCAGAAGCAGGGCAGCTGGTGAACCAGGAACGGGTTCTGTTTGATCACAGCGTTGAAGATGTCCTGCAGACAAACACACACACACACACACACACACACACACACACACTAAGCCTTATGCTTTGCCATATGTTTCATCATTTAAATACCTGCTCCACATGGTCTGATCTGACCTGCTAACTGTTTATTCAAGGACCACACGAAGCTACATTAAATCTTACTGCATCCATTTAAACTAAATATCACTACATACAATCACATAACCATAACATGAGCAGCTTCAGAAAAAACAGAGATCATTTTGAATTGTCTGATATGAGAGGGAGTACGGTTTGTTTTGTGCGGAACATAAAAAGTACATCGACATATCTGCTGACCCTCGTTACTTGTCACATTATTGTAAACTCTTTTGTGCTCTGATTGGTCAGTGGTCGAGCTACTGACACGTTTTGATGTGATACTCTGAAGTGAAACAAAAACAAAACATGTTCATATACTGACTGTGTGGCACTTATTGTTTTAGTCAGGTGCTGTACAGAGGAAAAGTCTTTCAGCTTGGTAGATGATGGCAGGTACAGGAGGAGACTGTGACACATGAGTCTGACTCCTCTGACATGAACACTTTTGGGAGGGAAACGGGATATTTTGGGGGATATTTTGGCTCCACTCCTTTCGTGTTCCCCCCAAATGAAGAGAAACTATGAGAGGTGCAGGAAAATAAGTGAGGAGAGAGGAATGGAGGAAATGTTACGACCTTTCTTGTGAACGGCTATGTGAAGTGATGGACATCCATTCCTGATGATGGCAGCACAGCTGGATCAGCTGTCAGTCTGCTTTAACAGCTTTTTAGCAGTTTTTGCACTTGCACATATAAAATGAAGACATACTGTACACTACATTACAAACATGAACCTTTTCTACTGGGAGAAACACTTATTTTAAAATGTCAGAATTATTTGGAGTTCTATTTATGGACATTGTTTTTTGGTCAATTAATTATTAAATAATTCAGGTTATGATTAGAAATCCTTTGTTTCAAATGTTTCAGGGATTACATCAAACTATCTCCCAGAGAAAGTTTTGTTGAGGTAGAATAAAAACAGAAAATATAAAAATGATAATAAACAGAAGCGGACGCACTAAACCGTGACTGAAGGTTTGAACAGGGAAACCAAAAAACACAGAAGCACCGTTGTTGTCATAGATACAATGATGATGAATTACTGAAAAATGATTTGAGAGGCCTTAAATCTATATTTTAATACTATAAGATTAGATTAGATTGAATTATCTCTAAGTAGCCTCATCACCATGAGCTGCAGAGGTGGGAACAATGACTGTAACTTCGCCCTCTGCAGATGTTACTGCCATGGGGACAGTATATCAGCCCTGACTCGTCTGTCTCGTTAGTGTTTACTATGTGTCCAGATGTTCAGGTTCATTAATGTATGTGTAATCACACTCATAAAGCTGAAGACTGCTAACGGCTCTGAGGAATTGCACTTTGGTCTTTTTTGACTTTGAGCTCGTCGTGGGTTCACGAGACGAGAGTCTTAGTGACAGACTGGAGTTTCCTAATGGGACACATAAAAAGTCTATAGCCACATAATGGATGCTGCGATAAAGAGGGCTGACAGTGGATCGGAGCTCATGCAGCAGAAGGCAGATGGAATGCTCAAACGATTTCCAAAGCCCTGTTCATTTTCCAAACTGCGTATCTTACGGGACTTTACTTAATGATGGTTTAATTAAAATCTCATAAACGCACCTCACATCTAGATGAGCTCTGAATAGCTAAGAGATAATGGAGAGACCCTCTACCAAGGTCTTAGTGTCTGCCCTTTCTACAGAAGACATAAAACACTGCATGGTTTAAGATAACACCTATTTATGACCTTCAGGATACATGGATAATCAAGTGAGAGGAAAATGTGCCATAGCTGGACATGAAGGTGAATCATCATAGAGAGAGGCTAGACAAGGCCTTTATTCAAAGTTCACAGAAGAAACACAAAGTAGCACAGAGGGGGTTGTGCTGATCTAGTGGGTGAATGTAACATGTGTCATGTGGCCACACCTCTCCGGCTGTGAGGCACTTCTGACAGTTTTGACCTAAACCAACAATCCCACAAGCACGCTCCCATTTACGTGACTGGTCAGAGGTAAGGAGGTGAGAAAGTATTCAGGGTTTGAATTTGCCTTTCATTCTTCACACATCTCAGTTAGCTTTCATGTGAACAAGTGAGTGTAACACTATGAAGGCAGAGAGCCTAGGCTGGATCCTCAGACTGACAAAACTGATTTATTCTTACTTGAAGTTGTTTTTCTGTGTTTTTGGTATGAGCAAAGTAAAATGAAATGAACTGAGCTTGGTCGACCTTCAGACGGAACTGAAAGTGATTTGTTTGTTCTTTTGGAAAGCTGAAATTCGGAGGTGAAGTGTTTCTTTTTTGGAGTTTACATTTATTCATTTAGCTGACACTTTTATGCAAAGCAACTTACAAAAAAGGGAAACAATCAAGGTAAAGTGGGACAAGGACATGTGAGTTACTCACATAGGATCATGTGACATTTGTAGAGGGGGGTAGCGCCATGGCCAGTGGAGCTTGGCTAATTTGAGGTTATTCAGTGAAATTCTTTACGAAGATTTTGTGTCTTTGTTGTTATTCTTGGGTTTGATATATAACATGAGTTCATTTTGATTCTGTACATCCTTGTAAGGTTTGACCTAAAACAGAACAACAAACATAACCTCACCAATCATAAGACCAGGACAGACACCTCTAATAAAAATGACAAAATATACAATTAAAGTCAAACTGTCACAGTACAGTCATCATCGAGTCGTTTGCTTCTTTATTGTCGCTCGGTTCAACAGCAAACTTTCAGCAGTGACAGAGACAGAATGGGCTTGCCACAGTTTATAGCCTGCTCTGAAATGGTCAAGCAGGTTTCTGCAAACAGTACAGGTGTTTCTGTGATTTTCACCATTTGAAATGATGAATTTTGTCTATTTGCTGGCAAGTTTCCACGTCTGAGGTGTGAGAATGTGTGGAGATGTGTGTGTGCGTGTGTGTTACCTGGTCTGCCAGGGAGGTGGACAGCATGCTCATTAGTTCCCTCTCTGCAGTCAACCTCCACATCTGCTCCCATCTCAGCTTCCGCAGACGATCCAGGAGAAGCAAAATCACTCCTGGAAAGCGCGCGCGCACACACACACACACACACACACACACACACACACACACACACACACACAGATTAGTATCTTGCTGCCTGGTAAAGGTGATAAAGTCCCATCATGAGGTTCTAAATCACAGCCTTGTGTTTTCTGAGATAAAGCTGTAAACCTTGAGCTTAAAGACAGAACAATGCTGGATGGAGAAGGCATGTTAAAATCCTCCTGGAAACACAAATCATTCTTAGAAGCTCATGTCCTTTTTTCTCTCTGCTAACTTTCTTGACCAGCAAACAAAATCAAAACAAAAAGCTCCTTCTCAGTTCCCTGGCCAATAAAAGAAATATTCCTGGCTGCTACAAATAAAATCAAGCAGCCAGTTTTCAGAGGGAGAAGACATCGTGAATATTTTTTTCCGGACTGGAACAAACAAACCATCTTTCACACCCCGCTGTGCTCCATCTGTTGCCACGGCCACCGCCACAAAGCCGACCAACCGCAGCTTGAACTGGAGATTTTTTGTTTTTTCATCAAATTGCTGTTGTGTTGAAATGTAATACATGCCTTTCTTTTTCTGAGATGTGCTGTTCAGTCACACTGACAGGAAGTTTAAGAGCAGCACACTGAACCTTACAGCAGAGATGTGTCCAGAGCACTTTTTTTTTTACACTTTTCCCACTGAAATGTGTCACGGAGCTGCTGCAGTGGGTCGTGCTGTTTGTTTATAGTCAACAGAACGATTATCCTTCTGCTCCAAACAGCACACAGAGAGCTGGAAGTGTCTGGAAGGAAAGGCTTGATAAAGGAAAGAATATAGGCGAGGGAAAATAATAACAAGGTGTAATGGAATCCAATCAATTCCACTATCAGCTGCTCTGAGGCTCAGTGAAATTATACCCCACACCAATATTTCTCTGTACAACTTTTAACAAATCTGCTGAATGTCTACATATTTCATCGATGCCGGTGCAACTCCACTACATGCTTGCAAGAAAATGAGCTGCCTCCCATTGTTTTTCCTCTGGCTGTGAAATACTGCAGACTGAAGTTCACCAAAGAAAAAAATAGAAATAAGAACACTTGGACAGCAATTAAACGATTTCCCATTACAGATGGTAAATGAAAATTACCGAATTATAATCACAGGGAGAGCTATACAGTATGTGCTGCGTGCGAGGTGTCACAATAGGTGTGGGCAATGTGGAGATAATTGTGCAGTGGGGTAGATGAAATTCAGAGCTTTCGTTTATAGATGGCTTTATTATTTAGTGCATTATCTGGAAAATCAATTGATAAAGTATTTATACATTTACATTTAGCTGACGCTTTTAACCAGAGCAACTTACAGGGAGCAATTTGGGGTTCAGTATCTTGCCCAAGGGCACTTCGACATGCAGACTGGGGGAGCCGGGGATCGAACCACCGATCGTCTGATTGGTGGACGACCCGCTCTACCTCTGAGACACAGCCGCCCCCCCCCATCTGAATGGACGCAGCATTCAGACAGGAGTGTTTGTTTTAGTCACCTGAGATTCTATTATCGCCATCAGATCTGAACGCAGCTGATTCAGTTCAGTTTATACACACACTCGAATCAAAGTGCATCTGCAACTGGAACGCAGCCCCACCATGCTATGACGCTAGCATGCTAACTAGGGTTGCAAAGGGGCTGAAAGTTTCTGGAAGATTTCCACACACTTTCCAGAAACTTTCCATGGAAAGATAATCTTGGGAATTTTGGAAATATTCCAAGTTGGAAACTCCATGGGAATTATTGAAATGTATGTGAATTAAGTGTAAATTGGGGGTAATTTAAACAAACTGTATCATATCCAAACATAAATCTAAACATTTTGTTTTGTCATAAGCAGACATGCAAAATAAAACAATTAAAAACATTTCAACAGATTTATTTGTAAGTAGAACTTTATCAAGTTTGAATTATTTTATTGAACAATATTATGTAGTCCACCAGCTCAAATGTGTGTCTTCAATAGTCTCTGTGTGCTCTGGGCTCTAAAGTGTGGTCCAGGTACAGAAATCACCTGTGCAGGTAGGGGGCGTGGCCTCAATAGCCCTGCAGTAAGCAGTGTGCTATGTGCATGTGACTGACCCCCCCCACCCCGTACCCACCAGTGTTGAAGCCTCTTCCCAGAGCCGGCCAAGGTCGATGGTTCTTCCACAGGTTCCCCAGGTACCAGTCACTCTGGTTCTCCACCAAACCTAGCACCTGCTGACCTGAATACAGCAAACACAACAACATTACTGCTTGTTCACATTCTCTAAATCCACTTCTTTACTCTGCAGCTTTCATTTATTTAACTACAATTCACTTCCTTGTATTTATTGTTTTATATGTTTTGCAGTTACATATTTTGTCCTCTGGGTTTTGGCTGAAGTAATAGTTGCTTTTCAGAAAACAACATTTGATTTTTCTTTCAATGATGCATTTAGTATGTGATGTTCAAGGCATTGTAATTTACTTTATTAATTTACTGTTCTCACATCAGATGGTCATTTTCTTTTTTCGTTTTTGTTTTTTTTACATTCTCTAAAACACATTTAAAACCCAGAAAAGGAGTGGACTTCAAAACATGTTTCATCAAAGAGTTGTGTCAACCTCAAGAAGAAGTTTGATCCTAGAAAAGAGCAGAAGAGCATCATGTCCATTTCCACAGCAGAAAGTCCATCAGAACAACAACGTTCTGTCATTCTCACCACTTTGTCTTTGAAGAGAAATAGTTTTAGCTGTCATTAATGTATCACAGATATCAGTATGAGCGTTTGTCCATCAGAGACATTCTAATTACTACAACTAACCATTTCTTTCTTGATTTAAATGTCACGCTCACACTATATTTTGGAACTAAAACTCCTAGTTGATAGTTAGTTATGGTTTTATGAGCGAAAAAATAAATATTGGCTTATATATCATCATCTGATTTTTTGTTGGTATCAGTTCCACAAATCCAGAAAATACAACTAAGACACCTTCTGAGCCACGGAGGCTTTTGAAAGTCTGTGTAAAGTAAGAATAAATTTGTTTTCTGAGTTTGTCAGACCAAAGAAGAAAGTGTTATAAACCATCCAGCCAAGTTTGAATAATTACAAATATCAACAAGAATAATTTATGAATCATGTAATTTATGAAATTAGCTGTCAAAATCAGGTAAAAATGAATTCTCAGCTCCAGGACTCTGAATGTGCTGAAGCCACGCCCACTTGTGTGAGCAGTCAAGGAGCCATTTTGAAGCGACTGAAATGTGTCAGATGAGTTCAGAAAATGACATGACTAACTTTGAAACACTGAGTGAGATAAATTCATCTCTATCTCTCTGCTCGGTGTGTAGGGGTATGCTCAGGGTGGCCCCCACATGTTTTCAGCAACTATTTTCCAACATATTTAATGTGTTTTGAAAGAAATCTCTGAATTGCCTTTACACAGACTTTAATGTACTGATTGTTGGTGCTGTGGATACAGCTTATAGCATTAAAGCCTACTGAGTTCTAAAGGCAACAGTACACAGAGAAGTATTGAGTTTGCAGTATCAGCAAATTAAAACAGCAGTGAACATAAATCAGGGAAGCTTCTTCATAAAATATGGCCAAATAGACTCATAATGAAGTGAAATTAGGAATAAGGGTCTGGAGTCAAGGTAAATAAAGGTCAACACTTGAGATTTATGGTAATTAAATTTTAGGAAAGCAGCTTTAAAACTAATTGTAAGCTCAATAAAACAAACATTACTTGCTGCCACTGGTGTTATCTCAAGATAAGGAGATAATTGAGTCATGATCTCAAGCTAACTGGCTGTTCTGTTCTTTGCTTCTGTAAGGTTTGGATTGTGTGCAGACAGAAACAGAGGTTCGTTGGGGATCAGTGGCGGACAGTTTGGGGTTAACTGGTTAGACACAGAGCCAGCAGAAACATAATCCCTTCATAAAGTGGACTTTTATGTCTGAGTCAATGGCAAACCTGGGAAAGAACTTTAACTACCACCTCACAAAAGGCACAGCGCTGCCATGAGAGGAGGTGCAAATTGAATTCAATACTCAGCTCATATGAATTTAAGATTTTTGAGCCACTAGACAAAAGGTATGAAGAGGACAGAAAAGGTGGTGGGATGAAATAAAGAGGAGAGATCCAGGAGATGAAGAGGTGCGAGGGGAGAGGAGGGGAGGGGAGATATGTGGGCTTCAGGGCGAGAGATTATGAAAGGCAAGCTGGGCAGAGATAAAGGTCAAGGAGATAGGCATTAGGAAGCAGATAGGAGCATGGAGTGCGGGCATGGGTGTAGCGGTGGCAGCTTCAATGAAGGCTGTAAGGAAGATTAATGAGTGCTTATTGGAGCAGGCAGCAGAGAGCAGGCAGCCACTTTAGAGAGGCTGCAAAACAAAGAACACAGGTCTGCCATCAAGGTGACGACGGAGCGCCACAATTAGAGCCCAAAAAACCAAACACAGACTTCACAGGTGAGTCTTTGGTTTGGGTTCATCAGTTTAATCAAACAGTGGTGGAGAGACATTTCTACTGCAAATACCTTCATGTATATTCTACTCCATACTGTTAAACTTAAACAGCTTTGATTGCAATTAAGCAATAAACCTATGTGATTAATTAAAGTTAAATTACATTTTAATCATGTTGGATGTCCCTGAAAAACACACTGGGTACTGTGATGAATACACAGCTATTTAATAGCAGCAAAACATATTCAGAATCATAGGCAAGGTTTTTTTTTTTTTTTTACACTGTTCTACTTCTGGAGCCAAACCGGGGAGGGAAGCTCACCACCAAGCCCCAGACCCACAGGGCTCACTCAAGCAAAGCCTGAAAGAATTACATGGAGCTGTCACTCTATGGATCCACCATAGGCAATAGGGTAAGGTACAAGGTACATAGTAGGCAAGTAGTAAGATACAAGCAGGCAAAGGTGGGGACCTAAGCAGGCTGACCACCAGCATTGTAAACTGGTTCTAGGGGCAGAAGAGAGAGCACTACTAGATATAGTTGGGCTCACCTCTAAACAAAGCATTGGGTCTGGAACCAAACTCCTGTTGATGGGCTAGGCTCTCTCCCTTTCTGCAGTTTCTCAGGGCTCTGACTGTTGTTTGCCCTTATGCACTGAACAGCAGGTCGGAGTATCCAGCCTTCTTAGAGTCTCTATGGGGGGTTCTGCTCAAGGACGTGGGAATAGTTCTGCTGGGTGACTCCAGTGCTCACATGGACAAGAATCCTAGTTGGGGATGATTGGAGGAATAACCAGCCCAATCTGAACTTCAGTGGTGCTTTGTTAATGGTCTTCTGTACCCAACATGGATCAGACCCTGTGAGCATAGAGTAATTCATGAGTGTACTTGGTATCAGAATCCCTTGGGCCAAGGATATATGATCAATTTTATCATCGTATCATTAGATCTGTGGCTGTATTCCAGAGTTTCCTCTCTGGGGATCAATAAAGGATGTTGTTGTCCAGACTGACTAAATCACTTTATTTGGAGGACAAGCTAAAAATGTCACATGTGTAAAGTTGATAATAATCCATCATTTCACAGGAAAACTATGTACATAACTACATCAGATAGAGTAGATCAAACTTGAATCAGGACATGGATTCTGTAAACTGTAATGGATGTACAGTGGAAAGTCAGCTATTTCTATTCCAGATTCATTTGACTGCTAGTGTTTCATGTTGGGGAGTATTACTACATATGTGAAAAATGAAGTCTTTTGTAGCTCCAGAGGGAGCTGTGTGAAATCAGCATCAGTCAGGGTAGAAACAGGGACCTTTGTAGCTCACTCCTCTGCTTTAGGCTAAAGGCTCCAGGATACATTAGGTGCTAATAGCAAACTTCCCACTAAAAAAGAGAGAATATCTGGTGATTTTGAACCTTTCTTTAAAACTGTCTATTGGAAATCATTTTTTAAGTATGATTTATTACAGATAGGACTAACTGGCAAGCATGCAAATTACTTCAGCCAGTTAACTTCGGTATGCCACTATAGATGACATACACACATACTGTGCATTCAAAGCACCAGTTTCTTTAAGGTGGTGTACTTTAGCTGTCAGGACTCTGCTCACTCTTTTGATGCCATGAATTCTGTAGCATCACTCACCCGAAAACTATGCTGACACATGCTGGTCTGCACTGATCCTGCTTTCTTCATATGGCTTTAAATAGTTCTATTTTTTGGCTGACTTTTAAAGAAACAAAAAAACAGTTAACAGTTCTCCTTTCCCACTAGCACATGGTCTAAGAGGGAAAAGACAGAGGAAGCTCTGAGTTTAGACTATCATCTCATAGAAAATATCTCTTCAAAACAAAATGATTCTTGACACTGTTCAAACAAAGCTGTCAGCCATAGCTACCGCATCCGTCTTTTTAATCTTCAAAACAGATTAATTCACATTACGCTGTTTAGTTGCTATTGATCTTGTTATTTACCGGCTGGCTATCTGGCCTGTGAGCCCCTGAAGGATTAACACCAATACCTGCTATTTAGCGATCACAGTCTGTTTAGAATGTATTAGATAGTTGGACATAATAGTGCGTATGCATGTCCTACATAGCAAAGTCCTCACACAGCAAACCTCAGGCCATCCCCAATCCATTTCCCAGCATGCAGGGAGCTGAGGGGAGAGTGAGCAGTTCTTAAATTAGCTGTGGAGAGGTACCAAGAGATCAGTGGGAGTTTTTACTGCTGAGTCAGTGGTGCTGATACAAGTAAAGATGAATGCCAAGGTCAGCCGGACCAACATACACTCTTCACTCCACCATTTCATCCTCCTACTGCACCTCAAATGGAGCACTGATTAATTCATTCAGATGATATATTCAACAAATGACTGGTGAGAAATGTTGTAAAGGAACAATTTGCTCATGTAGAGTTTTTTTTTTTTTTTGCATTGCTGACATGGTTCATATACTGTAAAGGCTAAAACACTAGCAGTCAATTTTCAGTGGTAATTTGATATTGTCTTATTATTTTAAAACAAATGTTTGACCAGATGAATGATTCAAAGTTTGTTTTACAGACATTGGGAATTTTTGTTTCATGTAACGCACTTAAGTAAAAAAAAGCTGTTATTTTGCTCAGTGTTATATATTACACAACTGATATTGCACTAGTGGCCAAATATATAATGTATATATGATGTGTATGTATTGGTGGAAATTGTGTTTGAAAATTGGGGGTTGTACTATATTTTACATTCTAGACTAGATAATTACCTATTTGTAACATCAAATAATTTATTTGAATGGACAGTACCGACTACTGACTTCTACCCAAAGTGTTGGACACTAGGTTGTTTCTAACGTCGATTTTGCTAAGCAAGCAAGTTTTTGTCAGTGTCATTAACCTACAGTAATTTCTGTTGCTTGTACAATGTATTTTACTGCCACAAAGGAGAGAAATTCCCAGCGAGCATCCTGGAATAAATTGTCCCATGGAAGCTGAGCAGTGTGATACCCTGATTAGTGGAGCACACCCCATAGTACACCAGTCTGCCACTCCACAGGCAATGTTCCAGACCTAAGCACAACACTTAAAAGGTGTGTTTGCTTTGGTGATGATAGAAGATGCAGCACTTCTAACCTCCCAGTACCCATCTGCTGCTTCAAGAGATTCTAGCCTAACCAAGCCTGAAAGGCCTCCTCCTTGAGCTTGACAGATACCAATGACTTTCTGATCACAACTTGCAGAGGCTGCTTCCACAAAGACAAACAAAGACACAGGAAATTCTTTGAAGCTGGTTGAAATTGAAGACCTTGTGGAAAAGGACGTCTGTCAGATTTTCCCATTTCATCATGTTAAGGTTTACTACGTCTGCCACACCATCTAATCCAACTCACCATCATGTGGTGATCAGTTGAGACCAATGTTTGTTATGGCCAATCAATGAGTAGCAAGAAGTCCAACAACAAAGTACTGTTAATGTTTCAGCTAGACAAGCCGTCCCTCCAAATCAAAATCAATCATGTGAACACTGAAATGAAATCTCCCAGCAGAACTATAGAGTCCCAAGGTATTCTAACCAGAGACTTTAGGAAGGCCGGTTACACCAAACTGCTGTTCAGTGCAGACAGACAAACAACAGTGAAAGCTCTGGGAAAGTCCAGAAGAGAAGGCCCAGCCCCACCAGGGTTTGCTTTCAGACCCAGTGTTGTGCCTGTGACTCCAAGAGGGCCAGGCACTCTTCATTGCTGTTCGATGCATAAACATGAACAACAATTAGATCCTTCATCTCAGTGACTTGCTGCTGCATAGGGGCAGCCCTCTAATTACTTGGGGAGAACTCAGCCCGGGGCTCATAACTATCATCAAACCCTCCAGGTGCCTCTCACCGTGGGCAACTCTGTTGTGGTACCAGATCTAGTTGGTGCTGCGCCACCTACTGTAACAACTCAACCAATGCCAATTGTCCAGACACCTGGTATGCCACCCAGTCTAATGTCTCCCCCTGTGGGCCAACAGAGTGGTGGCTGCAAACATCTCCCAGCTGCGATTTCCCAAGAATCAAACATGTACGTATCATATTAAGTCAAATCACACACTTCTCCCTTTTGGCTACAATTCTTCTTGAGGGCCCTGACAGCTTAATGGAATTCAGTCATTATTTGATGCAGTACAGTGACATGTTGAAATGTCCGCTGTGACAAAAAGGACTATTAAGTTTTGTAAAAGAACAAACTGCCTTAAAATGAACAATAAGTAAAACAAGAGGCTAGTTAGTGAAAGCTAGCATGATGAGGCAAGTCTGTTCTCTGTTTCAATGTCCTTGAATGCCAAGTGATCAGCTAAAAAGCATTTCTGTCACATGAGGTTTGAACTGCTGAAAAAAGAGAAATGATGTATCATGCACTTAGAAAACTGCAATACACTTAAGTGTTCTTAATTCAAGGACAGGTAGCTGGTAGGTTACACTGCCAAAGCATCATCTGCCATCAGTTCTGTTGATTGCAGAAAGTGAGGATTGAGGGCAGGCATGATGTCATAATGTAGTGCAGGGCGTTGTCATGGCAATGCACTCCTGTTATTAGAGTAAATGCTTTTTTGAATCATCTGAAGGAGCAAATCAGGTCTGAACTGGGTTTATTTTCTATTTAAGAATATCATCCTGAAGCACCATATTTTACATAACACTCATTATCTGGAAATTCTTCCAGCAGATTTGGATCATTTAGAGAGCAAACTTGGATCAAATCGAAAGAATGTATGACCACCTTTTGATATCTACAAAATTGAAGGATTAAGTTTCGTGGGGAAGGAACTGAGGGACGCAATTTTCATAATTCAACACTTTTTAGACTCTTAAGGCCCCACTGATACCCTGGAGACAATCTACAGAGCTAACTCTCATCTAAGCCTTCCATCATCACTCACCTCACCTACGCACTCACACAATTTCCTTTCCCTTCTCTCCTTATCATGCTGCTCAGGGGCTTTTAACATTTGAAAAGCCAGAGGTGACCAGGAGCCAACAATATGGCCAACAAGCCACTGACTAAATGGGTAAATGTTTTTTAAAGCTTTGTATAGTTTTGGAAAAGGCATTGAAGCTGAAATATCTCACTGAAAAGTTTGCCATCCCAGTTTTAGCGCAGATGCTCTGTGTTTAGATTTCGCCCCGGTGTAGGCGCCCTGGTCACACGCACACACGTATGCTGTAAAGAATACCACTGGCTCTATAGTGTGACAATCTGCCAGTAACTGTACTAATAACAATAACTGTAGCCCCTACCCACCACTAGGCAAGACTACCTTTGACCTATGACTGCTTGCTGGGCAGTCATAGCATTTTAACATTATAGCAGTGTAACTAACAGTCAGCTCAGTCAATTAGTTTTGAAGAGAAGAGAAAGAAGAAGAGGATTTGGAAATTCCAACACAGCCTTTAAGTGATAAACTGTGAAATCTTGACCCTATCCAACTCCACAGCACAAGGAAGGTTTCAACAAATTAAATTCTCTCGTGAAATTGCATTTCAGCAAAGTGAAATGTTAAGAGCTAATTCATCAATTTCAACAGATCCAAAGATAAAAGTAGACCACAATGAATTAGACTTTTGGCTCTTGCTTTGATATGTGGAGTCTTGTCTTTTCATTTCATCATTAGCTCAGTTTCAAACTATCCATCTCAGAAAGTTTGATGATGTCAACAGTCAAGTTGTTCTCTATACTACAACTTTATACTGCAAGTGTTGCAGGAGTTTTGGAACTGATGATGATCTAAGACAACACCTAGACCTGGTTAGATAAATTATATACTGTAGCTGCAGAATATATGACTTCTCCTTGAACGAGAATATTGTGTGAAGTAAATCGTCAGTTAAAACTGCAGCGGCACTGACAGCTTATTTAGCAGATGGTGAGGTACAATACTATATCTAAGTGACCACTCTCCAGTGAGTTTTGCCTCACAGGGAAGACAACTGTGAAAGAAAAGCTCCTGTTTGCAGGAGTGTTGGGCCTGAGGCTGCAGGATGCAAGACGGGTTACACTCCCAGTGTCAGTGTACGGGACTCGTTCCAGCTCACCAGCTTTGTGGAAAGACTTCATCACACCAGTGATGGGCAATTATTGCTTACGTCAATCAAAATGATATCAAGCCAATTCCCTGTTCACAGATAAGGTTTTATTTCCTATTGCCTGCCTATAACTCCGCTCTCTCTGCCTCAGTTTCTCACATCAACACAGATTAGTGAGGGTAAATGCTGATGACAAAAGATAAAACAATGAAGCTGCAAGATAAGCTGTAAAATGGGTTTCTTTGACGCAATTGTCAAAGTGTCATCAGCTCTTAAAGGGTGATATTTAACTGTGATCACACCAGAAGATTTGAGGAACAGAAGTGGCTTTCATTTCAGTGAGAAGCAGCAGCAGTCACCATGGCAGCAGAAAGGACTGAACTGACACTGCCAAGACCAACGACTAGATTTCAAACTGAGGTTAAATTTAATTATCCACAACATGCTGATGCAGATTCCCATTTTTAGATAAGGGCTTTCTTCCCATTGTAACTTTGTATACATGATTAGATCACTCTGCATAAGTCTCAGCCATTGTTTCTCCATGAAAAATGTGCATAGCGCATATTTTAGCCCTCAAGTGCAGTCAGTTTTAATTTTGATCTGCTCTGATATAACCTGAAAGCAACCATAGATGGATTAAAAACCATCTTTTCATTCTCGTTCAATGAAAAAACACAGTGAGTGAAAATCCTTGTATGTGTCCACATACTTGGCCAAGAAAGTGGCTTACTTCATAAGACAGAGTTTTGTGCACCTTCTCCTTTATAGAGAGGCAACAGCATAATCCCACAGTCATAAACCCTGTGGGTCCATATATACAGTATGGAATCAACAGCGATGATATTCAGTTTTCTCCCATTGACCTTCAAATAACAATAACAATAATTTCTTTATCTAAGCTGTCAACCTCTTAGACCCCATCCCAACCAGGCTGCTCAAGGATATCTTACCTCTAGTCAGCCCTTCTTTATTGGATATGATTAATCTGTCTTTATTATCAGGATATGTACCACAGTCCTTTAAAGTAGCTGTAATTAAAACTCTTCTTAAAAAGCCCACTCTAGATCCAGAGGTTTTAGCCAATTACAGACTGATATCATACTTCCCCTTTCTCTCTAAGATACTTGAGAAAGCTGTAGCCAATCAGCTGTGTGACTTTCTCCATAAGAACAGTTTATTTGAGGATTTATAGTCAGGATTTAGAGTGCATCATAGCACAGAGACCGCAGTAGTCAAAGTCACAAATGACCTCCTAATGGCATCAGACAAAGGCCTCATCTCTGTACTTGTCCTGATAGATCTTAGTGCTGCATTTGACACCATTGACCATCAAATTCTTTTACATAGACTGGAGCATCAAGTTGGTATCAAAGGAACCGCCCTAAGCTGGTTTAAGTCGTATTTCTTAGATCGATCTCAGTTTGTCCACGTCAATGATGAATCCTCCATGCATATCAAGGTTTGTCAAAGTCGAGTTCCACAAGGTTCTGTACTAGGACCACTTCTATTCAGTTTATATTTGCTTCCATTAGGGAACAGTATTAGGAATCACTCCATTAATTTTCATCGTTATGCCGATGATACCCAATTATATTTATCGATCAAGCCTGATGAAACCAATCAGTTAACTAAACTCCAAGCATGCCTTAAGGATATAAAAAGTTGGATGACCTACAATTTTCTGATGTTAAATTCAGACAAAACTGAAGTTCTTGTAATTGGACCCAAACACCTCAGAAACTCTCTTTCTAGAGACTTAGTTACTTTAGACGGGATCACCCTGGCCTCCAGCTCCACCGTAAAGAATCTTGGAGTTGTTTTTTAATGTCCACATAAAACAAATTTCGAGGACTGCATTCTTCCACTTACGTAACATCGCCAAAATCAGATGCATTGTATCTCAGATGGATGCAGAACTAGTCCACACATTTGTTACTTCTAGGCTGGACTATTGTAACTCTTTGTTATCAGGCTGCTCCAATAAGTCTCTGAGGACTTTGCAGCTAATTCAGAACATTGCTGCATGTGTTCTGATAGGAAGGTCATCCCTTAGTTATGCTGCCATAGGGTTAGGGTTAGGGTCCCCCTCCCTCCCCTCCCTGTCAGGGTTATGCCTAGTCTAGTCTCGTCCAGCAGGTTCTCATGGATCGTGGCTGCTGCTGTGGTCCTGCATGACGTCCACTACATATATTATTACTGTCATTATTGCTACCATATCTCCATTACAGTTTATAGTTAGTTAATGACTTGCTTTTAATCATTACAAATGAAAGATTTATAAATCTTTCATTTGCAATGATTAAAAGGCAGAACGGGTACGATTTGTTGACAGCACCAGTTGTTGACCGAGCTAGAGAGTGAATGAAGAATAGGAGTGATGTTAGTGAGAACTAGGCTGTGAATCAGACAATAAAAAGTTATTTTCTGATTGTTTGCTGAACGGAGCCACATTGCTGGATTTTGTGTGGATGCAGCTGAAAATCCACCCTGTCTGCTGCTCTTTGCTCTGTGTGGGTGTAGTTCAGTCCTGACCTCAGTCTAACAGACACACAGACCTGCAGCTCTCTATACAGACAGAGAGCACAGAAGAGAGACAGCGACAGCGATGTAACCTGGTCCCTATGAGTCCTAACCTGTGCAGCATCTGAATGTTAATTCAGAATTTGAATGTCAAGGTTATGAATGAAGCTTTGAAATATTCAGTGCTTAAAAAAGCTCCTACAGAGCCACAGAGAACAATCTTCAATGGTAGTATTCCCCATCACAGTAAACTGACCATAATGTGCTGCTGCACATTACTAAACTGTGGGTCTTTAATAAATATACACCTTTTAACCCTTGCATGTAGTCAAATATAGTGTCTCCATCTGTCGTGTCTTTAGTGCCAGGATCTCATCAGCCACCCAACACTGCAATACTGGCTCCGTCTTACTGAGTAGAAAAAAAATCACATGGAAATCTGCATGCTAATTCTGCATTTACATCAGCCTTTAAAACACACTTGCACATCTTTAAGTGCTTTGTGTTTGCATGTTGCTCTGGGTGGTAGAAAGCCTGTCACATGCTGTGGTGTTGAGTGGAGGTGACAAAATAGGTCACCCTCAGTATTACAATTACATACTTGTCTCTCCTCTTCCATTTCTCTGTAAAAACACTTGAGTGTGTAGTTCTCTCTGCATCTCCACCAGAACAATCTTCTTGACCCACACTAGTCTGCTTTCAACCAAGACTGCCTACTTACTTACCTACTAAACTCACAACAGCCTCCCTCTGCTCTATTGTCATCCTTCTGGACCTTAGGTCTCAGGCTCTGTAATCTCCCTGTTCACAACCTACCCCAATGACCACATAATCTGTGTCTGAACCTTGTAGCCTCACTACCTGGGGTCCCACAGGGTTCTGTTCTGGGTTCCCTTGTCTGTTCTCTTTATACTAAGTCACTTGGCTCTGTTATTCAGTCACATGGACTTTCCTATCTCAGCTAAGGAGATGAAACACAGGTGGCAACATGAATCACCGCATATCTGATTTCCATTAATGGATGTCTGTACACCACCAGGAGCTCAGCTTCAACGGACCCTTCCTCTTCCTTCAGGGGAGAAATCCTTGTTTTGAAGATGCACAATACAAAACATCAGGCGGATATGTCCCTTCATCACCCAAGAAGTGGTGCTGGTGGTCCAGGTTCTTGTCTTCACATATCTAGATGCTGTTCCTGGCTGTTCTGCCTGCATGTGGCATCTGACTTCTGCAGCTCATCCAGAATGCAGCAGCCTGGTTGAACTCCAACCTACCTCTGCCCCTGAACTGAATACCAGTGCCTGAATTCAATTCAAGACACCCATACTTGCCTACTATGCTACGAATGAATCAGCTCCATCCTACATCCAGGACTCAGATCCAATCCACTACAATCTATTGCCGCCGATCAGCTTACTGCTCCCTACATGATGAATGGCTATAGCAGAGATGTAGGTTTCACCACATAGGGAACAAACACACAACGGAGACAGAATTCTTGAAGTGGGATGCAGCGAAGAGGAGGCTATGAGAGCAGAATATTTGTCTATAGATGCGACCAAACAGCATGTTGTATGACCTACTTTGATTGAACCATACTGCCCCTCAATCCCCCCAACTCAAATGGAGCTGGTCAGTGGCCAACAGAAAAGACTGTGCTGTTCTGACTGTACAGAACTGTACAAGCTGGTTGTACTGGGCAGGTTCCAGGTTTAACTGTGTGCGCTTTCCAGAAAAACAAAGCATTGTTGAGCAAAACAAAAAAAAAAGTCAGTCAAGAGAAAATGTTTTGAAAAATGCCTAGATATTTGCAAAAACTGCATAAAGTTACTGTGTAGAACAAACCAACATGCCTGATCTTTCCAAATAAAAAGTCTACATCGGGAGGTTGGGCTGATCCGGATTCTATATGATTACATTTTTCTACATTCTTGCATTATTCAGGCCAACGGCAGTTCAGCTACAAAGCCAATAAAGACGATAATGTTTAAAACTAAACATCAAAATACTGTATATTATTTCTTGGTGGCTTCAGAAATGACCCATATTAGTACTTTCAGAGCCGACGTCCCTGTCAGCAGAAACAGCACCTTCCAAATTATTCATGCCCTGGAACAAGTTTTGTAACTAAGGTTTCTGTTAGCTGGGTAAGGTGCACAGTAAGTACAATGTTGTTATGGAGTCAGGGTGTAGTCAGGGAGGCAAAATGCCGTCTAACTTTTATGAGGCAGTATATTGAAAAGTGCATGGCACTACGAGTGGACACATTCCGGAAACATGTAATGTACTACATGTCTGTACAGAAAGAGAAATGGACCCGGGCTCAACACACAAGCCCTGAGAGAGGTTTAAAAATAAATGAGTTCAAATGCAGTACAACACAGTGTTCAATCTCCTCCCTATCTCTACATGAAACACCTGACCTCAACCTGCGTGCCCTCTTCTACTTGGTACACACCCTCACAGGCCTCAAATTTGTCAAAGTGGCAAGGGTCGTGGATTGTACTCCCTGTAGGGCATAGTATATGGGAATAGCACTAAAATGAAATATGAGGTCTTGAGTCTAGCTCTAATTTCCCTGGGGCTCCACACCTAACCAGAATATCTGCTGATTAGAATTGGAAGGTTAACTCTAATAAATTCCAGGCAGGCACCACTGATTTCTGACAATGGATGGATAAATGGTGTACGTCACCATCTCAGAATGGACGTGAAGCCCATCAGCAAGAACATACAATCAGCGTTGAGGGAGGAAAAGTGGCACACGTTCAACATTTCACCTTCCGGAGTTCTGCCAGGGTCATACGGAGAAGACAGGAGAGAGGCTGAAAGAAAGGGCCTTGAGGCAAGCAGGAAAAATAATCCTAGCAAAAATATACCTAGCAATTAGGACAATGTGAAAGCAGCTGTGAAATATGGGGTCCATCCTCCAACGATAACATTAGATTGGACAAACTTGCCTTTGAAGAATTCAGTAGGATGACATTCAGCATACCAAGAGTAGTGGCAGACAATACATAAAAGAACACAAAAATAAATGAATCGAGTAGAATATTTAAGAAATACAATGTAATACATTGATTCCCAATGTTAGGGTTAGGACAGGCCTTTTTTCAGGCCCTGTATTAAAAATATATTTTACCATAAGAACAAGCCTCCCTGTTTTCTGACCTCATCCCTTTTTAATTGGCTGTTAATGCAAACTCAACACTTCCTCCATGTTTGCTTGTTGTCAGCACTAATTCCAGCAGTAAATGTCATTTCAGTAATGTCATACCCACCAATCTGCTGATGTTGGTTTCTCTTTAACACAAATACTGTGTTAAATTCACAAATAATTTCCATTCACTTTGTTTGTACTGGTTTTTTTGGCTCTTAAGTGAAACTGTCACATTAAAGGCCTTCCAGCAACTCAAAGAGCATAATCCCTATTCTTTTCCCCTACACTTGTAATTTGAAATGTCTGCAGGAAGGGTTAAGGTTCACTGACAAAAACTTAACCACAGTCCATAAATGGCAAATGTAATGAAGAGCAAATTAAGGGTATGATACTTCAGCTACACTGTACTTCAGTTGACTTTTAGATTCCAGACACTCTTACAGACTGATGGTCGATAACAGCTGGTCAGATGGTAATGGAGTGACCAATAACTGAACTGATATGTGGGAAGTGGGATGCATTATGGCATTCTTGTATTTTCACTACTCTTCTTTTAAGCTGTACAGTCTCATTACAACATATAACGGTCCATCCACCTAAGTACGCCAGTAATCTCACTATTATCGTAGACAATAAGCAGTTGTTGCTGACACAGTGGATCAGTGGAACTTCCTGCAGACTCAGAATCAGTATCACAGATCTGGATTCAGAGTCAGATCCACAGATCCATCCTGCACGACTAAATCCATACAGAGCTATAAACACGGGGGACTCAAGAGATTCAAGAGACCCGGGGATCGCTCGCTGATCCAGCAGAACCAGGTGACACAGATTCACTGATTCAACTGAGTTTAGTGGATCATTTCCTCCACACAGCACAAAACAAGGCAGATTCAGACTCTGATGGATTTCAGGGAGTCAAAAAGACTTCACCCAGTCAAATGTGAGAAGCAATAAACACGATAATAAAACTTTAACCCATTTAAAACACAAACACTCCTTTTTGTGTAGCTGAGGCTAATGTAGCTCATAGGCTAAAACCAACGGAAGAGTACAAGAGTAGCATAACTTAATTAACATAATTTTATTTAGTTTATTTAGTTTCTACAGTGCCACACACACACACACACACACACACACACACACACACACACACACACACACACACACACACTTTTAGCTAAAAATGAACATGGGACTTCCAACCACAAACTCTAGAAGGTGCTTAAAAGTTAAAGTTAACAGAGTTTAAATATAATTAAGAAAGAAAGTTTGAGAGTGGGATGACAGCAACAAAGGATGATGGAAAGTTGAGTCTTGTGTTGGTACATGAAAGAAAAAGCAGCAGGAGGCTGTAAAAGCAGCAGTGTTAACTGAGCAGCACAGATCAAGACAGGCTGCAGGATGGAGAATATTTGGATCTCAGTGCATCTTAAAACACACAACATTGTTCACGTGTCCACACTGCTGTTATTGTTACAACTCTATGAATTCATCCTCAGTTACAGAGAGCTGAAGTGAGCTGACACGGCAGAGAAACGAGAGAGAACAGAATTGTTTCGTTTGGAGTGCTCTTGTAAAGTCAGATGGATTCTGTCACTTTGTGATGAGGTGACAGTAAACGCTGGCAGCATCTGCTGCTGATTCAGCTACGACATTTCTGGTGGAATATCTCTTAAAGCACCGCCCCACGACCACCACCTTCAGTAGAAGGCTTCACAAATGTCATCCACCTAAATTTAAAGACTTGGCCTCACTAATGAATGCACTAAGCAATTCATAGTTTTAATTTGACAGTTGTTTTGTTCAGTGTTCGGCTCGGAAAGTGGATCACAATGTTTTTGTTCTATTAATAAAAGAGTGAGAGCAGCTGAGTGGTGAGGAAGACATCCCCGTTGTACTGATGGAGTTAGAGTACAGCTTATTCACTGTCAATCACCTTTATTAAGAACTCATTTTTATATGTCAGTGCTGGTCACTATTATGTGAGACCAGGCCATTATTTAAATACCAGCTTTTATTTGATTTCAGAATTTACAGTCATTTCTACAGCTGAGCATATATTTAGAACAGAATACAGTTACTGTATGTGAAAGACTTGACTGCATGTATCAATGCATGCTTTGAATAAATTGATCTGTATGAATAAACATTTTTATCATCCGTCGTATGCTTGTGGCTTATATGAGCTCGATAAAGTTAACGAGCAGATAAAATAGTAGCTGTGTTGGCTAAATCACGGCGCTGTATCAGCTCTCTTAACCATCATTATAAGCTTGCATATTAACTGGTAATTTGAAGAAAGCTTAAAGCCTGAGAGTAACAGTTATTGAGTGTGCCTTAGTGGACTGTTGCAATGCTTTAAACATAATGGGGCTAAACAGTTCAGCCAGACTGGACAGCAAAGGGAGTGGGTGGCAGAGGTGCTGCATTGGAGTCAACTGCTAATTAAGATTGATCCAAACCCCTGCTAGCTGCACTGCACTATAGGACAGCAATACCCATAAATCTTTGAAGTGACTCACCTCCGCCTCCTTCTCTGCTCCTGCCTACGTGCCTTCCTCAATCTTTACGCTCTCTTCTCCCTTCATCAATAAAAATGCTCACAGGACTCTGTGTCCTATCTCCACACCGGCCTGTCTGACTACACTCAGAGGAATGTTTGTCCAACAGTGTCAGAAAGCCTTTTTAAAACGGCACAATCAGAAGTGACGTATTTGTAAGGATCGGGTTAAGCTCAAACCTAACTAGCTAGTACCACATGCTCTCTGACTGTGTTGACGACAAAAGGGTTTATAGTGGTTTCCATCAGCTACAGCGGAAGGCTGACAGTGACACACCGGCTGTAACAGAGAGGGGTGAGACATCATGTCGCACATTTTCAGTCTCTCCTGGAAGGCATTCAACAAGTTTTACTCACTTGTTCACAGCTATTCAGAAGTGTCACAAATAGTTACGTAACGGTTGTGTAACGGTTCTATAGTTGTTTGTGCATTAACCAGGTGTGAAGATGTGTGAAAGCAGCCAGAGTTTGATCTTCTCTCTCGATTTTCACACAACTACTTTTTGTAGAGGGACCTAATCCTCATTTCTATCATGCTCATTCATCCCGTCACGACTACAAAAACATGACACGTCACACAGCCTAGAACACTGGAAGCCTTTGGAGAGACCTTTCCATCTCCCCTGCACTCTCTGTCACACTCCATAACTCCTTGGCACTTCATATCTCATCCGAGGACGGATCATAAAGATTGCATGTTCATGATAAATGCTGACTTTTGTCTTTTGATTGTTAAAGATTATTTATGAGCACAGTAAATTTAAAAGAAGGTTCTGATTCATTTAAAAAGAGACACAATGGTTCAATGTCAGTCAATGTTTTTAAAGAGTGACATTCCTGTAACCATATTACTGAATTTTAATTTTGTTACCTTAAATGTCAAACTATTTCTTCAGCTATTTAAAAGTTAAGTTTATTATCCTTAAGACACATTTGGACATTTTCAAATAAACTGTTATTAAATCTTGATCGTCATCCACTGCAGTCTCAACTAAAACAGCAGTAATGAGCAGCTGCAGGCGTGTGTTGAACATTTCTGCTGCAGTTTATGAAAAGATGGAGAACTACTCCTCGGGCTCATCGCAGGACCACCACCTGTGTCGAACACAGCGTCTTATCCAGCTGATCCAAACACCATCGATTCAACAAGAATGATCCTACATGATGAGTCATGGTGGTGATTTTCTCTACATGGGTGATGAATCAGCCATTGTTGGAGAACATGTGGGAAGAGAAAAGATTATGGAAGACCGACAGACCCGCCTCTGGACAAGAATGTGCTGTGACAGATTTATACTCTGACTCGCTGCCGAGTGCTGCCGTCACTGGGCAATGATGGGGGAGATCATTCATACTACAGGCCTGCAACTAACAATAATATTGATTATTCCATTGCTCAGATTTCACAGAGCAGAATCAGTGAGTGGTCTATAAAATCTGTGACTGGCTTTACAAAGCCATACTGGTCAAATATTCATGTACACAGTTTGAATACGAACGTTTACCTTTGAACTTGTGGAAGACGGCCCAGAGTTCAGCGATGTCAGTGGCAAACGTGATGTCCGTGTCCAGGACGATGACTCTCTGCAGGTCAGACGGCAGCGTCTTGGTGAGCACGAGCTTCATGAGGCCATAGATTCCAGAGTAATGTTTGTTGGGGATCCATGACACCTCAGACTGAAAACACCAAAGCAGGGCTGGGATCATTAGCTGTTCAATTGACTGGATTTCAAAATGTGTTGTTTATATAAGAGCATCTTTAAAAACAGTTTACAGAACTCATAACTTCTCCATAGAATTAAAGACGGTGGCAGTCAGACCATTAAGCACTATATGATAGCAAGTGCAGCTGAGTGCAGCTCAAAGATTTCTGAGGGAAGCTGGGAGTTAGTGAGGTGAAGAGGAGTTGTGCTCTTCACCTTCAGTTCATCTGCATCATAGAAGTCGACCCTGACGGCAGGAACCATCCAGGTATGGAACAGAGAGGACAGGATCTGCTGAGCAATGGAGTCTGTGATGAAATGGAAATGCAGAGGGTTCCGCCTGTGGACATACACACATACACACACACGCGAATAAGATCACAGCAACATCCTGCTTCAAATATACTAAACTTCAACAAGTTCACTGAGAATTCTTCACTACAATTATACTAAAAGGCCCAATCTGTCTTTCTACAGAAAAGTCTACAGATGTGAAGCTGGGCTGAATGATGTCTGGATTCAGTGGAGAGGAAAGAAACATTAAACTGCACAGGGACTATTAGTCTTTTTGCTTAATGCAACATATTTACATCATACTGATGGTAACTGATTTATTAGCACTATTAAATGAATAAAGTAACTATCAAGGCAGGAATTTCCATAAAATCATCCTCTACCTGTTCAACTTTGCATCACTGAATGTTACTGAAATATCTGGGTTTCAAGCAGATGTCGTATTAAATGACCAGACAATTATGAGAGTTTATACTGCACATCAGGAATTATGCATTCATTATATTTGTTAAGAAATATAATTAAAAGAGGGATAGGGAGACAAGAACACAGAAGAGAGAGAATAAGTCCATGTAAAGTAAGAATAAATATGGATTCTGAGTTTGTCAGACCAAAGAAGAAAGTGTGATTAACCACCCAGCCAAATTTGAATGATTAGAAATATCAAGTTTATGAAATTAGCTGTCAAAATCAGGTAAAAATGAATTCTCAGCTCCAGGGCTGTGGGGGCGTGTCCCCTGAATGTGCTGAAGCCACGCCCACTTATGGGAGCAGTCGAGCAGTCATTTTGAAGAGACTGAAACGTGTCAGATGAGTTCAAAAAATGACATGACTAACTTTGAAACACTCTGAGTGAGATGAATTCATCTCTATCTCTCTGCTCGGTGTGCAGGGGTATGCTCAGGGTGGCCTCAGCGTGTCATCGAGCCACCCTTTAAGGACCGCCCACAAAATCCTGGACTGAAAACCGGTGAAAAACTGTTTGAACCTCTAACTCCACATTTCACTAATATATCCTTCAAAGTCTTTTCACATGTTTTCAGCAACTATTTTCCAGCATATTTTATGTATTTTGAAAGAAATCTCGAAATTGCCTTTACGTGGACTTTAAGAGGATATAGCATAATTCACATTTTATTCATTTTTTTATTATTATTGACAAATCCCATTTCAGGCACATCTCCTAACAAGTACTGTATGTCTCTCCAAACCTGATCTGTCTTCTTCGTCTGTGCCATAGAGCTCCATTGTTGTCCAAAAACTATTAAAAACACATCAGTAAGCCACACTGTTGCACTGGCTGACATGTTCCTTCATTACCATGAACACACACACACACACACTGGAGTTTATTTTGACTCACACACACTGACCTGCTGCCAAAAATATTCACTAGAGCACCAAATGTGGATTAATCCACTGCTGAAAATACTCTCCAGCACTGTGCTCTATTTCCTCTTGTTTGAGTAACGTTTGATTCAAACTACAGTGAGCAGCTGTTTGAGGAAATTACAATTTTATTTATTTTTTTAAATAAAGCTTGTATCATGTTTATAAAGAATTACATGTTCAGTGGGAATTAATGGGTTTGTAGCTGAGAGCCACAGACAGAAAGTCAGAAAGAATTGACATATGCTCTTTCTAACACATTGTTTGGTTTGCACATGGGATTTTGTGACAATAATAAATATATAGAATGGTTTCAGCCTTTTCATTTCAAAGAGTTATGCAGTTATTTTGTATTGTGAGTCGATAATAATAATAATTGGAAGACATTAAGAGGAAAATGAAAACCCATGCAGCAATATTTAGATATCCTGACATGTAGCCCCCAATGTGGGTCCAAAAACACTGGATCTTACATTTCCCTTTATCGAACCTTATAGTAGGTGTTTAACAGAAGGCATGATAGATTGCCAAAGCTCCCCCACAGCCTCAGATGACATAATACAACTGGTTTCACTGGTTTCTCTGTCGGCAGTAGTCAGAGATTTTTTTTTTTTTTTTTTTTTTTTACTAGGGCTGGATATCAAACCTTAGTGTGTGAGGGTATCCAGCCTGTGGTACACTATGAAAAACTCCCCAAATGTGGTTCAATATTTTGTATCAGTTCTGAGACGATATCTTTTCATGCATAGTTATAATAATGTTTAAACAATGCCCAAACTTGTTGTAAAATTGGTGGTCTTTGATTTGCGAGACCCTGCTCTCAGTGAATATGGAAGATGTTTACAATGTTTTCACAGGAACTTTACAAGCAACTTTAACCCTACATCTGCGGTTCCATCTGCACATGAAGACCTTGTGATGCAGCTGAAAGCTCAAGATCAAGAGAGAAACTAGATCTTGAGTACAGGTTTCAGTTTGTAGTTTGGGAATGTGTGTATGAAGCTCTGAGGATGTTAAAGCAGAAATAATACATTGAAGGAGCTTTTTCACCAGACTGGATGACCAAAGTTTCATCGTAAGAAGCCTGTAGACTCTGCAGCTCACATCAGCTCAAACACATAAAAAATGGGTGTGTGTGCAAAATAGGTATTCAGGACTCCTAAATCAGGTCAAGAGATAGTGACACTAAGCTGAGGATGTGAGCACCCTGGGATGTCTTGTGCTGAATGACTTTGGGAATGAATGTGTCAGCTGCACTTGCTCAATAAGTACTGGGGGCTGGAAGCTGTCAAAATGTATCGGAACTCTGGTTCCATACAAGCTGTCAGCAGCAGCAGCGCAGATAGAAAGGTCTTTGCATCCTCTGGACAAACAGCAACAAGTCTTTCACTGGGTGCCTTGGATTATACCAGGAAGTATATGTCAAATATGTCAAGTACATCCTGATAATCAGAGTTGTGTCCAAGCTAATTAATCATCCAATCTTCATAATGCAATACTATTATCTTGTTCCAGTAAAGACTTTCAGAGAAGACACAGATAGATTCATTATGCTCCCCTCTGCACAAAGAGGGGTGAAGGGTTATCCTGAACTTCTACATCAACCTCAGTCTTTGCCAAATCCTGAACTGCATTCAAACACACCTGCGACTTGTCTAAGACATGTAACATGGACCAGCTGTGACCTGTGATCACAACTGTGTTCCTTTGTGGTTGTTTTCTGTCTTGACCTCTCAACAAAATATATTATCAGTCACTTCACCTTGTGGCCCTTGGGCCCTGAGCTTGTGCCTGATATTACTGTTCAGTAATACGTCCATGCATCACACCAGAGTTAAGGGTCTCAATTACATGCTTTAACACCAGCCTACTACAGTAAGTGGTTCCAGAATGTTGTTGTTTAGTACACAATGCCAGTCCTCTTTTCTGAGCAATTCTTTTATTGTGATTTATTGAATATATTTTATGACATTTCATCCATACACTTTTTCCAAAGTGACTTCCAGACAGACAGAACAACAAACATCTCAATCTAGTTTAGTAAAAACTGTATTGTCGATTTTAAGTAGTGTTGGTTATCTCTGAATAGCAATGACAACATTCGTCTAATGCATTTCTTGTGAAGTATGTGCCAGAATTGATGAGTTGATATCAGCAGTAGTTACAGACCAATATTGGGTCACCATAGAAAATAAACTCAACACAAAATGATGCTGATACTGTGACTATGCCATTTAAGTGACAGAATGCCTGCTGGCATACTGAAAGTCATAAATCAGCCAATATTATGACTGTAGCTCTAAAATGTAAGTCATCAGCCCACCAGTCTCAAGCCAAAACAGAGTCTGCCTTTGAAAGATGTGGGGTGGATGATTGGAATAGGTCTTTCACCCGTGATACTTCTGTCCATGTCCATGTGAAACCAAAAGGCCAGTATACCAACCAAGTGGTTCTTGTAGCTTTATTTTAAAAGTGGAACTGAATCTTGCTTGTTATTGTCTACTTTACCAGAATGAGTATGTGTTGAAAACATGACACTGCAAGGCAAAATGTGACACCAGCTTGCACCTTGTAAGCAGTAACAATGAAAGAAACTATAGTTAATATGGATCACTCAATCTGCTTAATAAGGCCAGTATGAATGCCAATCAAGAGAATTGCATTCTTGCATCCAAGTATAGAGCAGTAACCATTAACCCAGCATATCTGGTGCGGGTTATATGAACTTAGATACAATATTAATTGTTTCTTACATTGTGGTGTGAAAGGAGAAAATGCATGGTCATGTTTGTATAGGCCGACAATCGTATATATTATTCAAGTCCTTACCATAGCAGCATCATTAAAAAGCAGCTCTTTCTCTAATATATACGCAGAATGCTGCAGATCACACAGCTGAGATTTTCTTCCCTCATGGCTAATTGGGGCAGCTAATTTTCTAATTCTAATTTGTCATCTGTCTTTGCCTTGAAACACAATCCATATGACGTTGTCTGCTATGGTGCTGGGGTTGGATCGGTTTCAGGTTCTGCCAGTCCAGTCTGGAATATGGGCTCAAACTGATCTGATTTTGTGCAAACCAACCGAACCGCCATTAGTCATCATGAAAACGTCTGGCAAATAAGAAAGAAACAAGAAGAAGCTCTCAGTGATGACCTTTTAGTGGTCCAGTTTGTGAAACCCATTGCTACAAAATTGTTTTCACTTTTTAATACTTTTATTCTTAAAGAACGGTTCTCATTCATACAGTCTCAACAGTCACTTATGAGGAATAAATAAATCATTTAAAGCTTTTAAACAGATGACTGATGCTGTTATAGTGCTGGTGTGGATGGTCTTGGATAATCCAGACAGGATGCATACAGACGGATCAGAATGATGAGACACCCCGCTGTCTGACAGAATACAGCAGAAAGAGGCCATCTTTCAGCTGGGACAGCATCATTCGCACAGTGAGAGCACTTCTACAGGGCTCTCCATCACTGAGGCACGAGGTGAACTGGTGGCAAATATCTGATTTACAGTGTCGACTGAACAATATACCGCTGCTGAAAATTAACTGACAACCTAGTACAGCAACTGATGCAAGTATCAATTAATTCTTGTTTCAGAGGGAATTTATAGCATTATCAATATTTCATCACAAATTGACAATATAGGAAAGAAATAGAGCTACTTGATAAAAGGCATAGGACAGTATATCGCCAGGTCAGGCACTGTTTGACAATCACTGTCCCATCCTTTCGCTCATTCAGCAGACTGCCCAACACTATCAGACGACTGTCCAACAAGCTGACCTCTCTGTCTGTTCGTCTGTCAGCTCACAAATTTGTCACTCAGCAGCAGAACAACAGTGAGTCAACATTTAAACGTCCCCTCTGATTAAACAGGAGCTGCAGAGGTTAGCATATTAGCTATGCTGCTGGTGACCTGTCCGCCACAACAAAGGACATTTCTGTCCAAGTCATCACGGTCAGCTGATGAATCGAGGGGGGACTAACCTGCTGCATGATTTATTCTTTAGGTCGGCATCATACTTCATGCTTTAGACTGCTTCTCACAGTTTTGTGGGGGCGATCCTGGGGGCATTGATGCTGAGCTCTGGTGTCTCTCCTGTAAATCTCCTCTTACCTTATTGTTAATTTAACACGTTCACCTTCTGAAACTGATTTTCAGAATTACAGAAAAAAGCTGAACTCTTCATTCAGATTTAAATCATGTGGTTTTAACCCCATGTTCATGTTTATACTGTACAGCTACATTAAGCAGGTTACCATTCAAACACAACAGAAGTTAATTACTGATCATTGTTTCAGTTATTCATATATTTTGTTATGAATGTTAAGAGTCAGATTAGATTATGTTAGAAATGAACAAAAGTAAATCAAACCAAGAAAAGCAGCACATAATGTCATGTCATTCATGTGCACTTTCTTTTTATGAATTTCTTTTTTAGAGTTTATCTTTTGGTAAATCTGGACTATTAAAAGTTTTGTTGCATTACAGTACATGCATGAATAGACTACATCACTTTATATGCTAAAGACAAAGAGTAGAGACTAGAATATCTTTATGTACAATGATTTCTATTTTAGGAACTTGAAATGATAATAATAATCTCAGTTGATTTCCTCTGTATCTGTTTGGACTTGATTCTTGGACTTGAAAATACTCGATACCCCCCCACCCCCCAAAGATTAAAAAGTATGTTCTTTAAAAAGTTTTCCAAGAATCAGTGCATTGGATAACTGGTGGTGCTAGTGAACAGTGTTCTGTGCCAGCAGCACAGAATTTTAATGGGTAAGTTCAATCAATCAAATTTGGAAAAGCATTCATGATTTGTGTAAACTGAATATATTATTACTCTGTTGTGAGAATGGCTTTACATTTGGAAAGAGTACATTGTGACTCGTTTAGGACACGAAACTCAAAGATTAGGACTTGGACTGTGTGACGGAGTGCAAAGACTTATTTATGACTTACAAAACAATGACTTGGTCTCACCCTCTGCACAGAGAGAGAGCGCAGACCACAGCCAAGGTCTTTTGTTTCTACAGTGATGTTTGAGGTGTCTGTATCGTGTTTATTACCTCCTTGGCAGACATAATAAACACAACGGTGGTTAGACTCTCTCATAAAGCCCCATGGTGCCATCAGGGTGAATATTTTTAACCTGATAGAAATCTTATTTCTTCAGCCATGATTAAACAATACAAAGGGAATGTGCTGCTTTGTCTCTGTGGTCATAAAAGAGAAAATAAATGACACAGTCTGAAGGTGTGTGTGCCAGCAGGAGTCAAAGCTGAGTTTCTATCCGTATAAAATGGAATTATCACTGCACTTATGATTAATTCACCTGAAACTCCAGAGCTAATTAAGAAGAAGTGCTGTTAGAAGCTCTGAAGCTGAATGCACACCGATTACTAATGTATCCTTCACTTCCAGCACTAAATAAACCATTCATTACTCATGTTTACATAAGACTAATGGCACACACCAAACATCAAGTGATGTTTCACGCTGTTTAACAGGTAAGTGCTCATACGTCAACTTATGGGAGAGCTGGCTTGTTTTTTTTTTTAATCCTTCAGGTCTAACAGCAGATTTATTTGATCACATTGAGCAGCTTTTCTAATTCGCTCAGAGCAGCTCTTGTTGACAGTAGACATTGCTTTATGTTGAAGTGCTGTAAATGATGCCAGGGAGGCCACTCTTCCATTACAGAAGGAAATGATTCAGAACATCCACTTAAGAGGCTTCTTTTATTCAGCTGACATGAGGGCATCGCTCAAATCTGCCAAACAAGTTCAAGATATGAGTCATGGTCAAGACGAGTTTGAACTCAGGTTAAGATCAGGTTCAAACAGATACTGATGGGAGTCCACATATGAATTTCATTGTGTGAACTGAATGGAGTTTTATTGTGAAATACCATAGGTCACAGGTCACTTCCTGTTACAGTAACCAGACCCTGACCTGGTCAATAAAACCCCAGATCTCACATTGTTCTCTCTCTTTCCAGCTCTTTCTGCTTTGACATCTGCTCTAAACGGACCAGCCAAGCCGTTACCGTAAAGAGAACACACAGAGCGACCGGCTTCCTTCAACGACGTACCAGCAGAGTACAGACACTTGATTGGACCAATTGTCTTCCCAGCCCGGCTCACAGGATCTCCGGCTAACAAATAGCAAAACCAACTGATTTTTACTGATGTGTCATGAGCCGAAAGAACGAGATCACCGATACAAAGCAGGCAAAATGAGTTTCCTCTGTCGGGTGGCTGGGCTTAGGCTTAGAGATCGGGTAAGGAGCTCGGACATCTGCTGCTCCTTCACGTCAGAATGATCCAGCTGAGGTGAGAAGGAGCTGGAATATGTTGTAGGGGAGAGGGACAAGCTGCTGCTTTACTGACCCCGGGTCGCAGGTGGATGGTTCTTAAGTCAAATCCACAAACTCACCAATGCATAAACATGAAAAAATAAATTGTGTTTTTACATTTTACTGAAACATTCAGTATCATCATTTTTACCTCTGGCTATGACATGATCTGTCCAGCTTTACATTTTCTACAACACAAATGTCATTTCTAGGGTTAAAAGTAAAAAGAAGAGCTTTGCTGTACCTGTGGAACAGGACAGATTTAACCAGTGTCACCACGTCTCGACTGGCGTTGTAACCTGCACATACGATGGCCACGTGGATGGTCTGTGGAGATCATGAGGAGAGGAGGAGGATTAGAGGATTATAAGAAATGCATAGAAAAAAGTTTGGGGAAGAGAAATCCTTTCTGCACATCGTGGGGAGAAAATATTGACAGATTTGAATTTATGGAGCAGGAATACAAATAAAAAACATGAGATTTACAGATGGAAAACACAAATACTGTTTGACTTTGAGTGAAGAGAACAGCGTTTACAACAAGTCATACAGTGGAACATTAACTCACATCAAAGCATTGAGGAAATAATCAACCATAGTAACATGGAGTCAGCTGTGTACGATGTTTCCCTGCAGCCACATTCTTCAGGATTGTTTTCTCCACGCTGTAAACTTTAACTGTTACGTTGGATTGTGCTAATCCATCTCCACTCGGCTTTCTGTTCATTGACACGAGAAGAAAAAAAATCCTCCCTCCGAATATCCTCCGGATATTCTTTTATTGGTATGCACATCAGTCTGAGAGGTTAACCTTGACAAAGGACAGTCAGTACAGAGACACTTGGGTCCACAGGGTGAAGATCCATATATGAAAGGACAACAACATTGTGTTTCCCATTTCTAGAAGCAAACCTATATCCTTGAGTACTGTAATTTGATTTTTTTTGGTTCCCTCAACTTGACATTTCTATTTCTACTTGAATTGGTGGTTTCATAACTTTCACAGTATGACTCATTTCTATGACATGTCTTGTTGCAGCACTGTGATGTGGTGTTTCTCAGCTGAAATGATGATTATAGAGGTACCACTTTAATTTAGCAGAGTAGTTCTCAAACTGGGGCAGACATGGAAGACCGTCTCACCTTTATTTTACTAAAATTCAACTTGGATCCTTTTTTGAGTTGCTTCCCAATCTTAAACTTTTGTCAGCCTCTGTAGGGGTGCATGCCAGAAAAAAAGTTTGCAAACCACCTCTCCAGCTGATTTTTAACAGTATGTGAACATTATGTTGGACTCCCTCAAAGCTCTGGGTTATGGCTCCAATTTTAGCTCCAAAAGTCCCTGATGCCAGCTTGACATGTCAGAACTCCATGTGCAGTTTCTACAGTAATCTCCCTGCTGGGGTTGGGGCAGCTGGACTAACCCTTTAAATTGTAATAGGTGATGTTGGACCACTGCTGGAGGGGTTCTACAGTCAGACCTCCCCTCTCTTGATTTCTCCTCTTCTGACCCTGAAGGAGCTCTGCTCCTCCAGGCAATCACAGGCCTTTTTGAACAGGCGAGCGTGAGTGATGGCTGACATGTGAGGCAGGTAGAAGACGGTGATAAGGAACCATGTGAGGGCATATCCTTTCTCCTAGTACCGCTCACAAATCACACACCTGCCAGTGAGAAAACACAGGGTGTGTGTGTGTGTGTGTGTGTGTGTGTGTGTGAAGAGTATCAAAGCATAGCTCTGATTTTATTTAAGATTTGTCTTATTATCATGAAAAGATCAAAACCAACAGTGTGTCAGAACATGTCTCAAAACTTCCATAGCAGTGTGTGGCCCTCAGCTCCATGTCCACACCACCAAACACCTAAGATATATCACTTCTAATATAAAGCTCCAGAGTTTCTTAAACAGCTGTTACTTAAACAGGAGGGAATGTGGCAGCACATGTACTCACACACAGCACAACTGCACATGAGATGTGGAACAATAAGAAAACATACTTGTTTGATAAGATGTTACTGTTTATACCTGATTTCATCAGAGTATATAGATTTATTATCACTACCTGTACCTATACACATCACGTGACTATTAAATGATAAATGATGCCCATATTAGCCTGCTGGTCTCTATGTATATGTATGCGTATCTATGCAGTATTGGTAAATATGTAGATATGCCTGAAGAAATTCCAAATATATGTTTAAGGTCTTGTAGAAACAATGTATCAATTCCACAGTTTGTCCACTAGAGAGCACTGATGAGTTGATCTTCACACTGTAAAGTGTAAATTTAAGAGATCCTTATCTCATGTAAAAAATGAATATTTGATGCAATAATATCATAAAAAATACATTAAAAAAAGCTTTTTACTTTGTAAAACCAAAGGTCTGAAACCAAATCTTATCGCGTTCCGTGCAATGGGGGCTGGTATCCTGAATGTGTACCAGAACAATGGACTGCCTGTAACTATCGGCTCTTCCAGTCACCCAGACAAACTCCCACTGAGCTGAAAGGTGATGTGCTGTGCTGCTGCGAGGTACAATCAGTGTGAGGATCACAGCGTGGCTGTTAAAGCTCTCACATTATCACTGAGCCGCATCCCAACAGCAGACAAACACCATCACTGCTGGGGATTAGGCTAATAGGAGGATAAAGCCAACTTATAATATGGTCTCAATGTGCTAATGGCAGCCTGCCTGTGGAAAACATCTTCAAGGTCATACTGCATTACTGAACACAAAAGCTGTGAGTGTGTCACCGATGGAACATCTTATAGTAAAACAGAAACAGTTTTTCAGATTAAACACATCTCACCTCGCACTTATCCACCGCCGGCTGCTGCACACAGTCTGAGCTGTTTCCCACTGCAGCAGCTTTCTGGCCCTCATTGTCGCCGGTGCCCTCCTCTGAATGGGTTCGGCTTTGGTTGCCACGGTGACCGCCACTGGGCAGGCGTGCAGACGGACTCCTGGGTGGCCGGCTGAGCTCACGGCGCAGTGCTCGGTTCTCTTCCTCCACTGCCCGGACCCGCAGCTCTAAGGCCTGCCGCTCGCCGGCTCCACCCACTGGCGTTGATGACTGGGCTTCCAATGGAGACAGAGGGAGAGGCTTCACTGTGGGGAAGGACAGGGAAAGAGATTTAACATGATACTAAACACTGGTGTGCCTAAATTACAATGCAACTCTAACACACAAAGAACATTTGGACACAAAGAGGATGTCCGTAAAATTGTGTTATTCTTTATTAACACTTCATGAAGGAGGGTTTTCCCTGCCACTGTTGTCAAGTGCTTGCTCATGGTGGGAATCATTGGGTCTCTTGTAAATATAAAGAGTCCAGTCTAGACCAGCTCTACAGGTGTCATGAGATAAGCGATCATTTCTGGAGGAACTGACTCAGAAACTAAAGAACAGGTTTGACGTATGTAAATGGAGCAGGTTTGCATCTTGAGGACAGGAGCATGACTGTACGGTAAAAACACATCAAGTTGTTTATAGGTGCAGTGAGCAGCATGAGAACAGTCGAGCACCGACACGATTCACACCACTGTGCTTTGCACGTTACAGATCATATATTATAGATGGAATACTGTATCAAAACGAAGGCTGCTCTTTGCTCTTGCATTTATATTTAAAGAGGTCTCTTTGAGAAGAAGCCTCAGAGTGTCCCTGCTGCTCGCCGGACCAGATCGCAGGCCCGTTTAACTCTAGAACTTGGAATTCCAGAAGAATTTAAAACTTGAATGTCTCGTGAACATTATTGTTCCTTCCATAGCAAGAGAAGTCCATATTCTGTACTGTGGTCCATGCTAGACTTGAACCAGCCACCTTCCGGTTCCCAAGCAAAGTCCCTGTGGACTAAGTCACTGCCGCCACAAACTTTTTTCCCCAGCAATCAGCAGTTGTTATGCTTGAAGTGATTCATGGTGGATTTAATAGAGAAACACAATGAGAATCTCAATGAGTGTGTGGGGGTTTACATCAAAGTGTTGATGCATCTCCAGACGCAGAGTACACCGATATCATTCAATCAATGCTGTCAGTGCTAACAGCAGGACGGCCCGCATTCAAGTCAGGAGCAGTCTCCTCTGCTCTTCACTGACTGCTTCAGACGTGAACAGGCAGACCTGAATCCTGAGACATGAATCTTTAGAGAGGAAGATGAAGCTCTTTTCCTCTGCAGCACACATCAGAAACCTCAGCTCCCAGAGGGCAGTGGGAGGCCTTGGCTGAAGATCATTAAAGACCACAATTGGTTCTCCAATTAGACTCTCACTGGAGGACCAGCTTTGGAGAACTCCACACATTACAGTATGGCAGAATGGCAGTTACAGCTCAAATTACATGTATCGATCGGTGTTGGGAAATAGATGGCTTTCCAGCGTGATACCATCTGTCATTTCAGTCAACAAGCTATTGCTTTAACCCAACTGGGAGAGTCTTGGTCCCCCCTTTTGACACCGGCTGCCAAATAAACATCCCTGTACTGAAAAGGCTTACAGAGAAAATGCCAATAAACTCTAGCTCATAGAAAAAAATCATTTTTCTCATTGTGTTTTTGGTTTATGTTTTAAGAGCAATAAATATTGTCTGGAATGAATTGAAGTCATGCTACAAAACTTCTCATTTGTCTTGGCTCGGTTTGTTCTCTAACCAAGTGTGTTAATGAAGTGAGACATTTTTGTTTTCCTTTAGTTTTATTGTCCCCTGTGGCCATCCGATATGAAAGCAGTCAGTGTATACACAGGTCTTTTCAACCATGCTAAGCCGTCTCCCTCCTGCAGGACCAAAGCACCTTCTGGACGCCATTTCGTCCAAGCTGTAATTAATTTGCAGAGTGGATTTGCTGGGCCTAATCCTCCTGAACTGGACTCAATGACCATTTGTTTGTGCTGCTCAGAGATTACATATGGCGTTTTCAGGGCAGCAGATGCACATGGTCTTTTATGCAGACGAGCCAATTCATTTGGCTTTTAGGTATTTGTCATGAAACTCGTTGTCTACGAGCAAACAAAGGCCTCATGAATCACATTCTCCCACGACTGGAGAAAAATAATAATACACCAGCGAAGTACAGTACAATGCTCAGTCATTTACATCTGGAGACAGCCACAAGAAGGTTGTTTGTTTTAACACAGACCACGCTAAGCTTACAGCTGTTGAATGTTTTAAAATGGAATTGTTAATTGAGCTTCACCTACTCCATATGCAGATGTGCTTCATGTCAGAAGAAAGATCCAAATCTTTTGATGGAATAATACTGACGATAGCCTGAATTTAAAGCTTTACAGTAATGAAACCTCCTCAACTAGCAGTTCACAGTGTGAACAGGAACATTTTAGTGCAGCAATACGTACTATTCATATACTGTAGAATCAAGGTCGAGTTGTAGAGGGGGATAGATGTATCATGTCCAGTTGTTGGTAGTGTTGCAGAGGAGGTCCTCTCTGAAGAGCTGGAGGTCGTCAGGAGGTTTGTAAAAGTAGAGAGGGACGCTCCTGATCTGGTAGGAACTGGTTAGATGTTCCACCAACGGGGAACAACAGACGAGAAAAGTTTGGATTGCCCTGAGTGAATGGGTGGCAGAGCCAGACTGGAGGAGCGCAACGGTCATGAGGTAACATGTCTTTATTAGTGGCTGTGGAACCTAATATTACTGTCAGGGCTTCTTCCATGTAGCCGCCATTTTATTTTGCTATTTCAGCTTTTCCTGTTCAAACAATTCCTTCATGTTCACCTGTTATCTAAGTCAATTCATCAGTTTATCAAATTCATGTCACACTCACCACTGCTGAAACAGCTCCCTCATTAAATTAAGTCCAATTCCTTTAAACATAGTTAATATTAAATCCTTTCAGCATTGTTCATCCATTTTCTGGCATGCTTTTAATCTGAAACGCACACAGGAAGCATTGAGTCTTATCGGCAGTATCTTGGAATAGACAGAAGAAGAATGAACTCGGTGTGTCGGGTGTGATGTGATTTTCTTGTTCTGATGGAGTTAGTGCTGTGGAAATGGACACAGATTCATAAAGTGAATCAATGTCACATCATATCATATATATCATGTCATATCGCACTCAGTGCTTTTCATCCAGCTTGTGTTCCATTCAATTCTGCCCACGTTATTTAAGACTTGCTTCATATTTAAAGTCTGGATTTGAAGTGAGAATGTCTGCCTTTTGTAATCGTTTGCTTTGTAACAGCAGTCATTGGGAAAATGGTGTGACACACAACCAGAGGAATTAAAAAAAAAAGAAAAATCTGCATGCACATCCTTAAAAAAAACATGATTCTTTTATAGATCAATTTAATGGAGTGAAACAAAAACACTCCAGCACAGCATTTCTATGGAAGCTTCTATATCTGACGAGCTGACCTCTCATCCTGCTAACACAGACACTTGTAGCACTTGCAGAGTGACGCGTGGCTGTTTGGACGCCGTGCCCTCGGTGCATTTGTGTACGTCAGATTTAATTGTCATTGGCTGAAAAGCTGCATCCTCTCCCCCGTGTTCTCAGGCAGATATCTGCTGGGCGATACCAACACATCCATCATGTGATGGCACTTGTACACCTGGCAGACAGCTTAAAAACACCTCCGCACGGGAACAGCAGCCAGCCGCCATTTTGTCTCATCGCTCGGATGAGGTAGGTGGAGTAAACGACATCTAGAAATACTGTTCTCCATTCATCCTAACACGGCCTGAACCTAACACTAGACCAGAGCAAAACACAGAAAAATACTGTACATGAATGGAAGGCAATCACATTTTAAAAATGAACTGAACTTATGATTTCCAATGTATCCATCTATTCACAAAATTCTGTCTACAAAAGTCTAAATTCTTTATTTAAACAGCAAAATCAATGACAACAGAGCCAGGGAGAGACATTAATATATGATCCTGCCAATAATATACATAAAAATACTATAATGTCAAATGTCATAGAGCAGACAAAGTGAAAAATACCAATCCTGAAAAGGCAAACTTAAACTTAGGCAAATCCTTAAACTTTTAGGGGTTCAGCATGCTTGAAAACAAGCATGTATGACATTTTACCACATGTACAGGCAACAGTGTGTATGGCTCAGAGGAACAGACACACTCACTGCTTTCTCTCCAAGAGTTCTGAGTTCTGCATGTTTTTAGGACTAACTAAGCACCTGAAAACATTCATGGAGACATTCTGCTGTGCTCGGCAAACAGTCCTAAATCATTCAAGTCAGAGCCTCAAACTGGTTTTGGAAGTTACAAAACTTGTCAGATGCAGAAAGAGAGAGCCTGTTGATGTGGGGATGACTTTATTTGAAGCACACCGACACCTTTACTGGGTGTTCAGACAGGGACAGGCAAACTGGCAACCGGTGGTGGGGAAGTGTAGTGGTGAGGGGAGCTGAGGTGAGTTGCTGTGGGCGTGTCTTTACCTGCTGAATGTAACCGCTGTGAAACAATCAGGAAATAACTTTTTATTTCTCTGATTAATAATAGCTTTATCGAGGCCAGGGGGGATTGAGGCTGTCTCCCTCTCTAATCATCGGACACAAATCAAATTAAACTTCTTTGTGTCATTTTGCTGTGTAAATTGCGAGTCGGACTCAGATTTAGAAGCTGGTACATGAAAAAAACAAAGTGAGAACACACACACAGGTAGATGATCAGAGTTCAGTCCATGAATCCACCTGGATAGTCTCTGCTTCAGAGACATTTATGAAAAGTCCTCAACATCTGTCTCCATGTTACATTGGATGCTTTTGGATAATTATCATTGCACATATTATTATGCCTTTACATTTCTTGGTCAGTATTTTAAATGTTTTTACATTGTACTTTATTTCTTTGGGTACTTCTTCATATATTTATCTTTCCTTCCTGTGTTTGTAGATTATCTGAACCATGTTATTTAGAGGTCAAACTGAAGGTGAACAAACACTAAATCTTCTTATTAATCCCTCATTGTAAAGGAAAACTCACAGCTGCACTGGTAGGTCAAAGTTGAGCAAACCGATCTGATCACATCACATGTACAACTGAAACATTATCCAGGTTGTATCTTCAGAGGCATTTCTATGATCACACGGATATTTACCGTTGGTCCAGAATGATAAAATGGTTGTCGGGGCTAAAACAAACGTTAAGTCAGGCAGGCTGGGGCAGGGCCGACACAGTCTGCTGTGGAAATATTGGATTTAAACATTGGCCTTGCCCTGGGCAAACATTTTATCCTTCTGTGCAGGTAACATATCTGAGATCACAAATATACCTCTGAAGATACAATCTGCTGCTGCTGCTGCTGCTGCTGCTGGAGAACAGCTAAATAATGTTGTTTTCTCCAAGAGGTTTATGTAGGGGACACTGTGGCCACATCATGGACTAACACACAGAGTGCTAAGGTCACAAAAGAGGAGTGGTTGAAGCAGGAAATGATTTTCATCCAGCTTGAACATGCATTTTTATTTTCTCCTTCAGAATTTGACAGATCTGACTGCTCGTGTGTCAGAGGAAATCAATTACCCCTTAAATGAAGTTTAAGCGTGTGTGGAGTAAAGTGTGGCCCTTACAAAAGCACTGGCTTCAACTGGTACAGAGCAGCTCCACACAGAAGAGGTCAAATGCAAATTTAACCAACAAACTGCAAACATATGTGCCTGTGGGGATCAATGAAGAGCGTGTGTGTGTGTGTGTGTCAGGGCAGATGGAGTGTGCATTAACAGTGATGGAATGATCCAGATGTTATCATGCAGAGTGATAAACAGTGAAGTGGCCGGCTGTGTCAGAGACCTTAAATGTAGTTGTTTCTGGATGAGTGGATTGATTGACAGCTGCTAACACGTATTGGTTGTATATTGAATCACAATGGATCATATATAATTAGGGTTGCAAAATTCCAGGAATTTCCCAAGTTGGAAATTTTCCGTGTGAATTAACAGAAATTTATGGGAATAAACAAGAATAAATGAGGAATTTACTAAATTGAAGGCCGGCCCTTAACAGGGAACTTAAATATAGTTGGGGTAAATATATTTCAGCATTTTGAATGTGTGATTTAGAATATTTCCAAAATTCCCCAGCTTGACGTTCCAAATTTTTGGAAATTTTCACCCCTTTGTATCCCATATATAATCAGTTAATGTTGGCTTTGCTGTAGATACTGATGTATTTTCGTGGATTACAGGCAGATGCACTGCACATTGATGAATATGTCTTGTATAGTAGCCACCTAAAATGTTGACACTAGTACTAGTAGCAGTGTTAGGTCTCTAGAGATCACATAGTTTTAAAATACTTTAATAATCGGCCCTTTCTGCCATAGCATCTCTCAACAAAGCACCCTGGTAACCACCATGTGTGCAAGCTAAAGGTATGGGATGGAGGGGGGAAATGTACTGTATTCAATGTTTATGTCTGTGGCTATGTTGTAGTGTTTCTATGTTTCTGCGTACTTTATTCATGTATGTATGTGAGGCTTTGTACAGTGGGAATACACTTTCTTGTAAGGAAAGTAAGTATTTATCTTATTATCTTATTTTTATCTGAGCTGGTAAGAATATCATTCAGGACCAAAGAGAGTACTGAAACAGTACTGACTCCACACACAGAGAACATTTTAAACACAATACATTTTCTTTGGGGTACATGTATGTTACATAGGTACATATGTTTTGGAGTTCTGTTTTGGGCAAGCCAGAAAAGAATGGACACTGGACAGTAAAGATTGTGATCAATTTTGACCATGTCCTTTCTGAAGCAGTATACAGGTGCAGAGCCTTACAAACACCAACTGACAGTATGGCTTATGTGGCCCACACCTTTTGTTCTTTGCATTGATGACCTCTGCAGTTGGCAGAACTGTGTGTCAAATCAACCGGGTGGTTACACACGTTAGCACGGCACAGGTTAGATGGGGACCCATGGATCAACACTTTGATCCTAAGTGCCACTATTAGTAAAAAGTCAACTTACAGTAAGTCTGAATCACCACCAAGACACAGATTGGAAGCAAATAAAGGCCCCGAGTTCAGCATTCAGGAAGGCTGGCAGATGGTAAGAGCAAGGCGTGCATTAGAAGGTGATGTGAATTCTCAAACTTTGGAGGATTTTGGGGAATTAAGCAAAAAAATAACTCACTATTTGACTGATCTAAGCAAGCATGTCATGTATTTAAGCCTTATCCACTTTTCAAGGGTTTTCTAGAACTCTGAATCCTCTCCTGCTGTGATCTGGGGCAACATGTGGGTGGAAATTTGCATTAAAGTTTACAGGCAGCGTTTCTACACTGACAGAACAAAGTTTATAGAAACACAATCGTCCCAATTATTGGAAAAGGGTCAATATTTTGCTTTGGGCATCGACTCTCTGAATATTTATGTGAAGACTGTAAATTAATTATGAGTTTGGCTGGTCACCTCCTGAGCCAGCATATTTAGTCTGACTGTCTATCCTTCATTCACATATCGTGCTCATTTTATGTCCTTCAGGCTTCAATTAAGAGCAGAATTCATTCAAACTTGACAGAGGTGGTATATTTTCAGAACTGCTGGAAGGAAGAGATGTTAAATCTTATCTTTCATTTGACACCTTCCTTCTAAATGTGTCAGCCGCATAAACATTGTAGTATAGTATCAGTGTTTCACATTCGTACTTATGATTTTGACATTAAGGGCATTCACAGCTCTGACACTGGCAGTTATGGTAATGCCCAGATGTAATGCATTCAGTCAAAGTTGACAGTCAAATCACCAACAGGAAATGAGGGAAGTTTCTCAAATGGTTTTCTCGGATCCTGGTCAAAAATGGCTGGCTTGCACCTTCCTGTGTGGACTGCATGTTCTTTGTGCCTGCAGGGGGTTCTCTACGGGTTCTTCGGATTGACCCCACTGTCCAAACCATGCAGATTAATTGATGACTTCTAACTGCAGTAGGTGTGAATGTGAATGTGAGCCCAGTGATTGACTGGTGATGTGTCCAGGTTGTACCATGCCTCTCGCCCACTGTCAGCTGGGACCAGCTCCATGACTCTCAGAATAAGCACTACAGTTAATGCTTGATGTACTTGCAAGTACCCTAGACTTTGGACCATAACATCTACCTGAATCTCACATGCATAAATTAATTTTCAAAAATAGAGTCTTGATCCAAAGCACAGCCAGATCTGACCTGAATAGATCGGAGGATAATTAGACCCAATCTAAAACATGGCCAACCAAAGCAGACCCAGACCAACACTAGCAGCAGTATGATGTGCTAGAACATAATAATTCCCCAACAAGTGCAAAGTTCTAGAAACATGTTATGCTTCAGAGAAATAACTTAAAGTCTTATTTTCCCCTCTGTCACCATGAAACATTCTGTGATCAGCTGGACTATAAATAGTATAACTGAACTGAAGATAATCAATCTCTAACCAATCTAATTCTTTTCCAAAAACTAATTAACTTATGTAAAAGATGAGGCTCATAAAGGATCATCCCAAATATATTTGCTCTTTTCTGTGATCAAAGCATACACAGAGACGCTTGGACTTGGTCTGACTCCAGGGTTCGGTCCAGCTTCCTCTGAATGAAACAAGCCTGTATAGACCAGAAGCTGAAGTGCAGCACCGCTCATGATTTTTTAAATACCCAATGTGGCAGAGACGATGCACTGAAGACACCAACTCCCAGTCTGCAATAATTGGTATCCCTCCGCCTTACCGTGCTCCTCCAGCCAATGGAAAGAGAAGCCGAAGCCTCACGGTAAGGCAGAGAGCTTTATGTCTTCTCTGTAACTTGATTTAGCTCTGCATCAACAGGCTCAGAGACCTGAAACTGTCATGTTCTGTATGACTCAAATTACAGTGCTGTGGAGTGTGCTACACCTTCAAAGATGGTGATTAAATTATGGGAGAACTGGGACAAGTACAAGGTCTGATGGAATTAGAAAGTGACTGAAATAGAAAGGAGCAAACTTAAATTCATACCAAAGCTAGATTGTTGCTGCTGTCTAAAACAAATATTCATGTGGCACTATGAATGAATAAAACATCATCCAACCAATAGATTTTCTTCTTTAATTCATCTCTTTCTGCTGCCTCTTTCTCCACACTTCTCATCTTAACCAAGACACTAACTCCAGTCGTTTTTCCCAACAGCTGTGATTGACATAGACCTTGCCACCATCTCACATTTTCTCATTCCTCCATGACATCGACACCAACAGCTGCCAAATCACAAATTCTGCAAATGCAACACAACACATATCAAATTCCAGCCTGTGTGGACTCCTGGTCTGTTGACGTTGGTTATGAAGGTTACTCTGGGGCAGCAAAGCTCCTTTGTCGACATGTGTTCTCCCCTTGGGGCCTTTCAGAGAAGACTGCTGCACAAATGAGCCGAGTAAGTGGCTCCAGGAACAATACAACCGTCTCACGGCCATGTGTGTGTGGTCTGTAAAAAGGTCTAAGTCATGCTGGGGACACGGGAACATTCATTTCCACTTCTGAGCTACCAGAGAAATGTTTTCCATAAATGGAATCCCTGGAGTGGGAATCTCTGTTCTTGTAAATATGAAAGTGAACTTGAAGGAATTCAGCCTCAAGGTCAAAGTAATGAAGAAATGAACAGGTGATGTAATTATTGGGGAAGAGACAATGTTTGCACACTCAGTTTAGTAGCTTCATTTCACTGGGGATGTAAAATAAATCCTGCATTTTTTCAGAGCCCATTACTGCCAATTTGAATGAAATATGAGATTCACTAATCTGGTTTTCCGGGGCCAAATGTGATTTGTTTTCTACGATGCACCAAAGTAATTCAGTAATACTCATTTATTCATTCATTGGATTATTCATTCACTAATTCATTCCTTGTTGCACTGTCTGTCTTGGGGTGGTCATTAGCGGCATGGCAATGTCTAAAGACCATACAGTGTTCAAATATGACTGGGACGCCAAAATTCAGTGACAAAGCATTTGTTCATTGTAACCTGAGGAAAGCTGTTTAAAAGTTAGAAACCTCAGCATTTGGCAGTGTTCTGGCAGAACTTCCACCAGGGAGAAAATCCTCTAACTCCGACAAGCCCAACAATAATCCAGACATGATGAGATGGAGGCATGGATAACCTGTTTCTCATTTCAGAAGCAAGGCGAGGCTTAACACTAGTTTTAGCCCTGAGCTGAAGAAAACTGGCTTTCAGAATATATAGATATTTATGAAATTTGAGGGAGAAGATGAAAAACTGTGTGAAGCATTAGGGACTTTGTGTTTTTTGGAGATCTAACAGTGTAAGGGAAGGGGGCAAATTGAATAACCTGTCCTAGTTTGTATTCTGCATTAGTAAAGACTAGAGCATTTGTGGGATGTTTGTCATGTTTTTTAAAATTCCAGATAGTTTCTATTCTGCTACCACTCAATCAGTTCATACCAATTCCACCTTTGCTGGGGGTGAGATGCACTTGATCGGCCACCACGAGCTGCTATAGCTGCTATATTATAATTGGTAGCTGACTGAACAGGTCACATTTCACCGTGATGTCTTCACAGTAGAGGAAAGGTTTCAGGTAATCACTTGGGGCCACATCATGATGGATTTCAGGGTTTTTTATTAGAATAAAGGTGGTCAAACTTTAACATCATGAAAATGTCTTGTGCTCTTCCAAGTAGAGATATGTAACAACAGTGTGGAGGAGGACTGCACATTCCCATTCATTTGAATGGGACAGTCAGTGTAGGCTGCAGTGGTAGGGGCCGCAGGGGTTCTCTTTTTCAATGTCAAGCTGCTGTGGCAAATCCAGTGATCAGAAGGGTCTCACTGATCTCTCCTCCTCCCCCCTGGAGAGGCCCCTCACTGTTTTAAAACCTCTAGTGTGAAGCAATCATTGGGAGAGTGGAACTGGAGGTTCCCTTTAACAGCCTTTTCTCTAGCTTTCAACCACAGCAAGTGCTGTTTGCTCAGATGCCATGAGGCTGAAGTCTGGAAATCTAAAAAACTGAGGTCATGCTGAAAGCTCCAGCTCTAGAGGTCATTGTGGACAGTGAGAAAAGAGTTTAATTAAACAATTGTTTCCAATATCAGGAATAAAGTATCATGCTAAATCCGATGAGCAGAAATGTGCCAACTTTGGTTGATGTTTGGTTCTGCTGAGGCACAAGACAACAGGTAGGAGATGAGGTAATGATTCACACTAGGGGATGAGGAGAGGAGATAAAGTGAGAGTCAGTCTGTGGAATCAAAGTCAGACACTTTGTACGTCTAAACTCCTCACTGAGATGTTATGGCAGCATAATAATGTTCTGCTTGAGACAATCTATATTTCTGTGTCACTCACAGCTTCATGTTTTTAGTTTGATCACTTTTATTCTGCACTGCTAGACACTGCACGGTATCCGCCAAGGCTTCAAAACCGAGGCACGCTGCTGAATATTTTAAATGGTTGAGTGTTTTTTTGTGTTTTCCTAACAAATATTCAGAAATGCAGTTTGACCTGTGAACCTGGAGACCTCATTCTTGTGTTTGAAGCTTTTTGATTCAGTCACAGCACAGTGATTCTTTATGATTACAGCATTTAACAACACACACAAAGGCAGTGAACACAACAGTTCTTTTTAAAGTTCTTTAAAGTGCAAAAGGTTCAGTACCCAGCCCAAAGCATGGAAAACAGACTAAAGTACACAAAAGTATGTGTTGAGTGTGGCCACAGTTTTAGGCCTGTAGTGCATTTTTCCATTGATAAGACCTTAATCTCTCTGCAGGTTTGTGGCAGCTCATCCAGACAAAGCACTTAAGACCCCAGAGTCTCGCCATCCCTCTATCCCTCTGTCACACAGATAAACACAGCAGAGAGTGCAGAAAGAGGGGAAAAGATGGAGACAGAGCAATGAAAGGAGGTCAGACAGAGAGAGAGAGGGGAGGGGACGGAGAAGTGTGAGAGGGAGAGTCGGAGCCAGTGGAACCACATTGTTCCTGTCTCACACATTCAGGCTTCACCTACAGCTGATGCTCCCTGCAGCCAGGTCCTTTCACAACTTATCACAGTCGCGAAACGACTCCCCACAGCCAGGAATTTTCTGCCAAATCTAATAATTACTTTGCAGACCTTGTGACTATTGCATTATGGGAGCGTATTCACACACATTCTCCAGTGACTGTGACCCCGAGTCAAAATTGTCAATTTAATCATAATTAATAATGGCACAACTGCAGCATTTCAATCCTGCAAGTCAAAGTCATTGAAATTGCTCCAAGAACTCCTGGACTATATTGTCTGCAGGAAGTAATCAATTTTGGACAGGCCTCAGTAATTCATTAATATACCACCTCCAGAAGAAAAAGACGAGGGAAGGGTGACTTTGTCTGCAGGAAATTTGTGTCCCCACACTTTCTGGGACAGTTCTGGATGTTTGATATTTAGGCATGCTGAAAAATTGAGAAGTACAAACATGCTGCCATTTATTTATTCTATTTTTTTATATAATTCCAACAGCCTAAACTCATTTGTTCTAGCTAGTTTTATAGTTTAATCAGGGTGTTATGTGGGTGAAATGATGAGCTGGACATGAAATAGGAGGTGAGATGTGTAACTCCTGCTCTGAAGTGTTATGGAATTTTCTGTCCTTAGGTTACACAGGTCACATGTGGGCCTTGAGGTCCTCAGCAGTATTAGTTGTTGGCTTTGATTGGGAACAGTAGGTGCCAGTCTATCTCAACACTGTAGTGACCAGGGTTGAAGAGACCTTATGTTGCCTTCCTAGACATAATAGATAGCTTGCTGTTGATGTTTCATTAACATAAACAGACAACAGTGTCTCCAGACTAGAATATGCTGACAACAACACTAACATGGGTAAAGACATTCTCTTTGGCTAGTTCTGGGTGTATAGTATTTGTGGTGTTATCTTGGGGTTTAAAGTCTGACCAGCAGCATGAGTTGGACAGAATGTGAGAGCCACTCAGGCACTTCTGATGAACTTTGAGAGTGTCTCTAATTCTCCTTGGCCAAGCGTCAATAAATATTACAGCATAAGACATCAGAGGCTCCTGAACACTTTCTTCCCTCCTGACCTCACCACTGACCTTTGACTTCAGCAATTTCTCCACAACATGAAGTAACGTGAGGTTCTTCTTTTAGAAATGCCAGTTAATAGGTGAGAAAAGCTATACGTGTGGTTTTAGTCAAATCATGGACAAATCTGTCCATAGGTCAGTCAACACCAACACAGTTAAAGTACAAATCAACAACAAGCAGATGATTCAGACCTTGTGTGTTCATGTTCTTACCTTGAAAGCTCCCGACTGACAGGTAAAGCCAGGTGAGTGCTGGGATGAAGAGCAGGGCGAGGGAGGCCGCCAGGAACTTCCTGCGCCCGCGACACATTCCCAGCATCCTCTGGACCGAAACAAATGGAAAGAGAGGTAAAGTGACCTCTATGTGGGTAGCAGCTGTTGTCCAGGCTGATTCATGGCACTGGGAGAGAAAGAAAGGAGGAAAAAGGAGGTCAGAGGAGGAGCAGACATTTGACATCCTGTTAGAAACGAGTACAGCTCAACCTCCTGAGACCAAAGACGCATTAAGAATCAGTTACTCAACACTGGAACAGGACAGACATGAAGAACTACAAATGCAGGCAGGAAAACTGTAGGACAACTCGCAGCACAATGGACAGGCCAGAGTGTTCTGATACAGGGATCGAACAGGTGTTTGAACATGTGTTCATCTGTATGCATGAGCAGGGTGTGACACCCTGCACTGCACCTGATGTTTGTTCAAAGACTGTTCGCTGACATGGTCTGCATGGCAACATGAGCCCAAGAAGAGCAAAATAATGTTGTTATAATAAGTTAGAAATGTAAAGAAAAATGTACAGCAAAGCACCAGCAGCTCCACAACGTGGAAAAAATATAAATCAGGTGTCAATAAGCATGCTGGAGACGGTGTGGAGAGCAGAATGCAGGTCACACTCAGGTTTTTTGGGAATGTTCTAAAATGAGAGATGATTGGAATGATGTGTGTATTGAATTGAAAATAATACTGGGATATGAACTACAAAAGACATGTGAGATATTATATGTATGTAACCTGACAAGGAGAAATGAACAATGAAATGAAGACAGATATCTGGTTATAATTCTGCTGACTGCGACCAAGAAGGCAATCACCAGGAAATGGTATAGAGAGGACTCCCACTCTGAACACAGTCGAGGAGTTACTCAACACAGAAAGACTCACGTACATATTGAGACTCCAACAAGCAAAATACAAGAAGAAATATGAAAAATGGACAGAATACAAATCTCACTGCAGAGACATTTAAATATTATATAAGTGTATCCCAGTGATACTGTTGTTCTTTTTTATGAAGAAAATTAATAAAATTTGAGTTAAAACAAAAACACAGCCTTAGATTTTCCTCAGATCTGGTGTGAGATCACAGAGGAATTGTGTAGTTTGATCACTTCTGTGAAGCAGCTCAATGTGTTTATCTAGCAGTGTTTTCAGTCACAAGACAGAGTGAAGGAGTTCAATTACATTTAATATGTTTGATCATCTTAAAGGAAAAATTGATTTTTTTAAAAATCGGATCAGAGTTTAAAGAAAAGTGAACTAACGGTTATTATTCATTAATGCACATTAATATATTATATTATATTAATATTTGTCAGTCTCTGGTACAGCCTGAGGGCTTCTATTGATGAGTTATTTGATGAGAACAAATAAAATATTATGGTTCAATCATTGCTGGTGCCTTCAACACAGATTACACAAACAATGGTGAGGTCAGAAATGTGCAGTCAAATAACAGAGCCTCTGTGTGAAGCCAACTTATCTAGCTCATTCAATAATTCATATAGAATATGAATGAGACACTCCAGAAACGACGGCAGTTCAACCTTTTTTAATCTGCCAACCAAGTTTAAAGAGACTCGTGTTAATAAATGTTGCATAAATCATGTAGTCACATACTAATCTGACTTTGATGACCTAAACTAATTTGTCAATTTCTAGTGCAATTCAGGGCACAGGCAGAGTATAGAAGTCTCATTACATGATATTAGTGGAAATCATCTTTCTGTTACAACCACATTTGTCCAATTAGCCAGTTGACCTCAGTTGATTTTTAATCTTCACCAGAGACTGCCCAGGGATGAAACATAATACCTCTGGCCGGCACTGCGGAGGCTGGCACAAATACAAGCCAGGATGCCAATTATCCTCATGTCAACCAGTAAAAAGTGAAGTATTCCAGCACTGGTCCCGGCACTCACTGAATATCCAGGGTTTGTGTGTGTGTGTGTGTGTGTGTGTGGTCTGCGCTGAGTTAGACGGGGTTAAATAAGGCTAAAGGAGCTTGAACAAGTCTCTGAAGTGTGACAACCCCTGCTTTGATAGGAGGACTATGACTCATTTCAGAGGCTCCTTAGCCTTTGACCCCTGTGTGATATTAGCTCTCTATTGGATACTGTGATTTACATTGCAAATGCTACACTGGAGACTTTTATTACCATATTCAAGTGAGGTGTCAGACCACTGAGTAAGCAGATCCAGTCATGCAGGGATGCATTAGGATACGACACGGGTTGCAGAGCTCAGACTGAAGGATATTTTTGGCCTTGGCCCGTTATCAGCTATCAGCTTCATAGTTAAGATATGACACGGTATGACACAGCCCTTATAACTGAGTCTAACAGGGCGGCAACATAGAGACAATGACAAAACACTCATACATTTAACCCACTTATATGATCCCCTTCGTTAGAAATGAACACAGATTATGTGAAGAATCCAGTGGCACCAACCATGTCTAGCCTTGTCATGAAGTGGCTAAATAATGCACCAAGGTTAAGCTAAATTTTGCTGATGTAAAACTGACAGCCATTTTTAGAAGGATCCCTTCAACGCTCACCTCAACACATCTGAACGAAAATGGTTCTACTGTTCCCTACAAGTCTGCACAGACATGCTAATCCCAAACTTTGGACTCTCTGTGCAAAGAGCAGGTCTAGTACTTGATTCCACTTGGCGATGGTGTTGAGTAAAAACTTCCTTTTAAAAAGGCAGAAACTTCGAGCCCATTGGCAGACGGCCATCCACCACAGCTGGTCATTTATTTGTGATATCTACTGTTGACCTGCTGTTTCCCCATAAAGATCCCATGCCCCTCAAAAACAAAAAACAAAAACACATTTAGTGAACGAACCCTCCAGTGAAGTTCAGGGTATCACAGGGCATGTGTACGTTTTTTCCTGAAACTACAGTTTTGTGTGAAAGCAGATGTTTCACCAGTTTACACTTAGATGGGAAATGGTAAATGGACTGTACTTATATATATCTCCTTTCTAGTCTTCCGACCACTCAAAGCTCTTTTACACTACACATCTCATTCACCCATTCACACACATTCATACACTGATGGCATTGGCTACCAGGCAAGGTGCCAACTGCTCATCAGTTTTAGGAGCTAGCCATTCATACACATTCAAACACTGATAGCGCAGCCTTCAGGAGCAGTTTGGGGTTCAGTATCTTTCCCAAGGACACTTCGACATGCGGACTGGAGGAGCCGGGGATCAAACCGCCAATCATCTGATTAGTGGGCGACCCGCTCTACCTCTGAGACACAACTGCCTCTTAGCCATGTAGCTCAAGTATGATTTTTTTCAGTGTTCATTTAAAGACGTCTTTTCTGAGAGAACATTTAATGAGCTGGAGGGAGGGGGAAATAACATTTTGTTCCACCAAAATTTCTTGCATCATTATCAGATATCACGCACCATTAAAGAAATATTGAAACACATACAGTATATTTGTGAAGGATGGTTTTCAGTTAGTAAGGATATGGCAAGAATACCCCACTCAAACTTGATGTGCAGGATTAAAGCTCCTCTCATGTTCCATGAGTGTTCCAAGTGAGAATTCTATAGATGCTTTTCTGCTTGAGAGGCAATCATTACTGTGTTGGCTTCTCAAGCACAAATAGTCTATATAATTCTTCCTCAGCCGCTGCATCCTCCACTAGTCACGTTCTTCAAAGACAAACAGTCCATGAACTCTAACAATTGAATGAGGCATCAACACAAGGCCTATATCACTCCTTCATTTTATTTCTCGGTCAAACCTAGCGTATACAATAAAAGCCCCACTCCTCCCTAAAACTCACAATCATTTATTATGTGAGACGGAGTTGAGCTATGAATCACATCAAATATTTTCTAATCTTGCCTGGTACAAAAAGTAATGTGATATCCATAGCCTGGACTCAAATTTATAGTCATTGCTAGAGATGTCAATGGTGAGCCTTCCCTCATGCCTCAACAGTAAGTTAATAGAAAATGGAATTTTATATCCACAGCTCAATAGTAAATTGCTGTGTGTTGACACTAAAAGTGATGAGCGATGATTACGGGAGCAGTGGTTTATTGGTTGAAAAAGGCAATGGGGAAACATGCTGAGAGAGTCTGATTGAATTGTTCTGTGGGGACAGCGCTGCAGTGTTGCTGGGAAAGGATGCTCGACTTCCAGAGGTGAGACAGAAACAGTGAGACAGCGTGCCAAGCAGACCGGCTATTTACTATACTTCAATAATCCACAGACCTTTGTCATAATCTACATTAATGAGGACAGATGGAGGTGAATCATGTTTTTCATGTTAACAGTGGATTCTCCCAAATGACAAAATGCTGATTTTTTTCTGTCACACTATCCATGGTAATAATTTGGTTTTGTGTGTCCAGGTTTTCAGATATCTGTGTCTGGCTCCTAAATTCCACCAGGAACAGCTGCGATGCGTTCCGGCTGTGCCGTGGCCGCCAGAGATCACAGCCATTCTAGACAGACAATGTTTGACTCCACCACAAGCTCCAGAAGATCGAGTTGGCTGAAAGTCGGATACAGAAACATTTAACTGGAACAATGAGAGAATCGTTGATTATTCAATGACCGAATTTTGATCCATGAGTACATCTAACTGACAGCCTCTAGAACACTTACCCATACACCCTTTGTCTACAGACGCAACATTTAAATGCATGTAATTCCCACCTAAAATCAACATTTGAAGGGTTGTCTTTGAACCCTTGTCATGTCTGTGACACACTGTGTTTGAGGATGTGAAAAACATTTTCTAAACATAGTCTTGAATCACTTCAAAATACATATTTACTGTAATCTGCTCCATCTTGCCAAGAAAGTAATCTCGCAAAAAGAAAAGCTTTCCGGCAGGGAAATGACCAGAAGATGTATTAAAGCTGCTCACACTAAAACAATTATGGATTATGTATGAGCATGATGTAGTTAAGAATTACTGTAAATTAATAAGTGGACAGTGTTAAATAATATGTTAAAGAAGATGATGTGGGAGGATTATGAATAAAATAGCTTTATATAATCAATATCTATTATTGACCTGACAATACAGCAGACTGTCCTGTGTCTGAATTCATGTGGAGTGACGTGAAGAAATATTGACAATGCCAGAGCAAAGTATCATCAGCACTGATCATCAGTATTTAGTCAGATGATAAGTTTATTCATTTATTGATGAAATCAGGATCTTGACATCATCATGATGTGACCTGTTAGACTACAGTGAGTCAGTTTAACAGAGTAACTTTGTTAGCAGCCACTCTGTTTAAACCATTTTAATCCTCAATAGTATAATGAGGGCTTTCTGGAAGGAACCATCACATGACAATGGAAGCAGGGCTTGGCTCAGCCTGTGTTAGCTCAGGGTTAGGCCTAACCCTAACCCTTTGTTGGGCGATGCAAAGAGCTTTGAGGAATACAAGCAGCACATCCTTTGTGGAGTAGAGCCCACACAATACCAGAGTTTATAAGGCTGATACTAGACTAGAATAGAATAAATGTGTTTGGTGCCTTGCTCAAGGGCACCTCAGCAATGGCCAGGAGGTGAACTGGCACCTCTCCAGTTACCAGTCCACTTTCCATACTTTGGTCCATGTTGGACTTGAATCAGCGACCCCCCAGTTACAGTACCCTCCAGTAAGTCCCTACAGACTGAGCTAGTGCCACCCCAAACTGAAGAATTCACTGATTCCTGATATGGTGGCTTAAAATATATTGAGCAGAGATGAGCACGCAAAGTACTCAGAAGACAGCTTTATTAAACAAATATTTTCATTAAATCATATTTAAGTTGGGCAGCGGTGGTGCAGTGGTTAGCACTGTCATGTCACAGCAAGAAGGTTCCTGGTCTGAACCTTGGCTGGTTCTTTCTTTGAGGAGTTCGCATGTTCTCCCGTGTCTGTGTGGGTTCTCTCCGGGTACTCCTGCTTCCTCCCACAGTCCAGAGACATGAACGTTAACAGGTTAACTGGTGACTAGGGATGTAACGATATAGTCACTCATACACTCACAACTTGATACACTATTTCACTATTTTTTGTTCACAATACGATTTTCTCACAATTTTTTTTTTAATCAAAATGAGCTACAGACAAATTATGACCAAATAAAATGATCTTTTATTCGTAGGAAAAAAAATCTTAGAGGTGCTTTCTTTACAGAAACTCTGTAAAACAGTTTGTGTGCTCTTATAAAAAGTGCAACTTACATGGTCATCTTAAACAACAAAATCCATGTATGAGGAGAGGAGATGCAAAGCCTCTCGTCAGGGTGGTTTGCCCCCTCTGCAATTTTCACTCACGAGGTGGCGTAATGTTACTTTGCTTCTCACTGTGGTGGCGGCTAATATGCTGCTGCATGTTGCTCATGTTGCTGCTCTGTTAGCAGTCTCTTGCAATATTTCCATGCTGTTTTGTCTGTCCATTTCTCAGCGGTTGTATTTGTGTATATAGGGAATCCAAAATGCCGCCACACAGGTGATTTAAAACCGCTCTGTGCATCCTCTATTTCAAAGTTGTTGCCTACCATCGCCATGTCTTCCCTCGTTCTGTGCCCCGTACCTACGTAGTGACGTAAGTCATGTGACTTGATGTCTGATGTTGAACAAATGAATCACCAACCAGTGACTTTTTTTAAGATAACATGACCGGCGCGAATCATCACACATTTGTACCAATTTTTAATCGTGTCACGATGCAGCGTTACATCCCTACTGGTGACTCTAAACCGTCCGTAGGTGTGAATGTGAGTGTGAGTGTTTGTCTCTATGTGATGAACTGTGTGTACCCTGCCTCTTGCCCAGTGTCAGCTGGGATGGGCTCCAGGCCCATTGTGACCCTGATAACGGATGGATGGAATCCAAAAGTTACAAATTTACATTGTCTAGTCAACATCTCTTACTCTGTGCTGCTTGCCACAGAAGTAAATCACAGCTCACTCTGCTGGATAAAGTTTGCAGTGACACTACGAGCATTTTTTGTACATTGTATACAAATAAAAAAAATAAAATAAATATTCTCACCAGGAATTCACACTGTTCATAAGTGTTGACACTGGAGGCAGAATGTGCACATGGACCAGCTGAGAAGAAGAGAATGGATGCAACCTTCCATCAGTGTTCAGAGCTGAGTAGATGAAAAAGAACTGTATATTACAGCCACACAGTCGGGCAGACATGAGATGATAGAGGAGAGACCTCCACTTGACATGATAATCAAGAGTGTCCAGAGGTCAGAACATAAGTACTGTGGACTAAACGGCTCCTGTCTTACCCACAGGGGGGAGGAGAATATATTGATCGTGCAGGGGGGAGTTGTCTTCCATTTCATTATGTTACCTTAGCCGTACACTCATTAGTATTCTGTTATTGTAGGGGGAGATGTGTGCACTGCAATGCAAAGAAGGCTGTGCAGTATGTATGTCAATGGAGCTTTAGAAGCACATAAAGCCATTAAAGAGGAGAGAATTCACACAAATCCTCCAGCATGGTGGAGGAGCACATCGGGCTCCAGCTGCTTCTCATGTAAATCAGCTTACTGTGCTGAGGAGGTCCACCTGGGAGCCGTTCCTGATGCAGTGACAAGATTTTACATTACCCTAAACCCAACACAAAAAGACACCCTGAGTCACGAAGATTTGTGGAATCATTTAGGAAGGAACCAAATCTGGAACCCGAGCTCAACCCACCGCGTCACGGTTTACCACAAACTGTTTCACGACATCAGGAATTAAAGGATAACTCTGCATTGTTGAAACTCCAGTCTTATTTACACCATTCTTCCGTTTAGTAATATTAAGATCGTAGTCCTGAGGAAGCAAGTACATCAGCAGCACAGAGGACTGGGTAACACAAGCAGAAAGAATGATTCAACTGTTTTTGTCCAATAATCATCTTCCCTCACTGAATTAAGTTTAGTTTAGAAACCTATGTCAAACCAAATTAACTGAAACCAACGGTGAGGTCAGTACACAGCTCGATGGACTGGGGAACCGAGCCCAGCAGTGAGTGAAGCAACACTGTGAGAGGACAGTCAAACTCACCAAGTTTAGGTAAACCTGCATCTTTTATTCGTGACTGGAACAAAATCATCAATTCAGTTCATGTTTTGTCCTGTCAGACAGCTGGCAATGCCTGTCTCAGTGATCACTACATTCCTTGAACATAACAACAAATCATTTCTCTAGTACTACGTCTGTCGTGACACAATCCAGGAGCGACGCATTGAGCCTGCACCTTAAATTCATTTGTGGAGATACTGAGCTAAGTTATCACAAACTGATCTGAATCAAACGTGCATGAATTCATTTAAAAAAACATATATTCAACACAAATACAAACGAGTTAGAGCAGTTATTCAGGCATAAAGACATCACTGCTTTTCTCTGCTCTACATCATGAATCTCTTTGAGTTCTGGACTGTTGGTCGGACAAAATAACAAAATAAAATATTTTAGAGGTTAAAGATGAAAGAATTAGCCATTTAATCAAAGAAAACAAATAATGGTAGTTCCACCCAGAATCAATACACAAGGTTAGAAACAGCATTGGACAATTTATAGTTATTTAAGAGGGAAAAATCCTCAGAAGTAAATGTTTCTGTACATTAAAATTTCAAGGAGTCAGTTGACATTTTCTATCTGATAGAAATGGACAAAAGTACGAGAAGAAGACTCATGAGACAGTCGAGATAAACCACAATTACCCTTTAAATCTCTCACCACATCACCACTTTTCAAGGTTGAATTTGGGATGCAGAGTTTCTGTCACCATGGAGACCTACAATCTATTCTCTGAGTGCACTCAAAAAGAAATGGTTTGTGAACACTTTGAACTCGGTCAATCCTCCACATCCACCTTAAATCTCTGAAAACGTTTGCCGTTAAACCTCACTTATAGTTGTGACAGGCAATTCTCCGAGTCGAGAGGTTGGTTATCACTCAGACAGACATCTTCCAGTTACATTTGGCATTTTAGCTTCTTTTCATATAAAGCAGCACTATACGTTTATACTACAGCTCTAAGATTAACTACTGTTTAGTTGGGAGGGACACAGACCTTTAGTGGCCCAGATGAAGCAATTAATCATGTCCAACTCTGTGCTGGAGGCCTAGCAGAGAGAATTAAAAAAAGAAGCCTTCCCACTGAAACATTCATCTTCATGGGGACTTTTCCCTCCTCATCTCTGGCTACAAGTTCTTTGGGTGTTGTCAAAAGCCAAGCCGCACCGTTAGGGCAGGGAAAGACTTTCAGATTGTCGTCTGTAGTGCAAATGTGACGTGTCCAACTCCACCACTGTAAGTTTAATGGTGCATAATCTGTGTGCAAAGTAAGGTGTAAAGCGTAAAGGGGTTGTATGTAGGCTCTTCATTAATCATAGGTGTGTTCTGGACATAACATGTCATCTGCCATCTCACAGGAGGAGTGCTGCTGAACGTCCCTGTGGTGTAGCAGTGTGTAGACACATCTTATCGTCTGAATAATGTAGCATTTAAAAAGCAGCAAATACTACTACACGCCGCGGTCACCGCAGCCGTTCGAGTCAGTTTTCAGACTTTCCACAAGATTTTTGAACCTTGCTGGGATTTGAACCCATTTAGACAAAAGAGCATTAATGAGTAAGAAAGCAGCAACGTTAGAAGCACACTGCTGCATTCAGATTGTCCTTTATGGGAACTAAGTGTCCAGAGTATCAGAAATATTTTAATACTCATACTGATGGCTTGAATTTGGGGAATGATGTCTTCATGAAAGAAATGAGAAAAATATTGTCCTAACACAAGCAGGCCAGGATTATAGCCTGAATAAAAAAGCCTTCATTACCCCCAAATTCCACCGGGCGTGGACGTGTTCTAGTCAATGGACTACTCCCGCTGGGGTTTGAAGTCACATGCAGGACGGGCCAAAACAGTGTCAGAGCCGTGACGTGACAGAGACATGGCTGGTGGGGTTTCGGGTTAGAAAAATCTGAATTCTTAAAAAGTCAATGTGCAAACTCAGTCCACTGTATAATGAACATGCAATAGTGTACTGTTTTGGTGAGCAGACACTGGACATGTATGAATCGTTCTCTTTGATATTCAGAATGAATATTATCATTGAACTAGTTTGGTGTTTTTGTGAAAATTATTTTAATAACTGATCACCACATACAGAGAATGACTCAGTGATGATTTTAGTGTCCTTTTACTGCACCCACCACCCCCACCCCAAACCCCAATACACCTGAAAACACATGCCATGGGAGAAAAGTAGGGCATGGCACTAAAAACAGAAATGGTGTCATCCCCATGGAACCTGAGGCCTGTCAGAGTGAAGGGTGACACTTAAAGCAGATTCTAATAAGCAGTGACATAAAAGATCAATGCTGAACTCCACACTGATAAACCACATTAAAAACATGCGTCATTCCTCTCAGTTACAGAGCGCACAGGGCAAACACATTCTTAGTTTTAGTAAACAGTTGAACCATTTCTCATTGGCAGTGTACAAAACATTCACATAGCAGCTTCAAACACACACACAGTGGCAGCAGGTCATAGCAGCTGTCACTGATTGATGATTATTTCATGAGCAACTTGATGACAACACAAAAATAAACTTGTCTGTTGTCTGGTTAAAGAGCTCTCTGCAGCTGGTGTGTGCACTCAGAGAAGAAGCTCTGCTCTGTAACGTCGCTGTACAGCAGGGAGTGTGTTCAGACGGCACACTCTGCAGTGGGAATTAATGTGAACAAACAACCAGGAATTTACAAAATTCAACATTGGCCCTTAACAGGGAACTTAAATATATTTGGGAATATATTTTAGCATAATCTTGATTAAAACAACCAGATTTCATGCAGGTACAGGTACTGCTATTCTTCAGTCACATGCACATAGCACACTGCTTACTGCAGGGCTATTGAGGCCACGCCCCCTACCTGCACAGGTGATTTCTGTACCTGGACCACACTTTAGAGCCCAGAGCACACACAGACTATTGAAGACACACATTTGAGCTGGTGGACTACATAATATTGTTCAATAAAATAATTCAAACTTGATAAAGTTCTACTTACAAATAAATCTGTTGAAATGTTTTTAATTGTTTTATTTTGCATGTCTGATTATGACAAAACTAAATGTTTAGATTTATGTTTGGATATGATACAGTTTGTTTAAATTACCCCCAATTTACACTTGATTCCCATACATTTCCATTATTACACAGATTTCCAAAATTCACTAGCTTAAATTCTCATGGAAAGTTTCTAAGAAGTTTACCAAAAATGTAGTCAGAAGTGTGCTTTGCTGCACCTGTAACCACACCCAACAGGGATGTCTCAGGGTCCAAGACCTGCACATTACTGCAGCAAGATGAGAAATTAAACCACTAGAGGTCAGATTTACACAGAGCATTAAGTTAATCAACTGAAGTGTAGAAATGGACGTAATGAATACATAAAGCTGTGGCATGTCTTCAAAGATTCAACAACGTCAACTCAAGCTGTTTCTGACATCATGGGGAAGTTGGAGTCGATACTAAGTATCACCACAGTCCCTTATCTGCTCTGTCGGATAGTATCAAGCTATGTGTTACAAAGCAACATAAGCAAACACAGATGGGTCATCCTTGTGTGTTTGTAAAGCCTCTCCCCCACCTCCACCTCCTCCTCCTCCTCCTCCGCAAAACACAAATTGTTTTATCAAGGCAAATAAATCCTGTTGGTATCTCTGCTCCCTGGAGATACAGCCGAGCGCTGTGGTTTGTTACAAACATTCAAAACAAAGATAAAGACAACAAGCTCGTCCAAACAAGCTCTGTTCAATTAAAATATTAATCATAATTACCCTCGCTGTATTATTGTTCTTTTCCACCATTATGTTGTCCATTTTGGAAATCCAATTATTGTCCAACAACACAATGTACCACCACAGTTGCACAAATACCAGGCGCTGAATCAACACAATAAATAAAACATCACGAGCTGAGCAGACTTCGAGCAGAGCTGCTGTTCATGATATCCAGCTGGGCCGGGCCGGGCCAGTTTCATTTGGTGTTTCAAGTTCTAAGCTCTGTGCCTCTGAGAGTGCTGCCATCACCCCAATACAGCAGAGGTGAATGAGTTTCTGTGTTTGTGGTGCTCACAGCATGACGTGGCCTTTGAAAAACACAACTGATTTATTTTGTCTGCAGCGGTCTCTGCTCCTCATCCCGGATGTTTAAAACATGTTTCAGAATGGACCAAGCTCATCACACTTCAGACACAAACTCACGATTTAAAGAGGTCATAATCCTCTTCACCTGCATCACAGCTCAGGCTGGGCCTAAAACTTGGTCCAGAATTACTTTGAAAACCTGACGTGACAGAACCTGAATCACAGTCTGCCAAGTCTGAGACCAAAGCTCTGTTTTCACTTCCTCACTTACCATCGACTCTTCAGGCTCATTCAACAAATTGACTTCTTGCACTCTTCCCACTGTGTATCACATAATGTGTACTGAGATCAGAGAGAGAATAGTACATTTTAAAAAGAAACCAACCTGACCCGAGCCTGAGACTTTATGCAACAAAATGGGCCATCAGGTTCAGGTCAGATAGAAGAACTTCTGCTAGGATTTTCCTGCCGGTCCTGAGGCCACATGTATAAATAATATATAAAACACACACACACACACACAGCTTTCTAGAGATAGCTGCTGCTGATATTTAAACTGGAGATTAAAGGTACAGTGTGTAAGGTTTAGTGCCATCTGGTGGTGAGAATAGAGATTGCAGCCAACTCAACCATCCCCTGCTTACTCTTCCCTTTCCAAGTGCATAGGAGAAGCTACGGCGGCCTTCATGTGCCAAAAGAGGTCATCGTCACAACCGCATCAGTAGCCCGTTGAGGCTACTGAGGTTCCCTTAGACACATATTTAGAAATCTGTCAAACTAGGTCACAGCAAACTTGTTCTGCATTGTGTTGGTGTATTTGTTGACTTTAGCTAGCTTAGCATTAGGCTACGAAGCTAATCTATTGCTTCTTTGATGCAAAATTGTGCGATCCTCCGTTTGTCAACATTTAACTTCAAACTTCTAACAAAACAAAGATCAGTTAGCAGCTGTTAGCAACTACACTTCTTTTTCTGCTATGATCTCTGACATTCTGGGCTACTGTAACAAACATGGCAGTGCATGGACCCATGGACATGCAGCATATGTTGAAGGCTCATTCTAAGATAATTTTTAAAAAATAATAATGATTAATTTTTAAGTCGATTATATATTACTAATAATCGTTCGTTATGTATGTTATATTCCATTTCTACTAATAGGTCACCCTAAAACAGTCTTCAACCTTTTTTAGCCCAAGGACGAGAGACAAACAGAACAGGGACCCCCACATGTAATTCATTTTTTAAAATGTTTTCCATTTTAAGCCTTTATTCCTCATTAACCTATTTATATAGTGGGTTATTAGCTTATATATATTTATGATTGATAAAAAAAAAGTTCATGCATAATTATTATTAGTTATTAAATGCCAAGCTGAGCTGTGTGTCTTTGGACATGTCCACTGATTCATTCATGTAGTTTCTCAGTTATCTGCACCCTCACATTCACCATTATTTCAGTGAAAATGGTCAATTATTATGACAAAAATTGGCGGAACCCCTGCAGTACCTTCGCGGGCCCCCTAGGGGTCGTGAACCACTTGTTGAAGAGCCCTGCCCTAAACGTTACACACTGTATAAGGTGAAAGTTTTAATAAATTCTGTTTTTTTTGTTCCCTCTGAAGCAAACATTTGGATCTTTTCATTTGATCCTGTGAAGCACTTTGTAAACTCTATTTCAATAGGAGAAATAAATCAGTGATCACCATCATGACTTAGATATCACTGCTCTGATGCTTTACTCTACAGGGACGTGTCATGGTTTAGTGGTAGGGCTGCTAGGAATAGCCACAGCAGTGTGTAGTGACAGAGGTGTTAGTGCTGTTGGAGAACCTCACCAATGCAACACAGTCCTCAAATTTCACTTGTTTTTCTCATTGACAGGTCTAATGTGTGGTGGAGTGGACACGAACTGATGTACAAATGATGTGTGTGTGTACACAAAGAGACACTGGTGTATATATACAGTAACTCAGGGGTTATATGCTGTCCAGCATTTTGAGGTATTTTCATGAAATCAGGGATCTATGTCTTCAGAGAGTCCTGCCACCCTGCCAGGACTACAAGGGTTTGAGGCCTTTAACAGGACGGGACACATATCTGTACTGTGAGCTAAAAGAAAGGAAAAACAGTGTGTCAGTGGCACAGAAGCACAGTGGAAAACTTAAATGGTGGAACAAGCCCATCAGAAAGAGGCAGAAACCTCTGGAGGCTTACAGCTGAGTGTCAGCTGGGCACAGTGGTTTTCTCTAGACATCCCATTGGGTCAGCATGGAGCCTCCTCTGCACAAATCAATAGCACATGCCCTTGGCAGTGACAACCTTCACGCCGAAGCAGCAGAGGATCTGTGGGAGATACCTGAGAGGAACAGGAAATATTCCAGATGTCACATGTAGCTACATGAGACTTTGATATATGGATAATAACTTCTGCATCTCTGTCAGGTACAAAAGGGGAATGGCCAACATTATCAACATGATACAAGCAGCTGATATGTATGAAGAGAATGAAGAAACTCATTTTTCGGGGTAAGCAACCAGCAGACACATTTGGGCAGTTTTCACAGTGGCTGCTCACAGAGACGACGTTATAGCTTTTATCTAATATCTGCTGATTACAGCGACACAGAGAAATTGAAAAGCAGCACGGCGACAACACGGCACACTCAGGATGGAACGCTAAGAGAATTAGAATGAATCAAAGTCAATCAATGGGAAATAATGAATAACCAATTACATCTCCAATCAGCGGGTAAGCCACTGAAACATTCTTTTGTTTACTCGATACATCAACAAGTTGTGATGAAGAAATATTAGTTTAGTGACATTTTAGGAGCAGACTCTGAGCTAATTACTGCATCACCTCTATGTTTACTGCATAGTTCATGGACAGCAGTAAAACAGTGCTCCAGCACACAGTGCACAATGTAGCAAGTTCTATGTACAGAGCTGAAATCATCAACCAATAAAACACATATTTCATATATATTTCATGGGAAACATTTATTATATGGCATTATTAAGGGAATCTATAGAAAAAAATAGCGCAGTATTTTTATTAGAGAGTTGCGCAGTAAAACACTAATATTTACAGTTGGCAAAACAGCATTCATATGGTATTTTTACTTTCATATGCCAAAAAACTTGTAATCACACAGTAAAATATGAAAGAAAATGCCAACCTTAAACATTAAAATCAACAGTACTAATATCCTATTACCATAATAACACAATCCGTTCTCTGTAACTGGTCTGATAACCAGCCACTTTTTTAATTTAATTTTATTTTTATTTAATTTTATTTTTGTAAAACACATAACATGTCATATTTCATGGCAAAACCTTTATTTCATACGTCATTCTTATGGAATTTTCTTCTCAATTATATTTTCGTGTGTATATGGCCTACGTAAAGGTAATTTCCCCAGTGTGGGATCATTAAAGTCTCTTTATTTTACCGTATTTATAAGGTAAAATTCGTAATAAAATTGCAACCTAAAATGTGAAACCAACATCACTAATATTGTTTTACCGTATTAGAAAAAGTTATGCCGTATTTATAATGGTAAAATGATTACTTTTTTTTTTTTACTAATAGACTTAACCTTCAGAGGTGTGTAACTTTCCAGTTGCCTTTTCTAAGATACTTTTTTTTGGCTTTTTCAAGCTTTATTTTTGACAGAGACAGCTGAAGAGTGACAGGAATGTGGAGAGAGAGACGGAGAGTGACACGCAGCAAAGGGCTGCAGGTCAGATTCAAACCCTGGGCCACTGCAGCAAGGACTGAGCCTTCATACATGGGGTGGATGCTACCAAGTGAGCCAACCAGCACCCCTCCAGTTGCTTTTTCATCTCGTCAAGTTCATGACTTCAGTCTGTAAAGTGTATAACAAATTCATGCAGGGAAAAAAATGAATGTATGTATGATGCTGATATAAGAAAAAAAGACCTGATGCTCTTTTTATGACTGTATACAGAAACACATATGGTTTTTGTAGAAACTTAAACTAGCTGTTTGTGCTGTGGTTCAGGTGAGAACTCTGCGACGCCTGCAATCATTGATAAAAATGATGTTTTCGAGGCAGTTTTAATGTTTCATTCATTCTCATTTAACCGAGCACAGGATACGACACTGAGAAATCACTGAAAATTACACAGCTTTGAGGTTTAAATGCATGCACGTCTTTTTAAAACACAGAGAGACAAATGAAGACGCCCCTCAGCTGGTACCATGTTTAATATGCAGCCTCCAGTCAAAACAAGTGTGAAAGAAATGAGGCCAGGCAGAGCATCATGAGACATGCACCTTAGCCCTGTTACCTGGGCTGCAGCTTCACCACAGCTGATCTGGCTCCAGATTTACTGTAGCTGTGGCTGACTGCGGTGCAGCTTTCCTTCTGTTAGCCTTCTGTCCAACTTCAGAATGAGCTCATTCGGTTAGCCGACATTTGGCTTGCTAATCCTCTGGTCCAGGTGTGCCTGCGTGCCCGACAGGCCTCTCCTCAGACATTTGCATTCAAACTACACTGCTTTTAATCACATTCATCACCACTTGTCGCTATTAAAATGTCTGTTTTTAATCAGTTAAATCCAGCAGACAACACTGAGGCACCTGGGAGTCTACTTCTGCCACAGGCCATTCGAACATTTCCATTTGTCTTTGTCATTTAATGAGATTCTTTCATCTCGGTACTGAACAGTCTCACTGTGCCCGCACACTGGTGCCTCATACAAACAACACATTTCTTTTTCAGACAGTTAGAAATACATGATGTCCCCATGACAGAGGAAGCAGGGTGCTGTTTATTTCATTTTTTAAATTCAGTTTCCTGTAGAAACTGACGCTATGAGCTGGTGTCAGTGAACACAACCTCTGAAACCAGCAGTGTCCAGTCTGACAGGGGATACAGGAGCCTGCTGAGCTGGTTTTCTTGCTGGCTGAGTCAGTTCAGTTAGCTACACGGCTGACCGAGCTCACTACTTCACAATCATTTAGGAAAATCCACACATCACCTGGGTAGTGTAACACTATACCCCGTTGTTCTCAGAGGCTGTGCTCATTACCAGGAGGACACTTAGGACTCACTGAGGACACACTTAGGACTGTGGAGGGTCTGACCCATGTGTCTGAAACACAAGAAGAAAAGTCATGAAATGACTCATCTCTCTATCCAAATTTAATCTGTTTGGTCCGATAACATTTGGAAAGTCTGGAAGAGCCTGATGAGAGAGCATGATTAAATGATCGCGGAAGGTTAAAACTGGTGGAGGTCTCTGGGGCACATGGGCTCTGGGGCTCAAGTCAGTAAAAAGAGTGGAGCTGCCTTTCTTTAATGGAGGTGAAGTATTGTGTGAGTATCACCCAGAGACTAAAGAGCAGAATGGAGCACTGAACTCCAAATAAGCCAATCAACCAGCACACGCTGCAGCACTTCACAGAACTTCCAGCTCACTCCAGTCAGGAGAATTGGGTCCACAGACGCTTAGATTTCAAAAAGCTCTGCCTCTGTACGAGTGTGGTGGATCAGCAGTGGTTTCAAGGGTCCTAGCCTTCAGTACACAGGCTGTTCTCCACTGCTGAAGACAGAACGTTAATGAGAGAGCAGTGAAGGATTCTTCTGCGTTCCTCAACACACAGACCAACTTCTGTTTTACAAAAAGTGATACAGAAATGTCATTCCAACACATGCAGAGGACTGTAAGGTGCTCCCAAGTTAATGCAGTTACAGAGACATTATAGCACTGAAATAGCACCATATTTGGCATTTGGTGTGCAAGCGGGAGGATTGGCACTGCTGGAGATCAGATGGGAGCTAAAAAGTAATGATATCCATGAGGGCTGTATTATTGAACACTGACACAAAGGAAACAGTCCTATGATCACCTGTAATCACCTGTAAGTGTGTAGACGGCTGAAGGAAATGGGCACTGTGTCAGAACATCACAGCACCAAATGAGGCCTGGTTCTTTCCTCTTGTTTCTGCTCGCTGCTCTGGCCTGAATGCTAGTGAGGTCTAATTAGCTCCTCATGAACCAGATCCAGACCTGGCCTCCTCCACTGCTGTCCAGTGTGATCAATGCTTTGGCTGAGCGAGCTGTCAGGACAGGTGCTCACAGTGCTCTACCATTTTATTGCTGAACTCTGATTAGGATGCACTAAAGTGTGATTATTACAGATCAAAGCTGAGAGTGAACAGCGGCTCATCTGTAAGCAGACAGAGGCCATGAACAGTGGATCATTCTTATTATTCTAGTTTATATAGATTATATAGATATCTCTGATGATACATCCTGCTGCTAAAACGGTTCAGTCCAGATTACCGTCCACTTTCAATGTGATATTTATGTTTTGGTTCATTTAGATACTGATCTGATCTGTGCAGAACCTCCTCAACAACTTAAACTGACCTGACTGCATTATTCTGGGTTTCTCCTACACTGAGACACAATGTTTCAGTGCAAAGTACATTCATATATGGAATGGTAAATATGACACTGACCAGCAAGGGAGTTCATAGAGTGCCATCCACCTTTCATTGTTTAGTTCTTGTGCTAAGATTCTAGTGTTAGTAATACAGTACTGTACAGAATTATTCTTTTGAAATACGTCCTGTGTTTGTTTTTTTGTTTCTATTCTGCCTCAGTTTTCTGACATTTACAAAATTCTAATAAAGTTATTAAAAAAAGCGAAGAAAACCTAATGACCTAATTTGGTGCTTCCTGGTTGAACTGTTTGTCATGATAACGGATTCAATAGTTCTCCTTGAGGACATGCGTGTAATAATGTAACATTGCATAACTACCATAAAATAACAGATTACAAATCGTGTTGATGACTTGAAATTCAGCTTGCAAAATTCAAGGATTTTCAGAGTTGGAAACTTTCCATGGGAATTAACAGGGATTTATGGGAATAAACCAGGATTTTACAAAATTGATCACTACTCAACCCTCTGCCTCCTCCTCCTCCTACGAGCCTTACCACTGATATCTTTGCATCATTCTTTACAGGCAAAGTGGCAGCAATCAGCAGCCAATTCTCTGACCAGCTCACTCCCAGCTCCTAACACTGTGACATGTAGCAGTTCCACTACATGTCTCTCTCCAGCCCAGCTGGGCAGCACTGAATCAACTGCTGCACTTTCGCAACCTAGCACAGTTGCTTGCACTTCCTTTTCTGGCTTTACACCCCTCTCTGAGAGTGAAGTATCCAAACTGCTGGCATGTAGCCGCCCTACTACATGTTCGTTGGACCCTATACCCACAAACCTTCTTCAATCCATTAGCCCAACCATCACGCCAGCTATCACACGTGATAAATGAGTCACTGACCTCCGGCACTTTTCCCACTGCATTCAAAGCAGCTCGAGTAACACCTCTACTCAAGTAACCTTCTCTCAACCCTGCTCAGGTCGAGAACTATCGTTCTGTCTCGCTTCTTCCTTTTCTATCCAAAACTATTGAGCAGGCGGTCGCTAAGCAACTCTCAGGATTCCTCCTACAGAACAATCTTCTTGATCCGAATCAATCTGGTTTCAAGAGCGGTCACTCGACTGAAACTGCTCTGTTGTCTGTGACAGATAGGGCTGTAATCAACCAAAGAAATTCTTGGTCGACTGGTTGCATCACATGCATCTGCGCAATATAATAGCCCGTGATTACCAAAAATATATACTAATATAAAAACGAAGACAATTAAACACAAAAGGCAATTCAGGGAACATCCCAGATCAAGACAAGTGCAAACAAAATAAAGCTGTGCATTACTGAAAAATAACGCATAGGCTCAAAACAATAGCCTACAAACAGTGGGCACGCCGCAATTAGTAAATTAGGTTAAAAAAAAAAACAAACACCAAAACTGCCCAATTATCCATTAATCCATTATCCATTAATTGGAAATAAATGTGCACAATAATAAAAGGGAACCATAAAAGTTCATTATTTAGCAATAAACTGAAACGAAATAAAGTGCATAACAATAACAAGGAAGGCTCACTCAGAACAAATTTAAAAAAAAAATTGACAGCGTGGTCTGGGTGTATCTGAGGGATGCTGCCGTTGTTGCGGGTGGGTGCGCCTGCAGTCATAAAACGAATAAACAATTATTAGACTAAATAGGCTATTGAAATATGTTTAACAGTGTTTCCCCAAGGTTTTTGTTGGTGGTCTATCCGCGGGGCAGGGGGGAAGAAGCGTCCGGCAGAAATTTTTATTTCTATTTTTATTTAAGATTTTTTGTGAGTCCGGCGGATCCTACAGAACATTCCTGAATTAAAAAATAATAATATTACACTGTGTATTAATTTTAGCCATCACAAGGCCAGCTGACTTGCAAAGATCACAGAAGCTGGCTTACATAACATAAACAGCTGTTTAATGTTTTGTTACGGTTAATTCAGCACTACCTAAGCCAGCCGTAGTGAGTAATGCACTTCTGGTCATTTTCACAAAAATAAAACACCCGTTTAGTTCCCCGTTGTGTGAAACTGTCCACCCCTTCGCAACTCTACTTTTAATCAGGTGAATGGGGTCTCTGTCCTCACACTATGTAATGAAACTGGATCATATTTTATAGAGAAAATGTTTTCTGGTTTTCTCTCTGATGTCCTCTGACTGCTCCATATCAACTCTCTGTGAATTTCATTATGGACAGTGAAGTAAACTGCTGACAACTGTAGCTGCTATTAGCTAGTTTTGTAAGACACTGCAGTGTATAGGACCTTCAGACCCCGAAGAATCTCCAAGACTGGATCTGTAAAGCCCTCAAGTTACCAGATAAACTGAGCTCAACATCAGTACCGACCATCATCCCCAACTAGATTTCTGCACTTATCAGAAGTGGTGAACAGGCCAAAAACTCCTGTAGTCTGAGCTTGGCTTATAGCATTTTCTCCTAACCCAGTAATAAAAACACCACACTCTGCAGTTTGTGTGTTGGATGTCTAAAAAAGGAAAGCAGCATTTAACGCTTTAACGTTACACGTTAGTTTAACTTGCAAGTTGGACTGGGCCTTTGTCTGTCTGCCCGTCAACATGGCATGGCACCAACCACAACCTGTGGGAAACACTGCATATTGTGAAAGACCTGATTTTATCTCTCATTTATGGGTGTGTCACATTCTGAGAGGAAAACCATCCTGTAATTTAGCAGTGGTTAGTGACAGCTGGAGGACTCATTGATTCAGTATCTTGGTCACATTCACATTCATTCAGTGACAGACTGATACACCACACAGACGGTGAACAGAAATATTAACCATACAGTTTACTGTTGTATGAACAAGAAAACCTTCACCTTCTCTACTACAGCACATTATCATAGACTCCAAGCTCAGCCTCTCAACATGCTGTTATACAAAACAGAAATGTTGGTGCTAAGCAGCAGCCACATAACCAGCCTCTGAATTACTCCCACATGAGCGCCCACTGCAGAGGGAGGCCGGGAAGAAAAGGTCCATTCCATTCAGCCTGAATGTCAGAGGTTATTCCAGCAGCAGTCTCCACACCGCCTCTGTGCATCTGCATAGCAATCACACACTTTTATTCTGCTGGCTGTCTTCTAACCATCTGACGCCTTCATGAACTCAAACACTCACTAAAATGTAGCCATTTTCTCTATTTACAAGCTCAGTGCTTTGGATGGAAGACTCAACGAGATACAATGCTTCACATTTTCAAGACCATCAGGGGTTAAAGTGTGTGTACACATTTCATTTAACATCACTTTCTACTTAACACTTCGGAAAATATTGAGCAGCTACACCAGTACAGCACCGTGTTCCAATCCCTGCAACATCCAACAAATGGTAAATGGTAAATGGACTGTACTTATATATCTCCTTTCTAGTCTTCCCACCACTCAGAGCGCTTTACAGTGCATATCTCATTCACCCATTCACACACATTCACACACTGATGGCATTAGCTTCCATGCAAGGTGCCAACTGCTCATCAGTTTGAGGAGCTAACCATTCGCACACATTCACACACCGTTGGCACAGCCATCAGGAGCAATGTGGGGTTCAGTATCTTGCCCAAGGACACTTTGACATGCAGACTGGAGGAGATCGAACCACCGAAGACAACAGTTGATGATCTTATGAACTCTATGGAAAGGAGATGTCTGTACAACAAACAGATTTCATCCCGGATAGACTGCATATTCTATTGTGAGACCTCAACTGAGGAACCTTTGTGTCAAACACGCCTAATTAATCACATTTAGTTGACACATCTCCATTAAGAAACCTCAGCTTCATCAAATCTTTGAAAAAGTTGACTGTTTGATTTCTTTTTTTTTGCTCAGTTTCATGACCTAGAAAAAAAAACTGAACTTTACTAATCTGATAATTTACATTTCCGACACATTTCATTTGACTTTTTATTCCTTACATGGTTTGTGGTGCGTGATATGTAGGACAGATAATTCCAGGATCAAAGTCTCAAAGCTAGGGGTGAACAGGAAACTTCCCAACCAAAAGCTGAGAGTGCGGACATCATAACAAGTGAGACGCGCCTCTGTGATGTCTCCTGCAGGCATGATCTGAACGCGAGGCGCTGCTAGTGTGTCCTTACTGTACCTGAATTCACTGCACTCTGCTTCCAATGCCCCCCCAGACCTGCTGCTGTCACACACACTGTGAACAGTTGTGGATTTATTTCAGCGTCACTGCTGACTTCGAAATAAAGTCAGATGTACAACGTCAAACTCCAGCGTGAGCTGGCGCATCATCTGCCCAATGAAAGCTCATCACTTAATGAACACTCTATGAACATGTCTTATGTTTGCTCACTGTTTCACAATTTCAAATCTCTCCATTATTGTAAAAGTTGATTTTTAGCTAACGAAAGACATGAAACTGCCAATTATGACAGCACGTAGGATTCATATTGTCCAACACAAAGACACTCACCAGTACTTAGTGAAAAAAAATGATCTCTGTAACAAGAGCAGCTATTTGAAACCTCTAATTTAGAGCTTTTCAGAAAGGACTGAGGCAGATACATGACATGAATAATCAAACAATCTGCAGCTATTTTCATACTTCAGCATTCAGGTCAGTTTGAAGCAAAAACATTAACCGTTCTCTGGTTGCAGTTTTGAAAACCTGCACACAAGCATCAGTTAGATAATCAGGATGCAGCAGCAATAACATGACATGCTCGTCTTCTGTGTATGCCTCTTGTTTTAAATGGAATGAGTCGAGTGTCTGATGGGAATCTGTGAGGTGCAATAAATCCAGTGAGGGACATGCCATCACGCAGTTCCAATTAACTCCAGTAAATGACTTGTTTATCGTCTTTTCTACGGTGTAGTCACACTGCACTAGCATACAGTATGAAGAACACACACGGTCCTGGAAGAGGAGCTCAAACACCTACATGTGCCACGTCATACTACACAAAGCCAAATCATTTTTCATGCCTGCTGTGGGACTTGTGGCGGTCTGTAGAGGTCAAAATGTTCTGTAGGATCATCACTTATGGGTCAGTGGTTTCAGAGTGTGAGTTTCTCTCCAGTGGAGGGGCATTAACTTCCAGAATTTCTCCAGTGATTACACTGTGATGAGTGCATCACCTGAAATGTGGCTGTTTAATGCCGCCGGGCTCAAACGGGGAAATCAATGAAGCAAAGGACAGAACAGGCTTGTTTGCTGTTCCACCATACATCCCCCCTGAGAGTCAGCCTCCACACTCATTAATGGAGACAAACACACATAATACTGATACAGTGTGTATCCCAGGACAGGTGGGGGTATCGATTGTCTTGGGATTGTCTAAAAGTTATTGAATCATTAGATGGAAGTGTCTAAACCTGGATGCTTCATTCTCTGAGGCGAGCGTGCTTCAGCACAGGTGAGCGGAGCAAGTTAAAGGTCAAAACCTGGCTCCATCTTCACCTGATAACGTTTACACTCATCAGACACGACAAGTTATAAAAAAGAATTATCAATGATTAGAGCCGGATTGATCAGTCAGACAATTAATTAATTTAACCGATGATAGGAAAACTTTCTGTTTTTATGAAGAATTTGTCTTTTAGAATTCTTAAGTGTCCTGTAAAGTTTACAGTTTTCAGGGCACTGACATCATTTTGGACCAATTGGCGATTGTCCAATAAAAAAAATGGTATCAGAATGTTTTCACTCTCTAATAAAACTCCAGTATGGGTCAGGCTCTAACAGGATGTGTCATCAAAATGTCACCACGGCCGTGTTTTTGTTCCTAAAAACTTTGGCATTTGAGATATTTCATCTAACAACAGCAGAAGCTTAAATGTTTCAAATACACGTTTGATGTCAGTGACAGTACTGAAAAGAAAATGTCACAGATCAGTCAAAAAAACACCAGAACAGTTCATGTTCTCCTTGTGTCTGTGTGGGTTCCACTGAGGGTCCACAGACTGCTGAACTGATGACTCTAAGTTGGCCGTAGGTGTGAATGTGAGGGTGAATGGTTGTTTGTCTCTATGTGTCAGCCCTGTGATGAACTGCTGACGTGCCCGGGGTGTACCTTGCCTCTCACCCAATATGAGCCCAGCTCCCCCACAAGCCTCCAAAGGATGAGCAGACCGCTGGATGCTGCTTTTTTATGTTTAATATAGTCACAAACTGATCGCCTGTGCGTTTTGGAGTGTCTGTCCAACTAAATGAGCAGAATGAAGACAATTAGTCAATTCATCCACATGTTAGTGACCAAGATACTGAATCAAGTCTTTTTTGAACGTTCACGACAGCTTTGAGCTTCTCACATCATGTTATTAAACTGAACAGATTTCAGTCAATCTGAAGACTAATCAACGGATGACAAAATGATATCAAGAATCATCTCCAGTGTGTGATTTGATCTCTGAATAAAATACTGTCATATTATTTTTGACATTTCCAGTCTTAATTGAAGAAATCATCACTGATGACATGGTTAAGTTGCTGCCCTGTGGTGTACTTTGTAATGCTGGAGTGTGTTTTTCTGCCTCAGTCTGATGCTTTCATATACATGTATCAAAATGTTATGGCTTTACATGTTTCTGATAAGATGAAAGCTTACATGTTCTCACAAATATGTCCTCTTACTGTTAAATCAAATATTTTAAAACTCACTGGACTCTATGGGAAATGTAATGTCACAGAGCTGCTCACAGTTCAGTTTATTCTAAACAATGAGAATTATTAAAGAGGCTACAGACTGCAGCTGGAGCTGGTTTGGTCTGGTTTCAGCCAAAAAGTCGTCTGTGTTTAGAAAGAAAACTTTTGTGATGAACATAACTTACAATGACTAGAATGTACAGTTCCATATATACCCTGAAGGTTTGTTATGGAACACTGTGATATATATTTGACTGTTTAATGTTATATTACGTAGAATGGTTTGCTAAAACGAGCAGTAAGTGAGAAGTGTTAACAAGCTTAACAATGAAGCCCTGTTACCGCTAAACATTTCCCGCTGTTACACTCTGAACTGTTCCCGTGCAACTGTTGCCATCGGCTCGCGCCGCTGTTACGTATGGCTGCTGGTCGGTGCATCCGCGTGCTCCAAACAACACGCGCGAGGACTGCAAGGGGGGCAGTAATAATGAGAATACTTATTTTAAAAAAAACACAAACACAAAAAGGTTTCGAGGTGTCTCGCGCTGTCTTTCAACAATTCCATAACATGAAGAGTCAGAATGCGACAGCTGGGGAAGTCAGAGGAGGGCTGACTGACCCCATGTGCCGCTAATCCCCCCTCTGTTTGGGCAGGACGAGGAGGAGGGTGTTAAAGGAGCGTTTTTGCCCTGCTTTCTGTACGTTTGGACGGTACACAGCCTAAACCTGCGGCGTTACTGTCTGCACTCTTGTTCAACAAACACACACACAAACACACATAGATATAAAGGCCTTAATGTGGATATAAACAAGGACTTTTTAAGGCTGGAATAACAAGTGACAACCACACAAGTCGTGCCAAAAATAACGCGGGGGAAGCGGTTTAAAGCAGCTCGAGGGCTGGCTGGTGAGCTAAGGTCGCCCGTGCTAGTGAACAACTGCGGATAGCACTCACCTGATGCGGAGGCTTCAAACTGCTGCTATTAGGACGCCTTCATCCAACAGACCTCCGTGAGAAATCCCCCGGTGCTGCTTCAGAGGGACGCCGCTGTCTGTAGGTCAGTCATCACCAGTTCTTGCGCAAAATGAGACGGTGGTCCGCCGCTCACTTGGTCCATGTAGTTAGAGCTTCACCGGGGTGTTTAACCGCTCCGACAGTCTCAACCGTTAGCCCCGACGAGCAGCAGGCAGCAACAGCTTAGCCGTTGTGTTTCCTCCGGGCTGGATAAAGACTTAAATCTCAGACAGGTCTGTGGCTGCGTCGCCACACAACAGCGTCAGTCTCCTCTCCGTCTCATTAATAGCAGCGGGTCTAGATTACTGTGACCAGCAGGCAAGCAGCGACCCACAGTCGGGAGGGGAGAAGCAGAACCGCGGCGGCCTCGACAGCAAGAGCACGGAGAGCTCGGTCGGTGCTCTGCTTAAATCTCAGCTAGTCTAAAAAAAAGAAACACTCTCTGACATCCTTCCAACGGAGGTACTCCAGTATCGTCCACGTCCTGCTTGTGTCTGAGTTTTCGGCCTCAACACAGCAGCTCTTTCTTCCTGACAAGCAGCCAGCGTCCAATCACAGCACTGCATTCAGAGAGCGGGACGAAGGGGAAAAAGGAGTGGATCATAACGGACCGGAGTGTGAACTGGACCCCGCGACCTGGGGCCGAGGACCAGCAGCCTCATCTAACACCATACTGAATGTTAAAACGAGCCACCCAACCCAGTTTGGTTATAGGTTGATACGAAGAGGGTTAATAATAATAACAATAATAATAATAATATTAATAATAATAATAATAATAATAATAATAACAATAATAATAATAATGGTGTGTACTCATGTTCATATATATCTATATCTATGCAAATATAGATAAATATACCTTTTAAATATGTATATAGTTATTTTTTTTATGTTTTATGTTTTTATATTCATGTCTGCACCTACCTTTCATGTCCCTTGTATTTTACGTCTATACCTGTATGTTCACAGTGAACCAGAGTCAAATTCCTTGTGTGTGTACATTCTGATTCTGATTATTAGTTATGACTTATGTTGCTTAATTATTAATGAAATAATAACAATAACAATAATAATAATAATGAAAAATTATAATTATTAAAGGAACTGTGTGTGTGATTTCACAGTGTAGCAGTTGCTTATTGCAGTCACTGACTGTATAAATGGACAGTGTATGCGTGATGTCACCCACAGGTTTCTGATGAGACATTCTGAAGCTCAGAGTATACTGCACTGGCAGAGACTTCGGCATCGGATCATCGGCGGACCTGAGGAGGGCTGAATGACGCCTGGGTGTTCAAACAAGCCATCTGTAATGACACCCATCTGTCAATCAAAGCGTCCACGCTCTTAATTCTGCATAACTTTAAGCCTTAATATCATTTGAATAGGTGAGTTGTATATAAATTCACCCTCAGTACAGTTGTCATGAACAGGGAAATTAGCTATAGAGGCCAAAACTGTTTTTTGTACCAGGCTGTAAACATGTTTATTTCTGCTGTGATGTTGGACATTTTAACATGGGGACTTATGGAGACTGACTCTGGAACCAGCCTCAAACGGTCACCCAGGGACATGGCACTTCTGCATTTTCTTCATTTCCCAGCCATAGTGGTTGCCACTTGGTTGCAGCTCCCTGTCTTTAACCTCTGACTTGTAGAGTGAAGGAGAACTATTACTAACTATTATTAACTACTCTCCATGAGATGCATGGGAAAAGCAAAGAGCCAAAAGGAGCCGCTGTTTGGTTTGTACTTTGTCAGAAAATAATCAGAAGCTTCATGGAGTTACTGGTGTACCACAACATGAAGAGAATATTTTCACAAAGATATCGAATCCCTGACAACTCATGTCATTTCCTCTGTCTAAAAAAAGTCAGTATGAATCCATTCACACCCTCTTCTGACACACACATAACACTTTGTACACCCTTTTTGCAGCTTAAGCATTCATTTACTCGTAAATGATCCAAGTGATTTGGTTGGCAGTTGCAGTGGCACAGAAGTGAGCCTGATCCTTTGTTTACCCTTGTGTCCTCTACTGCACGCCATTATTCAGTGCTGATAGTCTGACACCCTCCACAATACTTAATAAGAGCAAGGTGAGTTTGGTTAATTCAGCCCACACACACACACTGCTATTGCCTGACAGTCTGCAAGGTAACTCATTAATTATCTAAACAGCTGACTGATGAGGGCATTCATACAGTCTGTGTACATGTATTTGATATACACTTTATTTGAGACCATTTGTGTGCATAACAAATTCCTATTGATTAATAATTCATTCTTTATTTTTATTTCATTACTTTTACATTTTCTCATTTTATTTAGCATTTTAATGTCCCCTTTGCACATACATTTCACATATCTATATAGCAATATGAAATAATTCATGGTACCCAGAGGATGAATCCAATGAATCATGATTATCTGACTTTTCCTTCAGTGCAACCATGAGGTATCATTTGTGGTTTTTATAAAAATATATAAAATATATAATATCTCAACAATGATTGAATGGATTTTCATAAATTTACAGGTGCAGATATTCATGGTCCCCTGGGGATAAATTGTAATCGCCTTAGTAATCCCTTAACCTTTCCTTTGTGCCAGCATCAGGCCAAATATCATTTCATTTGCCACTCAACCTAAAATACAGCCTCAGCTGTAAATATTATTTTAAAAAATATATTAAGAATTATAAAAAGTTATTAATAAATCCTTATGTGTGCAACAGAAGGATTCACAATGTATTTTGTGAATCTTAGAATTTGTGTCTGTGGGTGTTGTGGCTGTGCCTTCCATCCACTGCTTGTTTCACAAATACATTTTATTTATTTTTTTTTACAAATACTGTTTTTCAAAGGGAATTATTTTCAGCCTATCAGAAGTCTCTTTCCATTTCAGCCAGTGACACCAGTCTAGATTGGAAGGTGTGATTTTAATGTGATCACATAGTGTTACATCTGTGCACTCTGCAATTATGAATTAGAACAGGAGGAGAGAACAGCTGCCTGGAGTTCAGCCTCAGCCTGGAGTCTGTAGCTGCTCTCCACAGGTACCTGATAACTCTCCTTACATGCATGATTAAATATGTTTGAGTTATTAATGCTTGCCAGCTATCTAATGAGCCTAGGTTGTCTATTAGTATTAAGTAGCTAACTTGTTAGCTAATGCTAGTGTTCAGTTTTATATAACTAAGATCTACTGCTGCTAAAGCTACTGCTATGTAGTCACATAATATAGCAGCACACCTCACTCACATAAACTGCCAGGAATGTGTGAACTGTTGACTCCTTCTGGGGTCCTATCAATTGCTTTTGGAATTGTGGGCATCTGCACTGACCCCAGTGGGTTCAATAATTGACAAAGTTAGTGATTCTGGGGTCTTGGTTAGCTCAGCTGGTAGAGCAACTGCCCCATGTACAAAGGCTCATCCTTGCTGCGGCGGCCCAGGGTTCGAATCTGACCTGTGGCTCTTTCGCGCATGTCACCCCCCATCTCTCTCCCCACATTCCTGTCACTCTTCAGCTGTCTCTGTCAAAAAAGGCCAAAAATATATCTTAAAAAAAGTTAGTGATTCTGTAGTCTGACTTTTCTTACTCATAAAAATATCCAAAAGCATCAATGTGTAAGTACATCTATCCATACTTTCTGACTTTCATGCCCTGTTTGTGGCTTTCAGCTCCAACTGCTCACTTTTTGCAGAAGAAGTCACGTCGAAGTCAAGAAGAAGTCAAGTCAAGTACGTAGTTTCATTTAAAGAAAGAAAGAAAGAAAGATAAAGTGAAGTTATTTCCTAAAACAGCTGCCCACTGGACCAACATCACCCAAAAGGAAATAGTGCACTTGATAGGGACTATTTTCAGCGGTGGATTAATCCACATTTGGTGCTTTAATGAGTATTACGCTACGTTTACACATAGCTGGGTATGTTGAGAATCGAATATTTCCCTCCCTCCGTTTTCCAAAATACCATTGTGCACATAGCATTGTTTTCAAAAAAGTTTTTGTTTACATCAACCCGCATAAATATGCCATCGAGCGCCATCATAACTACGCCAAGCCAAAAGCGTTGGCTGTCTTGCGCAGTCTACCCTCCTCGGACAGGTAATACAGTGTGCAGGCAACTTTTTTTATGACACCAATAGGAGACCGCATGACGGTCATCTCGCCCTCGATGAAATGACACAGCAAGTCGGAGAGTACCAACAGTGATGACTGCGACATCCTAAAATTTTCACGCCACTCCTCCGGGACAACCACTTCATTTTCAAAATTATCCCACCAGACAGCAGTCCGCCCGGGTTGGACCCAAAACCAGCGACGTTGGCGGTGACGGCGACTGGGTCTTCGAATAGGTGGGAGAAGTGGCAAAATTGCTGACCTCCGAGCCCTCATTCGTCTCTGGTCATGGACATGATACATCAGCTGTGTATGCAAATGCAAACACATGAAAAGTGTTTGCACCAGAAGAAATGCGACTGCTACTCTGAATGCTTCCATGATCATCGTCATAGCAAAAGGTAAACAATGGTCGCACTTTTGGCGCATCAGCTGCCTAAAATTCCGTTTATCTCAATTTACATGAAAACGCAAAACCGTAGTTTTCCAGAATCTCCACTCTAGCTGGAGTTTTTAGAAAGATTTGTTTTCAGAGGCGAATTCACCGTTTGCGTGTAAAAAATAGGTACAAACGAAGGGAAATGTCTCAGAAAAAAAAATACCCGTGTACGTGTAAACGGGGCCTTAGTAGCAGCAGGACAGTATGTGGGAGTGAGCCAAAATAAACTACAGTGTGTGTTCATGGTAATGAATAGGGATGTAACGATACACTCAACTCACGACTCGATACGGTTCATGATTTTTTGTTCACGATACGATTTTCTCACAATTTTTTTTTTTTTTATCAAAATGAGCTACAGACAAAATAAAATGATCTTTTATTCGTAGGAAAAAAAATCTTAGAGGTGCTTTCTTTACAGAAACTCTGTAAAACAGTTTGTGTGCTCTTATAAAAAGTGCAACTTACATGGTCATCTTAAACAACAAAATCCATGTATGAGGAGAGGAGATGCAAAGCCTCTGGTCAGGGTGGATTGCCCCCTCGGCAATTTTCACTCACGAGGTGGCGTAATGTTACTTTGCTTCTCACTGTGGTGGCTAATATGCTGCTGCATGTTGCTCGTGTTGTTGCTCTATGTTAGCAGTCTCTTTCAATATTTCCATGCTGTTTTGTCTGTCCATTTCTCACCGGTTGTATTTGTGTATATAGGGAATCCAAAGTGCCGCCACATAGGTTTTTTAAGATAATGTGTTATAAAAATTAAAATTATACTGGGGTCCAGGTGTTTTTAATTCATACAATGTGTGTATCCTGTTTTTTGTAAGTCTTGTATGAATTCCCCTTTTTCCTGTCTGTTTTGCTGAGGCTGGCAGGGACAGATTAAGTTCAACTATAAATTAAGTTGAGGTAATTCACAATGGTTCAAGGGTTGGAGACAGGTTAGGGAGGTATTATTTGGACAATAGAACATCCCGTTGGTTACTGATCAGAAAACTAAAAAAGACGTTATGACCTTACTTGTATCTATGGGGAGGTTTCCGAGACGGCCCATTAGGAAATGTATAAGAACTAACCACCAAGGCTCTTCGTGGAGCCTTTTTCTCTGTAACCCCTTTTGTGTGTTGCACTGTTAAACGCTCCTTCTTGTACAAGAATAATAAATTCAACTTAAACTTTGATGCTTCAAATCCAGTCTTTCTTATTGAAGGGTCACATTTGAAAAATTAAATAGGTTTATTTAAGAACCGATCCTACTTCTCTCACATTCGCTATTCATTTTTTCTGTCAACCAGTGCGAATCGTATTTGTACCGATTTTTAATCGTGTCACAATGCATCGTTACTTCTGAAGGAACATGTCACACAGAGCGACAGCGTGGCTCATTGATGTGTTTTTCATAGTTTTATGGCATGAATGTGAAACATCAAAGTCTCTATGTAGAGTCATTGTTTAGTGTGTCCGTTCTGGGCTACTGTAGAAACTTGGTGCTTCAACACAGTGGACTCTGTGGAACAGAACCTGCAATGTCTGTTAATTACTCATTTCCATCTGGATGTTGTCCCTGCCTTGGAGAGCTTATTCACCAATTTAAAACAACATATTCATTTTTAGAATTAATCTGAACAGAAACCAATTCCCTGTGAGCTTGAGTTTATACTGAGCAGTTTTTTACTCCCCGCTCAGCTCTCTCCAGTTATAATCGATTACATTTGAACCACATTGTGTTTTCTGGCTCTCTTTGCATTACACCAGGTTTCTGCATTGCTCCTCCTTTACGCCAATTTGATGAGACTAAATCTAAGTCTCTCATCAGCAGGTGAAAGTGTGAGTGTTCCTGACACCTTTGGGTTGTCTGGTGGCGACCACAAAGTCCTAGCAGTGGGATCAGTGGTGGCAGGTTACTTTAAAGCTGCAGCGCTCGCCTTCAAAGCCCCCAGCAGGGAACCGGTCTCTGAGCTGCCCTGCTGGCTGGCAGAGGCTCAGAAGTGGAGACGGAGATCTAGCCATGCTTTAACCAGCTCAGCCCCCACTCTGTCCAAGTGATGAGCCTCTTGGAAACACTGACATATGATTTTGTTCTGGCTTTGAAAGACACATCAAAGGTGACTTTTGGATGAGGAGCTAATCATCCTATTCAATGCAGAATAAACGATGGCAGTTACTGTCATTTGTCTCGTGCTAAATCAATACTAATTTTCACATTTTTATCAGTGTGTGTTTCACGAACTCAGTGAATGGCAAGTGACAGCCAATCACATTTACTCTTCCTTCGGTCTCCATTGATTGTCTCATGGGTGACTGCAAAATAAGCTCTTAGTGACTCAATTTGCACTTGATTCAGAGAGATGTGTCTTTGCAAAAGATTTGAAGTGAGACTGTAAGTTTTGTTGAACACTTTCTTTACAGCACACATGTCTGTGGAACAAAAGCATAGGTGTAAATAGTAACATAAGTGATAGCTGAATTCCATTTAGCTGCTTCTGGTTCAGGGTCCTGGTATTATCCATGCTGGCTCACTGTCACACTGTCATGCTTTACTGGGATACTTGGATATAACAGCCAGCACAAGTCAAACGGTGTGCTGTGAGGGCCTATTACAGGATAATGGCAGAAAAATGACAAACATGTCTTGGTGTGGTACAATGTCTTCAATTCTGTTTGAATTTTTATAAGAGCCAAGAATTCAGCAAACTGACTCAGGATGTCAGTTACACAGCAACATCTATCTAAAGGTTGCTAACATTAGCTAATTAGAGTGTGTGGGTTGGGATGGTGTTTCAGGCTGTCTGTCCATAAAGGGCAACTTCTGCATCTTTCAACCTAGATCTTATTTTCCTGTTGTCGTGTCAAAGAGACTAATGGGGGGAAATTTTGAATTCTGTGCAGTAGTGAGAGCACGGATGCGAGTCAGGCTACAACATAATCTATGTAGGCAAATGTCCAATTACATCCATTAAAAGTAGTTTTTCTTTTGTCACTGACTCACTCAGAGTGGTGTTATAGATCTCAGACAATAGTCTGCAAATGAAAAATGTAACATTTTCAGAGCCTTTCACTCAATCTAGTCTGTGAAATCTCCTGTGGGCTGAGGTTCACAGCTGTTGGCCTTCTCTCTCCTCATCCGCTCTTCAATTTGTAGTCTTATCTGTAATCCAGCTCAAATAAACATGACCATGGCCAATTCAAAGTTCTCATGTCTACTCTTCTCCATGGACACCAACAGCTGCATCTCCAGTCATCAATCCATCATTTCTTGATGAGATGAGTCTGTCTACAGGTGGGAGATACCGTCTGGTGACCTGGTGCAGCTAGAACAGCTCAATACTCTAAAGACAGTGGAGATGGTTGCAGATTTTAAAAAGAACCCAGCCTCACCTGCCTCCATCACCCTGTGTGACTCTCCAGTCAACACTGTGGAGTCTTTCTGCTTCCTGGGAATCATCATCTCCCAGGACCTCATCAAGAAAGCACAGGGGATGTACTTCCTGCACCAGCTGCAGAAGTTCAATCTGCCAAAGACAAAACCACTGCCAAGGACAAGTGCAAATGCAGTGTGCCATTCAGTCTGCTGAGGAGGTGATTGGCTGCAACCTTCCATCTCTTCAGGACGGACTCTGAGGCATGCAGGTAACATTAACAGTAACTGATCCCTCCCACCCCGAAAAATCACCCCAAATTCCATGCATGTGAAATCTATTTGGCAATAAGCATTTCAACACATTGTTGAAATCAGCTGTGACATTGAAAATCTTTTATCTAACGCTAGGCTACAGTATCTGTACTCCAACACCACAAACTGTTCCCATCTGGAGCATCACTACATTCACATTTCCAGCATCAGCTTCCTGCAACAAGGATCTCAACTCTTTTGATATTTCAGAACAAGACTTCTCACTGAGCTTTGTGGTTTGACACACAGTGGATTGATTCATTACTCTGCAGGGTTGTGTTGTTAGACACTTCTAATAATCTATTTCATCTCTTTAATATTTCTCTATAATATTAATGTATGTCTACATTAACTATTCAAGTCAAATGGCAATTTATCCCTTAGTTCTGTGGCAGAATACTCAAGTCATTTATAGAAGTTTAAGTAGCAATAATAGGAAAAATGTGTCCTGTCTAAAAGCACATGAGGATTCAAATACTCATTATGCAAAAAGGCCCACATACATTAGTGTATCATAATGTATATTGTTTGATTAAAACGATGGATGCATTGATGTGTAAATATTACTTCAATGTTGCAGCTGCTAAAGGTGGAGCTAATTATAACTACTCCATATATCACTGCTTAATCCAGAACACATAATAAACAAGTTAAATTATTAATACAAAATAAATTAGATTTTGCATTAATAATTTAAGCCTTACAGCCATACCACCCTGTATACATCCAATCTCGGTCTGATCTCAGAAGCTAAGTAGGGTCAGGTCAGGCCTGGTTAGTACTTGGATGGGAGACCACCTAGGAATACCAAGGGGCAGCACGGTGGTGCAGTGGTCAGTAATGTCTTCATCATAGTAAGAAGGATTCGAACTTTAGATCAGCTGTTTGCATGTTCTCCCCCCGTGTCTGTGTGGGTTCTCTCTGGGTAATCTAGCTTCTTCCCAAAGTCCCAATGTGTCCTGTGATGAGCTGGCGACTTGTCCAGGGTGCACCCTGCCTCTTGTTCTAAGTCAGCTGGGATAGACTCCAGCACCCCGTGACTAAATTGGCAAAGTTACTAGTCACTAAAGCTGTCAAATAAATGCAATGGACTCAAAAGGTTCTTTGGGGCAGCAGAAACATGTTGTCACCACAACGCTGACATCTCATCACCTTTTAAGTTGATACAATGAAGACACACAGTTAGTATACACAACCAACTGTTCTGGAGCCAGATTAGCATTCAGTTGTGTTTGTGTTCAGTCCAACATTCGCACGTTTTGCTCTGTTGTTCAGCTTCTACATAATCCACTGTAAGAGCCTCTAACTGTGACGTGTACAGTTGTTTTTTTCTCTGAAAACAGTTGAACTAAGAACAGTTAAGTTCATCTGTGCCATCTCTGATATATTCTTTTCATATCTGATACATTGTACTTATAAAAAGTTCAATTATAGTTGATTCTAAATACATATACATACACAGTCTAATGGCAGTGTTCCATGGATGAACTGACCAATGCTGCTAGTGGAGTAAAAGGATAGAAGATATAAAGGAGGAGGCAGTGTAGACTGTAGTGTGCTCGGCTCTGAGTCAGCATTAAAGGCAGAGGTGCTCCTGCTGATTTACTGCAGGACTTCACAGGGCTCTGGCCTCATTAGCCCACCCAACCCCCCATGGTCAGGATCACACAGGGCTAATACATGTTAAGCACTGTTTCATTACTTTGTCATACATCATTTGACTTGAATCAGAGGTTTATCTTGAACTAATGGAAGATCAGTGTCAAGTTCACATGTGATGCTTCCTTCAGGTGTCTTACACAAACAGTACTGCAGTCTGATTTAGTGGTGTTGATATTGAAGCATTCAGAGTATTTATGTACATGTGCTAACTGAGTCACTGCTGCTGTAATCTGTGAAGAACAGGGCCTCACAGCACCTAATGAGATGCACTGGTGAAAGCTAATTCTGTTAGGGGCTATTAGCAGGGAACACAATGAGTGTAGTGAAGGCTCTAATGACACAATGGCCCTGCAATGGTATGACAACGGGCTGAGGGATGATGCTAGAATATTGCTGTGATTCCAATCAGATGTCAAAAGATTTGTTACCAGCTGTCTGAAATGTTCCATAACAAAGATGGTAAAACCTTTAGAGCTAACCTATCCTATGATCTGGTGTTATGGTTATTAGCTTTGAACTTGCTGAATTTAAGATCTAGAACTTAACCGTTACTGAACATTTACACAGCTCCATACTAACTGACACAATGTCAAACAACCAGCACAGATTGCTACTTTGGCCCTCAAACTTAACTTCCAACTTGAAACCTTTAGGTTTTGTGATGTTTTATGATGTGTCAATTTTGTTGTTTATTCTGCTGAACTTGTAATAATCGTAGTAATGGTAGTAATACCATTCATGTCAACATCCACATTGTACACGGCGACTGGAAAACTGGGATCAAGCTTAAGTGAAGACGTAGACTTGGACGCCTCGTTAGCTGTTCAGCTAAATTTAATAGATATGGTGTTATATTGTCAAGGGGGTCCACAGCATTTTTACAATACCTACCATCCATCCATTCTTGATTTATAAGATGATGATATGTCAGATGTTTCTGTTTTATGTATATTTGTCCATTAATAGTGCAAGACAAGTCATTATGATAACACATTTGAAACACAAGGCAAGACGCTGCAGCCTGGTTAGTAACAAGGTCCAAGAAACGAGACCACATCACCCTATTCTGGCTTCCTTACACGGGCTCACCATTCAATTCAGGATCAATTTCAATCTATAAATCTCTCCATGGTCTTGCTCCAACAAAACCACCAGACCCCTCAGATCATCCCACCATGGCATGTTAGCTGTGTGTTGTGTGTCTTTGTGAGAACAAGTGCTATATAAATGAAATAAACTTGAAACTTGAAGAGATATATAAAACAGGTGATGAGGAAGGAAAACCTGACCTGGAGAAGGCCTGGTATGTAGAGCGTAAGGGATATAAGATAGTATCATCTGCATAAAAGTGGACACTAGAGTGCTGAGTTAAAACATAAATATCATTTATATACTGCATGTGAAACAGAGGTTCTATTATTTGTCTTTAGGGGTAAATCTTACTCCAATGCACAGGTAATTCTCAGGACCAGACAGCAGACATTTTACATAATGGAACATGTCAGTAGATGTAAATGTTGAGACACTTGGTCTAGATGAGTTTGATGGAACACTCAGCATTAGTTGGTCCCCCCAAAACTGGCAGGCTCATGCTGTTGCACATCCTTTAACTTTGTTAGTAATACCATGTCACATTCACTCATTGCTGCAGTGAGTGGTCCACCCAGGTCAATGGGGACAGATGTGCTGATGATATGGCGCACTTCAGTCTCCAGTATATCCCATCACTCCACAGCACTCAGCATGCAGTGACTTTGAATCCATTCTGCACGACAAGCCTACTAAAGAGGTGTGGGTTTGTTAAGTGGGCTAAAAGAACGTCATGCCACAGAGAATTGAGAGGGGAGAGGGAGCCATTGCATCAGTCACGGGGCTTTAACTCAGAGTGGCAGTTCGTGACAGAAGAGTGTCACTGAGGCAGAAGTCTGCAGGAAACGCCTGAACAGCAGCGGAGCAACCAACCTTAAAACTGTCAGTGACAGCGCCAGACAGGGCTGACCCTCCCATGATGAAAGACAATCACCACTGAAATTATTGGCATGGCGCTGGAGAAACCCACCGGTCTGCTGTGCGTGAAAGACTTTCATAGTCAGACTATTTATCAAGTTACAATTATTTACAAAGGAAGTAGTAGTAGGATATATCATGGCACCCTTTCATATTATATTTACATTTGTAAATATGCCCCACAATATGAGGTATACATTTAGTACATTTTTAATGCACAACATTCCACTACCTATCTTTATTTTTAATCAGTATTATTATTTCTGGGCCTTTTAGCCTTTACTGGATAGGACAGCTTGAGATACAGGAAAGGGAGGAGAGATGGGGGACAACATGCAGCAAAGGGCTGCTGGCTGGAATCAAACCCAGTCCGCTGGACTGTACATTGGGTGTATGCTACCAGGGTGCCCCATACTCACCTTTTTATGTCAGTCAGATACTGAAGGACATGACTTGTATGTATTTTTTATTAATTCATTTATTGAAGTGTATTTTTATGCATTTTTTTTAAAATGTTTGTAGCTCTGTTGGGCAGCTGACAGCAGAGAAACGAATGGAGAGCACATACAAATTACAAACGTAACAAAGGTTCCTATATTTCCTATTTTCTGCTGTGGCCTATTATACAGTATAATTTTTATATGGATGTTCACAAGTGACTGTGGGCGGCCAAGCTGCTGCACTCTCACTGAATTGGCATCTGTCGTTGATGCTGAAACTCGTAAAATGATGAGGTATATTGGAGTGAATCATGAAATTCAAATGGCAGATAATGGGTGGAGAGGGAACGACAGATGTTAGAACAGGCAGATATGATGAAATACAGAAAACATGCAGAAATAACTAAGATGGGGCTGTTGCCATGAGAACACTAGATGCTACAACGTCGGAGTGGAAGTTTACAGGCTGCAACATTCAGCACAATCAGTTATTTAGCTTTTACACATTGCTATCAGAATGGAGACTTTTGAACAAGGTTGCAGATCAAACATATTAGAGCACACTTTATTTCAACATTCTGGTTTTATTAAAAACAAAAACACTCCCATATGAGACACAGAGAGACGTACATTTAATTTGGTTAACATTATTGGCATTGAGTGTAATTTAGATGAAATCCAGAGTTGTCTCTGTTTTTCTACTGAGGCAACTATCTCAGGGGGAGGAGAGCTCCCTCGGGGAGTAATTACAACCGACTGTATAACATGCTCTTACCCGCACACGCATGCACACTTCTCTGTTTCTTATACAATATTAAATCAAACAGCCAAAATGAAAACTCCCTATAGAATGGGAAGCAAAGACATGGGAGGGTTTCACTGATGTAAACAGGCACTGGTTCCTCTCCCACTGAATACACTCTGTTGCACACTGCTGGGGAGAGCTGGGATCTGGGGGGTGAGCTCAGGAGCCCCCACAGGACCACAGAGGCTAATTCTGCCTGGACCTACTGTTATGTTAACTTTGCTCCATCCACTGATCTCTGTGTCTGGTTAATAAAAGACTCACTGACTTGAGGTTGAGAAGTTCTGTATGAAAAGCATTTTTTTTAATGCAAAGATATTATTTGAGATTGGCATGCTAGTGTGCAAACTATTCTGCAATAAATCAATTAGACATAATGAGACCTCAAGGGAGGCAAACTGATGTGCAATTCATATTTGTTTGGGGGTCTCACTGCCTATTTTTGCTGACCTTTTAAAGAATTCAAAAGCATTTCACACAAACTCCCAGTTAATATTAGCATTTGAGATACAGATTATGCAGCTAAATTAAGAATGAGTTCAGAAAGACTAGCAGTGCTGCACAGGACAGGCACAAGTACAGCTAAACACTGTCATGGCATGAAATCATGGTGTGATTTGAGGCTCATTTGCTCCCTCCTGAGACGACAGGGCAGCATAGATAATCATTACACACCTGTCATAACTATCCAAGAAGCTGAAGAGGAAGTGACACAAAACACCCCGAGAGCTGACCTGGCACCACAAGGGTGTGGCTTAGCCTCCTGTATTTTTGCCCCTTCGTTAAGGCTCTATGTATCATAGGAAAACACCAAAGACAACAAAAATATCTATTTTTATATTATTAAGCTAAGCTCTCTTATATTTTAATTATTTTATTTTTATTATATATATTTATTTTACTCAGACTCATGAACAGCACTGCTTGTTGTGTGTAGATATATATAAAATAGAACTCCCAGACTAGTAGTCCTAGCAGCATCAGCAACAATGATAATGCAGAGACCAAGAAAGTCAAGACAGAGCTAGCTCCGCCAGCCACAGAAGAAGTTACTCCACCAGCGACTCTCTCCACAACAAGCATCATCAGAACGGGTCAGCCCCTTCTCCAGTCCTGCCTACAACTTTCAGTGAGTTGTTCTCTGGACCAAGGAGCCAGTCCAACCTTCACACAAACCAGTTTTACTATTTGGAAATGTGCAATAGATAATGCCAAAGGGTTTGTGAGACATGCATCCAGTTAGGAACATTGCATATGTAGTGCTCTGTGGATGGAAGTAGTCATTGCGTTACTAAAGCAGAGGTCTCCACACTTAACGAGGGATGACTGACAAAAAAGTATATATGTGTTTAATGACTACACTGTAAAAAATGTGTGTAGATTTTGCGGTGCCAAACCATGACAGCAAAAGACGGTGAAATATTCCATATTGTATTAATATTGTTGTCGTAGTTGACCATTTTCAGGGAATTTATACGGGACAAAGTAGTATTTTATATACATACATCGTAATATGTAATGTCATATTTTATGGTCTTTTTGCTGTCATGGCTTGGCAGTTTTTCATTGCAAAATCTACATACATTTTAAAATATGGAATAAGATGGCGACTTTAAATGTGAAATCAACAGTACTAATATCGTTTTACCGTAACATTAGAAAAAGATTATACAATATTTATTATGGTAAAATTCTGGCAACCACCATTTTTTACCGTAAAATCAATGGTTTGTTTTTCAGTGTAAAAATGCTCACTAGAAAAAATGTTTTTATACAATTATTTTTTAAATTATATTCCTCCCATTCAGAAATGCATATTTACCACAGAAGAAGAGGAGCTGCTGCTCTTTACAGAAGTCTCTTTTTTTTTTAGATTTTACTGAGTTAAGTCTTCCTGATGGACATTCCTCTGAGACTACTATATGTTTGAAAACTGCCTTCAGACAGTGTTCCTGACCAAAGTAGTCGTAGGTACCGGTTGTAGTGACTGTGAAGAAACAACGTCTGATAGGGGAGGGAAGTATCTCATGCATCCACAGCTATTCAGTAGTTTATTTATTGAGGTTGAAGTTTGATTTTTTAAACAGGTCATGTAAAATCAATTTTATTGATACAGCCTAATATCACAAACCACAAATTTGTCTCACATAGTAAGCAGAAGATCATTAGCACCACAAGGGCAGTTTCAATGGAGTAACAGGCCCTGAAAGCAGATTGAAAAGGATTATAGACTACTGTTTAATGTATCGTCCAGAAGTTGTTGACACAATATGTTGTTTATAGTATCTTTGAAATGAATATAAGGTTAGAGACTTGTCAATAATTATGAGTCCTGGGATCTCGCCATGGTTTCTTAAGTAGAGATTTAACCACAACAGTCTTAAAGCTAATTGAGACAGTGGCAGTGTGATGAATGAACAATATTCACCACTGTAAGTACCAGAAATGGCCAAAGATCTTTAAAATGTTTAGCTGTTAGGGGGAAGGGGGTCAGGGAAGGAACAGTGGCTCTGAATTAGATTAGTTTGTGAGGAATCTGGCAGTGATTCAGACATTAAATCTGCCAGCATTTGAACAATCTGACCATTTTCTGTGAAAGCACTGCAAGGATTGGACAAATTGCAAGCTCTTGTAAATAATGTAGATTGGTTAAATTTGCATATATTCTGCTGTATTGGAGGACTGCAAATTTCTGGAGGGGCTGCCCTAAAACTATTCCATCTGTTTCAGCAGATCTGTGGCAAAGGCACAACTGAGTCAAACTCTATAACATAGCTGTGAACAGGAGTTTGACTTTAGATATAAGCCCACAGCAGAAAGAAATATTTAGCTAGTTATACAGCATGATGCAAGATGAATATAACATGCCATTCCAACAAAGAGTACTCCACCGATTCGTTCGTTTAGTTTGACAAAAAGGACCAATATCCAGCAGAAGTAGAAATCTTCTTTATTACACATATATTACACACACATTTATTACACATATTTTTCTTTTTTTTGTCAAGTTCTAGTTTCAAGATTTGTCAAATGCACAACTACTACAGTGAAGCAGTCATTGTAGTGAAGTTGATGTTCTCTGGCTTCCTTAAAGGATGCTCAAACACCTGAGACATGAGATAGAAAACAGAGCTAACATTAAAATATAGGAATAAAATATCAAATATAATACCGAGGTAGACTGGTGAACAGCACTGATACAATAAATAGTGTATGTAGAGAGGCTGTGCAGTAATAAATGTGACATGACATGCATATATGTACTTGCTCTTGTGTTGCTGCAATGTGTTATATGTAATAAAGGATAAATAAAATGATAGTGATGAGCTTGAGACCTCAACAAGACATCTTTTGCCAGACAGCTGCAGGCAGAACAGTTTGAGGCTGGCTGATTGGGGTCTTTGATGATCCTGTTGGTCTTCTTCTGGATGTAGAGGTCCTCCAGTGGATGGCTGCTTTGTCCTGTTCTTGAGCAGCCTGAAGAACACATGATTAAACATCTGTTTGTTTATGGTAGAAAAGTTCCACAAATGGGGCTTTGAAGTAATTCTGTCTGTCTCTCTGTCAACAATGTTAAAAGGTGAGAAAATGGTCAGTGGACAAAAACCAGCAGTTGAGAACCATGCGGTGACCTGTCAATTGTTCCTGCAGTGTGAGAATAAAAGTGGTTCTGGCCTTGCAGAAAGGACAATGGAAATGTGTATGCGTGTTAACAGGACGTAAGCGATTGTTTTAAAAAAAAAAAAAGTCTGACAAAGCTGCAGGAGAAAAGAGCATTCTGCATGAGAATTAGAATTTTTTCAGTAGGGCAATTAGAATTAGTAAAAGTACATTCACAATGAACCATTTTCATATGACATTTACACTTTGAGGCACTTGTGACCACTTTAATGTGCTGTGTGTGGAAAAAAGAATTCCCTACATACTGTAGAAAGATGCAGCACTCGGCCCTTCGCTCAGGTCTTTAGCAGACTTGATAAACTGTATTTCCTTTATTTGGATCCTGGTTTAGTGCGGACAGTGTTGTTTGAGCTGAGATCAGCACTGACATGGCTTGAATAATGGCACTCTGCTCTGGACAGGAAACTCATAAAGCCTCCTATAGCACTTTCTATCACTGAAACCACCATATCTCCCTCTGTGGAATACAAAGTAAGACTCACTGTGCCATGGATCCTCCAGGGGAGCTGTAGCTTGTCTTGGAATTACAAAGAATGATAGAAAGAAAAAGAAAAACTCTTCATAAGACATCCTTATTAAGCTGAATGGGTGTCTCCAAAGGTTCCATCACTATGTTCATGCCTGAGAGAAACAATGGAATGAAGCGACTGACAGCTGACTGATGTGTTTCTTTCAAAATCATGCAGCACTTCTTTGTCACTCATGACTTTTTACATCACTCTTGGTGTAGGTGAGCATGTACTGTATTTCTTAGACAGGCAGCAAGTGAGAGGCTATGATATCACAATCACACAGGAGAAAAAAATGACACCACCTCCAACAGATATTTGGCTGATGTTATATTATTTGATGCATCGCCGAAGAATCAGACACATGATATACGGCTGGTGTAAGGGTGCTTTATTTTGGGATATTAGATTTGGGGATAGTGATCTGTTTTAAATGCTGTCCCTGTGGGGGAATAGTGAATAATTGTCTACGCCAATGAAACAGACTCACTGCTGCTGCAATAACAATCTTCCAATGTCACCTTGCCTTGGTGAGCTATAAATATATAGTATGAAACTGCCATCATCTCTGCTGTCTGTTGACTGATAGTCAGGTAACACAAACTGCATTTGGCTCTGTTGAGGAGAATCGAAAGAGGTGCACGGAAATGACTGTACAGCCCACTCATACACTTCAGTCTGCATCACTGCAATGCAGTGTTGGAGTCAAGACCAACTAAACAGAAACCAAGTCATGACCAAGATCAAGACTTTGAGGGGTTGAGGCTGAGTCAAGACCAAGACCAAGGCAGGGCGAGCTTAAGTCAAGACCCTAACCGTAACCCTTGAGACTGGTCTAGAGACCAAGACTGATCTTGAGTATTACAACACTGCCTAAATGTTGAAAGCTGCAGTGCATTGACGGGGCACAGCAATGCAACCGTGTCCTCTCAGTGACAACGTTCAACTAATTTGCTGTTGCCACAGCAATTTTCTCTTTTCCTCAACTTGATGATTAAATGTAAAAACAAAAAACAAAAACATTTTCTGCAACTAGAATATGGTGATTTGGTCATAAAGATATAGCTGACATTATTCTATAATGTTTCTTATTGTCAAACCGTCAATGTGTTAGTCTCTCAGGACTGTCTGACTTCTTTACTCTTTGTAAGATTCCAACTGAAGATTTTTAAAAAGGCCCACAAATATATACCTTTACTTTAACCGCTGGTTACTCTAGTTTTTAATCAAACATTACTCAAACAGGAAGAAACAGTGCATTTGTTGGGGATTATTTTTAGCAGTGGATTAATCCACGTTTGACTTTAAGGTCAGGGTATGATGTGGCCTTGGTAACATTTGACAGAACTTGAAGTAGAAGACGGGATGCAGTGACATGTTAATCTTGACCTCAGTGTAGCCTAAATGTAATCAACTGTGATGTTGATGCACACTAATCTTGACCCTAACCCATATCCTGATCTTAAAGTCAAATGTGGATTAATCCACCGCTAGAAATAGTTCCCAACAAATGCACCCTTTCCTTCCGTTTGACTAATGTTTGATAAAAACTAGTGACCAACTGTAAAAAATTAAGCTCCATATTTAGAAGCTTTTAAAGATTTATGTCTTCAGTATGAATCAGTGAGTTTGAGGCTGAGAGTCACGGTAGTGTCACAGACAGAGTAGTACAAAGTCCTAACCATGGTGTGCAACCATGAGGCTGAAATGGAAAAAAACAAACATGCTCCAAAAATATTTGCTAGCGGGGTAGAAACATTTTTGTAGGAGACACAGTTGAGGAATCAGTATTAAAAACACATGATAAAGAAGCATGTATGATGTTCAGTGCACTGACCCCTATTTTGAACAGAAGTTTCTTGTTTCTTCTTATTCTATTAGCCATGTGGAGATACACCTGTCTCTGCTGCAGTCAGGTTGTTAGCAGTTAACACAAAACGCAGCAGATAGTCCTGACTGTTCTTTGATGCTCTGTTGTGAGATTCATGTAAGGCCCCTGTGCTTTTCACATGATGAAAATCAACACAGCATAAAGAGCGGTTACACCAACCATGACTCTTAAAGACCAACAGAAAATCACGCAGCTGCTGCAGGCACACATGCATCTATTCATGTGTTGAAGGCCAAGCTCTCTCAGAGACTTGGAGTGTTTACATAAACATACATATTATGTACTTTGAGGACACTTTTCATGGCTTTTTCCTGTAATAGCTCCCGTGTTGGTGAGTGAGCAGCTATCAACATTTGCACATAACAATAAAATGGTTCTCATATGCTTCACTGTGGGAGCAGACGGTGAGCGCTATGATAAAATGACATCATTCTTCTTCTTATCCAGTCATTTTAGTCTGTAACTGAGTCATTAAAGTCAGATTTTCTTACACAAGTGGAAAAGTGAAAAATACAGCTAGTGTGGGAACATTACTCCAGCCTCTTTTCAATGCAAATCAACTCATTTCTTCTGCAGCGAGCTGCCATGTTGTTTCTTCTCTAAAGACACATGCTTTCATTTATATATCTAAACCAGGTCATTTCAATAAAAAAGTTGCCCTCCATTTGTTCTAGATCACATACACTTAACCTCACAACTATGCAAAGTAAGGAATGTATTTTCTTACCTCGGAGCCACATGGTTTCATCCATTCTCATGAGATTTGAAAATCAATTAGGAGACGTGAATCTTGGTGTGATCCATCACGCTGAACATCAGGCCTGCGTTCATTTCTTGCACAATGTATTGTTTGGAGCATTAAATCTGGCAGAGTGGTGGATTTGCACTTACATTAGCTGATTGGCATCAGCTGCTTCATTCATGCTTTGCAATCACTGGCTCATTTGCCAGCTGTGTAGCTACCAGCTGTCCAGTCACATCCAATCATATTCATGCAGGTGTCATGGCGCCACCATCATAACCTGACACTCCTCACTACTCTGCTGGTTGCTGTTCTTCCAACACTCCAACCACCCTATGTGCCGTGCTCGTTACTTGATCTAATGTTCATGTGTTTATGTTCTCCAGCAGAATCCTTGGCTCCTAAATCTTAGAAAGCTTCCTTCCTTCATGAAATGAGGTCACGTGGTGCAATGTCAAGACTTGACCCTCAAGACCTCACAACACCCAGTAGTGCCTGCCATTCAAATCATACCCAGTGAATCAAAACACAGAAAATAAAGTCCTGATCTTTGTATTGTAGATCTTTTAAGTTGTCATCAGTACCTAAAACTACAAATATACATCCACTGACAAAGTGACCTTGTGTTTACAATCTTCTGGAAGCTGTCAGATTGTGTTGAGATCCTGACCCACCATGCGGAGCGGAAAGAGATGAAAACATTGTGAGCTCAAGTGTTTTCATTGCATCACATCACATAATCACCATCAGTAAACAGACGGAGATGGATGCTATTTTCTGGGAGGCAGTTCATCAAAGAGTGCGATGGGTTAAACCGACAACATTCAATGCAGACTGCATGTTGTCTGTTGTTGATAACACAGCTCTACAATTTCTGTTAAGTGAACACTAGACGTGTTCACAGACGTGTAAAATGACTGAACAGATATACCTGCATGTACTGTACCTGCATCTATGGTAAATGGACCTACATTTATGCAGCACACACACCACTCAAAGCTCTCTACAACACTTGTCACATTCACGCAGTGATGACCGTGTCAGCAGGAGTGCTGCATGAGCACTCACTCAAAAGCACTTTGGGAATTGAACCGGCGACCCTCGATTCTTAGACAACTCACTGTTCCACCTGAGTCACAGCCTCAAGCCACCTCCACCCATTTGCATTTCTTCTTCTTTTTTTTTTTTTACACTCCAAGTCTTCTTGTTCAACTTCTGTTTGTGAGCTTAGTGAAGCATAATCTCTACAGCTGTCTAAATCAAACAAATCTCTGGCTGTTCATATGCTGTGAACTTCTCTTACTCACTGTTTATCACTTTCAGACTGTTTATTAAAAAGCACAAGTACACAAAGGCAGTGAGAATGGAGGTGGAGGTGACTTCGCAGGCTAAAGGTGCGTTCACATCAGGATAGTCCAGAGGACTTGGGTTGATTGCTGAAAATACTTCATTTGGTTTGGACCAAACCGCCTGGACAACGTCATGCAGTTACAACAGCTGTTCGTTTGGGGGTGGTATTGCCCAAAAACAAGCACTGACTAGGAAGAAAAAAAGCATGAGGAAGAAGAAAACCCAGTTCATTGATTGGCTTACTGATCTTTGGTTCTCTGGATAGTCTGTTTGCTTTCCCACTGTAAGCAAACCGCACCAAGTGGTCTCTTGGTCTCAAGTCTGTTGCAAGTGGACCAAGATCCACGTCACCCACCAGAGTTCAGATGAGCTTTCACACCTGCCCAAACAAAGCAGGCTACCAAGGAAATGAGCTCTGGTCCATCTAAAGTGGACCAAACACCCATTGACTCAGAGCGGTGCAGGGCTGGGTTCAGCACATACTTCAGGTGCAGGTAGAGGACAGAGCCGGATGTGGCAAACAATACAAAGCTTACAGCCGACCTTGATTCTCTGTCTTAATCAGAGAGTTGGTGTTGGCCATACGCAGTCACTGAGCAGTCAGAATGATCTGGTAGTCTGGAAGGTTGAACTGGTCATATATTCAGAGTGGATTAGTTGGTGAGCTGCAGATGGTGAGATGAGGATCAGGTGGGAGGAAGCCGAGGCAACCATGCCGAGCAGCACAAAGACAACAGAGAGTCTCAGTTCATATACATCCTTACTTACACTTACTATTTTGACTATATAAGTGTGTTCACACTGACAGCTGAATCAATCTGAACACTTCTCGCCCTCTGTGGTCGCCATTCTGGCTACGTAGCAGAATCTGAGGGACCACCGCTGAGGAAGCTGTTGAAGGTTGAGGTGAATACAGCAGTATACAAATGTAAATTGTACATATGTTTTATATTTAGATTTTGGAAGTCAAATTTTAATGCCCCACTTGGTTGCAATTCAGCAAATTAGAAAAAGTGGTAATGTTGCGATTGTCGATATTTCAATGACTGTACTTGAATTGAAAAAACAATAGTATACACACGGTGCACTACATAGAGGTGAACTTACAGAAGAATCCAGATTGAGCAACAGCAAGAGACCGACAGACACAGAACCAAGAGGAAACAGGAGGCCTTCATAATAACATGATATGATTCTATCTATTAGGATTGATCAAGGCTCTTTGTGTCGCTTTGAGCTTGCCAGTTTTAGTATAAGCAGGGAAATAAATAAAGTCAATGAATCAATAAATAAAAACGACGCTGTCTGTTCTCTGTGTACTTCTCATAAAGCCGAATGTAAAGCTGTTTGTTGAGTAAATGTCTGCTGTCAGTCAGGGCGGTGGAGTTTGTCCTCTCTGCTGCTGACAGGACAGTTGGTTATGACCACAAAGAGGGCCAGTCAGTGTGAAGTGAATGCTTCAGTGGTGCATCTTGGTTTTGATGTGGACCAGGCAAATAGAGACAGATGAAGAGGGGTCAGGCCTCAGTCTCACCTCATTACTCACCATTACTCTGATAGTTCTCACATTATTCCAGCATTGCGTCTAAGCTGGAATATCAGACGCCTTGCATCATTTGCCTTACACACTCTGATCATCTCCATTTATCAGCACTGTAGGGCCACAGTGAAGAAAACACTGGAGTGCAGGAGGAGATGGATTGTCATTCATCTCACAGCACTAACATTCACTGACATTCACATGAACCCATAAAAGCAAGCAAAACAATTCTCCATCCCTGACCCGCTTGCTGATATTTACCCCTGACAGAAATGTCCACGCATTGTGATGCCGTATAGCACACAAACAATGTCTCAGCACAAACTCAAGCTTCCCGAGTCAGGTCACGTCTGCAACCTTCACAGGGTCCACAGAGGATGTGATCAGACGGAGTGTATGCATCCCTGAGCCCCGATGATCCAGCATCCCAGGTGTCCACGTCTCCAAATGAAAGCTCTTATCTTAAGTTCATGCGGCAGCAGCTTCACGATGAGAGTAAAGAGTGAAAGGTTGAGTTTTGAGAGGGGCAATGAGAGCCTATTAGGGGATTTCCTGTGCTCTTGTTGAGCTTTGTAGCATTACATTAATTCTACACTGCCTTGCATGCTTATCCACATGTGTTTGTGATGGCACTGGTTAAGCTGCTGGCACCATAGAACCAGTGACAGGGTATTTAGTGTACATTGTAACAACATAATGTAGCAGCTACATACATGGAGAATTCTAATTTCTGCTACATAGTTGTCTACAGTTAGTATGAAAATATCACAAGTCATAAATCATCTAACAGTCCAAAACTATCAGACTGTTGAAACTTGATTGTGACCTGCCACCCCTGCAGTTAAGATTTGAAATTCTGACTAAAACTACACGATGATGGTTTGAAAAAGATCAACCATCTTATCAACACTTTCATAAATAAAGGCAGGAAGTTCACAATGTATTAATCTGATACCTACCCATATAGCATGGCAACACTAATTCAATGTTGATTCAATGTTGGTCTGCTGTTTGCTGTTATTTCATTGATGGTTCAATGTAAAAACAGCGATTGATTTTAAGTTGAGCTAACATTGATTTTATGTCTGTCTTGATCTGTTTTTCATCATTGAAATAACATTATTTCAGGGTGCAAACCTGATGAAAAATCAATGTTATATTTCAATGTTGAGCAACATTGATTCAGTGACAGTTTTGTTGATGCATCAATATTGATTCAGTATTGGTCTGCTATACGGGTACTGATCTCATGACACCAGAACTATGTGAATGACTTAACAAATAGGAGATGTGAGCGGCGATTCAGAGGTCTGAGTCAACAACAACTTGTTCAATGAGTTCAGTTTGCACGTGACAAAATACTTAAAATAAACATGTGGTTCCACATGCATATCCATCAATCAATATATTTCACTTAAAGGAGCAGTGTGGAGGATTTAATGGCATCTAGCAGTGTTGTTGCTGATTTCAACCCTCTGCCTTCCTAGTGTGAAGGAGAAATTATGGTGGCCATGAAAAAGACTATGTGGAAGCAGTGTTTAGTTCGTCCATTCTGGGCTACTGTAGAAACATGGTTGTTCAATATGGTGGACTCCATGTAAGAGGAAGCAGTGTGTAGATAAATAGACCTACTCTAAGGTAACATACAGTATATTACACACTAATGAAAACATACGCAGATAGATACGCATACGCAGCATGGCAACATTGATTCAATGTTGAAATTCCTTCAGAATCATTATTTTTGTTGAGGTTGAACATTCAAGGCTAGATAACATTGAATCAATGTTGATGGTCTGCTATCTGGGTAGTTATGCATATCATATGCATATGCATATTATTATTATTATTATTATTATTATTATGCATATTATGTTTCTGCCATGTTTTGTATAAGGAGCCACCTAAATGTTACACACTGGACCTTTAAAATTTGACTTCACTGACTTAATTTGTAAAAACAGATCAATGAAATAAAACTACCTGAATAATAATAAAATAACAGATTCAAATGTATGAATAGAAAAATATATGAACAATACAAACGTGTGATAGATCTGTTGGTGGGATAATGCATGATTACAGCCTAGTGCAGTACTTAATTAAATGTAATCAGTTACATTACACCAGCCATGAGGAATGTCCACTTCTCTGCAAATCAATGAATCAATTCAGATTGTTTGTTCTAAATCATCTCTGGTGGTCATTCAGAATCCATAGATCCACAGTAATGTATATAACTCTCATTTGGAGCTGTCGATTGAACAAACATTGAATTTTTCATGTTCATTCTCCTTGGCTTTTACGTGGATGGAAAATAAATCTGCTTTTTTTTTTGCTCACACTTTTCTCACATTTTGCCACTGGTTAAATGGAACTACCTCGGAAAACATAGATGCACATCTTGCTGAGATGCATCTAATCCAACACTCTCCCCCTCCCTCACCCCTCCACCAGCTCTTTACCTGCATCATCCCTTAGCAGGCTCATTTCAAGCAATCCAGGGGCTGCTGTGGCTGCTATGAATACGTTTATGTCCTTGCTGTGCAGCCAGGAGGCTGTGATGTAAGAGGAGGGAGCCTGAGGGAAGCCTCCTCCTCCATAATAAAGGCACCGGGAAGTGAAAGTCTCTGCCTTCATCAGCTCTCCACACAATCAGGGCTTTGACCCACCAGCACTGAGCGCTCAGAATGGAAATGAACTCGCCCATGATAGTGTGGCTGAAAGAGAGAGTGATAGTGTGTGTGTTGGAGGGGCGGGCACAGAGGCCTTTAAGGTGTGGAGGCACTTTTGGACTCATTGTGGTCTCATTACTTTTGAGCTTCCTGTCTATTATTGTCCTTAAGTGTTTGCAGTTACTCTCTGTCTGGATGAAGGCGTCTTGCATACCTGACAGCAGCCGAGGGTCACAGCATCAAGAGAGGACTTTCACCCACTCAGCATCCATACTAATGCAGCAGCCAGCAGCCAAGAAGGAATTCTTAATCATGCTGCAGGGCATCCTCCTCATCCCTGCAGAGGAGTTACAGCAAAAATACTGAAGGTCGCCACACTCATACGTGCACAACACCAGGTCTCTCAGTCACCTCGGTGACAGTCACCTCTATAAAACTGCTTTCTCTAAACTGTTTTATTATTTGAAAGTCCTCTACAGAGGGAGTGTTTTATGAACTGAGAGTAATATTTGTAGGTAGGCCTACAGAGAGCAGATGCAAATAAACGCACAGCGTGCACGCTGAGGCTTTCATTCTACAAACATGTGGGAGGGGCATCAGCCAAAAAGTTTATTCCCCAAAATGTCAAACTGTTCTTTTAATACAACATGACGAACCTGTCAATGTATAAATGGGTTGATTAATGAGTCACTGGAAAGTAAATACACATACTCAGGTACTGTTCTCAAGGAGTCTGAGGTACTTCTACTTTGCTTGAGGATTTCCATTTGATGCTTTTTCATATTTGTACTTCACAGTACGTTACATGGAAGTTTAAGATGTCACATATTAAGTCGCAGGATCCCAACCTTCTCACTTGAGACCACTTACAAAAAACAGTAGTTTAGGGGTTGGTGGTTCCATTTGGTTTTTGAATTGAAAAGAAAAAAAAAAAGAATAATTTTTTCCTTTTCAATTATCCAAACGACCTCTTTATTTCTGCTGTTTCTGGGCACACTACACATCACGAGCACTAAACTTTAAGCAAAAGTCTCCCTTGGTAAATCGTCAGCCAGCTTCTTTCTGCCACCATGATGAAACTAGATCTAACTAGTCCCACTGTGTGATTTTGCTTTTGGAAAAAGGTTTTTCTTCTGTAGCCTCTACTCAGCCCCAGCTGTATTTGTTATGCTAATTTCTCTCTAAATTTTGGATCATTATATCACTTGTACAAATGAGACTGACAACTCTGTTCCTGTTGAAGGGTACTAGACTTCCCACTGATCTTGAAATACATTCTCACTGGTCACTTTTATTTGTGGAATTTTTAGTGATGCATGGCTTTAGTGATGATAACATTGTCCTGTTTGTAGATCCACCATTGTTGTCCAGACTGAGATATCTCAATCCACAGTCCATAGTCAATCCATCTATCTGTCAATTTGATATGTCTGATGCTTCTTTCTTTTCCACATGGAAAAGTAGCATATCAGTTTTTTCTCTAATCCATAGCTTGAAAGTCAGGGCAAATCTTTCTCTCCATTTCAGCAGTATTAATCTCCTAGCCAAAAGCGTTGCAAAGGCATCATATTTTTGCTGCACTGGCTAAGGCAGAGATTCAGTGGTACTGTGCCAAATATTGCTATTATGGCAAGAGGTTCTATGTATATTCTTAATATGTCAGAGAAAAGCTTGAATATAGATTGCCTAAAATCTGTCAATTTGGGGCAGAGCCAGAACACGTGATGCTGTGGCAGGTGTTATTCCGCAGTGATCACAATTAGGGTCAGTATTTGGTGTGAACTTGGCCAGTCTTGTTTTAGATCAGTGCAATTTGTCAGAGGTTCTAAGTTAAAAGAGTTAAGTAAACCGTACATTTTGCCAATTACCTCTTTAGGATCAGAACTGAGCCTCAGAACAGATTAAAGAAGGGAGCTAGGTGGTATTGATGGGAAATGGGCTGAATGTGAGGACACAAAGCTCAGAAGATGCAAATATTTGAAGAAGTCAGAGTTAGGGAATTTAAATTTTAGTCTCAATCCTTCAAATGATGCAAAATTGTCAGTGACAAGTCCTTTAATGTGACTAATCCATTCTGGCTCCAGGTATTAAAGGATTCATCTAGGATAGAGGGTTTAAACATTATGTTCCTTGCTATATGGGCTTGGATTGATACGTCATTAAGTGAGAAGGTTCGTCTGAACTCTGCCCAGACCTTCAGGGAGTGTTGGACTACTGGATTCATAGAGTACCTAGACATAAGTTCAGGCAGTGGGACCACAGAACAAGTTCTCTAACTGCAACCATTTCGGGCCATTTTCATGTGATGAATTAAACCAATACAACATGGCATGTATATTAGCTGCCCAATAGTAATACTGAAAGCTGGGCAAGGACAGTTCTCAGTGTTTACGATGGCGCTGTAAAATACTCGTGGACTTTGTGGATTTTTCTTTTTCCAGATAAATGAAGAATTTGTTTTTTTTAATAGCAAAAAAAAAAAAAAAAAAAAAAAAAAAAAGATTTTGTCAATAATATAGGTATACACTGGAACAAATATAAAAATCTAGGCAGCACATTCATTTTGATGGTGTTAATTCTGCCACCAAATGATAATTATTATATATCCCATCGTTCAAAATCTTGTTTCAAAGAATCTATAAATGGGGCTTTATTGGCTTTATAAATGTGTTTAAAATTACGAGTGATCCATATTCCTTTATATAATTAAAATTAAAATGTATTGTATTCTAATATTTTAAAATGTAGATTTTAAAATATTAAAATATTAAAATGTATTTTCACAAATTTTAAAGGGCAGTAAACTAAATGTGATTTTTTTAGCCACCGGATTGATAGGCATAATCTCACTTTTTTGCATGTTGATTTTGTAACGCAATATTTTCCTAAATACATCTAACAGGGTAGGTGTTTGTGGCAGACTGTTCATCACTCCCTCCAGGAAATAAGTGAAATAGTTATTCGTACAGATGGATTTATTCCTCTCTCAAACTCCACTTCATCGTCATCAATCCACTGTCAAACTGTTACAGGACAATATACAAATAAACATACCTTGCTGGCTGCATACAACCCAGGGGAATGAGCCTTCTTAAACAAAAAAGACAAAAAAAAAAAAAAAAAATCAAAAAATAGGAAATTCAAAGTTCACCTTGAAACACTTTAAAAAAACTTAAAAAAGAGCATAAACTTCTTGAAATCTTTCTTTTAGGTAGATTTCCAGAATTAACTGTGTAACTATAAATTTGGTAGCACTAATAAATTCCTCTTTTGAGAATGGACTTTCTAAATCCGTGGCAGTTTCCATAGCAGTTGAGGCTGCTAAAGAAAGATTTATCTTTCAGATTTAAACAAGGATTTATCATTACTGGATTCTGAGGTGTATAGTTTTGAATAATACATACAAAAATGCTGGTTGATCTCTAAGGGATATATATATATATATATATATATATATATATATATATATGAATGGTACAGGTGAAAGGAACACTTTCTAGGCCTGAATCTTCCAACTGTGAGGTGACAGTGCACACAACAAAGTCACCATGTCAATGAGATTATTTCTGTTTCCAAAGCATCCCAGTCTCTGAAACACCAATCTGCATCCACTGAGTAGACACTTGAGTGTGACCTAAGAGATGATCACCTGCAATAATTTCTCCAGTATGGTTGAAATGAGGCTTTTGATATCCTGCCACACACCTTTGGTGTATACTTTCTTCTCTTCCGGACTGGATTGCTAGACTGCACACATGCTGGGTAACTCAGTGAGGGAACATCAAAGTAAGTTTGTGACTTCCTCCAGAAGAGAAATCCAATTTGCAGTTACTCTTTGCTGAGTGTGTGGAAGAGGCTATAAAAAGAAACCACACAGTCAGACACAAACTCAAAATAACATTATAGGATATTATGTTTGTGTGACCCAGTTAACAAACAAAGACATATAGAAGGAGGACAAAATACCTTTCTTAAGTGTACTGTTCAGTTTTTGTTCAGTCAGAGGTGGTCTTTCAAAGTTGCATTGGATTGAAATTGATTCTTGAACTTGGAAAAGACAGTTTGGCATTATCCATTATAGTGAAAGAAACAAACTAAATTCACTCTAATGATTGCAACAGTTTTGTTATAGAGTATTTCTATCTGTAATCTGTAATATCACTTTATACTTCTTTTTTGTCTTGTACTTCAACTTTGTGAATCTTTATTCTTGCGCATTGTACTTACATTTCATGTTGGGAAAAATGGAAGATCAAGAGAAAAACAGCTCCATATTCAAACATACGTGTTGAATGTGTACATGCAAACTGCCCATTGCCAAAAGGGAAACTACTTTAACAGATGTTTTTCACAGCAGTCATTTTGACATAAAATAGTGAGGTAAACAGATTTTTACCAATGATTTAGGCTCCGTTCCATTCAGGTCACCAGGCAGAGTCAGGGTGCTGCCGCGGTGCATGTTGGTTCACTGGAAAGTCTCTGCAATAAATGGAATGGAACCTTAATTGGTTCACTGAAAACAGTGTTGACTATTTCATATCAAAATGGCTGCTCTGAAAAAAAGTCTATTGTCTGAGTTCTGTTACCTTGTTGATGGCTGATTCCAGTCACTGCAGAGTATGATTGTATATTTATAATTCAAACTGTTTTAAAGGCTGTGGATGTCCTTCAACAGAATTGAGTTATTATTGGTTGTGCTCAGTTTTCTGACATTTGGTCCACACCAGTGGATGACATCATATTGTTACTTTAGTCTGTATACGTTGACATTATATTTTTGTAGCCTAAGGTAAGGTGTTTATTGACATAAGTGTTATATGTCGCATAACATGATCATCTTTGATTACAACTTCCTTTTTAAAATGCAATGCAGTAATGTGTACTCAGTGAGTATATTTCATTAGTATGAAAGTATTTTAATATATTCTCGTACACTTTCTGTGCCTGACACCCTGAAACACATTCAGAGTTCTTTATTCTTCCCATCTCCTCTCAATATGCCCAACACAGCACTGTGAAAGCTTCATTGATTGTCACAGGGGATGTTAAAGTGGTTAATTACTCAGCTGCTGCCACTTGCTGTCTCATTTAAATGCTACATTTGCAATGTGTTTTTATTCAGGTGAATTCTGATGTAAGTCAGCAAACAATTGAACAAATGCACCTGGTTCCTTGAGCTACATTTTATCCGTGCTCAGACGTCCCCCTCTTCTAGGCATATTGTTTCTTTTATTTATGCCTGCATTTTTTCCCCCTTCATGCCTTCACAAACACACCATTATCAACGTAAATCAGACACAGCTCTTTGACGAAGAGAACATATATATATATATATATATCCACTGCAAATGTAATATGCATATTTTTTATATGTGACTGAAACTGAGAGCTGATAAATCTAAATAAGCTTGCTCGCTATCACTGATACAGCCAATTAATAAATGTGTCTGTGGGTTTATTTTTGTCCTGGTGTTCACATGCATGCCAGGAATAAAACGCATATGGGTGGATGACCAGCTTCCTAACAACAAATTCATCTCCGAGTTTTTGTGTTGGTGTTGTCACAGTGCTCTCCATATATTTATCCTTCAGAACTTATTGAGGTAAATTGTACTCAGCAGACCCAGTGGTTTGTTTACTGGATGGAATTCTGTGTTCTCTCATTATTAGACAGATGACAGCTGAGCCTCTATTAGTCACACTGGCCCACACTGGTCTGTACTATGCTTTCCATTTCCTTTTGAAAGATATGTGGCTAACTCTTGATTCCACTTAATATTTTTTATTTAGTAGATGCATTTTGAAGGGTAGCTGTTTTTTTTTTCAGCCTGGACTAATATATCTGTGTGACAATGTCTGGATGTGATCCGGTAGTGAGTGAAAGCACTGCAGTCTAAGCTGTAATTCAGTCACTGTGGACAATTGCACACAGTCAAAATGCATCTACTAAAAGTGCTTTTGCAAGTTTCACAGCCATGTGTACTTGCTCCTATGTGCTTAGAGCAGGAGGCAAGGGGTATTCAGTTGGTTGGAATCTGAAAATGCACGACTCAATATATCCTTGTGCAATTCTGTTGTATCATGTTATATTTTCGCTATCAGTTACAAAGCTTTTATTCATATTTCTTTTGAAGGTGATCAAATATCAGTTATACTTAATATTACTTAATATCAGTTTTATTATTACATAAATTCAGGTAAAATAACAATAACAATGTGTAAAACTTCATTAATAAACCACAACCACTTCAGAAAGAACATCACACGTGTTTAAAGTGAGTGTGGACATTTTACTGACATGAACCATGTTGGTTCAAGCCTGTGGCTGAAGCTCTGTCCTCTTATCAGAGTGACTAAGTTGAATTCTGGCACCACAAAGAACAAATGGTGCCATGGAAAGATTAGTCTCTCTAAGACAAAAGGAGAACATTTATAGTAAGTGCTGAGCACTGAAATCCTTTGTGACCCACCACCCACTCCTCCGGATTGTTATTAATCCTGCATTCTGCCAGACTGCTTTGTTGAATGCAGCACGATGCCAAGGAAGGACTCCTCATGCCAAATATCTTCAAGCTGGCTTTGCTGCAGCTCTTTTCTGTTCATTCCTCTCTCTTTGGTTTCATTTATGTAGTCAGGATCAGCCTTCTCATTACTGATCAGTAGCTCAGTAGTGGTGATGTCGGTCAGCACTTCAGACAGTCAATTGATCCAACACGTTGGTTCTGGGAAAGATATCTGACAACTGTTGGCAACATTGACTGGTCTGGTGTATAATTCCTAATGAACTGGTCATCTCCTGAACTTTCCTTTGACTCCTCCATCATACTGTCTGTATGTATGAAGACTTAGCAAGAGGGTAGAGCTAGCCTTGTTCAAAGACTTTTTTAAATATTATTATTTAACGTATATTAGTCCCACTGAGATTACAAAATCTTGAGCCTTCGTTGACCAAGAGCCTTGGTCAAACAGCAGCAATACAGTATTTCAAACTGCAGTTTCTTATTTCTCAAGGCAACTTCTGTAATTGTGAAGTGAAGCCAATGCAAAACTGCAGTTCCTCAAACATCCGCTTGAGGCTGTCTACACAAGAAGTCAGTCTCCATAAGTCTCCATATTAAAATGTCCAACATCACAGCAGAAATAAACATGTTTACAGCCTGGTACAAAAAACTGTTTTGGTCTCTATAGCTATTTTCCCGTTCATGACAACTGTACTGAGGGTGAATTTATATACAACTCAACTGTTCACATTATATTCACATTATATTAACAGCATTAACAGCAGCGGCTGTGGCTCGGAGGTCCACTAATCAGAACATCGGTGGTTCGATCCTCGGTTCGATCCCCACCAGTCTGCATGTCGAAGTGACCCCGAAGGCTGCGCCATCGGTGTGTGAATGTGTGTGAATGGTCAACTGCTCAAACTGATGAGCAGTTGGCACCTTGCATGTCAGTCAATGCCATCAGTGTATGAATGGGTGTGAATGGGTGAATGAGATATGCACTGTAAAGCAGACTAGAAAGGCGCTATATAAGTACAGTCCATTTACCATGGCGCTTTAATTGACAGGTAGGTGCTATTACAGGTGGCTTGTTTGAGCACCCAGGTATCATTCAGCCTTCCTCAAGTCTGCCAATGATCCACATATTTGCCGATTTTTAGATTAACTGGGAGGTGGAAGATGCAGGACCAGAGCCACGTAACAGAATATAACAGAATATTTTCACTAACGATCTAATGAATTGAGGATCAGAGTGACTGTTGGAACAGTGGAAAAGCATGACTGACACGAATTTTAATGATTGGTTCACAGAATTTGTGCAATAAATATCATAATCACGGTCATTTGTGTACAAAAAAGTAAATGACAATATCAAATCTGGATTGAATCTAATATTTCCTAATATATTTTAGATGATTAATATCATGTATATATAACCCTAAATTACAGAGTTAGTAGGGTGTTGTGGAACTGGGTTTCTTTATTACTGGGCAGTTGATTGCTGTTGCGACATTCATACCTGCTGGGCACTCACTGGGCAACCAAGCATAGCTATTATTGATCCATCATCTGGGAAAAAGGATATTGTAAAGGGAAGCCTTTTCACCAGGCACTGCTGGAGAAATGGTATATGCTTCTATGAAGCATCAAAGACCTTATCCAAGGGCGTATCTTCAGAGTGTTTTCTGTAATTGAAATTCAGAGATGCTCTCATCCCTTATTACTGGAGAACCCTCACATGCCTCACTGTGCCCCTTCCTAATTATACTGTTAGTGATTAAAACATGCTGGCAAGCCAAGCTATTGAACTGGGTTGGTGCTCCTCTAATTAATTTGTCTTCCTTCCCTGGGAACATTATGCTATTTTCTCCTCCTTTTGTGCCGTCGCAAAGTCTAACTTTAAATCTTAAATCTCACCGGTAACTCTGAGATTCTCTGAATTTATGGAGAATATTCAGTTGTCTCCGCTGTTAATGTTTCATCATTATACGTTATTTTTTCTCGAAGTGGATCCAAAAAAAAAAGTTGCGATGACAAGTTAATTACAAAACAAACCCAAAACTCATATGAGATGCTGTTTGTATCCTTCATGTCAGTGGAGTAAACAGCGGGCTGCTTTATCATTTCAGCAAACTGTACAATGATGTCCTGGTGCTGGAAGTTTACTCATTCCTCTCGTCAGGAGAGACCGGAGGGGAGGAGGGGAGTGGAGGAACGAGGACCTGAGTGTTGAGAGCAGCCAGGGAGGACAATAAATCATGCAGGAGAAGCAATGCCTGAAGGCCAGAGCAGCAAAGCAAGTACTGTGGACAGAATAGTTGATGAGGGAGGGGCGGAGGGTGGTGAATGATTTGGCACATGAGGCGCTCGAAGAAAAGGTGTGTGTCAGAAATGCATTAATGACGGAGAGATTTTACTCTCAGGACTGTTCCTGTTCAAGGAAATGTCTTTGCCTGAAAGGGAAGATCTTCACACAGAGGTCCTCACAGGGTTCCTGACTGCGGGTTTTGAGAGACTGAGAGGCCACAGGGGTCGAATTGTGTTTTTGTGTGCACAGCGTTTCCACTGTTTCCAACAGATGATAAAATATGTAGAGTTTAGAGCTACAAACAATAATTGGCTCACACTATAGTGTCCCTAAACACCATAATACACAGTAAATATATGTAAATATATTGTGCTGATATAATTGACTTCAATGCAAAATGTTGTTATATCATTACAAGGTTAGAATATGTATAACTCTGCCCAGCTATGGATCACACAGCTTATACAGGAAACAGCAAATTAAGAAGGTGCATTCTTTACAGACTGTATTGGGCTGCATACTCCAAAATAAACCACTCTGCACCTTTTCACACTGCAAACAGCACAATGCACACTGCTGCTGTGTGCATTCACTGACATATAATCTAAATGTGCAGTCAGGTTGAAGTGAAAATGACTCAACATTTTCTACACTAACTAATGAGAATAAAAACACATGAACAAATGTGCAACATAAGGTCAGTATTTCTAACAGCTGAGGAGGGCAGCAGGTCTTTATTTGACACAGACTTTTATGAGAAACAGTCTGCGGTGTTCTGATCGACCATTAATAGAGTCAGAAGCACTCAGACCAAAATCAGCCATGTGTTAAAGTAAGGTGCTGTGTTGGTGGGGTGTTAGGTACTGCTGAGACAGTAAAATACAAACCAGGAAGTCCAGGAACAGATCCTTAAATCTGAAGGCACCAAAACACTGCACACTGTTTTTAGTGTCTCACAACTGGAATTTATTGAGGGAATGAAACAGTTAAACTGAGGGGACATGTTCCCCATCCCCAGTGGAAACTGACTGCCAGTGTTAAGCAGTCACATATTACTAGCAATAATATTACAGTGATAATAATATAACCAATCATAATCATAATCATCAAGCATGCACATCAGCAAGGGAAGATGGGAAAAGATGACAAGGATATTGCTGTCAAATGTTGTGGTACCAAGACTCTTTCCACCGCACAAAACAACTTCAAACCTCCTGAAACACTGCGACAACACAAGGACAACACAACAATGTAAATATCATGAGCCCTCTGTGGCTGGGGATGATGGTTGAGCTGGCTAAACAAGCAGGTTATGAGCAACATAGAACTAATGAAATGACTGACTCCTTGGTATCCTAGATATTCTTGAGTAAGTAACAGTCACAGACAACATAAACCCTCAGGTAAAAACAATCATTCACAATAACAGAAGTTGTTTAAAAGGTTGTGTCTCATCGACGGTGTGCTTCTTATCTTACCTGTAACTTCACAGACTGCTGATTGAAGCCTTAGCTGTGGCGACATTCACACAGAGGCACGCATGAAGTCTGAACTTTGAGGAGAAAGTTCCTCCATATTATATATAAACGAGTTATGTAACAAGTAATAAGTAATTTAATATTGCTTTTGATAAGAGTAGCAAGTAATAACTAATAAATAATAGATTACATTATCCTGGGAAACACTGCTGGGGAGCAGGACATCTGGACAAATGAAGTAAAAAGCACATTTACAGAGACTGTGCTCTCTTCAGAGTGAGACAGACACGGCCCATAAATTAGAAACTAATCTTCAGGATTATTATTGCTCTCTTCATTAGTGGACAGACAGTCAGTGGTTACAAAGGTCAAACAAAATCCTCAACCACACATAATGGTGTCTGTTTATTCTCTGTAGTTGTACAAGGGCAGCTCCTCGCTCTACTTCCCTCTCTTGTGTCTCTAATCCGGCGTCCACTTAGGCTGTCTGATGATGTGCCTGAGAGGAAACGCTGCCTCATTAGAAGATGCCCCCACAGCTGTCTGTAATTGTGCAGATCTCAGTGAAGCACTGTGACCTCACCCCGTTCCCCTCACAGAGAAACCAATGAGGACGGCATTATTTCAGCACACCTCAGGCCCACCACCACCACAGCTGCTGATTCAGGCCTCACACTCTGGTTTGTCTTCTGTTGACCGTGCTCGTTTCTGATGTGATCTTTGTGTACAGATTGAACTGAAACACTTTGAGTTGGTTAGTCCATCAAAACCTGAAAAAGTCATTAGGACCCAAACTCGATTTCTGTAACATTTACTTTGATTGCTGTGAATGTTTTTAGACGTGGACCAGTCGATAATAATTTGGTATAAAACAACAACAACAACAACCACATAAAACTCAAAAGAGGCCCACTTAATAGTTTTTTTCTGGAGTCCCTCAGCCACACTCCCTACATTACATGCAGACTTTCACACCTCTTCTCTTCTTCTCAGCCTCTTTTCATTTCAGATTCCTGCCCTGCAGTAACTGTTTTTCTGCCTTTTTCATCGCCTGCTCACCTTGTTTGTTTGAGTTTTTTTCCTCATTAGCCCTATAGTACATACACCAGCCCCTTCTCCCACACAGTTGCCACATTGTTGATTATTCTCATGCCTTTGTTTTTTTTGTTTTCTAGCATGATCTAATCCTGTTACCTGTTCACCACTGCCCTCTGGATTTGTTTGACTTTGTCTTCCTATTGCCTCAAGTACATTTCCTTTTTATCCTACCTGCTCCCCTTGTGTGTGTTGTCTGCATTTGGGTCCTCCTCCTGATGTTGGCAGAATGCGGAACGTGACACAACTAAGCAAACTCTTGATGATGACACCACACTTCACATTTCTTCTCCCAAGCCCCACATAATCTTTGAAATGAATTTGGCAGACACAAACATATTCAGATGACTCAGGATGGTAAATGTTATTCATTGAAGGGAGGAGGGAAGAGTCACTCTTAACTCCAATGCAATCTTTTTATTTCAAATGTTATGTTTCACTACATTTTTCCTGTCTCAGGATAAAAGCCACTTACCACCTGACTGACATGCTGAATATGTTCAACAGCTGTAAGCAGAATTTCTTTTTTTTCATTCTTTTTATTCTATCTCATATTTTGGAAAGATTGATTTTGGGTTGCAGGTTTTGTCAGATGGATCTGACAGAACCAATTACCACACAGAGCTATAAACATAAAGTCCAAGTTGTAATAAACCATCAAAACTCGTCATCTAATTGTGGGCCAGCACTTCACTATAGGCACACTGCTTCATTTCTTTAAATGTAATTTCTCATTGTTTGAATGTGTAGTTTTTATTTTTTGTTTTATCTTTATATCCTGATCATTTATCAGTGTCACTCTGACATGTGGCCAGTCCTGCTATAATACTGACTCCATGAAACCTGTTCTATTCGCTGTAAATTGAAATTCAGTTATTCTAAATCCAGCCTGATGATTGAAAAAGAATCTTAAACTGTAGAGAATTTCCATTAGTCTTGCAGTAGAAACTAGTGTCACCTGGACTTGTAGTGTAGTGATTTAATTTCACACAAAGACCTGCAGATAACTCCACAGGCACTTTAACACATGAACACATGATAATGGACATCTGAACAAAGAGAAAATGTCAAAATGATTGAGACTTCCGAGCGTTTTCCTGTTCATCTTCCCTGAATCTGTCTCTCTATGTTGTGTGTGTTGCTGGGCGTGGCCTCCAGTTTTTCCCCTCACGTCCTCACCTGCTATTCCTCATCATCCAATCAAAAGACCTCCACCTCAACCTCAAAGACTCTGCCAGATCATTCAGTCTCCCTCATGGTAACAACACTACTGCAAACTTATTGTCAGATCCAGCTTGGTCTCGTCTCTGCACCTGCCTCCTGGACTTTTAGCCACCACCATTCTGGATCTCCTCATTGCGAGAGCAGGTGCACCTGCACTGCACTCTCCTTTGGTTCAACAAATAGTTTAAACTGATTCTGGTCTCTGGCTTGTATTTGTCCATTCCATTCAACCTAACAGTAAAGTAGGCCCTGCACTAAAACCTGGATCACCAAAGCATCTTTGGAATGCATTTAATGTCTCTTCATAAAAGACCAAAGCACAATCAAAAGTTGTGACAGTAGTGAGTTTCACCAGTGAGTGTGCACACACCGTGAAGGTGCTAAAGGTTTCAGAGTATAGATGACTCTCTTACAAGCCATTCTCAGAGCTTATGTTGAGTAATTGGAGCAGATGGAGAACTTCCACATCGATGCATTGCTGTGAGTTCCCGAGGTGATTCTAATCAGACACACATCCACTGCATATCATCATCACCTACTGAGGTCTGGTGCTCCACTGCTGCTCGGCACAGCAAGCAGGCTGTGCTGATGAAGGCACTGCAGTCTGCTAAGTAAACACATTATTACCATGCACACAAGATGCTGCAACAACAAAGATCTGATAACCGAATACCTTCTGGGCGCTCTGTGTGCCTTTTTTTTGTTACTCTCTTCATTACAGCAAAATAACCTGAGAGCACATATTCATTTATTTGATGTATGAACAGCCAACAGATTAGAGCTGCACGTATGCATGTGTTCAGCTTACTGTACGTTACCAGAACCCCAGCAGGAGGTTAATGCTTCACCAGATTTCTCTATCTCAAAGCAGTACACTGATTAATTGTGAACATTACATCTAAATGTTTATTCTCATTAAAGTCTCAGTGAAAGCCAAATACTAACTGTTAAATGACTATAAATTCATAACCACAGAGAGAAGCAAGTCTCTATTTGAAATAGGCTTTTATTACATACACAGACATATTCTCTTCTTCTTTCTCTTTTTCTGTTCTTATAACTATATTCAGTGAAAGCAATTAAGCGATTTGGGCCACTGGAGGATCTTACTGTGAAACATCTGCATGAAATGTTTCATTGATTCATTTAGAAACTTAATGACAAACAAAATAACAGCAAAGGAAAAGAAAATGGGATTCATCTGTGGAGGAAAACAGTATTTATGTTAGATATTTTAAAATTAGCCTTTAATTTCACCTTTTAAAAAAAAAATATATATATATTTTAGTTACTGGAGAATGATGAATGGAACCATTAACAGGAAGTCTTGGTTTTATTGACAGTACAGATGTAGCCACCTAGTCTAGCTGGCTGGTCCATGATGAATGGATGGATATATCTGGCTGGCAGCTGGAGGCGGTGCTGCTGATACTGAGCTTAACTCTGATCAAAGTGGGATTTGATTAGAAAAACATAGTTGATGTGTAGAAATGTACATTGTGCTGAATGTGTGACAGCGCAGGTGATTTCAATATGGCTAACCTTTATTACTGATCAGCCTTCATTTGTTAGAGGCTATTATTTGAATGTCGTCATAAGCTGCCAGTTGAAGTTACAATGAAATTAAATTATTCAGACATTCTGAGTAAGTACTTGAGTAAAACCAAATGAGTGAGCTGAAATGGGCTCAGAGGCTCTGCAGTGTGATGGTGGCATGGCTGTGAGAGAGCTGTAGTGTTTGACTTGGAGGGATGACCCTCTCGAGTTGAGGCCACTCCAGAAAACCACTGTTTTCACTCACCCTGTCATTCCCACTGAACACATCGCTCCCTCTTCATACAGCAAGAAGCAAGAGACCTGTCCAAGACAGGGCCCTTCACACAGGACCACCACTCACCGGGGACAAACCCTGCTTAAATTGCCTTGCCATTCCTACGTAACATTGATAGATAGATACTGTTTACACCATGGATGCTGGATTCTGATTGGCTGGTGTCTGTTAAACACACCTTAAACATGTTTTGGACAGTCTGACCACTGTTCTAAATCACTGCACAACATCTATTAAAATGCAGGTAACCATGGCAACAAATCCAATGCTTCATCTTATGTTATTGTTTATCTCACACTGAAATAAATCCTGGACTTGTATAAAGAATCTTTATGTATATAAGAATCTTTTAAACATTTCTTGTTATCAACAAATTACAAATTACATCCAAAGTGACACTGTGACATGCTAGTGTGTGTATCAAAGGCTGATCTGTGCCACAGAGCTCCAGCTTTGTCCAAAAACAATTAAAAACACATCACTGAGCCACACTGTTGTACTGGGTGTCATGTTCCTTCATTACCATGAACACACACACACACACACACACACACACACACACACACACACACTGTATGTTTATTTATTACACCATCCTGCTGTCCCAAATACTCACTCGAGCACCAAATGTGGATTAATCCACCACTGAAAATAGTCCCCAACAAATACACCAAGCCCTCTTCTTTGAGTAACATTTGATAAAAATGAGGAAATTAGTGGGGCTGTATATTTAAAAGGAATTGGTGGGCTTGGAGCTGAGAGCAACAGACAGGGATGGAAAGTCAGAAAATACATGGTTGGTTTTGAGAAAAGTGTGTTGTCACTATGTGGTCATTCATGGAATTAAACATGATTGTCAGTGATGGGAATAACGGCGCTATAAATAACGGCGCTATAAATAACGGCTATAAATAACGGCTATAAATAACGGCTATAAATAATGTCTATAATAATGGCGTTACTTTTTTCAGTAACGAGTAATCTATTTAATTACTTTTCCCATCATTAGAACGCTGTTACCATTACTGCCAAAAAATGCGGCGCGTTACTATGAAGGCAGCTGTTTTTCATCAGACCAAAGCCGAGCGACAACCATTTTTCTTGTTCCTCCTTCCTTGGTGAGGGAGGAGCCACGAGACAATTGCATAAATGATGACGATTGGCTGAGGTTGAGTAAAATTCCATGGTAAGCCAGTCAGAGGTGGAGTTGGGCGGGTGTTGCTATAATCCATGACATTTTATTGGATGCTAGTCTCACTTTCCCAGAGCAACATTAAAATAGTTTAGGTTTGTGTACTGTGGATTTCTGTTATATATTGTATTAAGTGTCCATTTCATTATAATATTCAGATTAATCATACATAATTGAACACACACATGTATTTTGCAGTCCGTCAGAGAGGGATGGAGGTGGGCTCCAAATTCTTTGATACATTTGAGTATTTAAAAAAATACTTGAAAGTAACACAATAGTTACTTTCCAAAGTAACTAGTTACTTTTTTTAACTACACTAGTTTCTGGGATAGTAACTGTACCTAGCTACTTTTTTAGAGTAACTTTCCCAACACTGATGATTGTACTACAACAACAGAGACACTGTAGCCTGTAACAGCTGAAGCGGACAGCCTTCCAGCGAGGGGGGAATCATTTGGAATGCTGAGCCGTGTGGTTATGTGAAAATACTGTAATGTGTACCCTCCAGTCACTTTGAATCTATGGTTATGGTGCAATGCAGGATGAATGTTTTCACTTCTGATTGACCAGGCATTCACCCTCAAAACTGCCCTGCATTAAAGAACACAAAGGGCTGCACTGATGACAGCATCTTGGGGTCATTTAGAGGCACGTACAGTAATAGTAAGTATGATCACAAAGGATGCTTCAAGGCAAGGTCCATGACTTTGAAGGCACCAAAACACTGAAAGAGTTTATAAGCCAGGAAAACAGTAGAACCCTGTAACATGTTATAAAGTAATCTACCAATTTGCACCAATGTGCACTTGTATGCTTGATAATCCAAAGCAGCAAGTTTTAGCTTTAATTCCTCCTACCTCGCCACAATAACAGAAGTTATGCCATGACACTTTCCATACAGAGCAGGTCTCTGTACTCTTTTTAATATTATTTACAGAGACTCAACAGTTCCCACCATGAACAAACACTTGGTGACAGTGGCGAGGAAAAACTTTCATTAAGAGGCAGAAACCTCGAGCAGAACCTGGATCATGGTGTCTGGCCATGTGCCATGGTTGAGTTTAAAGAGGGAGAGAGGATGTGTGAGTCTCTCGATACTTTCTGACTCCTCAGTCTGTGGCTTTCAGTTATGAGTCCATTGGTTCTTAAGACATAAGTCTTGTAAATAAATGACATTCATTTTTTCATTGTTTCATTTTTAAAAGAGGCTCAGAAATTTCGTCAGTTCACAATACTGCAGCTAGAATTTTAATTATGACCCTGACCACATCACAACCATTTTACCTCTTCTTCATTGGCTCCCTATCCATCTCTGATCAGACTTTAAGGTGCTTCTGATGATTAAATTGTAAATGAGAAAGCTCTTTCATAACTCTCTGAGCACCTTGAAGCTTCCATCCCAGGCTCTCCGCTGTCAAAATACAGGGCTGCTTTCTGTCCTCAGAGTTAAAAAGAAGTCATCTGGCTGCAGGGTCTTTTCGTATCATGTCCCTTCCCTTCCCTGCTGATTTCAGACTGTCTGTCTTGTCGGTGAGAATACTGTAAACTTTATGAAAACTATTGTCTCCCTGTTGTGTCTGTCTGTGGATGTGTGCCTCTCTCTCTCTTGGCTGTCAGTGCCTCATTCCAGACATTTGGATCTGGATCCGTGTCCTCCAGGACATTCATTCTCTCTCTCTTTCTCTCTCTCCCTCTATTGTGTGCATGTTGTCTTTCCCCCTCTTTGTGGTTGTGAGTCTGTGCAGTCCATCCTCTTCCAGGTCCCCATGGTGGACAGAAGGTCTTGTGGCTTCTCTCCTATCTCTATGGCAACACCTGTAGTTTCTCATTCTGGATCCAGTCATCATATGTGTTTACATTCTGTCTATATTTGTACCATCCTGATAGTTCAGACTGTCATTTTTATGTCGGCCTATTGAGTACACATCTCTTGTAGGTGTGCCTGCAATAGATCTCTCCTCTGTTGCTCTTTCTGTGGTTTCTTCTATTTTATTGATTTTAAGGTTGTTTTTGAGGAAACAGAACATTTATCAGGGACTATTTTCAGCAATTCACATTTGGTGCTCTAGTCAGCATTTGTAGCAGCAGGTCAGTGTCTGTGGGACTGAGTCAAAATAAACTGTGTGTTCATAGTAATGAAGGAACATATCACCCAGTGCAACAGTGTAACTCACTGATGAGTTTTAATAGTTTGTGGACAACAACAGAGCTCTGTGATACAGAGGAAAAAGATATATCAGGCAATATCGTGCAAACACACAGTACAATGTGTGTTTGCACGTGGGATTTGTTGAGAAGAAGACTGAATATTGTGACCCTTACCTTTTAAAAGACTTGATAACCCAAAACTATGAATAAACATTACTATTCTGAACTTTGCAGTTATTAAAATCGGGTGACGGTATCTGAGATTTTTGGTGTGTGGGTGCTGCAGCAGAAAGATCAGGGGTCATCAAAAAATGAGGATTCCTCCCCTGGGAACAAAACATATCAGAAAACATTTTTTTTTTAGCATTTTCATGGAGAGTCAGGCCCCAGCAGGCGAGGAGGAATTATACCAAAAAAGATTCTTTCACTCTCTGGCTTTTAGCAGTCAGGATCACTCAGCTTTTTTGGAACTTTTGTTTTTTACAGAATCAAATGAAATATTAAATATATTTCTAGACATCTAAAAGATCTAAAACCACCTCAAAGATCAGCATTCTAAATATGGATCAGACCACACGCACAGAACTAAGAGATAATGTACACGAGGTACACAAAACCCATATAATATTGTGTTAAGTGAAAGTGTTGTAGGAGACGTGAGAGAGGGAGTGTAGCGGTGGCAGCTTTAATGAAGGCTGTAAGGAAGATTAATGAGTGCTTATTGGAGCAGGCAGCAGAGAGCAGGCAGCCACTTTAGAGAGGCTGCAAAACAAAGAACACAGGTCTGCCATCAAGGTGACGACGGAGCGCCACAATTAGAGCCCAAAAAACCAAAACACTGCTGCTTTTGGACGGACCATTTAACCCAATCAAATATCAAACCTAATGTGATCCCAGCTGTGATTTTCAGAGGAAATGATCTTGATTTTTAGAGTGTGTTAAGTAGGTTACATCCATGATAATTCTCTATCAGATTCTCCCAATCAAAATCTGCAATCAAGTCAATAAATTCAAATTTTGGATTCAAATTAAACAAGACCAATAATACATGATGACAATGATGTTTATGGAGCCCTGATCTGGGTTATATGGTAGAACTCCTGACCTTAACACCATGACACAGAAACACATTATTTATTATTATGTGTTTCCTGTAAAAGCAGTCAGATACAGTATGGGGGAATATTAACTGACATTTACTGTAGCCAATATTGAGAGTGCATCACACCTCCACCTCTATGCATTGCATAGTGCTAGTGTCAGTGTGTACCTCCCGGCAAACATAGTCAGACCTGGGACCGAACACAACCGCTGAGACCAGCAGTGTCGAGTCTGGCTGAAGCCTGCAGAGGTGGTTAGCTGGGCTGAGTCACTTCAGTTAGCTGCACAGCTGACCAAACTAACAACGGTTAGTGGTTCTCTACTTAGCAATCCTTCCATTGGGAATGTCTGTAAATCACCTCGCTGGTGTAACTCTTGGTCTGAGAAGCTCTGCTTGAACCTGGTCCGGCTGTTGAGCCCGGTTCTACCTCTCTGGTCTGACATCAATCCTAATTATATTATTATTTTATTATCCTATTATTTTGAAACGTTATTAATCATGTAATGTTACACACATGAAATTATTTCTCTGTTTTTAAGCCATCCAGCTGGCTAATGACTTTTATGGTGTTTATTATACTCATACTATTATACTATCATAATGATAATGTCTTTACATAACATATCAAATATCATTATAACATTAGCACTATATCCTTTTCTCTGTCTCTCTCTGTCCCACTCAAACAATGCTCTTTGCCTCACACTGCCCACCTTCCAAACACAGACACCACACACTCAGTCTAATCTAATTCCTACTGATTCAACTGTTTAATGGTTTCTGTCTTTCATGTCCTTTATTTGTATCACAATGTTTTAGCATAAAAAAGCTGATAAGAGGGTTATAACAATGATTCTTGGGGTCATGTATATCCACACTAAATTTTATTATGCACCTGCATGGACTGCACTTTTGATCAACACTAAATTGTATTTTGATTGTAACATAACACAAATGTCAGAAGGTTATCAGTCATCCGCTGAGTGTCCAAACCATAAAAGCATAGCAGATAATGTTAATGTGTGCTGCAGTTGTTTAGAGGAGGTGGTCATCATCTTTGTGTATCCATTTCACGAGCAAGAGTATTTCATTGAATTGAACTGATTTAAATAGCTTGGACCACTGTGCATATTTTAAACAACCATTCGTATTCTACTGAAGCGAGCATTTCTGTCCAAAAATGATGATCTGATTTCCACTTATTAACAGATCGGTACACAATTAAGCATCCAAATGAAAGGTAACTGAGCATGCCGTTAATGCAGCGATGAAGACAGAACACAGGAACTGAATCCAATCCAAATATCAATACACTTGCCCGGGTGGCTGTGATTTACAGTCATCGACCACAATCTAGAGTAAGATGAAAAACACAGATCACTATTGATTAACTGAGGTTTTTCTTTCCCACTGAACACTCATCGATGTGTCTGTGCTTGTTTCAGAGGAGGATTAGCTCCAAAATGCAGCACACAGCTATCTGAAGAGTCTCCAATCAAGCTTCTTCTAAACCCCTAATTTATCTCTTTAATGCATGGGGGAGAGGTGTTGTGAGGCAGAAAGCTTTACGTCTGAGCATCAGCACCCCAGAAACCCCAGAATCTTTATCTGCTGCTCACAGAGCTTTAGGCTGGATCAAGTCTTGTTTGGATGCTGACTTACATCACACTCCTCATCCCTGGTGAAGCAGCAGCAGCAGCAGGGTTTCTGCTGCCGCCTGTTTCCTTAGTACAAATGAGAATTTTTGACTTCAGTATCTTTCTGTTTCATCTCAGAATACCTCATTTCACAATGAATACATCATTTAAATTAAATGCTATTTGAATGGTGGATATATAAAATCAAATAAATAAAATGATCTCTTTAGCATTTAAATGATCAAAAAAACAAACTGAATTTTAATATGGAAGAATAAAAAATTGGGTTATTGATCAACGTCTCTAATGTCTCTAACCCTAACGCTAATGTGTTTGGTGCACTGTAATTCCATTATATTCAATTATTTTGTTTTTATTCAATAATTCAATAATTTAACATTTAACCAACATATTAAATCATTGTAAAGTATTGATAGTGTACATTACTAATAATAAAGCTTTGTTATACACAACAGTATATCTTAATGTATGCCTCTTAAAGGAAGTTTTTCCTTATCACTGTCACCAAGTGCTTGCACATGGTGTGAATTGTTGAGTCTCTGTAGATAATATTATAAGTACCATCTACACCTGCTCTATATTCTGTTATGAAATGGCACCATATAGATAAAATTGATCAATGTGTATAACTTATTGTCTGTCTCATGTTAGTTTTAGTTATTTTATTAATATAGACTTATATTAGTATCTCCTGGCCTTCCTGTGTGCTGTGGTAACGTGTGAATTCCCTTTCATAAAACATAGAAATAACAGCACACACTTTTGGGCCGCCTTGTTTTGGATTCTGCCCACGATTCTGCTATCAGAAAGGAGGTTTCAGATATTGACAAGGACTTTGCTAGAAACATACTGATGCCGTGACTCCGCTGGGACCTCCAGCAGCATCCCGGTGGGACTCCCTTCTGTGGATAGACTGTCAGAACATCAAACGTCTTCAAGTCACAAGGAGTCAGCACAAACCAACACAGAGGAACACGCGTGTAAAGTAAACACTGAGTCCTGGTCATAAGCTGTGTTCAGGGTGTGGGGTGCTCTCATCATTGGGTGAAATCCGGATCCATGAATCAAGTGGAAACATAAAATAACATGTTTATTTAAACAGTGTCAAAATGTTACTGATCATTACTTTTAACCATTGCCATTTGTCTGCTGTTGCTGCAGTGCTCTTGAGAGACTATCCATTACAATGATCCATAATGTGATCAATACATTAGTTTGCTGGCTGTACCGCTGGACACAGAGAGGTGATAATGTCTGTGTGGAGGAAAATACATTGTATTTCTGCATGATTGCTCTCTCAGTGCCAAATATTTCTGCTGGATAAATCAATAAGGCCACCTCACACAATGGCTGCTGACTTTTATAACTTAACCGTCAGAATTCCTCTCACACATTAAATCTACTGGCCACCGTGCATCATGTTCAACCAGAAGGCAATCAAATTAAACAGTATTATAAACATTATTATATGTCAAACATAATCACTCTTTGACACACTGCTCCATTAAAAGTCAAATTGTCTAAGCTCGTGTTTTTCTGCTGTGTGACAGAAAGCCTGACCTCGTCAAGCCGCCCACTTCTACCTGCACACCAGACATATGATGCAAGTTTGTTAATACAGCCAAAAATGTAACTGTTGTAAGGTGAGGACGAAGGTAACATGGTTCAACGTGAGGACAAGAAAACATCACGCAGAGGGGTACTGGAAAAATAGACAGACTTTTATTTACAGTCTCTCTGCTTTGAGTACATCATGTCATGTTCTTCAAGATGTCCTCTACTAATATTGAGACTGAAAATGAACGAAAATTGAGTGTGAGAGAGAGTGGCCATCTTTCTTAACAGAAATGGCTTAGTAAATAATGAGCAAGTTGTTTCCTCCTCACAGTGATGAAAAGTGAAAAACACTCAGAAGACATATTTGCATAACCAACACTTTGCCTGGATGCTAACTGAGCAGCTCTGTTCAATTAGAGGATCCATCAAAGCCTTTTTCTTGTTAAATCCAAACACACACACACACACACAAACTAACACTCTCTCACTGCATTCTCCAGTGTACATTTAATGTGTTATAAAATATTTTTATGTTTATATTACTTTTGAGTTTGAATGGAGATTATAACATTTAGATTTATGGTCCCTACCAGTTGTATTTACATGCACATAAGAAACCCATTACACGGTCCCTTATTCCCGGCTCATGACAAGAAAAGGGTTTGTAAATGGAATGTCAACACTTTTTTCATTATGTGAAAGAATGGTTTGCAATATTTCAAGTTGATATTCAAACAGTCAGGAGCTTATAAAAACACTGAAACGGGCTTTTCTTGCTGTGATGCCCTTTCAAAAGTTTTTCTGTGTAAATACACTTTTCAGGCCATAGATACACATGTTACATGTGTCTACTCAAAGAAGGAAAAAATATTTTAATATACATGTAGCCATCTGACTATTGTTTGAAGCCAGACTTGAAAAATTGTGAATCTTCTAACAGATCTGATCCACAATTCCTGCTGCTGAAACTTAATTTCCACATGAACCATCATAGTGTTGTGTGTGTTAGCATGATAAAATCCCTGAACAGGAAATATGTAAATGACTGCACTAGCTGAATGTTGGAAGAAAGGATAGAAATCTGACTACTTATCTAAATAAGGTTCACAGTAATCAGACTACAACAGCACATCTCACTTCATTTCATTTCTTCCCTTTTTGTGTATATGTTTTAAATGCAGTTACTAAAACTGGCACATCAGGTGGTGTAGGTGAATTATCAGCATTTTGCTTCTTACCTGCATAGAGGTAGCTGGATGTTGAAGTGTCCTTGGGCAAGATACTGAACCTGAAATTGCTCCTGAAGGCTGTGCCATCGGTGTGTGAATGAGTATGAATGATTAGCTCCTCAAACTGATGAGCAGTTGGCACCTTGCATGGCAGATAATGCCATCAGTGTATGAATGTGTGTCAATGGATGAATGAGATATGTAGTGTAAAGAGCTTTGAGTGGTTGGAAGACTAGAAAGGAGATATATAAGTACAGTCCATTTACCATTTACCATCATATGACCTGATCATGACCTTCCAGTCTACATGTGCTTTGTGGACTTGGAAAAGGCCTATGGCGGTGTCCACCGGGTGCTCCTGTGGGGTACTAAGGGAGTATCAGGTAGGGTAGTGCGATCGCAGATACAAACGGTAAATGGTCTGTACTTATATATCTCCTTTCTAGTCTTCCAACCACTCAAAGCATTTTTACACTACATATCTCATTCACCCATTCACACACATTCATACACTGATGGCACTGGCTGCCATGCAAGGTGCCAACTGCTCATCATATATCAGAATATGATCCCCTCAGCACCCCTGCAAGAGTGAAGAGCTGGTCCATTGTTCCACGACCAGGATGGAATCTGCATTGCTCCTCCTGATTCTGTAGTTCCACAATCAGGTTTTTTATTTTTTTTTATTTTTTTAATGTCTGAATTCATCCTTTCAGGTCAGTTCGGCCCACAAGACAACAAGCATGGAACTTTTAAAATGCTTGATTTCTGAACAGAGTTTGGAGTGATCAGGGCTATCTGCTTTCTTTCTTTGTAAAGTATAATCAGTAGATGGAATCAAAGAACAGGCACTTATTGTCCATATTTCCCTGCTTACCTTTTTGTCCAATCTCTGTATCTCTCACTGCTGCACACACAGGTTGATAAACTACCTCTTTGCACCCATGCATTGACTTTGTATGTAATCTACTTGCACAAAAATTGTATTATATTCATTTTTATTATTATATTGAGATTATCTTGAGGGATTGTACTGAAATCCTTAGAGGTACTTTTGCTACTATCGTCATCTTATCCATCATCCATCCATTATCTGTAATGGTGTATCCTTTGCAGGGCTGTGACATGCTGACACGGGTACGGTCCATCTCACACAGAGACAAACCATTCATGCTGTTGACTCAATGGAAAGGCTCTACTGCAATAAATGGAATGGTGCCTTGATAATTTGATTGGAAACACGTGTGACTATAAACCCTTTGACCCAAATGGTCTTTGGAGGAGATTGAAGCCACGCAGATGTAGCTGGGCGCATGAAAATTCTACAATGAGATGCCCCAGCTGGCTGGCAGACTCTACCTGGACCTTCTTGTTGTGAGGCCACCCCATTCATCCCTCTGTTTATCTCAGATTAATTTGTTCAAATGGGGCGGCTGTGTCTCAGAGGTAGAGCGTGGCGTCCACTAATCAGATGATCAGCATTTCGATCCCCGGCTCCTCCAGTCTGCATGTCGAAGTGTCCTTGGGAAAGATACTGAACCCCAAAGTGCTCCCGAAGGCTGAACCATCAGTTTGTTAGCTCCTCGAACTGATGAGCAGTTGGCACCTTGCATGGCAGATAATGCCATCAGTGTATGAATGTGTGTGAATGGGTGAATGAGATATGTAATGTAAAGAGCTTTGAGTGGTCAGAAGACTAGAAAGGAGATATATAAGTACAGTCCATTTACAATTCATCAAATCTTTTTTGGTGAATTAATGAATGGGTCAGATTTGACCCAAAAAACACTAAATTATCAGCTCACGAAATGTGTTGTTTGGACAGATCATTGGATTTCAACTCTATTAAATGGTCTGTGTGGGTTTGCAAAAAAGTGATACATCATATGCAAAAAGAGTGCTTTTGTGATGTATGTTGGTAATCTGGACTCCATTTATGTGATCATTCCTGCATACAGCCGAGGCCTGAGGTGCTATAAAAAAGGCAAAGAAGGATGGAAAGAGTAGTCATCCCTGACTGGCTCCTCTGGACAAAGTGAAGCTTGTTGATGTTAATTTATCTATTGCTGATGCGGCCACCCGTTAAGAAAGAGTGTAGCAGTACACACACAAAGGTGATTGGAGGTGCTGATTGAACTGACCATTACCCAAATTATGCCCAAGTCCACCTTCTGATTCCATAACCCTGCTCATATTGGAATGATGTATTGTCTGGTCATCAAATAAAAAGTTGTTAAATAAAAAGTTCATCAAGTTCAGCATCATTAAAGAAAATATGTAAGTTCAAACAACATGCATTTTTGAAAGTTGGAATAAAAAAAAACAAAAAACATTTTCATTAAACACAGAGTGGCGGTTTGCAAATTCTTGCAGCATCAATGCCTTAAAATGTAGAGCTCCCTCTGATCATGGGGATGGTGGTCCAAAACCTACTGTAGCTCTGTCCACTTGTCAAACGCAAGACAATAAACCTCAAACTGTTCTGAATGGTCAGGCCAGCATTGCTCGCTGCCAGTGATCTGTACAGTGTGTGTGTGTGTGTGTGTGTGTGTGTGTGAATGGGTGAATGAGAGGCACAGGTAACTGCTTTGGAGAAAAGCGGTAAATGCAGCCATTGTTCTTCATTTGCCTTTGCACTGCCACCCAATCTAGAGACCTCACTCAAATGATGCACTCAGCTTTGTGACATCAGGAGGACGTTAGTGTGGAATTCGTGTGTACTGCATGGATGGGATAGCACCCATAATTAATGAAAATACAAAATATCCTGTATTGACTGGCCACCACTGCACAGGACTGGACATACTGATAGATGGTTTCTCAGCAGAAACCATGGCTGAAGAATGGACTTATATTCCACAAGTCTGTACTCACAGGTGACTCTCCACTCCCTGCCTCTACTCTTCTGACTTGCTGTGGAGGAATGTTGGAGACCATCAGTGAGCACACCCTCTCCACCTCATTAACACTCCTGATAATAGTGTCAGGCTACATTCACAGCTTTCTGCTCCCTTGACTCTTGTGTACAACCAAATGTTCTGCCAGGAAAGACAGATTATGATGTATGTGACAATAAACGGTGCCATAAATCTTTTCACAGCTTGTTACCCATGATCCTTGAACATAAGAATGACATGGTGGGTTGTTGTGTATCTGGAACAGCTGATGTGGTCTCTTGAATCTTGTGATAAATTACTCTGTTATTCAGCTCAGAGTTCAGAGTTCAGCTCAGATAATACCACAGTATTGTATAAAATGTGAATTATACGTGTATACAGACAGGATGAATAAATGAGTGGAGAAACATAACGGACGCTTCCACACAGGTACACTGCATGGTACAATTAAGCAATTAACATCCCATCATGCTCTGTGGAATGTGTAAAAATGCTAAGCAGGCTGAGGTGGTTTTTATGCATTTTCAATTTTGGAAAACGAAAAAGATTTAAGTGAGTTTAAAAGAGGGTTCATTGTTGGGGAACAGTGACTATAGTCACTAAATCTGTGTTCAGATCTGTGGGAAAGACATCAGGAAAGAGGCTGGGCATCATAGTCAACAGCTCATATTTGATGGTGTGCATTGCGTGCGATATGTGAGGAAAAACTGAAGAGACTGGGAATATCAATGTAGGACGTGATCAGACTGTCAGTGAGAACGGTCCGTCAACAATCACATAAAGAGCATGTGATAGTCAGGCTGTAGGCATAAAGCCCTCATTACAAAGATAAACACACACTTGAAGTTCAATGGTGTAAAAAACATCAGCACTGGTCTATAGAGGAGTGGAACAAAGTGAACAGACTGGATAGATCAAGAGACACAAAGAGAACAGTAACAACCCTGAATGGTTGTGGCGAGCACTTTTGCCAAGTACGATATTATACGAGTAATACGAGTCAATATCTGAGCTCGGATTGACTGAAAATCCTCATTGGGTAGCTGACTGTGTCTGCGTTCTGTGATAGGCTAGTCACAGCACCCCTCTCCTACACACATACAGATGTATTGTGTTGCTGTGTCCCTCTGCTCACTCACACACAGAACAGCTCTCTGTCTCTCCCTCGGTCACTCAGGTTCACGGGTCTTTTCCGTTAACATTTAGGGTTTCTTCAGCTTCAGGTTTGTTTTTACTTCAGTTTGTACTTACTTATTAACGAGTAGAGTTCTGCTAAACGTGGGTTCGTTCAGACGTGGTGCTTGGTAGGTGGTCATCTGAGTTTTGAGCCCGTCAGTGGGCTCTAACCAGTTTTTTTTACTTCGCAGTAGTGGTATAAATAATATTACAAATTAAGCTACACACACACTCTCTCTCTCTCTCTCTCTCTCTCTCTCTCTCTCTCTCTCTTACTCACTCACACACACTCACTCACACACACACACACACACCTGGTGTGGAAATAAAAAAAATAAATAAGAAAGAACCATAAAAGAATTAAAAAAATCATACTGATCATAAAAAAAATTAAAAGTTAAAATAGAAAGTTATGTTTGAGTATGAAAACTCTTGTTCATTACATTTTACTTCATAATTACAGCTGCATGTGTTGTATTCATTCTTGCAAAACCTGTTCTGTAAATAGTTTGTTTGCTATCGTGATCTAAACTATTGATCTGAAGCTCAATGCTGATGCTGTCCTGTAAATAGTTTTCTAATCAGCAATAAATATAACAATTTCTGATCAACCCATATCAATTGCATGCTTAAAATAACATACCGAATAAAGTCCTGCCCATTTCAAGACAACCCAACCCACTTCCGGGTTAAATCCCGCCCACTTCCAGGGTGAGGCCACACCCGCTACGAGTATGGATACGGATACAGATAATTTATGTGGTTAACAGATACAGATACAGATACAGATAATGGTATAACTCGCTCATCCCTACCTGTTATGATGTCTACGGCATTTTGCATGTATGGTTTGGGTCCACTTTTGGGTCCTCTCAGAGGGAAGAGTCAGTTCAAATCAAAGTTGTTCTGAGTGATCACCATAATCCTGTGATGAAACATTTCTTTCCTGATTGGAAGAATTTCTTCTATGATTACAAAGGCTCCCATCTAGAGGCCTGCATTGGGATTGGGTCCCACGGGACCCAACGCAAATCTCGCGGGAACAGGCGGTTTGAGCGAAGCTATGGGCGGGAGTGGGCGGCGGAAATATAACACAGCGGGGTTGTGCGGGATCGAAATGCAGCCTAGCCTAGCTATTAAACAAAGTTATATTTTAAAGCGTGTTGCGTTGTCATGTTCTCATTAAAATGATAGTGTAGCAGGTCATTTAAGCAGCCCTGTTGCTAGCTTTAACGACATTGGAGAAGAATAGAATATAAAGCTGTCGTTATATCATTTAAATGAATTAATACGTTTTTAATGAATGAAAACGAAAAAGAAGCACTATTCCCATGCATCAAAAGATGTGCATGCGGGGGTGGTATGATAACGAACGAAACAAACAAACAACCCGATGAATCTCTTTATTAATATAATAAATGGCATGTTTCTCTTGCGGGATGAGAGAAGACACAAAGTCACTGTATCTCTATTATGATGCGGGCATAAAGTTTCAGAGTTTCGCGGGTTGCGGGCAGGAGTGGACACACACATTGCGGGATTGGGTGGACACGTTGTGCACACGTTGTGGGGGCGGGCGGTAATGGTCAGAAATTCAGTGGGAGCGGGCAGGAGTGGGATGAGAAAACCAGTCCCGCGCAGTTCTCTACTCCCATCCACAGGGCACGACACCTCAGTGAATGCTTTATATGAACATGAAGTGAATAAGATGCTTTGGCCTTATAGTCACCACATCTCAACACAACTGGGAGACTTTGGACCAACATGTTAGACAGCACTCTCCACCAGCACCATCAAAACACCAAATGAATCGGTGAAGATGTTCTGGAGCCTCATGATGGTCAAACACCTTACTGAGACACTTTTGTTTCCTTTAATTTGTCACCTGTCTGTACAGGATATGGTTCTGTATAAAAACACCTTTACAGATACAGTGACTAAGATTATTCACCTTTTTTCTGTTTAGACATGGGCAGCACTTGGATAAGGTTAGAGAAAGATCATGGTGTGTTTTAAAAGAGAAAAGGTCAGAAGAGATTTTAGATTTTTTTTTAACATTTAACTGAAGTCACAATCTTTCTCTGATCTCAGCCAAAGTCTGCTTATTGCCTAAACCTAACCAAAACCCTGGATGCTGGTGTCAGTGTTGCACTTTCTGTGCCATCATCACCCTACATCTTATGACTCAAGCATGTTATATAAATGTAGTGTTTATGTGACATGCATGTCAACCACTCGGAAAAACGTCTCAACATAATCCAGGCAACGATTATGTTTGTCGCTACAACGTAATCATGAAAACAATCTAGTAATGTACAAATGTAATTTCAGGGCAGACAGGGTTGCACACACACAAACACACACACTGGCCTTGACTGAAAGCTGCCATTAATCTAAACCTGAGAGAAGTGCGGACACAGCGAAGAGGAATAATCGAAATCAGACTCAACCAAAGGTAAGTAGTATTGGCACTGGCGTTCATCAACAGTGCACAGATCAGTGCTGTGTAGGAACTGATTCATCATCCTCATGTTCTGTTGACAGATATTGGACACGCAAAGACTCAAAATACATTTTTATATAGTGCACTATGCTCTATGGGTGTCTGTGTCAGTGGGCTTATATAGGTGTGCTGAGTTTGAGTTTTTAGTTTGACTAATTTAGTTGATTGATTTTGGTTGATTTGGGAGTTGAGAATTCAGATTTTTCTCTCGTGATAAGTCTGCCTGTATGTAGCAGGTACACTGTATGTTTAATGTCCATGATACTGACCTGTAGAGGTTGCACTCTGCATTACACTCCACAAAACACCCGCCCAAAACGAACAACATGCTCATGATAGCTATTCCTGAAAGTGTGGATAAGATTAAGAGGCTACTGTAACTGCTAATACTTGGCAAATTGTGGTGCTTTGAGCATGAATATTTGTTGAACTTGAACATTTAGCATTCAGGAGATGTTCACCATGTACTTAGTGTGCATAGTTTGTTTTATGCATTAGCATAAGGCTGAAACCATGAGTTTTGCAGCTATCTGGTCACAAATTAAATAAAACAAATTAAAGCAAAGCTTTTTGGTGATGGCATACAATCAGAGGATCAGCAAAGTTATTAAAGTTCATTCATGAATGTCTGAACCAAAGACCATTTGTTCATTGAAATTTTAACTTTTCATCCACTTCAGTTTTGGAGGCCATCAGCTATTACCGGCAATGGCTGATATTTCTGGGCTTCGAGTGTACCCACTGGATATAAAGAAATAAGATGTGGTACAGTAGAATATTTCATCTGCAGGCGAATAAAAAAAATGATGAGAAATGCATTTTAACTAACCTCTATAAACAGATAACTTCATATGACTGTAGATAACTAAAGTTAATAAAAAGCTAATTGTCATGAGACGATAGCCAATGGGTTCTGACATTGCATTTTGACCAGTGTGTTTAGCTTATTTTGCACTCCACATGGACTGTTGCAGGCAAAGCCTGCACAAATGTGATTGCTCAAAATTTCTACGAACGGAAACTAGAACACTTCAAAATCTTTGTCCTCTGACTACAAATACTGCATTCGTATGCAAATATCTGTTTAGGGGGGTTACATCCACTAATGCCAAAAAGATCTCCAAATCAAATAAAATATGTGCTGTCTAGGATGACCCATCACAGAGATTTCTGACCTCACACCCTTTCCCCTAACTCTTTTGTCATTTCAGCTGCAAAGTCTGATTTCCATGCAAGTTTGCAAGTGTTTGTACCTACAGTGTTTTGGACCACAGTGAAGAGGTTTTCAGCTTTGCTGATGAGGAGCTGCTGTCGTTGCAGAATTAGTGCTGGGTATGTAAACTAAGCTCAGCAGCATCTATGGACATAATGACAGAGGAGAAGAGGACACTGATGAAGGAAGCTAAGAAGAAAAAAAGGAGAGAGGCTGGACAAAATTCAATGGAATTCACATTTCATTAAAATTGGCCATAAATACCTGTCCTCAACACTTGACCCAAGACTCAGCCCACATTACTCCTTCCTCTCCATCATCTGAGCAGCACAGGGTGCAGAAGGAGTTGATGAGATATTCCACAGGGATGATCTGCGGTGGCAGAACAAGGACACATAGAGAACACATTCTCCGTGGCTGGTTTATTTAATAATGGAAGCCTTCAAGTCACGGCACTCACACATATGTAAACGCTGCATCCCAGAGAGAAGAACACGACATGTCTTTCGCTCGTGGTCATTTGTTTGCAGGCAGCCACTTATCAAACTGTGGTCTTGACCAAGGCCTGAGTGCAGGGAGCAGAGCTCTACAACCTCTGCCTCTCATTGACCATTATCTAGTGAAAAGGTCATTGTGGTATGACTCATCCACCTGCTGTGTGTGATGGGAATAAATGAAGGCAGGAAAATGTGGTCCAAAGCAGGAGGAGAAACAGATGAAAGGAAGAAGAACAAAGCATTGGACGGACAGGCAGTGAGAGGGCTGTACCTGCTAAATGGATGAGTGGAGATGAAGAGCAGATGCAGGATTGGATTTTGAATTAAAATAAGCTTACAAGCCTTGTAAGCTTATAGGATTAATGTGGAAGATGGACATTAGCCCATGGCATTATGGTTGCTCAATACAGAGGCTCCCTAAACTCAATGCATTAATTAGGAACCACAAATGTGCATTCTGTTCAGTATTAGTGTATGAGGACAACATGAAAATCACTGTTGGTGTATGTTATTTAACACAATAAACGGGTTTAACCAGTACTTTGCAATATTACAGTGTATACAGCTTTTCATGTTTTTCTCTGGCAGCCATCATTTTCAGTCTTTTCACCACATTATAAACCCCTCCTGCAGAGACATCAGCCTTGCTAGTGCACCTTACGTAATCCATGTCTCAATGTATCTTTCATGTTTTGTCAGTGTTATCTCAATGTTGCAAGTGTGGACTTTAAAAGGTGACAGACGCTGACATCAGAGAGCTGGCTGATTTCTCATTGTGAACAAATCCAATGAAAAGACCTCATCCAGCAACACGCTCTCTCAGTATTTCTGACTTCCTGTCTGTGGCTCTCAGCACCAAGCCAATTGATTTCTACTGAAGACGTACATCTCTAAAACTCAGTAAAGCTCAGTAAAAAACAAAACAGCTGGTCACACTTACTAACAAACATTACTCTTTTTTTTTTTTTTTTTTTAAGATTGTGGCATTAGGACGGTATATGTAGAACTGAGTCAAGATATACTAGAGTGTGTGTTAATGGTCATGAAGGAACACGTGACCCAGTGAGACAGAAGGTTGATTTCAGTGTTAATTTAGCTGCCATCATCACCAGGACAAAGGAGACAGTGCACATTAATGTCAGACAGGAAGTGGATATTTCCACAGACTGCTTACAGACTGGCATACTGTAGTTACACTATGGGAGGGGTAAGGATTACCGTTATGTGTTGGAGGGACAGATACATTTTCACCTTTTCAGCGTCTCTTCTCATCTTATTTCAGTCTGTCAGTGTGCCAGAGATGGGTGGCACCAACACCATAATTAGTCAGTTTATAAAATATATTTATTATCATCTACTACTTATTTTTTCTCCTCACGCATGACAGTAAAGACAGAAAATTAATTGTACTACTTTAGTGCCTCACATTTTATATTCATTTTACACTGCAATCTCTTGAAAAATGTGGTAACTGTCAGAGGAAAATATCAAGATTTCTAAGCCCCAGTGTTTGAAGATCCAAACAACGTTTCCGTGAATAGCTATCTGATTTACCCAAGGCGCATGAAATGCTGTAGAGCTATTGGCTTCCACAGAGAGACCTTTGCATCATCTGACCTTCAATTGAACACTTAAAATAGTCTTTTCTTCCTCAGTCAGAGCTCTGACAAATGACTGGCCTCATGGAACACATGCTCCCGGGCAGCTAATCCATGAGGAGGATGGCTCAGCCCAGCCACTGGGATTGATTGCTGATTCTGCTCGTTTCCAAATGTTCATGTATAAAATGTGTCAATCAGATGGTTGACTAGAGGAATTTTCACAATCTTGCAGAGAGTTAGGGCATGGATATTTTTAGTGTTTGAGGTTCCTGGTTGAAACATCATCCCTTCTAGCTATACTGCAGGGCTGAATATATATGTGTGTAGATAATGAGTGGTATACATTTGAAGCTGTAAGCTCTCCATGCAGTCCATAGCTATCTTTCTACAAAAAAACCCCCCCTGCTGATTGGTTTGGAAATTCGATCTGTCAAATCTTCGATCTGTCAGAAAGTGTTGATACACCTCAAGCCTCTGAGTTTACAGCCATCATGGAATCAATACGAGCTGTCACTCAATCACTCAGGCTGAGAGAGAGCCTTCTACTCCATTTCTTCAACTAATCGCTCAAAATGATCACGTTCAGTGCCATTCAACCAGGAATGTAAGGTGAGCTCCTCTTAAGCCCATATCAGTGCTGCAGCTCTGCAATAACTACGTCTCCCACGCCAACAGCAGTCCTGTTTAGACAAAAACCATTACATACTGTAACGTACTGAAGAGCCATTGATCAGAAGCTGCTCCCAGCACGGGGAAACCTGTGAGGTGTTATCGCTCTTATTACACGTATTGATCAGCAGCCTAAGATGGATGGCTTTCCACTATGATACCATCTGTCATCTCAGGTGCAACAACCAGTTGAGCTCCCCCGCTGGGAGAGTCTCCCTCCTTTTTGGCCTTAAGTTTGGCACAAGAGGAATGTGGGCTGTGCAAATGGCAGGGGAGGAGGAGATATTCAGCCGTACAATAGACTGCCCATGCCAGGGCCATTTGTTAAAACATGGCTTTGTTCCGTCTTGCACTGCAAACTCCTGTGATGAGAAAACACTGAATGGGTCCATCAAGAAAGCACAATTCTGTTTTTTCATGTCATTGTGTATTTCTCGTTGGCCCCGTGCCTTGAACACTGGTTTCGATACGACCATCATTTACAAAAGGCACATGCAATTATTGTGGCTCTCTCAAAAGTCTTAGACTATTCAGACTCGTTTCACATTTTGTGCCGCAAATAAATACAGAAAACCTTTTTCTTAAAGGCACATTGTGTAACTTTTATAGAATAATATAACACATTTTAAATTATGTTGATCCCAGACTGACGTGTAATCAGGTGAATGGTGTCTGTCATTCACACGTCTGTTCTCACACTACAGTATGTAATGTTGGGCTCCAGGTCAGGAGAAGTAACATTTTACATTACACACCACCAACTATTTCAATGATTTTAGTAAAACTGGATCATATTTTATGGAGGTTTTCCCTCTGATGTCCTCCGGCTGGGCTTCCTAGTGTTACAGTACTTCTTAATAGTAAGTAATATTATGTCTTATGTTCTTGACCTTGCTTGATGTTTGGCTGTTAGCAAAGTTGTCGACTCACTAGTTTTTGATCATAAATAATGTATTCAAAACAAATATATGAGTACAGCTGTCCATATTTGCCACAGTGGGATTACACTGGGGGTGCTAAATCACAAAAATACCAATTTCTACACAATGTTGCTTTAATGGTTTAAAGTCCAACTAGAGGTTGGCTGTCATGTTTGCAATACCTAATGACAGAGCAGAAAACGTCTTCCATCATATCTGTTTTGGCATGCTGTCAAAAACACCAGGCATGCTGCTGAAATATGTGCTGCATGGCACAATATAATAGTTACGGTAATGGTAACAGTTCACTGTAGTTTCAAGTACTAAGGCCCAACCACGCAGGCTGATTTTAGTCTTTAGTTACATGTTTAATTAATTTGTGAAGCATTTGTACAGGCTGATAGCAAATGATTCTATAACACACAAAGTCATTGAGGGACGAACAGCTTCATTCATTGATCGATACTCATGCTCACTGACGGGCATTTAATATTTGCCCTGAATGAGTGCATGTTGTGCATACAGTAGACTGTAATTTTGCATGCACATGCACAATACATGCAGAAGATGACTATACATTGCAAAACTTTCAGTTTCTAGAAGTGCTACCTAAAGTCCAAAAAAGGTCTCTCTTTTCTGTGGGGCACTGCATCCATTGTCACAGTTCACAGGTCCAACAGCACACAATGAAAAAGACAGTCAGGACTACGCCTCAGTTTATCTTACACATTAAATCACTGGCTAGCCTCTAATGTACGTCAGTACACTTTGACAAAGGCAGCATCAGTTAGCTATAGGCCTGGTACAATTCATCAAATAGCATCAGACTGCTGTAGGCAATTATTTGCTCTTTGCACAGCATAAATGTTAGACAGCAGATTAGACGAGGAAGACATTTCCATCTTCTTACCTTCTGGTGCTTCAGGCTAGTATTTGTCTAGAGTCCATAAGAAGGTAGTGTCTGGGCATTAAACCATTCGCCAACTCATCATCTCTTTAGAAAATCAGCAATTTTACCAAATTCACTTTCAGGATCAGCATATTCCAACTGCTGGACCTGACATCAATTGACACACCAAACATACAGACAGAGGAAGTATTCAAAGAACAGTAGTTGAGTCTGTGGTGAATGGCAGATCACATGTTCTACTTTAGGGATAGGTGAGGAGCTCACATATCTGGAAGCAACTCAGAAAAGAACTCCTCCTTTACATTGAACTGTGGTGGCTCTGGTGTCACTGGGAGGAGTTCCCTGAGGCAGACCTAGAACATGCTGGGGGGATTACATATCCTGTCTGAACTGGGAATGCTATGGGATCCCCCAAGAAGAGCTCTAGTATGTGGATAGAGAGCAATGTGAGTGTACACATGCTTGATTTTGGCAAAACTGATGATCTTTGACGGGCTCAATGCTGGACACCACCCATATGGCTGTGGTTGGATTAAATACTGTGCATTAATCTTCTTTATATTTTTACTTTTATACTTTCACTGAGAAGCTTTCTTGTAAATAAACAAAAGTTACTCACTGAGACACACAATGTGTCCTTCAGTGCATTTCCTTCCATGTCATTTTTTCCAGGCTGTGTTGGTTTTGGTGTGATGAACTGAAACCATCTGAGCAGTCAGTGTTCCGATGGCGACTGTGAGGGACCGAGTCAGTCGGCAACAAGGACGACAGGTAACATCTTCAAAAAGGGGGTCTTTATTTACCCAAAATATGCAAAACAAGTTTTCCAAAAAAACAAAAGTAATGAAGAATCGGGCCCATAAAGAGGTCAAATCAACAAAACATCAACTGAACAAACTAACAGAAGACGAAACAAACAGACCTGCCACTGAACACAAAAAGGGGAGCTTATATAGTGGGTGATCAGCCCATAGCAAACACAAAAGGGGCTGACACAAACACTAAACACAAAAGACAACAGCCAACTTATTAACAAACAAATCAGAAAAATTAACCTATTAAGAATAAACATAATGTATACCTAATCAAACCAAATGAAATTACTAATTATCTAGAAAGAATAAACAAAGCAACAAATCCCCCCCATGATGTGCAGGCCCTTTGGGTTGGCCCAATCAGCACCACAAAATGGCTGAACTTCTGAGGCGGATCCTTTTGTCCAGCCTTCCCAGCTCCAAGCAACAGCAGCATCAGCACCGGTAACTCAAAGAAAAACAGAAATTAGAAAACTATAAACAAAGACTGTACAAAAGCTATCTAAATGTGCGCGCTTCAAATAGAAAACTAATGTACTGTCAAAAAGAAACAATAAAGTGTTATGAACAGAAAATCTGTGATTTATTCCAATACTAAATGTTAAACTAATGTAAACTAATAACTAAATGTATAATACAAATAATATATGAACAAAACTTAACAAATGTGAGTGCAGATTGTCACAGACCTTTATAGTTGTGTGGTCACAGCTGTGGCCATCACAGCGACACACCAGAGTACGCCAGGCTCAGCTCCCACCTCCGAGATCAAGAGAGGCGATACTGCAGGAGATGAGTCGAGCTCACTGGGGTTTAGATAACTCTGCATCTTTTCTCCGCTGTAAGCAACCGATGGCACTCAGTACATACTGTATGTTGAGGCCTGTTAAAAGCTAGGTGTAGTTGTAAAACTTGATGTTAATTAACAACAACAAATTATTTCTCCAGCACTCCCAGTCTCCTGTGACACACATGCTGTGACTAGCAAAAGTCCTCTCCTTCCTTAATGTTTTGCATTATTTCTTGTGCTGCAACATCTTTTGCACATGAAAGTGTGTCACTGTTGGCACCCTGCTAGCATCGTGTTTCACGCAGACTGCTGTATTCAAGGTAGGCCAGGTTTGTAACATAACTTCTGATATTTTCCTGAATAGATTTGGTGGATGAACCTAACTAAAGTGCAGCCATTTCACAATGTTAACCATGCAAGCTTGGCCAAAGCACCAAAGCATATGTGATATCCATGAATGTAAGATCACATTTGAGTGAATATAATAATTTAGTTTTATGGTGTATTATAATTTGAGAACTGTATTTATTTTTCTTCTGAATAAAATGTTCTTTGCATGGTTTGTAAACCAAAACAATTAACATACTATAGCAGTGGCCGTGGCAGTGTATGACCTTGGTTTACCCCAAAGATTGTCGTCATCAGCGCGTGATACGTGTTTCCTCTTATAACTGTGAATAATTCAGCCATGTGTCATTGTTCTTTCCTGTTGGAAATATGTCAAAAACTGAAATTGCTGTAGCTTGTGTTAGTGATATGAGCAGGATTTTGTCTGACTGTTATTATAAGAGGTGCCAGCCAAGTGTAACTGAGATGCTGCTGTTGCACTTGCACCTGTTAGTAAACTACTAATTGTAAAATGTTAGCTTGGGGCTTACTTCTCAACTATTATGGTTAGATATATGTACAAGTTAGCTCCAGTTGTCAAGTTGGAGGTGTATTTATGTAATTGCTATAGGAACTGTGTTGAATAAGGTTTTAGAGATGTTTAGTAACTAGAACTGTTATGTGTAGGTCCAAGTGATACCTGTGATATCTGTGTCAGTGTGTTTATGAATCAATATAGGCAAAACTTATTAGGGAAGATGAATGAAAAGAAAGGAAGAAAAAGGTACATTGTGAATTATGTGTAAATAAAATAATAATAAAATATGTAAATACAAAACTGTGGAGAATTCTGAAAAGACCACGTCTCCCTGTGTCATCAGTCCTTCTTGTATTTCAGGATACATATAGCCGCTTTTGGGTGCTGCAGCTCTGACCAAGCTGCCATTTCTGACCCCCATATTTGGGAGAGAGGATGTGTTGTTTTCCCACTTGAAGGGCTGTTAAGGCTCCATGTATTAAGGAAAATAGCCAAAACATTGTGGGACACATGAATACACTAGAAGATCTCTGAGAGTGTTCTGACCATAGCATGTCTGCTCTAAACACAATCTGTGGAGGGGGAACAATTCTCATTTTCCCCACTTTCAACCAAGATTTTCAGATGTGTGCCACTCTCTGCCCAGTCTGCTGGGTGAGAATCTGCCTTCCTCTCATTGCAAAGTGCACACAGATTTGAGGGGAAATGACCCGTGTTTTACTGCATAATGGTGAAAGCTTGTCCTTTCAGTGAATACTCTTGATCTGGCAGCTCACACTGGGCCAAAGACTGGTGGAGGGAGATCCAGACAAGGACCGCAACCTTTTTTAACGTTGTACCACTAATGATGAAAGAATAAAGCTCTCGGTACTCTATATTAAGGTCAGCAAATTTCATGAAAACCCCAAATCAACAGTGAATGTATCTACTATCAAAGCCTAAAATATCTTTCTCCTCTGTGCCTGAGAGCATTATTGTTGTCCAAAAACTATTATACGTATTATAAAAACACATCAATGAGCAACACTGCTGTGTGTTCATCACAAATAGTCAAACGGATGTCGACTAATCCACCTTGTCTTCAATAAATGCACTTTTTGCTCCTATTTGAGTAAGGTTTGATAAAACTACAATAACCAGCTGTGTTGGGAAATTACTGGGGCCTGTTAAAAGAAGGGGTAATATGTCGTTAGGTTTAATCTTAGCTTGAGCATAAATTGACAATCAGGCATTGTGGTGCAGTTCCAAAATCGATTTCCATGGCAGAAAAATGCAGATTAATTTTTTCTGTTCGTCTGTCATCAGCCCAGAGCAAGATAACACCTGAGCCATCCAGAGCTCACTCCAAAACAGGAAATGTGTTCTAGAATTCATCAGTCATGCAGGCTTCAACTGGCTGAATGAATGAGAAGCAGTTTGAATATTCACAGACTGGTGCAAATATGACTCAGTGATTCGTCTAATCTGTGACGTGGTCCATATTCCTGACAAACTGCTCTTTAGTTAGAAATCCTATATATAACATGAATCAAGCACATACCAAGTTTGTGCTTAAAATACAATCAAGTGTAATCAGACACGTAAAACTAGGTAGAACACATTAGAGCTCTTTCCTGTTGGGAGCCAGTATTGATTGCAGTAGATATAATTGTCATTGAGCCTTCTGGCTTTTGTCTGTGAGTCACCATATATGAAAGGAGGCATCTGCTGGAGCTGAAACACTGGAATACCCTACTGGAGCATCTGCTGTGCTGACAGGTGGGATAAATCACCTGCTCCACAAGTCTGTCGCTGCAGAGCCAAGCCTTGTGTGGACTGCAGCTCTGTGCTCTGGGCATGCAGCCCTGTGGACTGACTGTATACAGAAACACAGTGAGCCAAGAGCAGGTCTGAACACATGAACTGCTGAGAGACAACAACACACTGTATTCACAGACTGTTGGTAATACTGCCAGTTTCCATTGTGATACAATGTCTATGAAATGCCAAGAGCCATTTTGATTTTCTAATTTAATATAATGATAAAAAGTACATCATTAAGCCATATCCTGTAATTCACACAACCCACTAAACCAGATAACACCTTTTAATTCAATACATGGCTGTCACCTTTATAGAATATGAAAATATATGGTTTTCTTGGGACATTTGAGCCATTGTATGGTCAAACAGGATTTACTGTATTAGTAAAATATAGTTTTCTTTCCTTTTTTTCTTTAGGCACTTGTTTTCTTTCATTTTGAGTAAATTGACGACCCCTGACAGAGACAAATTATATATATTTTTTAGTCATACATACTCAATATGCTTCTTTTTGGACAGATTCAGTGTTCTCTTCTCATTGTTCTTTGAGCTCATTGGTTGTTTTAACTGCAGTCTTCTTTAATGTAAGGTTGTTTTGCAGAAAGTGAAGGCTCTGTGACTATAACTTGTGTTCAGGTTTTCATCGTACCCTTATCCTATCAAATATTTCAGTCATCATCTAAACTTCAAAATAACAATTCAATCACTTTCCTTTACACATATGAATGAAATGCTGAGATATTGGTTTATGTTGTTTTCACCTTAAAACCCTACACACTGTAAGTCCTTAAAATCACAAAGGCCTTGCAAGTTGGGAACTACTAGTATAGATGATAAAACCTGAATACATTTTGATTCACTGGTAAGTGGTTTGGCTTTTGAGTGGTTGAAGTCATATCTCTTTCTTTTTTCTGTAGAACTTGATAGCTACATTTTAGTTGTGGTGTACCTCAAGGATCGGTCCTTTTCTTTCCTCTTTTTGTAAACATAAAAGACAGATGTAATAGATCTTTTCATTTCTATGCAGATGATACACAATTATATTATCCTGTCAACACTACATCACTGATGGTATGGTTACTCCAGAGGGAATCAGGGATTCCTCTCAGATAATCTTTTTGCAAATTAGTTATTAGAATTATTATTACTATTGTTGTTGTTATTGTTGTTATCAGATTGTATTAACTTCACTATAGGATAGAAGTGTCTGTATTTCCAGTGGATAAGTGGTTCAGCCAACCAGTCTAGTCTGAGTCCATCTGACAGGTGGCCACTCACTTCATTTCCAGAGGGCCACTTGGGACTTCTGCTGCAGTCTGGCCATTTACTGTGTGCTTACTTACAGCTCTGAGGCCTGGCTGAGGCTCTGCAGTGAGGACCACTGGGGGAGTATCAGGATGACAGATGAGGAGCTGTGAGCTGCCTGTAAGTGCATCTGACAGCAGGAGGAACACGTATAACATCTCTCAGTCCCTGCCCCTCACTGTTTATAGCATGTGACAATGTCTGAGTGTCACACTGTATTTGACTTACAGTACACAGGACTGAAGCTCGAGCAGCTCTGAAAGCAATCCAGAAGAAGAAGGAGCTAATTTGACACCCATGCTCCCAGCAGACATTCAATATCAATGCTATATTATGCATATAATTAAATGTCTTGATGTTACAAAGTGCCTTGTTAAAGCAGAGGCAGGGTTCAGATTCAGATCCACACAGACTTCAAAGGTAAGCAGACAGAGCTGGCTGGCACATGCTAATGCTGTCCTGGTATTGCATTTATCCTGGGTACATCACATTTAGCATGACAGTGAAGTGAATAAGAAAACTGTGTGCTGTTCTGCTGAGAGAAATTCACACCGTGACCTTTCTCTAAAGGATTCAATAACAGGCGTGTTGTCATAACAACCCTCCCTGGCTGCTCAGTGGACTGCATTTGGAAAATCCAGCAGCAGTAAAAGGTGGACACAGTGCCTCGGCTGCAATAAGTCTTTCTTGCATCTATCTGTTGGTTTGGTTGTGTTGAAGAGTCTTGGTTTCAGATTTTGTCAGTCAGGTCTCAAGGACTTGGACTTGGTCTTTTACACATTTTTTATTCGGACTATCTGTTCCCCTGCTCGGGTGACTTTTCCTTGAAGTGGCTGCAGCTGGCAGGAAAAGAGAAGTATGTGATCTCAAATGAATTCTGTGAATTTTGCTTATATACAATATTGCTTGACACTGAATAATAGCATTCAGTGTCAACAGAGAAAGTGCTGAGGTCTCTATAGAGCTGTGCAGCATAAGGATGTATATTTGCCTAACTATAAGGTTTCACTTCCTACATGATTCTCAGGGCTGCTCGTGGTATCTCACCTGTGGTTTTGAGATTCTGCCTTGAACTGAATAAAATTGCATGTCAAAACTTCACACATAAAATCAAATCCCGTTCTCCAGTCACTCAAGGTAATCCATAGGGTGAACAGTTTTTATTCTATCTGCTTTCTGCTGATGAAATAGTCCCTGGTCTGTGGTCTGTGGTTTTCTCCTGAGTAAGCTGGATGTTGCTTCTAGAAAGAAACATTCATGTTTGGTTTTGTGTTGGTGTGGTGGCAAATGTTTCACAGGCACATACTGTATATTAACATCTGGGCATAACAACTATGTACATGTTCAGACTCTGCTATGATTGACTTATAAAATGTGTTCTCGTGTAATAAAATAACTTTGCTTTTCTTGGCATGTGTTAATGCTGTGTGACCAGACCTGACCATATTATATATTGCTGGTGCAGATTATATGCATAATACAGGAAATAAACATTCAAGTAATTTACAAATACGACTTAAGGCCTTTTCCATTGTCCTTTTAATAGAACATATTTTTCAAAGCATTTGCCATTAAGACTTGTCACTTTAGCTTAAAGTATGCAGTGTTTGGTTCTGTTATTCTTCTAGTCTTTATTCTTAATATATTACAAACGGATTTTGTGCTTTAGTGACATAATGCTTGTCTTTTTTCAAAATATTCCACTTGTTGTTTGATGATTATAAAGGAGGTATAGTCAGCATTTGTGAGCTTGATTGTGATTTTAGCAAAATGTCATACAGTATCTAAGAAATGAAATCCATTTGTTATAATTTAACTGCCTGTTCTCCAAAATCATTATGTTTCCCTAACCAAGTGGTTTGTGTGCGTTAACCAATTTTTTAACTATTGAGGTAGCAGGTAAAAACAGTTTATTTATAACATTGATTTTTAACTGTTTCAGAAGACAGACAAATGATGTCCCAGTAAATGGGGGCACCAGCTGTGTGAAGTTACAGCCAGCCTACAGCTTACAATTCAGATATTACCTTTCTTGTAAAGGCAATAAGAAATGCTGCATTTTGTCATTTTGTCTGTAGGACTCTTTGTGTTTCTGCATGGGTGTCTTAGGTGGTCAGGTTCCCTCTCTCAGTGAAAGACATTAGTTCATTTAAACATAACCTCTAGATTTCATGGTAGAAGCACATAAATGAAAAGAAGAAAAGAAAAATGACTATATATCTGTGCAGATTAACTCTGCTTCCTAGTAAGGTATGATGGAATGTGTAGTGCTCGGTCTCAGACTTTGACCTGGACACAGGTGATCTTGATTCTCTCCTGCAAGCGTTACAGATGATACAGTGTGTAAAGCTTTCTAACAAAGCTGTATCCTCAGATCAACAATCAGCAGAGTTCACAGATAGTGAGTCTGAGATAAACAAGGATAGCCCAGTTACAGAAGAGGCACTTTGTCAAGCCTGTGGCATAAACAGTCTGCATATTTATGAGAGGTGTAAATAAGAAATGAAGATACATTGTGATGAAGAACCAGGGAATCCACAAAATGCTGATTTGTGTAAAGAGGCTTGGAGAAGGTGAGGTGGTTATTAAAACATTACCCGGAGCGACTGCATCCCTCAAATACAGTGACAATTGAGTTAAAGAGGAACTCCATCAATTTTACACATCATACAGTATAACATAACATATGTGCTCCTGCAGCAAAAGTGTGTTATGTAGGCATTGGGGAGTTCTACTACATATGTGACTCCAGAAGGAGCTGTGTGAAGTTACAGCCAGCCTACAGATTACATTTCTTCTGCTCCTCATGTCAAATGGGACTAGAGGCTCAGGGCTATTAGCTGCTGCTAGCATAACATGGCTGAACCTCTGACTGAACTGTCAGCAAGTTGCCTTGTGGGTAATATAGGCATCAAGGCTAATGTTAAGGTTAAGACTAGTTGAGGTCAAGGAGGTTGAGATTAAGTTTAATAAAAAAGATGAATGTTACTTGCCAGCCTGTGACAAGATGTATCCACCCTTAAATTCCACACCACTTTTGTCCACTTTGCTACATTATTACTTCCTTTTCGAGACCAGGTGTGTATCACAGACTACTGTCTGGGTGGTAAAGTCTTGTTGTGTAAGTAGTGCAGTGTCATCTTTAAGTTCTCTAAACTAAATGCATGATACACATTGCTTTGCTTCTGCTCTTTCTAAAGATATCTAAGATGTTCCTCTTGATGGGATCACCCTGGCCTCCAGCTCCACTGTAAAGAAGGTGGAGTTATCTTTGATCAGGATTTGTCCTTTAAGTGCCATCTTTCACTTACGTAACATCGCAAAAATCAGGCGCATCCTGTCTCAAGCAGATGCAGAAAAACTAGTCCACACATTTGTTACTTCTGCACTGAACTATTGCAATTCCTTGTTATCAGGCTGCTTCAATAAGTCTTTAGGATCTGCAGTTGCAGTGTATTTACAGGAAGCAGGATGCTCAAAGTTCATAGTACCCTATCACCCCACTAGACCACTGCGCTCTCAGAATGCTGGGTCTCTTGTGGTTCCTATAGTTTCCAAAAGTAGATTGGGAGCCAGAGCTTTCAGCTATCAAGCTCCTCTTCTGTGGAACAAACTACCATTCTGGGTTCAGGAGGCAGACACCATCAACAGAGTAGGCTTAGACGCTCCTTCTTGATAGAGCTTATAATTAGTGCTGGCTCAGGTGAGTCCTGAACCATCCCTTTGTCATGCTGCTATAGGTTTAGACTGCTTCATGGGACTTCCCATAGTGCACTGAGCTTCTTCCACTGAGTTTTCACAGGTTCTTATGCATCGTGGCTGTATCTGGATCAGCAATTGGTTGAGCCTGCTGCTGCGGTCCTTGCTTGACATCCACTACATATACTATTATAATTAGCATTATTTCCACCTTTAGTCATATCTCCATTCAATTTTATAGTTACAGTTATTATTGTATTTCTGTTGTTTGTATCTTTTAACCCCCCACTGCTTAGTGCTAATCAACAAATGTGGCATAATAACACACAGAACTAAGTGAACTCTATGCCTGATAAACACAAACTAGTTAACACTGTCCATACAGTACAAGCGTTTCAGTATTCTGTTTATGAGCTCAAAGTGCTGCTGTGCATACATACAACAGAACCTCACAGAGCATGGTAGGTGACTCTCCCAGCATTTCAGTCCAAATCTCACACGCAGCAGAACAGATATACTACCACAGTGATTGTGTGCTGGGCTCTGAGAGCTGCCAAAATATAGGTGAGGCGTTCCTTCCATACACTGGCTGTGCAGACAGTGTTATGGCTCGATCCCGCCGGGCACAGCTGCAACACGTTTTGGCAGCCATTCTAGACAATGGTTGTGATCACACCAGTGTCACAGCCATGACATCACAGAGCTGTGCCCAGTGGGATCCAAGGGTAAGTCTTGTTCTGTTGATGACATGGCATTGCATTTTCTCATTTTTCAACTTGTCAGTGTGTTGTGAGCTTTGCTAACAACGTTAGCTTCTCAAACACTGAAATGTTTTAAATGCAATAATATTCTAAAAACTCTAAAAACTGTCTAAGGTTTTGTAGCTGCAGATCAGTAGATGTTGGTTATTATTATCTACAACTGGTCTGACTAGAAATTAAATAAGAAGTGAATCAGTGAAGTTAATCACTGTAAAGAGTACACACTCAGCATAGAGCAGAAACTGAATTCTGAGCACAATGTTCAGGATGATAGCAGCAACATGTTCAGCATGAGGAAGTACGCCAAGGATAATTTTAGTTTCATGCAAGCAACCCTTAGAAAAGTTTCCTCCATCAGTTGTAATCATCCAAACAGACAGGAACAATTTAAACAGACTAAGCAGAATGAAGAAGCTCTCAATCACAGCCTGTCTCCTCATTCAGTGTCTGTTGACTGACAGCCACGGGGATGAAGAATACGACACAGTTTTGAGATTTCCATTCATGAAATCATTGCCAAACAAGGCAAGTGTCGAGTGTACTTGTTTGGCCAAACACTTGTCAGGCCTCGCGCTCTGAGCCTGTTCAGTTTAATCATTTTAATATCCTCGTACTGATGAAGGAGACAGCCTCTCTAATGCCAAGTCAGATTAGTAATAAACCTCCTGCCAATCACACTGAGAGGCTATTCAGCTAACTAGTTCCACTAACTCTCCTCTAAGGTTTCATTTTCTCATTTATTTGGGGTAAGTGAGGAAGTCTGACACAGAATGAACCGAGGTTCACTTTTTGACAGCCAGACAAATGATGTTTGGAAAACACCTTTTGGACTTTTTTATAGAGACAAACTGTTCTCTCACCCCGGTTATTGCAACTGTTGCCAGCACTTTGATTAAAACTTTTCCTGCTTTGACAGGAGGTGCATTGTTATGCTGGCCCTCCTCCTCCCTCCACAGCATGCACCCTGACTGGATGTCACCTAAAATGCAGCTGATGTCACAATCAAACAGCCAATCTGTGATTGCCATGTTGATTCTTCTGTCTTGTATATATACTGGTTTCCTTCATTACAATTAAATGGTTCATCTATGTTCCACTGTGACAATTAAGCACACATATGCAGCTTATAGACCTGACCTGACGGCATCACTGTTGTGCCAATAATAAGGTTAAGTGTAATATTGTTGTTTGCATTATATTCATTTGCATGGAGATACAGTACATGGGATCTGACTAATAACTGGGAAACAACACTGACAGTAAAAGGAATGGGCAGTACATGTGTGATGTCACCTCTAGGTTTCTGAAGAGCCGTTTTGAAGCTCAGAATCTGCATATTGACTGTTTTGCCTCGTCTACCCCTCTAGACCACTGCGCTCTCAGAATGCTGGGTCTCTTGTGGTTCCTATAGTTTCCAAAAGTAGATTGGGAGCCAGAGCTTTCAGCTATCAAGCTCCTCTTCTGTGGAACAAACTACCATTCTGGGTTCGGGAGGGAGACACGGTCAACACTTTTAAGAGTAGACTGAAGACTTTCCTTTTTGATAGAGCTTATAGTTAGGGCTGGCTCAGGTCATCCCTTAGTTATGCTGCCATAGGACTAGACTGGCGGGCAACTTCAAATGGTGCACTGGGCTCTCTGTATGGAAAGTGTTATGAGATGACTTTAGCTAACGTTAAAACTGTCTAGAGGTCGTGTAAAGTCGAAAAGTCAAAATGTATTAAACAAAGATCAATGTAATCATTTCCAAAATGAAATATTCTGCCTCAGTCTGTATTAGTCGACCTTCAGTCCTTCCAAAACAACATTTTTTCTGCAGTCACTAAACTGTTGATCAAAAAAAGTTAATTTAATTATAATAACAGGAAGTCATATAGGCCCACTGTGGTTCTTCATTTTATAATATTATAGACAGGTTATATAAAAATGTTTAAACTTCTACCTTTATTATGATTATTTATTTATTTTACTTTTTTACATATAACAGCCTGTGTGGGCTATGACAATATATATATTATGATGATTTTTGTTGTAGCTGACTGTTTTTATTGTTGGAGCTCTGGTACTTATAATGTTATTGTGAGCAGCAATAGTTTTAGTGATGAGCACAGTGTACTGTTATGTTGATTAGAGCATGTTCCTGACCAATCAGAACACAGAACAGTGTGTTAGGACAATATTAATATGGCTTCAGGGGTTTGTTGACAAAATGAGACTTGCTTTCCTCTAATTTGGGTGAACTGACCCTTTAATGTGCCGAAGGTCACATTTTGTAATCTCTGTTCTGTCAGTGTTGATCTTCATTATTGTCTTTTTAAAATAACACTATATGCAGCAATGCTCTACACACACATACCAGAGCAACCCACTGGGGTCAGTGTGTAGGTGTGCTATATCGAACATGTTGAAAGAAGTTCTCTGTATCCACTGCAAACACACGCTGTATACAGTAAATAGCATTCGCTGTTGGGCTGTGGAGCAGGATTGTCTCAAGGGAAAGAAAAAGCTCATGTTTGTTTGCTGTGTAGGTGTGTGTGTGTGTGTGTGTGTGTGTGTGTGTGTGTGACAGAGACAGGGTATGTAACAGTGGTGTGGGTTGTCTCCTACAGGATTAGTCATGTTATTGTTTTCTGCCTCTGGACTTTGCAGCCTTGTTTTGTCCCACAGGTCTCTCATCTCCCTGTTCTCAAAAGATGCTGCTGCCTTTTATTAACAAGCCAAGACAGAGGGATCAGCTCAACGCTGTGGAGTGTCTGATAAACACAGATGTTAGCTGTCAGCACCTATAATACCAAACCAGTGGTTTTGTAGCCATGTGTCCATTTTAAATTACAACTCTGTAGTTGTGCTACCTTTACCTTTGTGCTACCTTAGTACTCGTCAATATTTCAACATTTGGAATTAGGCCTGAGAATGAGACATCCCGTGGAGAGGTGGTAGTGTTGTTGTTGTGTTTGATGGTGGTAGAAAAGAAAAAAATGGTAAATGGAGGAATTAGTTTGTGACACATTACTGCTCTGGGAGCCTGTGAAGAGCTCTGATGTGTGTGTGTGTGTGTGTGTGTGTGTGTGAGGGATGCGGAGGAGTGTCTAAAGCAACACCGTGTGACTTTTCTAACACAAAATAACAACATATCACAAGCATCATATTTTATGGAGAGAAAATGTTTTCTGGTTTTCCCTCTGATGTCCTCCAGCTGCTCCACCTCAACTCTCTGTCATTTACAGAGTTTCCTGATGGACAGTGAAGTAAACTGCTGACAACTGTAGCTGCTGTTAGCCAACGTTAGCTCAGTTTGTTAGCTGGGGTGCCTGGACTGTGAGTTCAGAGCTCCAGGGGATTGTTAGTGTTTGTACCACAGGCGGTTTGGACCACCGGGAGGCGCAGGGTGCTGTGCATGCTAACAGGCAGTCAGCATCATGCCAGAACTGGAGATGGGCAAGTGGGCAACGTGACCAGTGCTCAGCAGCCTCTATGGACATAATGACAGAGGAGAAGAGACTTGAAGAGGACATTGATGGAGAAGAGTAAATCTGGGACTTACTTTTAGTCATTGGTGACGCTGAGCTGGGCTAACTGCTATTGGACTAGTAAGTAATATTAGCTGGCTGCTATGTCTTGTGTGGTTGAGCTTGTTGATGTTTGGCTGTTAGCAAAGTTGTCGAATCATCAGTTTTTGTTGTTTCTGTTTTTTTAAGTAATGTAATCAGAACAAATACATATTTACCACAGCTGAAACTGGGGGTGCTAAATTGCAAATTTCTATGTAATGTTGCAGAGGGCAACCTGACACACTGGGCTGTGTCAAACTAAAAAAAAATGTGACAGCTGTGGTGTTATAATATTTCTGTTCAACAAAGAACATATCGGACAAACAGTACCTGGACATATTCCTCATGAAAGGATCACAGGATTGTTTAATGCTCCTTGCTAAAGTCTGCTGCTCCGTATCTACAGAGCATTTGGTTGATACCTAATTTACTGTAAAAATACAGTTAATAACCAGTTTGACAGACTGAAAGACACTTCTGACATGCATGAATGTTTTATTTTCTTAAATGTATTTATTTATTTCAAAAAGGGTTAGGGGTAGGGACCCTAAAGACAATATTAAAGAATCAGTGTGTAGGATTTAGTGGCGTCTAGCCGTGCAGTTGCAGATTCAAGCCCCTCCACCCGCCCTTCCATTCCAAGCACGATTACGCTCGTTCTAAGGTAACAAAAACATAACGAGTGAGAATACACTAATGACAACAGAGTTATGCATATTATATTTTACTTCTGCCATATTCTATAAATAGAGCCCTGAATCTGACACACTGGACCTTTAAGACCTCGTCCAAAACAGACTTGAAGATAACCAGACCTGATCCAGTGATGGTGCAGGATAGCAGTCGCCTGTGACCATGTGTGTAACTTCATGTTTAAAGCTGTTTACTTTTTGTGAAAAGTCACTGCACCAAAACTAAACTGTAATAATGGACACATTTTCTTCTTGGTCCAGACCAAATGAAGTGAACTTCAACTGTGGAAGTGTTCTAATCCGGACATAAACAATTTTTCCAGCACATACACATCTTGAGGCTCATTTGTGTGAGTCTCCTCTGGTTTGATATGATAAGGGATCATGTTTTGTAATAGAGTTAATCTCCACCAGTCAACAGAAACAACTTCTGGGTTACAAAAAATACGGAACTTAAGCTTTTCCTTTTACTTTAAGCTGCAGGTTAAGATGAAAGAAAAAAGGTACATTTTCCAAGTGGATGGAGTTCACACTAAGGGATTTACCAGAGTCTGTGCTTGTTGTTTAACACCAAATTGGTACCCAAAAAACTGAGACCATCCCCCGTGGATGTGATGATGCCCAAACTTTTAATAAGGACTGCTGTTATCACATGTACAAGTTTGGAGAATTCTTGTCCGTTATCAGTTAGTGGATTTAAAATTGAATTAATTCAATTTTTAATAAATAAAAAATTAATTCAAAATGTATTGATGACAATTTTGCTGCATGCAGTGGAATGAAGTGCACAAAGAGGGAGTGCAATATTTTCTGTCCATGTGGCGACACAGACATACAATGGACACCTAACAGCTGTTCCAATAGTGAATAATGGAGACAGAAATTTCTATCAATGAACATGTTGGAGCACATTATTAAATATCTTGTTTTTCAATTTTTCATGAAGAAATTGTGTTTGCTTTGTGTTTATGACAGCATCTACAGATTGTCACCATACCTGCAGTTATGATTGTACTGAGAACACACACATATACTCTGACACTTGATAATTACGTGTTGAAATGGGCCAACATAGGTATGCCATTAAACAAGAAAGAGGATGAACTAACCACCCTTGTGGCTTAATGTGGTCTATAAATCCTGGATAATAACCTGTTTAGTCAATGAGCCTCATGTTGGCTGCAAAACAGCTACTTGATTTTGATGGTAGTGTTGTATTGAAGCAAATGACAGCTTACTAAAGCCAGACTGCCATTGGCTGCAGTGTAACTGGAGAAATATCTGAAGCTGTTGACATCAAGTGAGTTAGAGAAGCAGCTTTGTGACTGGAGTGAAAAACGAGAAGCGTATGGACAGAATAGTCGTTTCATCAAATGACTGTTGACATTCACAGGTTTGATCTGCATATTTTCAGTTTGTTTTCTTTGTTGTACATACTTCCCACGTTCATCTGCTCATCTCTAAGAAGAAGTTTGACCTGCTGAAGCTGTGATTTTGGAGACACTGAGTATCATGCACAGCACCCTCAGTGCAGACAGGACCAGAATCAGCAGTGATCCTCATACCAGATTTATGGCTTTCCTGTTTCCAGACGATCATGAGTCCTGAACTAGGCCAGTTGGGCTGCTGCCCATAGGCCTCAGAGCCATATGAGCTTCCAGCAGTACAGTTTTTCCCAAACCGCATGAACACAAGGGTACCATGGATGACTCAAGCTGTGAACTCCTGCCTCTGAGGTACTAACCGCATGGCCTTTGCTGCTTGTATTACAGTAGTGCACCCTAATATTTTTGATCCACCGGCCATATCTAGGTCATTTAAATGACTCTATGTGTTTTGCAACTGAAATCTGATACGTGTGGTTTTGTTGGCCATCGGCAGGAATGTCACACAGGTCAAACAAGAGTCTGTGCTTCGCTTTCCCCTATGGACAGTTATTATCATGTTATATATTATCAAGCAGAAGCACCTGCAGGAAAATTCATTTTTTGTTCAAGTCACCAGTTCATCACAGGGCACATAGAGACAAACAACCATTCACACTCACATTCACACCTACGGACAATTTAGAGTCACCAGTTAACCTGTTAAGTGCATGTGTTTGGACTGTGGGAGGAAGCAGAGAGAGAGAAAAACTCCCCAGCAGGTTCAACCCAGAAACCTTCTTGCTGTGAGGTGACAGTGCTACTGTACCACCATGTCACACACCAGATGTAATCCAAACCAATATAATCACAATTCTTTGTAATACAGTGAACCCTCGTTTATCGCGGGGGTTACGTTCCAAAAAGAACCCGCGATAGGCGAAATCCGTGAAGTAGTCAGCTTTATTTTTTACAATTATTATACAATACAATACTGTACTATAGAATGAAACCAAAGATCAAAACCTGTTTTCAGGCCCAAGCATTTGTTTAAGAAATGAAAATATAAACGTTTTCTTACAAATAACTGTGATAGTTTTTAAAAATACTGTAAAATAATAATTTTAATAATGAATACGAGGTTGGACACATTGTGACTCGCGTATTTCACAGTCCCTCTGACTGCGCCTCTTTGTCCTGACAGCGTCTTTTTCTACTGAAGGCTGTGGTGCAGGTGTCTTTTTCCGAGAGAAGAACATAGTTATGGGTAGTTGTTGGCACTCTTTTTTCTTCTGGGCAAGAAGATTCTTATAAACAGACATGCCACCTTCGATTATATTTGAGAACTGTAATGAACGACACATCAAATGGAGCCACTCACTGAAGTTCAGTGGCCATTCAGGATTCAGAACACAATGCACTATAAAAAAAAAAAAAAAAAAGGCATAAAAAAATCTGTGAAACAGCGAAGCCGCGAAAGGTGAACTGCGTTATAGCGAGGGTTCACTGTATTATGACTTGATCTTGCATCAATTTCATTTTATAAAATTCCTGTTTTTCTTTGTAACATTGTGGTTTATAATTTTGTTTTACAAGAATATTAAACACTCCCTTTGATTTGATTTATCTCCTAATATTAGGAACTTTCTAGTAATTATATTCAGGATTGTTGTTGTTTTGTTTTTTCTTTGTTTTTTGCTTGTCTGTTTGCCATTTTAAATTCTGGATGAATGTTTTGCTCTTAAATTTCTTCTTCTATTTCCTTCAGAGGTAACTGACATCCTCAGTGTAACTGACACTAAGGATCAGTTAAAGAAATGAACAGCTGGAAACATCAGTCAGCAGAGCAGTCTCTGTCTCTGCATAAAACACAGTTTTTCTTCTATTCTTTAAGTTGAATCCATTACTTGCCAGTGACACACACACACACACACACACACACACACACAAATCCAAGGACACCAATGGCAATTATTCAATTTACTTTGAGTGACTCATGACATGAAAGAGGCTCGTCTCCATGGTGATACATCTCCGGTCCATCAGTTCATTCAGGACATTCTGTTTCTGTAGCAGCCACCACACTTTGTTCCTACGTAACTCTCATTAGTTGATAGCACTCCCTCTCCGACACACACAGAGCAGATGGATGAAGATGGAGTTCGATGTGTTAACAGATTCTACCTGACACACTTTCTTTATGTAGAAGCAGAAACGAATGTCTCTTTCACTGAAGTGTTTGTCTTGAATAAACAGCCTCAAATCTATCCTACTTCTAACGCCAAGGAGAGACAAGTCCTGATTCTGTGCCCCATCTTCTCACTGCAGCAATTATCATAGCTAACAGAACTTTCACACAACTTCCACAGACACTTTGATTGAACATCTGGGTGTTTATTTATGACTTTTCACAGTATACAGCAAGTGAGAGGTTGTGAGGGCATAAATTTGTAATGGCGGGTATCTGAGACCTGCAGAGTGCCGGTTTATATCAGACTTTTAGATCAGGTCTCAGTGGATCACTGGCAGCAGCTGTCTCACACGTTGGCTTCACTTCAGTGGCTCTCTCAGGTCACACTGCTGGCCCACAATGCCTGTGGAGCATACATAAACAGCCATGACCTCCTTATTCAGACCAACCACTGTGGCCTGCTGGAGGAGACCAGCCAGGAACATCTGTAATAACATCTGTCAGCTGCTAAGCATTCAGAGATTTTTAAATTCACTCTGTGGCAGGGGTTTCCAAAGGGAGGGGCTGTGGCACCCTGGGGTGATATGAGCTGCAGGCTCAGGATACCACGTCACATCTATTTTTTTATTTTACATTTTCATGTAACTTTTGAATGATTGATTTGAAAAAACAAAACAAAACAAAAAAAACGATTAGCAATGATTAGTTTACTGTAAATCATTCATCTGCTTCGTCACTGTCCTGGATGAGGCCAATGAACGAACAATGATGCAAAGATTAGGAGTTTTACCGGTGGTTTAAGGGCAGAAGAGCAGTGGGGAGAGCACAGATCCCTGAGGGGTGCCTGCACTCAGAAAAATAATGGTTCTTAAATGGTTCCTGAAAAGGCTCTCTGGTTCTACAATGAGTCATGACCAATTGAAGAAGCCTTTAATTTAGAAGATGCATCTTCTATGGCATCATTTTGAAGAACTATTTTGGTTCCAGTTAGCATCTTTATTTATCTGTGAGTGTGGGTGCTGGACTTGATTTTCCTCACCCCCTGCCTCCTCTCTGACAGGTGGAGGGTGGCACAGAGACTTGGATGAGGTTAGAGCAGAGCAAGTCCACAAACGGGATCCATCATAATGTCATCCACATTACTCGGTCACATTAATATTTGCCAGAAGAAGAAAGAAATTTCACAATTTTCACAATTACAGTATAGCTGTCTCATAATTATTAGATCTGGATCTCACAATTATGACATCCTTTCTTAAGATATAGAAGTAATAATTAGAAGCTAAGGCATCCATTTTTTCCCCTTTGTGAATGCAATGTGCTGATTGTTCAAAGTGCACATATCATTTGATTTTAATGACATTAAAACTTACTTTCTATAGCACCACCATCAGGCTACACATCTTCATTTGATAAACATGGTGTCATATTTCATAGCAAAACCTTAGACATTTTGAGGGGATTTACAGAATAAATTAGTATTTTAAATAACAATAATTATACAGTAAAACACAGTCATGTTTCATGGTAAAACCTTGTATTTATATGGTAAAACATGGAATAAAACATCTTTATATAATAAAACATTAACAACAACAAACAACATTAACAACAAATAAGCCAAATCTACTCTGAAATATGGTGTTAAAGTGCTGAAATACATAAAGGGAAAATAAATCTAGCAGCAATATCTTAGGCACAACAACAGATGGTTTACTGAGTGAAGAAATTAGCATTCATTAGACAGGAGATTGTTACCTGCAAACAAATCAAGTGAATGTGTTAAGGATTTTGTGTGTGTGTGTGTGTGTGTGTGTGTGTGTGTGTGTGTGTGTGTGTGTGTGTGTGTGTGTGTGTGTACAGCTGCCATCTCTGGCTCCTCACACACTATGGGGAATCAGTACATGAGTCCAGGGCTGTACTGAGATCTGTGTCTCTCCTGAAGGCACCACAGATGAGACTGCAGCTTTGAATGTTATGAAGAATAAATTCATGAGCTGCAGGTTTATCCGTGTTCTCTTATTACGCCAGGTTAATCAATACAGCAAAGCGTCCTCATTTATCGGTGACTGTCCTCTCGTTTTGCTGAAGAGGATATTAGATTTCCAATCACCGCAAACTTGAGATGCCTTTGTAGCTCTATTATCTTCCATATTTTATAGCAGTCTATCTCAGAGGTGGGTTTAATAAGTCTGCTCCTCTGTGTCTTCAGGGACACTTCAGATGTTGTTAGAACAAGCTCTGTTAATACTCTCCATCTGCAGGAGCTCACTGGGGATTCTTTGAGGGGCCACTTGAAAGTGACCAGGGGAGGCAGTGGACACGTCAGTGGTAGGATACCTTTTGGTATCCTTGACATCTTGGCAACTTGTAAACAGGTAATCACTGGAGAGGCTGACATCTAAACTGTCCTTGAATTTTTACATCTGGCACGATGCAAACTACCTTTCACAGTGAGAGAGAGAAAACAAGGGCATGGAATGTTAAAGGTCTGCATTGGTCATGCAGGTCATGCAAAAATAAAAAGCATTAAAAGAAAAACAGTCTTTATGCAAATGGTTCTATAAGTGTTATATTATTGTTTTATTATTACCATTGCATAATGTTGGAGCTTTTGGAGAAACAACCAATTAAATGCTTCATATAATGATGCAGACTCAGGGTGCAACGGTGTCAGTCAACCATACGTCGTCATCTGAATGAGATGAAGCTCTATGGCAGGAGACCGAAGAGAACCCCACTTCTGACACAGAGACATAAAAAAGCCAGACTGCAGTTTGCAAAACTGTACCTGAGTAAGCCTCAATCCTTCTGGGAGAATGTTTTGTGGACAAATGAGACTAAGGTAGAGCTTTTTAGCAAAGCATGTCATTCTACTGTTTACAGAAAACGGAATGAGGCCTACAAAGAAAAGAACACAGTACCTACAGTCAATCATGGTGGAGGTTCAAAGATGTTTTGGGGTTGTTTTGCTGCCTCTGGCACTGGGTGCATTGATTATGTGCAAGGAATCATGAAATTTGGAGACTATCAAAAAATTTTGGCCTGTAATGTAGGGTCCTAGTGTCAGAAAGCTGGGTCTGCATCAGAGGTCATGGGTGTTCCAACAGGACAATGACCATAAACATATCTCAAAAGCACACAGAAATGACTGGAGACAAAGCAATGGAGAATCCTGAAGTAATGGAGAGATCTCATTGATGGAGAAATCCCATAGATGGAGAGATCTCAAAATTGCTGCTGCGAGAAGGCACGCTTCAAATCTGAGAGACCTAGAACAGTTTGCAAAAGAAGAGTGGTCCAAGATTCCAGTTGAGAGTTGTAGGAAGCTTGTTGATGGTTATAGAAAGTGATTGTTTTCAGTTATTTTCTCCAAAGGGTGTGCAACTAAATATAATGTTTAGGGTGCCAACAATTTTGTCCAACCCAAATTTGGAGTTTTGTGTAGAATTATGTCAAATTTGACTTTTTTCTTCTGCTTTTTGTGTTGTTCCAATGCACTTAAAGGAAATAAACGTGTATACCAAAACATTTGTATACTACTTTTCTACTACCTAACGAACTAACCAACCTTGTGGCCTAATGTGGTCTATAAATTCTGGACAATAACCTGTTCAGTCAAGGACCCTCATGTTGATTGCAAAACAGCTAGGTGATTTTGATACTTTACTCAAATGGTAGTGTTGTATTGAAGCAAACAACGGTTTTATAAAGCTGGACTGCCTTTGCTTCCATTGACTGCAACACAGCTGCTGACATCAAGGAAAAAAATAATGATGAAATAAAAAATAACTTCTTTTTTCATTGTAAATCAAAGTGAATGAGTGGAAACAGAGCTGTTGTTTCATTAAATGAATTCATTAAATTCACTACATCGCCTACATTCAACGTCACATCATAGATGACTAGGGTTGCAAATGGACAGAAGTTTCCAGTAAATTTCCAGAAGCATTCCAGAAATGTTCCATGCAAAGTTACACTGGGGAATGTGGGAAATATTCAAAATTAGAACCTTCATGGGAATTATGGAAATTTATGGGAATTAAGTGTAAATTGGGGGTAATTTAAACAAACTGTATCATTTCCAAACATAAATCTAAACATTTTGTTTTGTCATAAGCAGACATGCAAAATAAAACAATTCAAAACATTTCAACAGATTTATTTGTAAGTAGAACTTTATCAAGTTTGAATTATTTTATTGAACAATATTATGTAGTCCACCAGCTCAAATGTGTGTCTTCAATAGTCTGTGTGTGCTCTGGGCTCTAAAGTGTGGTCCAGGTACAGAAATCACCTGTGCAGGTAGGGGGCGTGGCCTCAATAGCCCATCAGTAAGCAGTGTGCTATGTGCATGTGATTGAGGAATAGCATATATTCAAGTGTACCTGCATGAAATCTGGTTTAGTCAATATTGTGTTAAAATATATTTTCCACAATTATATTTAAATTACATTCCTGCTTTATTCATGTTAATTCCCATAGATTGCCATTCATTCCCATGGAAAGTTTCCAGTTTCTGGAATTTTGCAGCCCTATAGATGACACACATCTGCATGTTTTTAGTTTATTTGCTTTGTTCTCATCTCTAATACGTTTGATCCACTGAAGTTGTGAGTAGATATTTGAGACACTATCATGACTATCATAATATGCATATTAATGAGTTAAAGTTAAATGACTGCTACCGCAATGTTGCTTGATTTAGTCTTCTGGATTAATTCAATGTTTTATCATTTTATTATAATTTCAGTTTTGTTCATTATTTAAGGAGATATAAAGAGAACGTGAGGCCTCATGGAGTTGCAGATAAAAGAGAGAGAGAGAGAGAGAGAGAGAGAGAGAGAGAGAGAGAGAGAGAGAGCACCTTGGACAGAGCAGTGAAAGCCGTTATTAACATGGGTGAATGAAGCAGGAGAAGGTCACATTTGATTAGGATGCCTTCATCTGGTTCGGCTCGGCTCTGTCGAATGTTTTCCGTCAAACACAGTGCGGAAGGCAGATGCACTTTCAGCTCTGACTGGTTTTATTTTCACCACGTTGGGACTGGGCTATTATGGGAGCAATTAAAGACAATGAATGCCTCGTAAAATGGGTTCTGCTGTCAAAATGAAATGCCTGGAAGGCAAAACATCTGCCCTGAAGTCAGGAACAGGCCAGGAGTGAGTCACCATGTGAAGAGGAGTGCAGATGAATGGAATGAAGTGAACACAATGTGAGGGCCTGTGACATGGAAAACTGGGGGATACATTTGACGGATTTGAGGAGTATAATAATGATGAATAATGAAAACAATAATGCATTCATAAAAAAAAAATAAAAAAAAAGAATTATCAAGTGACTTTCAGAAAAAGAAAAAGCACACTCTAATGCTCTCATGCAAAATACCTGATTTACACAAACAGAATAATGTATAAGGGACAGCTTAACAGTTTGCAGAAATGTGTTGTTATGTTTGTTTTCTTTCTGTCCCACCCTAAAAACCTTAAAGCAACAACTTTTCTACCATAAAATGTAACTTTGGGCTCCGGGTACGATCACCCACGAAAAGTACATAACACTTTATGGCATAAAGTCACACACAGTGAAGTAGTGAAGTAAACTGCCACCAGCTATAGCTGCTGTTAGCTAATGTTAGCTCAGTTTGTTAGCCAGACTGCCCGGACTGTGAGCCAGAGCACCAGGAGACTCTGAGTGTTTGTTATGGAGCCAGTGTTGTGCTAGAACTGAAACTGGCAAGAGAGCAATGTAACTGGGCACAGCAGCCTTGATAGACATAATGGCAGAGGAACAGAGACCAAAGAGATCATTAAAGATTACCATTACAGATCACTGGAGGAAACCGATTTTATCATATACTACTTATTTTGTTCATTTTGTATTGTAAAATATATTTTTTACTTCAGAATGTGGCTCATAGAATTCTTCCAACGCTCACTTTGAACCTGCTTTGGTTTAGATGCCGAGATGCACTCACAGCACTCCTGGTGCACTGACAGCAGCAGCACGTATTGTTGAACGGTTTTGCCCTGGGTTTGACCTTTCAGGTTATCTACAGGCCTACTTTCCGATTGATGGAGCTTGTTTTGGCTCTACATAGCCTGGTGGGATAGCAGGTCAGTTGTGAGAGTACAGTCATAATACAATAGCTTGCCGTTTATTTTTCCTTATTTTTTGGCAGTTTCATCTTTATTAAACAGACTGAGAGTGTAGGGAAAGACAGAAAACAGGGGCATGACCTGCAACAAAGGTTGCTGACTGCAATCAAACTAGCAACATTGCAGTTATTTGGCATGCAGTAGCCATTCAGCTATCATGGCACTTGTCTTCAGCTGCAAAGCACAATGTTACTTGTATAATGTGTTATATAATGTGTGCATAGATATTATTGTGTCCAGCCCACATCTGAGACCAAATCATTTCTTTTTTAGTTTTCAAGTTTGTTAAAAAAGTTTTCTTAGAAACAGCAGCAGGTCATTTTTTCAAACATTTGGAAACCTGCATGGTTGCATCCATGCTGTTAAAGCCTGTGTTACTGGTGTGTTGCTGACATCCCAGAGGAATAATCTGAAACATTTGGCAGGAATGTTTGTCCTCATTCCTATGCAAAAGACAAAACAAACAGGCACCCACTCATGAAAACACAGCTCCACAGCAGTATTAGAGGTCAAAAACTCTACAGGGAACCTTTAAGATAAAGATTTAGCAGCGTAGATGAGAGAATTTAAGAAGCACGTTGTTGATGCTTTAAATCAGAGCACTGCTGGTTGTAATTTCCTGCACTGACTTCCATTACAGGAACTATCAGTCCCACAGCAGAGGCACAGCTATCTCTGTGTGTGTGTGTGTGTGTGTGTGTGTGTGTGTGTGTTGTACAGTTTGTGAAGAGCAGCAGAGTACATTTCTGTTCACTTTCATCACCTCCTCGCTGCCTTTGTCTTTGCACAGGATTGTTCAGGCTGAACCTCAGCCTCTCCTCTCTCTGAACATTGATTTTTTCTTCAATTTGCCCATTCAGAGAAAGTTTACATACTGACAGAGCGGTAGACAGATAAAGGACGATGTCTGATAAAGAGTGAATGAAATATTTATATAACCTGGTACAGTAACAGTGAATTTCCTCCAAACGCCCTGAAGAGCTGCCACAAGAAAAGTGTAACATTGCAACTAAGATTCTTATTAGTGGGTCAGCACACTCAGCAGGAGGGTTTCTCCCACTGCAATTTCTCTCTTTTTAGAGAGGACTGAAGGAGAGAAATCTTCTGTTGCTGATTTTCTTCCTCTGTCAAATAAAAGCATTTCTGTCCTGAGGTAAAGTTTGCTCTTTGTAGCTTCAAATATAAAATAAAATACCCCTTGATCTCTTCCTCTGCTTTCTCCCTGTGTTTTACCTTCTCTCTGCTAACACAGGGGTCATCTGACGCTGTGATGGTAAGAGGTTCCTGCTTGTGCTCGTGGCTTCCTGTCCCGGCTCTCTACAGATGTGTGAACAGATTTCTTTCCGTTAGCCTTTTGTTTCAATTGCTCCAGAGAGAAAACAGTGACCTGCTAACAGAAGCCAAACAAACGAGATCCAGCTCTCTGGAGACTGTTTGTAGTTCCTTCAACTGATTTTCAGGTTGTCTCCTGCCTCTTGCCCAGTGGGAGCTGACAAAGGCTCCTGCCCCTGTTACTTTCCAGACAATTATAATTATAGGTACAGTAATAGATCTATATCTATCTATGCTGGATTCCCATTTATTAAATATGAACCGTTTCTAGATTTCCTCATAAACACTTGTGTATGAGACACCTATGAGCCATGTTTAGCTTTTTACTCAGTAGAAGTGAAATAAGGGAACATTATGTGCAAAATTTTAGAGATTAGATTAAAATTCATATTAATACCCTTTCAGAACTGTTTTAAAACATTCATGTATACAATGAAGAGTTCCATTAGACTCAATTGATGAGTTTCTCAGCCCGAGGACAGAAGCTGCTCTGTAGTCTGCTGGTACAGCAGCAGATACTTCTGTATTGCTTGCCAGACAGCAACAGAGTGAACAGACTATTGCTGGTGTAGGTATTGTTTTTTAATATCCTTTGGGCTCTGCACAGACATCTCAGCTCACCTATATCACTGATGCTCAGATGGTACCAGTGATGTTCTGTGTGGTTTTAATCACCTGCTACAAAGTCCTCCTGTCCTGGACCTCGCCATTTCATGATGTTTCCAATCACTCCTCTGTAAAAGTTGACAAGAACGTGGTACAGGATTTTTAAAGGTAGTGGTGTATGAATCGGAATTCATCCTAATCATTCACCCGGATTCTGTAGTCACCCCGGAGTCTGTAGTCTTCATTAACCCAGATCCATACCGTCTTACACCTGCCTAACACTGGGCCACATATACAAATTAAAATGATAAATTGCGTCATTCACTAGTTTTCTTTTAACCTTTAGAGTCTCATTGAACATGTCTCAGTCCATCCACCTAAAAGCTTCCAGAGATCCTGCTACTTTCATTAACAATAAGCAGTAATTATTAAATCTCAGGAACTACAACTGTTTCGAGATTTCAGGGTGGAGATGTGAGACTGACAGCGTCTCTATGTTACTGATTCTCGGATATCTCAAACTGTTCACCGACTCCACTTCAGCTCCACTGATGTAGACAGAGGTGTGCCTCCTTTTTTCTAAAGTGCTGATTTGCAAACGGCAAGCTGGTTAGCGTCATGAAGCCAATGGTCCAATCAAGATAAAGGAACATCACAGTAAAATGATTTGACCTCTGGCTGATGTCCAGGGTGATGCTTGCTCACGCCTTTGGACTGCCAAAAGTGTCATTATTGACAAAGGTTTTCTGAACGTTGCATTGAGGACCTTAAAACAAAGCTTTTTACACATGTAAAGGAGTGCCAGGTTTGTGGAGGTTAAATGTACTAATATGCCTATATTTACAGTTTACACCAACTTTTGGGGGTAAAGCCAATATTATATTCATGTCAGCAGCTGCAGTACTAGCAGCACCAGCCTGTTAAAACATCTGATGATTTTCAGGACAACCTTGCTGTTAATTAAGACATGACCCCCCAAGACATGGAAAAACATCAAACACCGCACTGGATCTTGCTGTCAGACATGACAGCATGATCACAGGATATGATCAAAACTCTACATGACTGGAGAAACAGACAACATCATATTATCTATTTTTCAGCTGAAGCAAGTAACCTCAGCACTGCTCTGTGATGATGAATAATGGAGGTGAATGACCTGTGAAATCAGCCAGAAAACCCAGCCTTCTTATACTGTCACATGCTGCTAACGAATCTCACCAAACTCACCACGCTTGGCCAAATATATGTCATGTACACCGATTCAAGCCTGCAGGCCAGCAGGGAAACAGCTTTGAGAGGCAGCTCTAATTAAATCAGAGCCATAACAAGGAACAGTGCTGCCATAAAAGTAGATGGACATTTTGATAATGGTGACTGTCTGAACACTAGAGAGAAGTGAGAGGTGACATTCTCTACATGAGGACTATTATCCTGTCACTGAAATCACTCAGAAACCTGTAAAAGCACCTGTGCCTGAGGTGCCACTGGTCAGGTTCTGTAAGTCATGCTGCTCTACTCCTATTATCAGGGTTTATTCAGGAATCCTGAAGTTAATTTTAATACCTTTTTAATTCTAAACTTCTAAATATTTTTTCAATCAATAGTCAATAATCAAATGTGCATGCACTCCTATTTATCAATCCTGTCAACAAGCTCCTTCTTGAAAACTGAAAACTGTATCACATAACCAGTAACCCTAACCAGTTTTGTCTTTCCCACACTTTCCCACAAGTGTTTTTGCTATTTCTGAATCAGGAAACATGGCTTGAAACATTTCAGAGATTCCTTCATTTGAACTGAGAGAGTGGTGCTTGTCTCGTCCTGAGATTCTCAGGCCTTGCAGAAGATGTGATGGCTGCAGTGGAAGTGTGACTGGTGGTGGGAGCAGTGTACTGGGCATACTAGCAGCACAGAAATTTGATATTAATGGCTGCTCTCTGATCAAGTTGTCAGTCAACTGAATACTGAAGATAGATTGAACTACATAATTTGAGCTGCAGCCAAGTCATAGTCCCCATTTGCAATTTGTGAAACATGTTCCAAGTTACGCTTCTTGATATCTGCTAAAGAAATGACACAATGCATAAGATTTCAGCAGCACACCACACATAACCATGCTCTGTAATGAAGACATCAAGTATACTTGACCAACAGTGTTTTACAGGAGGATGCTTATGAACAGCTGATCATTCACACTTTTCTTGTTTGTCTTTTCAATGTAATTTTCAGTTTTCAAGTTTTCAAGTTTTCAACCACGTACAGAACCTTTCAGTATTCGTGATTTTGTACCGTCATACTAACCACAAACGTCTTATTGAGAATCATTAATAAAGTTTCAGTGCGTTCCCATAACCATGGTCTCTCACGGTGCTGGGTAAGAGGGAGAGACACTGAATACCGTTTTTACACGGATAATGTCCAGACAAAGTCCAGGTCTATGTCCATAGAATTTACAAAGCCAGGTTATGTTTCCTGCTCACCCATCACCTCCACTCCCCATCAACATTTCCACTGGGCTTAAAAACCTCCTCTTCTCTGTGGTCCAAAACACCTGTGGTACAACCACTAAGACTCCAAACTGCAAAGACTACAAACTGAGCTAACATTAGCCAACAGCAGCAACAGAGTCATGTGCAGCAAATCAGTGGAATAGTGTGTTTTAGTGCTGTAAAGCAGGGGCCTTCAACCAGGGGTCTGTGACCCCTAGGGGGTCTGCAGAGGTACTGCACGCGGTCTGCCAACTTTTGTCATAATAATTGACAATTTTTACCAAAATAATTTGTGAGAATTATAACAGAAACGATATTAAGTAAACTGCAAGCATTAATATGCAATAACAAGCTACTTTTGACAAAAAAAAAAAAAAAATTCCAAAAAGATTCCATTATGCATGACCTTTGCAAGAACAGGCATACAGGGTACAAAGAGAGGCACCATTTACCTGATTAAAGTCAGTGCATGGAAATTATTATTATTTTTTTTGGACTTTTTTGCTTTTTTTTATTGATAGAGACAGCTGAGAGAGACAGGAAATGTGGGGAGAGAGATGGGGAATGACATGCAAGAAAGGGTCGCAAAGGTCGGGATTCAAACCTGGGTCCCCGCAGCGAAACTTCGCATATGGGGCGGCTGCTCTACCAACCGGAAATAGTTTTAAATCTGTAATTTTATGGTATCAAAGTTACAGTGTTGTTTTGAAGAAAGTTTGGCTTACCTGGAGAGTTGTTTGCAACCTGTCTGATCATTTTGCTGTTCATCCCTCCAGATCTCAGCAATGAATTGTTATTAACAGCGAACTGCTGAGACAGCTGAAAGGATATCAGATTTATGGAAATAATACCCAAGTTGTAGTCAACTGTAATTATCCTGTTGTGACTTCTCTCAAAAAGGCTTCATCATAAAAGGTGTGGTCATAAAAGATTACACCCTATTCATTTTGATGAACATAATTGCTAGTTGTAGACCAGTCTCTGTCCCAGCAGCAGCACAGATTTCTAAAATCTCTGTTGGTGCTGAATTGTAAGTTTGTTTCACCAAAGATGATCTATAACAACTGAACTTAAACTTTAACTAGAACTTTAAAGAACTCTCTGAACCGTCTCTGGTTCAACACAGTCTGCTCTCATCCATCATGTTCCTCACACTTCCAAACAAGGATTGGAGATTGCGGTGAGGAGACCACGCCCAATTAGGACACAGGAAGTGTCCTGTATACCGTTTTATATAATTGATGGAGGTTGTAATGTGGAGGTTGTTCTGATTGCATGCAGCAGAGACAGAGATGGAGCCTATCCCAGCTGACACTGGGCGAGAGGCGGGGTACCCCCTGGACAAGTCGCCAGTTCATCACAGGAATTTTTAATGAACCTGTCCGTCTTAACAGCGACTCCACAGTGACAGGCAAATCACTTGGTGGAGGCTTGTGTCTTTATGTAAACAAGAAATGGTGTAATACCGTGATCGTCAGAGAAACATTGTGTACCTCTATGATAGAGCTATTGTTTGTATCTTTATGCACATTCTATCTGCCATAGGAATTCCCACAGATATTTGTCACGCATATTTATATTGACCTGTAGGCTAGCGCTGATTTAGCAACTCAAGCTATTGTGAAGACTTCAGGGGATTTCACCAGAAGCACCAAACCTCACCATGGGCGATTTTAAGGGTAAACTAGGGAAGTCTCTGTGTAACTTATCAGTATTCCACCTGTCCAACATGATGGACCAAAAGTCTGAATCTTTGTTATGGATCTGTCAAAGGAGCTTACAGATCCTACAGGAGAACTCCATTCGATATGCCAGATCACAATACTGTTTATTTGGTTCCGTCATACAAACTGGCACTCAAGAGAAACAAGCCGGACTGAGGGTTAGTTCTGTTTGGTCAGAGGACCCAATCAAGTGTCTATAGGACTACTACCGCTGACTGGGACTAAAATGAATGTAGTCTGTCTCTGCATATATTATCTTCTGTAAGGACTGGGTCACCCCCCATAAATCAGTTTCCATATATCCAAATAATAAACTGTGGGTCTCTAAATCTGTCAAAAACATAATTAACTTTTTTATTAGTTTCAACCAAGGTGACATGACATACAGAGCACCTTAATGCCATGATGGGGATGCAGTCCAAGAAATGTCTGATTTCCCTCAATGGCATGTCAGACCTTGTCCTCTCAAATAAACTTAACACTTCTATAATTGTTTTAATATTCATGATTTTAGTGGGACATTTTTAATGACGTTGCCCCTGGGCAGAGCAATATCCAGGTTGACAGAAACAAAGTCCTGACCCTCTTCAGAGGTGTCAAGGAAAGGAAAAGTCCCATCCTTGATGGCATTGGAGGCCATATATTGAAGAACTGTGTCGCTGTGCAGCTGGCAGACATTTTCTGTTTTATTTTCAAAATGTCTTTACATCTTCGTATTGTTCCTCGCCTTTGGAAAAATCATTGTGGTCTTGCCAAAACACAAAAATCTGGAGTCTCTCAATGACTTCAGACCTGTGGCGCTCCTGCCCCTCACTATGAAGTTGTTTGAGTAGATTGTAAAGGATGAACTTCTGACTTCTGTCCAGGACCAGTTTAACATAATGATTATCAATATTATGTCAATATCAATATTAATGTGGCTAAAACTAAAGAGATGTTAATTGGGTTTAGAAAGCATCCCCCTGTCCTCTCTTCCACCATCATTGATAGTCAAGCTGTTGAGATCATAAAACAATACGAGTACCTTGGCACCATCGTTGATGAAAAGCTGACCTTTGAGCCACAAGTTGATGCTGTGTGCAAAAAGTCTCATCAGCGCATGTTCATTTATCCGAAGCTACACAATTTTAATGTCGACAGATTGCAAAATGTAGTTAAAGCATGTGGCCTACAACTCTCTTAACAACTTAAACAGTTTGCACGAGACTAGGACCCTGAAGAAGGCCCAGTCAGTCCTATTACCATTAGGCCGTAGATTTGGACTACCAAAATGCAGGACAAATGGATATAAAAACTCCTTTGTTCCAGCTGCTATGTGAAGCTGTTTTGTAGCATGTATTTATTGTATCATTTACTGGTTGTTTGTTACTTTTGTTTGTATTATTTGTGTTATTTATGTTGTGTTTTTTTTTATGTTTGTGTCCTGTATGTATGTTTTGCTGCTGCACAACAAATCGGGATAATAAAGATACCTTGACCTTGATCTGTTAAGTCGATTTGCCTCTGGACGTGATGGCAGCAGCGAGGCTGTCAACAGGATTACTTATAGTCAAGAATTACTCCTTGCTCTGGCTTATGCCAGATGGAGGCATGACTGTAGAGACACATGCCTGCTGGCCTTTACGTGGCTGGGAGACAGAACGCTAGGATCTACAGAAAAGCGATTTCAAATGGACCGATCACCGATCATAAGAAACAAATCCACTGGAGCCAGTGTGTGTTTCTATATTAATGAGAAGTACTGCTACACTGTTGTGGTCTGGGAGAAAATTTGTACCCCGGCCTGGAGTTGCTATCCATTCACTACAGCCCTTCTGCCTGCCGAGGGAGTTCCCCCAGCTCTTCTTCACCCTAGTTTCCATTCATCTATGGGCGAGTGTCTCTTCAGCCATACAGCTGATTGGGGAGGTTAATCACTGCCAGGTTTTTCCTCACTCGAACCGAGGGTATAAGGACAGAGGGTGTCACTCCCTGTACAGATTGTAAAGCCCTCTGAGGCTAAATGTGATTTGTGACTTTGGGCTATACAAATAAAATTTAATTTGATTTGATTTGAGGTACAAAAAACATTGAAAACATATGAACAGTCTGTCACCTGTACAACTACTAGGAAGAACTCCACTATTGATTTGTGCTATGGCACAGCACCTGGTGCTTTCCAATCCCTACCTATGCCCCCCTTTGGATCATCTTGCATATCATTATACTTCTTCTGTGAGCATACAGTAAAAACAGTGAAATGCTTGACAGATAGCAGCATCAGAAGCTTACAAGCCTGCTTTGACTGTACAGACTGGAATGTTTTCTACAGCTCATGCTCTGACCTAAATGAATTGGCACAAACACTCTCTTCCTACATATCATTCTGTGTGGACACCAACATTCCCAGTAGAAATATTTCAGTCTACTAATACCAAACTGTGGGTGACTAAAGAACTGAGACAAGAAGCATTTTCTATGCAGGGAACAGCCAGGAAAAGAAAGAAATGAACAAAGAAGTAAGGTATTAGGTAAGGAAAACTAATTACATAATACGCAAAGAAGGTAAAGTAGAACAAATGTACAGAAGCAGTTTGGAGAGGAATTATATCTCTGTCCTCAACCACACAGGGGAACAGTCAGCCTGACAGGAATCTTTTGAAAATTGATGGAATTAATGATGCTGATCTCCCAAATAGTTAACGAACGATAACACCTGTTTTGACAAATATAACTTTTCTCTCCTTCGAGAGTCTCTTTTGTCAGGGATCTTTTGAAACATGTAAACATCAGAAGGACTCCTGGTCTAAATTATATTTGTGGGCGCACACTGTGCTGACCAGCTTTGTGATGTCCTCCACCATATCTTTCAGATATCTGTAATCAAATTCCTGGAATCTGGAAATCCTTGGTAAAAGAATACCATGCCTAGGGAACTTAATGATTTCAGACCAATCACACTTACACCACTAATAATGAAAATTCTTCAGAAAATCGTTAAAAATCTTGTTTTGTCAACTGTGGATGGAAAACTTGATCCATTGCAGTCTGCCTGCTAGGCAGGTAGAGGTGTGGAGGAAGCTAAGAATTTTATACAAACCCACAAACCCATGCCAGGCTTCTGTTTGCTAACATTTCATCAGCATTCAATATAATACAGCCCATCTTCTAGTTAAAAGGTTGCTATGGGATTTTAATTTGTTTAATTTTCATCAACTTGCACTATGGATTCCAGATTTCTTGACTGCCAGAGACCAGAGGGTTTGTGTAAATGGTTGCTCAGACTCCATAGTTACATGGACTAGCTCACCACAAGGGTGCGTTCTTTCACCCTTACTCTTCATCATGTACAGTATACAGATGGAAGCAGGAGCATTCCAGAGGGCAGCTATTTGGTCAAATTCTCTAGAAGTCTAGTCTAGAAGTCATCTTAAATTTCAGATGATTGTCTTGTCAGGCTCATGATGATCTGGAGGGAAAACAAGTAAAAGAGACTAGCATAGTTCTGTACAACTTTATTAAGAAGAAGCATGTACCTTATACCTGAAAACAAAAGTGGGCTGAGAGTACACCCTTGGGGAACACCACAATTAAATAGAGCTACAATGCAACAGGAGTTTGCTATTACAACCAAGAAAGTGCTATTGTGCAGATAACACAACAGCATCATTAAGACTTGCATAACTTTTGCTGATCAAGTCAGCAAGAATTAATTAATCAAAACTAATTTGATTGAAAAACTTGGGGATAACATGTCTGAACAGTTGGTCAAAACCAGGAGGTCTATTTTCTCACTCTGTGCACTCTGTGCTCTGCACCCTGTTACAGGTCAATACCTCCAGAAGTACATTGCCATCTTTGCTAAAAAAAAAGTTGAAACTGCTGCCATGGTTTGTTATGGTTTGGATGCTTTCTCCAACAGTTGGCTCATGCTAGGATTGGAAACCTATTGAACCTACATTTCTGTGATCTGTGGTTCTACAGAAAATCAGAATAGAAAATAGAGAACAGGATAAAGTTCCTTGAAGTGCACTTTGGGAAGTGATGTATGGAATATTATAGTGCCATAAAAATGATACACAGAACTCTTTCTGACTACCTAGTCCACGTAGAGGCTGTTTTTTAAAAAGAGTTTTTGACCCTATCAGATCATCTTACACACTTTCATCAGCAGAAAGTTTGTCATCTTGTCATTGAATTATAAATGTTCAAACTCTAAGGACTGAAGACTTTGTAATAAGACTTTTTTCGCTACTTCGATTTACATATATAAAAAACAGACAATTACAGCAAAGGACCAGAAAATAGGTATTCTTTGATAATAGTCATGTCTTTGATGATGTGATAACCAGAAAGTTAAAGAGGGATGAAGAGAATATCATTTTGGACAGATTTATAGAGTAATTTATCTCAGTATCAATTCAGCTGTTCTTAAAGATTACATTTTAATTGGTCATTAAAACTGATCGCCGGAGGTAGAGTTAGGATTTATTGCCATTTGTTATCATCATTACTCCTTTAATTAGCTATTAGATATTAGTTTAACCATTTTTTTTCTCCATGTTTTCCTCCTCTTTTTTTTGGTCTTGAAACAGCAGAACTTTATGGTATTAAAGTTATTCAAATACAGAAACCAACACACATAATTGTAGATCATGGTGATAGTAAAAGGAAGGATTAAACTTTTTTTCTATTAAAAGTTTTACGTTTTCTGCCAGTACTTTCACAAAGTGAAATCCAAGGGCAAATCCTTCCATCAATACACCAGCTGGCAATTGGCCCCTAAATAACTTTTCACTTAGCAGCGCCCACACAACAGCCTGATCAGCAGGGGAGAGAATCTGTGTGTTTTCTTTTTATTTGCCTCCTCATTCAGTGGGGACAGCAGTGCAGAGGCTGAGATCAGCACTGACATGGCTTGAGTAATGGCACCCTGCTTTGGACAGGAAACTCATAAAGCCTCCTATAGCACCTTGTATCTTTCTCTAACTAGGATGGATATCTCCCTCAGTGGAATTCAAGCTAACAGTCGATTTTGGCTCAAAAGAAAACAGGCTGCTGGTGCTCATATGTGCTGTGAAGTGCAGGAGTGAATGTTTTTATTTGTTTGGCTCAGAGAAAAAAACAAGCTTAGGTTCACAACTCATAATCAGTGAAAGGTGAATAAAAGAATTGAAGAAGGAAATTGAACTTATAATAAACAAAGATACTGGGTATTTAGATGTTTGGCATTAATGATTAATTAATCATAACTTATGGAAATGGCCTTTATTTACTTTAACTGTAATGAAAATTAGGCTTTAATTGATTAAATCATTCTACAGTTAGCAAGAGCCCTGCTTGTATTCTGACCTTCTGATCTTTTAATGCAAACTAAACCTTCGTCCATGCATACCATGTGACATGACTGGCGAGAATGTGCTGCCTGGGCAAGTGCATGATCACTTTTCACTAACAGATAACACTTTTAGTAAATTAGAATGTCAAAGCAGCTGACAAATAGAGCTTGTGGAGATACTTCTGCTGGCACTGAAGGAAAGATGTCCTTGCTGGTTTTGCAGATGTCTGATGTGAGAAAAGAGCAGAGTGGCTACAAGAAGGTGACAAGGAGATGAAGGCAACGCTGGAAGCCGCTAGCAGCTGCCCCCTAGAGACTTGCTCTATATGGAAAGTGTCATGTGATAACATAACATAACTGATTTGGAGATATATATAAAAAACTGAAATGAATTATGTGCTGGTCTTACGTTACGTTATGTTGTTATGTTTACAAACTCATATTTAATTCCAGTTCTTGGGCAACAAGTAAAGAGTGTAATGTTCTATCATTTCTGAAACTGAAGCAATATGATGTTGTGTTTCGTCAGGAGACATTTATCCTCACATAGATCAGAAAAAATATGTAGGTAAATAGTGTGGGCCAAGTCTTAGCTATGTAAATTATATACAATTTAAAGTTCCTGTGTGTCAGATTTAGAGGGGTCTATTTACAAATTATGGCAGAAATGGAATATAATATTCATAATTTTGTTTTCATTATAATCACCTGAGAATAAAAAAGTCCTTTTCCACAGAGTCTGTGGGGATGGGATTGACCTAGCTCTAAACTCTAACTCTTCTGCAATAGTAGTAGTAGTTATTTGTTCAACTGGAAGTATTTTATTTTCAGATCACGGTGTACTAAGTTAGGAGATGCTCTATTACTGAAAGGACACAAATGTCCAAACATGTCTTCTGTACGAGCACGAGTTTAAGAAAAAAAAAATCAGATTGTTTCTTATAAGGAGCTTAATTAGTCCTCAGTGCCTTCTTGGGGGTGGCCCAGGAGGCTTGCAAGGCTGTGCTGAGAGGGTTAGTCATCCAGTATGTTACTCACATGAAAAACGAGCAGAAAAACCTTAAAGGCTGAGACACACCTGAAAGGATAATTTAACATAAGTGGTCTCAGAGTGCTAACATGTTTGAAATATGAATATAATAAACTGTATTTTATCACAAACTGTGGAGTATTCTCTGTTTATGATGACAGAAATATTTTAATTCTGGTGATAAATCATGGAAATTACTGTCAGTCTAAGACAGGAATAAGCATAATTCTTTATTCCAGCTATTAGATCCCCAAAGGTAGAGTGCCTAATCAAATCAGACATATAATTAAAGACTTTGTATACATCTGTACATCTCATAGTGAGAAGTATATAAATATATTCTTTGGCCATTTAGACCTCCCTAAACTTTCAGATTCTCAAAGGAAAGTTAAATTGAGTTATTAAGAGTCTGCCATGTGGGAAAAGCTCCAGGCCCAGATGGCTACACAGCTGATTTTGCCAATCCTGAATCTCAGTCTTTCCAAGTGACTCCATTATTCTTGATACATGAGAGGAAGCACCGACTAAATGTTAAGATTTTTGTAGGATTTTTGCTCGACAAAGAAATGACTTCTCTGATACATGAAGATCAGGTGGAGTTTACTCACAACCAGTGCTCTGCAAATATTATTGGACATTCAATCAATAGTATGTGGGCATCTCGCTCAATGCAGAGAAAGCAGTACAGTTAGGGAAGAGCGGGTTTGTTTAGGACTTTTTGGATTTTGGACATTTATTAAATGAATGCATCTGCTGTAGCATCTTAAGGTCAACCAATTATATTCAGGGCGAATAGTAAAGAATTACAAGGATGATGAAGTTCTACTCTAACTTGTGTTTGGTTAAAAAAAAATTTATTGTGAGGATTTTAAATCTGAATTTGTTGTGGAGACAAACTACATGCTTTAAAAATGTTTGATTTTTGGGTCATGGCTCCAGGTCCCACAACCCATGGAAAAATCTTTAAGGGTTTTGGTGAAGGACACGGGGAATCCAAATATTACAAAATGTTTCTGTCTTAGAGTGGAGTGGGAAACTGAGGCAGCTCTGAAAGGTGCTTGGGATTTGGGTGTACTGTTTGATAAAGATAAATGGACTCACATTTTTTTGCAGATTTGCAAGACTTACGTTGGAAATATATTGAGTGAGATGACTCTAATATACCCACTATTATTAAAACTGGAAGATAGAAGATTCACAGATATTATAGATATCACAGGTTCACATTTTACATTCTGTCCATACAAAAGTTTTGGGACACAGTGGAGTTCTGTCAGGATTGGGTAATTGATGTGGAAAAGGTCACTAAATATGAAATAATTACTTATGTATACTCATACTGTGTATGAAAGAATTAAATGGCATAGAGATATGATAATATGTCAGAAAAATAATGGCTTAAGTGGAAAATATGTAAGAAAAAATTGCAAGTAATAAAAAAAGTAAATTCAGTATAATGTAGATTTCTCCAGCTATATTTCCATCAGAAGAGTCATGTCATCACACCATTTTGCTGCTCTCAGTCTCTCTTTAAATAGAATTACTGTTCTTATTCAGCAGTAAATTCTAATTTACAGGGAGGGGTTGATTACTGTCAGCTGGGATCAGCTTCAGCCCCCTGCGACCCTGATAAGGATAAGCAGTTATGGAAAATGAAATGGGTTGATCACTGTTTAGACTCTAAAGTCCGTCTCTAAACGCTTGGCTCAATAGAGACTGAAGACAATCTCCCAGCTTTTGTTGTTAGAACTGGGTGGAAACAATTAGAGAGTAAAAGAAGCCTGCACTGCAGAACCAATCGAAAGTCTTTAGGGTAGCCCTTCATGCAGGAGGGGGGTGGTAGTCTGGTATCGTGAAACTAATTACTGTTAAGTCACTATTAAAAGTCTTCCAGTGATTTATGCACTATAATCCCTGGCACATTGGAAGACTGTTAATGTAACACATCTACAGGAACTGTTGACTTTCATTGACAGAGAAAATGAGTGCAACATGACTCTCGCTTAGCGATGGAATTACTGCTGTGAAATATACATTATACTGAATTTGCCATGTAAAGCACAGAGCAAAGGCCCCCTGATTTAATCATTTAACAAACTGACCCATCCACATGGTTCACTTACGGCCTCATCTACCATTCAGAATGACATTCTACGTTACAGTAAAATAGTAGCTCATGTTTAAATCATAATGAAAATGTCAGTAACAGTAAGTGTTTGAATGCTGTAGCAGACAGTATGATTATGCATGCACACCTACTATTAAGACTTGAAACATTTAAATGTCATAGCTGTCTAAATTTATCCATTATTTATTCTTATTTTTCATCTTTCATTTAGCAGCTCACAGAAGAGTGGAGTGAATAAGTGGTGAAATGTTTGCTAATTGTGTGTGGCATTAAGTAAATGTCACATAGCTTATGATGTTGCAGTTTGTGTTATAATAATCATCATCCTCATCTCAATTAGATGAAAACTAAGTGCACAGAATGAATTTGTTATCCCACAGATAATGGATGTCTTCATTCACATGGATGCAGACAGAGCAGCTCTGACGTGGCGGCTTTCCTTAAAGAAGGTACAGCACAACAGGTGGAGTCTCTTCTAAGCGAGGTTTAACAACGGTGACAAAGTCTGCCCACTGCTGTTCTACAGTATATCTTAATGCATATATGGATTGAAGCTTTGCTGCCTCTGTTTTAGCTGGATTATACAAACAATCATAGACCGGAGAACTGGGGAGGCCAGGGGGGCCACGGCCCGGATAACTTTTGTACTCTGACAAACTATTTTATATGAATAAAAGCCTAAGTTGTATCTGTGTTTTTTCGAGCCAAACAGTACTAGTCACCACACACCTTCACTCTCACCAACTGCTGCCAATAAAAAACTCCCACTGACTGCTGCATTTTTTTTTTTAAGATTATTTTTTTGGCCTTTTTCAAGCTTTATTTGACAGAGACAGCTGAAGAGTAACAGGAATGTGGAGAGAGAGAGAGAGATGGGGAATGACATGCAGGAAAGAGCCACAGGTCAGATTTGAACCCTGGGCTTCCACAGCAAGGACTGAGCCTTTGTACATGGGGCAGCTGCCCTGCCAACTGAGCTAAACAGCGCCCGCTGCTGCATTTTGATTTGAAATTAGTGTGCATTGTTTATTAACTACATCATGTGTGAGCGTCATCGTGAGCTAACGGCAGGCACCTGCCAAACCACTGGCTGGTGAAAATGAAGACAGAAGTCAATATCCGATTTTTTTTTGTGCATTTATGTGTAAATAGGCTTGGCCTGTTGTGTGTGAATGTTAGAGTGGGATCAGAGGGGTTAATCTGAGCAAGCATGTGTGCGCGTTCATCATGCGTGTACTGTAGATGTGACTGTGTGGCGTTGGAATAAAAAAAGTGCTCCGCAACGTTACAGTAATATTGTCTGTTTCAATGCATATGCCCCTGCACCCCCTCTGCGTGACTTGAAAACATGCCCCCCCCCTGTTCAGATGCGTTTCACGGTCCATGCATACAATATTATTATTAAACTATAAAAAATAAGTCATAACGAACTGGAATAATCATTTAACTTAACATGAAACCAGAGAACAGTGTGTTTGTGTTGCTACTAAATAACCATGATCAGCCATAATACACTCTGAGGTGACCTGATACAGCAACCTCGTCTCCCAGAAATTATGTTCGTAGACTACCTATTTATTTTGCCAAATGCAATTTTATGGAAATATAATTGCTGCCAGGATTATACTCAGTGGCAAATGTTTTTCTCTGTCAGTCCAATGTGGCACGTCCTGGTTTCCAAGGGATTTAAGGCACTGAGCATGTAATTGCAGGGTCCACAGTTTAACTCTGGTCGAGGCCTTTATTGCATGTTAGACCCCATGTCTCTCCCATCATATACTGGCAGGTGTATATTCACTAATCATGGCAGAAAATGCCAGGATTCATTTGTATAAAGGAAGTCTTAGATTCTTGAACCCCAGTTTTAGGGAGCATGATTGGAAATATGGAGGAGCTCCCCAGAAAACATCATTTGAGAGGGTTATTATTCTCTGTGTTAATACAGATGTGTTGATATATTGATTATTTTTATAGGTGGGTGTTTACATGCCTGTTATTTTCATATCATATAATATGTTTTTAAACCAGCAGACACGGAGACACTGTGTCAGAGAGGTGTTGGTGTTGAGGCTATAGTTCTTTGAGTCGATATGCTGGATTTCATGATATTGTAGAAATGTGTTAACAGTATTTTGCTCATTACTTTTTCTAAGCTGAACCAAATGATTAACACAGTCTGCTCATCACTAGCCTGACAGGAGGCTGGGGGAAATAACCAAGAAGAGAAGTACATTTTATTTTAAAATCACATGAGAGTAAGTAGTAAATAGTAATAACAGTTTTTCTCTAATGGAAAAGAAAGTAGCCAATATAATGAGCAGATGGAGCAGTTTTCAACATATTATGCAATATGTGTATAGGATGTCCCATAAATTAAAGGGGTAAACATTCATTTGTACACATATGGTGTGCTTGTTTGTCTTGGTGTACAGTATGTTTGTTGACAGTGCAGCCTGAGGTTGTTCTTGCTTCCCTTGTTAATCTCGTGTCTCTTCATGGTTTACCTCACAATGATTGTGGTGTGCCATGCAAAAAATAGAAAGTGAAGGCACTGATGTAAATTCAATGTGTCACTTTCTATATCACACTCCTTCTGACTGTTGTTATGTGTTTTTATGTTTATGCATGAACTTGAGTGATGTCACAGCATTTACACATTTAAGGCATATGAGCCTTGTTTGCCTGTGACATTCATGTGTGTATCTGCAATGCTCACGTGTATTTATATGTCAGTATCAGTAGGACAGCTAAAATATAGATTGCTGTTTTATTTTGCTCTGCTGTATGCTTCAAATGGAAAAGATCACCAGTCACACTTCAATAGACTGAGGTGGAGAAAGAGAGACCAGTTTTAAATTCAACATAAACAGAGGAGTGCTCTCATTGTCGTCCCCAGACGGTCAGAAAGCACAAAAAACACAAAGCTTTACTTCATAAGGAGAACGAGGAAATTCAGGAACGTCACCAGGAAACCTATAAACAGGGGCGGAGATAGAGGGGTGGCCGGGGGTAGTACTGGCCACCTCTAGAACCTTATTGGACACCCCAGGTGCCTCCCAAGTTGATTTTTTGGAAACACAAACGACGAAGGCAAAATAAACAATAATAATAAATTCTGAAGTGAGTTCTTTTAGTGGTCTCATGATGAGTCTTTGTTTTAAACTATTCACAATTTGTCAGCACGTTCAGAGGAGAAGAGATTTTGTCCCCAATGTGAGTAGGCTAATGTTATGAAAGGCTATATTCTAACGTTAGCCTGGAGCTATGTAGCACTAGATTAGGATAATATGGGAAACCACATCATAGTTAGACACAGCTCAAAATAAACTGTAATGAACACCCTGAGATGATCTCGATGTCCATGGAGCTTGTTTGCCTTAGTGAAGGTCATAGCCAAGTTACTTTGGCGCTGACCAGCCTTACATGATCCAGTTTAAATTTATAGGAGCTAGGCTAGTAATTGATTTGAAGCTACAGCACGAGAATGGGAACAAATAGTTTAAGATCTGGCCTAACACAATCTTAAGGTGTAACCAGGCTGTCCTATTTTGTAGAGGGACGGACAACAATGAAGGGGAACTTTTCAAACATAAACACAAATCATGCACAGATCAGGCCCCAGCCCAGATATCAGCAGCCCTGGCAGCTCCCAACCTTGAACTAGCCAGGCAAGTCAGTGTGATCAGACACAAGGACCCAGTCTACCACCACCAGGTCAGAGCATACAGAGGCAGTAAACTACATGCCCAGTTCATTGAAAAGAGTAGCCATTGTCACACTGTAACAAATGTGATTTGGACAGATTAAGCCTCATTTTGATTTTGATTCAGCTTGTAACAATAGATTATGTTGTGTGTGATGATTTTGTTTTCATTAAGGGATGAGAGTGACACAGAAACTTCTGCCTCTGAGGAGGAAGACAGTGAGCCAGAGCTGCAAGGAGGAGATGCCACTGAAACCCCCACATCCACATCAAACACCACATCAAGCACCCAAATAATGACTTACCTATCTATGAACCTATTTAACAGCAGCTGTTCTGATATGATATAGTAAGGCAAATGCAGGTGCTACTAATAGCATTAATTAGGCCAGACCAGGCTGCAGAAAAAAACGCAAGGGGGGGTATTTCATTTTTTCAGGGGGGCAAACTATTTAAACCTACATTTTATTTGCTTCAGGCTGAACAATGGCTCTCTGACCACTCCTACAGTGCTGAGAAATAATTTTCCTTTTACTAAAAAGTGGCAGTTTATCACAAAATCTGAAAAAACAAACAAACAAAATAGTGTAGTGGTATGTCCATTTATTTAACTCAAGCATGTTTTCAAGAAGACCAACAACACCAAACAGCTTTACTTCTACTAGAAACAGAAGCACTGAAGTCAACAGTAACACTGGAGTAAACATTCATGCTAGGAGAGGTAACTACAGCAGCTAGGGAGCACAAGGAGCAGAACGAAGCAGTGTTAGCCTTCAAGAGTAACACTGCTTTGTTTACATGAATGTTTACTCTGTGTTACTGTTGACTTCAGTGCTTACGTTTCCAGTAGAAGTGAATGGCACTGCTTCCTGTTTGCTATCGTTCGCGTCGTCACTTCTTGTCTGCATATTTTTTTGGAAGAAATTACGGATATCCATACCGAACACCACAGCTAACTAGCAATTCTATGAGCAACTGCGACCATGAACGTCAACTCGTCAAGTAATAGCGTACTTTCTAGTGACTCAGTGACCTGCCCCCATCCACCTGTAATTGGCCAGCACGTTGCCTTCGTTCGTTGGTTGGATTGGTTGAATTGTATGATCGACAAACCGAGATAGGAATAATAGAGACTTGGCCACTCCGATGTAAAAAAGCAACCCCCCCCCAAAAAATCAGATTATTAAACAGCTTCCAGCCCAGGGAGGGCACGGCTTACTCTATGGGTGGGCACGGCCCGCCAATGCCCGCCCATGCCGCCGGGACTGCATTAGGCCACCATTCTCCACAAACTGCTATCTAGCCGGAGTTCTAGTTGGCTGCTATCTTCCCTCTTTACATTCAAAATCAAATCAAATCAAATTTTATTTGTATCCCAAAATCACAAAACACATTTGGCCTCTGAGGGCTTTACAGTCTACATTCCAGAGACTAAAGCTACATTTAACTTGCTGATAATAGTGCAAAGCACTGCTTTAGACATGTAAATGTATGGAATGAAGTCATTTGGTAGTTATGGTACAGGTTGACACAACTGTTACACATCAGAATATCTCCAACTTACACACAATGCACTATTATAAAATATTATTTAATTTTAACTGAGTGATTTTCTCTCCTCTTTTGTGTCCTCTCCTCTTTTCCTTCCTTTCTTTTCTCAGTTTAGTTTTTCTATTAACCCTGTCACCTAAAACTCACTTATTCAGCTAATTTGCAGAGGAAATGTGTTAGAGGAACAATGCCAATGATTATGTTTTCAATCAACATCAGGGAATATTTAAATGAAAAAATCAGCAAAGCTGCAAAATGTTCTCACTGTATTTCATTTGTTTTCCTTTGTATTTGTTTCTGGCAACTAAAGCATGATTCATTCTTACGATTCTGTTTGGTTAACTGGAAGCATTGTTAGGGTTAAAGACAGATTAGTCTTGGTTAAATATAAAACTATATTACCTCAAATGCAGATCAAAGATTTAATTGCTAATGTGAACGTACAGATGTACAGACTATCAGGCAGGCTCAGTTCTAAACCAGGAAACTAAATAAGCAAACAAATCCAAAAAGGAGCAAGAAACAAGCCAAGTTCAAACTCAAGTTCAAAGTCCAAGAAAGCCAAGAAGAACAAGAAGAAGAAGTCCAAGTAAAATCATTCATTGTCTCATTCATGGTCTCTATTTCCATGGTTACGCCAACAGTCCTCCTCCTCATACACAAAGCCCTCCTTAACCAGACCCCCGCCTACCTCACTGACTTGCTTTACTGGCACAATCCATCCTGCATCCTCCGTTCATCTGATACAAACCTCCTGACTACAGGTCCTCCAAACTACATCAACACCACCCAAGACCAAGCACCAAACGTGGGGTGACAGAGCCTACTTCATAGCTGCCCTCTCCCTCTGGAAGTCTCTCCCCAAACACATCCAACTGACCGACTTACCCACCTTCAAGTCACTGACAAAAACTCACCTTTTAAAATTGCTTTTAATGTTTAGTTTAGTCTAATGTGTTTTTAGTGTACTGTATGGATGTTTTGTTGTTTGGATGTAATGTAAAGTGTCTTTGAGTACCTAGAAAAGTGCATTTAAAAAATGTATTAAATAATATAAAAAAATTAAATAATATAATAAATTACATTTACAAAAACATTTACTTGACTGTGATTTTAATAACAAAAACAACTTAATATAGGCATTAAATATGTATGAGTATGAAGTGGCAATGCATTAGCACTAAACCACCTCATGGATTTTGGTTAGACTGGACAGCAACCTAATAACAAGACAGCAAATGCATCTAAAAAGCATTAGAGCTGGATTAAAATGTGAAATGCGTTTGAAACACAGTCCAATCTGAAGTTCAAAAGATGTAAATGCATCCATCTCTAAACATGTCAGCTTTACTCCTCACAAGTCTAACTGTGTTAGTAAGAACTCAGTGGAAGTGCCCATTACCATGGTGTGTCCCCTGATGATAACACAGTGGAAGTAAAATTAGCCGTGAGTCTTGAGTCACGTCAGCGAGAACAAAGTGTCTCCAGCGGTTTGTAGCATTTATCTGATCCCTGATCAGCAACTTTGTCATCTGTGCAGGTGAAAGAGAGCATGATGTCCACATTTCTGTGGCAGCCAACAATTGTTTGTAGTTGTCCAGTTTTAAAGTGCAGTCATTGTTCTTCTGATGTTGTTACCACCACCCTCTGGACTGGAATAGTCTTATTTTATGTTTTATATACACTTCATTAAACCTGCTACTGTAGGAGAAATTCAAGATTTGCATGTAGAATGTACAAAGAGGGATTGTAATCAGATTTGTGATGAGCATAACAAATATTGTATTAGTGTAATAAATAGCTTCTGGATTTTATGCAGGTGTGACACACTTGAGATAACAAAGTACAAATGAGACCTTGGTTAGCGTTGGGGAGAGACTGTGGTCATGGTTGAAAGCAACATGAAACAAACTGAAGTTTCCACCAACAAAGTCAGATGCTTTGTTGACACATCCATCCACTGTGACTTCCTGCAAGGCTCTGTGGATCAGTCTCACACATGTTCATGAGGATAACACCCAAACCCCACCGGGCCTGTCCGCAGCGCGTCATCGTGGGTAATATACAGCCATTCTAGTCAATGTATCAATACCCAGCGGCTCTGCTGTGGTCCGTTTCAGACGCGTCCCAGAAACGTCTCTACACTCAGCTACGTGTGAATTACGCATCTGTTCTATTTTTGACGCTTGACGCGAGCAGCATGCGTCAATTTACACAGAGCACCTCGAGCGGGCGGAAACCAGGCACAGATAAAGCAAAGAGAATCTGGTGGATTTTCAAAATAAAATACCCCATGCAAACTGTCGGTTGTAAAAACAGACAAAAGAGAAACTAATTAACTATGTAGCATATTTACACATGCAGAAGCATGTTTAGAAGAACATACACCGGGAAAATGGCCAAATCTGAGCAAGTAAACAGAGTCTGCTCGGTAAACGCTCGCTTTTGAAACGCTCCTGGTGGAGGACGGACCAAATACGCGATGCTCACGCCACGGACGGACATAGTGGGGTTCCGGTGTAAGAGCGGCTGTGGCTCAGGAGGTACAGTCTAATCAGATGATCAACGCTTCGATCACCAGCTCTTCCAGTCTGCATGTTGAAGTATCCTTGGGCAAGATATTTAACCTCAAATTGCTCCAGAAGTCTGCACCGTTGGTGTATGAATGTGTGTGAATTGGTGAAAGAGATATGTAGTGTAAAAGCACTTTGAGTGGTCAGAAGACAAGAAAGGTGTTATATAAGTAAATAAGTGTAAGTACAGTCCATTTACCATAAGTCTGTGAATTGTAATGACCATGAAACTTTTCTCAACTGCCACCAGGGTCACACAACAGCAGACATTTCATACAGTTAATTCTCATCTGAATGTTTAATTGGAAAAGTCCCATTATCAGTGATGATAAACAGGATGTCTGAGTAGAAGTCACCAGCAGAACCAGAATCTGTCATATTTATTACCTCATGATTGGATGACCTTGCTCTTGTTTGTGGCTCAGTAAAATCTCAGGAAGTGAAATGAAAGGCAGTGGTCGGTGGCTGCAGAGGACAAAGCAGACAAATAGAGACAGATGAGTGCTGGTCGGGTCTCAGTGTCACCTCATTACTCTGATGGCTTTCACATTATTCCACTGTCATATCCATGCCGGAAATTCACACGCTGCATCATTCGCCTTGGACTCACTGATCATCTCCATTCATCAGCATACTGATGAAAAAACGGGATGACAAAACACTGATGAAAAATGTGCGTAAACAACCAGTTTTCTGTCAACTTGGATCCACAACATGAATTCTGCAACATACAGTTTGTGAAGATACGTGACAAATGATGGTGGTAAACAACAACACAGAAGCTCTGATCCATGACTAAATTCACCTCATTGATCCCTGAGCTATTTCTCACTAGAGGAACTTAATGGTTTATGACCTAGAGATTACCATAACCTGTAAAAACTAAAAGGCTATAAAGTCCAGCCTGTCTTGTTTTAAGGTGACACTGGGACCAATTGTATCATTTCAAAGCACTGTTTGGTAGGAGAGTGTCGAGGAAACAACAATGGACAAAATGGCACACTAAGGATAACACTCTATGCAGCACTTGTCACATGTCAGAAACTGACATACTGTAGATTACAGCCAAACCTTGTAATGACAGCTATGGCATCCATCATGTGATGCACACTAGACCAAAAATACTTCTCCCATAATTACTGGCATGAAAATTATGTACTACTCTTTCTCAAATTATATGTGACCAAAATGATTCAATTCATAATGCTCAGGAAAAAATGTATTGAACTCTATCTGCCCCACACACCACTGCACACAAAATGTGTTTTTGCTTGTTTAAAGATTACACAAATGAACATCAAGCCATCATCGGAGCAGCCAGTCAGTCACTTAGAAAGAAGGTGTGAGTCCTTTTCTCCATCATCTCCAGCCCTCCTTAGATACATAGTACATACTGTACAGTACACACACACACACACACACACACACAGTCTGATGTCCTTATCTATTGGATATGACTGAACTTATGTCTCACAGGTGACCAGTGCTTTCTAATCCTCACAGGTTTACCTCAGACACTACATTGCAAGCCAAAGCCCAAACTAATGCTGGCCCGACAACATGCACACCTCTGATTCAGCTGAAAACAGATGTTACACTCACACACGTTTGTGACACACACAGTGGGGCTTGGGAACTGCTCACTGAGAATAAAAACAAACAAAAAAAAGTTCACCACAAAAGTATAAGCTCAAGAGTGATCAGCTGTTCCCCACTCACTGCATGCATCACTGTCTGGAGTCCTGAGAGGAGCATTTAGTGCTCCATTAAAGCCACTTTGCTGGAAGTGTGGCTAGTGCGAAGGAGGCTAATGAATTAGCATGTTGCATTCTGCCCTCTCAGGCTTGGAGCTAGGATTGAGTCTGTACAGTATACCACACTGTATGACTTAAATGGACCACAGGACCCTGGACCCTGCACTGAAGTCATGGATTTGTTTGAACTGTTTGATCTGTATAGTCATTTCATTATCCTTCTTTAGAAACACAATATACAAACACCTTAAAAGATGCAAAAAGTACAGTCAATGAACCATTCGGCAAAAACCTGTCCTTTACCAAACTCTTTAAAAATGAATAACACTAATATATAATAAATAAAACCTTCTGCATCCACTGCATGTTCAGCAAATCATTCCTAGACTTATTATTCCTATATCCTAGATATTATTGTGAACATTGCTGTAATATTGATGGCACTGTTGTCTCACATCTCTCACTCATACGGTAAGAATAAATACAGTACAGACACAATGAAGAGTGTTCATATTAGCTCACTGTCAGATTGACATGATGGTGCAGCACCTGGGTGTTGGTTTATTGCAGAGCAAACATTTTCTTTACTTGGGGGTTTGGATGACAGTAGCTCTGGAAATGAAGACAAATCTGAGGCTGATGATGAGTGATGTGTTTTTGTGCCGTTTGTAAATCAAATCATTTAAAAGCAGAACTGGGACATGACAATCACAAAGGTAGATCAGAAAACACAAGCTTTGAATTGGTTAAGATACAGTGACTGCTTCAAACATGATAATTTTTCTACCAAATTTCCAACTGAAATCAGAAGATCTCCAAAGAATTTCACTGTCCTGGAAAACCTTTGCTTTTCTGACCTCTTCTTTCTGACCTTCCTGTATGTTTTACCTGCTCCATTCCTACTGACCTGTGGATTCTTGGCTACAGTACATCTGATTGGTCTTGTTTCCTTTGATTGTAAGTCTTTGTATCATAAAATCACTGAACTGTAACTGTCTGCCTGGTTGTCTACTTTAAGGTGCTTTTCCTCTCTGCCTTGTACACATACCCTGATAGCATCTAACCACAGGGAGCTGGAGACTTAATCTGTCTGAATTATATTCTAATGCTGCTTATCTGATGAAGAGTGGCAGTCTCAGGAGAGTTTGGGATAATCGTAGAGTGTATTTTTAGAAACAGAACACGTTTCAGGTTTTATCAATCGAGAGCAAAGTCCATCCATTTTAGATTGTTTCAGTGACAAAAGTAACTACAAAATAAATTACACCTAAAGTTTTAGTAAAAATTCAGTTAGTAAGTTATTCAAAGCCTTAATAATTGTACTAAAGCCATTCACGCATACAAGCACAGATTTTTGGTTGCTGTGGTGGGTGTTTGGGGGTGTAATGCTTGAATTATTACAGTGAGTATGCTGAAACAAATGGTATCTCTGGCAATTTGGAGTTTAATTCTTAACGAGTACAATAGGTTGCCTCCATTTTAACTGAGTGTGGCCTAAAGCTTGAATAAAATTGCATCTGATTGAGTGTGGAGAACTGCCAAGGTAGCAGACTTAGTAAGTGGAAAATGTGCTTACCCTGCTAATTAATCCACATAATACAGATGGCTTTATATGGGCTGGAAAAGTATAGTTTCTGTCAGTAAGTCTGGTCTATATTGCAGCCATATAATAATGGCATAATAATGGTTTTTACCCCTATCAGCAGGACAGCATTTGTCAGCATATTTCAAATTAATGTTGGAAAGAGATTCATCTTAGTGTGTTGATATACTACTACAATGGTTAAGCTTTGGTTAGATTCAACTCACTTAGAATGAGGTGTCAGTCACAAGGTAGCCACGCCCTCTATTTTACTCTAAAGGGGAACATATACATACATTGTCTGTAACAGCTCATCACAGGACACACAGACAAACAACCATTCACACTCATATTCATACCTACAGACAGAGTCACCAGTCATGTGCATGTCTTTGGACTGTGGGAGGAAGCTGGAGTACCCGGAGAGAACCCACACAGACACGGGAGAACATGCGAACTCCTCAAAGAAAGAACCAGCCGAGGTTCAAACCAGGAACCTTCTTGCTGTGAGGTGACTGTGCTAACCTCTGCACCACCGCGCCGCCCTAAATCGGATCATAATTTACTAAATGCACGTCATGCTGTATTGATATTGAGACCATAACTAAAGGAAATCATTTAGTGAGGTCATGAATCAATGGGAGAAGTCTTTATGCCAACACTCTTTTCTTCTGAAGCTCCCTCCTTCACATCAGCCTCCTGATGTGAAACTAAGTAATTTGGTATTGTGAATTTCAAGTAGCCCTCAACCCTCCAAGGACAGCCGGAGCAAGTGAACACAGATGTTGACTTAGAGGAAAATTACAGAGATATGATTTTGAACTTTGCACATTTCCCATAAATGTAGCCACTGTGGCTCTGTGAAAATGACTGTTTTCATGAAGTCAGTGGTAACTGATGGTAACCAAGATCATGCCCAGACTGTGATGATGACAGTGATTGTGTGATTGTACCAGGTGAAGCAACAGAACATCACATGCACACAGATGGTACAGGCAGTAGAATACCTGATATTCACCATGACACAATGAAACTATAAAACAAAACCTACCGCTGTGAAAAGTCAATGTTTGCATTCTGTAACAACCAGCATGGTAGGAGAGAAAACAGCTCCCCATGCTAACAAGTGTGACAAAACAGAGCGAGTCAGAGAAAAAACAGAGACATCCACAGATAGAAATAAATGAAAGTAAATGTAAATGTAACAAAATGTAGCCTAACCATGTCATATATGCTACTTTAGTCCACCATGAGACCAAGCTATTATTGGACCACTGTGGTGCAAAACAAGAGCACTGTGCTGCAAAACTTTATAAAGTGTGTTTGCACTGCAATAACTTGCCAATCAAACTTGGCAGGGTAGATAGACAGTTGCAAGTGATGCACACTGCATGGTGTATAATTGGCTGCATCCATTTGCCCACCTGGGTGGGTGAGTAGCGACCTTGAGCCATTATGGCTAACTACATGAGGAGCCGGTTGAGGAGTCCTTGTGAGAACATTCTTGCATTCTGTGAGCTGATATAAGTCCTTTGAATCACCCTCTGAGTTGCTGGTGAATATGTTCTATCAGACTCTGAATTTGTGGAAGATGCAGCCTTTTGATTCATCACTCATTTTGCATCTGTCATGTTAACATCACTGAAGCAGAAGGCATACAAATCAGAGTCTCGCTGACTCTGCTTGCCAACAGCCATCTAGACAATTAACAGAATGGTCTTAAATACCTTAAAACACTTCAGTGTTAAACAAACTTCCCCTCCTGTTTGTGAATGTTAGAGATGAGCAAGCAGATGCTAGACCTGTAACAACAAAGCAGCTTCAGCCTTCACACATGCAGCAAAGCTACTTGGTTAGGTTTTCAGAGAAAAGAGAGGCAGAAAACCTTTCTGCCAGAAAGCCCTGAAGGCAAACTTCTCCCACGTGCTCAGCCTGCCAGCGCAGCCAGTTATAAGAGGCAGCATCAAAGACACAGCAGAACAACACTTCAATAGTGCTTTGATATCATAATTTGAAACACTGAAATTTGACCAGAGTTCATCAGGAGAGTTTAACCAAACATGGATCAAACATGGAAAGTGTTTTAATGTTTTGTGTGGAGCTCTTATTAGCACTTTGCTGTATTCCAGAGAGACGGATTAGCATGTTAACTAGGCCTTTTAAGACCACATTTAAGAGAAATACTGACTCTGGGTTCAAGAACAGGACTCACCGGATTAAGATTCAGATGATTAAAATTTTTGAGAAGAGAAAGGTTTGAAAACTTTAAATGTTGAAAATAACGAGCCATACAGAAAGTGTGCATGTACTGTGAATACTGAGAGTCTGTGTGTGGAATTCAGGTCCAGAGCTGGTGCTGTCCAAGTCTAGGTTCAAGTCCTACCCGACAGAGGTGCTACGCCTGTAAAAGCACAAGTTAGGTCCTGTGTGCCATATACATTATTAGTTAGATTGTGTGTTCGTGTGTCAGAGAGACAGAGATGACGTAATATGCAGGTATAGTAGGAAATGAGACTGTGTGAAGGGCAGGAAGCGAGTTAGAGTAGAGGAGGAAACAATCATTACTGTGAGTAAATCTAGGTGACTCAGGGGTAAACGGGGGGCTGACAGTGAGGGGAGGGCGGGAAGTCAAAGCCAGTTTGGCTCCAGAGAGCACCAGCACAGCTGGAGAGGAAGCAGCTGATCCACACTGCCATTACTCTGCTGTCAGTACACAGGTCTGAATGATGTTACAACTACCTATATGTATTTACATTATGCAAATACCAAGTACATTACATAAGCAACTGCTACAATGTCACAGGAAAACAAGGATAGTAAGGCTATTACTTCTTCAGTTCAACTTGTTCTGTAAGAAGTTTCAGGTTCAGCTGGGGAGCACGTAACTGTCCTTGAAAGAGATTAAATAGTATATATGAATAGTTACCACCGCCTGTAAATCATGCCTTAGCTGACCCTCAGTGATTTAATGTTACACTTTGCTGCAGTGATGTAAAGGTGTACTCCTTGGTGTGTCAGCAAACTGTAACATCACTGTTGGATGTGGTTCCAGGTCAATGGGGCACACTCCTCACCACATCTGAGCAATGGCCATCACTGATGCTGGCAAAGTGTGCAGCTGTCACTCCATCAGTCCACTGCAGCTTCTTTTAAACTTTGCAACAAATGTTAAACAAATCCATTCTTTAATGTCCCTAACCTTAACCGAGTAGTTTTGTTTGCACCTAACCAATGGGATGCTAGTAGGCTGAGGGTAGAAGTTCTTTTGAGTCTTCTGGTTCTGACCTGGTGTATCCGGAACCTTCTTCCAGATTGCAGCAGGGAGAAAAGGCTGTTATCCAGGTGGTTGGGGGCAGCTGTGGCTCAGGAGGTAGAGCGGGTTGTCCACTAATGAGGCGATTGTTGGTTTGAACCCCGGCTCTGCATGTCAAAGTGTCCCTGGGAAAGATACTGAACCCTTGCTCCTGAAAAGCTGTTCCATCAGTGTGTTCCTTTCTGATGAGTAGCAACTAACACGGCAACCAATGCTGTCAGCATATGAATATGTCCATGAATGGGTGGAGGTGAGATAATAGGTTCAGTCCATTTACCATCCTTAATGATTCTACAAGCCTGTGATATAAATATCCTATAGGCAAGGTGGAGCACCATATATTATGTTCAGCCCTGGGCTGTGTCTGCTCACCCTCACTACCTGGTGTCTGCCTGTCAGGAAGTCAAGGATCCACATGCATAGTCCCACGTCCTTGAACTTTGCTTGAGTTCAGATGGAGTTGGGCAGATGGCAGCAGTGTGTATGGCACTGTGTGGATATTTTGTTAATTGTAATTTAAAGGCACAGAGATACAGTGATCAGAGATGTAACTTTCTAGATCTATTTGTGTCATTCGTCCACCACCATTGCCTCATGTTGCAACATGACAATACGCAGCCTTGTGTTGCGATCTGTACATAATTCCTGGAGGCTGAAATCTCAGTTCTTGCATGGTCTGCAGACTCACCATAGAGCATGCTTGGGATGCTCTGGATCAGCATCTGCGACAGCATGTTTCAATTCCAATATCCATGCGAATATCCAGCAACTTGGCACTGCCATTGAAATGGAGTGGTCCAACAGTCCACGGACCACAATCAATAACCTGATCAACTCTATGCAAAGAAGATGTGTCGCGCTATGTGAGACAATTGGTGCCTCCTCACCACACCAAATCAGCATGTCAATGTCAGGTAGATGGATTATCAAATGGATAGGTAAAGGAGAAGTGCTCATTTCATCAACAGAAAATAAGAGAGATAAACCTTTTGTGCCTATAGAAGAGGTCTAGTTTGTTTTCCTTCAACTTGAAGCAAAACAAAAGTGTTGCATTTTGTTGTGTGTGTGTTGGAAATCAGCAGATTCTCTATAAATGATGAAATATGCATTGCATGTTTGCCAACCCTTTTGATTTTCCTGCTCCTCTCTCTGCTGTTCTCCTGGAATTTCAATTCCCAATTTATTTATTTATTTTTTTTTTACACCCACATGATGAAATATCAAAATCTGCCCATCGACCATATTTATTAAAAATAGTTTCACTGCTGTTTATGAAACACTAAGTGTTTTTTAAATGATGTAATTATTCCACATACTGTAAGTACAGACACTCAGAGAGGCAGGAGAGAATCACACAGTGATGGTGATGATCCTTTTAACTTCATTTTGCAGGCAAAGCAACACAACACTCATCCAGGAAAACAAATTCATAAAAATCAGCTATATATATATATATATATATATATATATATATATATATATAATATATATATATATATACATGATGTGATCAGAAAACAGCAGAAGAGCAGAAGCACTTGACGTGAAAATCCAGGCTACTGCTCGGGTGACAAATCTCCAGCACTTAGTGGTGTTTTCGTTTCCTGTGTGTCCCTCCCCAGCTTCAGTCCTACACCTGCTTTCACTGTTGCTGGAACCGCTACCCTGTGGCCATTCATTCATCTAGTTAAGGATAACCTGACTCTGCTGCCTTTTTGTAATACTTCTCAAAGTGAGTATGTTGACAGTGAAGACTGAGTTGTGTTTGATCATTACATTGATGACGCCCAGGCATACAGACAGCGCTTGCTGGGTGTTACATCATATGAGAAAAGTTCTGACCCATGGCAGAGCTGCTGCAGTCAGACATATAGACACATGCAGGAATGCTTTATGATCTGGGTTGAGACTTTTTCTTTTTTTTTCTTCTTGCCAGTTTGAGAAACTATTGTACCCGGGATAGAATCCGCATCAACACTGTTTCTGTCACTGGAGAAAAAGTCCAAACTATTTACAACCAGCTTTGAAGTTTACGGGGTTAAAGTATTTCATGCTCAAATGATTTAATGATTCAGGCTGTGTCAGAAATTGTTTTTCAGAATCAAAAGGTCAGGGTTTGGCAACTAAAGTGTCCAAGTTTGTCTCCTATGTATGTTAAGAGTATGCTCATCAGGTTGCCAGATCAGCTGAACTTTGCACACCTTTTCTTAGCATGCATAAGCAACCTGCACTCATAGGCAGTGGCTGCACCCAACTCACCCCACTGATATGTTGACTACATGAATGAAGGTAGACACAGGTCAGAACCCAAACATAACTTATGAAAGATGGCACGTCTCCGGTTATAGTTTTGTGGCACTTCATCAACCTGAATATAAATGTTAATACTTGTAGTAGGAAATGAATGTGGTATTGATTTTATCATGATGGTTGATGTTAGCTAATCTTTTTGTTTTCTTTTTTACCCAATTTCTACATTGAGAGTTACTGTGATTCACAACTGGATCTTGTCCAGTACAACTACAGATACACTGGAGCTTTTTCCACACAGTTTGAACCTACTGGTCAGGAAATTGAACCCAATGACCTTTGAATCATGAGCTGTTTCTAACCTCTTTTAAAAATCTGTGTGAAGTCTCCTCTGTCTCTCTCTGAGTGTCTCAGTATGTCATGTACCTCAATGAAACAATGCGCTGTCTGGAATATTTGAAAGCACACCCTGCAGTGGGTGGCTACATCTGCCCAGGGAAGTACCGTTACTGACACACATAAACTTCAGATCTCTTTCAAAATAAATCCACTTCTTCTTTCATCTCTTGTATTTGGATGTTTAAATAAAGCAACTGAGTGTAACAAGAATAATAACTAGCATACAGAGAAGCACAGATGCTAACGTAAGTTGAAGGCTTTTATACTGTTGTGGGTTAGGGAGGCGGGTAGGAGGACTAAAGTGCCAAAATTAAATAAATAACACACTATTAAACAATTACTTAAAATGTCATTAATTAATAAAAACAAATAAATGAATACATAAGTGTCACAAATGTGTCATTAAAATACCAATTCACTTTATGTAAAAACAACAAAAACAAACAAACAAAAACATATATAATTATTTCACTATTTCCATTTCATGATTTACATTTACATTGTTGCAAACTTGCCCATCAAAGTTGGTAAGCAGATCCTAACACCTGATTGGTTACCCAATGCATCAAGTCAAGGCAAATCAATTCCAGATAATGGATTCCTGCAGAGCTAGTGAACACATTCTAATACACTGAATGGCGCTATTCACCGCACGCTGGTTTAGATACTTTATTAAACCAAACTTTAGGTGCCAACGCTAAAAATCAGGAAAGACTCTGTCCTGCTAACCCCAAATGTTGAGACTGCATGCAGGACAAAATGTGTAGAAGGCTCAGAGCTGCTGGAGAGAAGCAGCTAATTTTGATTGAGGAAGCTCTTGAGCAGAACTCCTCTAGCTCTGGCAGCTCAAGGCGCAGACACCTGTTGCTCCATCAATGCACACCTGTCCAAGGTAAGCTAAGTAATTTCATGTTAGCTAGGTGTGCTACTAATCACAGCAAGGGCTGGCTTCATGAAGATCCTCCATTTTCTATCCAGGCACTCTACTTCAGACCAAAGCAATGGATCAGACTGAGTAGTCGTAGCCCCACCACTGAAGCACTGTAACACAGGACCATGAAATGTAAATGTAAACCATGAAATGGAAATAGTGAAATACTTATATGTATTTTTTTTTTTTTTTTTTACATAAAATTAATCCATATTTTAATGAATTAATGACACATTTAATAACACATTTATGTATTTAATTCCAATTTTAATTAACACATGATACATTTAAGTAATGATATGATATTCATTAATTTAATTTTGGCACTTCTAGTCCTCCACAGGCAGGGGGTTCATGCTCATTATGTCATTTCTTTTTTAATGTATTTTGAAAGAAATCAGAATTGCCTTTACACAGACTTTAGCTTTTCTAACCACTTTGTGCTGTAAGAGTAGCCAGTCAGTCACAATCACAGTTACAGGTAACTGTTGCTGGTGCTAATTGAATGGCTAAAGCCATAGCACCCACTCATGCTGTGGTTGCAAACAGTGGCTATAGCCAAGGTTGTGTGTGTCATATTAAGTGGGTAGCTTCCAAAGTTCTCTTTTTTTTATTAGAACAAGATTGGTATCCCCACAGAGACTCCATGCTGAGCTGCACAGCAGGAAGATTGGTATGCACTGGAGGCTTTGTGTTGAAATCTGTTTTTCCTTCAATAGTGTTTTCCTGTGTGCTCCCTGTGTAATACCCTATGGCTGAGATTAGGTTTCACTTGGAACTTTCCCACAGAAGAAAGAGTATCCAGACTCATGCAGAATCAAATTTGTCTATCTCACGCCCTCCAATGTGGTGGAAACACAAACAGGGATGTATTAAGGGGACTTGTACTCCCATTTTGGTTCCTTTAGTTCCATCATTTCCAGGAGTTTTGGTCCAAAAGGGAACAACAGGAACACCTTTTGGAAAACATTTTTGGCACAGAATAAAAGTGTCTCTCAATGTACACAGTGTAGCTGCTGTTCTAATGAATCGATGCAGACTCAATATGCAACACTGTTTTCAGGAGACCAGAATCAGTTAAAACAGTTAATTAAAATAGGTGGAGTTACAGAATCTGTGGGGTGTACAGAGACGTGCTGGAAGTGGAGAGGATGATGAGACTGGGCTGGATGTGGCATCAGTTGCAACTTGGGAGACTGAACGATCCGGTGGCATAATCGAGCTGGTTCTTATATGCTGGTTAGATGATGATATGATTGGTGGCAGGTGGGTCAAGTGGTGAATTGGCAGGAAATTGGAAGCCACGTCCAGTGACTCCCACAGACAGAACAGAGATGACACAGAGGGGAGGCAAAACAACAAGAAAACAGTGGGAAGGGAAGAAGCAAAGCCTGTCTTAACAGCTGCACAATGAAGGAATTATTGTACAGCATGTATTGAGGAGAAAGGATTACAGTGACTCATAACACTTCAAGAGCTGCATATTAATTTAGTATTGCGCCAAATCTGTCGACTATCTTTAGTTGCCTGAAACTAAACGCACAAATGCAAATATGATCACTGGTCCATCTATTGCATAGGCTGTCTTCAGTAGTGGTGGTGGTCTGGGAAGGTGATAAGAACATTAACCTTTGAAATCTTTTTAATTCATTCAGATCATTTTAGAGTTTCATGCTGGTTACTGTTGATGTTGACACTGAACAGCTCACTCTAAACATTGCAATTACAGAGACGGTATCCACAGGCTGAAACTGCCCCCCTCTGACAAATATGATGAAGAAATTAAACAACAACTGTGCAGACACAAATGTGATGCAGCTGTAAAATCGTGTCTTGTCAACCCTTACACACCTCACAACTAATTGCCGTGGTTCCATTAAATAGCAGAAACACATGAGGATAGAGAGGATTTGCACTGAGGACAATTCAAAGTCCTTTCCAATATTTACTGTTGCACTGGGACTTCATAAGCAGGTGATGAAAGTAATTAGCTATAATGAAGATAAAGTAGGTCCGACATGCCACCATCTAATAAAGTCAGTCATTTCAAAGCAACATGAACATTGTGGGGGCTTCTTTAATGTTCAAATGTTCCCTGGTCCAATTGTCAGAAGTTTGAAAGTGACTGTGTGCTGACTCCATTGATGTGTAAAAACCCTGGAGGCTTCTGGGAGCGTTTTCTTGCTAATCCTGTGTTTTTAAAACTAGCTTGAGTGTAGCTGCCATTAAGTTGGATATGGAGGAAACAGCGAAATCAATAGCCTGTTTTTACCTTACTATGGCAGAAAATAAAATCTGATCACTGAAAGCAACGATTTAGCAGTGGAAAGTAACATTACTAATTGAATACATAATGAATTGTCTCATGTCTGTTTCAACCTGTTGTTACTTTTCTCCCTCAGCACGCCTAAATAACTTGCTTTGTTGAGTTTTTGTGAGTATTGATCTCCAGATCAGGGACATTTTATTTATTTATTTGTTTATTCTCACTGGAGGCTTCTATTCACAGACACAAGTCAATAACAGCCATTTACAGGTTTATACCTCCACCGTGAAACCCAAAGAGCACTGTCTAAAACCTGGAATTAGGCATGGTTAAGACTTGGCATCAATCAGTCACAGGTGAAACTTATCTAAATAAATGTTGAAGGGTTTTTTGTAGGCAAAGTTTTTTCCTCACTTGAACTGAGGATCTAAGGACAGAGTGTCACTCCTGTACAGATTGTAAAGCCTCTGAGGAAAATGTATTTTTGAATTTGGGCTATACAAATAAACTTTGATTTGATTTGGATTTGATTTGAAATGTGGAGAGAAAGGAGCTCTGTGGTATTTCTCTTCACTCACTGATACAGGAGAATATGAAGCTCCAGCTACTGTCAGCAGCAGTGAGTACAAACTGATTGACTTTCATCTTTAAGTCATTTAACCTCAGAACATAGTTCTGAATTTCTAATTTACTGGACACAGCATCAAAGATCAAAAAGCAGAATGTCATTAATCAAGGTCAGAGATCGAGAACAGTAGCCTCTTATTCTCTTTGTTGCCATCTATTTTTCACAGACACGCAGTCACTCTGGCTTCTAGTTCCAGAACACAAATCAGCCAACAACTTTGTCTTTTTCAGGGGTTTCACGTTTCCTCCATAAACTGGCACTCCTTCCATAAATACTGTAATCATCACCATTGCCATGATTTGAGTCTGTTATGGATACTGTACACTAATATTTTGAAGGCAACTTACTGAGACAACAAAACACAGTTTGGCATCCGAGCAGAAGTGTGTATATATATATATATATATATATATAGTATGAGCAAAAATATATACAATAAGCAAAGTTGGTTAGTAGCTTATTATTATTATTTGAAAGTGCTCACGACATCGAGGCAACTACCCCATAGCTATGGGGCAACTATTAATCTTCTCACATGGCAGTTTTATTATTATTAGTGCCGAGTGCCTACGACACTCCAGGCAACGGCTAATCTTCTGGGCGTGTTTCATGGCAGTTTTATTATTATTATTATTAGTGAGTGCCTGGATGACACGAGGCACCTACTCCCATAGCGCTAGAAAGCCGTAGGCACCAGGCAACTATTAATCTTCGCGTGTTTCATGGCAGTTTTATTATTATTATTATTATTATTATTATTAGTGCCGAAAGTGCCTACGCATACACGAGGCAACTACTAATCTTCTGCGTGTTTCATGGAAGTTTTATTAGTGCCAAGTGCCTACGACACGAGGCAACTATTAATCTTCTGCGTGTTTCATGGCAGTTTTATTATTATTAATGCTTTGTGCGCCTACGACACGAGGCAACTATTAATCTCTCTGTGGATTTCATGGCAGTTTTATTATTATTATAAATGAGTGCTCACGACACGCAGGCACCTACTCCCGAAAGCCAGATAGGTGTTCAAAACAGGCACGAGGCAAACTATTAATCTTCTGTGGATTTCTAAGTGGCAGTTTAGATGATAGTGCCGAGTGCCCACGCATTACCAGGCACGGCAACTATTAATCTTCTGTGGATTTCATGGCAGTTTTATTATTATTAGTGCCGAGTGCCTACGACACGAGGCAACTATTAATCTGACGCGCTAGCCACTAACTGACAGACAGTAACAGAGACACAGACAAGCACACGTGCAGAGACAGACAAGACAAACACACCACACACACACCTAACAACTTACACAACTTCTACTACAGAGTTTTGTAGACATTACTACTACACTGATCTTCTACAAACCTTTAGTAAAGACATGCACTGCTGATTTGCAGCTAATCCTAGAATTAGTGGCTAGCGCAAGAAGGCCAGCTGCCTGCGTGTGTAAATAAACATGTTAAATATTACTTTATTTGAGTGCTTTTTCAATAAAGACCCCGCAACAGTCCACTGCACTTCAAAATTTCAAGGAATTTTCTAGTTATTATTATTCATTTTCCACTTTTTCACGAAGAATGCGTCTGAACCGCCAGTGAGGACCCCCAACAACACATCAAAACGTGTTTTCAATTCCTAATCCAATGCTTGTAAATGTGGTAAGAATTCGCGAAAAATTCATAATAACTTCGCGAAAAACTGCTAAAAATTTCTATAGGAATGAATGGAAACCCCAAAAAAAAATATTTCAACAGACATTAAAAATGAACTGCTCTGGCATACTTTCACCGAGAGACTTCATTTTAAACTTTAAAATGGAGGTACTTCATGCCTCTTCATTTATTCACGTCACTTATCGACACCTTTTACTGTTTTTAAACTATCGAGGTTCAAAGTTGAGAAGGTTTTTGCTCAATTTCTGGGTTTATAATGGGTGTGTATTGGCGCTGAATGTTTGTGCTAGAGGATGAAGATCATCAGCTGTGAGTGACGAGGGAGAAAAAAATCTGTCAAAAATAAAACGGAAACTGCCCGTGGTCGCAAAATTTCACACTACAGACATAATTTTATAGATAGAAACAGAGGGAAAATATGTCTTCTCACTCAGATTCGCCTGCTAAAGGTCAGTATTATAGTTTTGGCGTCAGACACAAAGATCTGCCACCAACACCCATCCACATCTCCATAGACTCCCATGTTAAAAAGTGGGGATTTGGAGGAAAGCAGAAGTAACTCTTTTCTTTGAACTTGATTTAATAGGTCACATTTCTCATTTTACACACAAACTGTATATCCAAACGCCCGAAGGCCTCAAGATGCCCAAAATTACAAGGTGGCTACCTATTTAGAAACACGGTTTTCACCACAAATCCTTCCTGTTCGAGGCATGGTCTCAGCATTTTCTCTCTCCCCTGTCTTCCAACTCGACATTCAAACAGGTGCAGTAACTGCCCGGGCGCGGCCATTTAGCAGTTAATGGCAGTTAATTTGAGCTCTCTGTCTAAAATAATAGAGAGGACAGCAGCGAGCTAGCGCTAAGAAGGCCAGCCACTAACTGAAGGTGATGAGAATAAGAGTGTTATTTAGCCAGAGTTAGCACATGTTAGCTATTAGCTCGTGTTAGCATCGCTTGCTCAGTTACATCGCCGCTTAGCTCCCGCCATCGCCGCTGTTCTCGCTTAGCATCGCCATTGCTCCCGCTTAGCACGTCGCTTAGCTCGGGCGTTAGCATCGCCGCTTGGCTCGCGTTAGCACGCCGCTTGCTCCCGCTAGCACGCTGCTAGCATGCTTGGTTAACTCCGGCCAGCTTTCCAGGCTAGCACTTAGCTACTTGTATGTTAATGTTAACTGCTAATGTTGACCAAGATACTGGTTTAGGTTGCTATGTTTACTGCAATTTATTACTTTAAATTCATAAGAAAACATTTGATAAATATATATTAAGAGTTAATAGTTTGTTTTTGCAAAGACAAAAATATAAGTTACAATTTCATTAATAGAATTACATAACCTGTTATATTTGGTTTACTCATTTCAGGTTTATGACCTGTGGTCGCCTGTGGTCATTTACAATAAAAATAAAAGAAGACCAAGGATAAAACACGAAAGTTATTGCTTCAGTGTGCTTCCTGTTGCTTCCTTTTTGGAGGGCTGAATTTAAAAAAATCCGAACAGTTTGTGGCTTAAATCTGCTGTTGCTATGCCTATGATGTGACATATATCAGTCATCTAATTTGACAGTGAATCCAGCAGGACTGTGTTAAATCACAACATAATTTGTAGCCACTAAAAATTAAAGATATGCTAATTGCTAACATTAGCGCTATTTTAGCAGTTATTGGCACTGAATTTTGAACTCTGTCTGTCTAAATGATGAACAGAGACAGCAGAGGAGCTGGGGCGCTACTAGCCACTCAACTGACAGACAATAACACAGGCAGCTCAAGCAAGACATTTTCTGTAGTGACTGTCAATCTGCTTTGTTTGTGCTTAAATCTGTTGACAGGATCCAGCAGGACTGTGTTAAATCACAACATAATTTCTAGCCACTAAATATTAAAGACATGCTAATTGCTAACATTGGGCGGCCATTTTAGCAGTTATTGACAGTTAATTTGAACTTGTCTGTGTAAATGACAGACAGAGACAGCAGAGCAGCCACACAAAGACCAGCCACCAATTTCTAGCCAAACAGATAAAATTAAAGACATGCTAATTTCACTACGCTAGCCACTAACTGACAGACAGTAATAACAGAGACAGACAAGCACACGCAGAGACAGACGACAGGACAAACACACTACACACACACACACACACTCCTACAACTTACACAAACTTTGGTACCAGAGTTTTGTAGGACACACACTACACTGACCTTCTACAAACTCAGTAAAGATACGCTAATTGCTAACATTTGCAGCCAACTTAGATTCAGGCTAGCAAGTAGCGCTAGCTGCTCAAGTGTGTGTAAATAAACATGTTAAATATTACTATTTGAGGTGTGTTTAACAAAGACTCCCAAGTAACAGTCCACTGCACTTCAAAATCTCCATGGGATGAAAGAGAAGCCAGTGCTCATTTATTATCGAGGCACCTACTCCCATAGCTATGGATTGTGCCGTAGGCACGAGGCAACTATTAATCTTCTGTGGATTTCATGGCAGTTTTATTATTATTAGTTATTATTCATTTTCCGCCTCTTTTCGCCAAGAATGCGGTTCCGAACCGCCAGAGGACCCCCAACAAATAATATATCAAACGTGTGTTTTCACCCCGGATCCAATGCTTGTAATGTGTAAGAAATTGGCGGTACCATGAATAATCTCACAAAAACTGCGAAAATTTCTATAGAATGAATGGAAACCCCAAAAAAAAAAAATATTTCAACAGACATTTTCAAAAATGAACTGCTCTGGCATACTTTCACCGAGACTTCATTTAAAACTTTAAAATGGAGGTACTCATGCCTTCTTCCTCATTTATTCACGTCACTTATCGACACCTTTTACTGTTTTTAAACCATCGAAACAGTTGAGAAGGTTTTACCAAATTTCTGGGTTTATAATGGGTGTGTATTGCGCCGAATGTTTGTGCTAGAGTGGATGACATCATCAGCTAGAGGACGAGGAGAGAAAATCTGTCAAAATAAAACGGAAACTGCTCCTGTATTTGGGGAATTTCACAAGGTACTACAGACATAATTTATAGATAGAAACGTAGGAAAATTTGTCTTCACTCAGATTCGTCTGCTAAAGCTGTCAGTATTATAGTTTTAAGGCCAGACACAAACATATTCGCCACCAACACCCATCCACAGCCCCATAGACTCCCATGTTAAAAAGTGGGAAATTTCTGGAGGAAAGCAGAAGTAACCTTTCTTTAATCGATTTTAATAGGTCACATTTCTTCCATTTTGCATACCACAAACTGCATATCTAAACGTCCGGAAGGCCTCAAGATGCCCAAAAATTAAGCTGGTTCAATGATTAGAAATACGCTTTCACCACAAATCCTTCCTGTTCGGAGAAGGTGGTCTCAGCATTTTCTCTCTCTCCCTGTCTTCCAACCGACATCAAACAGGTGCAGTAACTGCCCGGCGCCATTTTAGCAGGAATGGCAGTTAATTTGAACTTCTGTGTAAAATGACAGAGAGGACAGCAGCTGCGCTAGCTGCAGCGCCAGCCACTAACTGAAGCGTGATGTGAGAATAAGAGTGTTATTTAGCGTCAGCGTTAGCATTAGCCTTCGTGTTAGCATCGCCTAGCTCCCGCTAGCATCGCCGCTGTTCATAGTACATCGCTAGTCACAAGTAGCATCGCCGCTAGCTCCCGCTAGCATCGCCTAGCTCCCGCTAGCATGCTTGGTTAACTCTATTAGTTTCCTTCCAGCACTTAGCTACTTTGTATAATGTTAACTGCTATCGTTGACCAAGATACTGGTTTAGGTTGAGGGTTGCTATGTTTACTGCAATTTATTACTTTAAATTCATAAGAAAACATTTGATAAATATATTAAAAGAGTTAATGTTTGTTTATGGTAAAAAGATAAAAATATAAGTTACAATTTCATTAATAGAATTACATGTAACCTGTTATATTTGGTTTACTCATTTCAGGTTTATGACCTGTGGTCGCCTGTGTCATTTGGTACAAAAATAAAAGAAGACCAAGATAAACACTAGTTATTGCTTCAGTGTTCCTGTTGCTTCCTTCGTAGGGCTAACTTAAAAATCCTAACAGTTTGTGTTTAAATCTGTTGTTGCTATGCCTATGATGTGACATATATCAGTCATCTAATTTGACAGTGAATCTACAGGACTGTGTTAAATCACAACATAATTTCTAGCCATCAAAAATTAAAGACATGCTAATTGCTAACATTAGGCGCCATTTTAGCAGTTATTGGCACTGAATTTGAACTTGTCTGTCTAAAATGACAGAGACAGCAGAGGAGCTAGCGTGTTAGCGCCAGCCACCAACTGACAGACAATAACACAGGCAGCTCAAGAAGACATTTTCTGCAGTGACCATTAATCTGCTTTTGTTTGTGTTTAAATCTGCTGTTGCTATGCCTATGATGTGACATATATCAGTCATCTAATTTGACAGTGAATCCAGCAGGACTGTGTTAATCAGCAAACATAATTTCTAGCCACTAAAAATTAGCACATGCTAATGGTTAAATAGGGCGGCCATTTTAGCAGTTGCTGGCACTGAATGAACCGTTCTGTCTAAAATGACAGAGACAGCAGAGAGCTAGCGCCAAGAAGGCCAGCCACTAACTGACAGACAATAATACAGGCAGCTCAAGCAAGACATTTTCAGTAATCACATCTGGTTTTGTTTCTGTTTAAATCTGCTGTTGCTGGCGCTTACATGTGACACATATCAGTCATCTAATGACAGCAACTGCAGGACTGTGCAAATCACAACACAATTTCTCACAATAAAATTAAAGACATGCCAATTGCTAACATACACACGGAAGTACATTGGCACTGAATTTGAACTTGTCTGTCTAATGACAGAGACAGCAGAGGAGCTAGCGGTTAGCTAGCCACTAACTGACAAACAGCTAACACAGGCAGCTCAAGCAAGACATTTTCTGTAGTGACTGTCAATCTGCTTTGTTTGTGTTTAAACTACAGTGGATTCAGCAGGACTGTGTTAAATCACAACATAATTTCTAGCCACTAAAATTAAAGATCATGCCAATCGCTAACATTGGGCGCCATTTTAGCAGTTATTGACACTTAATTTGGAACTTTGTCTGTGTAAAATGACAGACAGAGACAGCAGAGCAGCTAGCGCTACACAGCTTACTAATTTCTAGCAATGTATAAAAATTAAAGACACGCTTAATTGCTAGCGTTGAAGGCCTAGCTACCAACTGACAGACAGTAATGAGACACACAGACACACACTGCAGAGACAGACAAGACAAACACACCACACACACACACACACACACACACACACTTAACAACTTACACAAACTTTGTACTCACAGAGTTTTGTAGGATACACATTACTTCACACTGACCTTCTACAAACCTTGTAGTAAAGACATGCTAATTGCTAACATTTGCAGTCAATCCTAGAATAGTAATAGCGTTAGCTTAGCTGCTCATGTGTAAATAAACATGTTAAATATTACTATTTGAGGTGTGCTTTTTCAATAAAGACCCTGGCAACAGTCCACTGCACTCAAAAATCTCCGCTGAATTTTCTAGTACAGGTCGAGTGCCCACGACATCTAGGCACCTACTCCCATAGCCAGAAAGCTATGGGAGAGGGCTGTGCCGCAGGCACGAGGCAACTATTAATCTTCTGTGGATTTCATGGCAGTTTTATTATTATTATTATTATTATTCATTTTCCGCCTTTTTCGCCAAGAATGCGCCCGAACCGCCAGAGGACCCCAAATAAATAATATATCAAAACGCAGTGTTTTCACCCTAATCCAATGCTTGTAATGTAAGAAATTATGAGTACTCGCTAATAACTTCGCGAAACTGCGAAAAATTTCCTATAAATGAATGAAAACTCAAAAAAATATTTCAACAGACATTTTCAAACTGAACTGCTCGCATACTTTCACCGAGACTTCTATTTAAACTTTAAAATGGAGGTACTCATGTCTTCATTTATTCACGCCACTTATCGACACCTTTACTGTTTTTAAACTATCGAGGCTCAAAGCTGAGAAGCGTTTTGCTCAAATTTCTGGGTTTATAATGGGTGTGTATTATGCTGAATGTTTGTGCAGAGGATATCATCACTGGGAGTGACGCAGGAGAGAAAAAATCTGTCAAAAATAAACGGAAACTGCTCCTGTACGCAAATTTCATTACACTACAGACATAATTTATAGATAGAAACGTAGGAAAATTTGTCTTCACTCAGATTCGTCTGCTAAAGCTGTCAGTATTATAGTTTGCATACAGACACAAAGACTGGCCAACAACACCCATCCACAGCCCCATAGACTCCTCATGTTAAAAAGGGGGAAATTTTATGAAAAGCAGAAGTAACTCTTTCTTTGAACTGTATTTTAATAGGTCACATTTCTTCATTTTACACACAACCGCATATCTAAACGTCCGGGAAGGCCTCAAGATGCCCAAAATTAAGGTGGTTCAATGATTAGAAATACGGTTTTCACCACAAATCCTTCCTGTTCGAGGCATGGTCCTCAGCATTTTCTCTCTCCCCGTCTTCCAACTGACATTCAAACAGGTGCAGTAACTGCTCGGCGGCGCCATTTTAGCAGTTAATGGCAGTTAATTTGAACTTCTGTTCAAAATAACAGAGAGGACAGCAGCGCAGCTAGCGCAGCTGGGCCGCCAAGTTAGCCAGCCACTAACTGAAGCGTGATGTGAGAATAAGAGTGTTATTTAGCGCCGCAGTTAGCACTCGGGCGTTAGCGCGCTAGCGCTCGTGTTAGCATCGCCGCCAGCTCGCTAGTTACTAGCATCGCCGCTAGCACGCCAGTCTCGCTAGCATCGCCGCTGTTCTCGCTTAAAGTATCGCCGGGCTAGCTCGTTGTTAGTATCGCCGCTTAGTTCGCTAAGTATATCGCCGCTAGCTCCCGCTAGCATCGCTTAGTTCCGCTTAGCATGCTTGGTTAACTCCATTAGCTTTCCAGGCTAGCACTTAGCTACTTGTATGTTAATGTTAATCGCTACGTTGACCAAGATACTGGTTTAGGTTGAGGGTTGCTATGTTTACTGCAATTTATTACTTTAAATTCATAAGAAAACATTTGATAAATATATTAAGAGAGTTAATGTTTGCTTTTGGTAAAAGATAAAAATATAAGCCAATTTACATTAGAATTAAGTATGTAACCTGTTATATTTGGTTTACTCATTTCAGGTTTATGACCTGTGGTCGCCTGTGGTCATTTGCAATAAAAATAAAAGAAGACCAAGGATAAAACACGAGTTATTGCTTCAGTGTGCTTCCTGTTGCCTTTTCGAGGGCTGAATTAAAAATCCGAACAGTTTGTGTTTAAATCTGCTGTTGCTATGCCTAAGATGTGACATATATCAGTCATCTAATTTGGATGCAACCAGCAGGACTGTGTTAAATCACAACATACTTCTAGCCACTAAAAATTAAAGACATGCTAATTGCTAACATTAGCGCCATTTTAGCAGTTATTGGCACTGGGAATTTGAACTTGTCTGTCTAAAATGACAGAGACAGCAGAGGAGCTAGCTAGCGCGAGCCACTAACTGACAGACAATAACACAGGCAGCTCAAGCAAGACATTTCTGCAGTGACCGGGCCAATCTGCTTTGTTTGTGTTTAATCTACATATATGCCTATATGGACATATATCAGTCATCTAATTTGACAGTGAATCCAGCAGGACTGTGTTAAATCACAACATACTTTCTAGCCACTAAAAATTAAAGACATGCTAATTGCTAACATTAGGGCGGCCATTTTAGCAGTTATTGGCACTAATTTGAACTTGTCTTGTCTAAATGACAGAGACAGCAGAGGAGCTTGAAGCGCAAGAAGGCCAGCCACTAACTGACAGACAATAACACAGGCAGTTCAAGCAAGACATTTTCTGTAGTGACTGTCAATCTGCTTTGTTTGCTTAAATCTGTTGACAGTGGATCCAGCAGGACTGTGTTAAATCAACAACATAATTCCTAGTCACTAAAAATTAAAGACATAATTGCTAACATTGGGCGGCCATTTTAGCAGTTACTTGACTAATCTGTCTGTGTAAATGACAGACAGAGATTAGTAGAGCAGCTAGCTGCCATTAGCTAGCCACTAATTTCTAGCCGATAAAAATTAAAGACATGTTAATTACTAGCGCTGGGGCGCTAGCCACTAATTCCTAGTCGAGCAAAAATTGAAGTCATGCTAATTGCTAGCACAAAGCACTAGCCACTAATTCCTAGCCGATAAAAATTAAAGACATGCTATCTGTTAGCGCCAGCGCTAGCCACTAACTGACAGACAGTAACAGAGACACAGACAAGCACACGGCAGAGACAGACAAGACAAACACACCACACACACACCTAACAACTTACACAAACTTATACTACAGTAGAGTTTTGTAGGACATTACTACTACACTTGATCTTCTTACAAACCTTTAGTAAAGACATGCTAATTGCTAACATTTGCAGCTAACTTAGACTAGTGGCTACGCGTTAGCTGCCACTGCTCATGTGTGTGTAAATAAACATGTTAAATATTACTATTTGAGGTGTGTTTTCAATAAAGACCCTCGGCAACAGTCCACTGGCACTTCAAAATTTCCGCGGAATTTTCTAGTTATTATTATTATTCATTTTCCGCCTTTTTCGCCAAGAATGCGGCCCGAACCGGCCAGAGAGGACCCCCAACAAATACGGTATCAAAACGCAGGTTTTCACCCGAATCCAATGCAAGCTTGTAATGTGTAAGAAGGTAAAAATTCATGTAATAACTTCGCTTAAAAACTGCTAGTAAAATTTCCTATAGGAATGTGAATGGAAAAACTCAAAAAAAAATTTCAACAGACATTTTCAAAAATGAACTGCTCTTGCATTAACGAGACTTCATTTAAACTTTAAAATGGAGGTACTCATGCCTCTCTCTTCATTTATTCACGTCACTTATCGACACCTTTACTGTTTTTGAAACCATCTGAGGCTCAAAGTTGAGAAGGTTTTTGCTCAAATTTCTGCTTATAATGGGTGTGTATTGCGCGGAATGTTTGTGCTAGAGTGGATGACATCATCAGCTGCTAGAGGACGAGGAGAGAAAAAATCTGTCAAAACAACGGAACTGCTCCTGTGGTCGCAAATTTCACACTACAGACATAATTTATAGATAGAAACGTAGGAAATTTGTCTTCTCACTCAGATTCGCCTGCTAAAGCTGTCAGTATTATAGTTTCTGGCGCCAGACACAAAGATCTGCCACCAACACCCATCCACAGCCCCATAGACTCCTCATGTTAAAAAGGGGGAAATTCTGGAGGAAAGCAGAAGTAACCTTTCTTTGAATCTCCATTTTAATAGGTCACATTTCTTCATTTTACACACACAAACTGCATATCTAAACGTCCGAAGGCCTAAGATGCCAAAATTAAGGTGGTTCAATGATTAGAAATACGGTTTTCTACCACAAATCCTTCCTGTTCGAGGCATGGTCTCAGCATTTTTCTCTCTCTCTCCCCGTCTTCCAACCGACATTCAAACAGGTGCAGTAATCGCTCGGGCGCGCCATTTAGCAGTTAATGGCAGTTAATTTGAACTTCTGTCTAAAATAACAGAGAGGACACAGCGCAGGCTAGCGTTAGCCGCCAGCCACTTCAACTGAAGCGTGATGAGAATAAGAGTGTTATTTAGCGCCGCAGTTAGCATCAAGCGTTAGCGCTGAAGCTCGTTAGCATCGCCGCTAGCTCGCTGCTAGCACGCCGCTAGCTTCCCTAGCACGCTGGTTAACTCCATTAGCTTTCCAGGCCAGCACTTAGCTACCAGCATGTTAATGTTAACTGCAATGTTGACCAAGATACTGGTTTAGGTTGAGGGTTGCTATGTTTACTGCATTTATTACAAATTCATAAGAAAACATTTGATAAATATATATTAAAAGAGTTAATGTTTGTTTATGGTAAAAGATAAAAATATAAGTTACAAATTTCACATAGAATTACATGTAACCTGTTATATTTGGTTTACTCATTTCAGGTTTATGACCTGTGGTCGCCTGTGTGGTCATTTGCAATAAAATTTAAAAGAAGACAAAGATGAAACACGAGTTATTACTTCAGTGAAGCCCCTGTTACTTTTCGAGGCTGAATTTAAAAATCCAAATCATGCAGATTGTGTTTGTGTTTAAATCTGTTGTTGCTATGCCTATGATGACATATATCAGTCATCTAATTTGACAGTGAATCCAGCAGGACTGTGTTAAATCACAACATAATTTGTAGCCACTAAAATTAAAGACATGCTAATTGCTAACATTAGGGCGCTATTTGCAAATATTGGTACTGAATTTGAACCTTGTCTGTCTAAAATGACAGAGACAGCAGAGGAGCTAGCGGTTACGCCAGGCCACTAACTGACAGACAATAACACAGGCAGCTCAAGCAAGATACTTGGTGACTGTCAATCTGCTTTGTTTGTAAGCCAAATCTGTTGACAGTGGATCCAACAGAACTGTGTTAAATCACAACATAAATTTCTGTTTACTAAAAATTAAAGACATGCTGACTACTAACATTGGGCGGCCATTTTAGCAGTTATTAATAGTTAATTTGAAATTTGTCTGTGTAAAATGACAGACAGAGACAGCAGACAGCTAGCGCCAAGTACGCTAGCCACTAATTTCTAAATGATAAAATTAAAGACATGCTAATTGCTACGCTGCTAGCACTAGCCACTAACTGACAGACAAAAATAGAGATGACACACGCAGACAGACGAGAAACACACCACACACAATAATAATTTAACAACTTACAAACTTTGTACTACAGAGTTTGTGGTGACACACACTACACTGACCTTCTACAAACCTTTGCAGTAAAGACATGCTAATTGGGTTAAATATCTGCAGCTAATCCTAGAATAGTGGCTAGCGCCGTTAGCGCTTAGTTGCTCATGTGTGTAACAAACATGTTAAATATTACTATTTGAGGTGTGCTTCAATAAAGACCCCGGCAACAAACCACTCGGGCACTTCAAAAATCGTGGAATTTTCTAGTTATGTCGTAGTGCCCACGACGAGGCAACCTACTCCCATAGCTATGGGAGTAGTGTGCTCGCATCGTAGGCACCAACTATTAATCTCTGTGGATTTCATGGCAGTTTTATTATTATTATTATTATTCATTTTCCGCTTCCTTTTCAAGAATGCGCCCAACCGCCAGAGGACTCTTAACAAATAATATATCAAAACGCAAGCTACCCCAATCCAATGCTTGTAAATGTAAGAATGCGAATTGCTAATAACTTATAAAAATCATGTAAAAATTTCCTATAGAATGAATGGAAAACCCCAAAAAAAAATATTTCAACAGACATTTTCAAAAATGAACTGCTCTGGCATACTTTCACCGAGAGACTCTACGAAACTTTAAAATGGAGGTACTCATGCCTTCTCTTCATTTATTCACGTCACTTATCGACACCTTACTGTTTTTAAACTATCGAGGCTCAAAGTTGAGAAGGTTTTTGCTCAAATTTCTGGGGTTTATAATGGGTGTGTATTGCTGAATGTTTGTGCTAGAGGATGACATCATCAGCTAGAGTGACGCAGAGAAAAATCTGTCAAAAATAAACGAAACTGCTCCTGTATCGCAAATTTCACACTACAGACATAATTTATAGATAGAAACGTAGGAAAATTTGTCTTCTCACTCAGATTCGTCTGCTAAAGCTGTCAGTATTATAGTTTCTAAGGCCAGACACAAAGATCTTCGCCACCAACACCCATCCACAGCCCCATAGACTCCCATGTTAAAAAGGGGGGGGAAATTTCTGGAGGAAAACAGAAGTAACCTTTCTTTGAATCGATTTAATAGGTCAAGCATTTCTTCATTTTATACAAACTGCATATCTAAACGTCCGGAAGGCCTCAAGATGCCCAAAATTAAGCTGGTTCAATGATTAGAACACGGTTTTCACCACAAATCCTTCCTGTTCGGTATGGTCTCAGCATTTTCTCTCTCTCCTGTTTCCAACTGACATTCAAACAGGTGCAGGTAACTGCCCGGCGCCATTTTAGCAGTGAATGGCAGTTAATTTGAACTTCTGTGTAAAATGACAGAGGACAGCAGCGTTAGCCACGCTGTTAGCGCTAGCCACTAACTGAAGCGTGATGTGAGAATAAGAGGTTATTTACGTCATGTTACGCCGCAGCTCGTGAGCGTTACATCGCCGCTTAGCTCCCGCCAGCATCACGCTGTCTTCGCTATATCGCTAGCTCGCTAAGAAGATCGCCGCTAGCTCCCGCTAGCATCGCCGCTAGCCCCGCTAGCATGCTTGGTTAACTCCATTAGTTTTCCAGGCTACACTTAGCTACTTGTATGTTAATGTTAACTGCTAATGTTGACCAAGATACTGGTTTAGGTTGAGGGTTGCTATGTTTACTGCAATTTATTACTTTAAATTCATAAGAAAACATTTGATAAACATATTAAAAGAGTTAATGTTTGTTTATGGTAAAAAGATAAAAATATAAGTTACAATTTCATTAATAGAATTACATGTAACCTGTTATATTTGGTTTACTCATTTCAGGTTTATGACCTGTGGTCGCCTGTGGTCATTTGGTACAAAATAAAAGAAGACCAAGGATAAAACACGAAGTTATTGCTTCAGTGTGCTTCCTGTTAAGCCTTTTCGTAGGGCTGAATTTAAAAATCCCAACAGTTTGTGTTTAAATCTGCTGTTGCTATGCCTATGATGTGACATATATCAGTCATCTAATTTGACAGTGAATCCAGCAGGACTGTGTTAAATCACAACATAATTTAAAAGCACAAAATTAAAGACATGCTAATTACAACATTAGCTTGCCATTTTAGCAGTTATTGGCACTGAATTTGAACTGTCTGTCTAAATGACAGAGACAGCAGAGGAGCTAGCTGCAGAAGCGCTAGCCACTAACTGACAGACAATAACACAGGCAGCTCAAGACATTTTCTCTGCAGTGGACTGTCAATCTGCTTTGTTTGTGTTTAAATCTGCTGTTGCTATGCCTATGATGTGACATATATCAGTCATCTAATTGACAGTGAATCCAGCAGGACTGTGTTAAATCACAACATACCCTCGGCCACTAAAAATTAAAGACATGCTAATTACTAACATTAGCGTCATTTTAGCAGTTATTGGCACTGAATTTAAACTTGTCTGTCTAAATGACAGAGACAGCAGAGGAGCTAGCTGTTAGCGCTGGCCACCAACTGACAGACACAATACAGGCAGCTCAAGCAAGACATTTTCTGCAGTGACCGCCGATCTGCTTTGTTTCTGTTTAAATCTGCTGTTGCTATGCCTATGATGTCAATAATACATATCAGTCATCTAATTTGACAGTGAATCCAGCAGGATTGTGTTAAATCACAACATAATTTCTAGCCACTAAAAATTAAAGACATGCTAATTGCTAACATTAGGCGGTCATTTTAGCAGTTACTGGCACTGAATTTGAACTTGTCTGTCTAAAATGACAGAGACAGCAGAGGAGCTAGCGGGTTAGCGCTAGCCACTAACTGACAAACAATAACACAGGCAGCTCAAGCAAGACACGTAGTGACTGTCAATCTGCTTTGTTTGTGGGGCGTTTAAACCTGTTGACAGTGGATCCAGCAGGACTGTGTTAAATCACAACATAATTTCTAGCCAATTAAAAATTAAAGACATGCCAATCGCTAACATTGGGCGCCATTTTAGCAGTTATTGACACTTAATTTGAACTTATCTGTGTAAAATGACAGACAGAGACAGCAGAGCAGCTAGCGCGCCGCTAGCCACTAATTTCTAGCCGATAAAAATTAAAGACACGCTTAATTGCTAGCGCTGCTACGCTAGCCACTAACTGACAGACAGTAACGGAGACAGCAGACAAGCACACGCGGCAGAGACAGACAAGACAAACACACCACACACACACACACACACACACACACACACTTAACAACTTACACAAACTTTGTACTACAGAGTTTTAGATATTACTACTAATTGACCTTCTACAAACCTTGTAGTAAAGACATGCTAATTGCTAACATTTGCAGCTAATCCTAGAATTAGTGGCTAGCTACATGCCTAGCTGCTCATGTGTGTAAATAAACATGCTAAATACTATTTGAGGTGTGCTTTTTCAATAAAGACCCCGCAACAGTCCACTGCACTTCAAAATTTCCGCTGGAATTTTCTAGTTATTATTATTATTCATTTTCCGCCCCTTTTTCGCCAAGAATGCGTCCAACCGCCAGAGGACCCCAACAAATAATATATCAAAACGTGTTTTCACCCGAATCCAATGTTGTAATGTGTAAGAAATTGGCGAAAATTCGCTTAATAACTTCGCGAAAACTGCGAAAAATTTCTATAGGAATGAATGGAAAACTCAAAAAAATATTTCAACAGACATTTTCAAAACTGGAACTGCTCTGGCATACTTTCACCGAGAGACTTCATTTAAACTTTTAAAATGGAGGTACTCATGCCTTCTCTCATTTATTCACGCCACTTATCGACACCTTTTACTGTTTTTAAACTATCGAGGCTCAAAGTTGAGAAGGTTTTTTGCTCAAATTTCTGGGTTTATAATGGGTGTGTATTGCGCGAATGTTTCAGTTAGAGGATGACATCATCAGCCAGAGGACGAGGAGAGAAAAATCTGTCAAAATAAACGGAACTGCTCCTGTATTTGAAATTTCACACTACAGACATAATTTATGATAGAAACGTAGGAAAATTTGTCTTTCACTCAGACTGGGCTCTGCTAAAGCTGTCAGCATTATAGTTTTGGCGTCAGACACAAAGATTCGCCACCAACACCCATCCACAGCCCCATAGACCCTCATGTTAAAAAGGGGGAAATTCTGGAGGAAAGCAGAATAACCTTTCTTTGAATCGATTTTAATAGGTCACATTTCTTCATTTTACACACAAAATCCGCATATCTAAACGTCCGAAGGCCTCAAGATGCCCAAATTAAGGTGGTTCAATGATTAGAAACACGGTTTTCACCACAAATCCTTCCTGTTCGAGGCATGGTCTCAGCATTTTCTCTCTGTCTCTGTCTTCCAACTGACATTCAAACAGGTGCAGTAACTGCTCGGCGGCGGCCATTTTAGCAGTTAATGGCAGTTAATTTGAATTTCTCTGTGTAAAATGACAGAGAGGGGACAGCAGCGCAAAGCATGCCATAGTGCTAGCCACCAACCGGGCTGATGTGAGAATGAGAGTGTTATTTAGCGCCGCGAAAGTTAGCACCGCGTTAGCTGCAGCTCGTGTTAGCACGCCGCCAGCCCCGCCAGCATCGCCGCCAGCTCGCTAGTCACAAGCAGCATCGGCTGCCAGCTCCTGCCAGCATCGCCGCTGCTCCCCGCTTAGTATCGCTTAGCTCCCCGCTAGCATGCTTGGTTAACCTCCATTAGCTTTCCAGGCCAGCACTTAGCTACTGTATGTTAATGCTAACTGCCAATGTTGACCAAGATACTGGTTTGTGGTTGAGGGTTGCTATGTTTACTGCAATTTATTACTTTAAATTCATAAGAAAACATTTGATAAACATGTATTAAAAAGAGTTAATGTTTGTTTATGGTAAAAGATAAAAATATAAGTTACAATTTCATTAATAGAATTACATGTAACCTGTTATATTTGGTTTACTCATTTCAGGTTTATGACCTGTGGTCGCCTGTGGTCATTTGCAATGAAAATAAAAGAAGACCAAGGATAAAACACAAGTTATTGTTTCAGTGTGCTTCTTGTTAAGCCTTTTCGAGGGCTGAATTTAAAAATCCGAACAGCTTTGTGTTTAAATCTGCTGTTGCTATGCCTATGATGTGACATATATCAGTCATCTAATTTGGACAGTGAATCCAGCAGGACTGTGTTAAATCACACTGACAATTTCTAGCCACTAAAAATTAAAGACATGCTAACTGGGTTAACTTGAACTATTCTGAACTTGTCTGTTCAAAATGACAGAGACAGCAGAGAGCTAGCTGCTAGCGCCAGCCACTAACTGACAGACAATAACACAGGCAGCTCAAGCAAGACATTTTCAGTGACTGTCAATCTGCTTTGTTTGTGTTTAAATCTGTTGACAGTGATCCAGCAGGACTGTGTTAAATCACAACATAATTTCTAGCCACTAAAAATTAAAGACATGCTAATTGCTAACATTACGGCCATTTTAGCAGTTATTGACACTTAATTTGAACTTGTCTGTGTAAATGACAGACAGAGACAGAGAGCAGCTAGCGCCACAGCGCCAGCCACTAATTTCTAGCCGATAAAAATTGAAGTCATGCTAATTGCTAGCGCCACAGCACTAGCCACTAATTCCTAGCCGATAAAAAAATTAAAGACAGCATTGCTACGCCAGCGCTAGCCACTTCAACTGACAGACAGTAACAGAGACACAGACAAGCACACGTGCAGAGACAGACAAGACAAACACACCACACACACACCTAACAACTTACACAAACTTTGTACTACAGAGTTTTGTAGGACACACTACTACACTGATCTTCTACAAACATTTTAGTAAAGACATGCTAATTACTAACATTTGCAGTTAATCCTAGAATTAGTGGCTAGCGCGTTAGCTGCTTAGCTGCTCATGTGTGTAAATAAACATGTTAAATATTACTATTTGAGGTGTGCTTTTTCAATAAAGACTCCCGGCAACAGTCCACTCAGCACTTCAAAATTTCCGGGAATTTCTAGTTATGCCGAGTGCCTATGCACACGCAGGCACGGCAACTATTAATCTTCTGTGGATTTCATGGCAGTTTTATTATTATTATTATTATTCATTTTTCCGCCTTTTCGCCAAGAATGCGGTCTAACCGCCAGAGGACCCCAACAAATAATATATCAAAACGCGTGTTTTCACCCGAATCCAATGTGCTTTTCAATGTGTAAGAAATTCGCTAAAAATTCGCGAATAACTTCGCTAAACTGCGAAATTTCCTATAGGAATGAATGGAAAACCCCGGTAAATATTTCAACAGATATTGCTAAAAATGAACTGCTCTGGCATACTTTCACCGAGAGACTTCATTTAAACTTTAAAATGGAGGTACTCATGCCTTCTTCATTTATTCAATGTCACTTATCGACACCTTTACTGTTTTTAAACTATCGAGGCTCAAAGTTGAGAAGGTTTTTGCTCAAATTTCTGGGTTTATAATGGTGTGTATTGGCGCCGGAATGTTTGTGCTAGAGGATGACATCATCAGCTAGAGGACGAGGAGAGAAAAATCTGTCAAAAATAAAACGAAACTGCTCCTGTATTTAAATTTCACACTACAGACATAATTTATAGATAGAACGAGAAAATTTGTCTTCTCACTCAGATTCTCGGCTCTGCTAAAGCTGTCAGGGCATTATAGTTTTGGCGTCAGACACAAAGATTCGCCACCAACACCCATCCACAGCCCCATATTTCTAGCCGATAAAAATTAAAGACATGCTAATTGCTAGCGCGTTAGCGCTAGCCACTAACTGACAGACAGTAACAGAGACAGACAAGCACACGTGCAGAGACAGACGAGACAAACACACCACACACACACACACACACTTAACAACTTACAATAAACTTTTGTACTACAGAGTTTTGTAGGACACACTACTACACTGACCTTCTACAAACCTTGTAGTAAAGACATGCTAATTAAGTTAACATTTGCAGCGCCAATCCTAGAATTAGTGGCTAGCGCTACTAGCAGTTATTGACACTTGACTTGAACTTGTCTGTAAATGACAGACAGAGACAGCAGAGCAGCTAGCGCGCCACGCTAGCCACTAATTCTAGCCGATAAAAATTAAAGACATGTTAATTGGTTAGCGTTAGCTTAGCCACTAACTGGACAGACAGTAACAGAGACAGACACACGTGCAGACAGACGAGACAAACACACCAATAATAATAATAATAATACACACACTTAACAACTTACACAAACTTTGTACTACAGAGTTTTGTAGGACATTACTACTACACTGACCTTCTACAAACCTTAGTAATGCTAATTGCTAACATTTGCAGCTAATCCTAGAATTAGTGGCTAGCGCGTTACGCGAAGGCTGCTCATGCGTGTGTAAATAAACAGTTAAATATTAATATTTGAGGTGTGCTTTTTCAATAAAGACTCGCAACAGTCCACTCGGCACTTCAAAATTTCCGCGGGAATTTTCTAGTTATTATTCATTTTCCGCCCTTTTTCGGTAATTAATGCGGCCCGAACCGGCCAGAGGACCCCCAACAAATGATATATCAAAACGGTGTTTTCATCCCTAATCCTATGCTTGTAAATGTGTAAGAAATTCATGGTACTACAATAACTTCGCGAAACTGCGAAAATTTCTATAGGAAATGAATGGAAAACCCCAAAAAAATATTTCAACAGACATTTTCAAAAATGAACTGCTCTGGCATATCACTTTCACCGCAGAGACTCTTCATTTAAACTTTAAAATGGAGGTACTTGCCTTCTCTTCATTTATATTCATGTCACTTATCGACACTCACTGTTTTTAAACTATCGAGTTCAAAGTTGGAGTAGTTGTTTTTGTCAAATTTCTGGTTTATAATGGGTGTGTATTGGCGCGGAATGTTTGCGCTAGAGTGGATGACATCATCACAGAGTGACGAGAGAGAAAAATAAGTCAAAAAATAAAACGGAACTGCTCCTGTATCGCAAATTTCACACTACAGACATAATTTATAGATAGAAACGTAGGAAAATTTGTCTTTGTCACTCAGATTCGCCTGCCAAAGCTGTCAGTATTATAGTTTTGGCATCAGACACAAAGATTAGCCACCAACACCCATCCACAGCTCCATAGACTCCCATGTTAAAAAGGGGGGGGGGAATTTCTGGAGGAAAGCAGAAGTAACCTTTCTTTGAATCGATTTTAATAGGTCACATTTCTTCATTTTACACAAACTGCATATCTAAACGTCCGGGAAGGCTCTCAAGATGCCCAAAATTAAGGTGGTTCAATGATTAGAGTCACGGTTTTCACCACAAATCCTTCCTGTTCGAGGTATTGTCTCAGCATTTTCTCTCTCTCCTTGTCTTCCAACTGACACTAAACAGGTGCAGTAACTGCCGCGGGCGGCCATTTTAGCAGTTAATGGCAGTTAATTTGAATTTCTGTGTAAATGACAGAGAGGGAAAGAAGCGCAGCTGGGCGCTGCTAGCGCTAGCCACTAACTGACAGACAATAAAACAGGCAGCTCAAGCAAGACATTTTCTGCAGTGACCGCTATCTCTGCTTTCTTTGTTTGTGTCAAGACTTTTAGTGCTGTCATCATTTGTAGCTCTAAAGGTTGATTTAAGGCTCTTCGCTTTATTTAAAAAGTCCGTGTGGCTTCCTGTGTTGATGTTTCACGGCAGCTGTATTCAGGTTTTAATATAAAGTACACAGCCCATTGGTAAGCTGCAGTTAAATGGTAACAGCCTGTTGATTATGTATAACTTATGAGTATAATGTGCTGCACTGTTGAGCTCTCTTTGTGCCGTGATGTGAAAATAATAAGAGTGTTATTTAGCGCCGCAGTTAGCACTGCGGTTAGCGCTAGCTCGTGTTACATCGTCAGCTAGCTCCCGCTAGCACGCCGCTTAGCTCCCGCTAGCATGCTTGGTTAACCTTACGCTTTCCAGGCTAGCACTTAGCTACTTGGTGTGTTAATGTTAACTGCTAATGTTGACCAAGATACTGGTTTAGGTTGAGGGTTACATGTTTACTGCAATTTATTACTTTAAATTCATAAGAAAACATTTGGATAAATATATATTAAAAGAGTTAATGTTTGTTTATGGTAAAAGATAAAACATAAGTTACAATTTCATTAATAGAATTACATGTAACCTGTTATATTCGGTTTACTCATTTCAGGTTTAGTGACCTGTGGTCGCCTGTGGTCATTTTTTGCAATAAAAATAAAAGAAGACCAAGGATAAAACACGAAGTTATTGTTTCAGTGTGCTTCTTGTTGCTTTTCGAGGGCTGAATTTAAAAAATCCAAAACAGTTTGTGTTTAAATCTGCTGTTGCTATGCCTATGATGTGACATATATCAGTCATCTAATTTGATATGAATCCAGCAGACTGTGTTAAATCACAACATACTCTCTAGCCACTAAAAATTAAAGACATAATTGCTAACACAGCGGCCATTTTAGCAGTTATTGGCACTGAATTTGAACTTGTCTGTCTAAAATGACAGAGACAGAGGAGTTTACGCTAGCGCTAGCCACTAATCATAGACAATAACACAGGCAGCTCAAGCAAGACATTTTCTGTAGTGACTGGGTCAATCTGCTTTGTTTGTGTTTAAGTCTGTTGACAGTGGATCCAGCAGGACTGTGTTAAATCACAACATAATTTCTAGCCACTAAAAATTAAAGACATGCTAATTGCTAACATTGGGCGTGCCATTTTAGCAGTTGCTGACACTTAATTTGAACTTGTCTGTGTAAAATGACAGAGACAGCGGAGCAGCTAGCGCATCAGCGCTAGCCACTTCACTCTAGCCGAGCAAAAATTAAAGACATGTTAATTGCTAGCAAGAAGGCTAGCCACTAACTGACAGACAGTACGAGACACAGACAAGCACACGTGCAGAGACAGACAAGACAAAACACCACACACACACCTAACAACTTACACAAACTTTGTACACAGAGTTTTGTAGACATTACTACTACACTGACCTTCTACAAAACCTTTAGTAAAGACATGCTAATTGCTAACATTTGCAGCTAATCCTAGACTAGTGGGTTAGCGCTAGCTGCTCATGTGTGTAAATAAACATGTTAAATATTACTATTTGAGGTGTGCTTTTTCAATAAAGACCCCCGGCAACAGTCCACTCGGCACTTCAAAATTTCCACGGGAATTTTCTAATTATTATTATTATTATTAATAATAATAATAATACATTTTATTCATAAGTGCTTTTCTGAATACTCAAAGACACTTTACATAAAAAACACCAAAGCAGTAAAACAACATAAAATAGTACACTAAAAACATAGTAGGCTAAGCCAAACATTAAAATCTATTTCAAAAAGGTGTTTTTGAAATTGATTTGAATGTTGGAAGGTCGGTACAGTCACAGGTGAGTGTGGGAAGAGAGTTCCAGAGGGAGGGGAAAGTTACAGAGACTGTCACCCCAGGTTCGGTGCTTGGTCCTGAGTGGTGGAGTAAGGAGGTTAGACAGAGATGAAGCACAGGAGTGCTGGGTGGATGGATACACAGTTTCTGTGTTCCTCTTCTGTTTATATTATTTTTACATGTGTATTAAGGCAAAAGAACCAAGAGACAACATTTAAATAACGCGCAATAACGCTTTAGTGTGGCTCTATGGATGGTGAGATCAGTGTGTTTGGTCTTCTGTGAATAAGTCAAATATCTCCACAAACACTGATGAGCACATTTACATTGAGATTAAACTTTGTTCTGTGGATGGTCTATCAAACAGGAATCCTATTGATTTTGGTGATCCCCTGACTTTTTGTCTTGTGCCGCCAGCAGGTTGATACTTTTACTGAAATATCTCCAAAACAGTTGGATGGATTTCTTAACAGATGGATGATTTTAATCAATTAATAAATCTCACAGAGACAATTACATGTGCAATCAGTCCCTTAAACACTGGGTAAATCTCACTCTCTCACACACGCACACCCTCACTTGCATCTAAGTGATAAATAAAGTCACTAGTATGTAAAAGATAAAATAGTTTCATCCAACAAATCTGTCACTTCAAGCTTTACTGAGACCTGTCCACCATTTTCCTATTGTAGTTCAGATTTAGCGTGAGACTGTACGGCGAGACATTAGTGAATCTATCCATCTATAACTGTGAACCAATCAAGAAGTGATCATTTCATTCCCTTTTGTCAAACACTCCAAAACAAATATTCTCAATCCTCTTTTCTTAGTCTGTCATTTTAGTTTGTATACTCCTCTCTTTTATATACTGTCGCTCTGTTTTATTTACAGTTGTCTTACAAATTCTCTCTGTCACATATACTGTTATGGGAGATTATAAAGGATGTTTAAGATGTGTAAGATGATGCTTGTAAATGTAACAGTGTGTGTGGGAGTATGGTGTATATATGAGATTGTAATATTGTGTTATGATTCTCTCAGATGTGTCAGTTTTTAAAGAAACGTTACTGAAATACTTCACTAATTTTTGGGCAGTCTTACAATAACAGAAGCACTAAAAGATGTTTTCCATTGTTTTTTTCCATTTTCTTTTTCCTTTTTATGCCGTTTTCATAAAGACACCTGGAAGTTGGAGCTTTGTTATTTTGCATTTGTGCTCATAATTCAAGTGTCACTGATGCAGAAGCTGAAAGGAGTGTATCTCCACTTCTGTGGCAAACAGAGGATGGTGAATGTGCTCTGAACCATTCTGTATTGAATAATGCTGCAGAGCCTTCAGCTCAGTAGTACTCACAAATATACCTAACACTCATTCTGCACTAACATCACATGCTGACTGAAGCGCTTGGCTGTCTGCTTATCTCTGCCTGATGTGAAGATGTGAAAATCATTCATGTTCTCTCAACCATTGAATTGAGGTTTTAGCAGGGATTTTTCATCACACGGTGAATGACAAGACGAGATTTAATTTGATTTTGTATGTACAGTTTTCACTTTGTTGTAACTGTAATGGGAAAATGTGCCAGAATCAAAAGCAAAGAAATCCAAGGTGTGTTAGACAGAGAACAATAACTCAATCATGCATGTCTGTCACAAATGATTCTTTGGAAACAGTTTTCAATAAAAATCCCAGGCTTACCTCTGTAACCTCCTTATGTCTATAGGATCTTGTGTCAATGCATGGAGGGATTATGAGAAAATAGGCCCCTCTTTGCACAGCTCCAACAGTTTAGCTGCTGCTCTTCACATGAGAAACTAAACAGTCCATTCTTCTTCTTCTTCTTTATTGTTTAACGGCAGTCGGCATCCTTATTGTTGCTTATACTGCCCTCGTCTGGGCTTTACTTCTTTACTACTTCTTTTTTTATACTCTTTTTTTATTAACCAAGTTAAAACAAAACAGTTCTCTCCCATTCCCCTCCCATATACAACCTAAGGGCCTGCCTCTCCAATTCAAACAGGCCTATCAGCATGAGGCTTTAGAATGGAGAGTTGACAAGTTAACAAGATATAAACATTATTTTCATTATTTGCTTAACAACAAGGTCTCATTTCATTCTCCAACATGTGAACAAAACTGTCTTACATTCAAGATGAACCAATTATTTATCCTGTCATTTCATCACACATCCAGTATCCAGTCAAATCTGAGAACCAGCCTTCTCATGCACCACATATTAGGAAGATTGTTCAGGTGCACAACCTCTCTAAGAACCACCACAAGATGGCTTCCACACAGGACTCCAGCTCTGACAGGTTGGGACTTTGATTGTATCATGTTAAGTTTTTAAAGATGGTTTTGAGAAATCAAATGAATTCTGATGTTTAATAAAATTCTATGTCCCCCTCAACTGATATTGAAGCCACAGAAAACTGTGTGACCATCCCTCAAGTCAATGGCTCAGCAAACAAAGATAGATAGATTCATTCAAGAATCTATCTATGGATTATAAATAAGTGATATACTGTTGAAGGCTTAATGTGGTTGCTCTTCATGGCTTCATTGTTGTATTTGTTGAAAAGCTCACTGTAACTCATGGTGATATCTTCAGAGCTCACAGCAGAACATTTTTCAGGCTCTTCTGATGAATCTTCCGTTAGCTGTAGCTTTTTCAATAGACACACCACCTCTTTGGCTGCTGTAGTCCTCCTGCCCAGGCTGCTGCTGCTGCTGCTCAGGATCACTCAAGTCCTTCACAATAAACATTTCCCATTATTCAACACTGAAACAGTCAGTTAAACTGAATGCAAAGCAACTGTAGCTGTCCTATGTCATCTATGTTTTTGATATACAGGAGTGGGCTAGGTTTCAATCAAGTTTATCAAATCAGTTGTCAGTTCATCACACTATTTTTCATTTCATGTACATTTCATCACCTCCATTATTGATTCATTTTCATCTTTTTTTTGATGGGGCTACTTTTTGTTTCTCACTCTTGAGGCTACTTTCAATGGCAATTTGTGTTGTGAATGATGAATGTACTCTAAGACAGGTAAAAAGATGAAACGTGGCTCTTTTCTTCATATCATGAATGTTTTCATCAAATCAGTTTTAAATTAATCGAATCATTGGATAACTTTTCGCTCCATTTTTTCATTTCAAATCCACTTTTAGCCTCTATATCCTGAGGCTACTCTGTCTTAATAGAAAGATACAATCTTAACTCTAAAGATACAATCTCAGTGTGTTTATTTGAAGGGACTTTATTTCTAAGAGCCATTGCTGTCCTGTGGTCGGACCAGGCCCCGGTCCAAAAGAACCACACTTCAGTACCCTTTGGCTGTGGTTCAAGTGAAGCACAGCGCACAGTAATGGTTGCTGGCTGTGAATAGAGTGAACTAGCTCCAGCTTTATGTCCACTGGCTCTGTTACAGCTGTTCAATAGCCAATCAGGCAGATGCTGATGCATAACCGAGGTAAAGCTCTTGCTGGGCACGTATGTGTTTGTCGACCTGCAGAATCCACTTTACATGTATTCATACTGCTCGGAGCAGTGGAAGCAATAATGGAAACCTGGAGAATAAGCAGTGAATGTTAAACACCTGTGAATAGTGATGTGCTGCTGGATGTACACAGCATCCTGTTCGAGCTAGGTAAGTGTAATTGGTGCAGTCAACAGGGAAGACTGCCAAACTTTTAGCTCATTAGCTCATCTCCCAACCACTGACACTTTCAGACTTCTAAGCTCTGCTTACCGACACTAGAGTTGGAATCTTAACGAAGCCGGGGCCCTTTAATTGTCTCACAGCTGACCTAAGGTCAGTTCAGTTGTATGAACTAAATGTTAAATCTTCCTTATAAGTCGCTGCACTTTTATTTTGTTTGTGTTTAAGTGGTGTGGCCATGCATTTTGATATGATACACACATACTGTACCAGAAGTTGTTGCTTGTATGTGTCGTAAACTGAACATATCTGTTCATACTCATATCACTTCCACTTTTAAATGAGACCTTATACAGCAGGGTTCAAAATCACAAGTAATGTAATGGTTAATAATTCGTCTTCTCAGGTGTTGTCTTCTTACCAGCTGTGCATGGAAAAAACACGCAATGTGGCTGAACTCAGGATAAAGCTGTAAGTTGATGAGTTCATGAGTTACGATTCTTTTCTTTGTGTCTAACTATTTGAAGTCCTTGAAATTAAAATGCAAGCAGCAATTCTGTGAGCCAAATACATGCTATGCATACAGGTACAGTGAGGGTTTGTCTTTACACTGAGTCATTTGGACAATGATTGGAGAAAGCTTTGCAGAGATATGGCCCACCTCTTGTATTAGGCTGGAATAATAATAATAATGTAAATTATGAATGTGCTTTCCATTCAGGGTGCATGCTGTGAATTCTGTTTAAATTTCCATAAGATGGAAATAATGTCTGCAGTGTTTTTGTTCACTCAACATGGGGGTTCTTTCATTAGCTGCATTAGCAGCTGTGCCGTGCTGCAAACATAAAAACCAAACTAAGAGGCTGATTGGAACGTTTGCAGGTTTTTTTGTCATATTGTAGCTGATGACAACGTTCTAAAAAAAAAAAAGACCAGGAGATCACGAGAGTTGTTATAATTCATCATGTGGACATAAATTCAAAACTATGAATTGGGGCTTGAGCAAAGTCTTTCTGGACCAGTGCAATGGAAATCCATCCAATTGTTGAGATGCTATATTGCAGTATGTTGACTGCAGATTGCAGTATGTCCAACCTCAACAGGACTATAAAGTGTTCTTCAAACATGAAGGTTTACTGCTTGAAATTAAATGTTTTAAATGTTACGTTTGGGGTGATCTTCCCAAAAAGTGATATATCTGATCTGCACCAAATTTGATAAAAATGAATCAGTTCTTCCTGAAGACCTGTACTGCAGGAGTGAGCTTGAAAAAACAAACACAAACACTGAACTCTGCCCCGTGGAACGTGAGTAAAATATCATCAGCATGCAAATAGACCCAAATGATGGACCTTTATATCACACATTTGTTTGTGGTCCTCATTTGAACTCAGACAATAATGAAGCTGAACTTATGGAAATAAATGGTGATGAAGTTTTGCCTTCCCACAGTCCCACTCTCATGCTTTCTCTTTGTCTCAGCGTGGCTCCTAGCAGAGGGGGAATTAGAGCGCTTGCAAATGGTTTGCTTTACCCCTCACAGCTGTTGTGCATGACAGGATCATCCATTGGCTAACACTAACCCAACAGTCCTCCCACTCAGACTTGGGTAGGTGGCATTCATTGTTTTTTCTTCTATTTTATATTTCACAGTCTTTCTCCTCATTTCCATATCTGGCTCTCAACACCCAGCTGTGAAAATATTCTCATAATCTTCTCTTATTATTACTTCCTCAGGTATTATTCTGCCTTCAGTCTCATCTCAGGGTTTAGTTCGTTAAGCTAATTAAGCAGTCTCCCTGGTGACCCATTTGAAGTTGAGTTTTTAACATCCATGTCTTTGAGATATCAAAGGCTGGTTATTTAACAGCAGAATACAAACTGAAATTCATGAAGTAAAACTATTTCTAGGAGGGAGACATGTCTGTTGACATACCACAGACCTTCTGCAAACTAAATGTATGAAACATTTCAGCTCAGATTCAGCACATTACCAAGTAAACATATCTGACAAAGTGAAACAGGCAGTGACACGGTATGAAGAACTGACTTCAGCCCAACATCCAGGCAGTAGGGCTCTGTGCAGGGCTCATGACTTCACGACTAAATGTACCTCTGATCTTGAACGCCCTTTAATGTCTGTTTGGTGACAAATGAGCCTGACGAATCAGTTTCATAGCTCATGTGTTATCTCAAATGAACTAAGAGGCGTTAGAGGTCATGTGGAGTCTGTGGCTGTAGGTGCTCATGGCAAAAGACAAGTTGTACAGTTTGATGAGTCACGGGAACCTCATTGCAGGAATAGCCCCTGTCACATTTTCACAGAACATTTCTTGGATCATTCTGCACAACTCTGGATTACCTTCAGTCTTTTCAGCATTAAAAGCAAAGTCTTGTTAAAATATTGTTAAGATAACATCTGTTAACTGTCAAATGTGGAGATTGCAATTTGCAAGCAAATTGCAATCTCCTGGAAACCTGAAGGTTGAGAGTGCAACACATCCATCCACCACCCTGACCTCCACCCCCATACTTTCTGCTTTGGGACAAGCTACTTCCTGCATTAGTACTGAACATCGGGACTAAAAGTTTACACTTCAGCAACCACCACCGCCACCAAAATCACTTTAAAATAAGTGAGCCGGAAATGGCTTTTAACCAACTCAAATCAAGCTGAACATTAGCTTGAATACTGCTGACTAAGAAACTGCTTTTGTTTGTCACTGTCTGAAAAGAGCCATCATTTCAAAAATGACTCACAATGTTCTTGCTAAATTGGCCATCAAAACTGTAAACTGCATATTTGCCATGTGACAATGGAAAGCTTGACAGGCGTAGCAACAGTAACTAAGGGGGCTGCAGCTTATGAAGTGTCATGTAGAAATGTGGTGAAATTGCAACATCAAGGTCAGCAAAGAAGAACATGAGCAGTTAGTTTAGAGAAAAGTCAGCAGTTCATCTAGATTATCTAAATTTGACTTGGAGGCCAAAAGTGAGCAGATCTGAAATATCACAATCTGTCAGAGCCCAGAAAAACGTCAGGATGATGGTTTGTAAACTGTGATAGATATTGTTCAGTGTTTGTTTCTCTCCAAATGAATGGCTAACGTGCATTCAGGGTGGTATGGCTGTAAGCCCAGGGAGGCTGCAGGTTCTCCGTGTCTGCCTAGGTTCTCTCCGGGCTTCCCCAACAGTCTTAGTCCCAGCATGTTCACTGGTGATTCTAAATTGCCTGTAGGTGTGAATGTGAGTGTCAGTGTGAGTGGATGGAATGGATGCCCCTTTCATTTCTTCATGACTCTCAGTGTTATTTCAATCATGACAATTTGGATCAGGTATACATGATTAGGCCCTTTTCGACATGGTCAAGTGACACAACAGCTGTGTTCATTCTACAGAAAAAGACAATTTGTCTTTTTTTTACCAGCAAGTGCCACAAAACAATATTACTTCATAAAAAGATCCACTCAGAACTTCAGTGCAGAAAACTCTGAATGTTATTGCTAGAGAAATATGTTTGCAATCTCCTCCGTCACTGTCAACTGCTGACAGACATAAATAGCTTTTACACCAGGTATTTCATCACCATCCTTAGATCTGTAATCTCCTAATTACAGTAATTACAGCATCATTCATTTGCAGGAAACCTGTGAAGCTCCAGAAAGTATACATTCTCTATCTCTCACTCAAATCATTTTAGGGAGAGTCTTTTGTCCTTGCCAGTTTTATCAGATATTAGAGGGAAGGAAAATGCTTTGAAGGATGATGAAGTTCTCTATTAAGTGGATGTCAGAACACTCAGCAGCTCTCTGTAGACCATGGGGTGACTTGGATGGCAGCCATTAAAGCAACCCACAGAGGGGAGCACAATCCATGAGATCTTAGAGCAGTTTCAGAGGCTGGGAGGCAGGGTGGTCTAATTGGTTAGAAAGACCGTCTTTCAACCAGGGGTTAAAGTCTCTTTGTTGGCAAGTAACTGTCCTACTGAACTTCCCAGAAGAAACAAACTGAATTCCCAGCAGCTCATGGGATTTGTTCTAAAGCCAGCCCAAACCTCTGACCTCCCTTTGGAGGTGGGAAAGAAGAAAGAGTCTTTTTTGTCTATTTTCTTTATTTCCCCGTGGCTTCAATTGCATCACTCCACTGCCACTGTGCCACCACTGTAAGTGTATGTGCACTGGAAAAATCCATCTGAATCATCTGAAACCCTATTACACTTTCACAGGGTAATCATTTCAGTTTAGTACTGCAGTTATTTGTATAATCTAAAAATGAGGAAATTAATATTGTGCACTCTGTGTGTTTTTGCACCATCATATGTTCACTTAATTTAATTTAATTTAAAATGCAACGATGAATAAAAATTCATTAAAACAATGCACTAATGGATTGTTGGATAATTTTGCAAAAGGCCAGATCAAGCTCATGCACAAAGTTTTTAACCTTCCTGCGAGAGCTGCTCCTGGAAACCGCAGAATGTTTAAGGTTAGACAAATAAATCACTCTGTGGTGTTCAGGAAATATTCTGGTTATGGTGTTTAAAAGCAAATATTAAGTGTGCATAAAGTCATATTTCCAGCATTGGCACTGACGTAAAAACCTACACCTTACAGAATTGCCTAATAATGAATATAATTCCAAGTGTAGCTGGCTTGATTAACATCATTTGATACAGCCGTTTACACTTTGCATGCTATATGGTAATGCAACCAAAAGCAGCAACATCATCCATAACTCAGACAAAGCAGCACGTAGAAAGCACTGCTCTCCGCCACAGTGCAGTTCTTGATTAGAACATGTTATATAACTAATTCCAAATGACTTTTGTCCAAAATGACTTGCAATCAGTGCATCTGAAATGCAACCCACACAGAGGGAGGCATAAGTAAGTATGCTAGTATATGATATGCTAATATGAGAAGAGCCTTGCTTAAAATGAACATCCAGAGTTTTCAGAGAAACAAACCCACTAATCATCCAGAGACAGAGGGGTGTAGGGTTGGGCCATCACTTGGGCTTATGAAGGAGCAGTTCAATTTGTAGTAGGCCAACACCTTAATCTGTATTGTATTGTATATATTGTATTTAATCTTGTATGGACCAATCACTATATTACCTCAAGAGGCTTCTTAACCTGACACAATAAATAGTGTATATACATATGTGTGTATAGAATAGATCAACAAAAGATTAAAAAAATAATAATTTGAGTATGGATCCATGAGGACATTAGGTACCGTCCACCAATGAGCTTCCTTTTAACAGGTTTCTGCCTGTTCAAAGGAAGTTTTTCTTCGCCACTGTCACCAAATGCTTGCTCATTGTGGAACTGTTGGTCTCTGTAAATAATATTATAAAGAGTACGGTCTAGACCTGCTCTGTATGGAAAGTGTCATGGAATAACTTTGTTATGATATGGTGCTATATAAATAAAATGGAACTGAAATGAACCGAACAGCTAGGAAGATTAGGTAAATAGGTAGGATGGATTTTTACATGTAGAAGAGACAAAAACATTGAAGGAAGACAGAGAGACATGATAGCATGCAACCTATGGAGAAGAGGAGAGAAGAAGCTGAGAAGAAAAGGAAGAGACTGTAGAGGAGTGTAGTGAGAGGAAGAACTTCAGGCTTCTCAGAGATGAAAACAAGGTTAGAAAAATACAGTGGTTCAGAAAGTTTACAGTTTATTTGTTGATTTCTCTTCAGCAGTCTCAGATACAACAAATTTGACATTGTTTTTGTAGGGTTAGGGTTAAGGCCTAAGGTCTCAAAGGATAGGCAAACTAATAATTACATTTTAATTTAATTTTATTTACATAATGCCAAATCATGCAAAAAGTATCTCATGACATTTTCCATATAGAGCAGGCCTAGAATGTACTCTTTAAAATATTATTTACAGAAACTTAACAATTCAAACGTTAAGGCAAAAAGATGAGTGTTTAACTTTGGTATATTCTTCCTGCTGACATCAGACAAGCTGACTCTGTTGAGGCCTTTAAATCAGACAGACAGGAGGCCTGTATTCTGAGAGTGCATGGGATGTGACGCAAGTCATAATGAGATTAGACAGAAATTTGTGAATGCTCTTCATATCTAAGTCATGATAAGCAGATCCTCCAAGTGGAAGGGCAGTGGAGTACGCCTCTTTAACATTGGCGTACAGCAGGTCCAGTGTCTTGTTTTCCCTGGTGGGACAGTCCACAAACTGCTTGAAGGTGGGCAGTGTTGCAGCCAGAGTGACTTGATTGAAGTCCCAACAGTCCAATCTCTTCAACTTTTCCTTGCCACCGTTGCTCATTGTCTGTTTCTAAGTTTAAAAAATCAGGTATAGTAAATTCATGGTCATTAATGATGAAGTTAAATATTGTATACACAGTTCACATTTACAAGACCAAATGAAACAGTCAAATGTTTACAAGGACAGGAAAAATGCTAAATGAGTAATTTTTCATTGTTACTTTATTCTTTATTGTTCAAATTCAAGCAGTAAGAATTTAAATCAGAATGGTCTCTGAGACTCTCTGAGACTCTCTCTTTCTCCACATACATGGAGAAATCGCGATGTTTTCCTCATCCAAGTAAAGCTCTCGCATTGGAACATACACCATTCTTGTGATTATTCCTCCCTTATCTATATTGCGCATGGTAAACCAAGTTTATGTGCCTGTAGTAACTTGTTAACATGTTGAGAGTACTTAGAGTGTGTGTACACATGCAGGAAGTATAGCCGCCATAATTTCATTACGTTATGAATTGCCGCTTTATAAAAATTAAAGCACCAGGAGCTCCAGTGAGAAGGGAGCTGCAGAACATCTATGTTTCCTCTGCAAGTGCCGCGATATATGACACTGACGAGAAAGGAATCAATGCCCAGGGTCACATCCAGGATTCCCACTGTCCTTGTTAATTCCAGCACAGTATTGTCAATGAATGTCATTCATTGTCAAGGATGTCCCTCCCCTGAAATAACTGTCAGTTCTGCTCAGTCTGACTGGTTGAGCTTTAAGTGGCACCTTCACATCTGCTCTGAGATACCTTCAAGGTAAGAAGCATTTAGAGTCTTCCCCTCAGTGTGAGATGGGAGAATGAGAATGAGTAAATGTCAACAGCAAAGCAATGATAGAAGATGTTTATGAGACTACCAAGGGGGAGAAGGGGGCCTGGATTGAGTCTTGTGAAACTCTCTTGCATTGCCAGTGTTTGCTGCCAAAGTAGAAAAATTTCCATAAAATAAGTTTCAACAGTTTCATTGATTTGTTTTTTTTAAATGTTGTTGTGGTTTGCACTTATGCCCATATTTGTCAAGATTATGGTCTTTTCTCTGGACCAGTTTTGACAAATTAGTGGGGCAAAAACTATGTTCTGTTTATGCAGGCTGCTGGCTGGTCTCCAGCTGTCCAACTGTAAGTGATTTATTACTAAAATGAATTTACCTTTGCACCTGCAGCATTGTTTCTTTGCATCTGTAAGGGGGAAGCTTGTGTCTGACCACTTGTCTACAGGAAGACAAGGTGTGTCACAGCAAAGGTCATTATTCTTTAGATGGTCAGTTTGCATCTATAAATAAATAAAGATAACGAACACATCTGATCAGGAAATAAGATCAGAGCCATAAATATTTGGCCTTGTAGAATTTGGCATGCATCAGCTTCTGATTGGAATCGTGATTGGAATCGTGGCTGCAAGTGAAGAACAATTCCCCATGCTCAGTTCATCTATTTAGATGATCCTCTTTCTTATCAGTTGCCTAAACACAGACCACTAAACAAACACAGTCAATTTCTCTCTGGAGACTATGGAAATGAGTCAGGTAACAGGAATGGACCTTATTTAATACCCACTGCCTTTGGAGAGAGGGATGGACAATTCATTTTGATCCACAGCAGCCCTGAGGCCCTGGAGTCCTGGGTTTCAATTAAAAAGTAATTGCTATTTGTTTGTTATGATCTACACCATTAATTTAATGCTGCACTGAGAGTTGTCTAACCAGAGTCATGTGATCTGATAGAATTAAGCAACTTGGTGAAATGGAGTTAGACAGCCAGGCAAAGGAGAAAAAAAAACAGAGGCAGCACCACAGGAATGATAATAGGACCATCAATGTGATGTGATCTCACTGCAGCCTCACTACAGCAGCTTTCATGCTAACACTGTGTCAGACTAGGCTTGTAAGTCACAGCAGAAGTGAATCCATGACATTGTTTTCTAAGTCTAAGTACTGTATATTCAAACTGGAGCAAATTTCACTTACCATGTTTTTGCAATTGAATTAAATTAATCTAAAGAGCCAATGTACCGACAGCATAGATACAACCTCCAAAACTGAAGTTCCTCAAATGTCCACTTCAGGCTGTCTACAGGGCCAGCCAGTCTCCAATAGTCTCCATGTTAAAATGTCCAACTTCACAGCAGAAATAAACATTTTTGGATTAGCCAGAGTTGGCAGAGGCAGGACTAGAGCAACCACACTGAACTTCACAATGGATGAACCATAAAACAGATATGCCACCTCTATGTAACTTTCTCTTCACATTAAATCTAAACAGAACTTTAAGTATATTTAGACCATCAGCAGTACTGCATGAAAAAACACAGCAGTTTTAATGTGTTTCAACAAATCATGACACGGCAAGAGTGCTGACTGAGGGCTACAGCAAAAAAACAAAAGATTAACCTGCGTCAAATCTGTAGTAGCACACTTTACAAGTTGTAGGCCACTTTGTAACATCAGCAGTGTTATTGTTCTGTAATATCAGATTAGAATATTGCTCTGATTACACACAGAGGGGACAGCAGCACAGAAACAGAAATAAGTACAAATAAAAAGAGAAACAAATAAAAATAAGAATAGAATAAAATAGAACTGATATTAGAGCAATTTGACTCAAACTCAAAAGACGGGAAGTAGCAGCACACATAAGCAGCGTTTCCACTCGACTCCAGTGTCTGTGTACAGTGACAAAAGTTGTGGAGGTTCCAAGCATCAAAGAGAATCAGAGAAACCAGAATCTTCTCATCATCTGCACTCTGATGTAGGACTTCCCAAACTCTCTGGTTTTTGTCAGCAGTCTTTTATCTTGCTGCCTGCAGCCTTTTCTTAAACAACCACATACTGAGAGGAAAGAACACGAAACATGTCGAGGCTGTCCACGTCTATACGATTCTCTGCTGCAGCAGTCCTGACGTAGATGTTGATGTTTGGACATCAGGGGATGTAGTTTCACAGAGCAGTGTGCTTGCTGAGAGGTCGGGGGGGAAATACAGGAAGCTCAACATAAAATGCTGTTTTGGCTGTTGTTGCTGACATTGTGGGCATTTATGAATACTCCTGTGTTGTTTAAGAATTATACAGCACAATACAGCAATATCCCGATTGTTTGTAATTGGTTTAGGATTGCTGATGCTTGTGGAATGAAAACATGTGAGCCCCAGGAGGTGCTTATCGGTGAGGTAAAACACTGTGCTGATGAATTCCTGATTTACTGCTTTGTATTTTGTTTTGTAGTGAATCCTGTGAGAAATGAAGTAGCTTTTAAGTTCCATAGATTTTTTTTCCCAGTTTCTTTTTGTAAATTGGAAATCATTTCCTTTACTTACGTTTTATTCAAGAGATAATTAAACTGGAGAGACAATAAAAACCTACAAAATAGCATTTCAAGCTGTGTGCTTGTTCTTGAAAAGGACTTTGTAGACACACTGTGGCAGGGACAGTAGATGGATGAAAATGCTTTCTCAGTGATATTTTGAAATAAGTCTCATTTGCATGTAAAGACTGTAAAGTCTGTAAACAGCCTGTAAATCAAACCATTCCCAGCCTCTTGAAACTTTGTGATCTTTCTTTTAAGAGGTAATTATCTCTAAAACATTTTTTTTATGTATAACTTAATTATTTCTATCCATAGATGCACATGGGTAAATGTTTTAACTATTCCCATCTCCCATCAATCCCCTGAAGCACCCCATAGGGCCTCTCTCTCTCAAACACAGACAGCTTTAAATTAGCAACATTCCACTATGTAAAATGAAAATGTCCTCACTGTGCTTCTGGCATAAACATGCTGCATATTCATTAGAAGGATGTGAAGTATAAAAGAAGAATGCAGTTGCCATGGACGCCTTAGTTGAATAAAGTCAGCAAGTTGAGCGTCCAGGAGTAAGCAGACGGTGAACTTTTCTGCTGACTCATGCTTAAGGTGCTCCAGAGGCAAGGCTGTATTCAAATATCATTACAGAAATTACAGTTGTGCAGAGGCTTAGCATGAGTCCCTCAAGGCCTCAACAGCCAAACAGATGTACTTTAATTTATACTGTGTGTCCCTGAAGTTTCGGCTGCATGACAAACAGAAGAGAAATGAGCACAGGCCTTACATTTACATTCAGCGATTTAGCTGACTCTCACTGTGTGCACAGCAATGCACAACAGCAAAGCTCTGCTGAAACTGCTGTGCCAAAATGAAAAACAAGTAGCAATACAAATGAGTATACACGGGTATCAGGCTCTGAACATATGTTTGTGAAATTCAGTATATAATGTAAGTTGAGCTTATTTTCATGTTTCCTAAAAATCTACAAAAACTCATCTAAACCCATTTTTAAAAAATTAGCCTGAATCCATCCATGCATCAATTTTCCACCACTTATCTGGGACTGCAGGCTAAACAAAGTAGTCCAGATGTCCCTCTCCACAGCAGTTCCTCCTGCAGTGTTCCCGAGCCACATAAGATAAAATGAGATATAATTCTTCAAGCATGTTCTGGGTCTACCCTGGTGTTCTTAGCAGTTAGAAGGAGGCATCCAGGAAGCATCCTGTTTAGGATCCCAAACCACCTCACCGGGCTACTTTTGACACAACTACTTTTTAAATTAGTGGAACCCCTCCAAATATCTAGGCTTCTAAACCTGTAAGACGAAGTCCAACCACCCTTCTGAGGAAACACATCTTGGCCACTCGTACAATCTCATTATTCTGGTCACTACCTAAAGTTTATGATCATAGGTTAGGGTTAGAGCAAAGATCAACTGGTGATCCTTTTGGCTCAACTCCCTCTTCACCAGACTTCATCAGACTGCATTATACCAGACTTCAACAGTCTGGTATAATGCTTGCATTGCTGCTGACACTGCACCAATCAGCCTGTTAAGTTCACGCTCCATTTTAAGATCTGACCCAAAGATACTTGAATTCCTTCAGTTGGGACAGCAATCTTCTTCTGACTTGACATTTTGACAGGGCTAAGGACTTCCTTTAGAGTGCTCTTTCCACTGCTCCACAATATCCTGAGACAGGGTCAGCAGTTCTCCTCCCCTGCTGAACACACCCTGAGCCCTGCTTCCCTTTTTCCTTTCATCTAACAGTTCCCAGAACTCCGCCCTCGTCTGTGCGTTTGACCACTGAAGCCAGGCCTTAACTGCCTGCTGTTTCCAATTTAAGCTGGTCTGCCATTTTCTAAAAAAGGTCTGGTTGAATTGTTCAGTGATACTGAAAACCATTAACTTAATGTGAGTGTTAAACACACACTAATGGCGAACCCTAAAGGTCTCTTTAGTGCTTTTTGTGGCAGTCTTATTTGCTCTTATGCAGACACAGACCTGGCAGCTTGCCTATAGTTGGCTTGTGCCTATCAAAATTTTCCACATCATGGGTCAGTGTTGTGCCAACTACAGCAATTCTTAATGATTGGCTCCCATTTTAAGGAGAACATCACTGATATGGCTTTATCTGCCATACTGTTGAGGTCCATTATTGCATATGTACATATGTTCATGTGCAATTGCCTTCAAGGATTACGTTTTAGCGTGTTCATGGCACTTTTGCTCAAGACTGGACAAAATTCAAACCTTGTCCGTTGTCCCCAGTTGTCACTTTGATACAAAAACAAGAGAAAATAGGGTCCAGGTTGAAATACAACACGCTACCCTTAAAGACTCAATACAATCAGATTGTTTTGTTGCAGTTAACAAAGCTGTTCGATAAATTTGGAGCTCTCTGTCACAGGGAAGGTCGAGCTTGCCTTTTAAGCAGACAAGCTTCCAGATTGCCTTGGCGCTGTGTTAGCCACTCAGTAGTGTTGCTAAAAGCACAGTCTCTTTTTCATCAATACTGCCCTCTGCTTCATAGTCACTCTTATGTTCTTGTTTGAGGTTACAGATCTGTACTATGTTGACTCATCTGAACTGGCCATCCTAACCACGCAGGTACCATGCATGGCTGCTTCCAGTTTTTCCTGAATTTGGGATAATTTTCTATCTCTTCATGGTTGTCTTACTTTTGTAGTAGTAACTCTTTTCTCCATTATTCAACAAAATGTACTGTACTGTATGCTTGTGGCAGAAACCACACAAACACAATTTGAAGGTTTTTAATGTTTTGTGGTAAGAGCTCATTTCCTGACTGAGGTTTGATTTTTATCAGCAAATAAACAACAACAACAAAAAAACATCAGTACTCTGGAATTTGTCATTCTTTGCATTGTAAAAGGTCAGTGTCAGTGAATTCATGAGTGAATCATGAATTTAGTGACCCTGACCTTTCTTCTGTTTCAACTATGTTTTCTTTTTGGCCTAGATGAGCTTCTTTTTTGTGCCACACCAAGGTCATCCAATTGTTGTAGAACAGAAAGATCTTGGGCTAGAGGACAGATCTTTAATTATTTGTGCCAACAGCCAAAGCCCTTGAATTTTTCTATTTGGTCTTGGAGACCAGCCAGTGGGTAACACAAACAGAGGGACAGGACAATCCATAACAAAATTGAGTTATCAGTCAAACCACAGAGGGTAAGATTATGGCTAAGTGGGCCAGCACACTGTTTTTGCTGCTCCTATAAAGTACAGAAGCAGCATATATCCTTTAGCTTTGACCCGGTCCATGGCCATTAGGGAAATGGCAAAGGTTACGCACCATTAGTCAGTTCTCTTTAACTCTGGGTCGCTGGATATCATCATCAGAGAACAGAATACATTATCATAATGTAGGTAAGGTGACAATGGGGGCCATACTCACATGAGTTACAGCATATGATACTGCATTTTACAGAATTCACCTCAGACAGAAGGCTGACACATTCAAGTTTAACCGAACCTTTTCTAAAAGTCCACTTAAGTTTTACTTCTGCTTCCACTTAGATGATTATTCAACTAATTGAATAGCACATGGTAACAATGGCCACTAATTGTTTTTCACTACCCGTCTCAAAAACAAATTCAGGGCAACATACTGTTATGCACAGAGGAATGAAATTATGGAATTAATTAATCAGACATTACTCATTGAACGTAAAAGTAACCACTTTTCAAACAGGACATGTTACATAACACAATATGAGACTAGACAATTATTAATGAAGAACTTTCTAATAATGTATGTAGTATGTTTTACTGACTTTGTTTGATGTAGGTGTTCGTTCCCTTTGCCTTGGATTTTCAACTGCATAATTATTTTAGATGATGCTTTAATGTTTGATTCTTCAGCCTTTGTACTTAAACCCAACCAAGAGTGATTTCTAACAGTTTTGAAAGGCATGGACAATAATTTTTTTTTTTCGCCTGATAAGGGTGTCAGATCTAATGTTTTAGGACGCCACGGAGAAATGACTTCATTAGTTTTTTTGTTTTTTTTTCTTATTCTAACTTGTTGTACACACAGGACAGATTAGATGCAGACCAATAGCTGTTTATGTCACAAGTGTTTAACAGAGCTATCTAAGCAGCAACCTTTGTATTAGATCCACACAAGACACTACACAACATCAGTGCTGTTTAATCAGTACAAGAAAAGATAGCACAAACAACAATTAGTAAGAGAACAGACATACAACAATGTGGCTCTGCTGTGGCAGGAATGTTTGTTGCTGAAGATGAAGAAACGCAGAGCTCAAGATCAGGTTCAGTTCAGGTTCAAACAGCAGAGAGCCCTGATCAGTGGACACAGGACCAATGTGTTATGTGTCTGTGCTCAGAGGCTCATTCTCACAGTCTGTCTGTGAATTCAAATCTAAACTCCGTCAATCCTAGTTAGTGGTTTGAAATGTATTGTGGCTCAAAGCTGTCCACTGTACTGTCACTGTCATATAATACAGGACTGCACAATAACCACTAAATAACCTCTCTGCTACACATAGAAGTATATTAGATTAGAATAATATAATAATGAATAAAATAGGTAAATATCTAAATACATACAAGCAGTACGGAGGGAGTGATGGACAAACACAGATGCACTGTATAGAACGTCTCTAAAGATCGTGTACAAAGGAGAGTCATTTATTAATTGTGCTTTTGAGGAGTGTTCAGCTCGAGGGAAGAAGCTGCTCTGTAGTCTGCACAGACATCTCATCTTATGTACTCACTCACCAGTTCTTGGTACGTTCTCAGGGCGTTCTCTGGGACGTTCTGGCGGTTTTGATCATCGCTGTAGGGCCTCTCAGTCTTGCACTGTGCACAGTCAGCTTTCTTTTGCTCCACTCTGAAAGTTAACAAGAAACTGCCGTGGGAATTCATCCTGACGGAGTTTCCTTTCCTTAGCAATCCAAGGTTAGAAGAATATGTGTAATGTCTTTGACAGGTTCTCATTTACGCTCATTCCTAAGGGACCTGAAGCTTTTTGCTCAATCCAGCTGCATTGATGTAGACAAGGACGTTTGTCCTCACCTCCCGTTTCAAAAATTCTATTATCAGTTTCCTTTTTTTGGCTGATGTTGAGCAGCAGGTTGTTCTCTGAGCATCAAAGAGAGTGCATGCAGAGGGCAGTTCAGACTTTATGGGCCATAAAAGGAAGTTAAGTAGTAAACTTAGGTCCAGGAGCAGGACCACACCTCTAATCACCTGCCAGGCCCACTACACCAGGTTTACCCATCCTGCCCTGTTTGTCTCAGTTTTCTCATCCCCACCCTCCCTTTCCTCTCCTTTCATCTATTTAGCTTCCTACCGCTGTTCACATCCAGTCATCCATCCACTCTTATTCAATCATGTGTATGCCTCTCACATTTCTCCTTTTGCCACCTACTGTCTGTGGCCTGCTCAACATCTGAGACGGATCCCCCACACTCTCCTCCTCCCTGACCTTCTATATATCTGTCCCAGACCTGCCTAAATGGATGACTTCCTCCCCCACATTTATCCCATTCTTCACATCTGTTCATCCATCCTCAACTTTCAAGACTTGCTCATGATATTAAACCTTTAACTCACATCGCTGTGGCGTGGTCCTTGCCGGTGAAAGTAAATGTAATGTGAATAAATCAGATTGAGATACAATGGATTCAAGCTGAATAAAGCAGGTGTTAAAATAGAAGGACACAGACGCTTTTTCAATGATAACACTTGCGCATTGATTATGCATATAACTGTAGCATGCTGTTTTGAAAAATGATTGAGCGCCACTCCTGCGGTCTCTTTTTGAGGTCTGCGTGACACCGACATTACTCTTCAAAATCACAAATAACTGAAACAAATTGCTTTAAAAGCACGTCTGAGTCTGTGCTGTGACAGCAGTGTTTACCACAGTGACAGAGGCTTCATCCTAATTCAACATTCTGAATATACTGCATGCTAACAAACAACACCTGAGATCATTTTACTGGCTGCAGAAATTTAAAGATTTTTGAGCAGTTACAGTTTACTGAAGGCTCCGACCGGCACTGTGCTCATTCTGAACTGAAAGCATAAACCCATTATGTTGATATTGCCGGGGTTTAATCACTGCACTGCTTCTGATTGCGCTGTGGATAATATCACTTAAGAACTACACCTGTTCCCTGAGTGTTCTGCCTTATAAACCTAATATGCAATTGTAAAGTAGTGTACATAATTTTGCACTCTGTTATTCATTTCATTCTTAGATTACGTCTTGAATCAAACCAGACACACACGATAGATAAAACAATGGTGTTGTCTCCAAAGGAGTCTTATGTCAAGACAGGACGATCTGTGGACTGAGGACAGACAGAAGATGAAATAAGTGAGTTCTATGATGGTGGAGCAGCAGGTGAATTCTCATTCTTAATTGTTTCTAAACCTTCCATGGATGAGTGCTTGGCATGAAGTTTTCAAAACAGAATCAGCACCATGGACAGCGCCATGACACACAGTTACTGTAACTCAGCTGGGACTGTTAGCATTAGCATTAGCTGTAGCTTCATCATTTAAATCACAGACATGCTTCTATAGTTTATTTTTTCTTGTACTAAATCATTCAGTCAAAGTCATTCCTCTCCCTCTCTGAAACAGAAACAAACCATTTCATACTCTGACCTGATCACAGTGACCTCATCTATGTTGTGTAATGTACATATTGCTCCATAACATTAGAAAGACACAAAAAAACCTCCCTGAAATTCTGTCAGCAGGTACTCTGTATCCGTGAAAAAAGACACTGTGAACGTCCTCCATCGACCCGCAGTGACACTCAATCTAAATTTGATTACATTCATTGTTATTCAAAGAACATAGCACATAAGTCACATTATGTGTAATGGTATTAAATCTCCTTTCCAATTACAAACGCATTTGTGCAATTAGCCGCTTGACCCCCAGTCAATTTCCGATCTTAACTCCAGAATTGTTTCATCTGGCTGTCGGGGAAATGGTGTCAGGATCCTGGGCCACTGCAATGAGCAACAAAGTTCTCTCACCAACAACATTTTTACTCCATACGGGTGCAGCACTTTCAGTTTGTAGTGCAAATATTACACAGTCTTACTTCAGTCAAAGTAAAACATAAATGTACATTTATATAATTCAAAGTCTTTGAAGCAAAAAGTGGTGAAATATCTAAAGTTTAAGCTAACGATGATGAATGTGTAAGAAATATTTGGATGCTGTACTGTAATTGGTCTAATCACTCCATATATTAATGATGTTTTATCGTCAGTGCTGGGGTTCTCTTATAATCTAATGTCTGTGCATGTTTTCCCCCGTGGACATTCACAGCAGCACCAGCCAAGTCGTGTTGAAACATTTAATACAAATCAAGAAGAGCTAAAGATTTAATGAACAAAAATAAGGAAAACAACACTGACTGCATATTAAATATCAAATCTCTGAAGCAAACACATTATAAGACTTGCCTCCCAGGCCGGAAGTGGGTTAGATTAGATTCAAGATAATTACTTGAGTAGCTGTGTTACTTTTCTGTTGCTGAACACTGAATTAAGTCTGTTAAAGACCTTAGAACACACGTTTTGATGATATTTCTGCTGTTTTAACAGACAAAACTACCTTCATTGTACCCTTCATTGGCCACATTTTTACCCCTTTTATGCTGGGTCAGATTGACCCACACTGTTTAAATCCACTTTAAGAGGCAGAGAACCATAAACATCAGTGAAGTGGTCATTCAAAACAAAGAAATTCCAGGTATCCCTTCAAATATTGAGGAATTTCTATTCCTGCACCACCAAGAGCTTCCTGGCAGGGAACAACATGGATCATTGTCTGGTATAGAAACAGCACAGAGCAAGACCACAAGGCCCTGCAGTGGTTCTTCAGCTGAATATACAATAGGTGGTGTTTCAAGGGACCCCAACCACCTGGATAACGACCTTTTCTCCCCGCTGAGACTAGGATGAAGGTTCTGGATATACCAGGCCAGAACTGAAGGGATTAGTGGAAGCTATTACATACATGACAAACCAGTGTGTTGTTAATTTAGCTTAGAAGGTCATAGCAGGACTGCTGCACTCTCTGTGGTGAATATGCCTTTACCTTCAGGGTGAAGGTATAGTGTGGATGTGGACTAAAAGAAGCATCACATTCCTCGTCCCACACAGCATACAGCTGTGCAATAAGTTCTGACCACATGGTCTGAGACTGTACTGAACTTCTACTGCCAGGGAGAAGGAGGTAAACCTGCTGCTATCACGACCCTGTAAAGGGGAAGAAAATGGATGAATAGATCAATGTTGATTATTTTACAATTCTATAAACATAATGCACAAATTTTCGCTTCATCTACAGTTATTTCTTATTTTTGATCAAACTCCTGTCAGGTGACTGGTCTGAAGCAGACTAAAGTCTACAGCCATGGAAGTAGCTTTGTGAGGCTGTACTTAAGCGCAGTATGCTAACATGCTCACTATAGCAATGATAGCATGCTGATGTTTAGCAGGTATAAGGTTTACCATGTTCACCATCTTAATTTAGTGTGTTAGCATGCTGACATTTGCTAATTAACTAAACACAAAGTATAGAGGCTGATGGGAAAAAACATTAGCTTTACAGGTCAAAAACCAAAGGATGAATAGTATTAGATGAAAAGTCACAGGATCATTAAAGTTATTACAGTTCATATTGAGACACATGAATACATGAATGAAATGTGATAATGTTAAACACATATCACAAGTGAGATATAGTCTGGGAACCACCTACTCCATTTCTCATAGGGGAGGTGTGGTTAACGACTGCCCATGGCCCTTTATTGGGCGTTATGAATGTCTATCATTTGGCGTATACATAGCCCATAAGCCAATCGTGTCAGTTGTACCTGATGACATATTTAGAGTGACAGAAATTTGATGAGAAGGAAAAGCTGTCATTTTTCCCAATCTCCACGAAAACAGAAGGCAAAACAAAAATATGGTTAAACAATGGCACCGGACGATTACTGTCATCATGCGTTATGTCATGTTGAATTGGATCCGTAAACAGTCTCAAACAAACTACAAGCTTCCGTTTGTGGAGTAGTACGCGTCATTGTCTTTCCACCCCTCCGTGCTCTCTAATTGGCTCGCCTACCTCAGGCGAGCGTTTTGGCATGGGTTTCCATGCTGTCTTTCGGATCCGAACGATCGTGCAAGGCAGCATGGGATTTCCCAGGCTTTTTTTTTTTCTTTCTTTTTTTCAAAATTCTGAGAAAATAAACAGTTTCTGCTGATCTGTGTATGGTTTGTCTTACTGTCGTATTGCCGTACCTGTACTACATCATGCCATACAATCCATACAATGGAGGAAGAAACTGGAGAAACACATGGAGAAACTCCCACCGAGCACCCGTGGCCTTATCTCAAAGCCATGTTTGAGATTTGTTTCAGTTTAAATGTTTAAATGTTTTTTGTGTTTACCACGAACAAATTATGTCACAGCCTACAAAAACTCGTCTTCCAACCTGAAAAAGCATGTTGCGGTAAAGTAGCTACTGACGTTAGCCAGCTTGATGTTTGTTTAAGAGAGAGTGGGAGTGGGTGTGCGTGCGTTAGTGAGGTGCGGCTGTCTTTGATGTAGGTTACCCGGCTCATTTTTGCCTGTGATGCATGATATAAGTATGTGTTCAAATGTAACCACAATATGTAGAAATGTCATTTGTTGATGAATGCAGCTGACTCTGTGTTCTGAGGCTTCTTGCCTTTATTTGCTTATTTTAGAGCTATAAACATGTCTGTAGCAGAATGGCATCAGTGTATTGCATAATGACAATAAAGCTACTTTCTTTTCCTGTATTTCCTGAGATATATTTTTTAATAGTTTTACTTAGGTAATTTTTAAGCAAATACTTTAGTACTTTACTTAAGTAATATTTTGACTAAGCTTACTTTTACTTGTATTGGAGTAATATTTGACAAGGAGTATCTGTACTTTTACTCAAGTAGTGAAGCTGTGTACTCTGTCCACCTCTGATTACAATGAACAAATGAACAAATAGCTAACCTCTCAGAGTAAACCTCTTTTCACTTCCACCTTTGTGCTGCGCTTTGATTCTTTTGCTGCTCATTTCAACCCAGACAGGCCGATCAGATTATCTAGTCAACAAAGACGTGTCTGCGCAATTCATTACATCCAAGAAACGAGTGCAAATTGGGTACAGGCCATTTATAGCATATGAACGTGTCCACATTTTACAGATAGGGCCATGACCCTAAACAAGGAAAAGTCAGAGATTCAGCAAGAAAAAGAGAGAGTAACCTGCAGCATACTGATGCTTCATTTGTCCTTAGCACAGGGTGTTGTCCTGAAGGATATGAAATATTATAAACATAAAATAATCCTTTTTTTGTTTGTTTTTGGCAAGAAAAGCAAATATTCACAGCCATTTCTCAATAACCCATAAACAGTTGTTCTAAAGTTCTAACAGAGTTTCCGAGTGTCTCGCATTCATAGAGTTAAGAGAACTCACACACCAGACTAAAGCGTGTGTTTCTGACTTGTCTTTGCTGAGGATTAACATCAGCATGGGCATTTATTCTTTTAGTCCTTGCAACTGAAATAACAGCTCTGTTCATTTAAAAAGTAGACAAATCATGAGTAATTTGGAAGTGTAACCTTATTTCTATTTTTTATTTTTTTTACTTGGAGTCATTTTACCAATAATGATTAAGCTATGTCAATATGTATTATTTATGTTGCTAGAATGATCACCTGGACTGTCTCTGGTCTATCCTGCTGGCTGGTTTAAACTAAATGTTAGAAATAATGCTCAGAGAATGTGGAATGTTATTGTTGTGATACAGAAGACATTGAAACAGGACACCCGTGCACCAAAAGATAACAGCACAGAAGAGGCATTAGTCTTTCCACAGAAACCTTTAAGTCACTGTGAAATAAGAAAAATTGCTGCTCTCCAGTTCAACATCAGAGAGCTGACTTTATACTTTCTTCTGCTGATGATTTGTAACAGCTGACAGCAGGAATTTTTTCATCTCAATATTGAAAAGGTAGAACAGCACAACCAGAATGTAGACAACAAGAGGTGCTTTTGTTGTTTTCCAGGAGAAACTACAAGAAAAAAGGGAAAGAAATAACTTCCAGCTGCATCTGGTACTGTTAGAAATAAATAGGCACTCTTATATATTGTATGCACATTCCAGACTTCAGATACTAAATGTCCCACAAATATGTGTGTCCACTCTTACATACACACACTTCTACATAAAAATAAATATGTGAAGATAACAAAAAGAAAGAAGATACAATTGAACATCAAACACATCTTAAAAGAAGAAAGAATTGTACACCATTAATATTAGTACCTAAAGTACCTAAGGTATTATTGTGGTACTGGTACTGATATTATTATCACATTACTGATTGCTCTCTAAACGGTAGTTGTTGTGGTTCCATTTCTAATTGCAATATTCTACAATCATTTATTCATCAGGATATTTTTTGATAACACCCCACCAAAAGTGTTTTTGTTTGTTTGTTACATTTGGTTGCCCAAAGAAAAGGACCAGTGTGTCAGAACTGTTTTAAAAAATAAAAAATAAGAATTGTTTTTTTTTTTTTTTTTTTTTTTTTGTGACTTTAGAGAGAATGAATGAGCCTTTTATATCTGCAGATGTCGTCCACAGAGTCCGCAATATTGAACTGCTGTGTTTCTACAGGAGCCCAGAGCAGACAAACCAAACACTAGCCTGAGATAAGGCCTTCACATTTCATCCAGCGGTGACTGCAGTCAGCAGCTAACATGGGTAGAAACAGGAACAAGAGTACAAAAGGATAAAAGGTTCTCCAGAGAACTTATCAAGAACCAGTTTTTCTGTGTAGGGATGTCATGATCCTGTGATTTGAACAGTTCATTGGTTTTATGCCGTCACAACATTTTCATTTACATTTTTTAAATATATCACTGTTAGGCTGTCAAACGTAAATCATTTATTTAATTTAATTTATTTCACCAGTCAATCACAAAGAAACCAAACAACTTGGTGGCAGACTGATTCATTTTAACACCGGCATGATTTTTCTCTCTGGGCTTGTGGGTAACTTAAAACATAATGCAAAGTAGATGGGCAGGTTTGTTCCAGCACATCGCTGTCACGGAAAGATTCATGCTATAAGGAGTATTTACTTTAGCCTGCTGTAATGTGGCCAGCTAAATATAAAGGGTGTTTTGTGTTGGCTCTCACAGAAGAGACTACATTACATTACTCCGGCATCCTGCATTCTTCACAGCAGAGTTGTGTGAAACGTTTCTTACATAAAGTGTAACCAGCAGAAACAGTGAATTAGCTGCTGGATACCGTTAGTGATGGCGAGCAGTCAGAGTCAGTCAAAGAGTTGGATACATGCCTGGCATGGTGTCATGTTGAAACGTGCAGCTGCAGGCCACTGATAAGCTACGCTGTCTCGTCTTTGAGATGTTTTCTTTCTTCAGAGACGCACCAGATGCTCAGAATTATTATCATTGGAAGACTCATCAAACCTGCCTTTGATTACACTAATCAAAATCTGAAAGTCATATTGACTGATTTTTCAGTTGACAAAAATTGATCAAAATAGTGAAACCCCTGAGATGTACGCTGACATAAATGCATATTCACTTACATATCCAAATCCAGACATGGAACACCACTTTAACAATCTATAAATTCTTCTGAGAATTATGTGCATGAAGTGGGCGACAGTTAGTGTGTGTGTGTGTGTGTGTCTACCAGTGGTGAAAGAAGTATTCAAATTTTCCACTGCCCTGCACACACACATATACACACAGAGGTGGGCGGGGCTTTGATGTGAGGTCACCAGATTCGATGTATCAGTATAAATTGTGCAACTTAATGAACAGATATACTTTGAGAGGTAAAGGATAATACTTAACATACTGCATGTTCCATGATAATTATGCTCATTTTTACCGCATGCCTGTATTATGACTGAGCCTCAGAACACTCAACAACATCTAGCAAACCATGAAGCATCTCTCTCTCTCTGTCTCTCTCTCTGACACTTCTCATCATGTATCTGTGTGTGTGTGTATGTGTACACTCTTGCTGGTGCAGTTCTTGCCTACAGTCTAAAACTGCATTGCATTAATTATTTAAAATGTTTATTATAGTCTTGCTTCTCTCTGAAATATAAAGTTCCGTAAAAAGGAAATACAAAGTAAAACAACAAAGGCAACATTACGTCATTTTTATTTATCACCTTCAGTTTCAGAGTGTTGTAGTGTTGTAAATATGGACTATTATATGGACTTTAATATGGATCTATTTTATTTATAGATTTCACTTTGCTTATAAACAACTAGTGACTCAACAACTTTTTCCTCTCTTCTTAGCTTCCTCTGTCAGCGTCCTCTTCGCCTCTGCTAGTACGTCCACATAGGTTGCTGATCCCGGCTCCATTGCTTCTGGTTTCATGTGAGCTCTTCCCTTACCTTCAACACAATGGTACTTCTGCTCTCAGCCCTGACAGAGGAAGTTAGTTTGAATGCATTTTAGTCAAGAAGATGGAACCACAAGAAATGAGTAGCCAAAGTAATGTTTCTTTGTTCAGAGGAGACATTTCTCAGCTATCTCAGAGAGGTGGAGGAAGAGAAGAATGGCCTCTGTCATCTCTGTAAACATTCTAATGTAAGTGTCTCACTTAACAATAGAACATGACCACAGGTCAAAGAGGTGGATTATCCAGAGAGGATGAGCGAGTGTTATTTTTCTTTTGTTCCAGAGGGGAACATATTTAATGTTCTCGCAGGCATTATCCAGATATTTCAAAAAAGTACTGAAACACCAGAAGTCATAGGAAGTCAAATGTTCTCATCTTTCCTGATTAAAAAAAAAACATAAATATAAATGATTTTGTATTTTTGGATGTTGGGTTTGGGATGTTTGGGATATTGCATTTATTTGATAGAAGGAGGATGGGGGAGATGACACACAGCCATGGGACATCGAACCTGGGTCTCTGTGGTAAGGACTCAGGCTTTGTACATGGGGTGCTACAAGCGAGCTATTGGGCTCTCCTATGAATGACATAATGTGTGTATAATAGTGTTATGTATTGCCTTCTCCTGGTTGTGTTTTTAGGTGCATCATTTAGCCTTTTCAATCTTACCATGAATCATACATGCATTGCTTTGTTTATAGAGTTTGTGGCTTGGCCGACTCCACAGCAGCATCTTAGAGGTCATGACTCCTATGATGTGGTGTTTATGGATGGATGTTTTCTTAGAAAGTTGATACTGACATACAGTCTATTATAGATTTTTGTTATTTGAATGTATTCATCAATATGTGACTGTTTCCTCTGAAGCACAAAGGGTAATGTAAGGTCACATACACCGCATGATATGAAATACTGAACTGAGGTCTGTCTTTAGCTACTGTTATGCAGCATGTGGATTTAAAAGAAAGAAAATGAAAAGTATGTTTGAGTTCAGATGAAACCGCAGTCTGACAGCGGCACACGCTGAAACCTAAATATGGCCTGGTTTTACAGTATGTGCAGTACATCACTGCTCCGCTGCTGTCAGCATAAACATTGATTCATATTTTCAAAAACTGATGGAAAATGTTGTGTGAACAGAAGTTTAACATCACACACCACAATCACTGACAGGGTTTCTGCTCGGCTAACAGTGAGGTCTGAGGAAGAGGAGGTTGGTAAGTAGTCCCTCTGTCTTTGGTCTCTACAGTCCTCATTATGCATAGAAATACATCTGAAGGTCAGCCAAAGCGAATATGATGCTTCAGCAGTCTCACTTAAACAAGTCAAATAGATATACACTAATTTTAGTACATTTTTTTCTTCTGCACTGCAGTCAAATAATGTGTAGTCACTCTACAAAAGTATTTGGCCCCGTACTGACGGGTGGAACGAATACAATGAATTTAAAAAGGTGAACTCATCCTTTCAAAGAAAAAACTCTCAAGAGGAAACTTTTTTTTTTTTTTTAATCTCATTACATTTTGATTGACAAGTCATTCCGTTGTGTTATTTGCTTTGAATTTGTTATCTTGGACTCTTGGAAAACATGGAGGCCATTTTTCATTATTATCTCATCTTATAGACTAATTGCCTAAACCATGCATGTCCAGACTAATCCATAAAGGGCCACATGGCTGCAGGTTTTTTGTTCCAATCAAGAGCACACCTGGCTCGGCTCATTTAATCAACTGATCTCAGTCTGCAGTGAAACGGTTGAAATGAAATGAGTCGATCCCAGTGTGCTTCTGCTGGGATGGAACATAGACCTGCACAGAGGGACTCTGGCTATGGACTAGTTTGAACCTGCCTGGACTAAATGATGAATTAAAACAAGTATTCACAATTTAATCAACAATAAAAAAAAAAAAAAACATATCTTTTGGTAAGATTCCCAAGTGTTTTTGTCACTGTTCAGCATCATCCATCCGATTGTTGAACCATGATTGAAACCAATATAGGCATGTCTTATTGCCTATAAGGCCAAAATGGGGACTGTGGATGCATGCCTCCTTCACTCCCTCCTCCTACACTTGGTCAGTAACAGTCAGTCAGTCAGTAACTTCAGAGGACTTCTCTTCATCCAACTTTAGTTCTGCCTTTAACACCATTCAATGTCACCAGCTTCCTCAGCGACAGACCACAGACAGTAAGAGTGGGCATTGTTACGTCCTCCACCATCACAACCAGCATGAGAGCCCCACAAGGTTGTGTCCTGAACCGCTTCCTGTTTACCCTCTACACCAATGACTGTATCAGCCCTCACCTGTCACTAACAATAACTCTGTTATAGGTCATCAAGACCTCATCTCCTACCTTACACAATGGTGCACAAGCAAACAAAAGAACTGATTATCAACACTCACAGTACAGCTCACAGCCCGGCATGCATCAATAATAAAACTGCTGAGATGGTGGAGTGCGTCATATATCTCAGCCTCACCCTGGACAATAAACTGAACTCTGAACAACACACCACTGACATCCACAAATGCGTATAACAACAACACTATAAGGCAGGGGTATTCAATTCTGATTTCAGGAGGTCCAGACAGAGAAAATGTCCTCATGTTCAGGTCCACATTACAATGATTTTATATATATTGAAGCAGCATTGTCATTGTACCAACGTCTGCACTGTGTGAAGTCAACAACTCAAATCAAACAAAGAAAGCTAGAATTCAATGTCATGGCAACAATTTTATTTTCAGTGACACTATGGAGAGCTACATACAATAATAAATAATACACAAGTAAATAAGAAAACATTCATAATAATAATAAGTTATTGTCTGACTTAGCTGCAATCTTCTGGATTAAAAGTTGGTTTTCTGTGTCTCCATTTAGCCATGTCACGCCATGACAGACTGACTCACAGTTTGACTTCTTTTCTCTCTCTTGTCTCCTTACTCCTTTATATTTTTCTCTCTCTTGTCTCCTCTCTCCTTTATATTTTTCTCTCTTGTCCCCTCACTCCTTTATATTTCTCTCTCTCTTGTCTCCTCACTCCTTTATATTTTTCTCTCTCTTGTCCCCTCACTTCTTTATATTTTTCTCTCTCTTGTCTCCTCTCTCCTTTATATGTTTCTCTCTCTTGTCTCCTCACTACTTTATATTTTTCTCTCTTGTCTCCTCACTCCTTTATATTTTTCTCTCTCTTGTCTCCTCTCTCCTTTATATTTTTCTCTCTCGTCTCCTCACTCCTTTATATTTTTCTCTCTCTTGTCTCCTCACTCCTTTATATTTTTCTCTCTCTCTGTCTCCTCACTCCTTTATATTTTTCTCTCTCTTGTCTCCTCACTCCTCTATATTTTTCTCTCCGTCACTGTCACTGCCGCTCTTTTCAGTGAAGGCCTGCCCTACCCTGCCTGTGATTGGCTGACATTCTTGCCCTCACCTTGACCAATCTCAGTCCTTGACACAGTGAGATAAACCCAACCAACTGGAACCCATAGAGGCAACGAGTACTGGCCAATCAGAGACAGGTAGGATTATATATAAGGCAAAACTGACTTGAGCCAACTCTAAACTACCTGAATCCCTAGAGACCATATCTCCTTTTTATGTATAATAAGATTAAATATCTCAGCCGTCATCAATGATTTGTCAGATGATGAAGATCTTCAGACAATGCTGCAAGCTGTACACAACATTCTCACTTTATTTACCACATGCTCAGTGGAGGTAGCTTTATTTAGACCTCGCTGTATACCACCCACTTGTAGCCTCCTACAGAAAAAACAACATGCAGAGGCTCAACATGGCTGACAGCAATGGCATGAGGCTGCTTCTTAAACTTCCATCACGGTGTAATGTCATGCCAATGTTTGTAAATGTCAGTGTCAGCGACCTCTGCTTTAATATGAACTCTTACATACAGATATGACTCATTCTCTTCATCTGTCCCTCCATGTCTTTCTTATATGTACAGTACACACTCCTCCTTTAACGCTGTCAATCATCTGCCAAAGTTATCTGCAAAAGCTCTGTTGGCCTACTGCGACCACATCTCACCATCAGCACCACATACAGAATCCAAATCTCAGCCTTTCATTTCAATCATTGCAGCTTACCACGGTGACATGGGTGACAAAACACAGAGGGCTTGTTGAAGTGACAAACAGTAGCATAATAGATTCACTAGACTCTGCAGAGGACAGCTGCAAGCTTACAGTGATAAATACAGAAGGGCCAACAGAATGCAGCAAGATACAGCTCATTCCACTCAGCCAAAACTGTATACCTGGAAATGACACACATTTTATGTCTCACTGAATGGCTAATAACACGGGGACACACACACTGCACATACTGAGGCCTCCATAGGAGCTGAAGATGATATATGTTCATGAATAATATGAAAAATCACTCAGGAGTCTTTGAGAGAACATATTACAGTACAATACACATATTAATAATAACCTGAATCTCTGAAGCTGTGTTATTTTTGCAGTGAAGTTGTAATTTATATTTTGGTTCATTTAAAATAATCTTGCATTATTTTGAATCATAAAATATATGTCATCTTATCTGAATAACCATATAATACTGATATAATTAGAAATCAAACATGTGTAATTATAGGATTAAAACAGGCTCCTTAGTGTTTAAAACATACATCAGGTACTGTAGTTGGTAATGCACATGTTGATCAGCAATTGTATAATTAAGCCTAGTTCATACTGTATGAGGTAATATCTTGTCTAATATAACTTAAAGTACTTTTGACATAACATCTTCTGTGTAGTGCATACACTCTTTCATGATCACATACAATCATACAAGTACAATCATAGTGAAATGTATTTCTGTAACAATCAATCAATAGTGTAAAACAAAATTAGTGAAATTCAGTTTTATTTATACAGCATCAAATCATAACAGAAGTTATATATATATATATATGCACAAGGCAGGTACCAAAAAGGAAACACCAAGATAATTTAAAGCAAACATTATGACAGAACTCCGTCTGTTTACTCCTTCGTCTATGTTCGACCAATCATCTGTGGAGAGAGACAGTAACATTACATCTACACACAGTAAACATAGCATCATCTATCAGTCATGAACATTCCATCTGGGCCAATCAATAACTAATATATCACCTTTATATGAGCAGTAATTAGAGTTTCCTCTTGGGTCAGTGAGTCATATGCTCGTATGCTGCAGTGACAGATTTCAAACCTGCGTACATCATTTGGATTGATTTCTGTTCTTTTTTTTCAATATGAGCTCAAGAGCTGCATGTTATGTGAGTTTGTATCACAATAAACTGGATGATGTGGATTTAAGATAAATTATGAGATAATTATATTATATATTAATTATACTGTATTACTACTGTCTGAAATGTGACTATCAGTGATGATTTCCTGTTTTAAACACTGACTGACACAACCCTGACGTTTCAATTATTAAATGTGAAATAAATAAATGTATCTGGAAATTAAGACAGTGTTTTTAAAAAATCTAATATAATAATAAATAATAATAAGTTAGAATTGGAATATTTCGCTTTCATTGTTACTATAATGTTGCTCCTGTTGATTTATTATATTTATTTTTATATATTTGATCTGTAAGGATAGTTAATATTCATTTTATTTGAAAACATTCTGTAAATCTGAGCTGATCATAGTGTCATGTACATTTTGAAAAACGAGTTACTGATTTTATGGAAAGCGAAAGTTTTCTTGACATTCGGTCGTTGATAACAAAACTGTATTATATAAATGTATCGATAAAGGTAATGCCATGAATGCCATGTCTGGTTTCTTGTAAATACTTTATGTAACATTGTTTCAATCTATCAGAATCAAATGAAATTCAATCCTCAACACAGTTTAGATAATAGCTGAGTCAGTATTGATTCAGTGTCAGTCATGATTGAACGTCTCTCGTTTATTCAACATAAAACATAATGGGCACTTTGAGCTTTATTTGTCAGGCGTCATTGTAGATTAAGATTAAGATTTTGACCTGATAATATTTCACTGTCGATCATATTTTGCTACGTGGAGCCACAATGCTGCTTTTTACTGTTTATGAAGCATGTTTTCTGATACAAGAAAAAAAAAAACTGCACCGATGGGTTAAAATGGTCAATGGTAAATGGTAAATCTCTGTTTCTGAGGTGAAGAATTATCTGTCAAGCTCACAGTGAATGGCCAACATTTGATTGTTTTCTTTGGTATGAGCTTGACTCGATGTTGAAACTGCACAGACTTCAGACCTGTCTCTGACTTGACTTGTGTGGTGCTGACTCCAGCTCTCAAATTGAGCTATTAGTATATTAGCAGCAGTATGATTACACTGGCAGTTTGGTGCCACCCAGAAATACCTACTGCAGACACATGGATGATTTGGGTGCCAGTCTCCACTAAACCTCCACTAAACACCGTCTGAATGGACTGCACCGTTCGATTTATTAGAATAACAGGGTAACAAACACAGTGATGCTCCTGTGTTAATGTGATGGAGGGTGTGCAGACGCACAGAATGCAGTGATCCTGAGCGGCTGTAGTCGGTGTCCCATGGTAACCCACAAGAATGAAATGCTTTCTTCCCAGCCTCCCCTGCTCCTGACAACCAGGAAGCATCCAATCCTAACAGAGCCCCTCCCATCGGCCGTGTTGCCGGCTAATGGCAAAACCTGGCATCAGTGTGTCTCTGATGGATCAGAGAGGCAGACTGGGACAGTTATGGCTTCAACACACATTTATCATGTGAATTCATGCTATACATAGCATATTAAAGACATGCAAGGAGAGTGAGCTCCTGTCTTTATAATGACATGTATAATGCAGCCCTGTCTCACAGAGATTTGTATGTTCTGAAATTCTTTTCTTTTACACAAGGGAAACATGTTTTCAAGGTCCAAGGTTGATTTATTCAATCATTCTACAATACACTGTAGTTCTTCTGGTCTACTTTATGCTACACTATTATTATTCATGGTGGATTATTTTTTAAACTATTATTTATGGTGGAGTGTGGAAATAAATTGAGGTGTCTCACACCCTAGTCTGGTGGTTCAGCAGAGGATCCTTCTACCAAAAAGTTTTTCAGGCTTTCTCTGGCTTCTGTGTTTTTGGGTACACAGAGCATGAGGACTGGAGTCCCTCTGTAGCTGGTTGAGAGCATGCATGTGAGCAGTTTCCTTCCAGCTGACTTCATATTCTGATTTGAGTTCTTCCAGTTTGTGATGCTCAGAGATTTCTCACTCTTTTCCTTTTGTAGTGATTGTGTAAGAGCCAGTGTGCATCACATGATCCTCCAACACGGTCTGCCACTGTGTTAAATACACCTCATTGCCCAGCACCAATACACCCCCCTCACCTGCCTCGGTGGATCAGGAGGGAGATAAAACAGCCATTGGACATATTTGTGGAAACAGTGTATAAGCCTCAAGCCTCTGAGTGGGTGTTTCCCATGGTAGCAGCTGGCTGACAACTAAGAGCTGATGCTGCTGGCCATACTGTCATGTTTATTTAATAATTATAAACTAGGTATCACCATAATTTTAATGATGTGACACAGTGCTTCACAAAAAGAATAAAAATACATTCACACAGATGTAAAAAGTTTTTAAAACAATTATATTTTAAGAAGACTTGATTTTTTATATACTGCTTTAGTGCCTTTGTGATTTAGTGCCTTTGTGATTTACTGAACACAAGTGTTTTACACCTTCACCTTCACACAAACATTCATGCACTGATGGCAGAAGCTGCCGTGCAAGGTGACAACTGCTTGGAGCAAAACAGTTCTTACTATTCAAAACACTGATACTATGCTCATAGCCCATGCACACACACACAAGCAGTGGTATATTTAGGAAGCCTGATCTCAGCAGGTAGGTCATTCCAGAGTTTTAAGGCCTGACCTGCAAAAGCCCAGTCAACTTTTATACACCAGTCAGGCTCTGGGAACAACCAGAAAGCCACCATCAGCTGAACAAAGAGGTTGCCCAGGCTCATAGGTGGTTAGTTGGTCTTTTATATATGTAGGGGCCCGGTCATGTAAAGCTTTAAAAGTCAACATTAAAATCAATGTAATCTGAGAAACCAACTGAAAGCGATAGATGAATTAAAGAAAGAAAGTGTCTAACTAATATACACTGTCCTGGTTTTCAACATTCACTACCAAACTGCCCATTTTATTCTGCTGTATTTATATTTATCAGAAAAATTGCATTAAATAAATATTGTACTGTTTTTCAATGCTTAAATACAGGTACATGTTCTGCCCTACTCATCATGACCTAACACACATCTAAGAACGACTGTCTGTGTTTGGGTTTTTGAAAACGTGCTCACACCAACCCAGTGTTAGCTGCCTTTATTTCAGAGGTCCAGATTTGTTGATAGTAAATACCCAGACTGGTAAAAGACTTTAAGGGATAGTCCAACCTCAGCACTCTGCACATTACACAGTGATTCATATCACTGAGTATTGATTAATAAAGAGTGCTGACATCCAAGATGGGGCTACGATAATAACATCAGCTGGTTAGAACCTTTACAACTATCTGCCGCTGGGAATGTAGCCATGTAAAGCAAAGCAGGAGTCCCCACCCAACCTGACAATTCACCAATGCACAAGTCTAAACATTTTCTTAGCTAAAGTGCGTTCAGCCGCCTCTCTTCAGAGCGGTTCAGTTTCACTTTATCTTGTGAGTGGAAAGGAGTGGAATTTGTTTCATATGGTTTGAATGAAATGATAGTGCTATCTGTGAACAGAGTAGAGGAGTTGCTCTGCAGTGCTGCGTGTTGCTGCTCAGACACTGACAGAAAGGCAGATAGCTGAATGCTGAAGCTCCATCCATCAAACAGATCAGGTCATCAATCTGCAGCTGACACTGCTCCACTTCAGTATGGACGAGCTGCCTCCCTCTTCTTTCAAACTTGTAGAGACTCATTGCTCGCTGTGATAAACACACTCGGAGATTACATTTCTTGTTCAAACTCATTCTGTTAAATGTTGATCTTCCTGCTGTACTTGATTTTTGAAATGAAAATGCCTTCAACTGTCAGGATGATAATAAATCACATTTTAAAGCTACAACCACTTTCTTGGCACAACATCAGTGGATTTCTGTCTCTATGTGGTCAGTGAAATAATACTGAGATGTTATGGGTCAAACCTCGGACTTTACTGACCTCAACTTTATTAAAAAAAAAACAAGAAAAAAAAAACAGGCTTATGTAACACTTTATATTAAGGACCTTATAATACGCACTAGCTAATGAGTAATAAGGCCTTTATACAATATAATATATAACATTATATGTTAATCAGACAGTCAGGGCTGCCACCACGAGCCTCTGTATAATGTGTGACACGTTCATTCATAAGAATTAGAAGATATGGTTTTTATAGAGTTCTTTTTTTGTTGGTTTGCTTTGAACAGCATCCGCTCGCCCTTTGTTTCCCTTCTACTTGACCTCACCTCTTTTTGTTGTATAAATTAATCTGAATTTCAAGAAATAAATATCTTTTTATTTTACCAAATACAACTGCTTAATGTACTTTCCTTCCCTACACGAGCTGGGACATAACAAAGATTATGTAAGTGTTAATAATACTATCATAAGCACAAAGAATATTCGATTCTGAGACATTTTAAAGTATGTGTTAACAGTTTATATTATATTTCAGCAGTTTCTCCTGTCCACAAGTGTTCCTGACCAAGGATCTGAACCCCAACTTGATTCCAATGTGGATGAAAAGCTAGATGAAATTCACTCTGGACAATATCATCCTCCAAATGAATATAATTATAAACTATGCACAAAAAATAAGGAAATTTGGGTTCTTTGTTATGCTTCTTGGCAATAAGTACCATCGGAAAGTCTGATTATTTCCCTTTTAAATGGTGTCACATTTGTGAGGAACATGCATTTGTGGGATGAGCAGCTGAGCTGAGTATGTGGGTTGTACCCATGAAAAATTAGCCAAATCTTCTCTGATGCTGCCAAACAGCTTTTCTTTGCTGTTGCTATTGACTCTTGTTTTGAGCTTCTAGTACCACCAGTTGATGACAATCAGGTGCCTGATTGTGCCTGACAGTGCCCTTCAGCCCTACTCAGCTCTGCTGTTCATCACACAAATGTATGTTCCTTACAAATGTGACACCATTTAAAAGGGAAATAATCAGTCTTTCCGGTGGTATAAGCTTTATTGACAAGACGCATTGTTACAACAAAGAAATAATCTACCAAACACAAATTTCCTTGCTTTTTGTGCATATTTTATATAATTGTATTAACTTTTAATACAAGAGCTGCAGTCTTACACGCTTCTCTGCGCCTCCATTAGAGCAGCTGCCCACCCAATCCTTTAGTATAGAGACTGTGTCTGTCCCCCGTCCACCTACATTATTTAAAGATAAAACAAACAGAAGAGGAGTTCATCATAAAAACTTAATAAAAATTAAATCAACATCTCAAACAGTCCAAAATAAGAAAATTAAATGTGGACTCTTGAATATCAGGTCCTTGTCCTCTAAAGCTGTTTTAGTCAATGAATTAATATCTGATTATGATATTGATTTATTTTGTCTTACTGAAACCTGGCTGCAGGAGGATGAATATGTTAGCTTAAATGAATCCACTCCTCCCAGTCATTGTAATACTCATATTCCTCGTAGTACCGGTCGAGGTGGTGGAGTTGGAGCCATATTTGACTCAAGTCTTTTAATAAATCCTAAACCTAAACTAAATTATAATTCATTTGAAAGTCTTGTTCTTAGCTTCACTCACCCAACTTGGAAAACATTACAGCCAATTCTATTTGTTACAGTATATCGAGCTCCTGGCCCTTACTCTGAATTTTTATCTGAATTTGCAGAATTTGCATCAGGCTTGATCCTCAAAACAGATAAAGTAATTATTGTAGGTGATTTTAATATTCATGTGGACAACCACAATGATAGTCTTAGTACTGCGTTTATCTCTTTATTAGATTCAATTGGCTTCTGTCAGAGTGTCAATAAACCGACTCATTGTCTGAACCACACTCTTGATCTTGTTCTTTCATATGGTATCGAAATTGATCATCTAATAGTCTTTCCACAGAATCCTCTTCTATCTGACCATTTCTTAATAACCTTCGAGTTCATATTACTGGACTATAAGCCTTTTTGCAGAAACTCCTACAGCAGATGTTTATCTGATAGTGCTGTAGCCAAATTTAAGGAAGTGATTCCTTCAGTATTGAATTCAATGCCATGTCTCAATGTAGCAGAGGACTTGTCTGCTTCCTTTAGCCCCTCACAAATAGATCATCTTGTTGACAGTACTACAGGCTCATTACAGACAACTCTAGACTCTATTGCACCTCTGAAAAAGAAGATAATTAAACAGAGGAGGTTAGCACCATGGTATAGCCAAAAGACTCGCAAATTAAAGCAAGTGGCACGTAATTCTGAACGTAAATGGCGTACCACCAAACTGGAAGAATCTCGCTTAGTCTGGCAGGATAATCTTAAAACCTACAGGAAGGCTCTCCGCAATGCCAGAACAGCCTATTACTCTTCATTAATAGAGGAAAATAAGAACAACCCCAGGTTTCTCTTCAGCACTGTAGCCAGGCTAACAGAGAACCGCAGCTCTATTGACCCATCTATTCCTTTAGGTCTAACTAGTAATGACTTCATGAGCTTCTTTAATGATAAAATTATAACTATTAGAGACAAAATTCATCACGCCTTGCCTTCGACAGGCACTGATCTGCATTCTGATACAGCAATCCTGGAAACAGCTGTAAAACCTGATATATATTTAGACTGTTTTTCTCCCATTGACCTTCATCAAATAACCTCAATAATTTCTTCATCTAAGCCGTCAACCTGTCTCTTAGACCCCATCCCAACCAGGCTGGTCAAGGATGTCTTACCTCTAGTCAGCCCTTCTTTATTGGATATGATTAATCTGTCTTTATTATCAGGATATGTACCACAGTCCTTTAAAGTAGCCGTAATTAAACCTCTTCTTAAAAAGCCCACCCTAGACCCAGAGGTTTTAGCCAATTACAGACCGATATCAAACCTTCCATTTCTCTCTAAGATACTTGAGAAAGCTGTAGCTAAACAGCTGTGCGACTTTCTCCATAAGAACAGTTTATTTGAGGATTTTCAGTCAGGATTTAGAGTGCATCATAGCACGGAGACCGCACTAGTCAAAGTTACAAATGACCTCCTAATGGCATCAGACAAAGGACTCATCTCTGTACTTGTCCTGTTAGATCTTAGTGCCGCATTTGACACCATTGACCATCAAATTCTTTTACATAGACTGGAGCATCAAGTTGGTATCAAAGGAACCGCCCTAAGCTGGTTTAAGTCATATTTCTTAGATCGATCTCAGTTTGTTCACGTCAATGATGAATCCTCCATGCACACTAAAGTTTGTCACGGCGTTCCACAAGGTTCTGTACTAGGACCACTTCTATTCAGTTTATATATGCTTCCTCTAGGGAACATTATTAGGAATCACTCTATTAATTTTCATTGTTATGCTGATGACACCCAATTATATTTGTCGATCAAGCCTGATGAAACCAACCCATTAACTAAACTCCAAGCATGCCTTAAGGATATAAAAAGTTGGATGACCTACAATTTTCTGATGCTGAATTCAGACAAAACTGAAGTTCTTGTAATTGGACCTAAACACCTCAGAAATTCTCTTCCCGGAGAATTAGTTACCTTAGATGGGATCACTCTGGCTTCCAGCTCCACCGTAAAGAATCTTGGAGTTGTTTTTGATCAGGATTTGTCCTTTAACGTCCACATAAAACAAATTTCGAGGACTGCATTCTTCCACTTACGCAACATTGCCAAAATCAGACGCATCGTGTCTCAAGCGGATGCAGAAAAACTAGTCCATGCATTTGTTACTTCTAGGCTGGACTATTGTAACTCTTTGTTATCAGGCTGCTCAAGTAAGTCTCTTAGGTCTTTGCAGCTAATTCAGAATGCTGCTGCACGTGTTCTGACAGGAACCAAGATCAGAGATCACATCTCTCCCATTTTGGCTTCCTTGCACTGGCTACCTGTTAAGTCTAGAATTGAATTTAAAATTCTTCTCCTTACATACAAAGCTCTTCATGGCCAGGCACCATCATATCTTAAAGAACTCATAGTACCTTACTACCCCTCTAGACCACTGCGCTCTCAGAATGCTGGGTCTCTTGTGGTTCCTATAGTTTCCAAAAGTAGACTGGGAGCCAGAGCTTTCAGCTATCAAGCTCCTCTTCTGTGGAACAAACTACCGTTCTGGGTTCGGGAGGCAGACACAGTCAACACTTTCAAGAGTAGACTTAAGACTTTCCTTTTTGAAAGCGCTTATAGTTAGGGCTGACTCAGGTCATCCGTTAGTTATGCTGCCATAGGACTAGACTGCCGGGGGACTCCCCCCCCCCGCCTGTCTCTTTCTGGGTTATGCCTAGCCAGGCACGGTAATGGTTGAAGATGCAGTCACATCTCCCTTTACTGAAAACCCTCTCTCTCTCTCTCTCTCTCTCTCTCTCTCTCTCTCTCTCGATCTCTCTCAATCTCTCTCTCTCCCCATCACCATTACCGTCAACGCATGTTACTAACTAAACTTCTTCCCCGGAGTTTCTGTGCTTTCTCGTCCAGCAGGTTCTCGTGGATCGTGGCTGCTGCTGTGGTCTGCTGCTGATGTCCACTATATATAGCATCACTGTCATAATTGCTACCACATCTCTCCTATAGTTTATAGTCTGTTAATGTTTCACTGCTGCTGTGCATCTGTGTCCCTCTAACTCTATCACAAGTTCCACTGCTACTGTAATCATACTATCATTTATTGTATTTCATTGTAATTGTACAATATGTTTGTGTTGATTTGTTCTGTACACGTGACATCCATTGCACGTCTGTCCGTCCTGGGAGAGGGATCCCTCCTCTGTGGCTCTTCCTGAGGTTTCTTCCACCTTTTTTCCCTGTTAAAAGGGTTTTTTGGTGGGCAAGTTTTTCCTCACTCGAACCGAGGGTCTAAGGACAGAGGGTGTCACTCCCTGTACAGATTGTAAAGCCCTCTGAGGCAAACTGTGTTTTGTGACTTTGGGCTATATAAATAAAATTTGATTTGATTTGATTTGATTTTTTAACCCACTGCCAAAACTTCAAATAATATTTTCTATTAAAAGTTTCCAGCCATTTAAGAAGCCAGAATCCTGGTAGGATCTGAAACATCTGAGCATTGAGTTTCACTGAACAAAAATAATTAATAATTAAATGACAGCATAGTAGAAGTAACAATTTTTATATAATAACTGAAGTTCAACAATTTGGGTTGCAATATAGCTTTTCATGGACACACCTACAGCTATTATCTGGGACTTATTCAACAATAAATTAGCTTCAGTTTTATTGGAATAAGTGTTGGTGAACCTAAACCACAGTTACTCTAATGAAGTATTTACTCCAGATATTTGCAAGTTATAGCAAACAGAAAACATCTTCTCATTGCAGAAGATGGAAACTCATAATTCTGATGTTCTGGTATTCCTTATGAGTTTGGAAGCAAATATAATTCAAAGGAAATCCTTTCAGCCTTGAAACATAGAAACTGCTTCCCTGTCATTCTCAGTATATTCTAATTGGAGGAGAGGAAGTGATGATTCATGATTTGATTTAAATGTTGCCTTTAACTTTTAATTGGATGAGGCTGCCGAATGGTAGCACAATTATCACAAACCGTTATCCCAGCCATTCAGTATGGTAACACTGATGTTGTCATCAACTTTGTGTGAATGTCAGCTGAACAGCAGCGTAAACAATAGCTGAATCCACACTCTAGTGGTGATAGTGTTATTCACTCCAGTTCTCCAACTCCAACTTCTTTCAAATCCTATGATGACCACTGGTGTAAACTTTTGTTCAAACAGTCAGACCCTACATTGGGTTTATAACATTATTAACATATGCTGCTTTTTTAGTTTCATTACGGCATTATTTGTTTTTGCTGACTTATTTGTAGACTGGCCATCAATTACAGCAAAGGTCAACAGAATGTTTGCCAGAGCAAGACACAGACCCATGGGCTTTAGAAAGGAATGGAAATGTCCTCACTTAATATTCAACCTTCCTGCTCTGCTCCATGATAGATGACGACTGTTGCAAGGTACAGTAGCCATACTCTCTCAGCACTGACTGTTTGACACAATGCCTCTCTCTCTCTCCATATCTGCCTGAGCCAGAGTTTTTTTTCTGCAGCCAATGGAGAGTAATGATTGGTGTGAACTCTTTTACTTAAAAACTTCACAGCTTTTTGTAACCATTTTTACATCACTGTTTCATAAACAAATCACCCAAAATGGATCCAAACATCCTGAACTTTGTTATGATCACATAGTCAATGTTCTGAGTATCACAAGGAATATCCAGAAATGTGTAGAAATGTGTGTGTGTGTATGGTGTGTATATGTGCTTGACTTCTCAATGATCAAGGCAACCTGGCAAAACTAGTCAACACTGGCGATAAATGTTATCTGGCAGAAAAGGCAATTAATACTGGCAGTTATCTCAGACCATAATACTGTTGAGGCCAAGACCTCCCCAAAGATGTTTCCCAGCTGTGTTTCCTGAATGTATTTCCTCATCTGTGTGTTTGTGTAGTTCTATGTGTGTGTTTATGCAGTTCTCTATCGTCTCGAGACTCTCTCCACTCCGTTACATATTTCATATGTATGGAGAAAGACTCCCCCTGCATGTCAGGGTCACACCACCAGGTTTACCTATAAAGCACCTGTGCTGGCATGGAATCAGTGATTGTTTGATCTCCACCTGAGTCAGGGTGCAGTGTGACAATCTGAGAATGTGATTAACAGAAAGTGCGTGGGGGTTACAGCATGTATCCACTTACCTAGTTCATGTGCGTATTACTCACGTCTCGCAGGCACACTCGGTGGGGCTCCTGTGGGGTGCAGGCTGAAAACAGTGGCATCTGCCGAAACAGTGGCATCGCCAGGCAGGTCCACCCCTTTCTGATATGACTGGGGGTAAGACTGGGAGACTGGCTGAAGCCACAAGGGGTCAGGGGCCACACCCATGGCCCTGGTCGGCAATCCTGGCTCCTCTCATTCCTCGGCCATCAACAGCCCAGTCTCATGTCAGCCCCCTCCCTCCCCCCATTCCTGTATTGGAGATGGAGGAGGAGGAGGAGGAGGAACAGGATGGCATTGATGATGTGACATAGATGAGACAGCCTTTTCCTCTAACGACAATGATGTATCCTGTGGGCAGCCATTGCCAGGCGACACCTGGAAAGGTGAGGTGGCCCGCCACTTTGTCGGGGTCATTAGTAGGGCAACCAGGGCCCTGGACATTGGCCTCCCAGAGAATCGCTCAGCACCTGCCTCTCAGTTTGAGGAGGATGTAGATGTGTGCCCCATACCTGCCAAGGTCCCCCTCCTGCCAGACTTTAAAGACCTGCTTTGCAAACAGTTCGCCACACCAGCTGCCAGAAGTAGGCCGTCTACATCATGTAAAAGGCTCCCTGACATGTATAATAAGGAGCAGGTTGCCTGTGGGTCGCTCCCACCAGTGGACCCGGCTCATACTCCGCTGGTCTCTCTCTCCAGCTCAGTTCTCAGCAGAGCCACCTGCCTTAGCAGAAAATGCAGGGTTATGGATGGCCTGCTTGCCAAGCTGCAAGCTGGCTACTCAGACTGGCCTGGCTAACACTGGATCTATTATGTCTCTGTATGTACATCACCTGTCTCATCAGGTGCAGGATGGTTTGGGGGGTTCCAGTGTTGTGGGTGAACTTCAGGCAGCTTCCTCATGCCTCTCCTCAGTTATGAAAGAGCAGGCTGAGGCTGCAGGCAAAGTATTGGCATCCTTTTGGGTTACTAGACGCCACCTGTGGCTGTCTCAGTCCCAGCTCCAGCAGGGGGATAGGGACTGCATTTGGGTCAGATGCTGCTAGGCTGCGCACAGGAAGTCTCTGGGAGCCTTTTGGGACGCTCCAGGGGCTTGAGGTGGCCAAGAACACCAGCAATACCTGAAGTCCCAGCATGGGGACCTGGGGACCTCACGCCACAGTTGGAGGCTTTCTGTAGGCGAAACACTTGTCGGCAAGTGAGGGGCACAGGGCCACCTTCCGAGACCCGGGGGTTTACGGGCTGAGCTCCCCCCTCCTGACTAATCCAGAAGCCCAGCCAGCCAGCCAGCCTCCCCTTTTGGCCTGGTTCAGGGCGGCACCGCTTACATCAACAAGCAGCCTGGGTTCCCCCATCTTGTGCAGAATGACAACCAAACTGCTGCAATCTTCTGCTTGCTCAGAGCAGTACATATGCCGGTGTCATTGAACACAGCCGCAGACATCATGTCAAGAGAGGGCCCATGTCCTGGAGAAGGGAGACTCCATCTTCAGGTGGTGGAGCAGATCTGGTGCCACCTCGGCGACCTGTTTGCTTCCTGAGAGTCTGCACACTCTTCTCTCTGAAGAACGACAATCCACCTCTGAGGTGGGATGCTCTGGCTCACCCATGGCCCCAGAGGCTGCTCTACACCTTTCTTCTTTTCACCCCTTTCCAGCCTCTCCTCCAAAAGTTACAGGTGGCAGAGAGAAGGTTAATTCTGGGGGCTCCATTTGGCCCCGCATGCCATGGTTCTCAGCGATTCCACAACTCTTGGACGGCATGCCATCGGAACTCCCACAGCACAGGGACCTGCTGTCTCAGGTGACGGAACCTGGTAAGTGAGCTCCAGGCACTGTTGGTCCACAGTGACTGCAGGTTCTCACCAGACGGGTCAAGCGTGGTCTTCCAACCCAACCCAGCTTTCCTGCCCAAGGTTTTTTCCAAGTTCCACCTATCTCAGTTGGTAGAGCTACGGTCGCTTCCCTCTTCTGGAGGGGACGGGGAGACCGAGCAACTTCAGTCTGTGCTGTGTCCTGTCAGGGCCCTGACAGAGTACATCTGGTGCACTCAGGCTGTCAGGAAGACTGATCAGCTCTTTGTTTTGACGTAACCCATTCTCATTCCCAACGCGTAAAATACCGACGTCTGTATAAAACGCTCTGAGTTCTCAATTGACTCCAATATAAACCTGTCCACGGCGGTAAGAGATGCCCAGAGGCTACAGCTGTCCATTCACTCCAATAATAACCTGATTATGGCGATACATGATGCTGCAAGCTTCAATCTGATTGGAGAACTGAGGATCTTCTGCCCAGAAGTGTTTTTCTCACTATTTTAAGGATTTCTTTTAATGATAGCGTCAACATTTCTCAACACAAACACGTGTTGATAATTCAACAATAAAATAGCTTCATGTTGTGGCCCTCAGTATGATTTCTTTCTCCTTCTATTCTGAGAAATAAACCTTTATTTGTATGTTTTGGATAGCAGAAAGGCCTACACTACCCATAATGCTCAACCACTGATGATTTGTCACGCCCCTAGATGTCTGATACTGACGCAAAAGGTATCCTTCCATGTCTGTATGAACCACTCTGGGTTCTCAATCCAAGGGTTCCTGCATAAGAAATTTCAAAGTTTCAGAAACCAAATGAATTCAACAGAGGCCACAATGACATTTTAGGTGATGGAAGTTCAGAAACCAACTATTTTTTTTAAAAAAAATCTAAAACTTTCTACAGTAATTTTTGTTTTGCTTTCAAGTAAATCAGTTTTTAACTTTGAAAAACAAAACAAAACATGATTTCTGTGTTTTCCAAACTGATTCAGGAAGTGAAAGTGAACAGATTTAATGTATATGATGCTTTGTTAGGTTTATTTTATTTTCACACGTAAAACACATTTATAGATTCATTCACCACTCACGTCAGTTTTGGGTGCTCTGAGCTACAACCAATCAGACACAACCAGCGTACGCAAAGTTTGCCGATGATGCCGACTGCCAATAAACACAGAAGCAGAAGAAGAAGAAGAAGAAGAAGAAGAGATTGATTGTAATGCAGGTATGTAAAAAATATATGACTACTTTGAGAAAGTGATTTATGTTTTAAAAAGACAGATTAGCTTGATTCACTAAAGTCTTGCAAAGTTATTTTTTCAGAAAAGTTTCAAACAAACAAAGGTAATTGATTTCGGAAACAGTTCAAGGCATTTAAAAATGGCTAGCGTGCTTGCTTGGTAGGGTACAGTACAACTAAATGTGGCTACTGCAGCATGGGCTATTTAACCCACTGATGATGGATTTAATCTATTACAAACATTAAAGGAGTTGCACGTTGCTAATATTGTATGCCCTGGCTCAAAATAGCCTCATAAGTAGTTTTTATGCAATAAGACTTCTGCTAGCTCTGTACAAACCGATAATGCTAATGTTAATTGCTAACATTGAAAATCATTTGGATTGCTTTCGTTATCTGTTTTATGTGTTTGTTTATGTCACTGTTCTGTCAAAATCTCTTTCCTCTTTAGTTTGAAAAATGAGTGATTCAGAGGACCTTGAGTTGGAGGAAGAGCTTCAGGGTGCCAACGAACTCCGTCAGGATATGGAGGTAACATTATTATTTTTAAAAGTGATGTAGGCAAACACTTCTTCAAGAGGGAACACAGTAAAGGTTGACTTTGGTACCTCCAGTAGCGCATTTCTACAGCATGTCCAATTTCTCAAACCTCATTTTTATTACTAAAAATATGATGTATAGTATTTCTGGGAAATTGGCTCCATTAACTGTTAAGATGTTTGATAATCTTTGCTTTAATCATGGACTGTATTTTAAGTGTTGCATTTGTTTCTTGTTTATTGCGTAGAATGAGGCACAGGGGGAACCTGAACCAAAACCAGTGCGACAGACAGGGAGATGTTTTTCCTCAAAGGCCTTCATCAAAATACTATTGGCATGCCACATAGTCAGAATTCAGCCTCACAACTTTTGTTCACCAAAGAATTTCAGTCAAGTTCAAGTAAATATTATTCAGTCTCTTTTTTTCATTGTCAGCTGATCAGCATCAATGTCCAGGTAAAGACATGACATTTATTTTGGGATAAAGTCCATCAAATTGGTGTGGTGTGGGTATGATTGTTTTTGCTGAAGGTACTGACTACCCCCTTTCATATGAAGTGGACTGGATTGGACTACTGTTCTCTCCACAGCACCTGATTTGGTCTGAATCAGTCACTTGCCACCTGTATTTGCTTTAAAAATAATGTTATTATTTCCCTGTTGAACACAGAACAGTCCAGATGTGAAGCACCTAGTTATGATGTCTCCAGTGTCAACCCAACAACAGGTACTTTACCTACTTGGATATGTTGTGATTTATTATTTTTGAAGTTGACTTCTATAGCTGTTGTGCAGTCCTAAGCCATACCACCTACAGTATTTGGTTCATTTTGTGGCAAGGTTTTCTTTATTTCTTTATTTTTTCTGGACTGCCTGCCTCTCCCATTCCTTTGTGAGGACTGATATTGATACTGCAGTTCACACACGCTTTGTCCTGGACAACAGAGAGGCATTAACAGGAGGGTTTTTGCAGCCTATATCAGAGTTTCACTAGCAAACAGGTACAGTTTTTAAGTCCTATGCATTCCTTACCATGTACTACAGTATGGGTGGGTGCTGATATTGTATATTTATTGTGTATCAGTAGACAGTATATATTTTTTTATATTATGTGTTTTATGTCGGCTGTTACCTGTGCAAAGGCCAGGCTGTGTGTGTGGCTGCTCAGTGGGTAACATTCATGTTTCACCTGGCAGAATTGCGGCTCCTGTAACCATAAATGGTAAGTGGCCTTCTTGTCACACACTCAAAAAACTGATTCAAGCCCTCCTTTGGTGTGACACATTAAATTGTTGTTTGATTTGCTGAAATAAATCTAGTAAACACTAAATATATGTACATTTAATTGTGGTAACGTAATAGTTTCACCTTGACATTCATGAACTCAAAACAAATGTGTTTCATTTGAATTGGGACCGCCCATTGCGCATGTGCGAGGCGACGCGCTCTCAGGCTCCGTTTCTCCCGGTCCTTCTTCAGACTTCTGACTCAACTTCTGCCAACTTTCCTGCGTGATTTTACTTTACTGAGCCACGGAAAGCTGCTGTAATTCCACTCCCTGGTGAGTACTCGATTTTTTCTTATATTTTTAAAAGCTTGATGTGAAAAGACCGTGAAGTGAGACGAATTTTACCGTGAAGTCGGACATTGGCTAGCGGGCTAGCTAGCTAAGATACATGGGGGAGAATTAAGGCGGCTAAGTGTCTGTGGTTACTCAGACTAGTGTTATAACCACAGAACTTTTACTTGAAAAGTGTACATGAACATGAATTATGAGCTCTTGCAACTAATGTCTGTTTTAGCAGTTCATCTTGTAACTCCACTTCAGTTGTCCTGTTTGGTCTGATTAAGACGTGATTCTGCATATCAATTAGCCATGTGCTTCTGTTTGTTTGAGAGATGATGGAAGATTAAGTCTGATTGATGAACAGATGAAGAAAGATACATTTGCATTAGAGGAGATACATTTTTATTATTAATAAGATTAAGATTAATTTTAGATGAATTTTGATTAAATTTTTTCTTTCCAAATGTCCCCCTCCACTCACTTGAATACACTCACTTGTAGCTGTACAAAGTGAATTTGTCAGTACAGAATAGGAGTTTCCAGAATTTCAAGAAGATTTTTTGTTTGTTTGTTTTTTACATTTTTTGTGGAAAATAATATGAAACTTGGCAAGTGCTCTCATGAAATGCTGTCTAGTTGGTGAAATTATGAGTGTCCCATCACTTGCACTGAATATTTATCTCATCTTTTGCAGTTTCATTAACGGTACCAAGCTACTGGAGGCAACCTCTCACTGATCGTAAGTAATAGACTGCCCACTTAATACTGGCACATGATCTGCATCATTGTCACATGTTCAGTTTTAATTGTACTAATTGTCTTTACTCTCCTTTTCAGGATAATGAATGTGGAAGTGCAAAGAATGCAGTCTAGAACTAGCTAGCAGGTATTTGTTGCTACAGCATTTTAGACAGACACATGGGCATTTTAGGGGCAGTTATCGCTTTCCATGTCCATACACAGATTGCCCTTGTACATTTAATACATGGAATAAGCTATTAAATCACACATACAAAAGTCATGCTAAACATACAACTCCAAAGCCATTAGAAACATCTACATTCCAGTGTCATGTGTGTTCCTGCAGAGAACTAGCAATAGAAAGAGATTTTCAACACCTAAATGGACATCTCAGGCATAATGAAACGGTTCCATGTGTGTTTTTAGGCTGCACATTTAAAACCAACATTTACAGTACATTTAACACACACAAAAACAGGAAACACAACCAACATTCATTAAAAGACTTTCAAGCAAGTGTAATCCGTACAAGCACTAATTTACATCAGTTAGATAATTCTGCAGGTGGGCTAACAGAATCCATAGACACAGATCACGAATACGAAACACTAAGTTGCTATGATCTTGCAGAGTTACATCCAACAAATTCTATTGAAGAGAAAATTGCATGTATTTTACTGAAGTTGGAAAATATTGTTCACATTCCAAAGGCTGTTACTGATGAGGTCCTCTCTGAACTTCACTTTATATTAAGTACAGAATCTTTGCCTTTGACAAAAGCTACAGTTTGTGGTGTATTTCAGAGCCATAATCTATAAGTTGAAGATTCAGTCGTTGATGAGCTTTCCAATGTTATATGTAAAACTAACCCATTAGGTATAGCTATCGCAAAGGATGGTCTTCTTGCTACTGCTTATAAACGTAAAGAATACTATACCTCTCATTTTAGGGTTGTGGAGCCTGTTGAATACATACTAGATGCCCAAAGGAAAAGGACATTTCAGTACATACCTCTATTACGATCTTTGCAGCAGTTGCTCTCTGATAAAGGTGTCCTTGATCATCTTGAAACTCCAAGCATACAAAACCAGCCATTGACTTGCTTACAAGAGTACCGCACCATAAGAGACGGTGAGTACTATAAACAAAATAGTTTTCTGTCTAGTCAAGGTTTTAGAATAGCAGTTCATCTTTACGTTGATGATTTTGAGATTTGTAACCCTCTGGGGACATTTCGTAAAAAACACAAACTCTGTGGTGTCTACTGGGTTTTGGGAAATTTGCCAACAGGTTCCCATTCAAAACTAAGCTCAATCTATTTAGCTGTTCTTTGCAAATCTGATGATGTCAAGGCCTATGGCTATCAAAAAGTATTAGAGCCACTCTTGCAAGACTTGAGTATACTAGAACAGCACAGAGTTTTTATTTCACAGATTGGTCAGTTTGTTAAAGGTTCAGTGCAGTGTGTAATTGCTGACAGTCTTGGTGCGCATGCAATAGGTGGATTTGTTGAGAGTTTTTCTGGCGGGTCAATCTGCAGATTTTGTACAGGAGATAAATCAGAATTTCAGTCCAAGGATGTGAAGTCTGGTGCTTTTCAACTTAGAACCAGAGATATCCATGATGTTCATGTCATTTCTGCTCAGGAAAGTGCAACTATTTACTGTGGTGTAAAAAAGCAGTGTGCTTTAACGGAGCACCTTTCTCATTTTCATGTAAGCACTGGCTATCCTCCTGATATTGTGCATGATCTCTTTGAGGGTGTTGTTCCAGCCGAACTTGCACACTGTATTAGTTTATTGATCTCAAAAAAATACTTCACTCTTGATTTCCTTAACACATTGATTCAGACATTTCCATACAAATGGGGAGACAAAACCAATCGCCCACATGCCATACCACGCTCTTTCACATCTAAGAACACTATAGGGGAAAATGCACATGAAAATTGGACATTGTTACGATTTCTTCCCTTTGTGATTGGGCATATTGTACCAGAAGATGAACCAGCATGGCTAGTGATTCTGGATCTTAAGGATATTGTTGAGTTGGTTGTTGCCCCTGTACACACAGATGAGACCATTGCATATCTTGAGGCTAAGATCTATGATCACAGACAGCGCTATCTTGAACTCTTTCCACATATTAAGCTCCTACCTAAACATCACTATTTAGAGCATTATCCGCAAATGATACGTTGCTTCGGACCTCTGGTAGCACTGTGGACAATGAGGTTTGAGGGTAAACATAGCTTCTTCAAGCAGGTTGTTCGACATACAAACTGTTTTAAAAATATACCTCACTCACTAGCTACTAAACATCAGTTTATGCTGGCTTATCATGCACATGTCTCCAACTTGAAGAAGTCATCCTTGGAGGTCGTGGATGTCTCAATCATGCCTGTGGATGTCCTTAGTGAGGGAGTAAGATCTGAACTGCATCAGAGATACCCAGAGGTCACTGAGGTCCATATGGCAAAACATTTGTCTTACAGTGGTATATGTTACAGTAAGGGAATGCTTATTGTACATGGATGTGTAGATGGACTTCCGAAGTTTAATGAGATAATTCAGCTGTGCATTGTAAAGGAGAATCTGTTTTTTCTAGTGAGAAGTGCTTGTGCTTGGTACAGGGAGCATTATGGTGGCTTTGAACTATCTGCCTCACCCACTACGGAGGTTGCCCTAATTGAGCTTGGAGACTTGGAAGACCCATATCCCCTTGTGGAATACATTGTAGGGGGCTTGCGCATGGTAATGTTGAAAAGATTTGTCATCGTTAAAGGTTAGTGGCATTGTTGAATATAAATAGTGGAGCCTAACTGATCTATCAGGTTGCTGATTAGCCTGATCACAGACATTGGTATCAGTGTTGTCCAATGTGCTGATACATTTTTTCTTTGTACATAGAATAATGCAGAAAAAAACTGCATTTCAGACAGTAATGTTTATTTTTAGGTTGTAAAATATAATAGTCAAGTTTTTGATAACTGTATTTGAAGGATCATTGCAAAAACTGTGTGTTGCTTTGGCCTCAAAAATTAAGTATCAGTCAGGCTCCACTAAATAGTCTGGGTGTTGGATGTCTGGCTCTTGTAAAATCTGAAAACTATTTTATTTGCCTTTCATATATAATTCTTATGTATAGTTTTCTTGTTCTACTTCTTTGTTTCAGATCAGGATTAAAGGTGTTACACAATGGTAAATCCAGCTGTTCTACGGGTCATCTTTGGTGATGGATCTGACTCAAGTAAATTGCACCTGGTTTCTGGTATTCCAGAAACAGTGGAGGAACTACATAATCACGTAAAGACATGCTTTCAATTGCATGAGGACTTCCGTTTGCAGTACATGGATTCTGACTTTAATGAGTTCATGAATCTTCAGTGTCTGAAATCCAAAATAAGAGCACACTCAAGGTAATATACATGTGTGACCCTTGTGAGATGTCTTCTGCTTAAAATGACTCTTCGGGAGCTGGTCAGGTTTGGTGGTAACAGCAGGTTTATTCCTCATCTGCATTCTGCATTCATAACAAAGGATAATAAAGAGGACAGAATCGTCATCTCGTGGGCAAAAGCGCACTCTCTTCATAAATCCTCCATTGCTATATGGATTACCCAGACATACATATTATAAACTCAATACAATAAAATAAAAATAGTGATCGTATAGTGGAATAAACTTAGGCAAGTCTATAAACCAAATGGAAAAAACAGAAACTGTCTCCTCCCCTAATTATGGGAGGATAAATTACAAGAAAATATTACAATACAAATTCACACTGGACTGTTACCTTTTTCCTTTTTAGTAATTACCATATTTAGGATAACATATAAAACACAGTTAACAAATAACTGGCAAATATAACTCATTTGCATAATACAAAAATCACATAGAGCAACATACTGTAACATACCTGCATTCATAACAAAGGATAATAAAGAGGACAGAATCGTCATCTCGTGGGCAAAAGCGCACTCTGGAAAGACAACATCGTGTTAACGATTGCTAGCTACACAGCCTCATATTAACGAATGCTAGCTAGACAGTGGAGATTTCATCTAACAATAAACACAATAAAAAAATATAAAGTTACTTCATAAAACATGGCGAAATTAGTCTGTGCCACAAATTATTTAACCAAGTGCAGCCAGCTGAACTTTTATACAGTTAATCAAGTTAATTAACACTGTTTTGCCCACGGCATTCACAAATACGTTACCTCTTCATAAATCCTCCATTGCTATGAGGATTACCCAGAATCCTTTGCTAATACGCATCGCGCAGGTACAACTTATGACAGCAGGTGGCGTGGTTGTCCCATTTAGCTGGATTTAACCTGAACCTTTTTTAACTATGTTACACATGTCTCTCACGCCACCTGTGGAACCCTACATCACTTTGTACCCAGTAGAACAGTCTGATGAGGCTTTGAGTACCACAAGCCCAAATGCTGAAACCTTTTCTAATTCATCACTGGCCTCATCAAGCAGCAATGATACGCTGTATACATCGACCCTGCATTCATCCCCAGAATTTCATCCCTCAGGATTGTCCTCCTGGCCCCTAGTCTTTGTGGTCCCTAAATTCACCTGTGAGGCTGAATTTGAGCTACAGCAAAAGAATAATGAGTTCAAGATAAATGGAACATACTTCAACCCTGGCCCAAAGCTAAAAGGGGTCATCCTTGATGGTCTAGCTCAAGAAATGATGAAATACACCAAATACCCAAAAGACTATCAGTGTGAAGAGGTAGCAGTAGCTTTGACAAGGACCCATCCTTGTTTGGGGCAGCTAGGATCCAAGACAGGATTTTGGGGATGGAAACAGTCACTAAAATATAAAATGCAAAATTACCGAACAAAGCTTGGGAGACTCGATCATCCCGAAATCCGTGTAAACTCCTTGAAACACAAACGAGAAGGCCAAGGCAAAGCTGCAGCTAACATCAAGAAACCTAGAAAGGCTGAAGTTAACTACATTCCTCTGCACCCAAAAAGTGAAACTGGGGAGAGCTTGGAGAACGAGAGAATTGCTTTACTGTCAGAACTGAAAAAGCGTGACAACGAAGTTGTGATAAAAGCAAAAATGGAGAAAACCTTCTCCCACAGACGACTCGAGGTTGTGGAGCAGAGGCCTATGATTGAAGACTTCAAAACTAGATGGCCTGCCCTGTTTGAGCAGAGTGAAGTAAGTAAATGTTTGTGTGTCGTCAAGTTTTATTATTGTCCATGGTGATTAATGGCTGCAATTTGTATTGCAATAATCCTGCTTCCCTTTATGGCAGTACAAGTAACATGTCTGTGCATTGTTGAACATATTTCAGGTGAATGCAGAGTTCTTGCGGATCACGACAAAGCCACTACAATCTAAGTTCCTGTCACAGATGGACCACTTCTCAGACAAGCTGATTCAGATCTTCCAGAGCAAGGGAGGAGTTAAAGGGCAAAAGATCAAGCGCATCCTGGCAATGACAGACTCGGTTAGTATAAATGCATCAAACTAACTTTCACTGTATTGTGGTGGTTAAGTTTTTTTCTTGTTTGTAGCTGCTCATTAAAAGAAGTATTTCACAGCTGGCAATATGGTGTTTTCCATCACCATGCTACATGATCAGAGACAAGGAGCTGTGGCATTTGCTTTTGCTTAAAAGGGAGTGGAGAAAATCTCCAACTACAAGAATGCACTGCAGTGCATCATACCAAAAAAGCTTGCAAGTTGAGTGGTGCTTGGTTTATACAAAAATGGAAATGCAACAGTCCTTGAACCAAAACAAAATGGTGGGCACTTTGTCCTGCTGCATGTACTACTACTACTACTCACCTAGTAATGATAACAACAATATGGTTAAGTATTCTTTTAATCTCAGCAAGAGGGAGGCCTGAAGGAAGGAGGTCAATGTTTGAAAACCTTACATGCTCTTACTAATTTCTCAAACCTACTTAGTGCAGCTATAATTTTTCACAATTTAATGTCTGCTTTCTTTTACAGTTTGATTATATAATTATTTTTTTCACATATAATGACAGCCCCAAAACACACTGATCTTCAGACTGCTCTAATCCCTGCACCACTATCATAACCAGATGTCTTTATTTGTCACCCATGTTTTAGCGCAATGACATCAACCTAAGGAGGGAGTGCATCCTGAGAAGCCTTGTTATCTATATCAATGAAGACCCAGATGTGTTTTTCAAGGAATATTTGGTAAGTTTATTAAAGTTCTTTCTCATGTAGTATAATTGTAAACATGCAACATAGAAAATGCTGTTATTCATCTTTTTTTCTATTTTTTATGTATTTCCTGTCTTCTGGAACCTCCATTTACTCGTCAGGACATTACTGCAACCTAGTGACACATAGTAGTCACTGTACACATTGTAAATTATGATACAAAGATGCACACAGAGTACACGCAGACACACTCCTGAGTGTTGCTGAATATTTTCTGTGGTAGATTCCAAAAGGATCACTACAATTGCATAGTTTTAAAACTGAAAAATGTTGTCCATAAAGCTGCTAACATTATGTTGCTACTCACCATGACAACTGATGAACTGTTGCTCTAAACTGCTGTATGTAGTAACTGTGTTTGTTGTTTAGAATTTTACTTATTTTTGTTTTCTGTGTTCAGTCCTCTGCAGCTGAGGATGCAGAGAGGGACATCGCCACCACAGTCATGGGGATTTACACAGTCCAAAGAGATGGACATGAGGAGCCAGAGGATGTGGGAGTTGTGATTGAGGGCACAAAAGTCTTCAACAATGTTGGCACCGTCATCATGGGGTTCATCATGCTGTTTGGGCTCATTTATGCCCTTTCCCGAAAACCTCAAGTATACCTTCAAGTTTTTCCAGAAAATCATTATGAACTTGGATGGACACAAACTGAATGCAAAGATACAGCAGCTGAAAATCAAGCTGTTTTCATAAGGGGCAAACACCGTATCCACACAGTCAGTGACAGTCAGCATGGATGTTTTTCTTGTTCTAAAAATATGTTAACTTCTTGTGTTGCACATTTTGAAGTGTGTTCCTATGGATAGGCTGTCAATGGACTTGAAGAAATTGCTTCTTTTTTTTTCTTCTTCTTCTTTCAGGTTCTGTTTTGTACTTCTGCCATGTGTGTTGTACATGTATGTATATTTATCTGTTATCTGTTTGTAGACATTACAAACGTTTGTAGGTATTACAGTTTATAGTAAGTTTTCAAGTTTAATGTGAGCTGGTTATACCATGCCTTAGCCTTTGCAGATATTGTACTTGTATTATTATTGTACTAGCACTAGTACTAGTTACTTTGGTTGAAGCAGTTTTGAAGTCAGAGGATTAATTTCTTTTCTTTTCTAAACGTGATAGGTCATACACTGTCATCATAGATAAAAAAAACTTGTGTGTGTGTATATATATCTATATCTATCTATCTATATATAGATATATATAGATAGATACAGATATAGATATTTGTATGCAGTTGTATTAATTGTAAATAAAAACATATTAAGCAGATTTTGTGGTATGTGTATCTGAAATGGGGGGTCAAATGAAGTAATGAAAGAATTTTATTTTAGACCAACTATATTAGTTTGAGTTGTACAAATGTAAATCAGTTTAGGCTAGTTAATGTACTTATTTTATTTTGGCTGTATTTGATAAAGATGAGTTCGACCAACTCAATTAAATCATATTACAAGGAGGTACTTAGTTCGAGTTGAGGCTACATAAATTTAATGGATGGAAAACCTGCCCAAAATTTATTTGTGTTCATCCAATGAGTTATTTTTTTCAGTGCACACTACATACACAACAGACATGTTTGCAGGTTTTAGTGCATATTGCACATTACTATCTTGTTTGGAATTATCCTTGGTCCATGGTATATGTGGGCACCTGTCCAAAGGTCATTTGCTTTGAAAACGACATGAAAAAAATTAATGTCTTTGTTGAGCCATGGCTAAATTTGTAATTTTGTTTTCAGCTTCTAATATCTATAACAGTATATCTATATACTGCATAAATGATAAAACCACATCAAAATATGTTGCTCAGTACTGGTCAAAGGCGTACTTGTGGGCTCCTTGGTGGTTTAGGTGCTATTGACCTTAACCTATTACTTAATTTATTAACTTGAACTTATCCTTTCTAAAGGCCGTTATAACCTTGCACTGCCAGTGGTGAGCTGCACCAGCTGTGGCCTCCCCCAGTTAACGGCATCCAAGGTAGTGGATATTGGCCCGGCACCTTAAATTTCTCCACCCTGTTTTCAACTGATGTCTTCCAGTCTTTCTATGACATTAAGAAGGCTGCACTGGGGATGTCACTTGAGAGATGAGAGAACAGCCCACTTCGGAAGAGTGAGTTTCCAAATTTGCCAAGTTTAAGGAAATTGTGCGAATCAGTGTTTATGATGACTGTCCTTGAATATTCTGTTGTGTTTGTCCTCTACTTAAAAGACTGGCAAAATATCAGCTGCTACCTTCAGTAAAAGCTTCTTGGAGTGGAATGCTGTAAAATTTGAGGTGGACAAGATATGCAAGGAGACATGTTTTTGCTGCCCTGCCTGCACCCCAGACATGCTTGTGGTCTCAGTTGATGGAAACTGCAAGCTTTATCGCTTTAAATCAAATGCAAGGTATGCTATGATGCAAGGCACATTGTGCATTGTGAACATCAATCAAATATGGATATTTTTGTTCCTTTTAAACAACTCTCACTAACCTTAACCCCTGTTCAGCACCTCAGAGCAGGTGAACTTTGAAGGTGCCTTCATTCCAAAAGATGAGGAGGTTGCTGAGTTTGTCAAATACATCCAGAGACAGACAAATCATGTAAGTTGTCAATATATATTTTTGTCTTAGTGTTGTCATGATGCTATGTACTTTACAAGTATAAAATGTATACTTAATTTTGTCACCATAAATAAGGATGAAAATAGTTAAAGTATGTATACTACTGCAGACAAACATGATCAATTTTATTTAGTGTCATCATTGCTGTCCTGGGGAGATATGAAGTCTTGCGTGAATGTGACTTGAGGTCCAGCTGATTCTATATGCATTTGTGCTAAACAAGTTTGTCCCTGACAGGGCTTAATCATGTCATATGTCTTTTGTGTTATAATCTTGTGTATAGGTCCCAGGAAAAGGGTTGTGCAGATCTTCATCTTGGACTGCGGCAAAGGAGTCATCCAAAAAGTCCACCAGGAAATTGGATGAAGAGGGCCTGGAAATAGCTGTTTGTCGCCATGGTCCTCCTTGCTGCATTAACTATGCAGGGAGGGGAGAACTTTTCTTACCCTGTTTTTCTTCAGAGGAAGTTGGCAGCTAGTGTCCCAGGACATATTACATTCCTTTGTTCTGATGTGGCCTGCAAATATTTCCCATATTTAGCCAAGGTGGCTGGGTGCCTGAGATAAACCTCTTGTCCATGCGTCCGTTCCTCCCTGTCATGCATGCAAAGGCTCACACTTGGAAATGCAAGGTATACTGCAGCTTTTAGTTTTGGATTAGTTTGAGACATTTTGTTATAAGGTTGACTTAATTTAGCACTCATGCATTGTAACCTCCTTTCTATAGATCAAATGGGAAATGATTTCAGGATGGAGCTGGTTCAACAGTTGGAGAAGAGGTCGAGGGTGGCCATCACAATCAAGTACACATCTAAAGCAGGTCTGTGTGTCTGTGTCTGTCCGTGTGAGATTTTACTCAGTCTCCTGCTCATTAATCATTATTATTTGTTTACACTAACTGAAATGTAGGGCGAGCAGACATGCTGACCCTCCTGGCTTTACAGTGGAACAAAAGGAAAGTGGAGTATTTGGGCCGCACTTTGAGCTAGAAATATCTTAAGGTACATTTTTCAACACAGATGTTGATGTGTGTGGTAATGGAAAAAACACCAGTACTGTAAAGAAATGTATAAGTGAATGACATTTATTAATGCATTATTAAATCACAAGGATCCTTAAAGAACAAGTGGAGAGCCTGAAAAAATGAGCTGGGTGTGGATGACGACACACTGCAGCTATGGGTGGCTAATGTGCAGAAATGGGCTGAAGGTGAGTCTCAATATAATGCACTCCTGTACAACAATAGGACTCACCAGAGCCTCATTAATGAACATAAGGTAGAATTAATACCTCTCTGACAGTCTCAACAAAAACTGAAACATTATAAACCTCGTAAAAGAAGATTTTATGGCAGAGTTGTTGTATTTGATCAAATTGGATTGTACCTGGATTGAAGTGGCCAATCAGAGTGTAATGATGTCATACAAGATGGTTTTACAAACCTGAACACCAACATTGTGTTGGTCTTAATGACCATTCATTCATTTTGTGTTTCTTGTGTTATTTACAGTGCATTAACACCATCTACTGGCCACGTGCGGTAACTGCAGGTTTGATGTACGGTTTCTATTTCCCGTTGTATTCTCGTGTGGAGCGAGTTTTGTGTTCAGTTAGTACAAGTCTTTTCCAGAGCTAGCTATGCTCCACGTCGTGTAAGTTCTTCAAACCCTGCACAGTCGTATTTCCCACGGGGGCAATGCCGGTTAGTATCGCTGTGTGTAATATAAGGTGTTTTATATTAGACGTTTTCTTAAAGAGAATTGGGATGTGTAAGAAGTGAATTAATGTGTTGCTACGAAGTGTAGATTCTTTTGTTTCACATGTAATGGCGGCTCGTGCTCGGTAGAAAATTATGTATGTATTGCATTTGGATTTGGAAATGAGTGAGAAAGACAACGTGAGCTAAAAGGTATTTTTATTTGTGTTTACAGTTTTACAGCTTGTTTTTACACTGCCATGTGAGAGGAGAAAAAGACCTCGGGATAAAGCAGCATCTCTTTTCTTTGTTCACCTCACCTGGCTGTTTATACGCGCTGGATAGCTAAATACGCATACGTTTAGTGAGGCCAGTACAAACATACTTGTTGTCTCATGATAATGCACAGGAGGCTAAATATGTCTTATAACAAATATCTGTCAAGTCACTGGTATCAGAGACTCCACTGTAGTTACTACAGTTGAGCCAGATACTCGGCTGAAATGAGTATCTGGTACGGATAAAGCACTTTTGCCGAATACGATATTATACGAGTAATACGAGTCAATATCTGAGCTTGGATTGAATGAAAATCCTCATTGGGTAGCTGACTGTGTCTGCGTTCTGTGATAGGCTAGTCACAGCACCCCTCTCCTACACACATACAGATGTATTGTGTTGCTGTGTCCCTCTGCTCACTCACACACAGAACAGCTCTCTGTCTCTCCCTCAGTCACTCAGGTTCGCGGGTCTTTTCCGTTAACGTTTAGGGTTTCTTCAGCTTCAGCTTTGTTTTTACTTCAGTTTGTACTTATTAACCAGTAGAGTTCTGCTGAACGTGAGTTCGTTCAGACGTGGTGCTTGGTAGAATGCGACTCGCGTTGTGTGTCTGCCTGTCGGAGATTTTTTTTCTTTTTTATACCATCAGCTGGCTCTTACCAGTTTTTTTGACTTCACGCACTGAGTGTCTGACACTTTCTTGCTGTATTTCATAAAAAAATAAAGGTAGTAGTGGTATAAATATTACACAAGTGTCATGCCACGTCAACTCAGCAGATGCCTGTGCGCACACTCGTCTCAATGTACAAATAATTATTTACTTTATGATGACGAATTGCCTGTACACACGCTCATATCAATGTACAAATAATTACTTTATGATGACAAATTTTGAGTTTAACAGCTGCTTTGCTTCATAATTCAAGCAGTCCATGTATTACCAAGTGAGACCGATGTGACAGTTTAGGCTATTTCAGTCACACGTTAAGGCGTCTGAAGCGCTGGCTTTAGTACAATAGTGACACATACGTTAACGTCTATAGCGTGTGAACGCCTGCAGTATAACTCATAACTAGAAAATGTCATTTTCCCCACTGCGCCACTGGCCCCACGACCTGCTGCTGCTGCTTTGGCGCACCGGTACGGCCCCACAACCTACTAAGAGCTGGAGAGATAGTCTCTTCACTCAGAGAACCAAGGTTACGGGGTGTCATTTAGCTCAGTTGGTAGAGCAACCGCCCCATCTAAGAAGGCTCAGTCTTTGCCATGGCAACCGAGGGTTCAAATCCAACCTGTGGCTCTTTCCCGCATGCCATTCCCCATCTCTCTCTACCCACATTCCTGTCACTCTTCAGCTATCTCTGTTGAAAGTAAAGCTTGAAAAGGCCAAAAAAAAAAGTCTTAAAAGAAAAGCTGATCAAGGGACAAAAGAAGGTGGGAAAGGAAGCACAGCCCAGTTGCCCACTAACAAGTCCCACCCAGCACTCTTTCCCTGACGGAAGGGCTGGCTGCCACGTTTAGGCGGTAAAACCTTGAAAAGGTGGATCGTGATGACAGCTGCGGCACATATGGTTGCCAAAAAAAAAGGTATCCTTCCACGTCTGTATAAAACACTGCAAGCTTCAATCTGATTGGAGAACAGAGGACCTTCTGCCCGGAAGTGTTCTCACTATTTTAAGGATTTCTTTTAATGATATCACCAACATTTCTCAACACAAACATGCCAAAGTGTCACTGATAATTCAGCAATAAAATAGCTTCATGTTGTGGCCCTCACTTTGAATTATTTCTCCTTTGATTTTGAGAAATAAAGTTTTATTTTGGATAGCTGAAAGGCCTACACTACCCATAATCCTCAACCACCTATGGAGATCAAGGCGCTTCAGGACAATCCCACACTGTAATCACATAGTGTCTTCCAAACTGATTCAGGATCTGAAGGTGAACAGATTTAACGTACGGAATTCTCTGTTAGGTTTATTATTTCATTTTCACACGTAAAACACATTTATAGATTCATTCACCACTCGCATCAGTTTTGGATGCTCTGAGATTGGGCCAAAACAACCAGTCAGACAAATTTACGCCAACTCTACACTACCCATAATCCTCAACCACTGTTGCTATGGAGATGAAGAAAATCCACTTTGCACTACCCATTATTCATTTATTTATTCTAAAATAATCAGTCATAATTATCATAATAAGAAAGTAAATTTGGCCCAGTGTTTTATGACGTGTTTACAAATTGCAGTATGTAGCTACAGCTCGCCTTTAGCGACACATCAACAGATCTTAAGCAAGGTGACTGGATGTTTTTTAACTGCAATGCATCTTGGGAGTCATAGTAAATGCATGTTTCAAGTCAGGGTCCTGCGACAAGAATTTCTGATTGTGACACAAGAGACAGAGCAAAGAGCAGTCCGTGTACCAAGATATGGAAGCGTATTGCATTCACTTGAAAAAAGAAAAAAAAGCCTTTTTTTTCTGAGTAATTTATTTTTTGATTTGTTTTTTTCCCTGTTTTTCTGACTAATTATTTTCTGTTTTACACAGTAATTATTTTTCTGTTTTTCATTGTAATTTTTTCCCCCTGCTTTTTGGTGTAAATTCTTTCTGAATTATTGAGATACTTCGAAATCCCTCGAGAACATCCAGCCTGCAAGTGACTCCCGTGGATCTATGGCACATGTCAACTCAAGGCCTGCAGGCCACATCTGGCCCGTGAATGAATTATCTTTGGTCTGCATGATAAAATAAATCATGAATTATAAAATTACTGATAACTTTAAATAGTGGTTGTACGGCTGAGAACCAGGCATCAGCTTTTGGTTGCCAAAACTGAAATATGGTTTCCATTTTGATTGACCTTATATATTATATTTAATTAAAACACTGTTACAAGTTCAAGTTCAGTTTAATTGTCATATATAATACTGCTACAACCATAGTCAAATGTATTTCTGTAAGCTCTAACAATTTGTTCAGTTAAAATAGTATAAAAATATAAAGATTAGAGAACATAATGAATAAAAATAATTACTTTGGAAGTAATTTAAGTAAATAGAATCATGATGCTAATAAGAAGTAAGAAAGGTATTATATATATGTATATATATATATATATATATATATATATATATAAATAAAGAGTCACGATCTTTTCATTGTCTGTTCTGGTCTATTTAGTTTCACCTGTGTCTTATTATTATTCTTCTCCTCATAGTTTATTTAATTATCTTTGTGTTCCTCGGTTTTCTATCATTCCATCTTAATTCCATGTTAAACATTCCAGCCATTCCTCATATTTTTCCAGTCTGGTTTTGAATGCTCTTGGTTTTCTTGGACCCCTTGTCTGTGTGTAACCCAGGTGTAAAACTTGAGTAGCTTCAAGCCCTAAAGCTTAACCTGAAATTGTTGTTTTATTAGTTGTTTCATATATTTAATGTTTTCTGAGTTACTTGAAAGCAACGCGTTCAGAAAACTGCACTTGAAGGCAGCACTCAAGGTCACCGCATCTAACCAAACGAAAGGCAGGTAGCCTTTTAGCAACCAATTAGCGTGCACGTTCCGCTTATTGTGTAGGATATTGGAAAGCCATTTGAGCATTTATTCAATATCCTTGATATCAGACTTAAGGGTCATGTACTAGTAAGCTTTTGTCCTCTAAGTAAGATGATTTACACACTAGTAGAACTACAGAGGCCTGAGTAGAACAACTGTGTCTTACTAGTAACGTTTTGCTACTAGTGCCACTTTGGCCTAGTGTAATCAAACCTACTTGTAAACTACTGTGCTGCACTAGTAACACTACTCAGCCCTACTAGTAGGCATGTGTCACATACTAATGGCCTCCTGGACCCTACTAGTAGCACCAAAATCTTACTAGTAGCAATAGCAGAGCACTTTTGACCTCCACTAGTACTACTAGTAGAAGTACAAAATGCCCACTAGTAGTACTAGTAAAGGGTATATTTTGCTTATTAGTACTACAGTGCCCATTAGTAGTACTAAGTAGCATCAAAAAGAAATGCTCACTAGTATTACTAGTGACAGATATTTTTCTTACTAGTGAGCCTCGGACAACATGTAAGGAATTTGGCTGTACTAGTATGACACAATACACTACTAGTCTTGGCAGCGCACTACTAGTCTGCCAATTGCACTACTGGTGCCTGACTTCATTCAACTTCGTGAACATTTCCTGTAACATGTAAGACATTTCTAGCACTAGTAGGACAACTTTGGCATACTAGTAGAGGACAACTCACGATCTTACTAAGTTAGAAGCAAAACTGTGCACTAGTTGACAACTATTATTGCTACTATTGCTACTATTGACACTATAAATTCTACTATTAACATCTACTGCCTCACTAGTAGTACTAGTAGCGCTGGATGTCAACTAGTGCACAGTTTTGCTTCACTAGTAAAGGCGTGGATTGTCCGACTAGTATGCCAAAGTTGTCCCTACTAGTGCATGAAATGTCTTATGTTACAGAAATGTCTTACTAGTTGAATGAAATCGCGCACCAGTAGTGTGCAGTGCGTACTAGTAGTGCGCTAGTTCTGCTTTGCTAGTAGTGTGTGTCATACTAGTACAGCCAAACTCCTTACATGTTAGTCCGAGGCTCACTAGTAAGACAAACTTTGTTCTACTAGTTACTAGTAAGAAAAAATGTCTATCTAGTAACCTAGTGAGCATTTTTATGTTATAGTGCTACTAATAATATTAAAGTCCCACTAGTGCTACTAAGTGAATATTTTGACACTTACTAGTGCTACTAGTACACATCTTGGCCCTTACTAGTGCTACTAGTAGACATTTTTTGGCTGTTACTAGTGCTACTAGTGAACATGTTGCCCTCTACTAGCGGTACTAGTAAGATGTTGAATGTCTCACTTGCTAGATTATTACTAGTAGACATTTTACTATTTTTCGTGGTACTAGTAGACATTCTAGCCCACACTAGCAGTACTAGTAAGGTCACAAATGCGTACTAGTACTACTAGTGAACAGTTTATTATACTAGTAGTACTAGTAACATCCTTTGTAATGGTCTCACTAGGTATTTACTAGTGGACATTCTAGCCATTACTTGTGTACATGTAAGTTGCAAGATGCAGCCACTAGTAGTACTAGTGGCCTGCATCCTAAATGAAGAAAGGTGGGACATGGATTTTGAGTTGGTGAATGTTCAAGCTGTGTGCTTGGGCCTTAAAGGGCAGCTCTGGATGGTGTTGCCCAGCAGTCATTTTGGAAGATGGGTGTTAACTTGTTTATATTATTATAAAATGAAAATTCACTCAATGCAATACTAATATTAAAATGGATTTATTAAATTAGGTCATTTATTTTCTTTATTATTTTTTATTATGTTTATTACATATTATAACACTTACAAATCAATATCAATTTTATCTCTATTTGTAGGAATACAAATATTCTAAGCTAATATAGAGATAGATAGACAGATAGATAGATATTTGAAGTGGCTAGATACTTTTAGAATTATTATTTTAATAGTTTTTGTCATTACTTTGGTCCCCTAGTAGTACTAGTGGACCTTTGATATCACGATATCAGGACATCAGATATCCTTGATATCAGATATCCGAACTATATCTGATATATCAGGATATCTGATATCAGATATCTGATATCAGATATCCGGATATATCATACATCCTGGATATCTGATATCGAATATCTGATATATCAGATATCCTGGATATCTGATATCCAGATCCTGGATATCGATGTCGAACTATATCAACATCCTGGATATCTGATGTCGATCTCTGATATATCAGATATCCTGGATATCGAATGTCAGATATCAGACATCCTGGATATCTGATATCGAATGTCAGATATATCGAACATCCCAGATATCCGGGATACGATATATCTAGATATCTGATATCGGATATCTGATATATCAGGATATCTGATATCCAGGATATCTGATATATCAGGATATCCTGGATATCTGTTATCCAGATCCTGGATATCGAATATCCGAATGTATCGAACATCCTGGATATCTGATATCAGATATACAATATATCGGAATATCCTGGATATCAGATATCCAGATACTTATCGAACATCCTGGATATCCTGATATCAGATGTCTGATATATCGAATATCCTGGATATCAGATATCGATATATCGAACATCCTGGATATCTGATAATCAGATATCCAGATATCAGAATATCTGATATCAGATATCTGATATATCAGATATCCTGGATATCTGATATCCAAATCCTGAATATCAGATATCCAGATATATCAGACATCCTGGATATCGATATCAGATATCCTGATATATCAGATATCTGGATATCAGATATCCAGATATATCAGACATCCCTGGATATCATTATCAGATATCCTGGATATCTGATATCCAGGAATATATCAGACATCCTGAATATCTGATATCAGATATCCAGATATCGAGCATCCTGGATATCTGATATCCAGATCCTGGATATCAGATATCCAGATATATCAGACATCCTGGATATCTGATATCAGATATCCAGATATCCAGGATATCACAGTATATCTGGATATCTGATATCGAATTCTCGAATATCCAGGATGTCTGGTATATCAGGATATCTGATATCAGGATATCTGATATATCGGGATATCCGATATCTGATATCAGATATCCAGATATATCCAGACATCCTGGATATGTGATATCAGATATCCAGATATATCGAACATCCTGGATATCTGATATCAGATATCCTGGATCTACGATATCGAATCCTGGATATCAGATATCCCAGATATATCAGACATCCTGGATTATCTGATATCCAGATGTCCTGATATATCAGATATCTGGATATCTGATATCGAATCCTGAATATCAGATATCCAGATATATCGAACATCTGAATTATCTGATATCAGATATCAGGATTATCTAATATCAGATATCGAATATCAGGATATCTGATATATCAGGATATCTGATATCAGATATCCAGATATCAGACATCCTGGATATCTGATATCAGATATCCTGATATCAGATATCCTGGATATCTGATATCCTAAATAGCACTAGATGCCAGTTGTGACTAGGATATCTGATATCCAGGACACCAGTCCTTGATATCAAAGATATCGGATATCAGTGATATCACGGATATGCATATCAGGACAGCGGATATCTGACATTGTTGATATCATCATCATAACATAACATCATTATTATTCTTCTTGTACCATCAGCAACAACAGTAAAAGCTCGCGGGCTTTATGAGGTTAAGTTTTTTGCCAGGTGGAATCCTTTCAGAAGAAGCCAATAGGAAACCTCCCAATGCCTGTGCCGTCCCCACCTCCCCATTAACATTTTGTTTCACTAGTTCTACTAGTGAACATTTTGGAGACCTTACTAGTACTGCTATAGTGAGCCAAAACACCTTACTAGTACTACTAGTGGACACTTTTAGCACTTACTAGTAGTACTGGTAAAAGATAAAACAACAAATAGTGCTACTAATTGGACACTTTTGCCCTTACTAGTAGTGCTAATAGTAGGAATCAAAATAACCCAAATAGTGCTACTAGTGGTTGCTGTGGCTTACTAGTAGTACTAGTAGACCATTGGGCCTTACTGAGTACTACTATTAACAGCAGAATGCCCACTAGTGAGTACTAGTCGGAACCACAATGTCACTAGTAATTTACTAGTGATGTCGAAGACATGCTAGTATTACTTGCAGACATTTGACCCTCACTAGTATTACTAGTAAGCTCAAAACATCTTACTAGGTGCTACTAGTGGACATTACAGCTCTCACTAGTACTATAGTGGGCATTCTTAACTGTGCAAGCAATACCAGTAAGGTAAAATACCTTACTAGTACTACTGAGTGGGCATTTTTGTACTTACTAGTAGTACTAGTGAGGTCAAAAGTGCCTTACTATTGCTACTAGTGGGCATTTTGGTGCTACTAGTAGGGTCCAGCGTGACACATGCCTACTAGTAGGGCGTAGTAGTGTTACTAGTGCAGCACAGTAGTTTACAAGTAGGGTTTGATTGCGCACTAGTAGGCCAAAAGTGGCACTAGTAGTGTAAAAAACGTTACTAGTAAGACACAGTTGTTCTACTAGTGTGCCCTAGTAGTTCTACTAGTGTGCAAAATCGTCTTACTAGTGAGGACAAAAAGCTTACTAGTACATGGACCTTAAGTCTGATATCAAGGATATTGAATAAATGCTCAAACGGCTTTCCATAGTAGGAGGCAGTTTGTACGCGGCCACCTTTGCGCTTTCTTTTTGACTCCGGCCGCGACAGCCGAAGGCAGCAGTCCGCTGAAGCGGTGAGATATTGATTGTAGTAAAACTACCGCAAATCAGTGAAGTTAACGTAGCTTCAACTAGTTTCTTTGTTTACAGTTTAGCACTGTGCTCAAGCGGTTACACAGGCGAGGGGTCTTCCATCTTGTGAGAGCTGAGAGTCCCCGACGGTGCTCAGCACTGGAATAAAGTACATCGGTGAGAATGACATTTTCGGTGCTTTTGATATCTGTTAGCTGCTGCTGTTAGCTGCTGCTCATATGCTGAACGGGTTAGCTATATATACTGTGGTGAACTGTTGCATTAAGCTTGTTGCACTGTGAGCACTTAGCCTGTCCACTTAATACACTAAAATGAGCATTTATTAGCTGATTAGCATTGTGTTTATGCTGGTACATGTGACTGTAGGCAGCACAAAGTACACGTTGATCAGCCATTTTGTCAATATGTGTGCTTAAAGGGAATGTTCTGAGATTTATCTTATAAATTCTGAGTTAAAGGGGGGAATAAGTTTGTTATTTTGTAATACAAATTGTAATGTGAAAAAATGTGAGATGTGAGAAGATGTGTGAGTTAGGTGGGATGAATGAATGAATATATTCTGTTCATGATTTAAATCACAATTTCTGATATGTTATTGTTTTGAATTATTATCCAATGATTCATGAAAGGACACTTGATTTCTAGATTTGAAGTTATTGAGCTTTACTGTAATGCAAGGCCAGAATGTTAAAGGTAACATTGTCATTATACTTTAGTGTTATTGTTGTACAACCATTAGATTGTTTACTTGTATTAAATTAAACAGGTCAGGTCATTTGGAGACCCCTAGTCTCCATAGGAACATCCAGTCTGTTGGAGAGGATCCAGAGCCCTGGACGGAGTGATTCAGGATCAGTCTGTGATTCATTCATAGATGGCGAGCCTCCCCAAGATCCTAAAGAAGCTGGATTGACTTTTCGTTGCTGACTACAACTGGTGGCAGGATTGCTACACAACCAAAAGAGTTAGCATGTGACTCTGATCACCCTATTAGAGGAACATTTGGATTGAACACAAACAGAACAGTACTGGTACTAAGAAAAACAAGACTCATTATTTTAAAGGTGCCATTTTATTTTTCTTCATTATTTTCCATATTGTTGTTTATATAAATGTTGTTAACTTTTGTTGTGCAGTACTCACTAAAAGAGTTTACTTTTGCAGTTCATTTCGTGGTTGGTATTTTTCATTGTTTGGCTTTCCGAACCTAGCCATTCAGTGTATCTACTGTAAGTGGGTTACATCTGTTTAATTGACTTTGAATTCAGCCTGCTCCTATGTGGATTTGTTTTCTTCTTTGGACTTCCCAGTTTTGAACTGTGCCTGCCTGACTATCCATAAGCTTTTGTACTTGATTGATCTACACTAATTCAGCCAATGAGTCTGCACTTGGCTCCAATTCCTCATGTTCCTGAGAAATAGGAACATACTACCTGGTCTTGCTGCCTTCCTGATGTTTACGTTCTTTAAAGTCCTCCTGACATCATGCTCAGAAAGAGTGATAGATGTGGAGGTGCTCCCTCCCATCCAGTAACATCTGCTTCAGCTAGTTTTGCTTGTTAGCCACTAATGGCATTAAATCAAGTATAAATGTGGCTTAGCTCACTTGCACTCGATGCTGGCAGTACAAATATTGTGGTGGTTGTTAGGTTTTTGGAAACTAATTATATAATATATTGAGCTATTCAATAGTACACTATTTCAATCTAGACATTCTCACATGTCACAACCTAAGTTGTCCTTTTAACCTATATTGTGTGTGGTGTTGTTTTCTTGACAGTGGCAAAGTGTGGGATGACACATGGGAACCTGCGCAAGATTATACACATCTGTAAAGCAGCCCATCACAGGTTGCAGAGTTGGCGCCACAAGTTCAAAGTTCCCAGTTCGAAGTTCAACATGTTCAAGTTCACGATAGAAATAAAAGTTCAGAATAAAATATTCAATACACATTTCAGTCAGTGTCAGTCTCTGTTTCACTCATAACTGTGGCTTAAGTACATAAAATATCCATGAATCCAATAGAGAATAGATTTTTTTTTTTGTAGATAATTTTTTTGGCCTTTCCAAGCTTTTTTTTTATTGACAGAGACAGCTGAAGAGTGACAGGAAATGTGGTGAGAGAGAGATGGGGAATGACATGTGGGAAAGGGCCACAGGTCGGGACTCAAACCCGGGCCAGCCGCAGCGAGCCTTCACATATGGGGCAGCTGCTCTACCAACTGAGCTAAGCGCCACCCCAAGATCAATATCTCACAGAATGTGTTTCCAGCTCTTGATATCTCACATTTGTGGTCTACTTCTCACAGTTTTGCATATCAGCCAAGATTTTTATCTATATCATCACCACTATAAAAGTGACTAAGCTATTATAACATAGTGCAAGTTAAAGTAATACTCCACTGCATGTAAAGTAAGTAACATCATTGTACACATTGTATGAGATGATTAGGGTAAGCAGTAATGTGTATGGAAGCCTAAAGAAAAGGAAGTTAACTACGCCAGTACCAGCTGGAGATCATATTATATGTTTGTACTTCTTTTAATATGTATATCTGTCATGTTTATATGCAGGGACAATTGCAATTCCAAGTGAAAGATATGGTTTCTTGATCAAAATAGGACAATTTAATATTTGACTGTGTACACAGTATTAGGGTGGTGAAACATCATTTTAGGAAGTCTATTGATCAAATATTGATCTTAGAAAAATTAACATAGCGATGAGATAATCTAAATAGTTTAGCATCTTGTGTGATGATAAAGGCTTCAATGTATTATTATTTTCTTAAGCAATAGGTTCATATCTATGACAACAATTTGATAGTTTAAACAGGTTGGTTTAGGCCTGGCAATACAGCAAATATTTACAAAACCCTTTCGTTACGTCTGGCTTAGGGGAACCGAACACAACAAGAAAAGGACATTTCCCCGCTCCCAAGAATGACCCAAGGCCTCAGAGGTGCAGTCCAAGAAAAGATTATTTTTCAGTCTCAGTAGCATTGAGCTTCAGGGTGAGCATGGCCCAAAACAACAAACAAAACAATCTGACCCAAAACTAACTTACCTAACCAAAACAAAGAAAACAAATTACAGGTTTCTAACCTGCCTCCCTATGAGATAAACAGGAGAAAAAGAGATCAACCAAAAGAGCTACTCACCCCTACAACTACCTGGACTGCTAACCTAAAGTCTCAGCAGACAATACTAAACACAGGTTCATACAACATGATACAACACAACAGGGCCTGGTGCAGTTAGGAGTAGGTCAAGAGAAGAGGACGAATGGCTCAAGTGGCGGGCATTTATAGCAGCGCCACCAGTCCATCCACCAATCGAGAGCCAGCATCTGGAGAAACACCAATGATGGTAGCACCACCATTGGGTAGGGAGGAACAGCACCTGGAGAGAAAGAGACCCTAAGGGTGGTAGCACCAACCTCAGGCAGGGAGGAACAACAGCACAGAAAGATAACACACATCAAGATCAAAATATACTAACTTATGACCCTGGGTCATAATACTTTTTTTTAAAGAATGTTTCTTTTTTGGGGTGAAGCTATCTGGCAACATGGCACAGCCCTCTCAACCTCATCTTCATGCCTTTCATGTGCGCCTGGTACAGGATTTAGATTTAGTGTGCTGCATATGCAGGTTACAGTTAGGGAATGGCAGTACAACTACCGTTACCCCAAAGTCTCTCTCACATATAACATGATAAAGCTCTCTCTTTGGCATGTAAGGCCGTTGTTTGGAGTGTGGGAGGAGTTCAGGTGCCAGCCTATCTCAGACCTGCCTGGTGACCATGGTTGAAGACTCTCAATGTTGGCCTCCTAGACATATTAGATAGCTAACTGTTGATGTTCCATTAACATGAACAGACAACAGTGGCTCCAGAGTACAATGTGGTGAAGGTGAACACTAACATGGGTAAATGCATTCCCTTTGACTATTTTGGACGTATAGTATTTGTGTGTTATCTGCAGGGCAGGGGTCACCAACCTTTTTGAAACCGAGAGCTACTTCCTGGGTACTGATTAGTGCAAAGGGCTACCAGTTTGGTACACACTTCTGAAATAGCCAATTTGCTCAATTTACCTTTAACTAAATATCATTATTAATAATTAATGATATTCATCTCTGTGAAGACACTGATCATGTTAATGATTTCTCACAGTGAATATCAACAATGATTTAACACGATAGGAAACAGATAAATATAAATATGCAACACTTTATTTCTATATTTTGTCTTAGTGCAAGTGTTTTTCAAATAGAAAAAAAAATGTTCAAAAACATTTTAAAATGATCACTTCTACAACAGTAATAAATCATGTAAAATACAAGATACAATTTCAGATAGCATGGTAGCTTGTGGGTTGCTGTGGGCGTGTCTATACCTGCTGAACGTAACCTCTGTGAAACAATCAGGAAATAACTTTTTATTTCTCTGATCAATAACAGCTTTATCGAGGCCGGCGCTCGCTCACTGTTTTCTCTCTCTCTCTCTCTCTCTCTCTCTCTCTCTCTCTCCATCGGACACAAATCAAACTTCTTCGTGTCATCATATTTTGCGGTGTAAATTGCGAGTCGGACACAGATTTAGAAACTGGTACATGAAATAAACAAAGAATAAACACAACCGTGCAATGCCATATTTATTTGCCGATGGCAGTTAAGGAGGCTACATCAGCCGATACCGATGTTGATCCGATGCATCGGTGCATCCCTAATATATTGTCATTTCCAGTTTACGTGTAAGTGTGATTTAAACAAGAATAGCAATCAAAATAAATTAGATGCAGCTCACTTGTAAGTGGCGCTATTTGAGCTATTTTTAGAACAGGCCGGCGGGCAACTCGTGGTCCTTACGGGCGACCGGGGCACCATGTTGGTGACCCCTGCTGTAGGGGTTTAAAGTTTGACCACAATAAAACTGATCACTCACTTACATTCAACAGAATTTTTAAGCAGAATTTCAAGGGATATACTTCCCCTTTAAGGGGGACAGTTATATTCACAGAAATGATAAGTGTATTGTTCCATCTAAGAGGCTGAGACATAACTCCATGTCCCTTTCCAAGAACACTGCAGAAAAGCTGTACAATGTGTGTTATAAAGGGTTCAAAATTAGCACTGACCAAATGCAGGACATAAACTATTGTCAAGTGTGATGCAGAGAAAGAAAGAGAATAATACCATAAAAGAACATAACTTTCTTTGGTCATTAAGCCTGTTACCTAAGCATGTTACTCTACAGTTCTGTTGTTCATCAGTGAGGTGTATGAACTTAACTACTTCGGATGAGTGATATCTGTATCTGTACTCAGAGTGGGCGGGGCCTAGCTCGGAAGTGGGCCGGATTGTCTTGAAATGGGCGGGGCTTTAACCACTACGTTATTTTAAGCATGCAATTGATATGGGTTGATCAGAATTTATTATATTTATTGCTGATTAGAAAACTATTTACAGGACAGCATCAGCATTGAGCCTCAGATCAATGAGTTTAGAACGCGATAGAAAATGCACTATTTACAGAACAAGTTTTGCAAGAATACAACACATGCAGTTGCAATTATGAAGTAAAATGTAATGTAATGAAGAGTTTTCTTACTCAACATAACTTTCTTTTTTTTAAACTTTTTTTATGATCAGTGTGATTTTTTTTAAATTTTGGTTCTTGTTTATTTTATTTTTTTTATTTCCACACCTGGTGTGCGTGGATGTGTGTGTGAGTGAGTGAGTAAGAGAGTACGGGGGGCATTTCATGCACACTATACTAAAAACGCATGTACAGCGCCTATGAGATGACATCAAACATCTAATGTGCGCATGTAAATTCCATTCATTTTCAATTGACAGACGGGTGTCACGTAGGCGTCACTCAGATGCTGCACACGCATTGTTGCGCATACGCCTATGTGATGGGTGCGTGACGGGTGAATTACACCTCAAATACATGACATGAAGAACACGCGTGACTGTTAAGTACAATTCTACATGAGCATACAGGCACACACTGTGTAGTGTTTGTGGAAATCAAATAAGGAGGGGTCATTCATGCCTTGCCACACGTTTACACAGCAGACGCCTGTGCGCAACTGCTCCGCTTCACAATTATAACTCATAACTAGAAAATAACTAGTCATTTTCCCTGCTGTGCCACCGGGCCCACGACCTTCAAAGCAGCAGCAGGCCGCTCAGAGACAACTTTCGATAGAATTATCACTGATTCCATGCCAGCACAGCTGCTTTATAGGCAAACCTGGGGGTGTGACCGAGTGGTGTGTCTTAAAGAAGTATCCACGTACCCTGACATGCAGGTGGGGTCATTCCCCGTACGAAATACATATGACATATGTAACGGAGTGGAGAGATAGTCTCTTCACTCAGAGAACCAAGGTTACAATGTAACCATACGTTCTATGTGTGTGCTTCTTATTATATTACATTTAAAAGTACAGACCATTTCCAAAAAATTAGAATATCATGGAAAAGTTTATTTCCATAATTCCATTCAGAAAGTTAAGCTTTCATAGATTATAGATTCAGGGCCCACAATTTAAACGATTTCAAGTATGTATTTGTTTATTTTTACATAATTTGGGCTTCCAGCTCGTAAAGCCCATGAAAACAGGAGTTCAAAAAATTAGAATGCTGTGGAGAAATCACTATTTACTTCTCAGTTTTTGCAGGAAAAAAAAGAAGGAAATTAGGATCACATCAAATCAATCAAAATATGGTATTTTCAAAACGATGTGTCAATCTTCAGTACTTGGTTGGGAATCCCTTTGCCTTAATGACTGCCTCGATGCGCTGTGTCATTGATGCAGTCAGCCTGTGGCATTGCCTGGGAGTTATGGAAGCCCAGATTTCCTTGATGCTTGCTGTCAGCTCTTCTTTGGTTTTGGGTCTGTTGCCCCTCATTTTCCTCTTGATAATACCCCATAGATTCTCAATGGGGTTTAGGTCCGGCGAGTTGCCTGGCCAGTCAAGCACTGTGATGGCATGGGCATCAAACCAGGTTTTGGTGCTTCTGGCGGTATGGGCAGGGGCCAGGTCCTGAAATCTGCATCTCCATGCAGATCCTCAGCAGAAGGAATCATAAAGTCCTCTAAAACTAGTAGACTGTTGCACTGACCTTGGATTTAAGAAAGCAGAGTTTACCAACACCTGCACTGGACATTGCACCCCAAATCATGACTGACTGTGGATATTTCACACTGGACCTCAAGCAGCTTGGGTTCTGTTCCTCACCCGTATTCCTCCAAACCCTTGGACCTTGATTCCTGAATGAAAGTCACACTTAACTTTCATCGGAAAAGAGGACCTTGGACCACTGGCCAACAGTCCAGTCCTTCTTCTCCTTGGCCCAGTTGAGAAGCTTCCTACGTTGGCTCAGGCTCAGAAGTGGCTTGACCCGAGGAACCCGACAGTTGTAGCCCATCTCCCGGATGTGTCTGAATGTGGTGGTTTTTGAAGCTGTGACTCCCACCTCATTCCACTCTTTCTGGATGTCTGCCAGATTCTTGAATCTTCTCTGTTTGATAATCCGCTGAAGCCCATGATGGTCTTCTGGCCAGCTGTCAAGTCCCCATATTGAACTGAACTGAGACAATTGAACCAAACTGAAGCAATTTAATGACACCTGGGGAAACTTGTGCAGGTGCTTTGAGTTCAGTAGATGACTAGTGTGTGACACTCAGTTTAAAACATTCATGCCCTGCAAAAATGGGCTGATTTCTCCACAGTATTCCGATTTTTTGAAGTCCTGTTTTTGTGGGTTTTACGAGCTGGAAGCCTAAACTATGTAAAAATAAACAAATACTTGAAATTGTTTAAATTGTGGGCCCTGAATCTATGATTCATGAAAGTTTAACTTTTTGAATGGAATTATGGAAATAAATAAACTTTTCCATGATATTCTATTTTTTTGGATAGGGTCTGTATATATGCATCACTCAGAACACGACAACCTCCTGCCCTGACTGGTTAGGTCAATGATCTCCAGGAATCGCTCAATCAACCCTTCCAAAGTTGGGAATCTGGCTAGAAGCATTTAATTAATACCCCTCCATCCATTGTATGGACTATAGCAAAATAAACTGTAACAAAAGGAGAACAGAAGAAGCGTTCAGATAATTTACTTAAAAATCTTGTCAGTGATTAGTCTGTGCTTGTACTCCTTAGGCATGAAAAAGAATCATCCTTGGCATCAGCCAAAAGTCACATCCACGACACTGATCACTGAAGAACACTGAATGCTGGAAAATAAATTACAATCATGTTTAGACAAATGTTATTAACTTATTTCACCAGACCCATGATATGCATGATATGCAGACCCATTATAGCTTGGGTTGCTGGCAAGTTTACCAGCAGCTAGCTGGTCTCTGCTTCACCTTATCACTTCATTATACCTTTGCTTTGTGAAGTAATTTGGCTTAAATTTTAACATATCCACTCAGATAGTGTTTTACTATCGATGATGTTAGTGAGTGAGCAAACAAGGTAAAGATAACCAGCCAGCTGCAACCCAGTGAGGCTGCTGGCTAATCCAAAAAATTGGCAAAGTGGTGAATCATGGGTGACCCTTAGGTGGGCCGAATGACCCCTGGATGCTTAAAAAAGCCACCTGAAATGGCACATGCCTGGCAATCACAGCGGCCACAATGTTAATTCTGCATAACTTTGAGCCTTAATATAATTTGAACAACTGAGTTCTATATAAATTCACCCTCAGTTCAGCTGTCATGAATGGGGAAATTAGCTATAGAGACCAAAACAGTTTTTTGTACCAGGCTGTAAATGGTAAATGTCTGCACTTATATATCTCCTTTCTAGTCTTCCGCCCACTCAAAGCTCTTTTACACTACATATTTCATTCATCCATTCACACACATTCATACACTGATGGCATTATCTGCCATGCAAGGTGCCAACTGCTCATCAGTTTGAGGAGCTAACCATTCACACACATTCACATACCGATGGCACAGCCTTCAGGAGCAACTTGGGGTTCAGGGTCTTGCCCAATGAGCATTTTAAGATGGGGTCTTATGGTGACTGACTCACTTCTGCAGCCTGTCTCAAGTGGGCATTCAAGGAATTGCTGTTTTTAGCACTTCTGCATTGGCTTAATTTTCCATTTTGTCACTTGCAATGATTTCCTTGTGAAGACTTTCAAATGTGCCACTGTGTATGAAATGAGCTAGATAAATAATGCCTGACCTTGCCTAAAGATTCAGTTCAGTTTGCTTCAAGATGCTGAATCTCTTGAAGTATTGAGAACATGTAGCTGGCTGCCTGATCCCAAGAGCCAAGAAGCTTCTTTGATTTAAACACCGCCTCTCTTTAGCTGTTTTTTTCTCTTTTAATTCAATCATTTACCAGCTGTAATCTATAGAGCAAGCAGCTGTGGGTAGGCTGTGAAGAGCTGTGTGTGTCTCCTTAATGACCAACAGCCCACTAATAATTTGGGACAAAGACAATTAAACAGGGCTGGCTTCAATTGCCCTGTTTCTGTTTGGTCAAACCCTGCGGGGATGTGTTATCAGTCTGTGGAAATGCAAGACAGACAGTGCAGGCAGATTCAGCAGGAAGGCTCAAGAATTGGCCAGAGAGCAGCAGAGCAGTCAGGCTGAAAACTCCCAGTGACAGAGGCAGTCAGGCCTGCTACACAGAGGCCAGCAGTGCTGAACTGAACTGTTGCACCTTATTTTCATCTAGTTTTAATTTTTTATTTATTTATTTATTTTTTTGGCGTGGCTGGAGTCCTATCACCGTGGTTGTGCAGTATGATGATTTTGGGGTACATAAATCGCCCCTCAATTTATAAGCAGCGCTTTCTTACAGCTACGTTAACAGCAGTTAACGGCATTATATATTCTACTCCACCTTTCTGTGTTTTGTAGCGTGACCAGCTTGTGTCTCCCCTCCGGCTCATGCTGCGAACAAACTCTCCACCGCACTGTGGGAACCGGTTACTCGGTCTACTTGGGGCTGGCACTGGGTGCGGTTGGTTCCTTGAGTCTCAGGTCTGCTGCATGTTATCATTTGGGCTAGGGTTTAATATTTTTCCCGAAAATGACATGAATCAAATCCAGGGAAAAGATGACCCATTTCCCGGGAATCCCATGAAATAACCATTTTTTTTTTTTTTTGTTAATTATTGTAGCCCATGTAGGCCTTATTTATATATCATTTAAATATTCGTGCCAACCTGTATTTTAAATTAAATTATCACATGCTATTTTTACAATTATTGAGGCAAAAGAATATGGTTCATATCCATAAAGACAGCATTAATAAAGGCTCAGCCACTGGCACTGCACTGTTGCGCGCGACATCTTCTGCACTAATATGAAATGGCAGGTTCATTGTGAATCGTCTTTTGAAAAACTGGCCAATCCTTATATAAAATCTACATTTTACACAACTCCATTTTAAAAACGAAATATGTTAAAGTAAACCATTTCATGATACCTTCTTCAAACCTATTTCCTAAACTAAATTCATGATTGTTAATAAGCGGCTGCAAACAAGAAAAAACACTCGTTAACCAAATATTTCTTTATTGTTCAGGGCAGGCATATTTTGCTCCCATAACATACATGGAAGTGTGAAAGCTGACTGGAAGCTTATGTGTTCAGAGGCACCTGCGGACCACTCCCTGTTCCAAGAGCCTGCAATGACTTCACACCAGACTACTGCTTTGTCTCATTTCTTTTGTGGATCATATTAGTATTTTGGGGGCTTGTTGTTTGTTCATCCCTTGTTTTAGTGTGGACACCAGTGAGCTTCGATACTTGTCTGTTACAGTGACTATCATGGTGATGGTTTATGCCTTGTGCATAGTGTTGTGAGGGAGGTGTATGGCTAGCTATTTGTACATATATCTTGTTTCCCTTGCTTGATTTTACTATTTTGATTTTGTTAAATAATCTTTGTTTTATATGAAACCACGTCTTGTCCATGTATAGTAATGAACCCATGTGACCTTTGAACACACAGTTAAGCTCAACTTGCTTAGTTCAGCAGTGTCCAGACAGAGACAGGCAAACCAGCAACCAGCGGTGGGGGAGTGCAGTGTTGGGGGTTGGGGGGAGCTGAGGTGGTTTGCTGTGGGCGTGTCTATACCTGCTGAACGTAACTGCTGTGAAACAATCAGGAAATAACTTTTTATTTCTCTGATTAATAACAGCTTTATCAAGGCCGGTGCTCGTCCTCTTTGTTGTTACTCTATGTCTCTTCTTCTTGTCATTATTTTGCGGCGTAAATTGCGAGTCAGACTCAGATTTAGAAGCTGGTACATGAAATAAACAAAGTGAGAACACACACACACACACACACACACACACACACACACACACAGGTAGATGATCAGAGTTCAGTCCGTGAATCCACCTGGATAGTCTCTGCTTCAGAGACATTTCAGGCTGTCTGTGGAGGTTTGGCCGATCAGAGTGTCTGATTGGCGGCCGGAGCGTGATGTGGGGCTCCGTTTTTCCAAAAGTTGAATCTGGCTCAACTTCTCTCCCGGACACCGGCAACGTTTTTTGTGGCATCACCTGCGTTGCGGGCTGCCAATGCGGAAACACACGACCCCCACTGAAATAAATTGAAAAACGCTGCCAGTGTCCAGTTTGCCTGTCCCTGTCTGAATGCGCACTTCCTGAGGTTTAGGTCTTCCAAGGTGGTGTTGCTAACATGTTAATTTTCTTAAAGTGCCATCTTGGTCATTCTTGTCTGTCGTGGAATTTTCTGTCCTTATGTAGCAGGATGGACTCATTGGTCCTGGGGACGTTCAGCTGTGTTGCCGTCTCAGCCAATCGCGGGGAGAGAGAGCCGCATAAAGGCGGGCTGAGTACACCTGTCTCCCTCTTGCTTGGCTGAGGTTAGGGTGCATCACATCCTGGTGTCTGTCGCTTCTCCTTCCGGGTGGTAGGTAGGCTGTTTACAGCGGCTGTAGTTCCCGCATGTGGCCTGTCCAGTACAGATTGTTTCTTTTGTTTTATAGAGGTCCGCTCAGGTGTCTTGGCTGCACGCCCCTCACTGCGCTGGTTACTGCTCGCTGTTCATCGCTGGTGCATTGCTCCCACGCGTCCTCCGCTCCATGCTGTGTTGTCTGGGATTGCCTGACCGGTATGTAGTGCAATGGCCTCAGCTCCCTCCTCCAGCCATATGTAAGTTGCTCACCCTCTGTTTGTTATTGTAGGGCTAAAGACTGCCGTGTAGCAGCGCCACATAGCAGCAGCGCACAGCGCCAGCCAATAACCTACTGCTGTTTTGCCTCACGGGGATTGTGCTGTTTTGCCTCCTGGGGATTGTGTTGTTTTGTCTCCCGGGCATTGTGTTGCTTTGTCTCCCGGGCATTGTGTTGCTTTGTCTCCCGGGGATTTTGTTGCTTTGCCCCCTTTGTAATGATTGCTTGCTCCCACTATTACTGTTTGCGCTGCCTTGCCAATAACTGGAGCTTGGCTCCTGATGGTTGTCGGCGGGCTAAAGTGGTAGCGCTACGGTCTGAGCGAGACTGACCCAGCCACTTCTTAAAGTGTGTGTGCGTGTGTGTGTGAACAGTGCGGAACTTAATTTTGCTTAGTTGTGTTTGTTTGTTTGTTTTTCTTTTGGTTTTGTTGTAAGTAGTAAGTAGGATTATTTTGTTAGTTTATGTTTATTTGGTTATCTTTGATTTCTTTTCTTTGTGATTATATAGATTTTGGTTAATTTGTTTTCGAATCTTTAAATTTTGATTTCTTTCTTTGATTAAGTGTACTTGTTGATTCTTTTTGTTCCTAATCTGTTGCCCTCTGGTCCTCTCCATCCAGGTGCTGAGCCTACGGTGGTGGATTGGTGTCCCGGTGGCGGTGTCCCCTTTCATATTGCTTGCACTCGTTTTGTTTTTTTTGTATTTGACTTTTCTTGGTTGCTTCACGTGTGGTGTCCCTGGGATCCCCGTTCTTTTGGACCCATTTGTCACAGTAGGTCTCACCCCTGGTTGGCTCCTTTTATCTCCAGAGTGAGAGCAATTTTAGCGCCAGAGTTTTAAAAGAAATTCAATTGTAATAAATATATTTTGTACTCTCGAACCACGGTCTCTGTCCTCACTTATGAAACGAACCTGAGTGCTTTATTTCGTAATCATTCTATCTAAATCTCTGGGTGAAATTCCCAGGGTGGCGTTGTCTGGCAACTCAATTCATTATTAAAGCTGTGGAAGATCCCACGTGCTCGTGCCGCCACACTTAGGTAACACAGGTCACGTGTGGGCCTTGAGGTCCTCTGCAGTATTAGTTGTTGGCTTTGATTGGGAACAGTAGGTGCCAGTCTATCTCAACAATGTGGTGACCAGAGTTGAAGGAACTGAATGTTGCCTTCGTAGACATAATAGATAGCTTGCTGTTGATGTTTCATTAACATAAACAGACAACAGTGTCTCCAGACTATCTCCAGATGGGAGAAATGGGAGAGATGTGATCTCTGATCTTGGTTCCTGTCAGAACACGTGCAGCAGCATTCTGAATTAGCTGCAAAGTCCAAAGACTTATTGGAGCAGCCTGATAACAAAGAGTTACAATAGTCCAGCCTAGAAGTAACAAATGTGTGGACTAGTTTTTCTGCATCCGCTTGAGATACAATGCATCTGATTTTGGCAATGTTACGTAAGTGGAAGAATGCAGTCCTTGAAATTTGTTTTATGTGGACATTAAAGGACAAATCCTGATCAAAAACAACTCCAAGATTCTTTACGGTGGAGCTGGAGGCCAGGGTGATCCCGTCTAAAGTAACTAAGTCTCTAGAAAGTTTGAGGTGTTTTTGAGGTGTTTGGGTCCAGTTACAAGAACTTCAGTTTTGTCTGAATTTAACATCAGAAAATTGTAGGTCATCCAACTTTTTATATCCTTAAGGCATGCTTGGAGTTTAGTTAACTGATTGGTTTCATCAGGCTTGATTGATAAATATAATTGGGTGTCACTGGCATAACAATGAAACTCAATGGAGTGATTCCTAATACCATTCCCTAATGGAAGCATATATAAACTGAATAGAAGTGGTCCTAGTACAGAACCTTGTGGGACTCCGTGACAAACTTTGGTATGCATGGAGGATTCATCACTGACGTGAACAAACTGAGATCGATCTAAGATATACAACTTAAACCAGCTTAGGGCGGTTCCTTTGATGCCAATTTGATGTTCTAGTCTCTGTAAAAGCATTTGATGGTCAGTGATGTCAAATGTGGCACTAAGATCTAAGAGGACAAGTACAGAGATGAGTCCTTTGTCTGATGCCATTAGGAGGTCATTTGTGACTTTGACTAGTGCGGTCTCCATGCTATGATGCACTCTAAATCCTGACTGAAAATTCTCAAATAAACTGTCCTTATGGAGAAAGTCACACAGCTGATTGGCTACAGCTAAAAATGTACTCACATCGATCTTCCACATACAGATAACTCTAACGCAAGATGCTGTGTCAGTTGCTCCTGTCAATCAGTCTTCTTCCTCTCGCTTGTCTTTTTTTTGCAGGCTAGATACTACTTTGCCTCATTTCTGCCTCTCAGGTTTAAGGTGGAACTGCAACTCAAAACAAGAGTGCTGTTTGCGTTCAGCATCATGGCCCGCCTCTGACTGGGCATATAGCCCATTGGGTGGCCAATCAGATTTCAGGAGTGGCCACCCAAGGCTACTCCCTGAACACGCCACTGAGTGGCAGACATAAAGAAGACGAAGATGTCTTGTCAGCTGTCACAGTCTACAACCTGTTTGCCGTCAAAGCTGTCAATTTAACATACACTGGCCTGCTTGCTTAGACGCTTAAAGGCTAAAGGGCCATATGCTTCAAACATACGCTAGTATGATCAGTGAACAGCGTCCTCCTCCCCTCATACCTTTCTGATGCCAAATTTGGGGGGAGCTGCATCTGACAATTTTTATACATTGCCAAAACACACACAAACACAGTCATGCCGACTTTACATACTGATTGGTTATGTGTGTGTGGCAATGTCAAAGCCAGCAGGGCTTGATCTATCAAGCTCTACATTTTTATTCTTCACACAACTTCCATTAATTCGTACATGAACAACTGAGAGTGTAAGACTGTTGCCCAGAGTTTGTCAACCTTAGTCAGACCACATATACTAAAGGAGTGTCACTAGAACTAGAGAAACAGATATCCATTAAAGATCACATTCACACATATTTACAATTTAGCCCACTATTTATCATCTTGTCAGGTTGGATTGTCTCTGATAAAATTAAGCACTATCACAGGATAAAACTTTAAATCAAGCTTGTTATTACAAACATGTCAATAAGTCAAAAGCTCTTTAGCTGCACAGTTGAGAATCCTTCCTCTGGCCCTTAAAGTTAGCAGATTTCAAAATATCCATGAAGACAGATTGTGTGAATTATGGCAGTTTGGAAGTTTAGAATGAATCGTGCAAAATCCAGAAATGTTTTCATGTGATGATGATGGAATTAAATGGTTGTTTCATTTTAATGGGTAGTAATAGGTAATAGGGAAAAGCTACATTTCTTTCTCAAGTCAGGATGGTTTATTTAGTTTGATTTATAACTTATGCTATTTTGGTTTCTGGTCTATTTTTTTAAATGGTGTCTTGTTGGTCTGTGAAAACATTTCAGGTGAGAAATCTGCAATGCAGTATCAAAATGCACAGAAAACTCTCATACTTGGATACAGATGAAAAAAAAAAACATAATACACACTGCATACATAACCATTCAATTCATCATTTAATATAAGCTGAATGGGTATGGTAATTAATGCATGAATGAGGATGAAGGCTGAAATACAGTTTATTTTTCAATGAGTCAAACAAGCTAGCCTCTCAACTTTGGATAAGAAGACGATTCCAGAGAAGATGAGCTTGTTATTGAAAACTCTGCCACACAGAGATCTTTTATTTATTTTTGGAACCATCAGGAGACATCAGGAGGTATTTTGTGATCATAGAGCTCAACACATGTATGAGGACTGAGTGAGGACATGATAAAGGGGATGGCCTGTGTAATATCTCACAAAGAGCTGGTGAACTATTTCATGAAAAGGGTTACTAATATGAATAAAAAAAATAAAAATCTGAATGTATTACTCACACAACCCTGTCCTTCCAGCATTGCTTGCTGTTGTGGTGGTAAGGTGTGATGCTTGTGTATAACCACATTAAAATCATAGTGCTGGGCAATGTTCCCTCTAATTTTTCATGTGTCTGGGCATACACACAAGCTTCCTGAGCACACTGAGGACCACTGTGAGCAACGTCAGATGTGCACGCTGTGGCCACACACCAGTATCACACTTGTTCAAAACCTTGGATCATAGCAAGTTACATGGCTTATTAAATTGCTGTCACAGCAATTTTCATTAGTTTACTTTTAATATAAGTGATTTGGCCCACTTAAAATGAGAAAGACAAAAATCTTGTTATTCATGAGATGTGTAGTATGTTATATGTGAGAGTCCAGCTTTGGCCATGGGAAGAGTCCTGCTTTGGCCTAGGTGAGGTCCAGTTGTGGCCTGGCTTAGGGTCCTGTTCTGGAAGAAATGATATATATACACCTTTCAGACATAACATTTTGTTCACATTAAAACATTCACATTTTGCACAACGACGTGTGCTGTTGCTTGTGATACAGTGTAAGTTCCTGTAACTCTTTGTCTGTAAAATATCTAATTACTCTGTTTTTTATTTTTATTAGCATTTCTACTACCCATAAATTATCTAGTAGTAATAGCATTTAATGATTAATATCCATAAATAAAAAATCTTAATAAATGTCACTAGAATATGCACAAATCTGACTTAAATTTTACCCTATTTTTCACATCTGTCCTTCTCACTTCTCCAGTGGTTGTACACTTTGTCCAGGTTGATGGCTTCGTCTGCTTCTTGCTTTGACTTTATGCGCATCAGCTGGTCCAAATGTGCCACTTCAAGACGATTTCTGGATGCTGTTCTGATATGATTCATTAAACTAAATCCTCTTTCACAATCTGCACTGGAAGCTTGAAATGTAGCACAAATATCCACAAGCTGTGAGATCGCTGCATGTTTTGCAGAGCAGACCTTTCTCACTCGAAAAAAAATAAATCTCACCCAGTTCCACCACTTGTTCTTCTATTTGCATATACTCCGACAGCCATTCCATCTTAAAAGAACCGCATTCCTTTTTTACTTTGGCTTGGTGAGTGGATGTGTCGCTGCCGGTGCGTTTCGCCATGATAACGAACGGGCAGCGACACATCGTTCATTTCGCTAGCATTTGCGTCTCTTAACTCTGCCGCACTGTTGTTAGCTAGCTAACCTGCACGACGCGTATAGGCAGGGCACATATGCAAGCACTGTCAATGCTATGATTATCATGCTATGATACGTAAGTGAACCTTATTGTATCATTGGCTGGACACCTGTCACTCACTGAGTTACAATGCAAAATGGTACAGAAAACAATATTATTGGTCTAATTAATTAGATTAGATTAGGTCTAATATTAGATATTATTTAATACGTTCATATTGAATTTTATTTTATGCGCTGCATAGATTTTCTTGTGCGCTGAGAATGTGTGAGCAGTGCGCAATTGCACAAGCGCGCAGCTTAGAGGGAACTCTGGTGCTGGGATATTGTGTCATGCATCTCTTCCATTAATTACACTAGAATCCATAAATGGGTGTATGACATCTAATCTTTTATAAAAGTTAAAAATAATGATCCATGTTTCACGTGTTTAAATGTAGCCTTACCATGTTAGTCTAGTGCTGGCTAACTCACATTTTTGTGGAACCCATCTATGGGCAGATATGAAACTCATTACTCAAACCACTACCTATACTTACAAGGTACCTGTTGGGTTTTTGGTCACCGATAAACAATGATTTTATGAGCAGGTAGTCATTTTCTTCCTATCTCATGCACAGATGGAGGTGCATATGCACAAGCATGCAGCATATTCCTACTCACTGCTTCATGCAATTACCCTGATTGATAATTGGAGGCAGTAACTTGTCAAGAAACACAGCAGTCTTAGTTTTATTTTTTACCTGGAATGCTGGGTTGTTGTTTTTTGCCCTTTCTAACAAAAAAACATATTGACTCTGCAGTATTTTATAAGAAAGGAATTGCATTTAACATTCATGCCTCAGGTACTTATTATGTGAATGCTGCAAGCAGATTATAATCTTCCAAACATCCTACAATTCAGAAGTTCAGAGGTTTTTCAAAATATGCATTTTCACAACATTTCCACATCTTCTTTCAAATCACCAAAATCAACACAGACATTCTTTGAATACTAGATCAGACAGGTTGGAAACAAACCAATAACAGATTAGTATATATAAGTGTCAACCTCTGTCACTGTGGAATGAAGCCAACACATGCCAAGGGCCAAAAACTGCCACAGTTCCTCAAACATCCATTTGAGGCTGGCTCCAGAAGTGAGTCAGTCTCCATAAGTCCCCATGTTAAAATGTCCAACTTCTCAGCAGAAATAAACATGTTTACAGCCTTGGTCTCTTTTCCTATTCATGACAATTGTACTGAGAGTGAATTCACCTGTTCAAACTTAACCTGAAAGTGAGCATACCTGAAATTATGTACAACCACAGCAGCACTAGGGCGTGTTTCCAGTTGGTGAAAGTCATAGCAGGTCTGTTGTGCGTTTTCGTTGGACAGTTTGGGAAATATTTTCTAAATTAATGATGAATGAAACTGTAAAAAATAAGACATCCAGATAACTGAATCATTATGAATGAATCAACACTTTTCTTTTTCACACACCAGGGCCAATTCAACAACTTATTATAATCCTGCAAGACATACTCTTCATAATAATAGATGAAATTATTTTATCTGTAAAAAAAAAAAAAAAAAGAAGAAAAAGGGAAAGAAATGATGTCCAGTGCACTGTGAAGGGAACACTCCTCATGTACAACCTGATGCCTGTTCCCTACAATTGACCCAGCACTACCTGTCACATCCCATAATGTCTGATCAATTACCCCGCTACAGTCCCTGACAAGAGAGTGGTGGTAGTTTAGAGTGTGTGTGTACGCGTGTGTGTAGTTATAAGTAGCACAGGCCACATCTGGCTGCCTATTTCCCCTGGGTACTGTCCTGTTGTTGCACATGAGGCCAGTGACCAGAATAGACACCCTAACCCCCCTGCCTTGTTTATTCTGCCTTGACTGTCAGGGCGGCCGCTCCCCAAACCCAATCACAAAGTGTGTTATTGAAGCAGAGCAGTCCCTGCAGGAGCAATTACATGGCCAGTCCTATTTAATTTCATACGGTCAGAGCAGTTTCAGCTGCTACAGTGTGTGACTGGAAGCCAGCAGCCCATGGGTTTCCTACTGGTAACACCACAGCTTGACAAGACTAGGGGCAAACAGGAAAAGAATCAGTGTCTCATGAACTTTGATTTGCTGCAAGTCAGTAGATGTTTTTGTTAAGATTTGTGTACAATTCTTTTTCTTGATTCTGCCCATTATGGCCTATGATTTTCTATTCCTAGCAGAAAACTTGAAAAATGCCACATCCAGACATGGGTCATGGACTATACAGTATATGGTCTCATTAAGATTAGAAAGATGGAAGTACCTATGTCTGTTTTCTTTGCAAAAAGTCAAGCAAACTCTCTGAGGGCATGATCTGACAAGGTTGTACAATGTCACTTTTTCCATTTGTGGCAGAATCTCAAGTTGTAGTTGAGGGATGCCAAGTGTCAGGTTTGGAAACCTTGGAGTTGGCTCTCTGCTTAGATAATAGTGACATATAGTTCTGCTGGCTTCAGACAACAACCTCGGGCATGCACTGACACTGAGTTTGAAGCCAAGTGTACAGGAGAATCAGCACTTCCTAGTCTGAGGCTATGGTACATGGATTTCTTGTCTTAATTTGGGAGCAAGTTACTGCTCCAAGGGATGTTGTTTAAGTATTTCAGGGTCTTGGCGGGTGAAGGTAACATGGACAGACTGTACAAAGGCAGCATCACTAATGACACTACACTAAACGTTGTGGTGAAGGTGGGTGGCCGTGGTAGAGTGGGTCATCCAATAACCCAAAGGTTGGCGGTTCGATCCCCACTTTCACTGCTCCCCAAGTGCGGATTGCTGCCCACCACTCCAAGCAGGGTGGATCACCATGATCCCAATCCGGGCAGATACGGATTTCCAAATCTCGTGTCTCCGCCTCCAGATCCAAACATCATGTGACTACCTCACAAAAGGAGCAGCTGTGAGCACGACTTTCATGTCAAAAGTGTAAGTTTACCGTCGTCTAATGGCTTGCATATCATGCAAGCCAACTTCTTGAATTGTCACCTAATTCAAACCAGGCCGTAGCGATCTCTAATTGAGCTGCGGCCGTGCTAACGGTAGCTAACTCGGCTCTTGATTTGTGTGTTAAGCAGCTAGTGGGCTAGCGAGGTAGCTGGCTTTGTTGATGAATTTTGCAGTCTATGGTTTAACTTAAAAGGGAACTAACCTGACGTACATCATACCTTAACTCTTTAAACTAACACCAACCTGGTCAGAGTTTGTTAGTGTTACGTCATAGGCTCCATGTGTACAGACCAGACTGCTGCAGTACTTTGGAAACGTAACGTTACAGGTACGAGTATTAACTATACGGTTCATTCAGAAGTGTCAGGATGCTACAGTAATGCTGCTGCTGATGTCATGCTTTTGTGTACATAAACAAAGATATACTCATACTTTCAGAGTCCACTCACAGCCATGGACCACTCAGCTGTTAAGGACAACAACGCGTTTCAAAGGATTTCCAGCACTCATATGAGTGCTGGAAATCCTTTGAAACGCTTTAATTGTATTGATACATTCAAGGTTTTCAAATTATTGGTGTTACGGCTGCCACTGGCTGCCGTTTAGTATGTATCGTGTCTTATAGGTAAAACCTGCTGTGTGATCCCCTGTCGAGGATTAGTTCCCCTTTTGGAGCTAGGACCGCCTCCCTGAGTGCTGTGTCCTGTCGTCTGTGTTGGTGGGGCTGTGGTTCAACCAATCAGAGTCCTCAATCAACCCCAGCTGCAGTTTAAATAGACTGTGTGTCCGCAGTTCCGGGCGGCTTGTGTTTGTATGGTGTTGTGTAAGCTCACCTCGAAGTTCGTGTCTGACTTTGTGATTGAAAACTGTGGAGGTTGGTGGGAAACTTTATTGGGACTGGGCTAGGATTAGTTACCTTGACACTGATTACATTGAGAGTATTTTTCTGTTAGAGACACTAGTTAGGGGTGCTGTTGTGATTGTGTTTTCTTTGGTTTTCTACAGGTTAGATAGTGAGGTTTTTATTTCTTGTTTTTGTTATAGCTAGACGACAGGCTCTGTTTAGAGTTCCCTTTTTGTTATACTTATTTGTTCTTTTAAACAGCACTCGCATGCCGTGTCCCCTTTTACCTCACCTCCTTTTGTTAAGAAAAATTAAACTCCTGACGAACCTGAATCAGTTGTCATCTTCAATTTCATTTCTTATCCTTATCTTATGTTACTGCTCACCAAACGACCAGGGTCATAACATTGGATTTTTAATAAAGTGCTTGAAACTGCTTGAAATTGTAACCGTGTTACTTTCATGGTATATAGCTTGGTCAGTGACACAGTTAGAAACATTTAATCTCATTTCTGCCCTATATAGAAGGCTCTCACTGAACACAATTACAATAGCAAATAGCATCTGATTTGATGAAAATAATGAGTTTGTACACAGACACTGAAATACATTGGGTGCATGTTTCAAAATCATATTCAAGCAATTTCCAAACATTTTAGAAATGCATGTTTTAAGCTTCTGACTGAAGTCAAATTTGTCTTAATTTAATGAGACGGATGAAAATATACCTTAAATGCTTCAATATGCTGCATGATATAAAACACTGAAAAAATATGTGCACACATCTCATAGATCGGTAATTGTTACTGTATTTACAGCAGTTTCAGAAAGTGTGGTCAAAAATATTTTACTATGCTTTAAATTCCTTACAATTAGGCTACTACTTAGACTACTATTATTTAAAAATAAAACCCTATCACTTTAGATTAACTGTAATGAACACCTTGAATAACAATATCTAGGAGAAGTGGAGCTGAGACTTTGTCAATCTAAGTGAAATCCACCTCTGAGGTGGGATCCAAATCATCCTGAAATTTTGTTATCAAGTTGATCCAGATATCTGCCTTAACTTTTGAAATACCCAAATCCAGACTTTTATCTGGATTCAAGGGAGGATTGGATTACCAGATCAGGATTATGATCTTCAGGATCAGGATTATCTAGATCTGTGTTGAAATACCCAGTTTTCAGATCAGATCTAGATTTAATCCAATCCAACCAGGATAATCCTGTCAGATCACTTTTGAAATACTGGGCCAAGGTCTCTGTGACTTCAGGTCTCTGTGACTCCAGGTCTTTCTGACTCCAGGTCTTTCTGACTCCAGGTCTTTCTGACTCCAGGTCTCTGTGACTCCAGGTCTTTCTGACTCCAGGTCTTTCTGACTCCAGGTCTTTCTGACTCCAGGTCTCTGCGACTCCGGGTCTCTGTGACTCCGGGTCTCTGTGACTCCAGGTCTTTCTGACTCCAGGTCTCTATCAGACCACATTTCCCTGCTTCTCCTGCTTACTTACTCTGAGCTGATGAAAAGGGTCAAGCCATCAAACATCAGGTGTGGACAGATGGAGCTACAACAACTGTACAGGACTGTTTTACATGAACATGTTCCACTCTGGAGAACCATGTCAGTCTTGAGAAATACAGTGACATGATGACACAGCATTGAATGGAGAGGTAAACGCCCCATCCAGAGCCAAAGCTGCCTTTTAGAAACCATATAACACTGACAGAGCGAGCCTGAAAGCTGGAATCAAGGAGGCAAAGTCAGGAGAAACTGGAGAGCAATCAATGACCCACTGAACACCAAAAATGTGAGACAGGTGATCCAGAATGTCACAAGCTACAAAAGCAGGAGCAGGATCTGGTGCATGGAGAAATGGATAAAAACAGCACCACCCTGGTAATGAAAAAACAAAATCACCAACTTCATTCTCTCTCGCTCTCTCTTTCTCTCTCTTTCTCTATCAGGTATCTGTATCTGTACCCTCAGGGCCATCTGGAAGAGCCACCTTCAAATTCCAAGCTCCCATGTCTTCTTCTTCTTCTTCTTACTTCTGATCTTGATTTATTAAATTATTGTACTGGTACATAGATTACTATTTAACTTGTATCATAATCCCATTGTTGGATTAGAAACACTGTACATGTGTATTACATTTCCATTAACTTTTCTACTTTCTATTTCACCCCTGGCTGTCTGTCGGCAGCTTCTGGTGGCCAGAGATTCTGAGTTCATGAAGATATTAGACTTATAAAACAAGACAAAGGCAGTGGACCTGGAATATTTGCTGGCTGACCCTTGTCTTCAGTTCTATGCCTCTCATATTCAACAGAAATGGAAATGCAAATAGGGTCAAAAGCGTACACTGAGACAGTGTAGGTTTCATGAGATAAAAAAGTGGATTTTTTTCTTCCCTTTATACCTCCAGGGACTGATGTCAGATCATTAGCTCTGAGATCATGAGATGGAGCTAATAGGAGAAGTGACACAGAATAACAGTCTTTCAGGTCTTAGGTCACATCTTTTGGTGCCTATGTGTGTACAATTATTTAATATGACTTTTCCTGATGATTAAGCCAAGTATATTTATATTTGTCACACCGGAGTGAAGTCAAGCTGGGGTTTTGTTCTGTCTCCATGTCTTGTCATTTCCTGTTTTATTTTGAAAGGTAACTCTCCTCTCGTTCATGCCCTTCCTCATGTGTCACCGGTCTTCCCTGATGCCCAACTGTGTCCACCTGTTCCCCATTACCTCCATGTGTTCATATAGTCTGCGTCTCCCCTTGTCTTGTTGCCAGTGTGTTTCGTCTTGTCCACGTCAGCCCTTGTCCCAAGTCCACAGCCAAAGTAATTGTCTTCTAGCCTGTTTTCGCCTTAGCGCTTCCTCTTAAGAGTGATTTTGCTTTGTAGTTTTCATAGTTCAGCTTAGTGATTTCTAGTACTAGATTTTCAGTTCAGCCTTTTGTTTTTCCTCCTCTGGAGTGATTTTTTTTTGTTTGTTTGTTTCTCGTCCTCAGATTAGTGTGCCTCCAGTTTCAGGAATGATTTTTAGTTTAGCATTTTCTTTACTGAGTTAGGTTATCCTCCGGCTGGAGCGTCTTTTGTTTGAGTCAGAGTTTTCATGGTCATAGATAGTTTGAGTGGTACATTCTCCTACTGGAGTGATTATTATTTTGATTCCTTTCATAGCCGGTTTATTTGCTCTCCTAAGAGCCGTAGTTTTCATAGCCTTGATCTAAGCGTTAGGAGGTTTCATAGCCCTTTTGTTTATCACTTTGTAAGAGGTGAACCTTGCTGCCACTTAATAAAGCCTGCTTTTTTTCCATGCCATCTCTGCGCCTGAGTCGTGTGTCCTAGTCTGGTCCCTGACAATATTAATTTGACTGTATAAGTAGGAATACAGTCAGAAAGAAAGTTCACCCCCCTCACAGTTGTCATGGACAGGGAAACTAACCATAAAATTCCATAATTAATATACATAATTGACCGCTTGATTGACAGGTACGGGCCGTTACAGATTATTCAAGCACCCAGGTGTCATTCAGTCCCCCTCAGGTCCACTGATGATGCATGTCTTTGCTGGTAGATTAGACAGGAGGTTAAAGAAACAGTACATCCAACATGGCAGCAGCCAGCGGTGCAAGTGCACATTTTCGGCTTCAAAACAGCACTTCGGAAACCTACGTGTGATGTCACTCAGGCTCTGTGTATTCTTTATACTGTCACTGTGTTCAACTCAATTACAAAACTTGATAAGACACATCTTTTTTTATTTCAGCATATTCTTGTGCCATCTACCCTTTTAATAGCAACTAATGAGCTGCAGTCAGACTCTGGCCATTTCGAAATGCCATTAAGGTAAAACAAACTGGACTTTCAATGTGACTTCATAAATTGTTATAATAATAATCTTTATTACACACCTACCAATAAATAACTTTAGTTTTCATTTGACAATGTAAACTTAACATATGATGTATTACATGTATTAATGTTACAATGTTGTTGTGGTGTAATGGTTTGTTTTTAAGTTTTTTACATAAAATATCATTTGGGTAATGACTGGGAATTTCCCATCAACCAGAGATGCATGAATTGAGTAGACCAGATCAGAGTAGATTGAGTTCACAGAGAGACATCTCTTATTTCTCTTCCTGAGATCAAAAGGAGACACAGATGCTGAGAAAAACCTGAGAATTAATTTAGAGTTTGTGGAGATCTCTTTTTAAACTTAAAAGGAGTCTAAGTTGAGATTTTGCACATTTTATTGCTCTAGAGAAACAATGAGAAAGAGGGGAAATGAGTAATAATCTCATTTTGGTTCACACACAGATCTCATAGTTGTCTTGGAGAAATAAATTATTGAGATTTCATCTGGTTTTCTTTTCCTCTTCATCATCTTGTGTTCATTACGTTAGTAGTAGATTCGATTGTATTGTATATAACAGAACTTCTTCTATGCTGAACTCCAAATCCTTCAACCTAGTAGCCACTGACTCCCCAACAACAGACTTGCGGAATCAGTTTATTTTACAAATTTATTTATTTATTTATCAGTTTATTTGTATTTATTTTACAAATAAACTGATCATACATAGATACATTCTGTCTTTAATAGTGTCATCAACTCTTAGGCAGTCTTCCAACATTACCCAATCTTTGCAAACACAATCTCAGTTTCAATCGCTGGGAAATCAAAGACTTAAATGCAAACTTATTGACCTTACCATCAACTCTGTATGCAAACTAAAGTGCTAACTCACTGTTTCAAAAGATAATAACATGTACATTACTGTGTAGAAAATAAATGTGATATAAATGATGGTCTGACTGCTTGTTTCTTAATGGGTTTGACTTATTTTTAGTGTCACTTTGTTTCAAATTCTTAGCAACCTTAATTTTATAATGCTAAATGGACTGTACTTATATAACACCTTTTTAGTCTTCTGACCACTCAAAGCACTCAGTACATATCTCATTCACCCATTCACACACATTATACACTGGCATTTAAAATGATTGTCATGAAATTATTAAAAACAAACATTCATGACAAATGTGAGGGGCCTGTACTCCCCTAGGACTCTGATTCAGGATAGATTGTGTCCAAGGTTGGAGGGATCAGTCTTTGAGACACTCACCTCTGGCAGAAGGTTGCAGCCCATCAGGACCAAAACCTTACACTTCATCAAAAAACCAGAGAGCCCCAAATTAAAGAAAAGGAAAGAATGTACTGTTGATTGAAACTTCTGTGTACCTTGGCACTGAAGTCTGTGAACTCTACTGGAGAGAAGAACACCATTCTTCTGCAAGATTTTCTCTGATCTGGCATTTTGATGACGGTGGTGTTAAATGGGGTTGAGATCTGGTGACAGAGAGGGATCATATTTATATTCATGTTGTCACTGAGTCTTTGTGCCCGATGCATGGGAGGCTTTGTGATCCTGACACCATTCACATCAGGATTACGCTTTACTGTGCTGTTTACTCATAGTTTTCAAACTAGTTTCCAAACTGGAACAGTGACACCAAAATCATACCAGCCAACAACAAAAAACATCCAGTTAGTATACAGTTGGAATAATAACAGGTTAACAACTCATTGGAATTCCCAGCATGTCCTTAATGGAACATAGCAAACAAAAGCCAAAAACACTAAAGTAATAGGAAAACAGTAGAAGAAGAGAAGATGATCTGCACAGATCACAGACCTGTTCATATGATCAGCACTGACAGGATGAGGTTGATTAGACAGGTGCTCAATGGAGCTTTGTGTGTGAAACTGAAGGTGGTTGAATTAGCAGCTAGTACAGCATCCATTTAGAAATAAAATTTAAAAAACAGACTTATATATTCATACTGTATAGGTTATAGGTAACCCTAACCCTAATTCATTTACTTTCAAACATTTATACTACTTTATTAAGCTGTGGCAGGTGAGTATGAGAATGACAGCTACAAATGTGCTACTGCATCCATTTGAATGAACTTATCAAGTCACGCTTGCTTTAGAACTGACAATCAGGTCCTGTTGCTGCATCCCCTGACAAGAAAGAGTAACATCATAACTGATAGAAATGACGGGTACAACTGTGAAGATTGACATTGTATTTTACTTATGCTATTTCTGTCTTACTATTCTTTGATGGGTACAATATCTCTCTACCCATCCATCTGCTGTGCATGGGAGGCCTCATCAGGGAATGTCAGCAGCTCTGGAAATGAGATCTGAGAGGTCCTTGAGTCAGAATGAGGGAAGAAACGATGCCTGCCAAACTAAGAGGTGCAGAGGCTCAACGAAAAATCAGCAGCCTCCATTTGCATCTGACATTTCCAGGAATCCCATTTGTTGCAAAATTTCATCCCATGTTAATGAAAATGTCAAAGGTTTTAAGTTAATCTAAAGCTAAAGGTTCTCTCATTGAGCTGAAACACATAAATCCACTTCACTCAACCAAAAAATCCTTTAATGTTTTGGATGTTACAGTGAGTTGCATCAAGGAGGATTTAAATCCCCTGTGGCTGGATTTCTGATGGAATTATAACATCTTTCAAGTTATTCTGATGGCTTGATTTGATTGTTTGTGAAAACTGATTCTACAGAGCCTTGGCTTTCACACAAGGATGTGTAACCATAGTTAAGTTCAACTCTGCAAACCCAAAACCCAACCAAGAGATGATACCAGGAAGCAGAGCCACAGTCTTACACGCTTCTCTGTGCCTCCATTAGAGCCGCTGCCCACCCAGTCCTTGAGTATAGAGACTGTGTCTGTCCCCCGTCCACCTACATTATTTTAAGATAAAACAAACAAAAGAGAAGTTCACCATAAAAATTCAACATTTCCAACAGTGCCAAATAAATTTTCTTCTTAAAAAGCCCACTCTAGATCTAGAGGTCTTAGCCAATTACAGACTGATATCAAACCTTCCCTTTCTCTCTAAGATACTTCATGTGGCAGAGTGACTACTGCATGTCATCAAGCTGTGAACAATTGTGGTGATCACGGGGCGGTGCTGTAATCCTGGTAGGTGAGAGTGGATCAGCTGCGTCAGGTGTGTGGCTTTCAGCCTCTGCTCGGGGGCTGGCATTAGCAGTGTGGCGTGGTTTGGCAGTTGCACGGTCCAGCAAGGCGCAACGTTTCTCTCGTTACATTTCTTTCGTTAGATCTTAGCGCTGCATTTGACACCACAGACCATCAAATTCTTTTATGTAGACTGGAACATCATTAAAGGAACTGCAAGGAAAGGAAATAAGGAAACAAAACAAGGAAACGAAACTAGGAAACAAACAAGGAAACAAGGAAAGGAACAAGGAGACAAGGAAAGGAAACGAGGAGACAAGGAAAGGAAACAAGGAAATGAAACTAGGAAACAAACAAAAAAACAAGGAAACAAGGAAAGGAACAAGGAGACAAGAAAACGAAACGAGGAAACTAGTAAACGAAATGAGGAAAGGAGACAAGGAAAGGAAACAAGGAGACAAGGAAATGAAACGAGAAAAGGAGACAAGAAAATGAAAAGGGGAAACTAGGAAAGGAAACGAGGAAACGAAAGAAGGAGACAAGGAAAGGAAATGAGAAAAGGAGACAAGGAAAGGAAACGAGGAAAGGAGACAAGGAAACGAAAGAAGGAGACAAGGAAACGAAACGAGAAAAGGAGACAAGGAAAGGAAACGAGGAAACTAGGAAAGGAAACGAGGAAAGGAAACAAGGAGACAAGGAAGAAACGAGGAAACTAGGAAAGGAAACGAAGAAAGGAGACAAGGAAACGAAACGAGGAAACTAGGAAAGGAAACGAGGAAAGGAAACAAGGAGACAAGGAAACGAAACGAGGAAACTAGGAAAGGAGAAAAGGAAACGAGGAAACGAAATAAGGAGACAAGGACACGAAACGAGAAAAGGAGACGAGGAAATTAAATGAGAAAAGGAGACAAGGAAACGAAAGAAGGAGACAAGGAAAAGAGACAAGGAAAGGAAACGAGGAGACAAGGAAAGGAAACGAGGAAAGGAAACATGGAGACAAGGAAACGAAACAAGGAGACAAGGAAACGAAATGAGGAAAAGAGACAAGGAAAGGAAACGAAAGAAGGAGACAAGGAAAGAAGACAAGGAAACGAAACGAGAAAAGGAGACAAGGAAAGGAGTCGAGGAAAAGGGACAAGGAAACGAAACTAGGAAAGGAAACAAGGAGACAAGGAAAGGAGAAGAGGAGACAAGGAAAGGAGACGAGGAAACTAGGAAACGAAACTAGGAAAAGAGACAAGGAAATGAAATGAGGAAACTGGGAAAGGAGACAAGGAAAGGAAACGAGGAGACAAGGAAAGGAGACGAGGAAACTAGGAAAAGAGACAAGGAAATGAAACGAGGAAACTGGGAAAGGAGACAAGGAAAGGAAACGAGGAGACAAGGAAAGGAAACAACAAAACTAGGAAAGGAGACAAGGAAAGGAAACGAGGAAACAGGGAGACAAGGAAAGAAACAAGGAAACGAGGAGACAAGGAAAGGAAATGAGGAAACGAAAGGAGACAAGGAAAGGAAATGAGGAGACAAGGAAATGAGGAGTCAAGGAAAGGAAACTAGGAAATGAAAGGAGGAGACAAGGAAAGGAGACAAGGAAAGAAACAAGGAAACGAGGAGACAAGGAAAGGAAACTAGGAAACAAGTAAAGAAACAGTAGTAGTAGTAGTATTAATAGTAATAGGAGTAGTCCTGAATTGTGTATTATTCACAGCTATGTCTTGCCAGGCAGTGGGTCTACCTAATGGTAATGAAAACCATGATGTATTACAAGCCACAACCATAATGTTGTCATTGATCAGCATCAACACTGCTGCAGAATGTAGTGCAGCATTATACATACAGTTTCAAATTAATCCTATTCAGTGCAACTCATCTTGAATGAACTTTAATAACAGGCTTCAACACGAGGTTTACGTGGCTTTGAAAAACATTGACACACAATACCGCACAATTCTGATCATTGTTTCATACAGCTGCACCACAGAAGGGATCAATAATTGACGTGACATGTCAGATTATGATTATAAACCTTCCCATCTGTGCGGCCAGCAGTTTGCATCACTCAGATAGATATTCCTCAGCGAGACTGACAGTGTGCCTTGCATGGCTAGTCCTGCTCCGCTGTGCTGATTCACACTGTGGGATGTCATTTTGAGGCACAGCAGCTGGCATAGACTCTCCCTCTGCTTGCCAAGAACACAAAGCAGGACACATCACTCTCCTCCAACACTTCTCACTTCAAACCTTCATTATGAATGCAAGGCCACAGTTAGCCAATAGGAGCGCTGGTGTCAGGTGCCGAGGCAGCGGAGATGAAGCTCCTTATGTCTGGATGTGTGCCTTCATGTGTGGGTGTTGTATGTGCAGTTGTGCATATCTGTAAGTTTCCCTCCTGCATGTATGTGAAGTATGCACACCCATACTATGCTGTTCCAGATTTGGGAATATGTTTTTTTTTTTTTTCTTAGAGTTGACCTCAACTGAAAGGGAGAGAACCTTAAAATTAGTTTCTGTCTCTACACCCACTGCTCCACAACTCAGTCCATGGAGTATACTAATAAAAACGGAAATTGTTTGGAAGTGGTGATGCAGTCTGAGTATAACGTCTCCTAGTCTGTGTATAAAGTGCTACTTTGGACCCTCAGATAATTCATTTATCATGTGTTTAAAATTTTCAGACTGAGTAAAAATTATAATGTAATTGCTGACTGGAATTGTGGGAAGATGTTGTCATGACAACAAGGATAAAGAGGAAGGTTGTCTTACCTTTGGCATAAATATCCATTTAACATTTCCACACTGGTAGGATTGTCAGCTTTCATATTGTCTCTCAGTGACTGTTTAAATGCACATTGATTGACAGTTGGGTGTGAATGCTGCAAAAAGTCTTACTAACAGCAGAATCCAGATTAAACTTTAGCTATTTTTGCAAGTTAGGTAAAATCTATCATATCTAGCCTCTGAGGCCAACATCATACTACCAATGTGACTTACGGACTTGAGAGGCTGTGTTTGGTCCTGGGTCCCAATTGCAAACCGTCTCTCCCCAATTTGTATTTCCTGTTAAAACGTGCTGAAGGGAAGTAAACAACTCTACTTTTTATTTCTTGGCAATTAACTAGTCATCCTTCTCTACTGGAGATCTAGCTTGTGTAATTAAGCACCTTCACTGAGAGTTTTCTTTAAAATGTAATGTGATTTTTTTGGTGTTACTGATATTTTAGTTGTGGGTGTGTGCACATGCATGATATCTGCTAGTGTTAATGCTTTCTTTTAATATACCATCTTGCAAGCTTCATGGCTTGACATTGATTGACATTTCGAAACAACTTCCAGCCCCCTACTATTAAGGCCTTTGCATTTGTAACCTACATTACCTTACCTTTTTTGTTCCCCATCAGTTTACATATTATTTGATCACAGCTGTCTTACCATAAAAGCTGTGCTCTGGGTCTCACTGGCTCACCTAACTCAACATGCTACTCACCTCCTGACCACAACCTGTGGTCATCTCATCTCTGGCTAGATTACTGTAACATCCTCCTGACAGGCCTCCCAGACTGCAGTGAAAGCCCTTCAGATGATCCAGAACGCGGCAGTGCGCCTGGTCTATAACCAACCCAAAAGGTCACATGTTACCTCACTGCTCATTGAGTGCCACTAGCTACCTGTTAAAGTCAAATCGCTAATGCTCGCCTATAAAACTGTCTCTGGTATTGCGCCTCTTGGTGTAAGGATGGGATGAGAGTGCCTCCTGCTGGATAAAACAAATTCGTTTTTGGTCTGTTTAACGTGCTTTACGGTAAAGCATATCCTGTCACTTCCACTTATCGGTGTTACTGCTACGGTGCTCTCTGCTCTGCTCACCTAAACAGATTTTTGTATATTTTTCACATCAGCGATTATCCACATATCTCTGCACTATCCTTAGACTTGTTCTGTTTGTGCACGAACAGGTCGCTTAACTTTAGTAACCACAATCTGATAGTTTTACCAGTTTCTGTTAGTCACACTAACTACCCTAGCTATATGTGGACTCCTGAATAATCAGGTCCTTGTCCTCTAAAGCTGTTTTAGTCAATGAATTAATATCTGATTATGATACTGATTTATTTTGTCTCACTGAAACCTGACTGCAGGAGGATGAATATGTTAGCTTAAATGAATCCACTCCTCCCAGTCATTGTAATACTCATATTCCTCGAAGTACCGGTTGAGGTGATGGAGTTGGAGCCATATTTGACTCAAGTCTATTAATCAGTCTCTCCAGTTTTTCGTGATTTTGCGATCGCGTGGATTCCCGCGTAATCAGCAATATGCCGCATATTTTCGCAAGGCCGCATATTTCCTACTATGTCGCATAATTATTGCAAAATAACCAAACATGCCGCCCCTTCCCCACGACACATATGTGTTTTCCACCATAGATCAAATAAATGGTTCTGCCATAGATGTGTCTTCCACACTACCTGGTGGCACGCGCAGTCCGCCCGGGGGTTTCAACTCGGCGGGTCAGGGATGGCCGCGCGGTGCGGGAGGATCCCCTCGTGGGACCTCTCCCCGTCGCAGGCCGGCCCCCACCGGGCGCATTTCCTCCACGGCGGTGCGCCATGACTGGCTCCGAGTCGGCTTGGAAAGGCATTTTGATCGCAAAAAAAAATCATGAAATCCTGGTGGGACAGATTAATAAATCCCAAACCAAATTAGAATTCATTTGTCTTGTTCTTAGCCTCACTCACCCAACCCGGAAAACATGACAGCCAGTTTTATTTGTTACAGTATATCGTGCTCCTGGCCCTTACTCTGAATTTGCATCAGGCTTGATCCTTAAAACAGATGTAATTATTGTAGGTGATTTTAATATTCATGTGGACAATCACAGTCACAGTCTTAGTACTGTGTTTATCTCTTTATTAGATTCAACTGACTTCTGTCAGAGTGTAAATAAACCGACTCATTCAGTACGTTTACATGCAGCAAGAAATTCGAATTTCTGATCTTATCGGACTTAGTTCGGACTTTTTAAAGTGCTTGTAAACACCTTAGTCCGATCTACTTCGGACCTATTTCGGACCACATCGGACATCTCAAAATTGTATAAGAACACCTAGATAATTCGTTCATAGTCAGATATTTAACGCCATGTATATTCGGATCGGAAGCGGATTTTGCATTCTGCGCATGTGCGCCATTTTCCGCTGGGGCTTTCACCCGGAAGCCAAAAGATCCGGTGTTCTTTTTATATGCATTATTAGGACGAAAATAATGCACGATAATCTTTGAATGCCTTCAGATAGTTTGTTGTCGCTGATAAGTAGAGGTCAACCGAAAGTGGCTCTTTGTTGAGAGGGCTACAGCGACACCTAGCGTAACGGAGTCAGCCATGCTCCGGCCGTTTATCCGTTTATTCTCTGAACGGCATGTATACTCAGACAAGTCATCCGGTCTTATGCATGTCATTATCTGATACGATCAGAAATTTGAATTTCTTGCTGCATGTAAACGTACTGATTGTCTAAACCACACTCTTGATCTTGTTCTCTCATATGGCATTGAAATTGATCCTGTAATAGTCTTTCCACAGCGTCCTCTTCTGTCTGACCCTTTTTTTCAATAACCTTTGAGCTCATATTACTGGACTAAAGCTTTTTTGCACATTTATTCTGATATAATTTAAGGAAGTGATTCCTTCAGTATTGAATTCAATGCCATGTCTCCTTCCTTTAGCCCCCCACAAATAGATCATCTTGTTGATAGTACTACAGGCTCATTATGAACTACTCTATTGCACCTCTGAAAAAGATGATAATTAAACATAGGAGGTTAGCACCATGGTATAGCCAGCAGACTTGCAAATTAAAGCAAGAGGCACATAAATCTGAACGCAAATGGCTTCCACTAAACTGGAAGAATCTCGTTTAGTCTGGCAAGATAATCTTAAAACATAAGGAAGGCTCTCCATAATGCCAGAACAGCCTATTACTCTTCATTAATAGAGGAAAAGAACAACCCCAGGTTTCTCTTCAGCACTGTAGCCAGGCTAACAGAGAACCACAGCTCTATTGACCCATCTATTCCTTTAGATCTAACTAGCAATGACATCATGAGCTTCTTTAATGATAAAATTATAATTATAATTATAATATAAACTATTAGAGACAAAATTCAGCACCTCCTGCCCTCAACAGGCACTGATCTGCATTCTGATACAGCAAGTTTGGAAACGGCTGTAAAACCTGATATACATACTTTTTTTTTCTCCCATTGACCTTCAAATAACTAGAATTAATATAATTCAATAATTTCTTCATCTAAGCCGACAACCTGTCTCTTAGATCCCATCCCAATCAGGCTGCTCAAGGATGTCTTACCTCTAGTCAGCCCTTCTTTATTGGATATGAGTAATCTGTCTTTATTATCAGGATATGTACCACAGTCCTTTAAAGTAGCCGTAATTAAACCTCTTCTTAAAAGGCCCACCCTAGATCCAGAGGTTATAACCAATTCAGACAAAGGACTCATCTCTGTACTTGTCCTGTTAGATCTTAATAACACATTTGACACCACTGACCATCAAATTCTTTAACAGAGACTGGAACATCAAATTGGCATTAAACCTAAGCTGGTTTAAGTCATATTTCTTAGATCGATCTCAGTTTGTTTACGTCAATGATGAATCCTCCATGCATACCAAGTTTGTCAAAGTTGAGTCCCACAAGGTTCTGTACTAGGACCACTTCTATTCAGTTTATATATGCTTCCTCTAGAGAACATTATTAGGAATCACTCCATTAATTTTCATTGTTATGACGATGACACCCTATTATTTATGAATCAAGCCTGATGAAACCAATCAGTTAACTAAACTCCAAACATGCCTTAAGGATATAAAAAGTTGGATGACCTACAATTTTCTGATGTTAAATTCAGACAAAACTGAAGTTCTTGTAATTGGACCCAAACACCTCAGAAACTCTCTTTCTAGAGACTTAGTTACTTTAGACGGGATCACCCTGGCCTCCAGCTCCACCGTAAAGAATCTTGCAGTTTTTCATCAGGATTTGTCCTTTAATGTCCATTAAAATACATACATAAAACATTTCATAACATAATTTCGAGGACTGCATTCTTCCACTTAGAATGCTGCTGCACGTGTTCGGACAGGAACCAAGATCAGAGATCACATCTCTCCCATTTTGGCTTCCTTGCATTGGCTACCTGTTAAATCTAGAATAGAATTTAAAACTCTTCTCCTTACATACAAAGCTCTTCATGGTCAGGCACCATCATATCTAAAAGAGCTCATAGTACCTTACTACCCATCTAGAACACTGCGCTCTCAGAATGCTGGGTCTCTTGTGGTTCCTATAGTTTCCAAAAGTAGATTGGGAGCCAGAGCTTTCAGCTATCAAGGTCCTCTTCTGTGGAACAAACTACCATTCTGGGTTCTGGAGGCAGACACGGTCAACACTTTTAAAGTAGACTTAAGACTTTCCTTTTTAATAGAGCTTATAGTTCGGGCTGGCTCAGGTCATCCCTTAGTTATGCTGCCATAGGACTAGACTGCCGGGGGACTGCTATAGTCTATATAGCAGTACTTGTGATACAATCCAAAGATGAAAAATAATACCATGTGACTAAAAGTAAAGGTCAGGTCACAAGTGCCCACAGCCGAAATGTAACATCTGCAGAGAGAAATTAACCCCCACAGACGATCACCATTGCTACATTCAGTCTCGGCCCCCAACTATGATTCATAGAGAAATTGATTTTCTACAACTTTCAAACATTTGTTTGTCAGCATGACATTTACAAACCTTGTGATCAGTGTACAGTCATCATCTTATAATTTACACTGGGTCTGGGACTTTCTCCTGTACTTCAGGAGGCTGATGTACCAGAGTACACCACAACTGATTCTCAACACCATGATATGAGATCCTTCTCTCGTTGCAAGGCAGTAAGATTCTGTTTCCAAGATACTGATTACAACTTCAAATTCATCAGCTCCTTGTCCTTGCTCACCATGTGCCTTAGTGCTCTGCCCAAATCATCCGTTTTCCCTGATCAGATCAAGGGTTATAAGAATTTATGGTACATAGTGCCCTAGCCTCTGCTACATGATCACAGTGTGGAACACGAACAAAATCGCTAGGAAGCGATCTCAGAGGCTTGTGTCTTGGCTTAGATAAGATACCATTATAGCTACTTATAGTCAAGACATTTGAAAGTTTGTACTGTGTTAAATTCAATGTGATACTAAGATTTCCTATGCCCTCTTAGTACTAGCTCAGTCCTGCAGTGACTGTGTAAACGCTTCTGTTCTTTACAGCTGCCATGACCGAGACCGGTGTATACTTTATCTGCCAAGGATAAAGTATAGTACTGTGCTTCGCCAGGTGGTTAGGAAAGATCTTATTGGTCCTGTTGTCTTGGTGTGGTGACCATGGTGTGGAGATTGGTTTACTGTGCTTCATTCGTAAAGTACAGTGGCTGTGTGCATTGGTGGGGAGACATCGGGTCCTTGGGTTGGTCTGTGTGACCATACTGAACAAGATCGGTAAGCTGTATTTAAATCAGTTAAAAAGGACCAAAGCCGTAGCAGACGGACCTTAGTCCGCCTCCTGTGTTTCTGTGGGTTAAATACAGCCACGAGAGAAATAACCCTTGGTGCTTCATGTGGAGTTTAGACTTCCTGCTAAATGTTGCCCTATGTACCCTTTCCTTCCCCCCATTTACTAACCTGCACATCTATAGAGCTTGGGGCCTCGGCCACCATTTTGAGCACATGCTTCACTAAGTTGTGCCACCATTTTGCCTCTTCCCCTTCCTCCACACCTCAGCACACATACAACCACATTTTAATACATAGTGTGCTATATGCTTGTGGCTGCAACCATTCATTAAAACTTCATTATAGTCTTAGAAGTTGTCTGTGGTTCTTATGCATATACTACTGTATGAATTGCTGGTTTTGATAGTGAACACTAAGTGAAGCTCTAAGTTCACTAGTGTTCACACAGTTCACTTAGTGGACACACAAAATGTCCTGAGTGACCCATTTGAGACTGTAGCATATCTTGGTCATTAGTCCCTAATTCCATGGTGATGCCCTGTGATTATTTTTGAATTAATAATTTTTATTTATTGACTTCAATCAATATCTTCTGTTTTGCTAATAACCAAATTTGCCCCTTTTTACCATTTGGAATCCCCAACATTTTGGTGCCCCATGTGAGGCTATTTAAAATCAGTGATTGCATAATAACTCTGAATCATTAGTCAGATTTGAATGTGTTTTTATCCCTTTTTCCTCACTTGAAATGGTTTTGATTAGTTGTCCTTTTGTGGTCTGTCAGGCATAGATGCAGTGAATTGAGTGGTAGCGATTAGCATTGTGGTTGTTGCAATTTTGAGCTTGGGAAACTTTGACAGCTTCCTCATCAGAGGCGTTGATTTTGTCTACCCTTTTGCATGATAGGTTGTTGTCACAGTCTGCCCCTGCTCTGCCTACTCCTCCCAGTTTCCCGCCTTGTGTTTGTCACACCCCTAATCACCTGTGTATTTAAACCCTTTGTTTCCCCTTCCCCAGTGCCAGATTATTAGTATACCATGCGTCCTACTCTCCAGTGTTTCTCTAGTGTGCTTCTCGGTTTCGACCCTTGCCTGTTTTTGGACCCTTTGTAGTATATTTTCTTATAAGCCATCTATAGTATAGGGCGGCTGTGGCTCGTAGGTAGAGCGGGTTGTCCACTAATCAGAAGATCGGTGGTTCGATCCCCGGTTTGATCCCCTCCAGTCTGCATGTCGAAGTGTCCTTGGGCAAGATACTGAACCCCAAATTGCTCCCGAAGGCTGCGCCATCAGTGTGTGAATGGTTAGTTCCTCGAACTGATGAGCAGTTGGCACCTTGCATGGCAGCCAATGCCATCAGTGTATGAATGGGTGAATGAGATATCCACTGTAAAGCGCTTTGAGTGGTCGGAAGACTAGGAAAGCGCTATATAAGTACAGTCCATTTACCATTTATAGTATTTCATTGGTCTCTCCTAAGGGAGAGTGCGTATTTGTAAGAACCTGCAATGACCCCTCTCTTTGTGAAGCCTAACCATTTGTTAGTATTTACAATCACTCTCGCTCCATGACAAAATAAACATTCTATTGTATTTACGATCTACCTTTTGGGTGGATAATGTGCGGTTCTTCTAGAATAAACATTTTATGGTATTTACAATCTCTCTTGGTAAGGAAACAGATGGTCAAGTAAGTTAGGAAAGATAATTACAGAGGTTGATTCCTTTAAAAGTCAGTTTCAGGATGTTTATTCATGAGTTTGTGAATATAAGACCTAGCCCAGGAGAAGAGGGAACAAGATAGGACAACAATGTAGGACAATTTGGCATGGAGATTCGGAAGGGATCCGATCAGGGGATGCATCCCAAACTCACTTGTTTCTTTGAATAAAGTCCTAATTATTCAAGTCAAGACAAGTTGCGGCTCTTTTCTTTTCAAGCATCCACAGACCGACTTCAGCAGCCATGTAAAGGTCACAACATAATTGGCATCACGAACAGGATTCACTGAATGTGCAAAACCGCCAGCAGGGATTAACTTGACACAGTGTAAAATTCAAAGACAGTGCGCAAAAAGGAGGTGAGTTAGCCTCAAGTTGAGTTTTAGTACTGTCTACAGGTGTTTCTTTGCAAGGTGGTGCAAGTAATAAGCATAAAGAATACTGATAAAGAATTGCTTGAGAATGAATGGAGGGATGAATGAAAAACATACTTCCCGAGTAATGCATGTAGACTGTGACAGTGCATGTGGGGGACACTCACTGTAAGTCACTGAAGAGTGTGCATGAAAGGAATAGGTTGTCAATAAAGTGAAGATAAAGTAGTAATAGAGAAGAGAGTCTGTGCAGACTATGAGTAAAATGAAGTAAAATACAGATAAAGTGTAAAACCTAAAGCTTACAAGAGTAAAGAAAAGAAGAAATTGGATTACAGTAAAATAATAAGAAGGTTTTGTGTTGGTTTGTGACTTTTGTTCTGCGTTACTGTTTTTGTGTTTGTTTGTGTTTATAAATGTGGTTCATCTGTTAAGAAAGGAGTGGAGTGCTTTATCCAGTTCCAACTCAGAGCAGTAGCTCTGCTCTCTTTGAAAATTACCCTGACACTGAACTGCGCATGTGAGTGTCAGGCGGAGCTAAAGATTACACAGACATATACAGTAGGTAACTCTCGGCCTGCACCTCTGGTGCTGCAGCATGCAGACCAAAATCTGAAAGGGGGGTTATATTGAAGCCAGATAAGGTTCTCTATTTGTTACTAGCTGTTAGGCTTTTCCATAAAATTTGATCAAGATCCTCTAAATTTATAAATGATCCAGAATGCTGACAGATGAAATGGGGAGAAAGTTATTGCTGTGATTAAGTGTTCCTGTATATCCTACATGTATAATGTATAATATACATTGTGATTACTTAAATATTGAATACCTGTCTTTTCAAACAGATACTTTAGTTGATATAAATAAATATACAATGTTGAATCAATGTTGTTAATTGTTTATATGAAGCAAATGTGGTGAATAAAGCATTGAATTTCTGTTTTGTTTATTATTTTATCTATATTTGTATGAGAGTCTTATGGTGGAATGAACCACCATGTGGGGGTTTTTGAAGAGAGACATCCCGAATGTCTAGCAGGGGTTTGTCTGTGCTCCGCCATTGTCAGCTCTACAAAAGGCCAGTGTTATTAAGGCCAGAATTATTAAGGAAATGAAACAACATACATGAGGCATATTGGTATACGCGTACACATGTGCCATAAAACACATACATGCACCATATGTTGAAATTCGGTTATATGAATGAGAACTTGGGAACTGATCATATGTGAATAAGCAGTGTATTGTTGTTTGATCAGTCAGTCACTCATTTGAGTGTAGCAATGGTAATTAAGTTATATCGAGTTGATCGACAGACAAATGAAGAGAAGATGATAGATGATAAGCTTGTAGATCCATTGATTTGATAGGTGACAGTATTTTACAGCCATTGATTTATAGGTGGAAAGACACTAGAAACTGAATTATGCATAGATTATGACATTGTTGATTTAATTTCATTTAAGGTGACTGTATGTTGACACATTGTTACTGCAAATTCATAAATTGTTGAAGCATTGATATTTGAATTTGGGGCCTTCTTTCCTTTGATTCCAGACTCTGGAGCCAGAGATACTTTTGATACTTTGGGATTATAGTCTATTTGCATTGTGTTTCATTTCTGTTTGTTGTTGTAAAGCTAATAGTGGTATCTGAGGTTGGCAAACGTTGCAGCTTATCTTTAATTGACTGTGGTGACATAGAGCATGATGAATAAGCATTTGATCGATTTGATTCATATTTGGAATCCCTTCTAAAGGACTGACATTAATGAAAATATAATTACTATAGAATTAATTCATTGCATGGGGCCGAAAAATCACTAACACTCTAAAGGTGATCACTCCTGTGGATATAGTACAGAGAAATAATCCATATTGCTAAGATATCAGAAATGGCATAAGCGATGGTCTGAGATTGATCAGTCATGGCCGCTAGAGGGGACGCTTAACCCTGAAGTGCTTAAAACGCTGCAAGTGCTTGTATCTATTTACAGTTTTGAGTCATGATGGCACATACTATATTGAAGATGATGAAAGAAGAGTGACTTTGAAGATAGCTGAGAGCTATGACAGAAGCATATAGGAGCTATGATGGTGGAATTAGAAGAAGCTAGCTTTGTGCCACTGAAAGAAGATTTTGCTATCTGGAGTGAAGATCACTGATTCATAAAGGTTGAAATCTCTGCTCATGGACTGGAGCAACCATAGACTGTACAGATGCCAAAGAGTCAGTGCTCAGTGTCAAGTCAGATTCTGACCATATGAGAGAAGAAATGCTACGACAAGTGCCAGAATGTGTGTGGTCACAATACAGATATTGGACCCATGAAGTCAGCCCAACCGGAGAAAGTTGAACTCCGACAAGGAGCTAGACCGACATGAAAGAAGCAATATCCACTGAAGGAGGATGCAATACAGGGGACTGAACCACAAGTTAAAGGACTTTTGCAAGCAGGTGTTTTAAAGATAACTCAGAACGCTCAGAGTAGTACACCATTGCTGCCTTTGAAGAAACCAGATGACTCTTACCATTTGGTACACGATTTGAGAGCTGTGAATGAGGTGGTGACTGATTTCCTGCAGAGGGGCCAGATCCGCACACCTTGTTAGCTGAAATTCCACCAGAAGCTAAGTGGGTTACAGTTTTGGACTTGTGGAGCATTTTTCAGTGTTGAATCACAAGGCATATTTGGGTTCATGTATAAGGAGCAATTTACCAGTATCAGAGACTACCACAAGGATACAAGCACTCACCTCACATTTTCAACAAAGTGCTGAAAGAAGATTTAGAAGACAGTGCAGGGAATCACAAGCAGAGTGCCAATAGAATCATCTCCTCAGTTGATAAAGAAACATGTCATGAATACTCAATTAGGCTGCTACAGATTATTAGGCTGCTACAGATTATTAGGCTGCTATTAGCTGAGCGAGGACATAAGGTTTATCAGAAAAAGTTGCAATATGTTCAAGAAAAAGTGGGTATCTTAGTCAGGTGTACTACAGTGAATCCAGCTGAGACTTTGCCAACCTTGGAGGAAGGAGTCCCATGATTGCATAAAAGAAGAAAGAGGTGCTTGGATCGGTAGTGGCACCCCGGATTTGTTGGGTCTAATGATTCAGGAGGCACATGGGCAAGCCAATGTTGCGAGGGGGGTGGTTAGAAGGAAAATAAGAGTATAGCTTTTGCTTGAGCAAATTGATCATGTTATAGGAAAGACGCTCAAACTGTTGCTAAGTTCTTGTGTTGCAAATTTTTGCCGTGATGGGGTTTATCTGATCGAATAAGTAGTGATAATGGACGCGATTTAGATAAAATGGTGAAGCTGATTCTACAAAAGTCAGGAACAACAATAACAGCAGGAGGCTGGAAAGGAGAACAGAGAGAGAGAGAGAGAGAGAAAAGAACATGATAAGACCTGAAGACAAGGTGTTTGTGATGGTGTTCAGAAGAAAATGGTTCAGCGCTTGTCGAGAGGGACCATTTGAGGCTGTACTGGAACGATGGTGCAGGTTAAAGGGTCTCCAATGTGGTATCACTTAACACATTGTGTTAAGGCACCGAGAGAAGATGCCTGAAAGATCAAGATGAGGAAGATCCCGGGGAGCAAGGACAAGATTTGAAGTTTTTGGAAGTTAACTGAATGGTTTAGAGGAAGTAATGACAGAGGGTTATGTGATGGAAATGTATCCATTTGGGGTGATATTAGGATGACTGTTTTATTAGTGAGAGCTTTGATATGCATTCATGTACCATTGGAGTAATCCATGTATTGATTGATTATTTGATTATTTAATAATAGTATAAGTTTAGTATCTGTGTATGTTATATTGTGTCAGATGTTTTTGCAAGATACTGGTTGTTTTTGTTTTCTCTTCCTCTAAGGACAAAGTGGGGAGGTCGACCAGCGAGTGCACAGCTGGTTCAGGGCTCCTACACTTGGACTCAGAGACTCATAACTGGACAATAAACATGGATATGCTCTATATTTTATATTTCTACTGCATGAAACAGTTTGATTTGTTTCTTTGTAACGAGGGATGTTGAATGACGACAATATTTTGTTTTTTTGTTGCTAATGGGAAATGATTGAGTTGAAGAGAAGTTCTTCATCCTGATTGGCCTGTAGGTGAGACCGTCATTCTACTCTTTTTACACCGCCTAGAGGTGGTTTTTTGACTAGATGATGGTACCCCAACGTGGACAGACCTCTTTTCGGCTGCACTCATGATAAATGTTGGATTAATGGAGTGCACTTTCTGGAATTTCTGGGGAAAAGTAACTGTTTGGTTACCTAGGAAGAGCTCTGCCAGTTGGTAGGGATTAGCCCATAAATTTGACCTTATTAGGACAATTGAATACTTTACCTAGTCTGAAAGTAATTAAAATAATATGCACATAGGATTTACTGTAAAGGTAAATACTAAATTAGTTGACCTAAATTGTAGGGAACAGAAAACTTGTTTATTGGAGAAAAGGGACTTTGAAATTTGACAATTTATAGGCTTTGAGTTGAGCCTTGTGTTTCTTTGCCACAATTTTAAAAAGCTGCGGAGGGGGGAATGTAGTGTATTTTCTTATAAGCCATCTATAGTATTTCATTGGTCTCTCCTAAGGTTAAAAGTGCATATTTGTAAGAACCTGCAATGACCCCTCTCTTTGTGAAGCCTAGCCTATTTCTTAGTATTTACAATCACTCTCGCTGCATGACAAAATAAACATTCTATTGTATTTACGATCTACCTTTCGGGTGGATGATGTGCAGTTCAGCTAGAAAAAACATTCTATGGTATTTATGATCTCTCTTGGTAAGGAAACAGATGGTGAAGTAAGTTAGGGAAGATCTCAAAAAAAAAAAAAAAATCTTCTTTTTTTAGATGGTCAGAACTGGAAATGACCTGAAAAAGCTACAATGACATGTCCTTGGCCTGTCCGTTGGACACATGGGCCTTGCCAATCGAAAGAACCCCTGTCCATCTTGACCTGCCATGAATCACATTTTGATGAAACAAGGTCCCTACCTTGGAGAAGAGGAACCCACCATCCGTTTCCCAGCACATTTATCCTCCAAATGGGACATTGTGTATTACTGGCACCCTATAGTCCACCATATTCCCTCCCCAATACAAATAGGTTATTCTCCTTCTCCAATGTGAAGGGGAAGGAGCCGTCACTGACCCAGCCTTACTCCCTCACCACCGTGAAGGGGGAGGAGTTGTAGTTGACCCAACCATGCTCCCTCACCCAGCGAAGAAGGGGGAGCTGTACTCAGTCCTTCCCATGGAGAGGGGATGGCCACCGCATTTACCAGTATGCGGAGTTGAGCAACTATAGCACATCTGTGTAGAAGTGTCAAGATAGCATGTCCACAAGCTTATGTTTTTATTTCAGAAACAAGTTGTGTTTCTCTGTTGATGTAAAAAAACAAAAAAAACAAAAAAAGACTTGTTGCTGCAACATTTTTAACCGTACTGGACTATGGGATCTTCTGTACATGCGTGCCCCTGCTCAGACAATGCCTCTGATTGATTGATACAGCTTATCATGCATCCCTCAGATTTATCACTTACTGTAAAGCCCTGACTCACCACTGTGAGCTTTATGCTCGGGTAGGATGGCCTTATTTAGCAACCCACTGGTATATTTGCATGTACAAGGCAATTCTTGGGTTGCTTCCATCATGTTTTTATTTCTAGAAAGTGTGATGGACAATATTCACTGAGTTCAAGGGACTTTTACATATTATCTGTACCAAATGCTCATACTGAACTAGGGAAGAGGGTGTTTGGATAGTCTGCACCCTCTGACTCGAATGTGTAAAACTCAAAGAGCCAGGACTGCCTTGAAACAGTTTTTTTTTTTTTATCTCAATGGGACCTTTCCTGGTCATTTATTTATTTTCCTTAAAAATAAATAAATGAGAATGGAGACAAGAGTAGAATGGGCCAGTAATCGATGGCTTGGGATAACAGGGATAAGCACACCCTGGAGATGATTGTGAAACAAAATACATTCAGAAATGTGGCCACACTATGCACAGACGTATGCAAGACATGGGTTTCAGCTGTTGCATTCCTTGTGTCAAGCCACTCTTGAACAAGAGACAGCGTCAGAAGCATCTTGCCTGGGCTAAAGACAAAAAGGACTGGACTGCTGCTGAGTGGTCCAAAGTTATGTTCTCTGAAAGTAAATTTTGCATGTCCTTTGGAAATCAAGGTCCCAGAGTCTGGAGGAAGAGAGGAGAGGCACAGAATCCACGTTGCTTGAGGTCAAGTGTAAAGTTTCCGCAGTCAATGATGGTTTGGGGTGCCATGCCATCTGCTGGTGTTGGTCCACTGTGTTTTCTTAGGTCCAAAGTCAACACAGCCATCTACCAGGACGTTTTAGAGCACTTCATGCTTCCTACTGCTGACCAACTTTATGGGGATGCAGATTTCATTTTCCAACAGGACTTGGCACCTGCACACAGTGCCAAAGCTACCAGTACCTGGTTTAAGGACCATGGTATCCCTGTTCTTAATTGGCCAGTAAACTTTTTCCCTGTTAAAAGGGTTTTTGTAGGCAAGGTTTTCCTCACTCGAACCGAGGGTCTAAGGACAGAGGGTGTCACTCCCTGTACAGATTGTAAAGCCTTCTGAGGCACAATGTGTTTTGTGACTTTGGGCTATACAAATAAAATTTAATTTGATGATTTCGGTGTTGCTGCAGGATCACAGAAATAAACTACACCCTGTAGCTTATTTTTCTTCAAAACTGGATCCCATGGCTGCAGGTCTCCCAAGATGTCGCAGGGCTGTGGCTGCTGCTGAAAAGGCAATTATGGCCTCCAGAGACATTATGGGCTACTCTGATGTAACTCTCTTGTTCCACACGCTTTGTCCATGATTTGATGATGAATGTTTTCACGACCCACAAACTAGTCGCAACAGAGTTGGATTTTCTGTTGTCACTAGTCATGAAATGTCTCAGGTTCACTCCCCTTTCACTATTCTGCACAAGCAGTAGAGCTGATAGCATTAACAGAGGCATGCAAACTGGCAAGCAATAACAGTAACTATTTACACAGATTCTAGATATGCATTTGGTGTTGTACATGATTTTGTAACTCTGTGGGAACACAAGGCAATTCGTGAAATCTGAATCCCATAACTCACTGGTTCAACGTTTTTTCAGTTCATGCGCAGAAGTTTTGTCAGTCATGTATGATTTGTGCAACACATAATGCAGGTTAAACCAAAACAATCACACACACCATTCACCCACCACCAGGTAGACTTTTCACCACCAGAAGGGACAAAATACTGCGGTTGTTCCTAATGAGCCTGTAGTACTATCAATAAGATGATCCATTTGTGAGGGGCTAAAGGAAGCAGACAAGTCCTCTGCTACATTGAGACATGGCATTGAATTCAATACTGAAGGAATCACTTCCTTAAGTGTGGCTACAGCACTCAGATAAACATCTGCTGTAGGAGTTTCTGCAAAAAGGCTTATAGTCCAGTAATATGAACTCAAAGGTTATTAAAAAATGGTCTGTACTAAGACTATCATTGTGGTTGTCCACATGAATATTAAAATCACCTACAATAATTACTTTCTGTTTTAAGGATCAAGCCTGATGCAGATTCAGATTAAAATTCGGATCAAGGACCAGGAGCACAATATACTGTAACACATAGAATTGGTTGTAATGTTTTCCAGGTTGGGTGAGTGAGGCTAAGAACAAGACTTTTCAAATGAATAATAATTTAGTTTAGGACTTAATAGACTTGAGTCAAATATGGCTCCAACTCCACCACCTCGACCGGTACTTCGAGGAATATGAGTATTACAATGACTGGGAGGAGTGGATTCATTTAAGATAACATATTCATCCTCCTGCAGCCATGTTTCAGTGAGACAAAATAAATCAGTATCATAATCAGATATTAATTCATTGACTAAAACAGCTTTAGAGGACAAGAACCACATTTAATTCTCTTATTTTGGATTGTTGGAGATGTTGATTTAATTTTTATTAAGTTTTTAATGGTGAACTCCTCTTCTGTTTGTTTTATCTTTAAATAATGTAGGTGGATGGGGGACAGACAGTCTCTATACTAAAGGACTGGGTGGGCAGCTGCTCTAATGGAGGTGCAGAGAAGCGTGTAAGACTGCAGCTCTGCTTCCTGGTCTCAACTCTGGTTTGTCACGGTTTTGGTCGACTAATAAACTTGGCCATGTTTCTAGATATGAGAGCTGCTCCACCCAAAGTGGGATGGATGCCGTCTCTCCTAATCAGACCACGTTTTCCCCAGAAAGGTGTCCAATTATGTATGAAGCCCACATCGTTTGCTGGACACCACCTCAACAGCCAATGGTGGAATGACGACATGTGGCTATACATGTCATCACTGGTCACATTGGGCAGGAGTCCAGACAAAACTACGGAGTCCGACATTGTTTTGGCGTATGCACACACCGATGAAACATTAATTTTAGTGTCCTCCGATCAGCGTAAGCAGGTGTCTTTACCGCCAACGAGAATAACAATCTTACTGTATCTACGTTTATCTTTAGCCTGTAGTTTTAAATTAGACTCGATGTCACCCGCTCTAGCCCCCGGGATGCATTTAAATATGGCCCCCGGTGTCACTAACTTCACGTTTCTCAAAATGAGGAGCTGATCATCTTATTGATGACCAGCGGTTGATGGATATGCCTCTTTCGGACAGTCACCCAGCCTCCCAGCTGCTCGGGGCCTGCTGGGGAACGTCTAGCTGAAGCTACCTTGGGTGGAACCACACCAGCTAGCTACAGGGGACTTACTAACTGTGGCGGCTACTGATTGTTCTGTGGTGCAGTACCGTGTCTCTAAATCGCCTACCTCCCACCAGCCTCGCCTCCAAAGCAACAAATATGGTAAATGGACTGTACTTATATAGCACCTTTCTAGTCTTCTGACCACTCAAAGCACTTTACAGTACGCATCTCATTCACACACATTCATACACTGATGGCACTGGCTGCCATGCAAGGTGCCAATAGCTTGTCAGTTTGAGGAGCTAACCATTCATACACCAATGGCACAGCCGTCAGGAGGAATTTGGGGTTCAGTATCTTGTCCAAGGACACTACGACATGCAGACTGGAGGGGAACTGAACCGGGGATCGAACTGCCGATCATCTGATTAGTGGACGACTCACTCTACGCCCAAATAAACTGCATTTATTACAAGTACCATTATTGGTAAAGGAGGATGAGGAATAACTAAACATGTGATACACAGAGCAGGTGAGGAGAGAGAAGCCATTGCTACAGGTAGGCTAGTTAGTGTGGCTAGCAGAAACTGGTATTGAATTTAGTGTGTGTTATTAAAGTTAAGAGACCTGTTCGTGCACAGAAAGAAGTCTGAGGATAGTTTAGAGATATGTAGATAATCGCTGTTGTGAAAATAAGAAAACCCATTTAAGTCAGCAGAGAGCAACGTGGCAGTAACACCAATAACCAGAAGTGACAGAATACGCTTACCGTAGTAAGTCAGCAATATTATTTATTATGGCCATTTTACTTTTAGTACTCGTTTTGCTTGTCTGTGCACTTGTTTGTCCATTTGTTTATTGTATAGGCTTAAGGATACTTCTGTCTGTTCGTTGTGTTTGCCCTTTATTTTATTTCTGTAGTGTATATTAAACATCTTTTGCTGCTGTGGCAAGTGAATTTCCCCATTGTGGGATCAATAAAGTATAATCTAATCTAACTTATGCACCGTACAGCAGCTCAGATTACTGGGTGGTGGTCCCCATTTTTAAAAAAAAGGGGGACCGGAGGAGGTGCTCAAATTATTGGGGCATCATACAAAGAAAGTGCCGATGGACCAGTTCTTTACCCTTGCGGGGGGCTGAGGGGGTCATGGGAGTTTGACCATCCAGTCTACATGTGCTTTGTGGACTTGGAAGAGGCTTATGACTGTATTCCCCAGGTGCTCCTGTGGGGGTTACTGTGGGAGTATGGGGTACTGGGGCCACTGGTACGAGCAATCCAGTGAGAGTTGTGTTCGTATACTCGGCACAAAGTCAAATACGTTCTCAATGGGTGTTGCACTGCCAGGGCTGCCCCTGATCCTGTTTGTGATTTTCATGGACCAGACCTCAAGGCACAGCCAGGGTGAGGAGGGTGTCCAGTTTGGGAACCTCAGGACTGAATCTCTGCCGTTTGTTGAAGGTCATGGTCTAAAGCCAACAGGACCACATTGTCTGCACTCACAGGGGTGATTTGCAGCAGAGTGTGAAGCAGCAGGGATGAGAGTCAGCACCTCCAAGTATGAGGCCATTTCTCCAGAGCCAGTTCTCTGCTGGAAAATGGAGTACAGCCACTGTGTTGTCACATTGGGCGCCTCCCATTGGAGGTGTTCTGGGCAGACCCAGAACCTGCTGGAGGTACTACATAGCCTATCTACCCTGGGGACGCCTTGGGATCCCCAGGAGGAGCTGGAATATGTTGTTGGGGAGAAGGGCCCTCCTAAATCTGCTGCCACCATGACCAGACCCCGCATAATACATTTTATTTCATAGGTGCCTTTCTGTCACCCAAGGACACCTTACAATAAAAGTAGACAGCAATAAACAAAAAGAACCATAAAAGTATACCAAATTACAAAAAAAAAAACACAACATTAAAAACAGGTTAAAAATAGGATAATGCAAGTGAATCAGTCAGATAGAAAAGGCAATATTAAACAGGTGGGTTTTGAGTGCGGACTTGAATTGTGAGAGAGAGTTGGTGTTCCTTATGACGGGGGTAAAGAGCTGGGGAGCAGAGCTTTCAGCCGCTCTGTTGGTTTTATGGTGATGAGAGCAGAGGGGACAGTCAGGTGAATGGAGGAGGAAGATCTGAGGGAGCGAGGGGGAGCAGCAACAAGGAGAAGATCCGAGAGATATGGTGGTGCAAGGTTGGTGGATGGCTTTGATTGTGAGCAAAAGGATTTTGTAATTGATGTGGGATTTGACTGGGAGCCAGTGGAGCTGTTGTAGGACAGGAGTGATGTGGTGGATGGAAGGGGTTCTGGTAATGATGCGGGCAGCTGAATTCTGGACTAGTTGGAGCTTATGAAGAGATTTGTGGGAGAGACCAAGGAGGACAGAGCTGCAGTAGTCCAGGCGGGAGGTGACAAGGCTATGAACCAGGATGGCAATGGTATGAGAAGTAAGGGAGGGACGGAGACGGTTGATGTTGCGTAGGTGAAAATAAGCAGATCGGGTGATGTTGATGTGAGACTGAAAAGAGTGAGCTGTCAAGGATGACACCCAGACTCTTGACCTGTTTTGAGGGGGAAATGGAGCAATTGTCGATGTCAATAGAGAAACTGTCGGTTTTGGATAATGTTGATTTGGTGCCAATGAGAAGAACCTCAGTTTTGTCACTGTTCAGTTTAAGTGGATTTGAGGTGAACCAGGATTTTGTTTCTGTCAAGCAGTCAGTAAGGGAGGACGGCAGGAGGTTGGAGGTGGGTTTGCTGGCAAGGTAGAGCTGGGTGTCATCTGTGTAGCAGTAGAAATTTATGCTGTATTTGCGGAAGATATTACCAAGGGGAGATAAATGATGAAGAGGAGGGGCCCCAGGACAGAGCCCTGAGGATGAGGATGGAGAGTAAACCAGAATCAGCTGCCATGAGGAGGTCGTTGGTGATTTTAGGGCCGTTTCTGTACTATGGAGGGAGCGGAAACCAGATTAGAACTGTTCATACAAGTTGTTGTTGGATAGATGAGCATTGAGTTGAGTTGCGACTATTTGAGGATTTTGGAAATGAAAGGCAGATTGGAGATTGGATGTAGATTATTGAAGTTGGTGGGGTCAGCGCCAGTTTTTTTCAGAATTGGGGTTATTGCAGCAGTTTTGAATGGGGTAGGAACAGTTCCAGTGGTGAGACAGGAGTGGATGATGGCAGAGATGATAGGGACCAGAGAAGGAAGACAGGCTTTAACAGAACTGTGGGGAGAGGGTCCAGCTGACAGGTGGATGGTTTAAACTTGTGGATGAGATCTGAAATTTCTGAGGTAGTGGGGAGCTGGAAGGAGGAAAAAGAGTGGATAGGAGAAGGAAGTTCAGAAATGATACCGGGGTGGGTTGTAAACTGAGATGCTGATGGATCTTCTGGATTTTTTTCATCAAAAAAAATGACATGAGGGAGTTACAAAATGCAGCTGAACATAGATGGGATGGCAGAGAGTCCGGGGCTTGGGTAATATTCATATAATGAAAACAGTGATTTGGTGTTACCTTCATTTGAACAGATTAAACCAGTCTAATAATTGGATTTTGTTTGGGTGATACAATCCCTGTAGTGCAACATGTGATTTTTGTAGGTGTCTTTGTGGACAGTCCAGTTTTTCGGTGGAGCCGCTCGAGTTGACGGCCTTTGGCTTTCATGAGCTGAAGTTTGGCGTAAACCAGGGACCGTAACCAGTCGTTATTTCATTTTGGGGGATGGTAAACAGTTGGTAACTAAACTTCTTCCCCGGAGTTTCTGTGCTTTCTCGTCCAGCAGGTTCTCGTGGATCGTGGCTGCTGCTGTGGTCTGCTGCTGACGTCTACTACATGTGTTATTACTGTCATTATTGCTACCATATCTCCATTACAGTTTATAGTCAGTTAATGATTTACTGCTGCTGTGCATCTGTGTCCCTCTAACTCTATCACAGGTTCCACCGCTACTGTAATCATTCTATCATTCATTGTAATTGTACAATATGTTTGTGTTGATTTGTTCTGTACACGTGGCATCCATTGCACGTCTGTCCGTCCTGGGAGAGGGATCCCTCCTCTGTGGCTCTTCCTGAGGTTTCTTCCACCTTTTTTCCCTGTTAAAGGGTTTTTTGGTGGGCAAGTTTTTCCTCACTCGAACCGAGGGTCTAAGGACAGAGGGTGTCACTCCCTGTACAGATTGTAAAGCCCTCTGAGGCAAACTGTGTTTTGTGACTTTGGGCTATATAAATAAAATTTGATTGATTGAGTTGTAATGATGGTGGGAGTAGGTATACGCACGGTGGATTCAAAAGGAGGAGAAGGTAGGAACAGACACTGGCGAGACTTTCCACTTCTCGTGGTGAATTATCGCCACACTTTGTGTGGTTTTTAACGTGAGTAATTAGTTTTAAATTGTAACTACAACTTTAAATAAAATAGCTACTCCTAAAAACTGTCACATGAGTGGAGGAGTAATGCAGCCAGTGGAGGTGCAGACAGGTGGGGACGCAGCCGGAGAAGCTCAGCAGCCAAGTACTGGAGCAGACCTGTCACGGGTTGGTGAATAAGTGACAGGAGAGACCAGAGAAGCACAGACCAGATATGCATCCTGCTGGTTAGCATGGTGGGCGAGGACTCGGGTACCTTGGAGCAGGTGAGCAGAGGCAGAAGCAGAAGGTATTCAGCAGCCGGAGCAAGACAGGTGGGTGAGTGATGGTCCATATACCCATGCAGGAGGATTGGTTAGATCGATGTTATGCTGAAATATGCGACAATTAAGTGTGCTAGCTGAGAGCAATCACACAGTCCATAGGTTGCGAGACCAAAATCAAATCTTATTTATATAGCCCAAAGTCACAGAGGGTTTTACAATCTGTACAGGGAGTGACACCCTCTGTCCTTAGACCCTCGGTTCGAGTGAGGAAAAACTTGCCCACAAAAAAAACCCTTTTAACAGGGAAAAAAGGTGGAAGAAACCTCAGGAAGAGCCACAGAGGAGGGATCCCTCTCTCAGGACAGACAGACGTGCAATGGATATCACGTATACAGAATAAAGCAACACAAACATATTGTACAATTACAATGAATGATAAAATGACAGTGAATTACAATAAATGATAGAATGATTACAGTAGCAGTGGAACCTGTGATAGAGTTAGAGAGACACAGATGCACAGCAGCAGTAAATCGTTAACTAACTATAATCTGTAGTAGAGATATGGTAGCAATAATGACAGTGTTGCTATATATAGTGGACATCAGCAGCAGACCACAGCAGCAGCCGCGACCCACGAGAAAGCACGGGGAGTCCCCCGGCGGTGTAGTCCTATGGCAGCATAACTAAGGGATGACCTGAGCCAGCCCTAACTATAAGTGTTCAAAAAAGGAAAGTCTTAAGTCTACTATTGAAGTTGTTGACTGTGTCTGCCTCCCGAACCCAGAATGGTAGTTTGTTCCACAGAAGAGGAGCTTGATAGCTGAAAGCTCTGGCTCCCAATCTACTTTTGGAAACTATAGGAACCACAAGAGACCCAGCATTCTCAGAGCACAGTGGTCTAGAGGGGTAGTAAGGTACTATGAGTTCTTTTAGATACGATGGTGCCTGGCCATGAAGAGCTTTGTATGTAAGGAGAAGAATTTTAAATTCTATTCTAGACTTAACAGGTAGTCAGTGCAAGGAAGCCAAAATGGGAGAGATGTGCTCTGATCTTGGTTCCTGTCAGAACATGTGCAGTAGCGTTCTGAATTAGCTGCAACGTCCTCAGAGACTTATTGGAGCAGCCTGATAACAAAGAGTTACAATAGTCCAGCCTAGAAGTAACAAATGCATGGACTAGTTTTTCTGCATCCGCTTGAGACACGATGCATCTGATTTTGGCAACGTTACGTAAGTGGAAGAATGCAGTCCACGAAATTTGTTTTATGTGGACAGTAAAGGACAAATCCTGATCAAAAACAAATCCAAGATTCTTTACAGTGGAGCTGGAAGCCAGAGTGATCCCATCTAAGGTAACCAAGTCTCTGGGAAGAGAGTTTCTGAGGTGTTTGGGTCCAATTACAAGAACTTCAGTTTTGTCTGAATTTAACATCAGAAAATTGTAGGTCATCCAACTTTTTATATCCTTAAGGCATGCTTGGAGTTCAGTTAACCGATTGGTTTCATCAGGTTTGATCGACAAATATAATTGGGTGTTGTTGGCATAACAATGAAAATTAATGGAGTGATTCCTAATAATGTTCTCTAGAGGAAGCATATATAAACTGAATAGAAGTGGTCCTAGTACAGAACCTTGTGGAACTCTGTGACAAACTTTGGTATGCACGGAGGATTCATCATTGACGTGAACAAACTGAGATCGATCTAAGAAATATGACTTAAACCAGCTTAGGGCGGTTCCTTTGATACTAATTTGATGCTCCAGTCTATGTAAAAGAATTTGATGGTCAATGGTGTCAAATGCAGAACTAAGATCTAACAGGACAAGTACAGATATGAGGCCTTTGTCTGATGCCATTAGGAGGTCATTTGTAACTTTGACTAGTGCGGTCTCCGTGCTATGATGCGCTCTAAATCCTGACTGAAAATCCTTAAATAAACTGTTCTTATGGAGAAAGTCACACAGCTGATTGGCCACAGCTTTCTCTCAAGTATCTTAGAGAGAAATGAAGGTTTGATATTGGTCTGTAATTGGCTAAAACCTCTGGATCTAGGGTGGGCTTTTTAAGAAGAGGTTTAATTACGGCTACTTTAAAGGACTGTGGTACATATCCTGATAATAAAGACAGATTAATCATATCCAATAAAGAAGGGCTAACTAGAGGTAAAACATCCTTGAGCAGCCTGGTTGGGATGGGGTCTAAGAGACAGGTTGACAGCTTAGATTAACAAATTATTGAAGTTATTTGATGAAGGTCGATGGAGAAAAACAGTCTAAATATATATATCAGGTTTTACAGCTGTTTCCAAAATTGCTGTATCAGAATGCAGATCAGTGCCTGTTGAGGGCAGGAGGTGATGAATTTTGTCTCTAATAGTTATAATTTTATCATTAAAGAAGCTCATGATGTCATTACTAGTTAGATCTAAAGGAATAGATGGGTCAATAGAGCTGTGGTTCTCTGTTAGCCTGGCTACAGTGCTGAAGAGAAACCTGGGGTTGTTCTTATTTTCCTCTATTAATGAAGACCAAAGGACAACTTAAGTTTAAAAGAAATTTCCAGCGAGCAGCGGCAGTAAGTCGCACCAGCATTCACTCTGGAACCGGAAACCTGATCAGATCATTATCAAAAGTTACATGTACCAAACCAGACACCAGAAAAGTAAGGGTATCACCCAGACCAAATAATGCTGTTGCAGACTCTAGACTAGAATTAGAAGCTTCAGGCAGTTTTTCCTGCATGATGTTCTCAGGTCAGTATAAAGTCAAATACTTCACCTGAGAGGGAGGAAGGGGAAAAAAAAAAAAAAAAAAAAAAAAAAAAACACACCGAGTGGCGTGGCCAATAACTTATTCATCACCACATTCACTTATGCTTGTCAAGTTGTACAACTATCTGGAACAGGTACAAGTGAACGCTGACAGCTTTATGGTGAAAGGGGACACCTACTATTTGGCAATTATCTGGGGGATTTGACAGATGAGTGTGCTGCGAGTGAGTCACTTTGACAGTGTCAGGGAGTTTGAGGGTTACCTCAGCGACTTGAGAGGGCGTTAGAGTGCAAAATTCAGCACATCAAGTGTGGTAAGGGCTCTCTTGAAAAACAACATTTAAGTTAGGGTGGTGTATGGCGAGACGTCCCTTTAGCAACAACTCAATTACCTGTCATATTATATAATATAACAGCTTTGATTTTAGAACATATTGTATATGTGGTGTTAATTTTTTTAGTTATTATTCATTTTGCACCAATTGCAATAATTCTGATTCAGCAATTACTAAGAGAGGATAAAAGTCACACCTTGCTACCATGGAGGAAATTAATTTTCAGCCCATCAATAAATTTCATAATTTTAAACACCAGCCTCTGACCACCATGAAGTGGTAAAGAGTACAGACAGAAAAAAAAAGGGTCTTCATGATGATGCAAAATGAATTTCACTGGGGTGAACAGTTGCACCATGAGTTTTAACAGTAGTTAGTGTTTAAAAACCAGAGACAAAATTGCTAATTATTTTTGGCTCATTCCCCTCACAAAAGACTCCAATGAGCCCCAGAGGTATTTAATTGGTGACCTCACACCTTCCTGCGAAGAATATACTGCCTCAGTGGCTGATTATATACGGATATTCTATGTGTGAATTTAGGAAGCTGTTTGTAAAGCTGGGTTTAGTGAATTGATTTCAATGGCAAATCATGAGGTATGATAATAAATGAATTCCTACCCAGCATTCTATTCTATATTATTCTAACTGAAATCTCATCTAATATTTCTGTCAGTATTGGAGTAATTAATACAAGTGAGTGCAGGCCATGTTTTCCAGTCATCATGCATTGACTACAGCTCTGCCTGATATGTCTGTTCAAGGACTCCTCTAAAGAAAGAGATGCATTCAGCAATGACCGCCTCCCACGCAGCTGGCAGGAATCAAATTATGGCCTGCCAGCTCTCTGCTGCTTTGGCAGGGAATTAATTGTTTTTTGCAATGAAAGATCACATGCTGAGGAGACAATCATTCTTTCTGATGCTATGAATTTGTTTATGGGTGTAGTTTTCACCTTTGTGAAAGAGCTGTGCTGGAGTTAAATTTCATTAAAGCTCCAGCATGATATGGGATAGTGTAAATTGCATGACATGACATTTCTCAATCAGACGTTACCTTTTATGAATTTTGGATATGCAGGTAATTAAACATTAACATTGTTAAATTCTCAGTTTTACTAGGTTTAGTCATCAAAACTACCTTGTTAGGTTTAGAAAAATGTTACGTACAAACAAGTTTGGATCAAACAAACTAAGGTCATCTGTTAATTTAACTTGTTTGACCCATCTACCCAACTCGTTTTTCTCTTGTGATACGTTATGTGACCACCCCACCTTCCCCCATTGCAGTTGTAATATAACATGCCATCTTATGACATGGAAAACAGAAAAAAGGAGTTGTGATGACACCCAAAATGAGTGTTTTAATCATACATCATTTGGTGATAGAAGGCTGTAAATTCAGTTTTGAAAATAACGTTACAGAATGTTAGTGCCATCAAATTCTTGGTCATATTAAGACTGCATTGCAATTTAGAGTTGAATCAGGTTAAATGGGTGTACAAATTAGAAACTCTAACTTTGAGCTTAGAGAACTGCTCTTATTAAACAGATACATCACTCATCAGCTCAGTAGATTTGCAGCCAAAGAAGCAGTGCAAAAAGTCATTAACAGAAACAGTTCTACTCTTGAAGTTTGTGACAAGCACACTGCTATGGCTGTGGGCATGATAACTTTGAGAAGCAAAATATAGTAGTGTCAAACTTTTGTGAAGAGGTTGGGGTGCTGTAGAAGATCAGTTTGCATCCTACATTCAGGGTTCTTTTTAAAACATAACCTCTAGCTCAAGTTTTTCTTGCTGAAATAAACAATGCTTAATCATTGAGGGGGTGACATTTGTATTTAGGAAACCACTGACAAATAATGTGCAGCTACTAAGGTCAAGAGACCAAAAAAAAAAAAAAAAAAAAAAAAACAAACAAGAAACTATGGGTAGGAATGGCCGGTCATAATGTTATGGCACACCCCCATAGGCCAGTCACCGCCGACCACCACCACCACCACCACCACCACCACCGCCGCCGCCGCCGCCGCCGCCCACCACCACCACGGCTTGAACACAGCTACCAGACTGATTACATTCATGCCCCAGTGCATTGTGGTATATCATTCATAGACCTGTGGGTGAGTATGTGTTCTGTTGTCACACACAGCAATCATTCTAAAAAGAAAGAAAAGAAAAATTGACTATGAGTCAATGAGTTATTGATTCTGCATCCCTGCTTTGATTAAATGACAGAGTGTCCTTTGCTCTCTGTGGCAAAACACGTTGAGCGGCTTTAATCAGTAAGTCAAGAAAAGCATATGTCAAAATGAAATGCTGTAGTGAGTGCTAGAGCTCCAGATTACAGCAAAACATTTTCTGAGAAAGAAAGCATTTAGGTTTTGGAAAGTAATCTGTAATCAGTGTTTCAGACTTGATCTGTTTCAGTGATTCCTTTCATACACATTCTCATTCACAGAGCTGCTATCAAAGGTCAGCTTTCAAGTGTGTGGCAGTATGGATTCCCCAGATTTCAGTTGAACAGATTGACACCCAAGAACAATTTCCCAACCCCAGAATATGAAGACTGTTTGGAAAAGTCTTTCATGTCCCTTTATAATGAAGGCGAGTCAACATAGCCAGCAGGCATAACTCTAGCATAAATAGCTATGCGGTAACCTGAGGGATTGACTAAATACAGTGAGGTCTGCACTGTGTGGAAGAAGGATCGGGAAGAAAGAGTGTGCCATTTCCCACTCTCTTAAGCTCTACACAAAGGGCGTTGTCACATTCTGATTGGCCAAAACGGTATATGCACCAAGCTGCTCTTAATTTTTAGTCAGTCCCCACACCCTGTGCAGCAGGTGTTCTGAATAACCCAATAATCAACTCAGGGCAAATATGACATTTAGCTAAATCCAAATACAAACAGCAGGAAGTTACAAATAAAAAGAAAGCATGTATGACATTATTATGCAGAGAATAAAAAAATAAAGTGAGAACATTGTGCTTAGAATGAATCTGCTGCTTCCCACAGAGAAGTTGTAATTTCCAAAAACAAACGAGCAGATGAACATTTTGGTGATGAAGTAGAGAACTGATTACTGATTCTGTAATTATTCTCGTCGCGCACATTTCACTTGATATCCAGATTATATATCCACTTCATCATACATACATTAAAATCAATGTCGTTCTATTGCTTTTTTTGCTTGTAGTAAGCCACATATTATTCCATAAGCACATCTCCAATTTAAAAAATGCAACCCAACCCGAATCTGAACTGTCTGAACCAGTTTATCAAGCTGATAATATATTAGTATGAGCAATTTTCAATTTAGGACCAAAGAGGTTAAGTTGGGGCTGTCACTGATGCCAATGTTAAGCCAGCTGTTCATAATCTCTATCTCTATATAATCTCCTCTAAACTGTAAACTGGCTAAAACACACATCTTTTTCTACACCGTTTCATACAGAAGACGTGACGTGACAATGACAATGTCTGGAAAAAAAATGAGGAGACCGCTCCATTTTTAAAAAAAATTGACATCTTTTCATGTATGGCAGTTCTATTTGGGTGTCTTTTGAACACAGGCACTCCTCATTCTGCTTAATACGGTCTGATTAGGTATTTACATGAACCGAATCTTCTAAATAAATGACATTTGAAATGTGGAAAGCAGAAACGCTGTCAGTATTTTTATAGAATATGACAAATGTTTTTTTTACTCAAACACATAAATAGTAAAAACAGGGAGCTGATACTTTTGCAGTGGTTTCCAGAGATGGTGGTGGTTTCCAATGAATATATTTTTAGTAACCACCCAATCTTTCTTTATCTGTATTCCATCTCTCAATTATAAACGGTACGGTCTAGACCTGCTCTGTATGAAAAGTGTCATGAGATTTCGTTATGATATGGCGCTATACTAATAAAATTGAATTGAATGTGTGTGCATTTTGAAAACAATGTTAGATTTTGTGAACATGCCAAGAAACAGGGCTCAGACAGCAGAAAGCTGTAATATAATACTGTATGATGTGAGCAGTAATTCCATATTGTAAATCGGAGAATTCGGCCAGGTTAAAAATTAACTTGAAACCTGAACCTGCTTTGTCACATGTGGATCACGACTACAATTATATTAGCAGACACAGCTCATTGTTATTCATCGTCCTTATCGATGTCGAGAGGATATGCTCTCATGATTGCCTTGTGATTTAGAGCCTTGTTCAGCAAGGTCTCAAGTAATAAATCAGCCTCCCCTCCTTCAAATGAAATGTGTCTGTATGGAATAAGTCCATAAATACTGACACTCACAGTTTATCACCACACCATTAGTGCATAAATCAGTCTTTGGTAACAATACAACACTGATAATATTTTTCATTTCAGAATACATTTCAGAATGTGTTTTGGGTGGATTGCATCCATTCACGTCCTGGCTATTATTTAGGATGAGACTGGCAGATGGTGTTTTCACTGCTTTCTGCCTTCAAGGTGTGTTTGGGGCCCAAAGCTGCAGAAGAAGCAGATGCATTTCCTGTTTCAGTTAATACATCATCTGCTCTCCCCTGACCCATATCTGCATTCACCTTGTTCACTGAGGCAGCTGCACGCACACACACACACACACACACACACACACACGGACAGCTTCCTAATACCTGCTACTTTCACCTGCTTCCCATTTCTTTGATATATTTCCATGCATTTATAGGTAACAGCCTCCCACTAATTTGTACTAATCCTTTCAATCAGCTTGCCATCTGCTCCCAGCCTCTCATACACAAGCTGCATTTCCCTCTATGTGGCCTCTTGTCACAACTGACACAGCTGAGTGTTGATAATCAGGTTACATATGGACGTGGGTGACCAATATCTCTGATAGTGTCTGCTGGGCTGGAAGGACAGATTGACAAGAGCATTGTATGTTTGACTTGTTATAGATGTATGGAATGTCTATATACCGAATAATGGTGAAAGTTTAGCTTTCACCTTGGAAACAGTAGTTTCTGGATCTCTATCCTCTGTGGATAGAGTTTTCTTCATCATCAGCTAGGAAGGAATAAAATTTTAAGAAATATCAGAATAAAGTAGCTACTTCAACTACTGCTAACTATCTTACAATTACTCTTTCTTACTTTATTTCTCATAGAGACAGCTGAAGAGTGACAGGAATGTGGCGAAAGAGATGGGGAATGACAAGAGGGAAAGAACCACAGGTCGGATTTGAACCCTGGGCTTCTGTAGCAAGGACTGAGCCTTTGTACATGGGGTGGCTGCTCTACCAACTGAGCGAAACACCACCCCCTAATCCTACAATTCTAGCCATTATTCCCAAGCCTTATTCAAATTTACATTCAACCTGACCTAAAGGACATAGTCCTGGAAGGACCAAGAAAAAGACCAGATGTTTGCCAAAGCAGTTAGTCATTATCATTAATGAATGATCACTGTCACTGTGGACAAGCACATATAGGTGTATCCTAACCAGAAGCCCTGGATGACAAGAGAAGTACAGGGCCTGCTCAGGCACAGGAACACTGCTTTCAGGTCGAGTGATGAGGCAAAATACAGTGCTGCCAGATCTGACCTCAAGAGAGGCATCAGGAGGGCCAAGGCCTCCACCTCAGCTGGAGTGCTAACACCAGAGAGCTGGTAAAGAAGGCACAGCAGAGACTACTTCCTAAGGATCCTCAGGATCCTCTTCCTGCTGAATCACCTCTCCCAGAAGTTGCTTGTGTCCTTCTACCAATGTTCAATAGAGAGCATCATGCCATACTGTAAGCTTTTCATAAGCTTTTCCAGCTGTACAGTTGCAGAAATAAAAGCGCTCCAGAGGGTCAGCAACACCGTCCAGAAAATCATCGGCTGCCTCTTCCCCTACCAGGAAGAGCTCTACAGCTCCTGCTGCCTCAAAAGAGCCCAGATCATTATCAAGGACCCATCCAACCCCAGCCACATCCTATTGGAACAGTTACCCTCAGGCAGGCGATACAGGACAATGAAAACCCACACGAACAGACAAAACAGCTTCTATGCTAAAGCCCTGTGCTCTGTATATACTGTATGTATGTGGATGTATGTGCTGTTTTTTTTAGTTTTTCCATGTTTTATCTCTTTTTATCTGTGTTTTATTTATGTTTTATACTCCTGCACTGAAAATGGCACTTAAATTTCGTTATTCTTAAATTTCGTTCATAATGACAATAAAGATATTCTATTCTATATTCTATCCATCTTACAAATTCAAAAAATAGTGTTTGAACTTCAGATAGAGCAGACATTTTACCTTTGTAAAGGTAAAATCCGGCGGCCCACTGGTACTTGATTATCGTTGAGAACCATAGTTGTGGCAGGTGTTTTCACCCTCAGCAGCCTCAAGAGACAACAACATGTCCCTACTATACTTGAGCCAGACAGCTAAGAATCAACTTCAAAATTTAAGCCAAATTATAAAAGTGGGAACTTTTTGAACAGTTCCATGACAAGACCGTGATTCGATTGAAAGCTCTACCTCAGCACCTTCAGACATATGTAACCTAGACTATGGTGTCACTAAGGGTTAAGCGTCAGGAGCATCGGTATGAACAACTCCTTCAGAAACAGACTGTTACTCCCACCATGTAAGAAATCCGACAGCTGACAGATTCTTATAACATTAACATATAACATTAACACCAGCATGACTTCATGACCTTTTCTATATATTTCCTACTTGTGAATAATTTATTATCAACTTTGTGTATATGAGGTATTGTGACAGGTGAATTACCCAAGTGTGGGATCATTAAAGTCTAACTTAACTTATCACTGAATGACCCAGTAGGAACAGTTGGATGGCGTGTGACTGAGCGGATCCACATCAGGATTTTGAACACTGGATTCCAGTAAAGTGTATTAACTAACTGGGTAGATTGACATTCTCTATTTTCTTCAAAGACAAACTAAAAGATGATATATTATTATTATTATTAATCCTTTCCTGGAACAAAGAGCTGCCGGGCTTCCAGGGAACAAAGATTAACTGAGTCTTCCTTTGTAAGCTGGTAACTGAGCTGGGAAGAAGAACTTTCTGTACTTTAGTGACTCCAGAAGGTTGATGTGATGAGATAACTGGCCATGTGCCCTATGCTGAGTGGACAGAATTTCCACCCCAGTCCATCGAGCAGTTTATTGAAAGAAATGGACATAAATGGGGAGGTATAGAAGATGCCCCACAATGGAAGAACGTTGCCGCGTTGAATCTGTAAGAGTTCAAACAAAGTTCATCACATTTTATGTCATGTTGTATGGTAAATGACAATCAGTAACAAACAAGTCTTTCGCTGGCCATCTAGCTGCTGAGCAATACTTTGCACTAGTCTGGTGCATATGCTCTGCCTATACATAATGCCCATTACATTACAGAGACTTTGGCCCTTTGCTAACTTAAATAGGGATTAAATATTCAATCATTTGGCTCTTATAGGCTTTCCAAATGTTATCAGACTGACTGGATTAAATTCTGATTGACTTTTTCAAAGGGGTTGTGACAGTCAAAACTATTTATTCACCATTTTACAGCCCCAACAGAAGCGACAGAGTAGGATACAGTGGAGCTTGTGACATAAGCATGTGCACATGTTAACAATGATCATATGACATGCACACAAAGAAAACCAGTAAGGAAACCATATGGCCTATAGCAGGATTTGTCCTGATATTCCAGATGTCTATACACCACTGGACATAGACAGAATCTGTACCCTCCTATGCACCAGGCACAGTTAGGCCAAAAGACCAGAAGATTATAACGAGAATGGGAGGAGGAAATTACTCAACTTGTGTTGATGCCTGGTCAGTACCAAGAGTAAATGCTACATGTCAGTGACAACCTCAGTCCACATCAGAGACCTGAGCTGTAGTGTAACATAATTATGATTGGCACTGGGGCAAATATATTTTTCTGCCCTGTAACTTGCACTGTACTCTGTGTGCTGCTGCTACTATTTTCAGTCCTCAGATTGATTCTGTTGGGCTAGTTGCAATTTTGATACTTGTACTAATGGACCTGCGAGATATATCCCCCTTCTCTACCTCATACGAGATGTAGAAAGGAGAACTCACCCTATTCCAAGTCGGTTGCCTTTCAAACACACATTGAAATCATTATGTTTACCCATACACCCAGTGTGGGGAACACAGAGTGAGTGGGAGGTATAGCTGAGAAAACATAAAGATGAGAGGCGAGGCAAGAATGAGCATCAGACATCTTCTTCCCTTTATTCACTTGGGCAGAGTTGGGGAGACAGAAGCAGTCCCAAACCCTTGTGGGCTGTGTCTAACCAACATATGTATTACAACTGAAAAACAGCCTGCTTTAGTGCAAATAACTGTTTCAGGGTACTAACAAACTGACACAAACTTAGTGACAAATAGTATTCCAGCATAGGAGTGCTGCTTGGTTTCTGTGTGTCTGGGTAAAGATGCTGCGGTTTAGTGAGCGCTGCGCTTGATAGGAAGTTGGAGGCGACACAGACATACTGTGATCATGACCAAAGTGACACACTGTTCATGTCTAGACACTCTATTTGAACACTTGGCTCTGAAATGCTCCTGAAAAGCTGTATGATTTACAAGCATGTCAGTACAGTGAATATGAACAAGAGAACCAATTTGCCTCCTTATTAAACTCAAAACATCGAGTATCGGAGGGTGACCCTCATCTTTAAGCGCTTAATGCTGATTGGAGTGAAACTGAACTAATTAGGTCATTACGTGGCGATTAGGGGGATTACAGAACAGCAGAGGCCAGCCTGACATTTGCACAAAACTTGCATCGGGGTGCAAAACAGAATACTAATGGACACTAATGGATGCATAATATTCCATGCAGCTGGAAAAATATGCATCTGGGAGCATAAATATGCATTGAGAAATGGGCGAGGGCTGTAGACAAACTCATGCAGACATTTACAGCCACACTGTCTGGTGGAAAACATGGCATTTGTTTCACCAGACATTTATTCAGTCCAGAGCTGTATGCAAAATCTACCCACTGAGTTCTATTTAATTTGGCTGCATATGTGCAAAATATTCTCCAAGGTAAGTTTCTGTCTTCTGGTATGTTATTGGCTTTATGATAATGAGAAAATTATCAAAGTGGAATTACCCACAGTGTTCAATTTAGTGTAGTCCTCCTGAAGTAATCTGACCAGTAACAGCCACTGTATCAGATTGGCCTACTGCGTTTCCGAGGAATGGGAAGGCGCTGTGCCATGTGTGATAAAATCAGAGCCTCAGTCTGCATGATTACGGATGAGTCATGCAGTTCTACTCAAGCTTAAATCCACCACAAACTCCAGAGCCTGTGACCCTGCTTTACATACAGCACTATATAACTGCCAGTTTCTTTGGGCTTAGACTTGTCCAGTGAATAGTCTTGGATGAATCTGTTGTGGCACTAGTCCAGCAGTCAGCAGCAGGGCAGATCTTCAGAACTAGTGAGCGACTGCAGGGCTGGGGGGGGGGGGGGGGGTCCATTCATTGGACAGACCCTCTCTGATCAAATAAAGGCTTTGAGTTGGCCAAAGTCTATTCACACACAATACAATTATATCCTGTTCTCAGCCAACAGATAGTGGAGGAGGAAAAAAGCTCTGTGGAGCAGTGTCTGTGTGAACACTCATTTTCATTCCACTTTTCAAACTGCATCTCTTAATTGATTGCATTACACAGACAATTTCGCTTTTCGTGTGAGGCAATTTAACGGTTGATGAATATGGCACATTCGGGGTGTTAATTCCATGAATGCTTGTAAGAAGATTGCAAGTGGAGTGGAAACCAAACAAACGCATGGTGATACGTTAAACTGCAGCGCAAACAGTTCATCATTATAGAGGCTGACCTTTATAATAGTGATAATGATTTCATTATTTACAGATGAACACGCTATGAGAATAATATTCAGAATGTAAGAATAAAGGCTGGTATTGTTGGGGCAGCTGGGTAGCAGCCTCGTGCTCTGAATATCAATACATGTACATTGATACAGTGCATGTAATGGAAAATCCAACTGTGACCAGAACAAGATGAAGAAGAGAAATTTAGTGTGAGTGGCAGCGATTCCCTCAAGAATTCATTTAGATTTGCAGTTCATTTCACACAGTGATGGAGGACTGTGAGTGGAACACAAAGACAAAGTCTCTTTCACGGAGTACAAATTACAGCCAAGGTGCATGATCAAGGGAGGTTGTGCCTTTAAACTGTTATCCGCAATGAGGTATCTGATATGGTTTCAACCCAGCAAAGTCACCTTGTCACTACTGGCTGTAAAATAAAGTGGAAAAACAGTGTTACTGTCATTTAGATCTGTATCAAGTATAAAATGACAAACACTGAAACACTGTATCGCTCTTGCAGAGAGATTACGCCTGTGATTCCATTTGATAATAATGTCTTTAAAGTAACACACCTCAATGCCAAAAAAAATGACACTGTGTGTAAAAGAATGATGCAGCTGTACGTCTGACACATCTAAGCAACTTTTCAAATGAGTTTCACACTGATCAAAGATATTTGATCAGTGTGAAATGATTCTTAACAAATGCCACTACAGCGTTTGTGTCAAGTGAAGACGATTCTGCTCACTACTGATATTCAGAAAAGGTAACATGAACTTCATGTCAAGCTCAACAATGTGAAACGAAATGTCTATTCAATTTTGTTTCACTTTCTATACTTCACTATAAACACTATAAACTATAAATTTGCCAGTGTAACCAGGCAAAAAGAGGCCTTGGCTAAAATACTAATTTCAAGGTTTTGACAACGCTACCTTGGGACTTTCACCCAAAGATTTACTTTACTAAACAGAGTAGTTTCAGAGATATTCTACATTGTGGTCCCCACAGAGACAAATTAAAAATCAGAGATGTGCTGTTTATATAAAAAATAAATATAATTTAATGATAGCAAAGTTAAAACAAATCCAGACAGGCTAAAACAGAACTAAAACAACCTAAAACATCAAAATCCTACTCAGAATAAAACAAAACAAATGAGGTACATACTCACAGGTGGCTCAACACGCCATGCACAACGATGAAATAAGTAAATAAAACATGCAAAAATAAAAACAGACCACTTGTGGCAAGTTACCTAAAACTCAACAATGCAAAGACTTCCAACTACAGACACGTTAAACCAAAACAGTTTCTCTATAAAACTTACAAACAATTCAGTGAAACGTCTTAAAAAAGGGTCATGACCAGGCAGACGATCATGCTGGTATTAAGTCCACATATGAACACAGGCCAGGGGTAATATACATACGCTTAGTACCATACTGGGTCTCAAATGAAAGAAGTAGGTTATACTATAGAGCAGTGGTTCTCAACCTTTTTGGGGTCCTGGACCCCTGCATATTTTTGATCGACCCTGAGGACCGCCCCTGAGGACCGCCCCCCTTGCAATTACACCACAGACCACTAGGGGTCCGCAGACCCCCGGTTGAGAATCACTGCCATAGAGAACTGTTGGTATACTACATACCTTTGTAGCGATGCCAAACAATTCAAATGGCGGCCGTAACCCGGAGGCAGAAAGGTAAGAAGGGGAGTCGATGGGTTGCTCTTTGTACCGCTCTGTGCTGCTTATGTAGGCGTATCCCAAACAGTTCTGCTGATTACACCAGCAAGACTCTGGAGTTTTTGGTGCTCTTCTTCTCTGATGTAAGCTTCAATTTTGGGAATATTGACATGTTTGAAATAAAGTCAAAATTGTCATCTGAGCTGTTACATTGTTTTCTTCAAAACACGGAGCGAGTTAGAAACTTTCCCTGTGCTCATTTAAACTTGTCCACAAGCAGCTCATGTCCACTGCCCTTTATTACTCAGGTAAGTACCCTCACAACATGGTCCTAAATTTCCCAGGGGGAGGGAATGTGATGTACAGTCACTGCATAATTGATCTAAAAGTCGCTGCATCATTCATTTAAGCTGCAATCCTCATTAGAAATACATGCCTTAGAACAGGAGCAGAGCACAGGAATGTTATAAATAATCATGTGGCCCCTCCTGGAGGGTTTTAATCAAAGTGGAGTTGAATAGAAAATAAGTACACAGTGCTGGAAGCATGCAGGCCAGCAGGGTTCATGCTGCTGGTGTGAAAAGTCCACTCTGCTGGATAATGTAGAGCCTCTTAAAGCAGCTGGTGGAAGTGTGAAAAGCAGCAGTAAGGCAGCTCTGTCACATTCCAACAAAGGTTAAGACAAGAGACTGAGATAATGACAAACTGAGATGGAAACAATTTTATGCTCTGCTCTTTTTTTCTGTGTAATCGGCCTTCACTGAGAAGATTCTTTCACATACTGTATGCACCTTGTTTCATATGTGTGCTGAGAGAAAATTAGAAAATTTTAAGTTGTTGAAAAGACTACATGAGTAGACAGATCAGTCAGTGTAAGAATGCATTTGTTCATTGTGTTTAGGCAGAAAACAAACAGAAAACACCAGGAAAGCCACTGTTTCCCGGTGTTTTGAATGTCTGTAAATGTCCAACTTTTATCACAACAGCATACCATATGAATATCTGGTAAAATACAATACAGCAGATGAGCAAATAGGAATTACAGGATAAGTCTGGTAATGTGTCATGTTTCATAATATAAACACGTTCATTTAATAACTATTAATATATCATTTTAAAAATACTTATTATTTAAGAGTCACTATAGTTTTCTTGCCATGTTTACATTCAGTGTTGTACACTGTGTTGTGTGTCCTTTAGCTCTAACTGATTGAATGCATTTCCTTCCTCATAAAACATAAACATCAGAAAAAAACTGTCACCACCTCGCCAACATGCTTGTGTGCATGTCCCTGAATGCCCTTCATGTGTGCGCACAAGAAACAAGACAGACAGACCTTTGATGCTGACAGTTTTCAGTGGAGGATTAATCCACAGTTGGTGCTCTAACGAGTATTTGAAGCAGCAGGACAGTGTGTGTGTGACTGAGTAAATTAAAATAAACTACAGTGTGTGTGTGTGTGTGTGTGTGTGTTTATGTTCATGTAGGAACATGATGTTTTTAATCGTTTTTGGACAAAAAGCTCTATGGCACATAGGAAGAAGATATGAGGCTTTGATACACACACAATACTTACATATGGCAGAAATGTATTAGAATATTCTATATGCTATATTCTATATCTATATACTTCTATATGCTATAGAAGTACAATCCATTTACTAAGAAGGTGAGGCAAGGGGGACACAATCCACAAGCACACCAGTAGATGACATTAAATTAAATCTTACACACGTTAACCTTTAACTTAGGATATTTCTGGAGTTCCCACAGGATGGTGCTAAGGCAGCGATGCGGCACACATTCTTTCGGAGGGAACTATCGACAATTATGATGCAACTATTTTTGCTAAGCTTACAGAATGTTTCAGCATATGAGAAGAAAGACAGTACACTCTGTTAACAAACTGAAATCCTCACAGTCATAGTGATGATTCTGTCAAAACAAGAAATCATTTTTGTGATTTGACTTTGTTCCCAATGGGCATAATCATTCATTTAGTGCATTCATGTAAATCATTAATTTGTATAAAATTCCAGATATGACCACAGTATTTAAGATATGTACATATTGTATCTGTGTATTTCACTATACTGGGTGACACCGTCGTGGAAATTTCTCTGCTGCTGGCGAAACAGCAGAACCATCAATGGCTCTGCTGTGGAGCGAGTGAGCAGCACCAGGTTCCTGGGTGTGCACCTCACTGAGGATCTCTCCTGGAGCAGCAACACCACATCACTGGCCAAGAAAGCTCAGCAGCGCCTCTACTTCTTCCACACACTGAAAAGATCCAGAGTACCAGTGTCCACCATGCACACCTTCTACCGTCGAACCACCGAGAGCATCCTGACCAGCTGCATCACTGTTTGTTACGGCAGCTGCACTACATCCTGCAGGAAGATCCTGCAGCGCATAGTGAGAGCAGCTGAGAAGATCATCGGTGCCCCCCTCCCCTCCCTCCAGGACATTTACAGCACACGCCTGGCCCACAAAGCTCTCAGCATTGCGGGGGACTCCACTCCATCCCAACCACTACTCTTCAGCCTCCTGCCCTCTGGGAGGAGGATGAAGAGCCTCCAGGCGAGAACCAGCAGACTGAGATACATCCAGCAGGGACTTTGGGACTCCAGCTTCACAGACCTCCAACAACACACAGCAACAGAAACTGGGTTTTCAAAAGGGCCCCTTACCTCTTAGTTTCATTTAGATTCTCAGTTGCTGGTGTGTTCTTGGTCTACAAAGAGGAGTTTCCGTGGAAGTGTGTTCCATCCACCCAGGTCACAAATGTTTGAAGTAGGGATCCCCCCTATTGGGAATCCAAACTCAGCTGTCCAGGCATTTAAATATTTTAAACTTTTACCCCATATTTCCTTCTCATAACATCCACAATCGGCCCCTCCGGAGGTCCAACCTTGACGGAAATCTCCATTCCAAATGGAAGTCATGCACAACTATTACAATACAGACGTCGCTGTAAGGATCACTTTGTTTAAGGATACACACAATTCAAGATCGTGGTCGCTTTGTTTATACAAGTTACAAGCTACAAGTAATTAAAGACCTGGTCACTTCATTTAAGGAGACAAGTGAAAAGAACTGATCGTTTTGTCTGTGCTTACAAAAGAAGGAAAAAGCAAATCACTGCGTTTATGGCTACAAGTGATTTAAAAAACCTGATTTCTTTGTTTAAGGCTACAAGCAATAAAAAACAGATTGATTGTGGATATGTGAGAAAGGGAAATGTTTAGCCAATTAAAAACCCAAATTTTAAGGAAAAGAAATTTAAATGTCAATATTTCACCAGTGCTCACCAGATGAATTTCACTGAATTGCATTTGTGAAAATCCCAGCAGCGACGATCCAGGCCGTTTGCGGTCAGTCCTCTCTTCTCAGAAGAGGATTTTGAGGTTGGAAGGTTTTTCTTCCAGGATGGTCCTGTCCTGTCACTGTCCGCATCCCATCCCAGATGATCACTCGAGGGATCCCACCTCTGACCCCAAATTGTTGTGAAAAACCTAAACATTTATACCTGAGGAACACCCCCTAGAGTATGTTTCACATCCCTTTGTCTGTTGCAGGATCTTGTATTTAGGTGCAAATTTGAGTCTAGACATCACAATTTAAAACTCAAAAGAATCTTCTGTTAGGAAGGGGGAGGTTGGGCATCTCAAGTGGATGGAACAAAGAAATTGAAATTACCATTACAACTAAAAATTATACGCAAGCCCTAAGCTGTCATGTATTCATAAATTTAATTTCCTCAGTTTTCTTTTGATGAGTTCATTTAATTTGTTTTCTTGATAACAAATATGAGATGTGACATTATCCCATGCTGACCTGATGCTGACTGATGGTGAAGCACAGATCTATAAACTCCTCTGACATCGCTGCATTGAATGAAGTTTCCTGCAATAATTTGATGTACTGCTATCTTTTTGATTCCTCGGGATCTCTATTAACGATGTCGTTATCCCAATGTTAAAAGAGCAGTGTAGTTTCCTTTGGGAATAGAGCAGTGTGTTAGGTGTGTGTGTAAGGTGTGAGTGGTCAAGTGAGCGTGAGTGAGCAAATGTGTGTGTGTGGCAGAGCAACAGAGCAGGTTAGTTTGGTTAGAAAGAAATGCAGTGTGTGTTTCAGTACTCAATTAAATAAAAAAATTATTCTGTCTCAAAGTAGCTTGGTTAGCGTGATTAGCTCCTCCATCTTATTGTGGGGAGATCTGTACTGTCTTACATCCTCATATCAGCAGGGATCTATGGTCTTTCCACAGAGAGTATGCTAAAGCTGCCTAATGCTAACAGCTAAGAGAGCATGGCTTTTTTATTGTTGTTTTTATTGTTTTTTTTTCTTCAGCAGGTCACTGATGTATCATGAAGTGCGACAGAAAAAAGACAATTCACTGATCTGCATACTTCAAGTCCATGTTTGCACAAAATGGCAAAGACAATGGAAAACGGTGTAGGAAAGACCACGAAAAAAGTGCAAAAAAGTAAAAAAGTTACTGTAACTGTCAGCCAACTACACAGCACCTTGGCAACAGAGCAAATACCGGGCAAAGTCTCTTATCTAAAAATTGCAAGAAAACGATCCCATTATCTCGAGATCCCAAGAAATGATCTTGTTATCTCAACAAAACAAATGAAATTATCTCGTTATCATGAGAAAACGGTGAATACATAAAGACTGTGTCACTGTGTGTGCAATATCTACGGTACATGCAATAGAAGCCATAAAACAAAGTGACACCACTGAATCAAATGATCAATGGTTAATTGTTTGTTTGTTTTTTTATACAATTGTAATTAAGTAGTTATCTAATTATCTAACTAATTAATAATCAGTGCTTATTCCATAAAAGGTGTTGCTTTTATCCTGCACTGCAAATTTTTACATTTCAATATTTCAAACAGAAACTGTCAGAACTACAGTAGTGTTAGTCTTACTCTAAGGTCGGAGTTACACATTGGATAAATACAGGCCATGAATGACAAAAAGCCATTATTTAACAGACTATCCTGCACTGCTGGAGATTCCAGTTCTGCACAATAAATAATGAACTGCTAATGATATGTTGGTTCTTTATTTTCTCTAGTGCTCCACTTTCTTAAACACTATTATCATTTAACTGTGTCACTCTAACAAGCCTTTTGCCACACAAGATGCACATTCATCTAATGAGTTTGGCCCTGAACTACTGGCTCAAGTGCTGTAAGTCTGTTGGAGCTCTTTTTCTAAGCCAGAGGGCTTTCTTCCACTGTACTAATGTCCAAAACAGCTCTTTAGGAACTGTAGAAAGAGTTCAGCATGTTTCCATCAGTGTTGGGCAAGTTACTCTAAAAAAGTAACTAGTTACAGTACTTTGAGTTACTTTTCCCAGAAAGTAACTAAAGTAGTTACTGAGTTACAAATGATAAAAGTAACTAGTTACTTTGGAAAGTAACTATTGCATTACTTTAAAGTATTTTTTTAAATGCTCAAATGTATCAAAGAATTTGGAGCCCACCTCCATCCCTCTCTGACGGACTGTAAAATACATGTGCGTGTTCAATTATGTATGATTAATCTGAATATTATAATGAAATGGACACTTAATACAATATATAACAGAAATCCACAGTACACAAACCTAAACTATTTTAACGTTGCTCTGGGAAAGTGAGACTAGCATCCAATAAAATGTCATGGATTATTGCAGATATTATAATTACTATGTTTATATAGTGTTTACCAAGGAAGGAGGAACAAGAAAAATGGTTGTCGCTCGGCTTTGGTCTGATGAAAAACAGCTGCCTTCATAGTAACGCGCCGCATTTGTTGGCAGTAATGGTAACAGTGTTATAATGATGGGAAAAGTAATCAAATAGATTACTTGTTACTGAAAAAAGTAACGCCATTACTAACAGCATTACTTATAGCACTGTTATTCCCATCACTGGTTTCCATGACATCTGTAGATATAAAAGGCTCAATCTTAGGCAACACAAACGTAAGAATTCTTATTTTCAGCTGATACACTCATGACACAACTCTATTCTACATATTATATTCCATTTTTGCCATATTCTGTAAATATATCCTAAATCTGACACGTTGGACTTTTAAGACCCATTTGAACAGATGTATTTCTCCAGGAGAGGTTTGGTGAGTTTACATGACATGCCTGGTCAGTGATTTTAATCCCGTCAGGAGGGCTCATGTGGATCATTTTTCACTCCCATCTCAGTCATAACTACAGTTCAGCTGCCAATACTGTTTCTCTGTGAACTGGCTGCTCCTCTTGTATTTAAATCCATCCTTGTATAAGTGGATATGTATATGTAAGTGGATCTCAGAGTGCATTTTTGTCTCCGGAAAGTATTCACAGCGTTTCATTTTTTCTCCAAAATGGATTAAATTCATTTTTTCCCTCAAAATTCTCCACACAGTACCCTATAATGACAAAGAAGCTGCCACTACCATGCTTCACTGTACGGATGGTATTGGCCAGGTGATGAGCAGTGCCTGGTTTCCTCCAGACATGATGCTTGGCATTCAGGCCAGAAAGTTCAATCTTTGTTTCATCAGACCAGAGAATTTTGTTCCTTATGATCTGAGTCTTTCAGGTGCCTTTTGTGCAAACTCCAGGCGGGCTGCCGTGTGTCTTTTACTGAGGAGTGGCTTTAGTCTGGCCACTCTACCTTACAGGCCTGATTGGTGGAGTGCTGCAAAGATTCTGGAAGGTTGACCTTCTGGAAGGTTCTCCTCTCTCCAAAGAGCAATGCTGGAGCTCTGCCAGAGTGATCATCAGGTTCTTGATCACCTCCCTGGAAAAGTCAAACATCATACAAAAGACATCAAACTTCAAGACAAACAAATCAATCATATTAAACAAAAATACACAGAATAAAAACAAAATATGCATACACATACATACATACACAAATCCCAGCCCAACAGTGCAGCGCTCTCTCTCTCTCTCTCTCTCTCTCTCTCTCTCTTTCTCTCTCTCTCTCTTAACTGATTATCACAACAAAATGAACCAACTCTGAAACAGTAACAAAATGTGAACAATACAAAAAACCTCACTCTTGATTGAGAAGAACCCTCACTAATACTGGTCCATGTGGCACTTCCAAGAAATGCCCCTCAAAACCTCCTCAATCCCCTTCATTTTACACCACATGTTGCAGCACTGTGTTATCCCAGCTTCGGTCTTATTAGAGACAGGCACTCACAAAATGCTGTAGTTTCACAGCTCAATAAAAAAGAGAGAGAAAATAAGTAGGTAAATAAATAAAATGGAAAAGTAAAATAAATAAATAAATAAAATGCCAGACAAGTGCTATGGAGGCCTTTTCAGTCAGATACAATGTACTTTCAACTAAAACACACCACAGCCTTAACCAAAAAAAAAAAAAAGAAAAGAAAAAAAAAAAAACTTGCCAGTCTAATAAAAAAGCTACACTGTGGTAAGCCTCCAAGTCAAAGCTATCAGTCTATAGATAATCATTAGCCCCCATGTAATTGTGTCCAGCAAAAGTCCATAGTTCAAACAAAAGTCCTCTGCCTTGTCTACATTACCAAGTGTCTATTACTTAAGTCACTGGGTTGTATTTGGTATATAATATTTTGCCCACTTTCTTACATTTCTGCGGTTACATCACTCTGGCTCTGTTTCTTTTGTGATAAGCTCCAGGGCTTTGCGATGGTCCTCGAAGTGCACATCCATCTCTTGAAGCTTCTTCCTGACAACGGAAAACTTTCGTCTCTTTTCCACCACCTCTCTGGTCATGTCAGGGAAGAATGAAATGTTGTCGCCTTGCCACCTCATCTCTCTCTTCTCCCAGTATCTCTCCCTTGCCACGTTCAGCACTCGGTCCCACTCTAGATAGCTGTGGAAGCGCATGATGATGGGTCTCGGTGTTTGGGCCTCGTTGGGTTGGAGTGTGGTGCACTCACTGGAGCTTGTTTTCAGCCAGGTGTATCCCCAGTACCTCGGAGATAATCCATCTCACATATTCCCGCAGCGCACCACTCTCCAGTTTTTCCTTTATGCCAGCCAAGCGCAGGTTGAGTCGTCTGTCTCTATTAGCAGCATCTTGCACAGCTCTCTGCAGATCTTCATGTTCTTTGGCTTGCTCATTTATTGCTTTAGACAGCTGTGCGTTCTCCGTCTTCAAGTCCATGATTCGCGAGTTAGCTTGGTCGAGACGCTCATAGATAGCAGCGACATCGGTCTTCATCTTTGCCTGAGATGATTTGACTGATTGAATGTCAGACTGCAGGCCTTTGAGAATATCGCCATTGAGCCATTTCCTGCATGGCCTTTTGCAGAGTTGCTTGAAGCACTGTCATTGCGTCTCTCACATCGGCTGGCGTGTTAGCTTCTATTGTCGAGGAAGGTATCTTGCTAGCTGCGGTGCCGCTAGCCACATTAGCATAGCTAACACCTTGTTTAGCTGACCTTGGTTTAGAGCCAAACGCCATCTCCGTGGTTTAATCACACGACTTTGAAAGTGGACCAAGTCGTTTGCACAGTACTCATCCGCGGTTTCACTCGGTTTTATTTTTCATGTAGCAAAGATTGCCATTGAATTAGGACGAAGTTGGGTGATTTCTTGGGAATTTTCAGGCAGCTGTCTTGGTCAGTGGTCACACGTGACCCCTGTTTTTTATTATTTTTAATAAATATGCAAAAATTTCAAACAAATTTTTTTTCCCTTTTTCATTATGGGGTACTGTGTGTAGATGTCTGAGGAAAAAAAATGAATTTAATCCATTTTGGAATAAAGCTGTAACATAACAAAATGTGGAAAAAGTGAAGCGCTGTGAATACTTTCCAGATGCACTGTACCAAAACCTAATGTAGAGCCACAGAGGGTTATAGACATTTTGTGAAGGTTTCTTTCTCTTTTTTTCCATGAGTTTGAATTGCAATATGATCAGTTTGTTGCTGGGCGTGTCTGTCTTTGTGTGATGAAATGTGATGAAGCAGGAAAGGACTTCATATTTGAGTCTTGTTTGCTGTTTGACAGTCTTTTTCAAGAAGCTGTCATCTTTAAAGTCATTATCTCATGACCTGCATTTGCATCGGTCACGATGAACAATCCATATCAAATCCCATCAAAATCTTCAGTTGATGCATCTCTGCTTTCCTACATACACATCTATATATAATATGGACACCATATTCCCTCCCTTCACTGTTCATTTATTTTTAGAAGGCTGCACCAGACAAAGTATTGATATTCTGAGTCTTAAGCTTCACAGCAGTGACATGTTTTAAATTGGCTGCAGAGGAGAGACAAAATGACTGAGAATAAGACACAAGAAAGAAAACAGAGGGGAAATGGCATTTTTGACACCCTTCATTGATCTGGGATTTTAAATTGACAGAGTGTTAGTCTGCAGGAAGTCCACCCTCCAGGCTGTGGTGAGAAGTAGACAACGTGCACTCATCACCAAATTAAACAAAGGTGGCTACAATGAGTCCATTGGGGCATGAAACACGAGATAGAGACCACAGGCACTGAACTGACTGACTCACATATTTTTCTTCTTTTCTTTATAAACATAACATTAACAGTAGACATTCTCCACAAGAATACACCAAGGTCTGCATAGCAAGGACTGATCATAATAACTTCCAAGAGGAAGTAAAACCTAGTGGCTCTGAGCCTACAGCTCGTCATGTTGCCAGATCTCAGAGGGTTTTGTTGTGTTCTCATAACTGACATGAAATGATGGACAGATGGGCAAACTAGAATTCTCCTTTAACACAAAACAGTCAGCTGTACAGATTAAAAAAAACGGCAGGGGATAAATGTATTACTGCCTCCTTCAATGACCAGAACATATCGATGATGAAAGCTCATCATTAAGAAAAGCTCTTAGCTTTAATTCACGGTGAATTTAACCATCTTGTGAACCATCTTGTGATCCTGCATCAGCAGTGTGAATTGAGTGATCTTGTCCATACTGGCTGTGAATCCACTCACAAGGGATACGAGGAGGCTGAGCCGGAGTCGGAGCAGAGCCCAGCAGATGTGAGGCTTTTGCCGAGGATTATCTCGGCCCGCTCTCTGGAGAACAGAGGCTTGGCCGGACGCGACGAGGATGGAGCTGTTAACATATGCTGCTTGCGTTAACAAGGGCTCCCTCAGTGACATGAAAAGTTTAAAGTTGACATGCCTAGCTGGCACATTTTCTTCCTGCTGTGATTTTTCTCACTGTTTTGCAGTCGTATTTGTTTTTCTTATTCACTGTGTTACTGACAGACGCAAGCATGTCTGTAGAGGAAATGGAATGACTGTCAAACAATTACATCTCGCATCACTAAAGAGGAAATATTTTCCTCGTCTGTCTGCAAAGTGGATTGCAGTCGCAAATAGACAGACTTACACCATCAAGCGTGTTTTGACACATTTTATAAATGTGGTGTTTTTGTAATTTGTTGCTTCCAAGTGTTCTGAAATTGTACATTTTTGTGCGTGACCTGAATACATGAAATGATTCTTTGTCTGGATTATCAGAATGGGGTGACATGCAGTAGTATATTTTACTATTTTTAATCCTTTACATTAAAGCTGCATTCATTCAGCTTTTAGCCACTGAAGCTGCAAACACAACTGCTATCAGTAGACAGTTACCTATCTACATGCCCAGCAGACAAGAGGAGCAGCTGCCAAAGGTGTGGTGGTCAGCTGAGTTAGTTTAGTGGTTAACTGCTGTACTTTAGTGGCTAATGCCTTTATTGCGTGCCTCAGGGTGAACAGCATTCAGTGAGTGATGTCATGTACTGCTGCCACTGTAGGAATAATCCCTCAATCCATCCAAATTAATTCTGTGTTGATGCTGGGTACATGTCTGTCCAGACTGTGCTGACAGAAACTGTCAACTGAGTTTGACGAGAAGCACCAGCCTTAAAGGGAAAGTGAGAGCCTTAGTCTCATGAAATATACTAAATCTAATATGGAATTCTAATAAGTTAAGAACTACAAACTACAAAACTTTTCATTGCTTCCTCCATGTATTAGCAGAACGTTGCATATCACCCGTGGTGTAGAGCACTAGTTGCAATAAAGGCACTAAACATAAAAAGATAAAAATAAGCTTAAATAGAGCACAGTAAGAATAAAAACTGGGCTGAGATGCATTCTTAGTACACTTGGCTGAAGTGTACTATGTATAAATAACTGTGTTTCAATTGTAGTTGGTCTGTTGGTGCATTGTGCTGCTTCACCAGCTTTCTATAGTAATTTGTTGCTTGGCTGTGGGCAGATGTAGATCCTCATAACAGACTTGTGCAGCCCATCAGCAAGCTCTCGATGGTGCACCTGTGGAAGCTGAACACCATCCACGGTGGGTCTCAAAACAACAATTACAATTAAATTGACACTTGGACACCAGATCTGTCTTCTAAAAGGTGTAGTAAATGAATTAATATCAGACTGGGATTAAATTTTGTCTTATTGAAACCTGGCTGTGTGAAGAATGTTAGCTTAAATAGATCCACTTCCCCCAGTATTTATTTTTGTGCTCTGGCCTGAGGCTCATTCTGAGGTAACAAAACATAACAATTCTTTTCAGTTGATTATACACCAGTAAAACCTGGTGATGAATATTATATTCCATGTCTGCAATTCTGAGAGAGACACCCGTAAATCTGACACAGGACTTTTTCATTTAAATGTGTATCACAGTACATGTAAATGCATATGATGTGACAATTTTGACAAAATTAGTTTACATTTGAACACTGATGAATTTGTGACATCCTTAAAAACTCCATCTGTAACCAAGTAACTACCTCATAGGTATAGTTATACGACACAACCCCACCACATGCATTTACACCTCACCACAGCTGATTCTCTTGCATCTGAGCAGACTAACAGACATTTAATTTTGTTCTTTCCATCTCTGTGGAGAAATGCATTAAGCTGTTGGAGTGTAAATGGAGATGTCTTAAATGTTCCAGCTGCGCCGGCACGAACTTGTTTACATAACCCGCTCTCTATTATTGTTCTCTCTGCAGTGTGCAACATTTATGCTCCACACTATTTATTCAGTCTAGTGTATTAGTGATACTGCTGTGTTCATTCTGAAAATTCACAGATCTAATCACTATAATAAAACCTCCTTTTCAGGAATTTGGGCATTACTTCACCTCTGTACTACATATGTATGTGAATATATATATATATATATATATTTTTTTTTTTTTAAAGTTGATTTCATGTGTGGTTAGAAGCTCGTTTGTCTTCCATCACAGCAGAACCTGATATTTGGTTATGATGTGGCAGCACCCCCTACTGGTATCCTGCAGACAAATGCAATGTTTGGACAAAAGTGTGTATGATAGTCTAGTTGCAATAATGGGAAACCTCAATGCTACGACATAATTTTCAACTTTTTTTCCATCCATTAGTTGGCTTTGTGTCAGGCTGACACAATAAAGGGACAAACACAATGGTTTTCGCAGTTTGCTTTGGAAGAACTTGACTGGCCTGCACAGAGTCCTGACCATCAGCTCCAACCAACAATGTTGGGATGAAGTCCAATATATCCCCTTTTGTCACATTTTATAATCTGCATGTATCCGAAACTGTCATGTACACGTGTAAAGAGCAGAGCAACAGAAGCACATACACATTAATATCGGTCCATCTAAGGAAAGTGATCCACCTCTGTGGCTCCTAGCCTGAATTGAGGGTCTAAGGACAGAGGGTGTTGCATGCTGTACACATTATATTATATAATTTGACTGGACTTTTTGGACAACTGAGAGCTTGAGGTAGCTTCAGGTTTAGGTGTCCACATACTTTTGACCATTCACTATACCTACATTGGATAGTTACAGTATAAACAGAAATATAAAAAGGAGAACTCAGGAGGACTTTAAGAAATACATTTTTGTTTTTTTTGTTTTTTAATTTGATGATGATGTATCTTGGGTTCATTCATTTGAATCTCTGCTGCTTTACAGGCAATACGTTTTGAGTTTCTATTGCATCCATTTCTTGCATAGCCAAAATCAATTCATGTGCTATAGGGCAGTAATTCTGTGATTAAAAAAAAGAGAGGTTACTGCATAGATTCCACTCAGTTATCTTCATAAGGCAAAAAGCCAACATTATAAATAAAAATCACTTAGTTTCAAAAGCTGTATTTCTTATCTCTTCAAATAACACTGGGCTCATAAATTGCATACTATGAGTCATAAATTTATGTTGCATAGAGGTCAAAAGATGGTTAATTCCATTATGCAAATAAAAGAAGCAGCCAGCAGAGACTCTGTGACTTTCCCACATGGATTTAATCGATTGTATTCCTGACCTGTTCCTCTTGTTTGGAGTCAATATTGATATCCGCAAAGTGTTGCCTATTTAAAGATGTCTCTCAACACCTTTGGGTAATTTGAACACTTGAGCAGCCATTAGAGGACAGTCAGTACCTCAGTCTCTCATCTGATGTTGGTGATCATCTGATACTGACTGTTTAATTAATGTAATCAGCGTAATCTAGCACTGATGATTATGAGATGATGTAGACATCTGCTGCCACATCAGTGCTGCTGAATAATGAGCTCTTGTTAAGCTGTCCCATGTGAAATTCCCATAACCATCTAGCCATGTGGGAATACTTAATACAATATACTGTGTCATATACATAATGTAGGATTGTCTCTATACAGATTTCTTCCATGTTGTCTTTGTGTTAAAACAAATGAGTCTTCTTATGCCCAATTTACTACCCATGTGCAGACTGTAAACTTGATGTTATCATTCTGTGATACAGCAAATCATCTAATGCTTTACTGCAAATAACAAAAGAAAACAATAATACAAAATTCCTCACTTCATTGTACAGTCACTTATTTGCTGGAAGGAAGCGCTCTTTGTAATACCCAGCTTCTGATGTTTTCTGTCAGCAGTTTTTTAGAAAAGCTACTGGGCTACTGATATTCATGAAACTGGGAAGGGTGTAGCATGGGCCAAGGAAGAACCCATCAAATATAAGAGTGGATCTGAATCATGGGACACAATTATTTTTTTCCACTTTGGTTAACATTGTGAGGTGAAATAGGCCAATAGGAATGCAGTGTATAGTGGTTACATTTGGCAGAGTTCCAAATGAGTGAAGACCGACAGCACAGACCACTGCTCAATGGTTCAGGGTGCCTTTCTTGTTAAACATAAAAGCAGTATTTTGTTTTTTTGTGTTCCGTCAATAGCGAGATGACAGCTTTGCTAACACAGCCGAACATCAAACAACAGCACAAAACATGGTATCCACAACCTCGTTCTGTCCATCACCGTTCACAAATCTCATGACCACAGGTGACAGTTGTAGCATAGATAGACCAGAGAATTGAGAGCTTTGTCCATCATCATCATCGGTCTGGTCTAATGTCCATACTGCTACCACTGCAGCAGTCTGCCACTCCATACTCACCACCAGGTGGTGATCAGTTGACAGCTATGCTCCTCTCTTCACCCTGTTGTCCAAGGCATACAGCCACAGATCTGATGGCATGACCACAAAGTCAAACATCGATCTGCACCCTAATGTGTTCTGGTACCACTTGTAAACGGACATGCTACAAACATGCCGTTTGTTATGGCCAATCCATGACTTACACAAGAGTCCAATAATAAAACACCACTCAGGTATCTCCATTGCTACTCGCATGAGCAATGAAGTCCTCCAATAGACTCCTTCCAGGATGCCACCCAGCTGTGGCTCAGGAGGTAGAGCGGGTCGTCCACTAATCAGATGATTGGCACTTCCCCCAGACAATTCCCCCAGTTTTAGTATGATGCATGAGGAATTATGACCCAACCTTAGTATCCTGTGCTGGTGGAATTAATAATCTACCTACTGAGAGTTCAAATCTAGTTGATGTATCATTCTTTATGATGTGCATTTGTTCCCCATATAAGAGGTTCTCAAAAGTGAAACGAGCCTGACAGCAAAAATGAATCATGTTAAATAAATCCTCAGTCCAACAGCCATGCAGCATGTTGTATGCAGCTTATTGTTCATAATCTGTCTGCAGGTGTATCGTCTATGTGCTGCTGTAAAGAATCTGAGTTAGTTGGAGAGTACACCCATAGGGCACCCATAAATTTGGATAGTAGTGTCCTGCAGGCTACGACTGCATGTGAATGCACACAGGCTGTACTCTGTGGCTTTCAGCTCAATGCCCATTGATTCCTAATGGAAACATGCACCTAAATCAGCATGTCACTGTCATTTTTAGCACACATTATACAGTCCCCAACTATTGCACCATTTCCTTTTCAGTGGTGGATTGATCCATATTTAGTGCACTAGTGAGTGTTTATGTATTTCTGGCAGCATGATGCTGTGTGTGGGTTTGATTCAATATAAATGTGTGTGTGCGCAATGGAGCTCTATGGCACAGAGTCAAGATACAACAGTCATTGGATACACATAATGGTTTGAGTCTGCAAATACGATTTGTTGACAAGAAAATATATATCACCAGTAGTTGTAGTATTATGATTCTTTTTTTAATCCACTGCCATTAGATTTCCGATCCAATACTTAGAGGTAATGTGTGTTATCACCATGGCAATGGCAAGAGATTTTCCTTTTTAGCCATGGTAGCAGCATGACTTTAATAATGGCAATGTCTGTCAGTCACTGAATCCAACAATAGGATTGACATTTTTGTCTCCCCAAAAATTAATCCTAATGACTTTGGTGAAGCTCGCGCAACATTGGTGGAGTTGTGTCTCTGTAAATCATATTATAAAGATATCAGTCTAGACATACTCTATATGTAAAGAGTCACTGAGAGTCAGACAGCTTCTGTTATGACTTGTCCAACACAGGTATTTGGTCACAAACCAATGACGTCAGCCTCAGCTGTGCTTTGTATGTCATTTTGGAATTGGTCTGAATAATTACAATTTGTCTGTAGCAATAAATTCAGGTTTAAAACTGTCCTTTCTTGTTGTACCATGAGAATTAGCTGTTTGTTTATGTTGAGTCAACACTGCATTAATGCTGAACAGGATATTGGAAAAGCTAGCCCACTCAGCCACTCACCCATTTCTGTCCAAACTGCTAGCCAAGCAGATGACAGCTGATGAAGACCATAGCAGACATATTGTATCATACAGGACTGAAACATGGCCTCTGCAAACTTAGATTTCCTCAGAGACCTGCTTCCCTCAGAGCACAGAGATGAAGAAAGAAACTGGAAAATGAAGAGAGCCCTTCCTTTAACCAATCTCACATTGATTGCACTTACTGAGAACCTCTGGCACACAGTACAGTATAAATAGAGTGATTAGCATCATTAAGCTGCATTCATAAGAACACACACTTAACCTCTCTAGATGCTCACAACTGGATGATTTTTGAATAACGTGACCTTGGATGAGCAGCTGAATAAATAGCTCTTTCTTCTGTTTCCACGGTAACCATTCAGCGGCGATCAGAGAAAAACAAGAGTGATTTTTGTATAGCTTTTAGCTGCGCTGCTCTAATTATTTTATTCTAATAGAAACTGTCAGGCCAGCGGGAGGGGGCTGCTGCTGGTGCACGTTAAACCAGACCAGAATGATGAAGTGCTGGTTCCAAATATGGACGAGAGAGATGTCATCATTCAAGGGACAGACAGTCTCATTCACTCAGAGAATCATTCATGGTCTTTGCAGGAGAGGAGACAGGAGATAACTTACAGCAAAGATATGATTTAGAGTACAACCCCAATGACAAACGGAATTAAACTCTGATGTAAGTGTTCTCAGAGAACACATTTTTACAAAAAAGGCCAAATAATGACCATAAAACCTATGAGAGTGAAAAGATACACAACTGCCAACAAAACAGACCTGTGTTACAGGTCAGGTACTCTTTAAAGAGTCCTGATGTAAGATTGGAATCAGATCTAATTAGAATCAAAGTTGGACTTGGCAGATGCAGGTGTCAGGACTGAAACAATGACTTTTTTTTGCATTTTTAATATGTGCTTACAAATAAAATGAAGAACGCCAAAAAAAGCAAAAAGTTAAGTTAAAGTCAACAGTTTTTACAATATTACAATACAATATTACTTACTATATATATATATATATATATATATATATATATATATATATCACAGTGAATGAAAGACTGCTCTACAATGGGACTCTCATTCAGGAAGGAACAGAATCAAGAAGTTACCTGTGTGTAAAATGAAAACTGAACAACAGAATCTGGAGGACAGAGTGGTGCATCAGCTGCAGGGAGAGGAGATGGCTCAGGAGGCAGTGGAGGTGATTAGCACACCTGTAACCAGTTCACTAATCGCTCTCCCTCTTAAACACAGTCGTGTGTGAGAGAGAGAGAGAGAGGGAGAGAAAAAAAAATGCACACAACCAGCTGGCAGCAGAATCATATTAGGAAGCCTGCTAATGTCACCTGTCTGTGTGTCCCTTGCTGAAAGAACTATGGTAGCAACAGACACCATAAGAAATTATAAACAAAGTTACTGTGAGAGAAATATAATTAGGGGCAAAACATTTGTCAGTATTGAAATACTGCTATCAGAGAAATCTACATCCAGGTGCTGAGCCTACGGTGGTGGATTGGTGTCCCGGTGGCGGTGTCCCCTTTCATATTGCTTGCACTCGTTTTGTTTTTTTTGTATTTGACTTTTCTTGGTTGCTTCACGTGTGGTGTCCCTGGGATCCCCGTTCTTTTGGACCCATTTGTCACAGTAGGTCTCACCCCTGGTTGGCTCCTTTTATCTCCAGAGTGAGAGCAATTTTAGCGCCAGAGTTTTAAAAGAAATTCAATTGTAATAAATATATTTTGTACTCTCGAACCACGGTCTCTGTCCTCACTTATGAAACGAACCTGAGTGCTTTATTTCGTAATCATTCTATCTAAATCTCTGGGTGAAATTCCCAGGGTGGCGTTGTCTGGCAACTCAATTCATTATTAAAGCTGTGGAAGATCCCACGTGCTCGTGCCGCCACACTTAGGTAACACAGGTCACGTGTGGGCCTTGAGGTCCTCTGCAGTATTAGTTGTTGGCTTTGATTGGGAACAGTAGGTGCCAGTCTATCTCAACACTGTGGTGACCAGGGTTGAAGAGACCTTATGTTGCCTTCCTAGACATAATAGATAGCTTGCTGTTGATGTTTCATTAACATAAACAGACAACAGTGTCTCCAGACTAGAATATGCTGACAACAACACTAACATGGGTAAAGACATTCTCTTTGGCTAGTTCTGGGTGTATAGTATTTGGTAAATGGACTGTACTTATATATCTAGTCTTCCGACCACTCAAATTGCTTTTACACTACATATGTCATTCACTCATTCACACACATTCATACACTGATGGCATTGGCTGCCATGCATGGTGCCAACTGCTCATCAGTTTTAGGACCTAACCATTCACACACCGATTGCACAGCATTCAGGAGCAATGTGGGGTTCAGTATCTTTCCTAAGGACACTTCAACATGCAGACTGGAGGAGCTGGGGATCAAACCGCCGATCAACTGATTAGTGGGTAACCCGCTCTACCTCTGAGCCAGAGCTATTTGTGGTGTTATCTCTACGGCTTAAAGTCTGACCAGCAGCATGAGTTGGACAGAATGTGAGAGCCACTCAGGCACTTCTGATGAACTTTGAGAGTGTCTCTAATTCTCCTTGGCCAAGCGTCAATAAATATTACAGCATAAGACATCAGAGGCTCCTGAACACTTTCTTCCCTCCTGACCTCACCACTGACCTTTGACTTCAGCAATTTCTCCACAGCAAACATGGCAAACTAAACACTGGACCTCAACCATCACAGAAAAGTGTTTGAGGTGAAACTGAGTGAATTGTGAAATGCAGGAACATGACTTGTACTGTATTGCTGCTAACTGGGGCTTCTCATTAAATAGTAGAGCTTCATGCTGCCCCCAGTGTTCCTGTTGTCTCTTTCAGGGTTTGCGTAAATCTGTCACAATCACAATCCATGATCTTTTGTGTCAGCCTTTCTCAACCCACAAAATGTGTTAATTACCAGGTCTAGAGCTAGCTCTCTGCTGGTCCTCCACTCTGTCCTCAGTCTCCAGACAGTCATCATTTGAGCTACATTACATTGTATAAGGCACATAATCAATTTGCTTGGTCCTCCTAAACCCTCATCCTGGGAGTGTCATTAATTGCTTTTCCACGCGCTCAAACAGATAACACGGACAGAAGATTCAGACAGTGCAGAGGCAACACAGTCTTACAATAATGACCCTCTTTAATGCAAACACGCTTGCATATGCTCCACTCGAGCCCAGTGCAACTTCTTGTTTTCCCCTATTGTCCTCCTACACCAAACACTCAGGACAGCATCCAGAGCAATTTAAAAGCTGGCACAGCTGCCTCCTCGCAGTAGACTGATGGGGCTTATTGGGCCGTGTCACAGAGGAGAGAGATACCTGTCAGTCTGCTGAAGGGACAGCTAATTTATTCCCCAAATGTATCCACACCATGGGACATGGTAGACTGGCATGCTGGGAAGTTTTCCTCTGCTAGTTAAGAACCTGATATGTTACCAGTAGTCCCCATCATGTGAGGAGCTGCATATCTCAAAAGTCTAAACTCAAATGACATTGAAGTACTCTGTTACTGACTGACTGTAGGAACTTTGTTGGTGATGATTAACTTAAGAAAAAGACTACATGGTATAAGTAAGGTCAGGTCAAAATGATGTTTTGCAAGTGACAAGTCTCAAGTCTTTGCTATGAAGTTGCTTAATAATAACAAGGCCAAGCTAAAATCCCACATTTAGACCAGCAAGTCCCAATTCTATCTGCATAAATACACCTTTACCTTTTTGACCCTGACTGGCTTCTGTTGTCAGGAAAGTGAATGGTAAATAGTGGTGTGTCAGTCCTGAACGTAACATTCAATTTGAATTTATCTTTTATATGACTTGGGAGTAATGAGTAGTCTCAGTGAGTGATTTATTCGTTATCATGCAGCACGTTCGCCTGCCACATGGCATCTGCATAAGCTCAGTCAGGACAGGAAACAGAAATGATTAGTTCATGACTAACTATGCATCCTCAAATCTGAGTCTCTCGTCCATTTGTCACATGACAGGCAGCTCAGGCTGTGTGATGAGCAGTACATTCATATGGATCGGTCGTTCATCGGCCACAAGAGGGCTACAGCACTGCACTACTGAATGAACAAAATGACTCAAAAAGATTGGTTCATTTTACCATCAAAGTGTAAGTGAGCCAATTCAGTAAAAAGACTTGAACTTCTCAACACTAATTGTAACTGTTTGAGACAGTGTTTCACGAGTTAATGAAATTGTTTTAAAAAAAGTTGCGTGACTTCATCACGGCTTGCTGGAGAGAGGGAGAGAGAGGACGGCATCATCAACCACTGGAACACCGCAACTCCATTACGGCTTACTGGAGAGAGAGAGAGAGGACGGCATTGTCAACCAGCGGAGCACGCCTTGCTGCTAAGAGAGAGGATGGGAACGTCAGCCAGTGGGTTAGCAAGATTAAATAAACGGTTAAAATTTCAGATCGATGAGGCTGAAATAGAGAGACTAAAGACACTTATTGATGATATCAATGCTAAAATACAAATTCAAAAGGTATCAGTAACAGAACCTCCAAAGTTGAACCCCGTAAATCCTCACGGGAGAGAAAGTTAACTCCCAAAATGCTAGAACTAAAACAACAAGAGTCCTCTCAAAAGGAGAATAAGTTTGTTATGTTATATGACAAATGGAAGGAGAAAATTAGAGCTACATGCTCCTCACTCAAAAATGAGTGCTCTAACAAGGACTCGTGCTGCATGATGGATGCTGTAAAAGGGCTCGAGGCTCAACTGAAGGATGCATATGAGAATGTCTGAGCACAGTCTGCACCTTCCACTGATATCAGACGTAAAATGGATTCATGCACAGCAGTAACTGCAGATGTGATGGTGCTACTGAAAGTGCGCACCAGTGAAGTGGGGCAAGATGACTTTGATGCTAAGGCAGAAAATGCAAGATTGCTCACAATGCTTGACAGAGAGTATGCACAGTCAATATTTAGTGCCTCAGTCCCCAAATCTTCTATTTGTAGTCACCAGTCGAGATGTCCATCTGAGCAGCAATGTATCACAGTAAAAAGAGCAGACTGTGCCGCACAACATGCAGCCAAAAAGGGAAAAATGGAAATGGATGAGGCAATTGCTGCACAAAGGCAAGAACTTAAAAGACTGGAAGATCAGCGGGATCTTCAAGTGATAGCTGCTAAAATGAAAGCAAGCTTATTCTGAAGCAGGCTCAGATGAGGTCCCTGGAGTGGGTATGAGTCACTGTCCTCCTGTGTCTAACTAAAACAAAGAGATAAAAGAGGAACCATTACATCATAACAATGAACAATCTAACAATCTAAGCAAAGACATTTCTTTAGCTCAAGCATTACATGACATAATGACACTCAACCGACTTAGCATAGACTCAGCACCCGAGCCATCTGTCTTCTCAGGAGACCCACTCAAGTTCATAGATTGGAGCACTAGTTTAAGGCACTCATAGAAAAGAGATGCACAAATCCAGCTGACAGATTGTTTTACCTTCAGAAATACATCAACGGTGAAGCACAGTCAGTGCTGGAAGGAAGTTTCTACAGGAAGGATGAAGAAGCTTACAACCAAGCATGGGAAGCACTGAAGCTCGCTACGGCCATCCCTGTGTAATCCAGCATCCATACAGAGAAAAACTGATTAACTGGCCAAAGATAAGTTTGAGAGACTATGTTAAACTCCTGACTTCCTGACTGCTTGCAGCAATCCCATGCCACACATTAAAGGTCTTCAGGTATTAAATGATTGTGAAGAAAATCAGAGGATGCTACAAAAACTCCCTGATTGGGTGACATCTCACTGGAATCGACGCGTAACAAAACAGCTGCAAGAAACACATGAGTATCCCAGTTTCAAAGAGTTTGCCAAGTTTTTGGCTCATGAGGCAGATGTGGCATGTAACCCTTAACGTCCCTCTATTCCTTGAAGTCATCTGAAGAAAGGCCTTCCAGAGACATGAAGTGGCCAAAAGCCAATGTGTTCAATACAAATACAAAAGAATCAGAAAAATCCAACACAGTGATGAAAACAAGGTGCTGTGGAGAACAGCACAAGAGAAACAAATGAATCAAAGAGGGTAAACACGTATAGAGAGCCTGTGTGGCTCTCATCAGTCAGAACTCCTGAAACAGAGGCATTGGTGTATGCTTTGTTCGATACGCAGAGTAGTAGAGTGTGCTTTCTCGTCCAGCAGGTTCTCGTGGATCGTGGCTGCTGCTGTGGTCTGCTGCTGATGTCCACTATATATAGCATCACTGTCATAATTGCTACCACATCTCTCCTATAGTTTATAGTCTGTTAATGTTTCACTGCTGCTGTGCATCTGTGTCCCTCTAACTCTATCACAAGTTCCACTGCTACTGTAATCATACTATCATTTATTGTATTTCATTGTAATTGTACAATATGTTTGTGTTGATTTGTTCTGTACACGTGACATCCATTGCACGTCTGTCCGTCCTGGGAGAGGGATCCCTCCTCTGTGGCTCTTCCTGAGGTTTCTTCCACCTTTTTTCCCTGTTAAAAGGGTTTTTTGGTGGGCAAGTTTTTCCTCACTCGAACCGAGGGTCTAAGGACAGAGGGTGTCACTCCCTGTACAGATTGTAAAGCCCTCTGAGGCAAACTGTGTTTTGTGACTTTGGGCTATATAAATAAAATTTGATTTGATTTGATTTGATTTAGTACTACTTTTGTAGACAAAGAGGTGTGTAAGAGAGAGAGAGTCAAATTAAAGCTTACCACCATAATGGGAAAGGATTCCATTGTTCAGAGTGACAGAGTTAGTGGTCTTAGAGTCAGAGGTTTTTCCTCACACAGCTTTGTTAACTTGCCTCCTGCATACACCGGAGATTTTATCCCACTTGAATGCACACACATTCCTACTCCCGCAACAGCTAAGAGATGGAAACACCTAAATGCTATAGCACAGGAAATACCAGAGTTGTTAGACTGTGAAGTCAGACTCTTAGTAGGCTATGACTGTTGTAGAGCACTAGCGCCTCGACAAGTTATTACAGGTGGTGATGAAGAGCCATATCCCATTAGGACTGACTCAGGATGGAGTATTGTTGGCAGCTCACCAAAGACTGCTAAGTCAACAGACGTAACAGGTATTTGCCATTGTGTGTCTGTTAAAGAGCTTCCATCATTAACACCAGCTGCTGTTCTCAGAGTCCTTGAATCTGACTTCAGACACAAATTTTGGGGAAAAGACCATATCACAAGATGATATTCAGTTCATGCAGATGTTGCCTGGCTCTGGTGCGACTGAAGCACCTGAAAGCGAAACTTGAGAGGAATCCCAAATTCAAGGAGGACTATATTAGATTCATGGCAGGTATCATCGAAGGTGGGGAAGCAGAGAAGGTGGAAGAATCGCCCCAGGATGGAAATGTGTGGTACATTCCACATCAAGGGGTTTACACCCAAGAAAACCTGAGAAAATTAGAGTTGTATTTGATTGTTCTGCTAAATATGAGAGCATAGCTCATGATCACTTACTGACAGGACCTGATCTCACAAATGGTTTGTCAGGGGTTCTCGGTAGATTCCGCAAACATCCAGTTGCAATCATCTGTGATTTAGAGAAAATGTTCCATAGATTTCATGTAAGCAGAGAAGACAGAAATTACTTGCAGTTTCTTTGGTGGGAACAGAGGAATACCAATTCAGAGCCAAAAGAATATCACATGAAGGTTCACCTCTTTGGGGCAGTGTCCTCCCCAGGGTGCGCCAATTATGGTATGAAGTTCTTAGCAAATGAAAATGGAAAGAAATATTCATCTGCGGCCAACTTCATAAAGAAAAAAAATTATGTTAATGATGGCAGGTAAAGCCATCAAACTAGTGAAAGAGACACAGGCTGTGTGTGCATAGGGGAAACTGCATCTCCACAAGTTCATCTCCAACAACCGAGAAGAGGAGTCAATTCCCGACTGTGAGTGAGCCAGTGGAGTTCATGATGTAAATCTCAGCCATGGAGATCTTCCTGTTCAGACTGTGTTGGGAGTGAAATGGAATGTGAACAGTGACACTTCAGTGTATCCCTGGAGGTTTCCTCGCTCCTTTTCTCCTAATGGGAAAGAAAGTGCTAAAAGAAATGTGTCAAAAGGGCATGGCATGGGATGAACCACTGCCCTAAGACTTAGAGCCACAATGGCAAAATTGGCTGAATGATCTGGAGAACCTGCAAAAGCTTCACATCCCATCCTGAAGCTCTGGGAGAGGTTCAAAGAGTAGAGTTGCATCACTTTTTGGATGCGAGTAGCCATGGATACGGTCAATGTTCATACATTCAAGTGGTGAGTGAGGATAAAGTTCATTGTTCTTTGATCATAGGGAAAGTCAGAGTCGCTCTCACAAAAGCTGGAACCATACCAAGACTTGAATTAACAGCTGCTGTGGTCTCAGCAGCAGTCAGTAACATGTTAAAAGAGGAGCTGGAACTCAAAATTGACCAGGAATACTTTTGGACTGACTCAAAAGTAGTTCTAGGCTACATTGCTAATGAAGCCCGTAGGTTTCATGTTTTTGTCACGAACAGAGTACAGAGAATCAGAGACACTAATGATGTTTCATTAACATAAACAGACAACAGTGTCTCCAGACTAGAATATGCTGACAACAACACTAACATGGGTAAATTGCCATTTCACACTCACCTTTGCACCTTGCCACAATACCCTTTAAATGGCCATCCCAGTCATTTTGTCCCTCCCCAAAGTACTTTGCAAGTGCCTCCTTAGTATTCTGGTTCGTCCGCTCATCCTGTCCATTGGTCTGGGGATGGTATGCCGACGTAATAGTGTAGTGTTTCGCACCCAGAGCCTCAAAAACACCACAGTTGACCTGCAGAAATCGTCCTTGGTCCATTATAATCTTCTCCACCAGTCCAAAGTCAAGCAGAATGTTGACATTTTTGTTTGTTCCTTCAAAGAGGGTTACACATGCATACACACGATACAGTAACAGTACCAATACAGTACCTTTTGGTAGGAAATTGACCTATTAAATCTACCCCAAGGACACTCCATGCATCCTTGACATGGATGGGATGGAGGACAGGTGCCACTGGTTTAATACTGCTGACAACGGGGACACTCATTAACCTGTTAAACAGGATATTAAAGTAATTTCTTAAATTTATTAATTTAAATTTAGTATACTGTATATTTGGAACAGTGTAAGGACTCTGCATAATAATTGCATAAACAAACTAAGTGAAATGCACCACAATTTAAGTAGAACTTAAAGGCATCAGATCTAATGGGCAGTATATGAATTACAATGAATGCAGCCAATACATTTCTTTCAGAAGTACTAATAACTCTAAAACACTGTACATCTTCCCACACTGATTTCCAATGGTAGGATGCCAGTACTTTGTTGGCGTCTCCCTGGATGACCCCCACTGCTAAGATTGTCATAGCACTCCTTTAAAACATTCCAGTTCCTGTGTTTCCTTTGTTCCCTGGTCTGTCCATTCTATGTGTGTCTATGCCTTGTGTCTATGATGGTCCCAGACATCTCTAAAGCAAAAATAGGTCCATAACATAAAGTCCAAGACAAACTCTGTGGATGGAGGTTGTTTGGAGGAGGGGTTCAGGAACTAGAGGGGCAGCAGACAAATAAATTAATAAAATTATTTAAAAGTGTGTTGAAATGTGATGTGAACTATAAAATAATATAATTTATGAATGCATAACCAAAACTAAATTAAGGAATTCACTCTGCTATATAGATTTCCAAGTCACTTTCTTAGGATCCATCGACTGTCAGCCATAGTAAGGTGCACTGCCCCAGCACTAACTTACACTGAATGTTTTTATGTCTTACTTTACTGTAAGGAAACCAGGGGTATGGTCGAATAGTTAAAAAAAAAAAAAAAAAAAAAAAGAGTCCTTTACTAACCACTTTTCCTTGACCTCGATGGAAAATGTTAAGGAAAGATGAGAAGGAGAATTCATGAGGAGTTGGGAGAAGATGACCACTGTGTTTAGAGAATCAGACTGCTCTTACACTTAGACTACATCATGATGTGACCAGAATGTTATTGATGTGATCTGTGGTAAAACTACAAAGTCCAGAAGATGGACTACAAAACAAACACCTGAGATACTTACTAGATACTCCCTGTGCACGCTGACTGTGTTGTTTCATGCAGGAAATATAAATGTGGACAACCCGTTGAAATACATGACTTCATTATCAACGTCAGAATTCAAATAATAAATGAATATTGTCCACCTGTCACAGAAGTCAGATGAAGTGTTTGTTATGCTGGTATGGTTGCTCACCCTCCTGTCCATCATACAGAAACATATTAGCAAGTTATGGCAAAGATATGATTAATCAGCAACGGTTTCTTCATGATGATCTGCAGGACGCTGGATGTCACAGTTACAAACAGTTTTTACTCTGTGTGTGAACACAGCTCCACAGTCAACAACAGAACACACTTCATGATCAAAGTTTTTACATCACGTCAACACGTATGTTCGTATTCACACACTCTGCTGCAGGCTGCACCACTCTGTAAAATAAATTGATGTTTTTTTAATGTCTGGTTGTGAATGACTGACTGGACTGGTGCATTGCTTATTTGACGCTGCTGCAAGGAATTGTGGGGCAGTATTACCTCCATTCCTTTGGTAAAGGATGGCCTGGTGTATCCTATGCTAAAGGAGATAATAAAGGAAGCATTGAAGCTCCTTTCTTTAACAGTTTGAAAATTCGAACAACAATACTTCTGGGTCATTTCATTCAGTTAGGAAGGTTCCTACGCAAAATTGACTATTCGACCGCACCCCTACTCTTAACTTAAGCAGCACATCAAAATCTAAAAAAAACTAAAAAAAAATGTATTACCCAGGTCAAAACAGAGTATACAAACCACTGGCTTAAAGGGACACATGGACCTGTTAAGAGTCTCTGAACTGAGGATAGTGTGACTAATAACAAATCTCTGAACTAAAGATGGATCCTCATAGTATCTTGACTAGAAGTGGCATGCATCATATTTGTTGTCAAAGTATGTTTATGCTCCTTCCACAGATTATTTTCTATGTTAATTAGCAAAGCACCTGGGGCACAAAGCCACAAGACACCGCATGCAAATGTACTTGGTTGGGGTGGGTGATGATGAAATCAGGCACAGGTGTGGGTGATGAGGTCAGGACAAAGACATGGCAGGAACTCGGGGGCTGGGACCAACTGCAGACCAACTGTAGCAACATGTTTTTATCAGCTGGTGCCCCAGCTTTGTCCTCTTCTGACTCCTATTGGGATCCTGGAAAAGTGTAATTAGGCTTCACTGGTATTGGATGAAGTTCAATAACCTGCCTTGTTGACCCAGTTATTGTACATTTATCAGTATGGTTATAAATTGGCCACCCAGAAGGGGCAAGAACAGGGAACTCTGGGCAGTTAGGTTTGCAGCAAAGATCATGAGTGGTGACCTAACCCCCTCCAGGACTTGTCCACCTCTAGAATCTGTACGAAAATAACAGCAGACCCCTCACTGTCTTGTAGTCACTTATTTCAGGGTCTCCCCTCTTTATTTTTTGGTTCTATGATTATATTAATATGAATCTTCTCCTAGTTTCATGCTAGCAAGAAGATTGATGCAATGCATTAGGGCCTAGGGCTGAAATTCATTCCCACTGCATCTAAAACTCAATATATTAAAGTCAGTGAGTCATATAATTATAAAGCCATCTAAAAATCATGCAAGTCAGCAATCACATGCATTATGTTCAGAAACACTAGCTGTGTGTCCTTTTTAGAAAAGGAGTCAGATTCCATAGATAGATGATGAAGGTGACGGGGTCACTGACTAACGCTCAGCCACTGCATGTGGACTCTTTCTTGTTATTCTCACTGCATAATGTTGGAAGTGTGTTCTGAGCAGAATGAGGTGAAAGTGGAGGAAAGAGTAAATCCAAGAGTGACTCTGTGACTGCTGACCTTGGAGCTCATTACTCATTGGTATCAGCAGTGAGAGATCTACAGTGAAAGTCCGCAGCTGATAGAGACTTTCCCGCCGGCTCTCTGCATTTCATTAGATTAAGATTCACTGCGCTTCCCCTCTTCACCTCTCTTAACCAGCTGTCTGCAGAAGACAGTGGATAAATAGCCAGCCGCTGAAAAGTGACTAGAACAGTCCGGCTCCAAAAAAGAAGCATAATGCGCTCTGTCTGTCTGCTTGATCTATGGAGCTCTGCTTTAGCTTTGCCCAGACCAAATGGAGATCTCTGCTGAATAGCAGCCATTTTGGGGATCAATATAGCCTTGGACAGTGAACAGGGAAAGTTCATTAAGCATGCAAAGACATGTCACGATGAAGATGTCTGAGAACAAATGCCTGTATTGATTTCTGAGAGGGAGAGGCGGTGCTTTGAGGGCTGCCTTTGGGGAATTTGCGTGTACACAACATTTAGGAGCTGGCTTTCTTTAGCAGCTGAAACTCTAAGTGCTGAACAAGTGTGTGTTCTTTAATAAACCTCCAAATTAAAGACAGCAGCATTAAACACAGCCTTAAAATGATTTGAAGTTTTAAGAAAATTTTATGTAATTATTGTGATAACCTGTGGAGATGCAGGTGTGCTGGATGAGATATGTGTGTGTGTGTCCATGTGTCCTTGAAGATACCATGCAGCAGTCAGCCAGGTTTGGAACAAACTTGACTTAAGACTGCTGACTTAAGGATCAAACCTCGAACCCTAACCTGGATTCATCCACCAGTGTGGATGCTGGGCATCTACACACACTACACACACTCACATCTACACACACACACACACACATATCTGACAGTACACCATCAACCGCTCCACATTTCTAACAAATATTCCACACTCAGCGACACACCTGCTGAGAGGCCACCTCTGGTCATTGGCAGCTCCATTTTGAGAAACATGAAGTTAGCGACACCGGGGGCCACAGTTAAATGCATCCAAGGGGCCAAAGCAAGCGACATCAAGTCTAATCAAGTCAAAAGTTGGATGAACCAAAATTTCTTTCAGTTAAATCAAGAAAAAACTGAGGTCATTGTTTATGGCAATATAGAGATGAGGGTTAACAGCCAGGAGCGATGATGTGACTTGTTGTATTTTGCTTTGTCACAGTGGGAACTTTGTTTACTTACAGTTGTACAGTGTGGGTACCATATGTAATGTATTACCATCTTTTCTGTCCTGAGTATGATGGTAAACTTGTTAAATTGGTTTCAGTGAGACCTCGGTTTGGCAGATGTGCCTCTGATGCACTCATATCTATCTTATATCAGGCGTTGCTTTATTAGGCACTTTATTTAATCTTTGTTTTTTCTTTCTTCCACTACCTTTTGTTGTTTGCTTTTATTCACCTCTGCCATGCACTGTCCTGCAGTAGGGTTTATTACGTGGGATGGTTTCTTTATTTGAGGTAAATATTGAGGCAAACTTATTGATGGCTTGTTTACCTTAGTTAAATGTTATGACTAATGTTGCTTTTCTGTAATCATATGTCGTTCTTTAAAAACGTGGCGTATGTTCACCTGGATGACCTCTTGAAGGTTATGGAAGCAGAAAGTGTTATTCTGTTGGGATTGAAGATGTGGATGTGTTTGGTTTGTGTAAAGGAATGGGGGGTGGAATGGGGGGTAAAGGGATGTGGAGGGATGCTTTGATGTCCTTTTTTTTCTGTTTGTTCTTGTTACGTGATTTTTGTTTAGTTTTCTCCTCTTTTTCTTTGTCTCAGGAGTCGCGTCAGGCCTGGGAGAGTTATTGCTCCTTGTTTCTTTATGACATGATGAGTCAGGGTAAGAATCTTCGCTTTATCTCCTGGAAGCTGAAGGGCGCCAACCATTAAACGTAACAAGGTAATGAGTCATTTAACTCAGGGGTGATACTTGATATCTTTTTAGAGGAAACTCACCTCTGCTCCTCAGAGGTTAACTGTATCAAGCCCATTGTATAAATTCCCAGTAAGGGCAAGGGTTGCGGCTATCCTCATACATAAGAGTGTTCCATTTGAGTCATCAAAGTCCACTGAAGACTCTAACCCCAAAATACACTGCATGCGGAATGACTCCAGAATGGCTCTGCTCCGGAACAACAGCGTACTCTGCCGTCCGCCAACTCACACATAACCCGTTTGTGATGCGCACTGGTGCAGCTCCACCGTCACGAGATCTTGCAAATTCACACATAATCATGCGATATTGCCGGCTGTAGTCTCTTTGACTCCTGCAATGGCATTCCACGCTGCATATTTTTGCTAGTGTCCTTTATAAAAAGGATGTGAAGTGTCATAAATGATTTTGGACCTCCAGAATCATCTTCTATGTAGCGTGGGGGTCGTGGCATCAACCGAGAGGGGTGTGGAACCATGACAGACAGCTCAACCAAAAGGCTAGAGACCTTCCTCTATCATGTTGCCTTCAGTGAATGTAGGATCTACAACGATTAAGCTACACCACATGTTTCAGATTTTATTTTGTCCAGTACAAAACTTTTGACCCTAATGTAGCTCCATAGAGGAGGCTCTTAAATATCATAAGCTCTCCTAGTTGGAACATTTCGGAAGTGATTATCTCACTAGATGCAGAGAAGGCCTTCGACAGGGTGGAGTGGAGCTTTCTTATTTTTTTTGTTCAGCAGAAATTTGGTTTCAATCCAGAATTTATATCTTGGATAAAATTTGCATCGGTCCTATTCAGGCTATGAACTTAACCTCCACAAGAGTGAACTTCTTCTCATTAATTCTCTGGCCAAAAATATACCCCCGTCTGCTCTCCGTGAGAGGTGTAAACTAGACTTTGACAGATGGTCTGGTCTCCCTTTATCCCTAGTAGGTTGTGTTAGTTTATTTGAAATGGTTGTTTTACCCAAGTAAAACCCTAACCCTATCCCACGTTTTGTTCACATTTCTTTTTCTTAAATTATTATAATTATATTTTATATTATTAGAATGTCTTTTTTTAGATTGCTCGATCGATTAATAAGTTCCTTCCTCTGGGGCAATAAAAATCTGTGTATCAGAAAATCAGTGCTACAGCTCCCAAAAGCTCTTGGGGGATTAGCATTGCCCAATTTCTTACACTATTACTGGTCCTGTAATATTTATAAACTTTTATACTGGATTAACACAGCAGACGAAGAGCGCCCTGCATGGGTGGATATGGATATATACCTCTCCCCCATTGTAAACAATCACGTGTTTCTGCCCTCTTACACTGATTTGACTTTTCAGACTTTGTCTGACAAAGGGATAACTAAATTTAAGGAACTTTACAACCAAGGGACTTTCTTGTCCTTTTCTGAGCTCTCAAAGGAATTTGAATAATACCCGCTGCTGAAACTGGGAGTGGCAGATCTAGAGAATTTTTAAAAAAAAAATGTGAATGCCACCTTAGGACTTGCACCTAAAGATTTTACTTTTTTCCTCATAGGGTTTCCCAATCACCCATGCACAGGTATGGCTCACAAATGAATACAGGCAACGGTTTTAAGAAAAGTTTTATTAGTCACAATAATCATAAATTAAAAGTTACTTATCTTCTTAAAAAAACAATAGATTTTATTTTTTTTAAAAGTACAATATATATATATATATATATATATATATATATATATATATAACCATCTGACTCAACCTAAGTAAAGAAGAGGAACCCATTAGAAGGAGGTCAATGCAGAAATAACAAAAAGAAAGAAACCAAACAGAAAATCTTATATTTACAACAACTCAAATCAACACAAGAAAACCAAACCCATAATACTACATGCATAACTTTTGCAGGTCCATTAAAGCTGAGATTCCCATCCTCTTTACTATGTGTCATGGTAAGTCAGTCCTGTCCACAGTATACTACTATTAAAACGTAGTGTTCAAACGACAATGCAGAGCAGCTAATTAGTTGATTCGGGAAGCAAAGAAACAACATGGAGGCAAACGCCAAAACAAAACAAAGAGAAGAGAGAGAGACAAGGGAGACAAGGCAGGGCAACACAGCAGCTCAACGCCAGGCAAGCTTCAAAAAGAGAGAGCCAGACGTAAATCAATACATATTACATAAACTGTACTAATAGGCAACATCGTAATACTGGTGGCACTGTTACCTGCATGATGGACTGTAGCCTACACCTGTAAATAGGGTGCTAAACAGAAGTTACCGCAGCAGCAGCCAAGCAACCAACAGGACGCACACCTCACGGCTCTACACGCCAAACCTGTGACAGACAGTTGTCAACAGTGGACCCTACAACATTGTTAGACTTCTAAGACTGCGCTACATTCCTGAAGCAAGACACACACGGCGCATACACCAGGAAAACCATGGCTCGGCGGAGCTGCTCACCAGCCAGCACCCACTCAGGCAGAGGAGAGAGAGCAACTGCACGCAACGGGCCTATAAACAGGTCTGCATTAGCAGCCAATGACCCAGCTGCACTACAGGTACCGGTAAGGGGCATGACACACACCTGCCTTCTATTAAATAATATAATAATACCAAATATTTTCCCAAAACAAATATTTGAAGCTAAGGGATGTTTGAAAGACACTTTATTTGACATTTGAAATGGCATAGATATATTTAAATATCTACATACAGTAACATTATGACCACAAACATGGCCATAGAACTTATTTCTAGAAAATTTCAAAACAGTGCATATATACATATATACATATACATATACATATTACAGAGTACATACATCAAGTGAGTTCAGAGACTAAAAGTAAAGCAGTGCAGAATTTGAAAATTATATGCATTATGAAAAAGCACCAAATGCACTTTATAACTGATATTCCAGCATACAAACGAATAGTGTTTCAGTTGATCTCTTTCCCTTCCCAATTCTTGCAATTTATCAACTGGGCTCTATTACAAACTTCAAAAGACTGAAGCTTTCACTCCTTATGGATTTTATATAGACAGAAGTTCATTGGGTTAAGGGAAAAATCCAAAGTTTAAGCCAATCAGATAGCTGGCCTTAGCAGAGAAAAAAAAAAACATGTTATGCAAAACACAGCGCACTGTCCCCTTTCTTTCTAATCAACTTTTCAAACAGTAAAGAATGCATGAAACAGAGGCATTGGTGTATGCTTTGTTCGATACGCAGAGTAGTAGAGTGTGCTTTCTCGTCCAGCAGGTTCTCGTGGATCGTGGCTGCTGCTGTGGTCTGCTGCTGATGTCCACTATATATAGCATCACTGTCATAATTGCTACCACATCTCTCCTATAGTTTATAGTCTGTTAATGTTTCACTGCTGCTGTGCATCTGTGTCCCTCTAACTCTATCACAAGTTCCACTGCTACTGTAATCATACTATCATTTATTGTATTTCATTGTAATTGTACAATATGTTTGTGTTGATTTGTTCTGTACACGTGACATCCATTGCACGTCTGTCCGTCCTGGGAGAGGGATCCCTCCTCTGTGGCTCTTCCTGAGGTTTCTTCCACCTTTTTTCCCTGTTAAAAGGGTTTTTTGGTGGGCAAGTTTTTCCTCACTCGAACCGAGGGTCTAAGGACAGAGGGTGTCACTCCCTGTGGGCTATATAAATAAAATTTGATTTGATTTGATTTGATTCATTGAGCGTGATGTGGTCATGGAGATTTGGGGTGGATGTGGCTATCGAGAGGAGGTGTGAAAGGAAGGATCGACCTTGGGGGATTATGCGAATGGGCGTAGTTGAGGTGACCTAACAGTGAGAGGAGTTGCCGTTTGGTGCATCTGTGGGCCAGGAGGAGGTTGGAGATCAGTAGTGAGATGCGATGGATTTTCTCAATGGGCAGGGATGCTTGTAGTGAGATGGAGTCAAGGGTGATGCAGAGAAATTCCAGGGACGTGCTGGGTCCCTCTGTCTTTTCGGCTGAGAGAGGGACGCCGAGGTTGGTGAAAGCTGAAATCATGGTGGTGAGACCATGTGACGGGGGAAAGAAGGCAGTGTAATGGTCAGGAAGTCGTCTAAGAGGTGGATAACGTATGGGAGTTTGTCGCTATTGATTAAAATCCAGCAAAGTGCTTCGGATAGAGAGTTGAATATTTTCAGGCTGCTCTTGCAGCCAAAGGTTAGGCAGACGGCAAAGTAATATGCTCCCTTCCAGAGGACACCGAAGAGGTGCCAGTAGTCTGGGTGAATGGGGAGAACTTTAAAGGTGCTTGTGATTTCTGCTTTGGCCAGCCAAGCTCCTTGACCTGCGATGCGGATGAGGGAGATGGCATGATCAATGGTGGAGTACTGCATTGAAAAATCTGGGCTGGGGATGAGGCTGTTGATGCTCGGGACGGTGGAGCCATGTGGGGATGATAGGTCGATAATAAGTCTCTTCTTTCCGGAGTATTTTCGGGTGGCAATGTCGATGGGGCAAATTCTGAAAGAGGGGAACGGAGGACTGGAGAATGGACCGATCATGAATGTTTCATTGACTTCCTTGGCCAGGAGTTTGTCTACCATGTTGGGGTCTGATATGGCAGATAGTAGATTGTGGCATGAGAAGAGGGAATCTGACATAACATGTAAACCTGGGTGAAAGCCATGGGTGAACCCTTGGATGAGATAGTTGACAAACTGGCGGTCTGTGTGGTTTTTTTTAAGGCAGAGGTGAGGGCGTGGATGTTAATCGGAATGCTTAGACACTTACATGGACCGTGCTTGGTAGGGTTGTGGGGACAGGTGACTCTGGCATGGGATCCGCTGCAAAAGGAGCAGGTGTGGAGGAAACGGCGGCTGGACGAGCTGCATCCCAGGTCATTGAAGTTGTTACAAAGGATTCTGCTCCCCTGGTAGAGGATGGGTCTGCCTCTCTTGTCGACTCCTTTGCGGGCAGGGCCAAGGGTGGCTGTGAGGTGGCTGGTTTAGGGGCAATGGACGGAGGGGGGGCTGCAGGGGGAAGATTGGTTGCATTTCTGTGGGACTGAGGTATAAGGCAGCAGTGTGGTGATGGTGCAAGTGGTGGCTGGATGTGATGGTGCGCCGCACTGATCGCAGTTGGGATGCACGTTCTGCAAAGATGCGACAGTAAAGCTCTGTATCTAAGGTGCCCCAGTATGTGCCCTGGTTGAATTGTTGAAGGCGCTCAGCTGCTTGGGAGGCGAACAAAAGGGGGAGAAAAGAAGGGTTTTGGCTGAAAGTGCCGCCATGGGTCGCTGTCGAGGCTGCGGCCTGGGAGTCTGCTGTGGTCTGGATAGGTGCCGGAGGGGCTGAGGTAGCTGTGGAGGGAAGAATAGGAAGGCTAGGATTGAAAGAAGAAGGAGGGATGTTGGGATGTTGGGATGATGGGATGCGTGTGCACGGGAATTAAGTGAAGCTTGGGGGAAGGTAGAGGAGAAATGAGAGGCAGGACCTGAAGGTGTGGGGTTCGATACAACCTGGCCCTGGGTAAGGGCTGGAGGAGAAGGCTGAGCCGAGGTGGGCTGACCCGAAGATGGTGGTGTGACATCATCGTTGTGGCGACGGCAACAGCGACCCAGAAGTGGTGTTCGGCTTGTGGAGTTGTGAAGGAAGTCTTGGAGGTGTTGAAAAAGTGTGGCCTTTCTGTCGGAGCAGTGGAATGGTTATGTTGAGTGAGAGACCGTTTCAGGCTGGCGACTGTCCAGTCAGCTACCCCTACACTTCGGGGGTGTTTAAAAATTTCATCGAGCAGGTTGCTGTCGGAAGCGTTAAGGGCGAGTTCTATGTCCATGGTGGCGGTAAGATCCTTCATGTGACAACTGAGTTAAAGAAGGAGTGGACGGAAAAGGAGTGCTTAAATACATGGAGAACGGAAATGGGATGAGTACGAGGCGTGGCCCTTATTCCTCCATGTTGAGACAAGAGTCAATGTCTAGTGCATGTCATAATCTGTGGGTCTAGAAACTCTGTCTCTGCCCAGTGAAGGAAGTTTTCTGCCTCATCACTGGACCTGCAAATGAATTTTTTGCAACAAAACAGTACCTCCCACCACGAAATGAACCAGGCAAGGACAGGAATTCCCACACACGACTAAAATCCCAGCCTTTTGTTTTGCAGCCTTTTGTCGCACACCACGCTGTGTGACAGGACGATCCCCTGTCTCCCTTACTGTTCAATATTGCTTTAGAACCTCTTGCAATAGGAATTAGGAGTCATTCAGGCATCCATGGTGTAAAAATTGGCAATGTGGAAAGTCTTGTGAATTTGTATGCGGATGATTTATTAATCTGTTTATCTGATCCAACAGTGTCAGTTCCTTATCTCTTGAATTACATTAACTTGTTTAGTAAATTGTCAGTATATACAATAAATTGGGACAAAAGTGAATTTATGCTCTTGACAAATAATCTGAGTCCTGCTTTTTTGGAATCTCTGCCATTTAAACTGGTTACCACCCATTTTACTTATCTTGGGCTGAAGATTTCCAAAAACCCCAAATTTTTATATAAATTAAATTTCTTGGACATGATAGAAAAAATAAAAATTAACATTGGAAACTGGAAACTGCTCCCTCTTTCGATGACTGGCTGCATCAATGCTATCAAAATGGTTGTACTCCCGGTTCTTGTACCTTTTCCAGAATCTAGAGTCTATTTACCATCATCCTTTTTTAAACAAATCGATTCAATTATCCTTTCGTTTGTTTGGGCAGACACCCCCAGATTTTTAAAAAAAATGGATTGACTTTTATATAAATAACAAATTTGCTTCATTTCTTCAGCTTCAAGCTAAATATTGTCTTCCTCAAAAACATTTTTATCGTTATCTTCAAGTCAGGCATTTTATACAGGAACGTATTCAAGAATTTACAACTAGACCAGATAGCCATATCATATATGACTTATTCCTGTCACAGCCTGACTCTAAACACCTGATTTCTCAGTTTGTCACTGCTTTTACATCACCAGTGGACACCAGTCATCTTAGGGAGGCCTGAGCTGCAGAACTGGGGGTTCCAGTGTCAGGGGAACTGTGGGAAGAGGGATTGGCCAGTATACAGAGCTGCTCTATAAACTCTAGGTACAGATTAATTCAATTCAAAGTCATACATAGATTACATTATTCCAAAACCAAACTCAACAAAATATTTAAATCAGTTTCCTCTTTGTGTGACAGATGTGGCACAGCAGAAGAATCGCTATCCCACTTATTTTGGTTCTGTCCAGTACTAAAAAACTTTTGGGCTGACATATTTAATTTTTTCTCTAAATTCTGTTCAGCCAGATTGCACATTAGCAATTTTTGGTTGCTCTAGTATCACAAAGGCCCTCTTCTTCCATCAGAAACAAATTTTAAAGCTAGGTATGGTTGCAGCAAAAAAACTAATATTACTCAATTGGAAATCGCCCCTGTCCCTGTCTTTCAGAAACTGGCTTAATGAAATGCTTTTGATTGGACAGATGGAGGAAGTTCGTCCCACTAAAACGACTTTATATTCTCTAAGAATCTGGAAAGCCTTTTTGGCTTGACTGGATGAGAGTTAGTCTCACTGTGTTTTGCTATGTCTTGTAGTTAACGTATTATGTTTTGAATTTGTAATATCTTAGTGCTACCCATGTGTCTTTTGTTTTGTTTTTGTTTGTTTTCTGTTCCCCTGTTTTTTTGCCGTGTGTAGTTCAGTCGTTTTGTCTATTGCGTGTGTTTATTGTATCGTGAGCAAAACTGAAAAAACATAAAAAAAAACATCAAAAACGGGTTCATCAAAAAGAGCCACTCATCTCTACACCTCTGCCTGAACGTCCATGGAAAAGAATAGCTCCCGACCTCTGTGAACACAATTGAAACAACTACCTAGTAATATCAGATTATTACTTACGGTTCCTCGAGGTGCTGCACCTACCATCCACAACAAGCACTTAAGTCATTCAGTTAGACTTAAAGCAACCTTTGCAAGGTTTGGGATCCCGGATGAGGTGGTGAGTGACAATGGTCCTCAGTTCTCCAGCGCAGAATTTCAGGAGCTGGCAAAAATGAAGTCTAGCCCTCCAAGGTATGGTGTCAGCCATTGAAGCGGTTGTGTGCGCAGAGGCTTACGGTTCACGGAGCTAGACCTGTAGTCACTCCGTGGGGATATGGTTCTTATTGTGCTTGGACATCCTCCCTTTGAGCCCCTTGGGGCTGCTGTGCCAGCAATGCTACTGTGCTGCTACTGCAGATTTACACCAGGCGGGCCAAGTGTAGTCCTCTACCCCAAAGAACCTAACCATAAAACCTGAAGCTTTATCTGTGTCCCAAGGACAGCCTGTCTCAGTCAATTTAGCTAAGTAGCCTACTTACTTGTAATAGAAGCACATAATTCAAGAAAAGTTAACAAAAACACTCCTGGTGGCACGATGTGTGGAGAACAGACCAAAACAACATCACAACCACAACATCACAGAATTAAGCAGTCACTGTTTGAAGAGAGAGGAGTGGTGAAAATCCATTCCTGTGAAAAAAGCCAAGGGCTGGCAGAAAACAACTTGGTCAGCAAAGCTTTGCATGAAGCCTGTTTCCTTGGAATACTGACACAGATATCTTCAGTGTGCCGAGCTGCGCCTGGAGTGACGCCACGTTCAAAAGAACAGTGAGGTAGGAGAGTGTGGGGGCTGGGCTGAAGTTCACGTATACACCTGTGCATTTCCAAGCCAAATGCTGGGGATGTTTGACTGTGTCAGCTATGACAGAAAAAGGAGGAGTGGTTGTTTACGAGTATATAAAAAAGAGCTTTAGAAGCAGAAAACAGCAGATTTCTGGAACTGCTCAGGTTTATTGTTGTTATTTGTACCAGCACAGTAAACTCTGAAGCAAGAGCTGAAGTAGCTTTTTAAGAAGAGTGGACTTTAGATGCTAGGATAAGGATAAGGGAAACCTTGCAGGGAAGGTCTACTGCCAGTCTGCATATTTTGAGTGAAACATGTGAGATAAGTAGGTAAGATAACCGAAAATAAATCCTGGATCTCCACTGATTATGAAATCATTTAAGACTGAGGAAAACTGTGTCTTGTAAAGGTACACAGAGCTGATGGTGATTTATTATTTTTGTCTTCATTCTATGGCTGCTATTTAATACAGTCAGTTAGCGGCATCTGCAATAGCAGTGTAGTTGCTGATTGCAACCTCCTCATATCATGAAGGAGAAACTGTTGGCCTTGAAAGTCACTGTCTAGAATCAGAATTTAGTTTGTCTGTTTTGGACTACTGTAGAAACCTGTGGCATCTGCAGATAAACAATTCTTATTTTCAGGTGATTATAGACTAAAGAAAACAGAACAGAAATGAATATTATATTCCATTTCTTCCAGATTCTGCAAATAGAGCACCCCAAATCTGACAAACTTTTAAAGCATCAAACATATTATCAAAAATCATGATTGCAGTAATCACGCTGTTGCATAATTCATTAGTCTTCAGGAGCAATCTTCAAATGAAAGAGAGCAGCTGTCAGGGATGATGGTTAAATCACACATTCCCAACAAACCCAACAGATTGTATCACCATAAAAGTGTAAAGGTGAGCTTGGAACTCTAATTATTAATAGTGCATATCACTGTAAAATTATATTATCAAGCTTTTATAAGCGGTACTTCAGTCCAAGCAGGCCCACAGGGTGTTATTTATCATCAGAGCAGAGCTGGCTGAGAGGCATTCTGAACACAGACAGGGATATTATACATGCAGTTTTTCTGCTTGAATCCTGGAGTTTGAGAATCACGACACACACCATGCAGTCACATTACAACACCGCCTTTGTCATCGTGGGAGATGCTGTCATCTCTGATATTCCACTTTAATCTCATCATGTGCCTTCCGTGGGAAAGCTTGCTGTCTGTGCGGCACTGCAGTAGGATCAGTGTTAACACCTGCGAATGGTAAAACCTGTATAAGTTTCAAGGATTAAGGATTTCAACCAGCAGCCTCCTCGGAATAAAAAACAGAGAACTGAGATGATCAGGCTGCAGAGAGAGTCTCAGCATGGATTTAAGGTTAGGTTTTGGGACCATAAACCTTTTCTCTACAGGTGTGTCTCCACATATATGGGGGAAATCATGAGTACATGAATAATAAGTGGAAGTATATTTCCTGATTTGGAAACCTTTACCCAAAAAGGGTAACTTCACACCAGACAATGTATTTTTCTGCCTGTACTCTATTTTTAACACTTTTCTTGCTCGCTGTAGGGTAAGATGAGGCAATGCCCACCTGAACTGCTGACCATCACATGAAAGTTCATTCCTAAAGCCCACAGGAGGCCTCTGTCACCTACATGCAGTAACAGGTGCTATTGCTGAGACAGAACTGGTGAACTGAGTGAACGTTGGATAGGTGATGGTGGCTTAGCTGGGATGGCATGGATTGAGGGTAGGGTGGCCAAAGGCTATCAAAGTCTGCGCCTGGTGAGGTGAAATCCAAATTAAAGATAGAAGATTGCTGGACATGGCAAGCAGGTAGACACAAGTTACTATGAGTTCAAATGAACAAAAAGGTCAAAGGTCAAAACCAGAAGGGCCCATTGCAAAGCAAGACTAATGTAATTGCAAGGTTGAGTTTAAGCCAGCATTTCCAATGTCACAATGGTGATTGACTAGATCACCATGGTAACTTATGGTACATATAAGTATGCAGCACTGGATGGATATGTGTATTTAAACCTATGAGCAATACAGTTTCTCAGCTGAGGGAATACCTAATATGAGCACTTGTTGAGCTATAGCCTATGTAAGACATCAAAACTATGAAATAACATGAAATAAAGTGTTAAACAGTCTAAACAAAGCAAAATATGTTTTTTTATATTTAAGATTATTTTGCTTTGACAGTGACAGCTCTGTCAGCTTCATGAGCTGTGAAAGCTTTTTACAACAGGAGTTCCCACAAAGCAAAGCATTCTAATTTATACTTGGTCCTGAGTTTCTGCCAGTTTTACACTGCTGGTAATATTAAAATCAATCAAATTAATTTCACTTTGTCCAAACACTAAAGTGATTTTCACATATACTTCATTATGGGACAGTGTCAGACCTAAATGCAATCTTTGAATATAATGTTTAGTTAAAGTTTAAGAGCTCTACAGTGTCCATTAGCAATGTTCCTCCAGCATTCCCCTCAGTTCCTCAAATTACAGCAGTTTGCTTTTGGCTGTATTCATTTTTAACAATGATTTGTTATAGCTCTCCATTACAGCAAAGTAGCAGCACGTGATTTGTCCATTTGTGTGTGAAAGAAGAGTCAAATGATGCACTATAGTTCCTGTTTTATGGGCTTGGACTTAAAAGTGCTTTGAGTGGTCGGTTATCTAGGAATGTACAATATAAATAAAACACTTGTCACATTCACATACACAACTGCTCTGCAGGAGCAAGACAGCCCTTCCCGATACTAAGCTCACCCCATACACGTCACAGCCATCAAGAGCAATTTGGGTTTTAGTATCTTGCTCAAAGACACTTCAACTGGATTCTCTACCAACCACTGACAGTCAGATAACTAGACTAACTAGACTTTGTGACGTCGCAGAAAGTTTTTAAATAGTTTATTTACTTCAAGTGTTTGTAAGAAAAATTCACATTCAATAACACCAAATATGATTTTCAGTATGAAAAACTGTCTAAATCTGAAAAGTAGTAACTAGCTGTCATACAAAAGTGGTGGAGTAAAGTTCAATATTTGTCTCATAGATTTGAATCTGGACTCTGCCAGGGCTGCCCTTTGTCACAGATTCTGTTCATAACCTTTATTGACAGAATTTCTAGGCACAGTCAGGGCGTTGAGGGGCTAGGGTTCGGTGGCCTCAGGATTGGGTCACTGCTTTCTGCAGATGATCTGGTCTTGTTGGCTTCATCGGAGCGTGACCTTCAGCTCTCTCTGGACTCACACACTCGCAGCCGAGTGTGAAGCGGCTGGGATGAGAATCAGCACCTCCAAATCTGAGGCCATGGTTCTCAGCCGGAAAAGGGTGGAGTGCAGCCTCCGGGTCGGGGACGAGATCCTGCCTCAAGTGGAGGAGTTCAAGTATCTCAGGGTCTTGTTCACGAATGAGGGAAGGATGGAGCAGGAGATTGACCGGCGGATTGGTGCAGCTTCCGCAGTAATGCGGACTCTGCGCCGGTTCATCGTGGTGAAGAAGGAGCTGAGCCGAAAGGCAAAGCTCTCGATTTACCAGTCAATCTACGTTCCTACCCTCACCTATGGTCACAAGCTTTGGATAGTGACTGAAAGAACGAGATCGTGAATACAAGCGGCCGAAATGAGCTTCCTTCGCGGAGTGGCTGGGCTCTCCCTTAGAGATAGGGTGAGAAGCTCGGCCATCCATGGGGAGCTTGGAGTAGAACCGCTACTCCTCTGCATCGAGAGGAGCCAGCTGAGGTGGCTCGGGCATCTAGTGAGGATGCCTCCTGGACGCCTCCCTGGTGAGGTCACGTCCCTCCGGGAGGCGGCCCCGGGGAAGACCCAGAACACGCTAGAGGGACTATGTCTCTTGGCTGGCCTGGGAATGCCTTGGGGTTCCCCTGGAAGAACTGGACGAAGTGGCCAGGGAGAGGGAAGTCTGGGCCTCCCTGCTGAAGCTGCTGCCCCCGCGACCCGCCCTTGGATAAAGCGGAAGAAGACGAGATGAGTTTTAGTGAAGGAGGCGTATAGAGTTGCATAAAATGGAAATACTCCATTAAGACACCTTGACTTTGTCCTTAAGTACAACATGTAAGTAAATGTACTTTCATTCCACTGCTGGTCTGGATAAACGTCTTTTGAAACGTTGTTGTTTTTTGGTGGTCAGTTTGACGGCTTTTGAATTGTTAAGACCAAACTGGTCAACCAAAACGCAAACACAGACCAGGCAGCTGTAATCCCTTTAAGATTAATTGTGACAGAGGTTGGGTAGGTGATGCTGGCTTAGCTGGTGGATTCTTGGGGAATGGCATGGAATGAGTGTTGGTGAAATCTAAACAGACATCTGAAGATAAAAGGCTGCTGGATGTGAAAAAACACACAAGGCTGTAGTTTAGTACCACAAGGAGACTGAATCTGGTGAATGAGCTGGGGTTTTACTCTGTGCAGGTTGGGGAAGGACGTCCCTCATGTTACAGCACTTGCTCTGGACAGGCAGAAAACCGACAAGCTGGACACAAGGCTGCACAGGTTAAGAGCAAAATCCAAGCCCTCCAAACAAGCAAGAGGTTGGGGTATTTTTAACTCCGTTGGACAGTTTGACAGCTAAGAGACATAGAGGAAACATTGGGGTGGTGGGGCACATTGTGGTTATGTGGAATGCACAGCAACCATTTGGCTACTGAGGTACTGTATCATGAGGGATTGTTAACCTAGCAGTAATGTCAGTATCCTCTGTTGTTAGTGTAATTAAGAAATGAAGAATTGAGGAGAGATAGCCGTGTTTATACCCCACATTCTCTGACATCAGCACTTTCCTCAGGCCATTTCTGGGCAGTTAGAAGAGCATCACCATTCACTCCTGACAGGATGAGCCTCTTGCTAACAAAGATAAAGAAATATATAGCCTCATCACTTTTCATATGTGCAAGCTTCCTGTAAATGGACTGTACAGCGCCTTTCTAGTCATCCGACCACTCAACACTCTTTTACACTATGCATCACATTCACCCATTCAAACACACATTCATACTGCAAGGCGGGGAATGGGAGAGAAACCTGACAGCAACCAGGACGCAAAGCTGATATTAATGTTTACAGATACAACATTCAGTTGTACCTTAATTTCCTGAAGTTATGAACATGTTTGAGTCATGTTTCACTGTTGCTTCACATCTGTTTGCAGTCAGTCACACACTGGGAAAGAGAACCATCAGCTCTACTGGCCTGTATGAGTTGAAAGGTCTGAAGCCCTTACCACACCCAGAGGTTCCCCTGAACATATGGCTCGGTGTAGATTAGATTTGCTTATATGGAGTTGTGTCAAATGTGCTGTAATTGGTTCCAGTTGTGTTTTGAGATAATATACCACAGACTAAAACATGGACATAGTCTCTGTGAGGTCCCCCACAGGTGTGGAGTCGTTCAGTACGTTCACATGCAACAAAAAATACAAATTTCTGATCGTATCAGACATTCGCCGTCTCGACGTAGTCTAGTCTAAGAGCAGCCTGACTCTCTGAACACTGCGGATGTCTTCTCCTAACTCCTCATGAATTCTCCTTCACATCTTTCCTTAAACTCGTGACAAGGTCATTTTCATGACTATTTGACTGTACCCACACACACAAACACACACATACACACACAGATAACCAAGAGAGGAAAACAACAGGAAGAACACTGAGGAGGGAGGACGTATACAGCCTTTGCAAGACAGTAAGATATGTAGCAACCAGCTGTGAGCTCCACAGGTCCATGAGCCCCCTGCCACATATGTTTAATAATTAATGTATATTTATTAATAATTAATTTGTTGCATGTCTATATGTAATATTACTTACCTTCCATAACTCTGTTGCTCTCTGTGCCCTTTGGTAATGTTTTTTATTTATTCAGTATGTGAACGTTAGTTTATGTTCATTTGGCATTATTGTATTGCACTCAGTCATGCCATAAAGCCAGTTGAATAATTTTTTTTTTTTTTTTTTTATTATTATTATTATTAAGCACGCAGTGTGGCACATGTTCCATTTAGCTAACTTTGGTGAGGTGGTTTGGAGTGATGGTGAGCCTGGCTGCTGTTCACCTTTGGTAGAATTATTTCCCTCAAATCAAAGACGAGACTGTATGAAGAGAATAATTGCAAATATTTGATAAAGCATAAAGCAGCAACACTGTGACAAGGACCAGTTCCTGACACAACCAGAGAACGGAAACATCCCGGATCATGTAACACCCATCAAAGTGTCATTTCCTGCTAACAGCAAAGCCATTGCTTTTGATTGTTGGACATTTTGTGGCAAACTGCAAAAATAAATTCATCCAAAGGTTTTGAGAGCGGTCTGCCTGCAGAGTTCCTCTGTAAAGTGGCTTCCAGTGCAGGTTCTGCTCTCAGGCTCCAGGACATCACCATCCCCAACGGAACAACACAACATGAACTTTGAGCACTCTCTGTTGTTTTTGTAACCCACTCCTGGTTAGTACACTGGTAATCTAGGTTCGTGAGGAGCTAAGGGAAAGGACTGTTAAAACCATACAGGAAAGTACACAAAACAAGGTAGGTTGCAAACTGTATGTTTTAGTAAAGTGAACATGTATGTAACATAACATATGAATGGCAATAAAATAATAAATCTGGTCAGTCAACAAGTCAATAAAGTCTGTACTGTGATCACTGTCACAATAAAGAGTCTTTCAAATCCAGTGTCTAGAGATTCCTTAGTATTCAAGTGTCCAGTGTTCTCATGAATGTTCCTGGGATGAGTGAATGTGCGTGAATATGCGTGACAGTCCTGGCGGCTGAAACCACCCCACCATCAGGTGGAGTATTCGATGAATCGGGTCTCAGTACCAAGCAGGATCACGCTGGGAGGCTTGCCATCCACTGGAATGGATCTCCTGAAGAAGTTCTCACTCTATCCATAAAATCTGACCTGTTTAGTTTTACAAACAGGAATTTAATATCTTATCTATTTGTTGTACAACTATCACTCTAACACTAAGCATAACATATATAATACTTAATGATTACATATTAAGGCCTCTCATTATACTTCAGTTCAATAACTTTAAATCTCAATCAATTTCTCAATCATTGCAGTAGTATCATACATTCAGCATACATTACTGTATTTTACTGTACAGATTATAAGATGTAAACCTGCTATGTATGGCTCTGCTGACATTTGTAATGCCCACTCTCAAGTGAAAATACAAATACATTTAAATAACTGCAAGGATCTGTACACAATTCCTGGAAGCTGGAAACACCCCAGCTGTGGCAGAACCTGCATATTCACCAGACATGTCAGCCAGTGAGCATGTTTGGGATGCTCTGGATCAGTTATGGCAGCCTGTTCCTGCTCCTACCAACATCTAGCAACTAGATTAAACACACATTAGTCTCTTCATCTGACCTGTTTTTCTATCAGAATTTGAATGTCAAACATTGTACAAAGTTTGGTTGTCAAAAATATGTTTGCACTGACTGACAGCATAACTAAAAGCTGTTTTCTACATACAACAACCCTGTGGTCAGAGGACAGAAACTTGTGTAGCTTTTCTACAGAAATCCTGTCAGTCTTCACAAAGTCACAGTTGCTCCTGCTGCCAGAGCACATGACAGAAAGCCTTCAAGTATCAGCCAGCCCAACACAGTGTACAGTGTTCTGTGAACGTGAGGCCAGTGAACAGTACAGTCATGTCCCAGTAGTGGAAGTTTCCTCCTCCTCTCCTGCCAGGAGGAGATGGAGGCAGATGGAAGAGCTGGGAGCATTCAAAGAAGCCTGGAAAGACGATAAACCACTCAGGAGAGGCAACGCCTGAGGGTCAGAATAGCAAAGCACACAGTGTGGATGGGCTATCAAATAAAGGACGAGGTGGAGAAACAAAAGGGAAAGTTAGCTAGAGGAGACGTAGAGAAAGAAAACAAGAAACAAGCTGATTACAGTAGAGGCAGGGAAGACAGTGTAGAGCACATAATGTAGGGAAGACACAACCTCTGCAGAATTTCTGTTCAGTCAAAAGTCCAGATATTTTTCCAGTAACTTACCAGGAATAAAAATCAGCCTCATGTTCAGTCTGAAGATTGTGTGAGATTTATCGTTCTGCTTTTTACAGATATTAATCAGTCTTTAGGTGTTTGCTTTCAGGTCTGAGAGCTGTTGCCCTTACAGGTTACAGTGTGTTGTAATGTTGCTGCTCCAAAATGACAGCTTTTTACTTTCAATCTGACATGCTCACTGCACATCTCTCTGCTTCAAGAGGCTGAAAAGAACAAAACAGAGACGTGTCCTGGCCTTCTTTAAAGATCCTCGCAGTGCGTCCATTTGCAGGATGAGACACTTTTTAGTTTTAGTTTTTCCATGCACTGGTCAATATTGAGATTTTGGAAAGAAAATCCACATTCATGTGACTTTACCTTGTCTGTTTGTATCTGTAGATTGCTCCAAAATTTAACATTAGATATTGCCTCATTTGCATATTTAAACATAGAACTGCAAACTTGGAATACAAAAAATAATTGTCTTGATGTGAGTAATCAAACGGGGAAGTGTCATGATGAGATCAATTAGTTCGGATTTTGACCCTATTCCCTATTCATTTTTAATGAGACAATACCTCATTTGTATTTTTAAAGAAACCATTTCATAAAACTTGTAAAGCAAAAAAATAATTAATTGCCTAATTGTGAATAATCAGCTAGGTTGATTTCATGGTGATTGGTGTGTGAGGCGAGGTGTCCTATTTGTTGCTTTGGCTCAGTTGAGCAGCCACAGTTCTTCCTGGGAGAGAAGCCAGAGATTTGACCAAAGAAAAAGATCCCACACAAGCTCTTTGGCTGCCACTGACAATATTGACCGGAGCTTTTGTTAAGCCACAAGTGATCAACCATTGTCTGCTCACTTCAAATGTGCTGAGCAACAAACTCAACTCTGTATTAAAATTTGCTAATCAGCACAGTGGCTTTACATGGACGTACTGGAACACTACCTGATAAACCATAAAAAGTTGTTGATGACTCATCCTGCACATGGGGGCATGTGCTAAGCCATACTTTATATGTATGTAATGTCAACAGAAGAAAGTTAGTGTAGTATTTGGAGTTCATATTTAGGTGTTTTTAGTCCTCCACTTGGCAACAATGATTCTGAGGGCTGCTATAGTTGTCTATGGCCAGGCCTCATTGATTACTGTACAGAAGCACAATTTTTGTCTCTGTGATTTACACAATTTATGATGGACAGTTTTAGCCTAACTACTTGCTATAGTATCTAACGGTGTATTAACTGCTGCTAACTGAATTAGCCATTAGCAGGCAACAGAACTGGGCTGAGAGAGCCCAGCCTCTGGGCTACCAGGATGATGTGTGGACTTCGGGGCTGTGGCTCAGGGTGTCGTCAACTAATCAGAAGATTGGAGGTACAAGCCAGTCTGAACATCAAAGTGTCCTTGGCCAAGATACTGAACCCCGAAAGGCTGTGCCAGCGCCTTGTGATTAGATTCCTTTCTGATGAGCGGTTGGCAGTGAATGTAATGTGCAGGAAAATCACCTCAATAGGCTATACAGTATACTGTATGCCAAGGTTATTGTGTTGACTCTACGGTCTGACTGTGTTCATTGGAAGGTAGACACTCATAACGAGACCTGCAATGCATAGCAGTGGGGGGTGGAATTAGTGTTTGCAGTAGCCAATAGCACTATCTGTCATTCTGCATTTTTAAAGGAAACATAAAAATGAGGGAGTAAACGTCACTCTGCTTCCTGTTTCATGGGAACTTTAATGTCACCAGGTCAAAATGACCAATACAAAAAGGATTTTTCTACCTTTCTAGATCACAGTGATTATTTTCATTATTGAAACACGTCCAATCATTTTTGATTTTTTGATTCTCTTTAGAGATTTATTTTATGTATATTTTTAGTTTCACCAGGTCACCAGCTGAGCTCATCACAGGTTTAAATCTCCTCTCTCATATGAGTCATACTGAGCTGAGCTAACTGCTCTCTTCTCCCGTCCTGTCTCATGCTCATATAGTCCTTCCCCTCTCCCTCCACAGCCTCGGACTGTTGGCCTGAGAGCAGCTGGAGCTTCGCTACCTTGTACAAGGGCACCTCTATTGTAGATGAGGGTGTGGAGAGGGTGATTCATCCACCTTCCCTTTCCCATATTTTCCCGACAGATGTTACATACTGCTGCAGTGTGTGGAAGGATTAGGATCTTATAGCTATTACATACTGTCATATAAATAAAGGTTTCCATATTGTGGTCATGGAGGTGATAAATGGGAAATATGATGTGAGAGACAGGCGGCCTCTGTGATTTTTTGAAAGGTTGTAAATATGTTTAATGGTGTGCATTATCATATTTCAGAGGTGTAGACAGTGTGAACACTGCTGGGAAATTGAGATAGAGTCAGGTCATGGTCTAATGCTCTGCTCCTCCATAAAGACAACACGTTACACTGTTACACATAGACACGGCATGTAGTATGATGTTTGTGTGCTTTGGCCTTATCTACTGAAAGCCTGACTTTTGGTGGTGTGTGTGTAGCGTGATCTCAGCACACTTACTGATGAACTTACGTAATAGTAATTTTGTTGTTGAAGTATTTAATACAGATGAATCTAGCCTGAAGTGAAATTGATTTCACAGGCTGAAGTTATCTGATTTATGTATTTATGTGAGCATATCTTTGTCTGTGCATTACAGTCACTGAAAGCTGTACTGCATTATTTATGTTTTATAGGTCTAGAACAGCATTTTCACAAAAGATTCATGAGGCCAATAAATGCAGACACTTACCTGATTTTGCTTGATCAAACCTTTATGCCTGTCAGTGGTCATCCATCCATCCATCCATCCATCCATCCATCCATCCATCCATCCATCTACCCATTGACATTGATATTTCCATTGATACAGTGGATCTGTAAGGCCAAGTGTTCTACAGCAATGTTCAATGGTCATACTACCAAAAGAACAGTAGTTCATCCATCCATTTTCCATAACCCCTTATCCTTATCAGGGTCATGGGGGGCTGGAGCCAATCCCAGACGACATTGAGCAAATGCCCAGAGAGAACCCGCACAGACACAGGGAGATGATGCAAACTCCACACCACCACCACCACCTCCACCAGCAGTTACCAGGAACCCTCTTGCTATGAGGCGTCGGTGCGAACCACTGCACCACTGGTGATTGGTGGTTTTTGGTAACCACCTGAACTCTTCCTGTAGTTCCACTGTCAGGCTAAATGTTCTACTATGAAATGAAAGTGAATCTATCTGGTAAACCATGAAATCTTTTGAGCATGTTCATTCTACCAAAAACAAAAGTAATGACACTTGTGGTCTTTTCTCTTGCACCACTGTCAGGACTTCCATTTACTGAATGCGGCTGGCTCTGCTGTAGTCACATGACCACAGACATGATAACAGGTAGTTGTGTATGGGAACATGTTCTCTGTTCTAAGATTATCTGAAGCAATGTGTTATTGTTCCTCTACAAGACAGGGACATGACACTTCACTGATATTATGCCTTAGTGTTGCACATTTCTTTACAAATTTGTGATGAATCAAATTGTGCACAACCAGTTGACACAAACTGCAAGTGTCTGCAAACATTTTCTGGCTGCAGGACAGTTGCCTGCTTGGTAATAGTCTTGGGCCTGGCTTGTTCTGAGAGTAGAGCTGTTTGGTTATCCATCCATGGTAAAAAAAAAAAAAAAGAGCTGGACCTCTACACCCAGCAGCACAGTAAGGACACCTCAATCACCCCAGCCCAGACTGTTTACCTGCTACCAATGGTAACACAGCTTCCAATACCTTACCACCAGTGACAGCTTCATCCTGCAGTCCATTAGACTGTTGAATTCTTTAGCTCTCGAGCCCATCCATGACACTTTACTTGGATATCACTACCAGAAGAAGCCTCTAGTGGTGTTTCTGTGGATATGGCAGTATGCAGCTGACCTACCAACCACAGACCATGTGACAACTGGACAACTAATGTACAAACCAAAGAATTTCTACACAAATGATTAGAACCCATCACAGGACAGCTCAGTGCGCGTTGTCACCCCCACGCATATCTGTAAGTCCTACAGATGTAGCAACTCAAAAGTTCCTGTGTTTCCGTGACGGGTCCCTGGCTGGTCCTTGACCGGTACTTCACAGGTCCTTCGCAGGTACGTGACGGGAATGTGAACCCCGCGATGACGTTGTCAGTGAGGCCCGGACTGGAAACGCCCTTAAGCAGCCTGGGTGAAAACCAGCTGCAATGCCTCATTTGTCCACGGGGAGGACCAGTGATTTTAATGTTCTGCTCTCACCGTAGACTGTATAGAGTCACATCCGAGCAGATACGCCAAAAGCGCATGGGGTGAACGCGTGAGCTGATCAGCTGAGACAGAGCACAGTCATGGATGTGGCTAGTGGTGCAACGGATCATCATGATCCGTTCATATCGCTCCCCACAGACTGGCACCAAGTGATCCGCGGATCGTTTGATGGAAAAAATAAGTTGTGATAAGATAATACTGAGGCACCGCTGCAGCCTCGTATCTGCAACTCTATGTCGCGAACAACATCATCAACAAGCCCTCTGACGCAGCAGCCCTGTAACGTCTGATGGACCATGTTTTTTTTTTTTTGTTTTTGATTCTCATTTTTTGTAACTTTTTTAAGAGCCATCTGTTTGATGCTTTCTGAAGCCTATGCAACACACTCGATTTCTGAGTATTTATTCCTCGGACCGTCATAGCAGTTATATTGATGGCTATATGAACAGCTGTTATAGATCAGTGTGTCCAGCTGTGCGCTACATGCAGATCAGGAGCAAGCGAGAAGAGAGAGAGTGCGAGCGAAGAGACGCATCATTATGTAAAGACAGAATGAAATGTTGTTGATTTAGTAAACAGTGACATGTTAGATATAAACACCACAAATACTCACCCTCCTTTATAATGACTATTGAATAATATCACAACTAGGCTACATTATGTGTTGTCAGTTTTGGACAAGAAGGGCCATTTGCTTTTTTTTTTTTTTTGTAATTTTTTTCATTTAGGCCTACTGTATTTTCATTTTTGTCCATCCCATAGGTTAAATCCTGCATAAATAAATTGAACCATAAATGAAACTCCATGCAGCAAGAAAGTATGAATTTCCATTTAAAGAAGAGGAATTACAGGTGATTAACAGCCTTTTGGAAGGCCAGGTGAGCCCATACAAACACCTCATTATCACGACCTGAGGCAGTTCTGTGGGACTCAAAAACACGACTCCAATGCTAGTAATCCAAAAAGAAGGTATTTATTGTCCACAACAAACAAAAGACGCTCTCAAGGAGGATGCAACAAAAAGAAACAAAAGACACTCTCGAAGAGGATGCAAAAAGGCAACAAAAGGCGCTCTCAAAAGAGGATCAGAAGGACAGATGGTCTCCAGACTCTGAACACAAGGTTTTCTGAAAGGTTACACTTGACAAACTCTTCCAAGAACATGAACGAGACGAACTGACAAAGACAAGGGGATGTGAGGACTATTTATACATGAGGGGAGTGCAAACAGGTGAAACCAATCAGGGGCGGGGCAGACAATTCCAAAGGCGGGAAAACACACAAAGGGAGGAAGTCAGGGTCTGAAACGAGAGGGAAGGTGAGTACAAAAAATAAAACAGGAAGTGCTGAACACAAAACACTGAACATGAACATTTCAGCATACTTGACGAGACATAACACTCATTAGCATTCTCATTGCTCAACCTTTTGTTTGCACTTAGTGGGCTTCAGATCACAGAGCTGAACATGAAGCACATGGTTTGACTACTGTATACTATACTGTAGCCTTGTGATTTGAGTGTGTTCATGAACAGGAGGATGACTCATTTACTGTATATTCATTTTTGTTCATCCCATAGGCGTAATTGTAACTCCATGAAGCAAGAACCTTTTTTTTCAATATTTATGTATACCGATACATACTCAGCAAAGGCACGCAAATGCCGAAAAACCGAAAAAACAACAAAATTGTCCTAGAGCGACAGAAGCCAGTGCCCTGTCTCTCGGGGTCAGCCCGTCGGGGACTCCTTAGTGTTTCGTTTATTTGGTTTCGGACCTTTTTGGGATGTGGGGGTGCTGAGTGGTGAGAGTCTCAGTGGGGGTTGAGAGGGGAGTGGTGAACTGGTGATGGGGGGAGGAGTGGGCTGATGGGGGTCAGGTATTGAAGGTGGCAGGCTGAGGTGTGGAGGGGGAGGGGAGAATGAAACTCCATGCAGCAAAAACATTTTTTTTGCAAAGGCAAGCAAATCAAACAAAAAATAGTATAAAAAATAAATAAATACGTTGTCGTTTAGCAACAGTAGCAATGAGCTGTGAGCTGCAATCTGTGATCTGTGTGACACTGGGAGACCAAAAAGCCCATTAAGTGCAAACAAAAGGTTGAGCAATGAGAATGTTAATGAGGTGTTTGTACGGGCTCACCTGGCCTAAAACTGAATACCTGCACAACTACAAAAGTCTTCCAAAAGGCTGTTAATCACCCGTAATTCTTCCTCTTTAAATGGAAATTCACAAAAAAAGTTCTTGCTGCATGGAGTTTCATTTATGGTTCAATTTATTTATGCAGGATTAGGCCTATGGGATGAACAAAAATGAAAATACAGTAAATGAAAAAAAAAAAAAAAAACGCCTGCATAGACCGATGATTATACTGGACTGGAAAGCAGCCGACAGAGTCATAAAGGAGGGAGAGCATTTGTGGTGTCTATATCTAACATGTCACTGTTTACTAAATCATCAACATCTAGGCTATTCTAGGCTATCCTTACATAATTACTAATGCTTCCCTTCTCTCGCGCTCGCGCACTCTATACTGTATAGTATACGGTAGTCAAACCAGCTGCATTTTCCGCTCTGTGATCTGTGTGACACTGGGAGACCAAAAAGCCCAGTAAGTGCAAGCAAAAGGTTGAGCAATGAGAATGCTAATGAGGTGTGTAAGCTACGTCATCTCCAGGTAGAACAACTGTAAAAAGATTCTGTGAGAGAAGCGCCATCTTCTGGTCATACCCTGTAATTAAACAAATAGGTGGAGTTACAGTAAAAAATAGACACGCCCAGGAGAAGGAAGGGGGTCATTCCAGCCGCTGGAACTTGGCAGGCAGTTGGCTGGAAGTCGGCTGGAAGTTGGCTGGAAGTCGGCTGGAAGTTGGCTGCCATTCGGCTTGGAGGGGAACTTTTGAGTTGCTACTACTGTATATGAAACAGCCATAGTTCAGTGTCTAATAAATGTCTTCAAGACAGCACTGCGTATTTTAGAGTGTCCCTTTATTGTGACCAGTCCAAGACACACCTGTGTCATAATCATGCTGCTTAATCAGCATCTTGGTATGCAACACCAGACAGGTGGATGGATTATCTTGGTAAAGGAGAAGTGCTCACGAACACAGATTTGATCAAATCTGTAAACAAAATCTGTGAGAAATATACTTTGTGTGCAGAGAAGTCTTCAGTGTGTTGTAGTTTAAAACAAAAATGATGCAGTTGTTTTTCTCATAAATCCTCTGAAAATAAGCAATTTGTTACAGATTAAAGGGAAAAGTTGTGAGACTCTTATTAGACTGCAGTTAGTTGTCAGAACTGCTGATTTAAACAGGACAGATGTTCAGCTGACCGCCTGAGAACACTCTCGTTGGTACACACACTCAATGAAGGTGGTATGGTTGGCACTGTTGCCTCACAACAAGAAGGGTTCTGGTTTGAACCTCAGCTGGGGTTTGCATGTTCTCACTGGGTACTCTGACTTTTTCCCACAGTCCAAAGACAAGACATGCACTTAACAAGTTAGTTGGTGACTATAAATTATCAATAGATGTGTGTGTGTGAATGTTTGTTTGTCTCTGTGTGCCCCGTGTGTCCATCTTGTGACTTGTCCAGGGTGTACCCTGCCTCTTGCCCAAAGTCAGCTGGGATAGGCTCCAGCCCCACCATGACCCTTCATGAAGATAAGTGGTTACACGTAATGGATGGACGGACGTTCAGTGAATTAGTTCACATGAACTGTTCATGCAATCCAACCTATTTCATTACTCAACTGTATTTGATTTGATCATGATGTATTTATAGACTGGATTATTTGGTTTCAGTGTGTATCAATGGTCTCAGAGGGGTACGGCTCCACTTTGACTCAGATTTGTTTTTTGTTACTTCAGTATTTTTTCTTCTTCACAAAAATACTGGCTGACAAAGTCATATTCATTTCTATAAACAGATATGAGTGTTGATGCTAAACTGTCATCAGATGGGTTCAGACATTATGCCTGAATGAACCAAATTAAAATGACTGTGATTAAAATGCATGATGTGGGAAGACCCTCCACAGTTATGTATGGTTATGATATATGAGCCTCTTTTTTGAACAGAAGAATGAAAGTGACTTGTCATGCTGATGGTTGGTTGGTGAGTCTCCTTCCAGCAGCACATTACAGTGTTGATGCTGCCACCATGTGGCCTTCAGACACTTCACCACAACATGATTCCAACACAAACAAGCCAAACTACAGTTTTCATGCACTTCTTTAATATATCAGTTTTTCATATTCACAACAAATACATTAAGCTCTTTCTCCTTATGATACAGCCTTAAATATTTTTACACTCAACCGTTTTTCTCAGAAGTCTGCCTATCAAAATGTCTTTTAATCTTTGTCTCTTTATTTTGAACATTTTATAATTTGTTACATTTGTAGTCTCCATGCCTCCTAGCAAACTGACAGTATTTCCTTTGTACAACTATTTACAGGTGAAAAAAAACAACAAAACAAATCTCCATAAAGTTTTCATGATAGTTCTCAGTTAAAAGGAATTGTTTGGGTTTAAGGTGCAGGCAAGGAGAGGGAGGGAATGTTTAAGAAGAAAGAGGAAAATGAAAGTAGAGAAAGGCTGAACACAAAGTTCTGGATGAAGAGGAGGGACGGGTGGAGGATGTGTGGAGGAGAGCCTCAGTGATGGAGCTCACCGTTTCCTCCTCGGTAGGTCTGGCACGTTCTCATAGAAAATAAAGATCTCTAAAGAAACCAAATACAGCACTATGAAAGACGTTACCGTTTCCTCCCTCAGGTCCCATCATGTCAACAAGGAGCAATCCCAAAGTGTGCAACAGTCCAGCAGACAACCACCACTGCTGTCTGAAGGATACTGATGCCTCTGGAAGAGGACTAGAGACGTGAGGTACTTCTACCGAGGCTGACAGTTCATTCTTCACCTGGGAAAACTAAAACTATTGTTTGAACCCAGCCATGACCTGAGCACTGCTCAACTTGGAAACAGCAATTGCCAAAATCAATAGCTCCAGAACAAACAGGTAAGTAAACCTTGAGTTAAGATCATTCTGTCGACTGCTCTTTGTGAAGGTCAAGCATGAACATGCTCATCATCTGAGCCAATATCGAGCTGAATCCTCAGAATGATCAAACTTTGGACATCTTCGCCTCCAAACACAGAGTGAGCATGCAAGCTACAGCCCCTGGTGGTCCAGTGTTCAGCTTAAGATGCATTATTAACATTCATGGCTTGTTTCTTTTGAGGCAAAGTTTGTTGCATTTCACTTCCTGTTTACTCTTTCCATGTTTCTTCTCCTGTCTATTCTACTGTCGTAAAGCCAGGACTCTTAATTATCAGAAGAAATCTGCTAATGTCTAGTTGGATTCTAGCCTCAAAAAGAGTCAAAGAAAAACAACCTCAAACTTTAACCAGAATTCTTAAAACTAGTTTGTAGAATTCTCTGAACAGTTTTCAGCCTCTTCTGTAGGTACCAATATTTTTGGGTTATTCTGCACTGATGACAGCATCTTCATTATCTTCCAAAGCTCAAAGTTTCTTGATGTCAAGAAGTTCACAGCAGTTATATCTCGAGTGACTAATCGAGTCTCCTTCACAACCCGAACAAGTTCAAATCTCTTGTGACAAAGTCAGAAACATCTGCTAAGTTTCTTCAGGTGTTTTGTGAAGCTGTGGACAGAGCGAAGCCTTTGTTACATCAGAGGAGTCACATGACTGGGTGATATGTAATATTTCATTTCTATAGACAGTCAAACCCTAACATGAACCATGATGGTGGAGCAGTACAGACCAAACTTGTTGGAGCCATGTTAAAATCTACAAGTGAAACCGTGGACTGAGGTGGACGTCTGCTATTGGCTGCTCTTCAGTTCCAAATGTTACCAGCTGTTTCTGTGAGTACACTCCACAGCACGACACACAAGAGGGCATATGACCTACCAACATGGCCGACATTGGCAAACATAAGTGCTGAAACAATAACACTTCTATAATGTGGTTAGAATCAATTGTCTGTTCACTAACTTCTGAAACAAAACATTTTACTCCACTTTTATCACAAGCTAGTAGCTAACTTTGCCTGGTGTTGGGGCGGGTAGCACAGTGCAGTCTAGGAAATGAAATCACTGTTCAGCTTCCAGATAAGTTTGAGTAACGCATCTCTTGACCAAACTGTTCACTGGATTCTCATCTATGAGAGACGTGACAGTTCATCTGTGGTGTTTCTCCACAGCACAGGTTAGCAAAGAGAGCAATATGAAAGGCCAGACTGACTATTAAATAAAAGCTGCACCGTGGTCCTCTCTCTGGAATCAACTACAGTGACAGAACATTGACCAAAACTACTTTTTCTCCACCCTTGCTGCTATGCAACATGTGACATGCTGCAAGAAACAAATCAAGTGCACCTGTATCTAGCATATACATATACATGAACCTCGATGAATGTGAAGAACCAGCCTGTCTGTGTCTGGATGGACGCTTCAAATGTGTGCTCGACCTCCACGACATCCATTTAACAGGCCAGCAGTCTCATCACTTGAGGTGTGGTGACACGCTGGGGGCTTCATCAAAGACAGTCCTCAGATGACCTGATGATGAGCCTTCCCAGCTCAATCTTCACAGTTCAGCCTCTGTAGATGACTCATGCATTGGAAACCGAATTTTGGGCCATCAGCTCTGTGTCACAATTTATTCTTCAATAGAAAAAAAAAGAAAAGGCAAGTCGTTCATTTGCTTCGATCCATCTCTACAAAGTGCAAGTACACGAGTCACAAAGACTATAATGACTAAGCGTCAAAAGAAAGACTGATAGCTTCAAATAAAGCGGTTCTGAAATAAATCAAAAAAAAAAAAAAAAGTCACATAAATAAGTAAATATCTGCAGGCCTGCCTGTACAGAAAAAGGCAAACATTGACGAAATCAAAATAACATGTAATAACACCTACAACCTTTAACACATGCTGGAATGAACAGAAGTACAGGTGCATGTGTAGAGAAAGCAAAAAGGTGTGACTGAAACAGAACAGAACTCAGAACCAGAGGATCAGTGGTCCTTTCAGCAGGTAACGCTGCAGCTCATTAGTCAGCAGCTGCAACAGGTAAGGTCCTATTTGAAGCCAAGTGCAATATGAAGCCACGTGATCGGTAAGAAAGGAAACAATGACATGACGTGCACTGGGAAAAAAAGCTTTGCTGCAAAGATGCTGTGTAACAGCTTTGAAGCTCAGAGCCACAAGTACTGTACACACTCCTCAGCTCAGTGTAAATTGCCAGGCAGCAGCTTGGCTTAGAAAAGGAAGGCTCTTTAAACAGAACAAGAAGCCTCTCGCGTAGCTTCAAAACTCCAAACTAAACTGTGAACAGCAGTCTTGCAGTCAGCAGAACGTGTCAGACTTTTCTACCACAGATCTACAGTTAGAAGCATTTCTGCTGCTTTCACATAAACAAGACATCCTTTGCAAAAATCTGTCTGACCTCACTCAAGCTCATCTGTTGGCTTGACCAGCCCTTTTAACAGAAACTCATCTCATGTACCTTCCATCACCAAACAAATGAGCCTTTCTCCTCCCAAAGAACAGCTACTGTTGTTGGTGGAGCGGTGCAGACTCCGGAATGTTCTGCAGGAAATCTACAGAACAAACCTGTTCTCCTGCTTTCATGTGACGGTTTTCAAACGGCAAATTCTTTAGTAGATTAATGGCTGTTGCCGTTTCATCGCGGGTGTTATATTTGTTGGGGGCAGATGAGAAAGCAAAATAGAGTATTCAGCAGAATTTGGTTAGCATTAAGCCCAAGAAGACGAAAAAAAAGGGAAAGGCCTGTGCTGCAAAAGAAACAAATGACAAAAAAAGCTCAGCATTCCTAACAAGTGCTAGCTAAAATCTAAAACATGAGGAACAAGCGAAAAAAAGAATAAGTCTGTCTTTCAAGTCATCTTCTTTTGGGAGTTAAACCCTGCTGAGTGACCTCCAGCTCATCTCGGGAACAGGCTAACGCCTGACCTCCACATCTCAACCGAAGGACGGACGGACGGACGGACGGGCAGATGGGAGGCCTCTCCTCCTTCCACAGGCTCCGTTCTGCCATCGCTCAAAGTGCAGTTCAGCGGCCCGGCTGATAAACCAGCCTCCCTCTCCACCCGCACAGGTAATGAAGGGACGAGGGCGCCCAAAGCCTCGACTTCTCTTGACCTTCCACCTCTGTCTCTCCTTCCTGTTGCCTTCATCTTTTCCCTCCAGCAGGCAAGTCGATCTGTGGAGTCTGCCATCTCCTCCTCAAACTCTTTTGGTATGGATATCTTTACGTCTTGGTAGTTGTTTTTTTTTCCTTTTGTGTCATTCAAGTTTCTTTTTTTTGTTTTTCATTTTTTCCTAATTCAGTTTTGTCTGTCAAGGTGGCCATTTGCCTGCTGGACAGCTGTTTGTTGGAAGAACTCCATGAGGCTGCCTTCTTCAGGTGGACAGACGAAGAAAAAAGCACATTCTTTGAGACTATTTGTTTTTTCAGAAATGAATGAATCCACCGCATGGACACGAGACTTTTGAGAAGTGACGAGGGATGGACTGATGGGATCTGCAGCACTTACTTAAATGCTGAAAACTCCCCTGAAAAGTGGAAAAGATGAGAGAGAATTACAATCAGCTGTGAGAAGCAGCCATAACATCAATGATCAGGTTAGCTGTTTGTGTCTTTTTATTCTGGTTAAACTGGAGATTCAAAGAGTACTCAGCTGGAATGAGTATCTGCCACAGATAATGTACTAAGTTCTCTTATGACTGTGATCAACAGCAACTTCTGATCAACTCATATCAACTTCAGCATCTTCAGTCCAAACTGCGAGTATGGATACAGATGTGGATAGTGTTTTGTTTTTTTAGCTGATTGTCTCTGCTGTGTGTCTTTATGTTAAATGTTGTAATGTAAAAACATTAGAGCTGGTTTGGAGTCTGTGCATCAAATTTTGGTAAATCATCTGTACACTAATGTTGATTACATTCTAACCATCATTATTTTACAACATGTATTAGTCAGTAGAACATAAGCCTACTCTGTCTGTGCTGTGAGCTTCCTGTTAGGGTTGCTCTGTTTTTTGAACTGAATCTTCAGCCTCTTCAGTGGGGTTATGCAAGAAAATAATCATCATTTCTATCACAGAAACTTCATGACAGACGTTTTGTCCTCGTGTCATGAAAAAAAGCCTTCCAGCAGCTTAAAGGGCCTGATCTTTTTCTGGTGGACTTTGAACATGAAACACCTGCAGGGAGTTTCTCTGACATCAGCTTCAAAGAGGTAAAGAAGATGTAAAGAAAACTTATTAACAAGAGAAAATAACAATTACATATGTGGGGCAGCAAAATATATTATATAAATAATAATGCATGCATGAGTGTGAAGGCTTTCTGTACGTGTGTGTGTGTGTGTGTGTGTGTGTGTAATCTGCTGACATATTACAGTCAGTTCAGGTCACGTCTTCCCACATTCAATCAAGTGCTCAAATATTCTGACCTTGTGTCTTTGAGGTTTGTATTTTTTATACGTTTGGTGTGGAGACTCGTCTGTAGTGAGTCAGCTGCAGTTCACACTGATCTCTGTGTATGAGCTCACCATAGCCGCCGGCCTGGATGGGGGTTTTGGGTGAGGCGCAGGCATACAGGCTGAAGTCCTCCGTCTGAAAGCCGGCTCGGTTTAACGAAGGCTCTGAGGCGCTGCGGTGGATTTTGGGTAACGAGCGAGCTAGTAGCTCGATGGAGGCCAAGATCTGACAGAATACACACAGGAAGTCAGAAACCAGTAGATTGTCGTTCACAACCAAACAAAACCATTGAAAGTGTTGTCAGTCGTTGCAATCTGCTTTTTTTTCCAATGTGGAAACCTCTGAGGCCATCTGGTGGCAAAGCTGAAAATAAGCATCGAGTTCTCTTTCAGTTCAGGTTTGAACATTTCCAACGTTCACTCAGGTGCTGCTTTTCTGTCTTTAATGTAGGACTCAGCTGCATTTGTCACCTCACAGTCAAATCTAAAAGCATTCCATTGGTCTCACCTGAGGGAAGAGGGGTCGCTCCTCTCTCTTCTTCTTCAGGCAGTCGGCCATCAGTCTCTTCATGGCCTTCGGACAGTTGCTGCGCACCTTACTGAGGTCAGGAGACAGGTAACCTCGACCCACCATGAAGATGATCTATATGAAGGGGTGTGTCAGCAGAAGAAACAGACTGTTGACACCCTGTGAAGCTGAAGCCTCCAACAACACTCAAATGTTAATATAAGGAAAGGTGGAACATGTTTGGAACAAAGAGATGTGGAAACACTAGAACAAAAGAAGAAGAGCTGTTTTAGCTAAATGAAATTACATTCACTGTGGAGGAAGTGGAGGCAGAGGAGCTTGTGCTGTTCACTTGATTTAAAGCATGCTGATAGTCCAGCAGCAGCCTGCAGCTCTGCAGCTCCCCTGTGGTTTATGTATTCAGCCCATGGAGGGAGATTTACTGTTTGCTCTTCTTTAGCTTATGTAGCCTTTTGTTTAATAATGTAAAGAGCACCAACCACACTGCATCAAACACACAATGTATTCAGGAGGGTTTAACCTGTGTTAGGGCTGGGTGATATGGACCAAAAGTCATATCTTGATATTTTTTAGCTGAATATATATATATATATATATATATATATATATATATATATATATATATATATATATATATATATTTTTTTTTTTTTTCTGTGGCCGGATAATTTCATACCTCTAATATTAATGGCCCACCGGTAAATCGCACTCCCACCACTCATACTACAAATCCCACAATGCACTGCAACGCCCAGCCCTAACCTGTATTCAAACCGTCAGAAATCTCACTGGTGGGGTGGTGGAGTGTATTTCTTAGTTAGGGAAGTAGCTGGTGCAAGCAGCAACACGTATGCAAATAGGATGGTATGACCCACAGGGGCCGGGTTCCTATTTTTCTGCTCACTGCAGTTATTTTGGTTTCGACATCACACTGCACAGTTAGCCATGTGTGAAGGACCCACTGAGTGTGAACACTGTGACAGAATGTGAGTGAGGCGTCCTCTGACCTGGTCTCTGTTGTTGATGTTGGAGTAGGGCAGCGCTCCCGACATCAGCTCGTACAGCACGATGCCGAAGGCATACACGTCTGACTGGAAGCTGTAGGGATTCTTGTCCTGCAGCCTGATCACCTCTGGTGCCTGAGAGAGAGAACAGGTTATTCTGACTGAGGTTTTAGTTTGGTTTTGTAAATGTTAAATATATGTTTGTTTGATTGAAGTCCTGCTTCAAATGTAAACTTGAAGCCTGAACACTGACCATCCACAGTATGGAGCCAGACAGCTGTTCAAACTGGTGCGAGCCACTCCAACGGGACTTGACTGTAGCCAGACCAAAGTCACCGATCTTCACCGTCAGATCCTCGTGGAGGAAAATATCTGGGAGGAGGTGAAGTTAAGGAAACACTTTTCTACTTCTTGTGCAGGTATATCCCAACATCAACAGACCAAAGTAAAGTGAAATGTTTCTAAAGGATACTGTTGCTCTTCAGGTCTCTGTGGATGATTGATTTGGCGTGCAGGTAACTGAGGAGGAAAAGACAAAAGTTATTAACCAGAAGGTGAAATCTCATCTAACTGCTTGTGTGTTTTTGTGGCAGGAAACTCACTCCATGCCCTGAGCGGTCTGCCGGGCGATGTCGATCAGCTTGATCATCTCGAACTTGGTCTCAATGATGTGCAGATGGTGGTACAGACTGGAGCCTTCACACCATTGGGTCACGATGGCCAGCTGAGGCTTGGTGGTGTAGCCCATGAACAGCAGGATGTTCACATGACGTGTTTTCCTGTTGGTACGCGCACACACACACACACACACACACACACACAGAATATGATGTTAAACTGTAGTGCATTATAAAAAGTAGCATCCATACACTTGTATTAATTAAAGAGATGGTACCTGAGGACTCCCACTTCATTCTTGAAGGCCTGAAGCTGTTGTGGTGTGGGAGCAGTGACGTTCAACATCTTCACTGCCACATCACCTGGGAGGAGGACAAATCCATCAAAGAACAGATCATGAAGTTGTTTTAACAAAGTGAGATCAGCTTCAATGTGGTGAGCGTTCAAATCTAACAACACCTCTCAGGTTCTACAAAACCTTTGATCTTCTATTCAGGCCAAGATGATGAGGAGTGACAAAACATCCCTTTACCAGTTAGATCTTAGATTCCATGACATCTCACACGCGTGCAGACACACACACACGCAATCCACTGGGCTCAGCTCTGTGACAACGTCATGACACTATTTTGGTCCGTTCTCCATGCCAGTCTTTGTTAACTGGCTCAGATTTGGTAATTTTTCCTGGTTTATGTCCTTCTAGCAGGAGTATGACTATGATACTACACAGTTAAATGGTCCTTTTATCGGGTTTTTTGATTCAGAGTCTGCGCATGGGCGTTTTATTTTGAAAATTAACCGGGTTATATGTGTTGTTTCTCTGTTTGAATTCCAGCCAACTTGATCTGCTCTGTGCTGCTTGACGTGGCAACCAGCAATTCTGGTGGAATAACAAGCATTGCTAGAATGGGCTCCACTGGCCACGGCACAGCTGGAACATGTTGTAGCTGTCCATTGGTTCTGACTGAACATAAATCTAAAACCAGCTCACAAATACATAGTTTCATTCTCTTTCCTAAAACAGCTGTTCACTGTTGCAAATGCTGCAAAGATAAAAGGAATAGGTGTATTTGTTGGGGACTATTTTCAGTGGTGGATTAATCCACATAGTGAGCAGCAGATCGGTGTGTGTGGGATTGAGTCTAAATATAAACTAGAGTGTGTGTGTGTGTGTGTGCTCTCATGGTAATGGAGGAACACGTCACACAATGTAAAATTACATGATCTCCCCTGGCTCATTCATATGATTGGTGAGTTGATGCAGACAGTTTCCTCACATGCTGCTGCTGGTCTGAAGTCAGTGCAGTGTTGGTCTTACCATGCCACTTTCCCTTGAAGACAGTTCCAAAGGATCCAGAACCTATTCTCTGACCCAGAGTGATCTGCCCCTCGGGGATCTCCCAGTCGTCACTGGAGTCTCTTCTGCCCAGTGTTTTCTGTTCCACAGGACACTCAGTCAGCACGAGCGCAAAGACTACAAACCTCAGCACAACACTGACATCAGACATGACCACCTCTCACCATCTTATTGCGGTCCTCAGATGAAGACGACGATTTGCGCTCCCTCTGTTGGCATGGTGACTTCTGTGGAACCTTGACATTGGTCAGAGAGCCGGGTAAAGAGGCGGGAGGCGTCGCTGACAGCCCTGTGGTGGAGCCTGGCGGGGGAGGAGGGGGGGTCGGGGATGAAGAGAAGAGAAAGAATAAAAGAAGAGAGGTGAGGAAACACTTGAAGGAAAGAAGGTGAGAGAAAGCAGAGGAGTAAAGAGAGAGGAGGGGGTGCCAGAGGGGTGTGTGTGTGTGTGTGTGTGTGTGTGTGTGTGTGTGTGTGTGTGTGTGTGTTGGGTCACATGCAGAGAAGTGAGGGGGGCTTGGTTGGATGGCAGATAATGGTTTAACAATGTATCTATCTCATAAAGTGTCACTTCTTGTGTCAGGAGTTTATATTGCTATGATAGATCATCACTGGTCACTGATGGGAGGTTGATGGTTTGTTCACATCATTAAACTACAGCTGATGAATAAAGCCAATAATGCTAACTTTGCATTTAACTTAACACATGCAGCAGCTGTTCTTCAGAGGAAGACGACACAACAACTGAAATTTGCAACATATATGTTCTGATTCACTTCAGCTATCACGCTCCTCTCCTGTGGAAGCAGCTCAGGTCTGGCTCTGGAGGCAGACACCGTCAACAGTTTTAAGAGAAGGCTGAGGATGTTCCTTCTTGATAGTTAGTTCTCACAGTTAGTGCTGACTCAGGTGAGTCCTGAACCATTCTTTAGTCATGCTGCTATAGGACTGACTGCTGGGGGACTTCCCATGATGCACTGGGCTCTTCTCTTCTCCTCTCTCTGTAAACACACCTGTCTCATTAATGCATGTTACTAACTAAACTTCTTCCCTGGAGTTTCTGTGCTCTCTCGTCCAGCAGGTTCTCATGGATCGTGGCTGCTGCTGTGGTCCTGCACGACGTCTACTACATATACTGTTTTTATCATTAGTCATAGTTCTATCATAATTAGAATAGTATTAATCATTATTATCAGTCTTGTGCATCTTTGTCTTTCCCTCTAAACTGCTGCCCACCATGATGCACGTTCTGCTCGAGGTTTTTCCTCTTTTCAAATGTTGCCAAGTGCTTGCTGATGGTGGAACTGTTGGTCTCTGTAGCTAATATTATAAAGAGTACAGTCTAGACCTGCTGAATTTTCAGTTATATAAAAAAACCATAAAAATGTCCATACTGAATCTATAATCTCTTAAATTAGTCAGATTTCATGCATGTACGTATGTGTATATAGTTTCTTAGTGATATGCAAGTTAGTACATGACATCATTTACAGCTCCTCTACTGAACACAGCTGCTCATCTCAAAGTGTTGAGCTTATCACCTTCAGAGCTCTGAATCTGGACTTTCTTCAGTAGAGCCACCTGAGCTAAGCCAGTTGAACTTACCCTTTAACTGACGTCATAGTGATTATAGTCTCTTTTAAATCAATGTACGTGTTTTTACACTGCTGCAGAGATTTCATTTGAATGGAGCTGCCTGGAGTCCGGTCACATTAATGATGACTTATAATCAACTGTACTCCATCAAAGAAGAATTCAGTCAACCAAAGCACCATCCAAAGAGAAGAAGAGCAGCATGACATCTCTGTGGAACCCGTGAGCGGTCAGGTGTGTGGGCGAGCAAGCATGTGAGGACATAGAGGGGGAAGAGAGTGAGAGAGAGAGAGTGAGAGAAAAAGGGGGAACACACAGTGGATGTGACACAGGGCTGGGGTTGGTGTGTGGGGAGTGGGGGAAGGTGGTGGAAGGGTGGGGGGAGGTGAAGGACACAGGAACACACAGAGGCCTAACTACCTCGGAAAACGGGCTCGGGCTCAAAATCAAACACTATGTCATTGGGGTAGGAGTATAGGAGGGGGCTTGAGGTCCGTGTTCGGTGCTTCCTCAAGCAGCGGGCGGGGTGGGTCGGGGGGGCTGCAGGGCAAAGAGAAACAGACAGACCATCACTGCTACTCACCCTGCCCCTCTCACCTCCAACTAACTTCTGGTTGGAGACTCCTCCTTCCACACTTAACTGTTAGCACGTTAACTTAGCTCTGTTTGTCAGGGTGTCTGCAGGTTTCACACTGCCAAATTTTACTTCAGGATGTCCGGAATCATTTTTGGGGGGGAAATACTCTCATTGCTTTCTTTCCGAAGTGAGAAGAGAAGATCGAATTTCATGTCTAACCTGGCTCAGTCAGAAGTTTTAAAATACACACACTAATGTTGCTTAAGTTCACTAATTAAGTTATTAATGAAGTTAGAAATTGTTTCTCAGCAGTGAAACCTGCTAAAATCTCTGAGATGCTGACGATTCTGAGATCAGATAATGTTTTTTAACGTTAATTTAACCAATTTATTAATTTAATTTGGTCTTTTAAGAACCAGCTGATATCTGAAGTTCCTGAAGCAGAATTACTTCAAAGATTATAACAGGCCTCTGATTTACTGACAAATCTCTTATTATTCTCACTAAACTTCAAGCAGTTCATGAGCTACATGTGTTGTTCCCGACAGGAGGTGCTCGGCTGGCAGAGCCACTCAAAGTAAGCCTGAGGTCTGCTGAGATGGAAGAAACCCTGACCCACAGATCTGAATACATATGCGTGTCCTAAGCTTCTGCTACAGTGCAGGACTAAACAGAACTGATTCGACTTGTTGGGTCTGAACTACACACACACACACAAACACACACGCACACACACACGCGCGCGCACACAAAAGACCAAGAGCACGCAGACGCGGGATGGTGGAAAAAAACAGAATGAGCCACACGTCTCCTTTGATCCTTACCTCCATCTGACCTCGGTAAGCCCTGATCTCGAATCAGGTCCTGAAAGGAAGGCAGAGAGGAAATGAATGACACTTTGTACAAAGACTTTTTACTATACTGCACTGATTACCGTACTGTTTGCTGGAGCAGCCCTCTCTGGAACTACTGTCACATGAAGTGAAGCAGATTAAGGTGAAACAAGCAAAACGAGTCCTGAAGGTGTGTTCACACTGAGTCCGTTTTAGAGGCAACACAGTGAAAAATATGAATAGGCATAAGTAAGAAGTGAATTCACGCCACTCCACTTCATCAACATGCAGAGAAGAGTTCTGGAGGAAAGTACCAGTTTAAACCACACACTGGTTTTCACAGGCTGCTACAGGTACAGCGTGGCTGGATGATGTATTCAGTTCATTTAACTAATTAGAGTTTTGTGTTAAAGTCAACATTGAGAACATCAAGTTATTTAAATGTGTAAAAAAGTTACTATTAGTCAAAATGATGAAAGCTGCTACCAGTGCTCCCATGACTCAGATAAAGTGAACAGTTTACAGCTCTGTCATGACTCTGCGCGTGTGTTTGTTGACACAGTATGTGATTTGTGAGAGGTGAAGCCAACGCCATGTAGCCACCGAGCTAATAGCCAGACAGCTGCCTACGTATAGCTGTCTAGCTCCATAGCTGGTGTCAAACAGGAGTGAGTGGGTGTGTGTGTGTGTGTGTGTGTGTGTGTGTGTGTGTGTGTGGAATGACCTGAACCCGATAACTGATCCGGATGTATGGATTGTGGTTCTGACACTCTGTAGCTGTGTAGCATAACCTGTAGTCTTAGAATATTAAAAGACCAGCACCACCTACAAGGCTGCCATCATTCTGCATATACAGTCCAAAAAAATAAATAAATAAATACAGTTCTAGTTTTCCTGCAGTGATCATATCGTCCAGTATCACTGACAAATATTCAGACTTGTTATTTTAGATGAAATGACACTAAATTCTCTGGCTGTGCATGACTCCCAATTAAGGACTGGATTTAACTGAATTTAGCTCATCAATATGAAAATTCCACTATTCGTCCTCCTGTATCAACCGACCAAGTGTGGCTAGGCAACATTACTCTGCAGTCAACATGGGCACCTTTTAGGGGAAACCGTGGAGCTGGCAGATCAAGAATCAAAACACAAGCGCAGCTCTCTGTTGGTCAGCTTCTCCAGCACAGAGACAATGACAGAGAGAGCAGACTCACATCGATGTTGACAGGCTCGATGGTATTGATATGGACATTGGGGGCGGAGGATGAACGGTCCCGCTGGCCAAACTGGTTCCGGTGGTCCTCCTCGTTGGGCCGGAAACTTGGAGGGATGGGTATGGACTTGGACGGGGACACAGTGGGGTGGCATATAGACCTGCAAAAATGACATCTGTTAGTGAAGGTTTGAGAACTTACAGGAGACATTTCCTGTGTTTGCAAAGGGAAAGGGAATGAAAACACTCCTGACTCACCCGGTGGAGTCGGATGGGGGGAGTGACGGACAGGCCTCAGACACAGGGGTGGTTCCCTCTGAAGAGACCTCCTCTTGGGTGAATGGGTGATGCTCAAAGAACTTGGATACAAGCAACAAGCTGTGAAACACACATGATCAGGGTTAGCATTTCATTATTTCTCAACATGACAACTCATTTAAGTAAATCTGCGGAGTTCCCCTTTAAAAGTAAAGAGCCGTGGATGAACACGGTGACCACGTCAGTGTGAAGCATCACAGCGCTGAGGAAGTCCCACTAAGCCTAACCTGAATCAGAACAGCTGATGTGGATTGTTAACCAGATAGAGCCATCCACTGGAACACACAGAGGCTGTTGTCAAATGTGGAATTCTAAAATACGTCGCAAAATTTGACTTAAGCAACCTAAACTACAGATGATCATTCACAAATTTATATCATCCGAGTTCGATTAGTCATCTGCCTCTGTTTAGAAATGATTCCAGAACGACTGAGTCCAGAAGAACTCACATCATACTCATCTTATGTGCTTTACATCAAGTTCAGGATTCACTTGAAGGTTCTAGTTTTCACATACAGAGCCCTGCAGGGTCAGATCTGCTCTAGTGGTCGATCTCTCTCTGACTGAGAGCGGGATGGAACAGCCGTCACAGCGGTGTGTGTGTGTGTGGGCTGCTCCACCTCAAGAAGAGATTTTAGAAGTATGATGGGAGAAATGGTTTATGCGTGGTTGAATATTTATTCATGCTAACGTTGATAATGCACCAAACATAGGTGCAACATGTTGCTTGTTTTTGGAGCAGAAACTTCAACAATTTGTTGCTTAAAGTACATTTGTTCATTTTGTAAATAAATGTTTATTTTGGTTATTATTTGTTATCATTGTGTCATTTTTAACATGTAAATGGACAAAAGGCAATATCGGCTCAAAAAAATCTGCAGCACTTATCGGTCATTGGCCATAAAAAAAATCGGTATCGGCCATACGGTTGACCTCTAATCTGCTCCATCCTCATATCACCAGTAGGTCATGTAGGTCTTCTGACCAGGGCTTACTGGTTGTTTCTTAACTGTAATAAATCGATTGTCTTGTCTGCTGTGTTTTCATGTTGTCTTCTTACCTACTCTAGATTTGATTGTTTTATTTTGAAAGTGGATTTTATGAATTTACTGAGAAGCACAAACTGGCCAAACGGGAATACAACACATTTTAATAACCATATCAGTCGTTTTCACTCACTTATAGCGAGCATCTAATCGCCAGGAAAGGAGGAGGCAGTCAACTTTGCCATCCTCTTTATGTGTATATACATATTTATATAGCAACATTTGGTTGGTGGCTTCTGCTAATTACCCACCCTGATCCACATGCACAGACAATCAGTGAGTGCTGACAGGTGACTTGTGATGTAAATGAGTGAAAAGTCACACCTGTATTTGGAACTTAGCAATATTGTAGCTCACTCAGAGGCACATTGTGGACTCCTCTTGTGGCCTGTTCAAGCAGCCCTACATGTACAACAACGAAATCACACATCTACAGAGTCAGAGTAACACGTGACCCATTTCAAACGCTGCTGGTCCCTGTGTGGACTCACTCTAGCTGGTCATAGTTGACACACATGAGGGGAACCTCTGTGCTGCAGCGCTGGTGAAACTTGTATCCACAGGTCTGACAGCGGAAACCCTGGAACAGCAGCTTTCTGCAGAAGTCACAGAAGGCCAGCGTGAAGAAGGTCTTCCTCACCTGTCAATCAAACACACACACACACACAATTAGGACCAACCAAGGCTCAGTGACAACATCAGTGTTTACTGTCCATCACTGGAGTCTTAGTACTTACAAAATTGTGTGTGGTGAGCGGCACATTCTCCAACACTTCTACATGCAGCTCCTCTCCTGTCAGCCAGGAGATGTCTGTATCCCAGCCAATCGGCTTCTTCTCTCTGAAACAGGAAGTGGAGAGTTAGGGGAACGTTCTCCACCTCACCACTAAACCATCAAATTCAAAAAGGTGTGCAAATTAAACCACGCTCTTAGCTTTCTCGCTTACTACGGTTTAACACACAACCACACACACACAACCACACAACCACACACACACACACAACCACACAACCACACACACACACACACACACACACAACCACACACCTTTACACTCTCCCTGGGCAGGTTGTCCAGGAGACATATGCAGACAGATGAACCCAACTTCACTTTCTTTTCATGCACAGAATGTAGAAATTCAAGCACTTTCAATGACTCTTGTCTACTTTGAAACATTTTGAAGGGCATTCATCTTTTTTCCTGAAATTCACAAACTTTCAAGGAGCTGCAGGAACCAAGATTAAAAGACAAAGATTCATTTTGTAGGATCATCTTTGGACCGCCTCCTGCCACAGAGCATGTGATGGATCAGGATTATCAGTTACAGTGTGTTCAGGGTCTCTCTGCAGGCCACACTTACCCATCCTGTATCCTGTAGACTGCGCAGCACTCTGGAATGAGGCCTCGCATCATCAGAGCTTTCTTCAGAGAGTCTCTCACAGTCATCCCACAGCGTGCTGGGACCTGAACACAAGCACAGCAACACTCACTCAACTGACATGGCGGAGCAGAGAAGGCTGACATCAGAAAGGAAATGAGCTGACACAACCACACCGAGTGTGGATGTTGAAACTTTCAACTGCAAAGCGGCAGTGACAATGTCTCCTGCAGCTTTCAGTCTGGTGAACATGGTGAACATTCAGGAGGTCTGGGCCTCACATTGATCCTCAATCTGCACAGAGCCAAACTCTAAGGAAACCTTCCTCTGAACATCCATAATGTAAACCATCTAATCCGATCCTAAACTCAACACTTCCTTTTCCTCAGTCTGAGCCATGCTGAAAAACTCTTTCATCATGATTTTACCATCACATAAGGGCTGCGTCCAATATGAAATTGCTTTGCAGTGATCTGCAATGTAAAAAAAGTGACATCCTTAAAAAAATGTGTATTTAAACCACCCAAAGTTTCATGAATGTGGCCAAAGCAACTAGCTTTGTATCAGCCCCCCTCTGCTGTGATTCCACATTTGATTGGATGGTTTGTAGACGTGGGTTTAGCAGCTGTCACAATGTGAGAATCTGGAATTTGATCCATGTTGAACAATTTTTTGGGGCTGATGACTAAATATTTTACCTCATTTCTCATATGAACGTGGATGCATGACATGAGGACCTGCTAAATGTTGTTTATCTTTGAAACCTTCATGATGAAGTCCATGTAAAGTAAGAATAAATATGGATTCTGAGTTTGTCAGACCAAAGAAGAAAGTGTGCAAATTTGAATGATTAAAAATATCAACAAGTTTATGAAATTAGGTGTCAAAATCAGGTGAAAATGAATTCTCAGCTCCAGGACTGTGGGGGCGTGTCCTCTGAATGTGCTGAAGCCACACCCACTCACGGGAGCAGTTGAGCAGCCATTTTGAAGCGACTGAAACGTGTCAGATGAGTTCAAAAAATGACATGACTAACTTTGAAACACTCTGAGTGAGATGAATTCATCTCTTTCTCTCTGCTCGGTGCGCAGGGGTACGCTCAGGGTGGCCTCAGCGTGTCATCGAGCCACCCTTTAAGGACCGCCCACAAAATCCTGGACTGAAAACTGGTGAAAAACTGTTTGAACCTCTAACTCCACATTTCAGTAATATATTGTTCAAGATTTTTTCACGTTTTCAGCAACTATTTTACAACATATTTAATGTTGGAATTGCCTTTACATGTTCTTTATGTTTCTCCTAGAAACGCGGTCTTAGAATAAAGAAACGAAACATCAGGAACATGCCTGATGGAAAAAAGACGGACTGCACTGAGTTACAGAATCTAGGGGAACAGAGGCTAGAGTTATGCAGCCTTTTCAAGAAAAAAAAAAACTATTTTTTTGTCTAAAATGTACTAAAAAGTTGTGTGAGCTGAACAATCTGTAAAGTCTGTAAAAAATCCATGATTTCCAAAAACTATTTTAAAAAAAAATGTGGACGGCTTGTCTCAGATGAACTCAGGTCCAGAGAATTCTGCAGTGTTTCTGGATGTTGCTGATATCTATCTGAACTTCATTTGAAGATGCAGAGATGAACTGTGTTTCCTGACAATGGTTTCCTGAAGTGTTTGAGCTCATGTAGCAATATCCTTAATACAGTCATGCGTGATTTTAATGCAGTGCTGCCTGAGGGGTCAAAGGTCTCAGACATTCAGTGGTGCTTTAGGGCCGTGCCCCTTATGTTTCTCTGGATTCCCACAATCTTTAATAATATTGCGGAGTGCTACCTGCAAGGGTATCTGCATTTTGGTTAACAAAACAGCATAAACAGGTCGGGTTACAATTCTGTCCACTGTGTACCCTCTGATAGGACGTCAAACATACCACTGTCCTCTGTTTGTTGGGCAGGAAAACCCTGACGATGGGCTTCTGAGGGGAGCGAGGGTTGGCTCGGCTGGCGTCGGTAGGGGTCTGCAGGACAGCCAAGGTGTTGGGGGCTGAGGGAAAGGCCTGAGCCCCACCTCTGACCCCACAACCTCCCATCTTGACCTCCAGAAGGGCTGGCATTGGAGAAGGAGAGCAGGAAAAGTCTGTACCGTTGCCCATAGCCTCCAGCAGCTGCTGTTCCCTCTGCTGCAGGGCGTCCAGTTTACTGGTGTACTCCTCATAGGCCTAACAGACACACAGACACACCATCGTTCACAAGATCCATTTTTTTCTGGAAATATATTCATTAAAGCTGAAGCATCTTACCTCGAGATAAATGGAAGGAGGATTGTGTTCTCCTCCAAACTTGTCCAGAAGAGCCTCTAAGTGTTCTTGTGTCAACTTTATCATCTGTTTGATGTTCCAGATCTGTGAGGAACACAACAAACAATGTCAACACAAGGAGATTCTTCACTGAACCAACAATCAGAGTCTGAAGCCTCCTGACTGAATCTGTCCCTGACTCCAGCGCAGCACAATACAATCGACTGAAGCTGAGCATGGTGGAGATGAGCCACGCTGGACTATTTCTCCACGTGGCTATGAACCCTCCAACAGCTGCAAACTGTGCAGAACTGTGTAACAAACAAGTACGAAATAAGTCTAGTGCCTGACTGAGATGGATTTTTGATTTTTGAGAACAATACTGATTTCAGAGATCAACTACGACCAATATGGAGGCTGGTGTGGTGGATTTACAGTATGTGCATCCATCATACATACAAATACTACACGAACACTGCTCACATTATGGTAAGCGTATTCTGTCACTTCCACTTATCGGTGTTACTGCCACGGTGCTCTCTGCTCTGCTCACCTAAACAGATTTTCGTATATTTTTCACATCAGCGATTATCTACATATCTCTGCACTATCCTTAGACTTGTTCTGTTTGTGTGTCTTAACTTTAGTAACCACAATCTGATAGTTTTACCAGTTTCTGTTAGTCACACTAACTAGCCTAGCGATAGCAATGGCTTCTCTCTGCTCTCTCCTGCCCGGTGTGCCACATGTTTAGCTAGATTTAGCAGATTTGTAGTTTGGAGGCAAGGCTCAGTGATTTAGAGGCACAGTACCGCCCCACCGAACAGTCGGTAACTGCTATAGATAGCAAGTTCCCTGTAGCCGGTGCGGTACCACCAAAGGTAGCTTCAGTTAGCCGCCCAGTTCCTGAGCAGCTGGGAGGCTGGGTGACTGTCCGAAAGAGGCATAGCCCCAAACTGAAGCCCATGTCTTACACGCTTCTCTGCGCCTCCATTAGAGCAGCTGCCCACCCAGTCCTTTAGTATAGAGACTGTGTCTGTCCCCCGTCCACCTACATTATTTAAAGATAAAACAAACAGAAGAGGAGTTCATCATAAAAACTTAATAAAAATTAAATCAACATCTCCAACAGTCCAAAATAAGTGAATTAAATGTGGACTCTTGAATATCAGGTCCTTGTCCTCTAAAGCTGTTTTAGTCAATGAATTAATATCTGATTATGATACTGATTTATTTTGTCTCACTGAAACATGGCTGCAGGAGGATGAATATGTTAGCTTAAATGAATCCACTCCTTCCAGTCATTGTAATACTCATATTCCTCAAAGTACCGGTCGAGTGCTACCGGTGGAGTACCGGTGGAGTTGGAGCCATATTTGACTTCAGTCTATTAATAAATCCTAAACCTAAACTAAATTATAATTCATTTGGAAGTCTTGTTCTTAGCCTCACTAACCCAACCTGGAAAACATTACAGCCAATTTTATTTGTTACAGTATATTGTGCTCCTGGTCCTTACTCTGAATTTTTATCAGAATTTGCAGAATTTGCATCAGGCTTGATCCTCAAAACAGATAAAGTAATTATTGTAGGTGATAATAATAATAATAATATTCATGTGGACAACCATAATAGTCTTAGTACTGCGTTTATCTCTTCATTACCGTATTTTCTGGACTATAAGCCTCTACTTTTTTCCCACACTTTGAACCGTGCGGCTTATACAAAGATGCAGCTTTTCTATGGATTTTTCTTCAGCCCTCAGGGGGGCGCTCTAGTAGGAAGTGCAAACACGAGACAGGCAGTGGAAGTCAGTGCAAAGAAGAATGCACCATTTTTATTCTTAGCACATGTAACCCAACACACACAACAGCAAAATAGTATTTTCACGCCCTCACCCCCTCATCATGGAAAACACACGAAGAAATTCCTATGATGCAGCTTTTAAGTTGAAGGCCATCGATCTGGCTATCCGTGAAGGAAATAGAGCGGCTGCATGTAAACTTGGCGTTAATGAATCTATGGCGAGACATTAGAGACGGCAGCAGGAAGAACTGATTCAATGCCCTTTTACTGCCATGTTACAGGCACTATTCGGAAACAATCAGTTCAGGTATATGAATAAACATTTATGGTATCTTTCTGTGTAAATGTCTTATTTCTCAACCTGGATATCGGTGGCTTATAGTCCAGTGCAGCTTATGTGACAAAATATATATATTTTTTTAATTTTAGTGGGTGCGGCTTATATTCAGGTGTGCTCTATAGTCCGGAAAATACGGTAGATTCAATTGACTTCTGTCAGAGTGTAAATAAACCGACTCATTGTCTGAACCACACTCTTGATCTTGTTCTCGATTGAATTGATCCTCTGATACTCTCTCCACAGAATCCTCTTCTGTCTGACCATTTTTTAATAACCTTTGAGTTCATATTACTGGACTATAAGACTTTTTGCACAAACTCCTACAGTAGATGTTTATCTGAGTGCTGCCATGTCCCAACGTAGCAGAGGACCTGTCTACTTCCTTTAGCCCCTCACAAATAGATCATCCTGTTGATAGTACTACAGGCTCATTACAGACAACTCTAGACTCTATTGCACCTCTGAAAAAGAAGATAATTAAACATAGGAGGTTAGCACCATGGTATAGCCAACAGACTCATAATTTAAAGCAAGAGGCACGTAAATCTGAACGCAAATGGCGTACCACTAAACTAACTAAACTAACTATTAGAGACAAAATTCATCACCTCTTGCCCTCAACAGGCACTGATCTGCATTCTGATACAGCAAGTTTGGAAACAGCTGTAAAACCTGATATATATATTTAGACTGTTTTTCTCCCATCGACCTTATTACAGACTGATATCAAACCTTCCCTTTCTCTCTAAGATACTTGAGAAAGCTGTAGCCAATCAGCTGTGTGACTTTCTCCATAAGAACAGTTTATTTGAGGATTTTCAGTCAGGATTTAGAGTGCATCATAGCACGGAGACTGCACTAGTCAAAGTTACAAATGACCTCCTAATGGCATCAGACAAAAGACTCATCTCTGTACTTGTCCTGTTAGATCTTAGTGCCACATTTGACACCACTGACCATCAAATTCTTTTACAGAGACTGGAACATCTAATTGTCATCAAAGGAACCGCCCTAAGCTGGTTTAAGTCGTATTTCTTAGATCGATCTCAGTTTGTTCATGTCAATGATGAATCCTCCATGCATATCAAAGTTTGTCACGGAGTCCCACAAGGTTCTGTATTAGGACCACTTCTATTCAGTTTATATTTGCTTCCTTTAGGGAACATTATTAGGAATCACTCCATTAATTTTCATCGTTATGCCGACGACACCCAATGTTAAATTCAGACAAAACTGAAGTTTTTGTAATTGGACCCAAACACCTCAGAAACTCTTTCTAGAGACTTAATTACTTTAGAGGAAGGACTGCACTCTTCCACTTATGTAACATCGCCAAAATCAGACACATTGTGTCTCAAGCGGATGCAGAAAAACTAGTCCACGCATTTGTTACTTCTAGGCTGGACTATTGTAACTCTTTGTTATCAGGCTGCTCCAATAAGTCTCTTAGGACTTTGCAGCTAATTCAGAATGCTGCTGCACGTGTTCTGACAGGAACCAAGATCAGAGATCACATCTATCCTATTTTGGCTTCCTTCCATTGGCTAACTGTCAAATCTAGAATAGAATTTAAAATTTAAAATAGAATTTAACCATTTTGGGTTTGGGAGGCAGACATGCTGAATTCAGGTCATCCCTTAGTTATGCTGCTATAGGACTAGTCTCTGTCTCTCTCTGTCTCTCTGTCTGTCTCTCTCTCGACACAAATTAAATTAAACTTCTTTGTGTCATGATTTTATGGCGTAAATCGCAAGTCAGACTCAGATTTAGAAGCTGGTACATGAAACAAACAAAGTGAGAACACGCACACACACACACACACACACACACACACACACACACACACACAGGTAGATGATCAGAGTTTAGTCCATGAATCCACCTGGATAGTCTCTGCTTCAGAGACAATTCAGGCTGTCGTGGGACTCTGTTTTCCCAAAAGTTGAATCTGGTTCAACTTCTCTCCTGCACGCCAGAGACAGTTTTTGTGGCAACGCCTGCGTTGCGGGCTGCCGGTGCGGAAACACACGACCCCCACTGAAATGAATTGAAAAACGCTGCCAGTGTCCGGTTTGCCTGTCCCTGTCTGAATGCCCACTTACAGTGTCTGTGTCTATCTCTATCACAGGTTCCACTGCTACTGTAATCATTTCATCATTCATTGTCATTTTATCATTCATTGTAATTGTACAATATGTTTGTGTTGATTTGTTCTGTATACGTGACATCTATTGCACATCTGTCCGTCCTGGGAGAGGGATCCCTCCTCTGTGGCTCTTCCTGAGGTTTCTTCCACCTTTTTTCCCTGTTAAAGGGTTTTTTGTGGGCAAGTTTTTCCTCACTTGAACCGAGGGTCTAAGGACAGAGGGTGTCACTCCCTGTACAGATTGTAAAGCCCTCTGAGGCAAAATGTGTTTTGTGACTTTGGGCTATACAAATAAAATTTGACTTGATATACAATGCATCTTAGACAAAGAACTTGATAACCTTCACATGGTCAACATATAACCCAATCCTACTTTCCATCTAATGGACGTTTCTGCGTTTAGCCAGAGTCGCAGCCACCGTTTACTGTGGATGTTCAACATGGTTGAACTTTGGGCTCAAGTGTAATGCCGGTGTGATGTGCACTGCACATTGCTTGATGCAGTGATAACAGTTGTGGTGTGGCACAAGCCATTGAAAATAAATGCATTTCAGGGCACAGTGCTGCTGTTGTTGCATTGTGTGAGAGGGCTGTAACAGCACCTCTCCATCCTTACAGCTGTATGTGGCAGAGCAATCTGTACTCTCATTGGTTGACATCACAGGACACACTGTAGAAGTCGAAGTCATCAAACTTGGCAAAGGCAGCAAAAAAAAAAAAAAAAAGGGACACGCTAGACTTGTTGTTGTGATGTTGTGAGGCGTAGCAGACATCCTTCTACACAGGATCTTCTACACAGCCATCATTTTCCAAAGAGAGACAAAACACACACAAAAGGTCAATCTGCCTTTTAGCATTTTCTATTTCAACATATCATAATAATATTGTCATTAGAGCCTGACCAATTTATCAGTGGGCCGATATTATCAGCTGATATTAGGCATTTTCCAAACTATCGGCATCGTCATTTATAATGGCCTATAAATTCATGTCTAAAAAAAAACAGACGAGACACTCTTCAAGCATGTTATGAGTGTTGCCGTTGCATAGTTTGTCCACCAGAGGGCACTCTACAACGTCCCTGTTGGCAACACAAACCCTACAATCAGCTGATCCAGCCAGAGTCGGGCAGAATGAACGAGTTTTCCACGACTGAGATCACCAGTGAAGTGTGTTCATGGTAAGCTGGCAGCTGTCACGAGACATACATTGCTTGAATAACAATTAAAAGAACATCCCCATCAGTTCTCTAAACTCAATAAGCATTACAAAATTCATGACTACCATGTCCAGTTTTGCGGCTGTTACGTGTAAGCCGAGAGTGAAACGAACTTAGCTAGTACGTTAGTTGTTACAGTATAGTTGACTGACTGTCGGTTTAACTCTTGACAATGTGACTGAAGATGTATTTCTTTAATAGCGTGACAGTTATAGCAATGAGACGTATCATCTCTCCCCGGCCTGTTATTTGGAAAAACTATGTATCATTTGCTGCAGCATATGACGTTATCCATTGCTAAATTATGGCTTATCACAGACTTCAGCTAACCACAAAGCTAGCTAATGCCATGACTATCAGTGGAAGACCGCTAACATTAATGAGCTTGGAAACCACAATGAACTTATTCTGCCTAAATAAAGTAAAGAGTACTGTATTTACAACTAGCATATCTGTAGTTACAGACATTGTAAAACGTAAGTTAGGCATGCGAGGAGTGAACATTTAGACACAGAGAAAAAGTATCAAACAGCTTGTGCATAAAAGTTAGCTTTTCTTTTACACGTGTGTGAAATCCAATGACGCAGGTGTGCGTTCAGCCGCAGCATTAACGAGTCACATAATGGATTTAGTGCATCACTAAGTAGTAGATTTTAGAAGGCAGGCAGCAAATGATGATTGAGATGACGATTGTAGCTTGATGGATAGAATTAAAAGAGTGCAGGTAAAGGGATAAGCAAGTTGACATTGTAATTATAAGATAGCTCAATAGGGACTAACTATTACACATACACACACACACACAAAAAAAGATTAGGACTGATCTTTGTCTTGTTTAGTAATACAATTAATAATAATAATAATAATAATAATAATAATAATATCTACATATAACTAATATTAGGGAAATCTGTTTATGTTTTGTTACACGTTTCTGGAATTTCTTTTTTAAATATATATATCGGAATGTCAGATTTTTAAAATCACCAAATATTTGTATCGGTATCGGCCTTAAAAATCCCATATCGGTCGGGTTCCAATTGTCATGATCCGATATGGTGAAATAAATAAAAAATAAATAAATATATAAAAATAAAAATAACGTTGCTGGGATGGGTTTCAAAGGGGTGGAAAGTTTCTTGTAAATTTACAGATCCTTTCTGGAAACTTTCCATGGGAAGTTAGGCTTCAGAATTTTAGAAATATTCCAAGTCAGAAACTCCATGGGAATTATGGAAAATTATGTGAATTAAGTGTAAATTGGGGGTAATCTAAACAAACTGTATAATTTCCAATGAAAAGCTCTAAAGTGTGGTCCAGGTACAGAAATCACCTGTGCAGGTAGGGGGCGTGGCCTCAATAGTCCTGCAGTAAGCAGTGTGCTGTGTGCATGTGACTGAGGAATAGCAGATATTCAAGTGTACAAGTGTTCAAGTGTGTATTTAAGTTCCCTGTTCGGGGCCAATCTTCAATTTTGTAAATTCCCAGTTTATTCCAGTTTGTTCCAATACATTCCCATTAACTCCCCTGGAAAGTTTCCAACTTTGAAAATTCCCAGAATTTTGCAACCCTGAACAGAAAACAGCAAACAAACAGCAATCATGTAAATTCAGTGGATTTTAAAAGAAGCTTAGCTGGGCAACGTGTTAAAAGGTTTTTCCTCACCACCATCATCAAGTGCTTGCTCATGGTGGAACTGTTGGTCTCTGTAAATAATATTATAAAGAGATCTAGACCTGCTCTGTATGGAAAGTGTCATGAGATAGGTTTTGTTATGATTTGACGCTACATAAATAAAATTGAATTGAACTGCTGGACATACTGACTGCTCTGTATGTTAAAACATCAAACTTGCTGCAATGATCAGATTGTGTGTGCAGCTTCACACCCAGCACACTTTATTAGAAAGTCACAGCACCAGCAACTAACAACAAGCAGGTAAAAACACTGAGGGCTGGATTCACATTGGAAATGCAGCAGATAGCTGTTTGGTTTCCTTCAGTACAGCAGTCATATTCAGACCTGCTCTGGAAGCTAATTAAGCAGAAACACGTTCTTTAGCCATAGACAATAAAACTAATAATATTCCAACAAGTAATCCCAACTGAAGCCAGAAGAGCACAGGTACGCACCTAGAAGAAACATGATGTTTGAGGTCAGTCTGATCTCTCAACTTTCTGATGCACATAGCTCATCTATAGCATAACACAGTGAGCTGCGCAGTTGGGCTAATGTGTAGGAATAGAAAAGTACTGTTAGTGCCCCAAAGAAAGAGGCTGTGTGACGGGGAGGTAAAGCAGTGAAAACATTCAAGGATCAGTGAGTGGGATTTGTTGGAATCCAGCGGTGTCATCGCAGATTGTAACCCTGAACTCCACTTGCCCTGTAGTCCCTGGCATGAAGGACAAACTACACTGACCACAAAACACATGAAAAAAGCTCCATCCAGAGCCAGTCGGTAGTTTATACGTTCAAACATGGCAGACTATGTAGACCTGCAACATCCGCAGATACAGATTCATTTTGAGGTAACATAACATAACATAACATAACATGTTATCTTCAGTTGATTAATGAAAACAGTTGAATGAATATTGAAGTGAATATTATAATCTGTACATAGAGCCCCCTAAATCTGTCACACTGGACATTTAATACGATGTATTAAGCTCTAATTCTGGGCAGACATCTCTGCTTCTCCACACTCACTATGCCCCGATGCCAAGACACCTTAACTATCCCTTTAAAGTAACCTTCAGTCATACTCTGACATCCTGCACATTGAGGTATTAAAGCTGTTGATCTCTTGAAAACAAATGTCACCGTGTCCACATACCTGCTCTGAGAATCCTAAAATCTCAATCCTAATCAGCTCTAGTCTGCAGTTTTTACCCTGCTGTCACTAAAACTGAACCGAGTCTGCTGACAAACAAGTAAAATGTATGGGAGAAATTAAAGAGTAAAAAAATCTACACTTCAGCATGATGAAGGTCGAGAAAAGGAGCGGAGCATCCCGGCTGTCAGACCTCACAGCTACTCACAACAAGACAGTGTGTCAACAGGCAGAACAACCACGTTGATGGAAGAAACCATTTCCGCTTTGCTTACATAATCCTGTTAAGTGTGTTCAGGATTTGATTCACTGGCAGCATAACTCGAGTTGTAAAGGGTCTGTTTATTTCCAGAAATGTTCCAATGGAAGTTCAGGAATTTTGCTCAATTTCAACATAAAAAACAGATTAGATGTGATATGAACTGTATCACCAGCCACCTGGTTTAAGGAACTTTGTGGATCTGAGGCACTTCCCCATTACCTCAGTCATCATCAAGATTACAGCAACATCAGTTGCCTTCGAGTGCACTCGCACAACCCTGACCGATGCCTGAGCTGAGTAACTTGAGGCTCTTTGACACACAGTCATCTTCAACAAGTCTGGATAGTCGTCCAGGGAGAGATGATATGGAGGCCAGAGAGGAAGTCTTATTTTGGAGTGGGGTCACTGGGAATGAGAGCTCAATTTATTAACATTTTAATTTATATTATAAGGTTTGTTTATGTCTGCATGTGACATTAAATAAAAGCAGAGCAAATAAATTCAGTTATTTACAGCTCATTCTCATAACTTCCTGTTAATCTCCTTGGGAAGGATCCACCTTGAATATTCCCAGAATTTTGCAACCCTAAACATAACTCAACTTTACACTGTGACAGGTCTGACAGCTGACATTCACCTTTTGGATGTTAAAGAATGCACCCCAGAGTAGCTGCTGTGACTATTTTATTTCTGTTCTGTTCTGGAACTTCATCTGAATTTCAGCTCCAAGCACCAGGGTCAAAATGAAGTTCCCCAAAAGTTCCAGCTTTAGGAGGTGTACTTTGTGCCAAAACCTTTGTGATGGAGCTTGTTGAACTGGACGTCAGTGCACAGAATTTAACAGCTGACAATTTTTTAAAAAGCTGCAACAGTAAACACAAACATTTACAGCTATTCTCAGTTTGCTGATATTTTGCAAATGAAGCAATTCATTGCTTAAATCAACCAATTTCAAAAATAATCATTAGTTCCTGGGACCAAATGTTTGATGAAGACGACTGTAAATATTTCAGTGTGCTAGTTTGTAGATTTTCATATCAAAGTCAAACAAAGTGAAGTCAGCGGCTTTGTGGATGGAAAAGTGACGATCTAGAAAATGTCCAGTGGTGAGATATTGACTGCTTGTTTATGAGCTTAAAACACACAAAGCCATCAGTATGGCCCTTTAATATTTTAATTTTTAATAAGAGCAAAACAATGCGTATGTCAACCTTAGGGCTGGGTGATATGGACCAAAAGTCATATCTGGATACTTTTTAGCTGAATGGCGATACTCGATATATATCGATATTTTTTCCATGGCCGGATAATTTCATATGTCTATTATTAATGGCCCACCAGTAAATCGCACTCCCACCACTCATACTACAAATCCCACAATGCACTGCAACAGCTGACACACAGGTCAAGACCTGTGCACCACCTCGAGCCCCACTGCTTCAGTTGTTTATTGACACATTAATCAGTGGTTCAGTTGACAACTTAGCGAGTTTGTCGCCATATTTAGAGACTTTTCAGACCCTCTAGCCATTTGTTTTTTTTCCCAAAAAGAGACTAGCGACAAATCTAGAGACTTTTTCTGGAGACTGATGTGACGACATCAACGAGCAGCGGGAGACCTGGACAGAGGGAGAGGAGAAATAAAAGCGAACTGGCGGCTCAAGGGAAGAAATGTTTAGTTATTTTAATGCAAAATAAACTATATGGATATTAACGATATGGTCTCGTACTATATCGCCTTTGAAAATATATTGATATAGATTAAAATAGTGATATATCACCCAGTCCTAGTCAACAAACGGATACGGTTCAATAAGACCTCAGGGAGATTTTAGAATATTAGTAATACCTTTTTGCTGTGTGTCTCCTACCATGCAGGCAGTGAGTGGTCAGAAATCCCAGCCCTGCACCAGAACAACTGTTTGATATGCACACGTCCTCAACTGAGCTGTAAAACTGACATGTTGAGCTTTATTTGATTAACTGGGAGCTAAAACTTCAATCAAAGGGAAGACCCAAACACAGTTAACCCTGATGATGTCACAGTGATGTCATCAGGGGGATCAGAGGTTGGATTTGAAAACTACAAATAAAGAGAAGTTGGTGTTCCAAACATGGGCACTGACCAGGCAGGAAGGGTCTAACAAAAAGTGGCATTTGTTGCATTATGGGTAATGTAGGATTTAATTGGGCCATACTAGGGAATCCAAAAGTCTTCATATGTTCATCTCTACAGCACAGATTTGTTCCATCTTTCAATGTTAACATGACATGTTCATGGAAAAAAAAGATTTTGGACCTTAAGATGGAGCCAGGAGCCACATCCTGCAAGTGGAGAGGGACAGATGACTGGGTGAGACGTTTTATGAGCACAGCAGACTGCTCGAGGCAGGACAAGACCTGTGATATTAGTAGTAATAGTATATATCATGAAGTGGAGTGTAAACGTGCTGTAGCTGCTGTCACGGTCCAGCAGGGAGGCCTCTGACCTGCAGGCTGGAGACAAATGTCCAGCCTAGGCTCTATGGTCACTGTGAATTAAATGAGGAGGACACAGCCTGACTGATGGTGTGTGTGTGTGTGTGTGGACATGGGGGCGGTGATTGTAAAGCCTAGAATCCAAATAAAAAGTGCAGTCTGCAGCTACATTACACCTCAAAAAACACAAGCACGACTTGAGTTAGCCTCCACCTCCATCATCATCATCATCACCTCCATCATCATCATCATCATCATCCCTCTGAGGTAAAGAGCCTCAGCGGATTGGTGAAAATGGAACTTTATGCACATTAGAATTCACCACAACGCGTTAGAAAGCGGTGTAATTGCGTGTCTTTGTTGCGTCAACAGCGGTGTGTATGTGTGTGTGTGTTCGTGTGTGTGTGTGTGTGTGTGTGTGTGTTCTGCTGGCGCACCAGGCTGCAGCTGCAGTGAGCCTGGAAAACCAAAGCCAGGAGCGACTGGAATAAAGCAGGCCCGAAATAAACACAGGCTCCGCCGAATAAAAGCCTTCCCCTCCCGCTCGCATCGCTCTGTCGCATTAGTCTGTCCGGTGGCCGCCGCGGCTCGTCAGAGCTTGGCCCCCGCACTAATCGTTCACATTTAGTGCATCGTCTGAACCCCCTGCGCCGCATCCCCCCGCGATCCGTGTTACAGCCGGTGTTTCCTGAACATTTACATCCAATTACCTCCGCTCAGAGCCCGTGTCCCCTGCCCAGCTCAGACCCGCTAACCGACGCCGCCGTAGCGCTTACCTCCTCATCCTGCGGACCTCCCGGGATCTCCGACGTGCAAGAGGAGTCCAGCCCGGCACCAAGCTCCACCAGGCCCCGCTCTCTGCCCGGCTCCAGCTCCGCGGTGTCTCCGTTAAAGACGGGCGGTGGGGACTCGGCGCTGCTCAACGCCGCCATTTTAAACTGCGAGAAAGTGAGTGGAAAATAAAGGAGGGAAACGCAGGCTGCGAGTCCGGCCAGCAGGGGGAGACAGAGGCACGGAACCGAGCACCGACAGCCTTATACTGCTAACACAAAGATCCGTTCTGATCATTCAATCATTCATTAATGTACTTATTATTATGATATGTTGTTAATATGATCAATCCCTGCTTCGTTATAATTTTATTTACTTACTGTCTACAATTTGAATTATTAATCACTGTTAAAAACACATATTTAGTTTCATTTGGTCACATTATAAATTCAAAAAGAGAGTTCAAAATTAAAAAAAAGCTCATCTTAAAAAGTTCTTTAAAGGTCCAGTGTGTAAGATTTTCAGAATAATGCAGATATTGAACACTGAATATTCATAACTATGTTTTCATGCATGTATGATCACCTGAAAACAAGAATATTTTTTATTTTTGTTAATTAAAACTGATTCTTTCATATCTATAGCAGGAGAGGGTCCTCTTTCATGAGGCTGCCATGTTGAAACACTGTGTTTCTACAGTAGCCCAGAACAGACAAACTAAATACTGACTCTAGACAGGGCCCTTTAAATGTAGTTTCTCCTTTATACTAGGAAGATGGGGTGATGTGAGGAGATTGCAATGCAATAATAACACAGCTTGATGCAACTAAATCCTACACACTGGACCTTTAATATAAAAAGAGCCCCCACAAACTCTGCCCTCTGTCTGTGCACTATGACCCCTCCATGTTCTCACAGTCACTGATAATTTAATTAATTACAACTTTATTTTCTGAATATTTACCATTTGACATAAAGTCACATAAGGACTTTCATTGGTTGGGTATGTGTACACATAAAGGAATTTCACTTTGCTTTCAATGTGCATGCACAGATATAGACATAAATAGATAAACATGAAACTACCATTATCAATACATGGATCAATATGTATGACAGAAGAAGATAAGATGCAATGGTGCAGAGAGCAAAGGATGTTAAAAGAAATCTGATTTTGGGTAGCAGTAGATCAGTCCGTAGTCTTGGGAACTGAAGGGTGGCCGGTTGAAGTCCAGTATAGACAAAGTGGAGGATGGATTGATAGCTGGAGAGGTGCCAGTTCACCTCCTGGTCAAATAATAGATGCCATTGAGCAAGGTACCAAACCCCTAACAGGTGACTGCTATGTATGGCTGCCCATCTCTCCACAGAGTATGTCTATGATCCATGTATGTGTTTATATATTTCGGATAAAATGCATGTAAAAATAATTTCCCCTCGAGGGATCAATAAAGTATCTATTCTATTCTATGTAGCAGGTTCCTTTATATCCATGAGGTAGGTGGATATGACAATAAATACAGTATAAACAGTAAGAATGCTGATATTTACATGTTTAAAGAACAAAGCTGAATTTAAAGTGTTCATGGTGACCTGTGGGAACAAACTATTCTTGTCTGTTTTGTCATTTCCACAGAGCCTCTCCATGCTACAGAACCTGAATATGAAGACTGTTAACCAGAATGCATCATCTCTCTCTGGTCCTCCATGTGTCTGCTCAGATGTCTTTCCACAGTTGATACAGTACACATGTTGCCCTCAGCAAGCAAATCTCCAAATATACCAGCAAATGAATCTCTAGCTAATCCACCATCCAAGTGGGAATATGGGGATATATTGGGAAAGTCAATTAACTACTCCAACCCACACAAGCTTTCTGAAGACTTTTGAAAATTATTGTCCTCTATGTAACTTCCTGTAGCAGGAGCTCATGATTTCACCTTGTTCCTACTGAAAGATTTGATCAAAATTTGACTGGCACAAGACAGGGCCTAAAGACAAAGTCATTAATGTTGTACGACAAATTTACAAGTTGCCAGAACTAACTGACATGCAGTAGGACTTCTGAGGGCTCTGAAAGTGTGGCATCCATAGGCAGTCCGTTGTCCAGTCCTGAAGACACATCTGTAAATATGAACTTGGACCACTAAAAGTTTAGTTTTTGTTTTTAGAAGGTTCTACCGCTGACATATGAGACGTAGGACATACGCCTGAGTAAGAGACACCTACATCTCTACTAGGACAGGTAATACGTGTATGTGAAATATAACCAACATCTGTATTCTGTGCTGTAGTTTTACTCCAGTGTGTGTGTACAGCAGGCAGAAAGAGCATTGTGACACTACACATTACTCACATTCATTTTATTTTGAAAACATGAAAGATGTCAGTTTCTCTGCATCATTTTCAGCCATGAACAGATAACAGCAGCTAATTTGACATGAGGTACAACACAGCTGCAACAGACCAACATCTAAGATGTCTTCACACATTGTATTGTTTTATGAGCTCTCACACAATCAGAACTATCAGGTTGTTTCAGTAGTACCCAACTGAAAGCATTTGATTGGCTGTTTGTTGCTCCATACTGTTTCACCCTTGACAAAATGCAGTTCAACAATAAAATGATGGAATCCACTTGAGTATAACCGACATAGATGAGCATGTCTCATATGACAAAGGAGCTGGACAGTCCTGACCAGAGTCAATGGAATTCTTTCAGGGTTATCATCCTCCGTAAAAAGAAAGTCCTGTGTAAGAATGGAGCAGTAGACATGTCGCAGCTCATTTCTTCTTGGTCGCTCTCTTCCCCTCTCCTTTTTTTGGTTTCCCTTTTCCTCTCAGTTTCCTCAGACGGCGCATCTCCTCCTTGAAGTCTTCGTGCTCGTCTCTGAGAAGGAAGATAAAACATTGTTACATAATTGCTAATGGTTAGATTCACACATGCTCAGAGTTTTTCTGAGAATGGACCATTCTGACTCACTGATTAATTCTTCTTTGTCATTTTCTGTAAATGATGCTGAATTGACAAGGTTTGTTTGGGTTTATTTTACCTGAACAATCCCATGAACCTGAGCTTCTGGGTCATGGCGTAGTAAATCTTATGCTGTGGGTACCAGTCATACACCTCCTTCGTCTTGGCCATGGGAGGCTCCTTGAACAGCTGAACCACCTTCATAGATCTAGAGTCTGTCGGACGCACAACCTCCCCAAAGATTTGGGCACTCAGTCTGGCCATGCGCATGGCATAGCTGGACAGACCGGCCATGCCTGCTGAATTTCAAACCTGAGACAAGTAAAGGAGAGATTCCAATATTACATCTGTGGGGCACTGACTGATCAGGTGAGACACTCAGCTTTGTGTTTTAAGTGTGTGTGTGTGTGTGTGTGTTGCATCAAGCACTTCCAAATGACAGGTGTGCTTGCTGATCAATCACAGGCATTTACATCTAAAGAAGTAGCTACTACTTCACTGATCACTTACAATCAGTGAAATAGTAGTAGAGTGTTCACTGCAATGTAAACCAACAGTAACGAAGCAGGAAAAGGAGCCCATGTCACACTCAAAACAACATGTAACCATAAGAGCATAACAGGTGTTCACAGTTTTAACATCAGCACTCTGAGTGTGGATGGTGCACGAGGCATACTGACATCTCATAATGATGAAATAAACACATAACACAAACAAACACTGTTGATGATAATACAATGAACTTGTTTAAGTAATAATAGCGGCACATGAAGTGAGCAAGATAGCGTAAAAATGAACTTTTAAGTGTCTCTGGTGGATGAACTAAGATGACCTCAAACATCAGACACATTTCTTCTGACTCATCTGTTGACATACACAGGACATCTCTATCATACATCGATGACTGGAGAAATTCAGCTGATGAACACAACTAATGTCACAGTACGGCTCCATTTCTGAAAGCTGCACAGGACTTGAATATTAATAATATAAGATTGTAATCAGGAACAAAAACACACAATTAAGACTGCTCTGTTCACAAAAAATGTTGGTAACTAGTAACTAGTAAATTCTCAAATATTAATAATAATGAAATGTAATCAGCCTCAAAATCATGTATCACCAGGGCTGTCATGAGTAATCTATTACTGTCATGTACAGTGTTGGGCAAGTTACTCTAAAAAAGTAACTAGTTACAGAAACTAGTTACTTCTCCCAGAAAGTAACTAAAGTAGTTACTACAAATTATAAAAGTAACTATTGCATTACTTTCAAGTAATTTTTTAAATGCTCAAATGTATCAAAGAATTTGGAGCCCACCTCCATCCCTCTCTGACGGACTGTAAAATACATGTGTGTGTTCAATTATGTATGATAAATCTGAATATTATAATGAAATGGACACTTAATACAATATATAACAGAAATCCACAGTACACAAATCTAAACTATTTTAACGTTGCTGTGGGAAAGTGAGACTAGCATCCAATAAAATGTCATGGAGTATTGTAGATATTATAATTACTATGTTTATATAGTGTTTATGCTTGACACCGACGTGGAGAGGCTCTTGTCTCCAGGGCATAATGTGCATTTCATGGTTACACTGTTCCCTTCATTTGTTGGAAGGAAAAGTAATAGCTATACTTCCATTTAAAGAAGGCTACTTTTGGACTATTCGGGCTTGTTATTCCTGTTTCTCTTTGACTCACGTGAATGTTCTGTGTCGTCTCTGTGTCTGACAATTTGTGTAAGCAACGCCCGCCCAACTCCACCTCTGATTGGCTTACTCAACCTCAGCCAATCATTATCATTTATGCGATTGTCTCCGCCCTCACCAAGGAAGGAGGAACAAGAAAAATGGTTGTCGCTCGGCTTTGGTCTGATGAGAAACAGCTGCCTTCATAGTAACGCTCCGCATTTTTTGGCAGTAATGGTAACGGCGTTCTAATGATGGGAACAGTAATCAAATAGATTACTTGTTACTGAAAAAAGTAACGCCATTACTTATAGCGCCGTTATTCCCATCACTGGTCATGTACCTGTAACTACCATAATAAAATATTTGAATGTGTCTTAATGTGTTTTTATTTTGTTAAGAGCTGGTGAAATTAAAAATATTTGAGCAGAACATCCAGCAATATAAAAGTCATGAAAACATCCTGCAATCCTACTCAGTAATGTAAGTTATTCTATGTTTCATCATTTTAATAAAATAATTTTCAGAATTTCTTCATTATTGTTGTGATGGTCAGCAAACATTTGGTAGAAACCATATCTATAAAAAAAACTCTAAAATGAGCCTGGTCTGATGAGTGTCTGTCTGTCATCATATCATACATCATGCATGTTCTTAGTGCGTCACACTGAAGCTAGCTGGTGTTAGCATTCTTTAAGCTTTTTACCAGTCTGTATACATGTGATGAACACAGTCTGTATAAATGTGATGTACACACAGTCTGTATACATGTGATGAACACACAGTCTGTATACATGTGATGAACACACAGTCTGTATAAATGTGATGTACAAACAGTCTGTATACATGTGATGAACACACAGTCTGTATAAATGCAATGAACACAGTCTGTATAAATGCGACGAACACAGTCTGTATAAATGCAATGAACACACTGTCTGTATAAATGCAATGAACACAGTCTGTATAAATGCGACGAACACAGTCTGTATAAATGCGATGAACAGTCTGTATAAATGCGATGAATACAGTCTGTATAAATGCGATGAACAGTCTGTATAAATGCGATGAACACAGTCTGTATAAATGCGATGAACAGTCTGTATAAATGCGATGAACAGTCTGTATAAATGTGATGAACACAGTCTGTATAAATGCGATGAACAGTCTGTATACATGTGATGAACACAGTCTGTATAAATGCGATGAACAGTCTGTATACATGTGATGAACAGTCTGTATAAATGTGATGAACACAGTCTGTATACATGTGATGAACAGTCTGTATAAATGTGATGAACACAGTCTGTATACATGTGATGAACACAGTCTGTATACATGTGATGAAAAACTAGTAAATTTCTAAAGAAATATTGAGTGTGCCTGACTTTGGCCCCGTCGCGCCCATGTCAGCGCGTGTTTCTCAGCAGTAACAACATGGCGTCTGTCTTACCTGAGTGTGTATCCTGTGGTGACGTACGCTCCGTCCTTCAGTCAGACAGTACACACGCCGTGAACACACACTGAACTCCGGTTACATGACAAACACTGTTCAATATATTGGACTAATGTTCCGGCTACTGTTAACCTTCACACACCATAGTGCCATCACACAGCCTACTGCGCATGACACATCTGCCTCGGAGCAGATTGGTTAGTTGCTTTGTCTTCCGGTTGCCTTTTTTCCTTCCGGTTTATGTAACGTGATATATGTTTTATAAACTACACACTCATGTATTAATTAGTTCTTATTAAATTAACACTGACAGTCTGTCCTTCATCACTGCAGTTTAATTATCATTTTTATATAAAACTCTTATTTTGAACACTCCAGCAGGAGTCCGTCGCTCTAAAGAGACCTGAGGGTTTAACAGTTTCTGTACAGAGTTCCGGTTCAGTCGGATGTTATGTCTTAACTTTACGGCCACCGTAGGTACGTAAGAAGGCTGAGTATGTTTGATTGTGTCATTTGATGTCATCTTCAGTAAGTCCACAGTATAAATGTTGCCATGAAATGTAGTATTGGTTCTCAGAGGATGAATCCTGATGACTGTGTGATCAGTTTTCACTTTGATATATTTCAACATCTACTTGATGGATGGTCCCATTAATGAATCCTAAAGACTTTGGTTACTTTTCATGATATTGTCCTTCCTATTGTCTGGATTACTGTGTAATCTGTACTACTCTCAGCTACATGCTCAATGCATGCTAACATAGAAAACTTCCATCCATTATCTGTAACTGCTTTTCTTCATCGGGGTCACATCAGTCTGGAGCCTATCCCAGCTGACTTGGGCAAGAGGTGGGGTATACCCTGGACAAGTGGCTAGCCTATCACAGGGCACATAAGACAAACAGCCATTCACACTCACATTCTCACTGGGAGGAAGCTGGAGTACCCCGAGCGAACCCACGCAAACATGGGAGAACATGCAAACTCCACACAGAAAGAACCAGTCAAGATTCAAACCAGGAACCTTCTTGCTGTGAGGCAGTACTAACTACTGCTACTACTCATGATAGAGAAATTGTAAACATTAAATCTGATTAACAGCTTAGCATGTTAGCACTGTCATTCAGTACGTTTACATGCAGCAAGAAATTCAAATTTCTGATCGTATCAGACTTAGTTCGGACTTTTTAAAGTGCTTGTAAACACCTTAGTCCGATCTAGTTTGGACCTATTTCGGACCACATCGGACATCTCAAAATCGGATAAGAAATTGTGAATATTTACAAGCCACTACTGCAGCATGGCTTTAGACTCTTCTTTAAAAAACAAACATTTTAACTAGTTTACATATAATTTACCAAAGAATACACAGTTCACATGGGGTATATGATAGTACACACACACAATCACACTTGTTTCTTCCCCAGATGAGATCAGACTAGAAGTGTTCATGAGTTCAAAAAATATAAAATGTTCCAAGAAAGGATCTGACTTTTATCCAGAGTTCACCTTTTTCTCAGGTCAGGAAGCACGTGTTTGATGACTATGTTGCTGTCAATCACAGTTCAATTTTACACACACTATACTGATGAGTAGTTGGGACAGTTCTTTTTTTTCTTTCATCAGACCTACATAAGAGTCATGATTTAAAATGATAACCACTATAGACTAGACCCCTGAGCTTTTAATTTTCAGATTTTTTATCACCTCAGTACCCAAATTATTAGCCAAATCTTTCATTTCAATTAAACCACCACCTTTAACATAATTTATTCTTAATTGATTTTACTCTGAAGGTCAGTCCCCTCTAGTCGAAGTGTCCCTCTAGTCGAAGTGTCCATTCACACACTGATGGCGCAGCCATCAGTGTGTGAATGTGTATGAATGGTTAGCTCCTCAAACTGATGAGCAGTTGGCACCTTGCATGGCAGCCAATGCCATCAGTGTGTGAATGGGTGAATGAGATATGTACTGTAAAGCACTTTGAGTGGTCGGAAACCTAGAAAGGCGCTATATAAGTACAGTCCATTTACCATTCAATAGTGTTACTGTTTTTATATATGAGTGTGTTTTTCAGAACTTCCCCTGTTGTTGATTGTGTTAAATGCACTTTTTGTACACCCTTCTCTAAGCCACAGTCAGTTTGTGAACAGTCCTAAAGCTGTCAAACATCAGCATCTCTAACCAACAGTCATATTCTCCTCAGTAGTAACTGGGACTAGTAGTTGATCAGAAACAGTTTAAGAATAAATGAACCATCCTGAGAGTGTCTCTGACAAATCAACAGTACAGGTGCATTCAGTGTAGAGGAAGCATTACAGCCAAGTCTCTACAGCTAAGTCTGAGTGAATGGTGATTTTCAAAGAATCATAAAGAAATGTTAGAGGCCTGCATGCTGGCAGCACCTGTAGCTTTTGGCAAAGAAGCAGAGAATGTGGCTACATGGCAGCAGTTTCTATTGTGTCTTTACAATGTATGGCCAGAAGAGGGCGCCAGATATGAAGGAACAGGAAGCTGCAGTCACAGATGCTTCTGGACATTTTCAAAGCTTTTCCTGCTGAGCGGAGTGACACCGCCTGACAGGAAATAAATGGGCCATGAACACAGACTTGCAGCTCAGACTCAGGCAGGGACAGGTCAAAATGAATTAGAGGCACCTCTGCTACACACAGTGTCACGATTCAAGTTCTATTCTGCCCTTGGGTCTCACCAGAGCAACACATCATTATTGTGCACACACCTTCATGCATGTTTATTGAAGCCACAGTAGAAAAGCATCAGACAGAATGAAAAGCATTTTAATATGAGTGTGTGGGTTGTCCTAAACAATAGTGCTGCAGGAAACCTCATGAGGTCATTAAAGTTGCAATCATTATTCCTTTTAGCATTCCAACAATTTCTGAGAAACGTCTCTGCTGAGCGCTCCACTATGTCCACCAGCCAGTCACTAACAGTCTGTCTGCTGTTTGGAGCTGAGCAGGTAGTGTACAAAAAACAACTGCCTGCTGCTGGATCAGAGCTCTGACACTGAACTAAAACAATTAGCTGAAAACAAAGTGAGATTTTCAGCACTTATGAATCATTGTGATCAAGCATCACTGACAAGTGTCCCATCATTGTTAATTTTGCATGTATGAAATGCCATTCTTTGTATTGTGGGACTGTGAATGCTCTTGAAATTAGAGAAAGAGGTATCAAATCTGAATAAATCCTCCCTCCCTGTTCCACAATGGATCCAATACAAAGTCCTTCTCCTAACCCTTGGCCCCTGCCAATGCATCAACCTGTCTACATTCAAAACACTATACTCAAAATTCACCTTTTAGAAAGGATTTAATGTGATTAATGTTGTGTGTTGTATATTTTCATTGTGTTTGCTGAAGTCCTGTAAAGTGTCTTTGTCTTTATTATAAATAATACCTTAAATGTGTTTGATTGTTGCTCATTTTGTCATTAATATTTCATGTTATAAAGACGAAGATTTGGATTATGATGTTCAAACAGTAGCAGAAAGCCTCATGGTAGTGATAAAAAGCAGCATAATGGGTAGTAATATAACTTTGAGGAAGTGTAGAAATTGTAGTCATAGTTAAGTAAAAAGCAGTTGGTGTACCTGCTGTGAAGTATAACATTACAACAATAGTGCTTTGTCTGAAGCTCTGAATCACTGGAGCCAGCACTACTCTGTGGGACCTGTGGCCTTGGCTGACCCCACTTCTACCTATTTACTGTACATGATGTGTTTTAGTTCAAAATAATTAGTTCATGGGAATTTGACTGATTACAAATGTCTTCAGTAAAATGTACCATGTAAGCACTATGCACATACATAAGTATAACCAGCTAAAGTAATGAAAGCTTTAAGGCTGTGGGCGCCTCAGTCTGGACCTCATCATTTCACTTCATAATGGACTTTAGTGGTTCAACCAGCATCAGAAACAAGATTTCACTTAAAAGGAATTTGTTTTAGTGGTTTGGTGCATAACATATAAAGAAGACAAAGTATCTAATATACGTACAGTGTTATTTATTATTATTATTATTATTATTATTAAAGGAGCTGCACACTTTCTGCAGGAATGTGTAAAGTGTTCACCAGATTTCACAGATGTCCAAAGATATTTCTAAAAGTGTAGAAAACATGTTATCAGAATGTGTGCGTTCATGTATTCCTGAGGACAGGTACAGGAACATGCTTTGCCCCGTTGGTAATCCAGCCTACAAACCTATATCTCATATTGCTAGTGTTTATAAATGTTATTATAATGTATTGGGCCGTCCTGTAGGACGTGCAGTGTTCGGGACTGTAATCGTGTAGGCTGTGAGCAGCAGCAGTAACAGAAGTGGAGGCAGTTTGTTTGTGCTCAGTCAAATATCATGTAGCCTGAAAGCTAACACGCTCTCCTCCTCTCTCCTGCAGACAGGCTGTCGTTGATTGGTCGGTGGACAGGCCTGCTCTGGAGCTGGAGCAGCTGCCGTCATCCCCTCAAACGTGCTGAGGATGCTGACTCTGCTGGCTGCTCACTGACCGTCCTGCTGCTGATGGACTGCGGTCTGCATGTGCTGTGTTCGGACACACATCAGGTACATTCACACTCTCTAATCAGTCAGTGAGGATGAGGATGGTGCTGCTTTAGTGTTTGTAAAGAGGCTTCAGCTGACAGCAGCCGCTCGTCTCTCTCTCTCTCTCTCTCTCTCTCTCTCTCTCTCTCTCTCTCTGTCTCTCTCTCTGTTTGCCTTCGCTCCCCCCTCTTTGTCCGCCGTTTAATTTCAGTGGGTGGGTTATGCAGTAAAGCTGTATTCTGTGTATCACAGTCTGCTGTGTGGCTGAGTGGAGAGCTGACCGCTGTGCTGTGTGTTTTGTGGTGTGCTCAGACGGACGGCTGCTGGAGATCCGGGGCTGAGATGAGATAAGCGTCCTCTGTCTCCACCGAGCTGCTGCAGCGCGAGCACGCAGGAAAGACGTTGTCACTTCGTAGCCGAAACCACCGGAATACACCGAATCCAGCTCCTCTTCAACCAGTCAAGGTTTGCCTTCCGTTCGCACCCAGTTCCCGCCTCGATAATGCTCCTGCCGCTGCTCTCCAGAGGTGATGTGAGCTGAAGTCGCGGGGAAGCCGCAGAGGAGCTGTCCGTCTGTCGAGGTGCTGATGCGGCTGTGACAGAAGCGAGCATGGCTGCCGGGAAGTTACTGCTCTACGCCGGGCTCTCTCTTTCTCTCTGCGCCCTGGGCATGCTGGCCGTGGCGATGTGCTCCGATCACTGGTACGAGACTGACGCCAGGAGGTACAAGGACCGGTGCCGAAGCTTTTCAGGCCGCCGCAAGGACCCGGGCTTCATCTACATCCCCAATAACAGCCTGCCGCTGCGGGCCAGCCGGAGCAGCCTGCCCCGCTGGGAGGAGAAGCTGCTGCTGGCCCGGAACCGGCGGCAGCTGTTCGCCATGAGCGCCGCGGATGAGTGCAACAGGCAGTATAACTCAACCAACATGGGGCTGTGGAGGAAATGTCACCGGCTGGGCTTCGATCAGGACATCGAAGCCAAAATCCAGAAAGGTAAGAATGAAATAAACAAGTGAGACAGTTTGAGACGCGCTGTGCGGGGCTGTGCTGGGCTGTGCGGGGCTGTGTCTGACTCCTCTAAGGAGGAAATCAATTTGTGGTGATTGTTCATTTGACCAAAGGGCGAGCAAGGGCACCGAGCTGCTGTCCTGTGATTCTAGAAGCAGATGTTTGTCCAGAGGCACGCAGAGCGTCACTGTCTCGATGTGTGTGTGTGTGTGTGTGTGTGTGTGTGTGTGTGTGAGCGGCCTGTGGCTGCAGACTGCTTGTTGTCATGCTATTTTGCTGAAGAGGGGCGCATGTAAATGATGACGCTGAATACGGGCACGCATGGTACGTGCCGTCCCTGGATCAGGTCTGATTGTAGCTCTCTCTCAGTTTGAAGTGGTGCTCGACTGACCCTGCAACTGCAAATAATGACATAATCATTTCAGGCTAGCCAGTAAGCACTCAGAATGAGACAGGAAGGGGTGGGGTGTGTGTGTGTGTATGTGTGTGTCGAAGGGGGGGGGGGGGTCTATATGTTCTATATGTTCCATCAAGAGTTCAGTGTATATTCTACTAATGCTCTCCTCTTGCTCTGGTCCACAGAGACCTTCACTCATTTAGTTCTGGATCTATATATTTAGTTCTGGTCTAATGTGCACTGCTGGATTCACCTACAGCTGCTGGATCCCCCCTTTTCATCCCCAGAGTCTTCCCACAGTGCTGGAAGAGATACTTGGCCCACAGATGAATTTAGATATGTGCAACATTTACAGTATCACATTCTGCAAACTAGATTTTGACAGAGGCTCAGGCAGCAAAGAATGACACCACCTTAAAGGGTGGTGTCACCCTTAGGACACACCTATCTATTAGACTACATAAACATAATGTACAGATAGATAGACACAATAAAATAACAATTATAACAAACTAACAAACTAAATAATAATGATGATGATGATGATGATGATGACGATAGAGCCTATCTCAGCTGACATTGGGCGAGGACAGGTTCAAATGTCTAAATAGAGAAATAAATAAATATAGTTCATCTCATTTTTTCTGTTTTATTTATATGACATCTAATCATGACAGTGACAATCATGACATTTCCATATAGAGCAGGTCTAGACTGCACTCCATAATAAGTACAAGCCAGACTAAAGAGAGAGGTGTTGAGTTTGATTGTTTATCATCTCTTACTGCATCATGGTCAAACTAAATAAAAAATCTGAAGACAAAACTACTCTATTCAAAATCATAACAACCAGCACACTTAGTATAGAGATGCTTGTGATCAGCGTCAGTGTGCTGCAGACAAAACTCAAAGAAAGTTTCCGCCGCCACACAGACATGTTGTGCGTTAAAAAGGCAGGCAGGCTGAGGTTTCTGATGGAGGTTACTGGTCTGAGTCCAAGCTGGAAGAGGAAAGGGTGTGTGTACTCTCTCTAAGTGTGTGTGTGTGTGTGTGCTGCAGCTGTGCCTTCCTTTGAGGATGCCTCAATGGCCTTGATGGCCTACCATCTGCAGTAATGGGCAGCCCACAGTCAGTGTGCTCAGTGATCAGATGAATGCCTCCATAGAGAGGTCTGATCTGTTCCAGCTCTCAGCTCAGCTCCATCAGCATGCAACAGTACAGCACGGTTTTTCATCGTGATGCATCTGACAATAACTTCATATTAACGGGTCAATAAGAATGAAACACTGTTTATCTCTGTGTGCTCTGCATGTGCAGACCTGTATCCACTAACAGCACTGACAGCCCACATTCAGCATGCAACCAACAAGCAACTGTTAGTACTGCTACTACAAGTACTGCTGCAATAACAAGTACAATAACCAGTACTGCTACTACCACTAGTATTACCACTGCTTCTGCTAACTACGTACTACGGATACTACAGGTACTGTAATTGCTGCAACTACTGCTAGTGCCACTACTTCTGCTCCTTTTATTACTATTTCCAGTGTCACTTCCACTGCTACAGCTACTGTTACTGCTTCTGTCACTACTTCTGCTGCCCTTCTACTGCAACTACCAGAGCCAGTGCATACTAGTGTATGCTACTAAAACTGCTACCACTATCACTGCTTGTGCTACTGCTTCCACTACCACTGATACCACTAGTATTACTGCTACTGCAACAGCCACTGCTACTCCTGGTACTACTACTACTACTACTGCTGTGTCTACTTCACATGCTACTCCTTGCTTCCACTTGTGCTAGTGATACTACAACTACTGCTACTGCTACTGGTCGTGTTACTATTATTGCTTTTACTACTCTTGCTAGTAAACTAGCTTCTGTCACTACTTCTGCTGCCCTTCTACTGCTACTAACACTGTTAGTGTGTACTGTTACTACCCCTATCATTACTGCTACTGCTGCTGTCACCAGAACTATCACTGCTACTTATGTTGCGACTTTTATTCCTGCTCACAAATCATAATAATTCAAACTCAGTAGAGGAGTTTTGTGTCTAGACTTCTGTAGGACTACATTGGGGGATCTTAGACTAAAGACCTCAGCATTTTTTTTAAAACCCTGTCTACAGCCCTGCTAGCAGCCCGGTCATGTTTGACATAAATTCATGCTGTGCTGTTCACATAATTCAGATTTTTTTTTTAGGGATTTTGGGAGGTCAAAGGTCAGAGCACAGCGCCACAAAGCTCCCTCCACATGCTGTTTGACTTTTATTCCATTTTAATCTCCAAAGTCAAATCACAGACAAACTGGATGATTTCTGTCTGCACCAACTAACTGGCCTCATGCTGCTGTGTCATAATAACTTCACATTCTCCTGTCTGCTATGATGCATGAACCCTGTGATATGACACTAGCCACATATCTAAACCTTGATATGTCATTTCCTGTACATTTGAATCATGCTGTTTTTATATAAATAAACATGATCACATTCAGCTTCATGTTTAACAAATCAAAACAATGATCTGTCCATATTCAGCCATCTCTCTGGCATGGCCACTAATGACACAGAAGCTGTTAATGTTTGGCCAGATCAGCAGTATCCATTCATCTCCTCATCTGCGAGGCCTCTTCAGTACAAGCTGCTCACTATGCAGATTTATGGATGCAGGAGGGTGAGGGAGAGAGCCAGTTAGAACAGGTCAACACAAAACATTAAACCCTCCATTTTCATTGAGGTGCGTGTCTGTGTGTATGCTGCTAACAACTATTGTGTGTGTATTAAAGCCTCCTATATCTTCTTCCTCTGTGCCATAGAGCTCCAGTTTTGTCTAAAAACGATAAAAACACACCACTGAGCCACACTGTTGTACTGGGTGTCATGTTCCTTTATTATCAGGAGCACACACACACTGTATGTTTATTTACTACACCATCCTGCTGTCCCAAATACTCACTCGAGCACCAAATGTGGATTAATCCACCACTGAAAATAGCCCCCTCCCTCCCCCCAAAAACAGCATCATTTGCTCCTGTTTGATTAAAAACTACAGTGGCTAGCTGGCTAGATGGACTAGCACAGTGTTAAGATAAGAGAGATATGTCTTTTAATACACATTCAGCATTAGACTTACTTGATTTATGTGTGCAGCTATATTATTTAGGGAACATGAATAAACATATATCTTTAATGTCAGATCATAGAGATGGGGTCTATGTGGTCACCCTCTCCTCTAAATAGGTCACTGCCATCCCAGCATCCAGTTGTTGGTGCTCTTTCACTGTACGTTGCATGTTGCTAATCCGAACGGTTGGCATATGTTAGCTTGGTTTCTGGTTCTGTAGCTGGCCATGATATGTGATCGACCGATAACTGACTTTCATTCTGTTTGTCACAAGGAGACCTCCTGCAGAGACAGAGAGGAAGGGACAGATAAAACTGCAGAGAGACATCAGGCTACAAAGTGCTCTGGGCCAGAAAATGAGGGAGGGAAAGACGAAGACGGCCGTTGAGATAGAGATGAGGATGTCGGAGAAGATTACATAGAGAGGAGTGGGTGGGGGGTGGGAAGGGGTTGGGGGAGGCAGTTAGGGAGGTGAGTCCTTGCGCCATCTGTTGTCGCTCCGCAAGGAAAAGGTCCTGATCAAGACATTCACAGTCCGGTCCAAGCAGAAAGAGCAGGGAGAGGCCCCAGATTGGATTACCTCGATCCCCAGGGGCCCCGTATCATGGGGAGCGCTAAATTAGACACTACAGGAGGCTAAAGGTGTCTCATAGGTTCCCTGCCAATGAGCCAGTTGGCAAAGCTGCTCATTTAACAGACACATGGAAGCAGCAGAGGAGAGTTTCTACTTTGACTGGCTGGTGGATGATGAGGAGAAATTAGCTGGAAGCAGATCAGTTTAATCATAGTGAATGAAAAGATAAAGACTTGTTTCCTGTATTGTAATGTAGACTACACATGTTATGTTATGGGAAGTTGGATCTCTTTTTATTTGTGCACCATGCGTGTGACAGTATGAACTTTTCCTTACCGCGCTGAGAAAGCCAAGTATGCCTTTGTGCTTTACTAAATTCCAAGGTTCTTCAACATGTGTTCAGACTTCCCTCTTTGAGTATCCTCACTGGGCTGTGGTTTGTACAAAACACCAGCAATAAACCTACACATGGCTGCTAGGGCGTAGATTCCTACTTTGTTCTCCAAACTCACTGCTGGGGCCTCATATAAACCTCTGCTAAGAATAAGGACATATTGTGTTCTCCATGTCTTACTGTGTAGCTGAAAGTATCACTTGGCAGCATGGACAGTGACCTATAACACTTGCAGGGCATGTTTGTGTTGTATTAAGATGAACTCTATCTTTTAATCCGGTCGAATCTGCAGCCAGCTTGTAAGGCAGAGGTATTAGAGTGAGGTTATATGCATGTGAGATGGTTTGTTGTGGCCACAGCAGCAGATATAGAGGTTCACTTGTCTTCTTGGAAACAGTTAAATTATTCAGACACATGTGGCAGCACTCCTTGCTCATTAGTGCCCCTGCAGTCTGTAGCCCAGCTCAGCAGACTGACTGCCTTCTTGCTGCTGCTACAGTGCAGCCATTTACACCCCGGGACTAATGAAACAGATACAATACACTCCAGACTGTTTTCACCAGGGTTCAAAGATGCCATACAGACAGATCTGACTGAAGATATTTCATATTTGCATGATGATTTCTTTTGGCAGAGATATGCAAAGTGCACTTGACTATCATGAAATGCAATTTTATTTCTTTCTTATTTATTTTTTTTCCACCTGGTTTCCAATTCACTGTAATTTGACACAAGTTGTTTCCAGTCATAACGCTGTTCAGCCATCAGGAGCAGTTCTTTCTTTTTTCTTCACCGTAGCTCTGTTGAATCTGATGATGTAACCAGAAACATATGTTCTACATCATGATCAACTGGTGGAGCAACATTTCATTTGAGGATTCCTCAGATGTTCTTTAGTATGTCTGCTACAAGTCTTTATCATGAATGGTGTCTTAAGATCAGTTGGATTCTGGGTCAGTGTTTGTGAGTTGATGTTGAATAATGTCTTTCATCTCTGTGTCTTACAAAGCATTTGTTATCTGTGTTGTCACCATAGGATAAGCAGTTGGAGTGCTAACTCCTCATAGAAACTAAAGTCTAGTCAGTAATATGAGTTCCCAACAAGGTATGACTGTGCCAGGTTTTTTTTTTATCTGAAAGTCTCTGAGTTCAGAATCAGTTCTGATTCAGTAAATGGAATAGGGGGGAGCTGTTTCAGGCTCTTTCTGCATTGTTTGCTAAACATTCACTTATCTTTAATCCACTAAACTGCAATATGAAACATGACTGACAGCTAAGCTAACTGGTTATGATTAAACTCAATATCTGACAAATGGAAAAAAACAAAGTGTGTGTTCAAGAAACTGATCTATTTGTTCTGGAGTAAAGGAGGTGGGTGGCAGACAAAAGAGACCAAAACTGTTTTTTGTACCAGGCTGTAAACATGTTTATTTCTGCTGTGAAGTTGGACATTTGAACAGAGGGACGTATGGAGACTGACTCACTTCTGGGGCCAGCTTCAAGTGGATGTTTGAGGAACTGCAGTTTTTTGCATTTTGTGGAGGCTTCATTTCACAGTGAAGCCTCCCCAAAATGTCAAATGATTGTTGAATCCAACAATCATGTCACATGATGCAAACATGTTTGCATCATGTGACCTCTTGTGGCCTTTAACTTTCATTGTTACATAAAATACATTACCGACATTTAGTTCAAAGGGAAATCTACAAATATGCATATGATGACAGAAGATAACATTAAGTGATGTCTGTTTAAGAGGCAGAGCAGCTCTGGCTCAGAGACTCTCATCATGAAGTCAGTGTGACTCCTGTAACCACAGGCAGAGTGAATGGAAAGAGGCAGAGAGAAAGAGAGAGATGAGGAGGAAGAGGCATGATGTAGTTTGTTTCCACACAGCCAACATAAATGTTTGATGACCTCATGCTCTCTCCCACAGACCAGCCATGACAGTACACACACACACACACACACACACACACACACACAAACACACACACACACACACACACACACACACACACACACACACACACAGCCTCAGCGCAGCCACCATTTATAGTTGATGCATGTGTGCGCAAACACGCACAAGACATATAATACCTACTTAGATGGGTATATTGTACACAACACACACATCACACATGTACAAAGAACATGATTTATCCAACATAAATAATAAATGATGCACTTCTGCTCTCATATTGCGTATCATACAGACATACATACATAGGAGGATGCTGCTGCTTCTCTGCTCTTTCTCTATTGACTCCATTGATCTTGTTGCTAGAACATAACATACTGATCACTAGTCTGATGAAAAAAAACATGCAGGAAAAAAACAAATAACTTGCCGTAAGCCATTAGACACAAGATATATTCACAATTTCCAAATCTGTCTGGATAACGAGCCTGGTTCCACAGCTCTGTTTATTTCAGTAAGTCAATTAATTCTGGTGTTGTACTCACTGATGGCTCTTTCCCTTCTACTGATACAGCTAAAGAATGGAGGTGTTATTGTCCTGTGTCAGCGTCACAATCCATTCTGAGCAAAGTGCTGGTAACCTTTGAGAAGACTGACACAGCTTTACATTTTGTTGTCAACTCTTAAATTGAAGTATGTACTGTATCTTCAGTCAGTGACTTTAATTTTAGAAGCCACTACCACAGCTTCTAACCAGCCACCCAAACAGAAAATGGCAACATTAAATTGGACTTCAGTTGGACTGGGGGAGCTGGGAATCGAATGGACTCTCTGATGATTATCAGACTCAGAAACTCATTTTGAGAGGTTTAGATTCCAGAAACAGTTTGGTTCAGATTGAGGTCCCCAGAGACTTGATAGTCCCCAGAAGGTGAATTGCTTTTGATGACCTCTGCACTGAGCATTTGGTTTAATGTAACAAAAACATGTTCCTGTTCCTCAGAGGATGAACCATTTTCATTTGAATCCCTCCAGTTTGTTTCCTCTAGCACCACCCTCAGGACAACCTTCTTATTGAGATGCACTATTATGCATATGGTGTCATCTCCGCTGTAGTTCAGGTCATCATGGTCCAAACCAAGAATCAAAAAGATGAATTATCGCTTTTAGTTCTGTTTCATGTTTTATTTCAAATGGGCTACAAGCTGTAAACATAAAATCATATGGTCTGACAGGCAACTCATTGATTGGATCATTGTATTGATGTCATCCTACATCATCACAGCTACATGGACTCTAATTCTGGTGACTGATACCAGGCCCACTTGTGCTGATGTGACGTATGTGTTACCATGGTTATGGTAAATGAACTTGTATTTATACAGTGTTTTTCTGCTCTATCAACCACTCAAAGTGCTCCCCAACACATGTCACATTAACCCATTCACTGCTTCCTATCCTAAATGGCTGCGATGATACCAGGCCCTCACTGACACACTGTCGGCACAGCCATCAGGAGCAGGTCAGAAGGTGCCGGGAATCAAACAAGTAACCCTCTGATAACTAGATGACCTGCTCTGCCAACTGAGCCTTGAATTTATGTTGCAAAATTGTTTCTCTTACTGAGGAGATCACCTGATGGTTCCCACAATCAGCAGATGGTTTGAATAGTAATTTATTGTTTGAGTACATGATGAAATCACGTCTTTTACTTACAGAAGCTCTCGTACTGACTTCAAGCTCATCAGGCTAATATCAGCTGATACCTGATCCACATTAAAGGTCCAGTGTGTCAGATTTAGGCAGCTCTATTTACAGTATGGCAGAAATGGAATATAATATGCTTTCATTAGACACTAGAACTGAGAGATGGCGGAATCCACCGGCCAAGAATTGCATACCTGGCCATCAGCAAACATGAGTGCCACTGTAAACTTTGCTGATCCTGCCAGTCTGTAGGACAGATCTGTGATCTCCTCTCAGATGATTTGGAGACTAATGCCAGCTGTCTTTATGCACTCTCCATTCCTGTCAAAGTCACTGTTGCGATGCATTTCTCTGTAAGCGACCAGTGTACATACATAATAATAATAGTACTGATAACTGTCATGACATTTTCATCTTAATGAATGCTATTTCATTTTCCATTTGCTTTGTCATTACCATAATCTCAGTCTATCTATTAAAAACTTTTCATTCTTCACTGGAAACATTATTTCCAGGAACTGCTCTCTGGCGCGCAGGAAGTCAGGAAGTGCTACTTTAGTTGGATTGAATAAATTGGCTATCATCATGAGTAACACGACTGTTAAAACAAAGAAGAGAGGAGAGGTCAAACCTTACAAACAGGAAACAAACAGGAGGGTGTGAGTGCTCTCTCCATGTGTTGGCAGGTGGAGATGTCTTTGTGAACGGGGCCATTAGAACGGCTCTGGTCCGCAGAGAAGTGATGTGAGCTGTGGGTGGTGACACACGACATACTCACACGCACACACATCAACCCTTTAGCTGTAGTGACTTGACTCAGTACGTTTAACCCACACTGCCTGGCAGTGTGACATCTCCATGGAAACAAAGGTGTCCTGGACGTGTGATTGGCAGTCAGAGGCTTCATGGAGATGAGTGGGCTGCAGGAGACGGCACATATCTGACGCAGTGAGGAGGAACGAACCCCCTCACTCACTATTTGGAGGATGAATTAGTTTTGCCTCTAACGTTCAGACAACATTTACTCACTCTGCACCTGCGGATGATCACTTTTACTGAGGAACATCTTGTTGATTGCCTCTGTTTGTCACAACACAAAGGCCCCAGGTTTATTTTTTTTTTTTTTTTCCATTGGTGCTTTTGTCCTACCTATTCCATGAGTGGGTGTCAGCAGCAGGTTAACAAGGATCCATTTACAATGTGCAATGTTAAATGTGGTAACTTACAGGCTAATGTTTGGTAATACAACACCATCCCTCCTTCACTTTCATAACTTGACTTCTTATTTTATGGGTTATCAGCACATGGACATTATTCATATGCAGAATTAGCCACATTCATATGTGAATGCCTTCATCATGAATACAGGAATCTCAGGCCATAGAGGCCAATCAACAGACTGATGGAGAGGACAGAGCAGAAACAGTTAAAGCTGCTGGCTCTCAGGTGAGGGCTGACAGGAATTGATGGTACTGCTACAGATTTTGAATGTTGGTATATATATTTTGTTAGTTAAATGGTGTCAAAAGTTAGTTGTAGTCACCTTTAATCAACTTCTATTTTTTAGTCAACAAAAACAACATGAAATTTTGTGTATTAATTTTAGGCTAAATAAACAAGTGTTGAGAATTAGTCACAGAATGACAGGTTGTATGATTAAGAATGCAGCTTTGCAGAGAGGTTGTCTGGCCTGATGTTAATTTAAGCAATCCAGACATGAAACATGCTCTGATCTGCATCTTTATTTTGAACAGGCACCATTCAACCAGTGAGGCTCCTGGTTAAATAGACATTGTTGATGTCTCAATATGTGTCTGTTGTAAAGACCAAAAGTCTGTCAAATTCACACAATAGACTACATTTAGCTGCATAGAGCCATTCAAAATTATTTATGAAAAATATGTCTGACACTCTGAATTAAACAAACATATCTTAAGCAAGAAGTTATCCAATTTAGCTGGCAAAAGTTCAGCCAAAACCCGACAAGTAAACAACGTCCTGTTGTTGTGAGATGCTAATAATACATAACATAACTTTGACAGATATAACTTATTTTATAACTTAAAAAGCAGTGTCACTTTATTAAAGTGTCTTTTTAGGTTTTTGACATTCTTCTGTAGCTACAAGACTTTTCTTTTAACATTATCATCACTACCACAGGCTGTATAAAATATGGACGTAGTCTCTGTTAAGCTTAGTGTCTCCATTTTGGCAGTCCCGTCTGCTAATCCAACAGTGAGCAAAGACATGAAGCATGGGTGGACCTGAGGCGGGCTGAATGATGCCTGGGTGTTCAGACAAGCCACCTATAACAGCATCCACCTGTCAATCAAAGCAGACACACTTTTAATTCTGCATAACTTTAAGCCTTAAGATAATTTAAACAGGTGAGTTGTATATAAATTCACCCTTGGTACAGTTCTCATGAACGGGGAAATTAGCTATAGAGACCAAAACTGTTTTTTGTACCAGGCTATAAATATGTTTATTTCTGCTGAGAAGTTGGACATTTTAATATGGGGACTGGAGACTGGAACCAGCCTCAAGCGGACATTTGAGGAACTACAGTTTTTGGCACTTGACAGCCACCCAGGTTGCCACTTGGTTACCACACATTCACCTTTTCTCTCTGCACCGTTATATTTGAAATGTGTTGACGAGGCACCATCGTGTAGTTTTTATTTCTAAATTAGATTTTAGGTGCCACTGTTTTGTCCAACTTCATCATAAAAATAAGGTAGCTGAATTTCAGATAAAATTATATTAAAGCTTTTGTTGTTAATGAAATGAACACTAGATCATGGAAAAACGCTGCTCTCAGCCGTCTGCTTGTGTATTAATCCATCCTAATAACTAAACACAGTATAGTAATGCACAGTTTGACGAGCAGAGACAACAGACTGTCAGACTTTCTGAAGCATTTGGGATGAAAACCATGTTTGATTTCGCATCAGTGGACAATTCCATTCTTCAGAAAGCAGCTCTTTCACCTGCGGCGCCTCTCCAGCCCCCATTTAATCATCGGCTTATCAAGTCAAGAGAGCGCTGTGGGCCAGTAGGAAGAGCCTGCATCAATCAGATCCTTATTCTGCCTGCCCAAAGACTGGCTGCCTGTGAAGGAGGGAGGGCAGATGAAGGGAGCTCTGTGGCCACAGCTGCCTCGCTCACAAGAAAGGCCTTTTACTGCTCAGGACTGCTGGACAATACAAGAATTATGTCCTGTGAAGGGACCATTATTGTGCAAGTAGAGCATCCAGCCTTGGTGAAGTGAAAGGCGGCAGTTATCTTAGCTTTGTGCTGTCTTTGCTCATAACATCGTCTCATGCTTACTTAAGACCAGAGATCACTAATTTGCAGCCACCGATTAACGCTGGAGGGACTGAATGAGAACATCATCATCTCCTTCATGTTGACGAAGAAACACCCAACTCATCTCCTGATTTGTGTTGTTATGGTAACATGCAATGACTGTTTGACAGATGATATTCAGGCAGATTGAGACAGCGGCTGAACTGAAGGTGAAGCGCAGAGGGGATCAGGATGAGTGTTTCTCTGAATGTCAGGAGGTTAGACAACAAAGCTTCCTGCTTCAGATGACGACAGGTGTGGAAAGAAAGTTCACTTTCCCACGGCGACCCCCTTGCTGTTTCCTGTTAGGCGAACCATCATAGCTGTCTGGGCATGTTTGCTATGGGTGTTGTCAGAGAGGAGAAGAAAGAGAGATGTCACAGAGGAAGCCGGACACGAAATGATTAAAAGAAAAAAAGGAGGGTTGTGTGAGTGGCTTGCAACAACAAAGCTAAATCCTGAACACTGGTCCTTTAAGGTTAGGGAAAGATAGTTTGGAGTAAAATCACATGAAGAGTCTACAGCCATGTCTGCAAATATGTGAATTTGTGCTTCAGTCAGCGGTGCTCTGAGCTAAATGCAATGCAACATGTTGATGTCTGTACCAAATGGTGTGGCAACAATATTCCCAGAGCTACTTGACACAGGAGGAACTACTTCCAATTTTTAGCTTTAGACGTCCTGCAAGATTTGACCTTTATTGATATATTTGAATTAGAAGAGATCTCTATGATTGGGCACACAATGAAGTTTAGCGTTCAGGCAGCCAATGATGTACAGAGACATGTTGGATTTAGTGTCTGCTTCTCATCACTACAGAAAGAAAATCTCTTGGCCTTTGGTGCATCTCATTCTGTTTAACAGCTCGTCTCCTCACATGATCATCCAAACCCTCAGTTTCCGTTGTGCCTCTTTCATCTCCTCACCTTCTAATTTGAGCTGAGTTCATAATTACAACATGCAGAGTGATGGGAGATGAACAGAGGCTGAGATGATATGAGTGTAGGTGGAAGATCTCATTTGATTGCAGTTACTACAGAAACAGACAGCAGGATGATGACCTCGGTTGCCACAGATTTCTATCAAAATTAGCAGGCAGACACAAGGATGCTCTCTGAGATGGAAGAATGTTGTCAGACTGTTGGATTGACAGGAATGTCTCTCCACATGGATTTGTTTGCTGTGGAGCATTTGTTCTGTGTGTCCTACATCGGTTCCTGTTGGTTTTGGATAGCTTTGTTCACATGTTGGAAAAAGAAGAAAGCTATCAGTGTTATTTTAGTTTCTATTCCCTCAAACATCAGTGATCAAGATGGTTTGTACTCTAAAGTTGAAATGAAAGCACTGTGTGAAACACAGTGGATTCTCTGACTGCCTTAAAGGTCCAGCGTGAAGGATTTAATGGCAACTAGCAGCATAGTTTCAGATTGCAACCAATCCTTACTCTCCCCTACCATGATGCTTTTGCTTCACTTCAGTATGTCTGACATAGCCCTGCTGCCTGCACATAGAAAAATAAAAATATTTTCCTTTAACTCTGAAGCCATCAGTGTCACTTCTCAACAGTAGGTTCAAATACAGTCAATATGGCCTCACACAACCTGCTGTGAAGCATGCACAGGTGGTAAACATAAACACGGTGTGGCATGCCCACACAGGGCAGGCACATTAAAGCATGCAGCCTGTGAGGTGCGCTTCATTAATGGCCCTGACATGTGGCTGAGGCTCAGCAGGGCTCTGGGATGCCTTTGACATTTGAATGACATACATTTCTCTCTGAGTAATTGGCTCTGGAGTCTCTGTCTATTGACAGGCTGAGATAGGTGTCGAGCTCCAGAAACTTCTTCTCACCAGGACCTCCTCAGTACATAGAGACAATTAATGCATACCCAGGCTTACACACACACACACACACACACACACACACACACACACAGTGCTGACAGTACAAGTCTTCCACAGTAGATAGTGAACGGCTGCCTCCTTAGCTCAGAATGTGCTGCTTTGTTTCTCTTATCTTCTTCTCTACATTATTTGACTCTGCAATTGCTTTCACTGCTTTCGTTGCTTCCATTTGTCTTTTGTTTATTCAGGCAATTATACATGAACAGACTGACATGCTGTATCTCTTTAAGCCACTGCCATCTTTGCAGTTTTTCCTAAACTGTTTTAGAAAAGTGGTTGGAAGTGTAAGATACTGTGATGAATACGAAACTTTAGACGCAGAGGAGTTAGGCAGCACAGCAGGGGACAGATGTTAACCGGTTTCTTTGTAAAGCTCACTCTCTACTTCCCCCAGCAGTTCAAAAAGAGTCAGGTGGAAATAAAAATTAATAAAATGAGGAGTCATTTTTCATGATATTTTTTTTGTTTGTTTGTTTTCTCTTGAAAATCTGAAGGTTTCTCATATAATTAGGAGGTCCAGATAAAGCTCAAGTTGTTTTCATGTGATGAAAAGAATAACAAAGCAGACCTTGAAAACATGTGAAAGGTATTGACAAAAACCTGAAAAGCTATCTTTTTTTTTAATGCATTTTGAAGACGGTGCCTAACCTCAGGTTCAGGTTCATCTTCTGCACAAATCTTAAGATTTTGAACATGTCAGGCTTCAGCCGAGCTGACTCTGTGCCGCATTTAACATCTGGTGAAAACTGATGTTTAAACGTCAGCGAGGATGAACTTTTTCTAACGCTGGAACAGACTTAAAAATGTCAACACATCTTTTGAAAATGTGCCTATATTTGTTTCCATGTTGACACACGCGCACCATGAAAATTCATGTTTAAGTAGCTGCTGGCACACCCTGTTTACACTGGAGCTGGATTACCTTTGATCTAATGATTGTGAGACTCAGTAGACACTAGAGATGCTGATATTTCTCCCTGGAAAGATTGACTTTCATCAGATGTGTATGACTCTGGATGCTGTTCAGATCTGTTTAGAGTGCAAGTAATCTATTGATATTCAGTTATATTGCTACAGTCTGATTGCTTTACATATTTTGCCTTTGATACTCATGACTGGAGAGAGCAAGTACAGGAGGATATTTACATCTTCCCTGTGATGTTGAAGAACATTGTCAGACATGCAGGTGATGATATGTAGAGAGACCACATGTTTTTCTCTGCAGCAAAACAATAAATCACAGAAACCGTTGAGTGCAGTTCAGGTGTAGTTCATGTCCAGGTACAGTCAAACCAAACTTCTTTCATTTTTAAGATTAAGATAATGTCATTTCATGGAGCAGTGAGCTTGAAATTTCTGAAAAAATGTGAAAATGGAGGATATTGTGTCAGCTCATTGACTCTCTGTCACCTCACATGAAAAAGGTTGTGGGCTCAGAGCTCAGAGGAGGAAACAGGGAAGTGAACAGCTCATTTGAGAGGACGTTCAGTTTGTTTGGAAGTTCAGCTGGCAGAGGGTGGATGGATCAAACAGATGAAGTGTTTGGTAATGTAGCAAGTGTTATCATATCATTTACACCTGCCACTTCCACTGCTGTTATGACAGGTTTCCCATCTGTTTAGGCTGCTCTGTCGTAACCTAGTGGAGTGTGGTGTTTAGAGGACAGTGTCGTCCAATGATTCAGTATTTACAGAGAGACATCCAGATCTCTGGATCCTACATCTCCCATGATGCAACTTCAACCTAACCTTAAATCCTGTTTGTAATGCGAGCTTTCTCTTATATGTTTGTCACCAAGACTAAGTGACATAACCCTGGTGACATTATGATGACATCATCAGGGCTATTCTCTGCAATTTGACAACACTCCTCCAGAAACTGTTTGTAAGACATTACACACACAACACACACACACACACACACACACACACACACACACACGCACACACACACACACATACACAAACACACACACATACACAAACACCTTCTTCTCAGAGGTATACATTTGATCAGTCATTATGTTAAGATGTTACACACAACTCTTCTTTCTCTGACATCTCTGTCATCATTATTAAATGTTGAAAGATGATCATTCTTAATCTATATTGCAAAAAAGACAACATTCCTGCACAGCTGTTCACATATTATATATACTATATATACTATAGCTATCAAAATAGAACCACTGTTGGCTGACTTGTTCAAACATGAACACAGCATTTCTCTTTCATTTGTTTAACCATTTTTTTGAAAAGGTCATCATTGTAATGTTATGTCATATCCAAAAGCCGGTTATAAACCGGAACCTTTTGTTTTAAGGTTTGTTTCTCAGTCTGACCAGATGTGGGCTTTTCTTTGGTGCATGCCTTATAAACCTTTGCCTGGCTGCTTCATTCACAACACACTGAGCTGACAGGAAGCAGGAAAAGGCTGCATGTTGCAAACTGCGTTTAAAACCCCCTGAATTAGACGTCAGTTACAAATGTGCTGTGTACAATAAGACTGATCCTAAAACTCCTCATCAGAAGGTGGTACATTTAGAATACGGCATAATTCAGGCTATCCAACTGCAATATGCTGTTTATGTGACCCATATCCTGTTTAGAATATTGTCTTATTGGGAGTAGTGCAAAGTTTGAGAGCCATAAATGGAGTCATCGAAACAGACAAAATCTGTCTTCTCTGTCATCAATACCTCCAATAGAAATAGAAGAATGATGAAGTTCATCACGCCTGAATAATTTTAAATGTATAAATGAGTGCATCAGTGAAACTGGACACAGCCTAAACAAACAATGTTGTCAGGTTATATCTGTCACCTTTATACCTCATCCACCTCATCATTTCACCGTATGCATGAGGTGTACATGTGCGGGGAAAGGTGTACACATGGTTTTTGTGTAGAGCAGGCCTAGATCTTACTCTTTATAAATAACATGCTCAACATGCTGAGAGGTAGTTGAACAGCCTCCACTCTTGGTTTTAGTCTTTCCACCAGATGTTGGAGCTTGGCTGAAGGGATTTGCTCCCATTAGGTCACAAGAGCATTAGTGAGGTCCAGCACGGCTGTTGGCTGATCAGGCTTGGCTCTCAGTCAACATTCCAGTTCATCCCAGAGGTGCTGGGTGGGGTTGAGGTCAGGGATCTCTGCAGGCCAGTCCAGTTCTTTCACAGAAAACTCACAAAACATGAAGCTGTGTGTTGTGTTAAACAAGGAAAGAGACAAACTGTTGACACAAAGCTGGAAGAACTCTCATGTCTAAAATATGATTGCATGCTGTGACATTACACGTTTATTTTCAACATCGTTGTGGTGTTACATCAGGACAACCTGAGGAAAGATCCAGGACGTTAAATAAAATGACTTGTCTTTTGTTAAGCTTCAGCTCTTCTCTGTTTCTCGTTCCGTCTGTCTTTCTGTCTCTGCAAACTCAGCTCCTTATGCAGGCTCTTTATTGTCAGAATAGATTAAGAAAGCCATACCATCAAGGTTGTGAGGAAATTCGGCCGTCTCGGCTCAACTGCTCTGTCTTTTAGAATCTTTTTATCGCTGCAGATGGCTGTGGCTCGGAGCGACGCAGTCAGGTGTGTAGTTTGAGATAAAGGAAGCAGAGATTGCTACCCACACTTTTTCAAGATAGGCTATCAAACATCAGAGTGATCCAAGTAAAGGAAACAACACAGGGAATATCACAGATCAAGGCAATTACAGTAAACATGGCACCAATTTAAACTGGCATGCAGAGCATCAACTGAGTCAGCTTCATCAGTGATCTGAATATTATTTCCATTAATGTTGGTAAACATGATCTTTTCATAGAACTTTCTTAACCTTCCACCAACATAAAGGTTGATCAGTCACACAGATATCTGGAGGCTCAGCTCCATATTCAAATGAAATCAAATCGTTTTTGAATGTTGATGAAGTAAAAATGAAATTTTCATTGTACTTAGACTCCCTAAACATACTTGAACACTGACCTAACATTCACAACACTGAAACACACATTTCTTTTTCAAGTCTGCAGACACTGATCAACTTAACCTTGAGAAGAACTTTCAAGCTCAGCCTCTGAATGCATTTTTTCATCATCTCTTCTGAAAACGGCTTTAACAATGATCACTTTCTTCATGATGGACAAGAGTGAATTCTACTGCTGTGTCGCATTTATTTTCACTGGAAACAAAAATCAGGACATCAGTTTAGTGACATGAAAACTCTCTGCTGCAGGCTGCACAGTGAAAGTCTCCCACTCTGAAAATGAATCATTATCATTGATCACAGTGTTCAGTGCTCAGGAAGGCATTTAAACATTATTTGTCAATTAAATTTTCATTTGCCTTCTGAAATACTGTATATTGAAGCATTAAACATTTAAAACATCTCAAAGTTCAAATTGGATTTAAAATTGAATCACGCATGTCCCCTTCACATCCTCGCAGCAGATTCTGCTGAGTTGGTGCAATTATTAAATCACTGCAGAATCAATCGAGGTAAAGGTGATGTCACCAATTTATTCCACCCTGACCTCCACCAGAGACCTTCAGGTGTAAATCTGTCTCCTGTCACACACAAAGTAAAGAGGGAGAGAGAGCCACAGAGACAAAGCATGTCTCTGTGGCTCTCTGTGGCTCTGTGAACATGCATGAATCATCACTGAAAGCTGCTGTGCTGCCTCCTGTTGTGTTGCCTGATGCTGGCTTCATGTCTAACAGAATAATATCAGCTGATCTGAATACTTTGTGATTGTTCTTGATGATAATTTGGGTAATTGGCTTGCCTTCTATTGATATTGATATTTAACTGCTTTCTCTTTCTGTGCTGGACTCCATATCTTGGCTAGGCCACATGCATGCAGTTAAGTGCAAAGGTTAAGATCAGAATGACTACATCTCCCAGTGATCTGAGTGTTTGAGGTATAATAGTCTCCTCAGAGGAATTACAAGCTCTCCATTACTGCTGTTGGTCCTGATGGAAAATCAACAAGAGGTCAAATTGAGCTGCTGTAGGTCCTGACTTGGTGAAGTGCTTTTCAAAAGCTATTTCCCTGATGAGATTTGTTTTTAAGAGCTCATTCTTGGCTGCAGAAGATTGCAGCCAGCATTAACATGGAACAGCAAATATTTCCCATAAGCACCTGAACACTGCTCACTGTATGTTTTTATTATTATTATTATTATTATTGTAAGAAGCCGACACAGAGATACGCGTGTTGGTGCGCTGCAGTGGACTGCGGCGTGACTGTGGGAGTTGGTGGGAATTTGACATATGCCAAGTGGTGTCAGTGTCTCGGTGTCAGGTCGGCTCATGGGTCTTGTTACAAACACCTAGCTGCCCTGCAGCGCTCAGGCCCACTTCCTCGCCGCGCCCCCGTCTCCCACTGCTGTGACAACATGAGACAGATGGGAACACACAGTGACCTCCTGCAACACTGTGTACTACTGCCACTGATGTAACCACATCAAGCTGGAGCTGCGTGGTGGCAGAACACGAGTGCACACTGGGATTGGTAGTAAAACTTATGAGACAGCTGATCCTGTTTGTTTTCATGGCCAGTGTAATCCAAGGCAAGGTGAACACACTCTTTTCACTTGTTAAACACCGCTGTCACTAATAACTCGCTTAATTTCTAATTGCTGCACTGCATTGTAGTAATTGCTAGAATGGAGCCATCCAAAATGTTATCAGTTCCACCCGAGCCTTTCCTGCCGTGACGAGTCAAAGTGACTGCTGAGACATGAGAGTGCTTATTCAAGAGATTTATTATACATATTCACAAAGCAAACATGTAAAGTACAAAAAGAACAGGTGTTACAGCAGGAAGATGATCAGGAGCCTTCAGTGTGTAAAAAGCCTTCTGTGACAAAGTTTAGGACAAAGCCTCTGTGCAGTTTCCAGGCAACCAGCGGAGGCACCGGGAAGTTAGCGGTCCTAACCAAGTAATAGTTCGACACATAACACATTATATAAACAGTGTGTTTTTTTACTTTACACTTGGAACCGATCAAACACACGTGAACTTCAAGGTGCTGTTATTGGTGCTGCTGCTATTTCCAGTCTTCATGCTAAGTTAAGCTGTAGCCTTATATTTACTGGACATAAATTCCTGACATCACTTCATCATATTCTACGTCAGCATCAATGTGCAACATCAAATCAGCATCAGCATAGAAAAATCTAGCAGTGTAACAGAGTGGGGAATCGTCCATATTCATAAAATTCATCTGCAGTCTTTGATTCTGTTTTCTTTAGCTGTGCTCCATTCTGTCACCACAGACACTCATTCTGCCACTGATGGTCTGTGGGATTTGTTAAAGGTTGCTAAAAACAGAAATATTGAATAAACAATGATCTTAAATTTCACTATGTAAACAATTACCGTCCTCATGAGTGAAACACTGACACTTTTATGTTATGTGTTATATATTATTATATTATTATACATGGATAAAATGAAGATGGACATAAATAGGAAAAATTATGAATTTGACATGGTACATACACAGTATATATATTAAAAAAAATACTAATAATAACAAATAATGATAACACCATTCACTTATTATGATGTGTAATAATAAATGTGAAACTGAGAAAACCTAAAATGGCTTGTGTGTGTATGGAAGAGGAAAATCAAAACAAATAATAAATGATTTAAATAATAACAAATAACTCTAATTTGCCCTGGTTTCACTCTGCCTCTCTAAATTCCTAATATGTCAATCTGTTCCTTGAACTTGAATTTCTCATTTTCACAACAGAAACATTCCAGAACATACAGTTCATTGTTGTGATAATGTTCTTTAAATGTTCTGAGGGAGCAGCACGACAGAAGGGGTGTATGAGAGAGTTCAAAGACACAAAACATCTCTGGATGCATTAAAGCCTTTAGTTCACAAATAGCTGTCAGTATACAAAGGACTGAAATACTGTAAATCTTCAGGTACTCATGAATGTCAAAATATCAAGTCACTGATGAAGAAAAAGAACAGAGTTCTTCACAGAGCCACAGTGGCTCTTTTTGTTTATACCTACACTTGTTGGGAGCTCATCATATCTTGATAGGCTCCATTCAAAAATGGTGGTGTGTAGTCATGTAATACAACTCAGGCTTTGTGTGTGGGTGGGAAGTCAGTGAGGGATCATGTCATTAGTCCTCTAGCTCAACTTCCTGCCTAGTTATCTCCACAAGCTTCCTGCCACTAAAATATAATAACTAAAATAATGTTCTGCATAAAAATTCAAACATTGTTTCAAAAGGTTACAATTTTTTTTTCTCAACTTTCAGTCAGTAAGAAAAAGAAAACTCTGCTGGGACTGATTAAGAAAGGAGCCTCACTCCACAAAAGAAATGTGTTAAATGTCACATTGCACTAACATGTGCACTAAAGTGTTTCCCTTCATGTGTGCCTTTTACATTTGCGGACTCAACTTTTCTTCTAAGCTGCCGGCTTCGTTCTCTATTTTAACCCTTCTCAACTGGCTGTCTGAAGGGCTAGCACTCAATTTCCACAATGCCTGCTTCCCTTCATTAATTCTGCTCACCTGAACTGCTGGTCAGGGTGCCATTTGGTCAGGCCAGCTCCACCATGCTGCTGCACTAATTGAATTCCATTTCCTAGCAGTAAGCATGAGATTGTGTTAATATGGCATAAGGAGCCCAAATGAGGTCCAGGCATTGAGGAGGCCATTAAAAAGACTCCTCTGCATGCAAATAGATGAATAAAGTATAAGTAGAGCCCTGACAAAGGGCTCCTCCATATGAGCGTCATTGTTTCTGAGGAACACCAGTGAGAAAAGAAAAGAGGGTTAGACTGTGTTTTGTAATCGATTAACAGTATTAGTTACAGGTTGGTTGTTGTTTGAATTGAACACTTTTAAATAAAACCCTCCTGGACAGAGCAAAGTATCTCCTGTACTGATCATGAAATTTGCTGTAGCTGTTTACTGTCTGAGGGTTCCTGGTTTGAACCTTGGCTGGTTCGTTCTATGTTTTCCCATGTCTGCGTGGGTTCCCTCTGGGTACTCCGGCTTCCTCCCACAGTCCAGACACATGAGCCTTAACAGGTTAATTGGTGACTCTAAATTGTCCGTAGGTGTGAATAGTTGTTTGTCTGTATGTGCCCTGTGATGAGCTGCTGACTTGTCCAGGGTGTACCCCGCCTCTCGCCCTAAGTCAGCTGGGACAGGCTCCAGGCCCATGTGACCCTGATGAGGATAAGCAGTTACAGATAATGGATGGATGGACATTTACTGTTCAGTCATAATAATAATAGATCCACCACCTGACCTGCAACACCATCAGCCAGGAATCCACTTGCATCTGCACTACCACGGAATAAGTTCCCTTCATTCTTTGCTTCATTATCATTGTATTTTACTGTTGTTTTTCATACACTGTTGCCCATAAAGTTTCAGACACACCCCTCTTCTTATTCCTGTTTAATACATCAGGTTGATTATGGTTTAATTTTTACTGTGATATGCTTGGAAGAGATTGATTAATAAAGTTTAGAGGAGATTCGCTTTATCTATAAAGAATAAATCACATTGTCACAATCATTTCATGAGTTGAAATATTTTATTCCAACTTTATGGGTAACAGTGTATGTACAGTAGCTGTGTCAATTTAAAATGGTGTCAAAAGGTGGAGGAGAGAAATTAGTTCAGTCCTTCTAATTGAAACAAGAAACAAGTGATGGTTTTTCACATACATTTATTTATATCCACTTTAATTTGCATAAATTACTTTTGAAATTGTTGCTTTGTGGCGTCCTCTACAGTTCACAGATTTGTATCTTCTAACTTGATTTGACTGAAAATGAATCAATGATTTTCTAAGGTCAGTGCCAGTGATTCAACACTGTGTTTTCCTGTATCTTAATGCTAAGCTAAGCTAGCTCTCATGCTTTGCTGAACCCTTGGGTAACACTGAAATTGACCACAGGAGAGGTTGATGCAAGTGGTGAGTTTTAGAGAAGGGAGGGGTGGGAGGTGGTGTCTGCTTTCATACCAAATTGCAAGAATTGATTTCATTGATTTAATATAGCTTCATGTGCTGGAAAATGAAGTTGCTGGAGGTATGTTTTCAGCTTGTTCCCTTGGGCATGGCTGAGCCAGAAAGAACATTTCCTCTCTAATTCAGTGAGCCAGCACTGCAGCAGCCTCTTTGGGATCAGGCTGGAAATTTGGTGTGAATCTCTCCATCTTCCTGTTCATGGTTGATGTTGTGTTGCATCTGATTCTTTCTAACCCTTTGCAAACACAACTGATTACTCATTTGTTATTCTAAAGTTGCACAGAGCTACGGGGTAATTATAGTGTGGGTGATATGCAGCGGTGCTCCGCCTCGCCTCAGTATGCGGATCTCTTTGTCAGCGGCTCCCTGGAACAGGCATGGACGGGAATATCAAACAGGAGGGAAGAAACAGGCACATGAGAGCAGCTGCAGTTCACTGACGTCACGCTGAGCCCAGCCAGGTGCATGAGCTTCAGATTCACAATTATGGATCAATAACGCAGTCCTGTCTGGTATCAGGCCTGCAAGCACACCTTAGCAGGATTTGTCTACAGGTTTATCTACATCCTGTCTTAGATGTGGGCCCTGTCTGATATTTACACCACCTAAAGATCAAGGTCAGGGAGATGTATAGTGTTTCAGTTAGGTTCTATCGACTGTGGTGACATCTGAAGGTCTGTTAAAGGGTTTTGTGGTCATTCTGAACACTGAACATCAAATAGTAAGACTCAAATATAAGAAGGAACTTGTGTGGAATGGACAGAATATATTTAAGGGCATTCCAACACTGATAAATTCCTCAAGACATTTGAATAAATGAATGAATAATGTATCATATGTATTATAACAGATGTAGACCACACAGAATGGTTCAGTGTCAATACACCTCATCAGTTTAAGCTAGTTTCAAAATGTCTGTAGATTATATGGTGAAAAACTGCCAAACCATGACAGTACTGTAATTCTGTCATTCAATAATACTGTGTTTTACTGTACAATTAACAGCCTCTAATATAAAATACTACTATATTTACCTTAAAATGCCATATAAATAAAGTATATAAAGTATAAATAAAGGTTGCAAAATATTTTACAGTCTTTTACTGTCATAGTTTGGCCTTAAACATGAAATCAACAGCACAAACATCCTTTTACCGTAATATTAGAAAAAGTTATACTATGTTTATTATGGTAAAATTCTGGCAACCACAGTTGTCAGTTTTTTATTGTAAAAACATTTTTTTTTTTTTTTTTTTTTTTTTTTACAGTGCATGTTTGGTCACCGCTCACCTGCCATTACACAGCCACACCATATTTCCTCAAATCGTGCTCAGATCTTTATTTGAATCAGGCTTATATTAGAGAGAGGCCTTATTTCATAGTGTTTGGTCATATTTCATTAAAAGGCTCCTTGTTCCCTAGTTTGCTCACAAAAACACCCGCAGTGACAGAAAGGGGGTAATTATACTTTTAAATGAATAATCCAGAACAGCAAAGTGTTGAAAATAGCTTGATAATGTTGAATTTGTGGGATTGATTTAGAGGTACATTTACCAGGAGTTGACACACCCTAATACTCAGGATCCTAGGCTGGCCTTTACTTGATTGGAGTGGTATCTGGCATGTACTGTATACTATATTTATTGTATGACAAACTACTCAACATATATATATATATATATATAATAAAAAATATATATATAATAAAATACACGCCACATATAGAACATATTTCTGAGCTTGCTTATCATGATGTTAAAATACAAAGCAGCCCATGTCAGGGCATTAAAGTTTGATTGCAGCATCACTGGAGAGGTTGAGGACATGAGTGATATGATCCATCGCAGGTTTCATGCTATCTGATTCTGACATCAGTTTGTGGTTTTGGAGAACAGTCCACACTGCCAGACAGCCCTCTGTGGTTTGCTGTGATCTGCCATTTTAGGAGCCCTCCCTGCATGGCTGCAGCTGGCATCACAGTGCATGGCAGGAGATGTATGACTGCCGTTGTGGGCTCAGATCATCGCTCTGATGCCAGCCAGCTTCATGTCCCTTTTCCTTTTTTCTTTGAAAGCCAAGTGCTGATGGAAACAAAGGGACAAATTGAGGCCATGGTAAGTTGATTAATGAAAACTGCATGCTCCAGAAAAGTGTAAGAAAGTATATCATTTAAAAAAAAGACACACACTCTCCTCCATCCCTTCACACCCTAGAGAAGCTGTACAGATGGAAGCACAGTAACAGGCTTGGTGGTGGTGTTAATTAAATGCATGGAGAGCCTGTTTTGGAACCTGCTGGAACCAGGGAAAAGTTGGTCAAGAGAAGTAGACAAGCATTGATGATGGATGTCTCTGTCTTTCTCTGTGTGTGTGTGGATGTGTGTGTGTGTGTGTGTGTGGATGTGAGCACAGTCCATGGAAACAAAGTGCTGATATGGAGCTACACAAAGCCTTTTTGGGGCCCTGAGCTGAATTTAATTCCTCCTGATCTCCCAGCATCCAAGTACCTAAACCCACAAACAGCACCTTTATGCTTGACCCGAATGTTACAAACACAGTAAACATGGAGGGGACTTCATCGACAGTTTTGGTATGTGTCATGTGTTGTCAGTTTCTGGGATAGTTACTGCACGGTCTCCATGTTTTCACTCATTTTATAACGAGCAACTAGACACAAGCTCAACACACACCTGTTGAGATTCCTTTTGACCTCCTGATTGGTCGGGGAAAACCCTTGCATTCATGTGCTGTCTCACATATATATGGCAGTGTGTTTAATTTATTTCTGAAATGATGATGAAATCAGAGCACTGTTATCATAAAATCTTGTGCTTGGTGTGCAGCAGAATCAGAGAGCGTCTTTTTCAGATGGTCAGACAAGTTTCATATCAGTGTGAAAAACACGTACATTACTGCCATGCATTGAGATAACGTTCGTTGTATTAGGGAATGTAACACACTGACCAGTGACACAGATCATACAGTATATTGTTATGAGATGACGTAGTGTCATGTGCTCGTTGGTGGCTACTCGTCCGGTGTCATATTCTGTTAACCTAAATATTGTTATTTTTTATTTATCTGAGGGGCTAATAGAACTGCACATCTTTGCCTTTACAAGTGAGGAATAACAGGCACGAGTATGGGCCATGTTCAGGTCTCAGTTTTAGGCTAACAGGTGTGGATCAGAATCAGAGAATGGACTTTAAGGACTTTAAGAGAGCATAATAAGGGCTAATCTGATGAAGGATGACATGATGTGTGTTTCAGAGGAGGAAGTACCTCTAACTAGTTGGCTCCAGAGACCTGTGACTAACAGGGTAATGTGACTAATTAAATATGGTCCACCTGTCTGTGACACCCACTACTTCCTGCACGCCTCTCCCTCACAGAGCTACTGACTGTCTGTCTGTCTGCGGGGCCTTCAGGGGACCACAGGCTGCCTGGAGCTCCTCTCTCACCAGGATGGCCTGAATTGACAACATGAGCCCATTATGTTAGACAGAAATTAAATGACATGTCAGAAAGGAAGCAAGGCAAGTACACATGCTAAATTCAGTGTCCTGACTCGGGAGATGAATCCTCAAAATAAAAAGACCCCATGCTCACATGCATTGAGCAGTTTGGTAAAATGACATCATTCAGTCTGACCTCACCTGCTTAAAAATTCACTTTTTCTTGGGAGAGTTCAGTGTTAGTGACTGAATCTGGCTGCTGCTTCATTGAAACAACCACTAACTTCCATTTTTTTCATGTAGTTGATAATAAACCCTAAGAGTTCACTGAGTTACACTCAGCAGCAAAGCACAAGTAGTTTGATGTTGCTGCTAAAAAACGCTTTGGTTGGACATACCTGAGTCTGACTTTGCAGTGAGAAATCTCAGTTCAATCTGTCTATGACAAAGACTCGATTAGGTTTCTTTTACCCTTGACTACTCACGCGTTAACGGGACATTATGTTGACATAGCAGACAGCTAATATTACTTACTAGTCCAACAGCAAGAAGTCCAGCTCGGCCAAGCTCTCACCAACGACAACAAGTCAGTCCCAGATTTACTCTTCTTGCTTGTCCTCTGTCTCTCTCTCTCTTTCTCTTCTTAGCTTCCTCAGTTTCTTCTCCTGTCATTATGTCCATAGAAAAGTTAATTAAATTCCACCACCTGTCAGTGGAATAGTCTGAAAGTAGTGGCACCAGTGTGTCTTGCATTGCCTGCTTGCACATGCATGTGCATTTGCTTCCTTGCGCATGTGCACAATCCAAAAACTCCTCATGAAAACTTTGTGCCATGATGCTACTAACCATGACTAGTAAACTGTTCTTCATGTGTAAAATTAGCGGTGAAGCCTGACAAAATAATCATCATGATGTCATCTGTGTTATCTCAGCTTTTACTTCAGAGTTATAACAGAAAGCTTGAGTTTCATGGTATTCATTTTTATGTATATATTTTTGTGGTAAAGTGTTCATACGTGAGCTGAATCACTGTAATTACGAGATGAGAGCTCCAGGCCTCAGAGACAGTCACACACACATATGTTGGCAGGAGGGACAAGCACATATGCTCACTCAAATGTTCAAACCACTGTCAGCCCTGTGATAGTGACTATGTGTCACAATCTGCCAACAGCCTCCAGGATCTGCTCCTCATCCTGCATTTGGAGTGGTGCATGCTGGGATTACAGAGTTTATATTAGTGCCAGGCTGAGACTCAAAGCGGATCCAAACCCATCACTCATTTTACAAGTCAAATAGGAGGGGTGCAAAGAAGAGACATGAGACAGTGAACACAGAGTTGGTGAAACAAGGAAGGCTTGACAGAAGAGAGCAGCGTGGAGAGCGCAGCCTGCAGCGACGTGTGGGGAATGCTGTCATCATTATTCAAATGTGATGCAAATTTCAATTCCAACTGATTCCACGTTTTGCTGGAAATGAGACTTTGAATCAAGGCAGGGACAATATGAGGGAGGGGAACGAGTGAAAAACATCAAAAGAGGATGAATCCAATCAAAACAGAGCCAATGACACAGAGCGGGCCTTATCTTCCAAACACGGGCCATGGCCTTCCTCGCTGACAAATTCACTTTTATTTCCAATTCCCATCTTTCTCTTCTCATGCAATGTCGATTCCCCCATGCCGAAGGGCACTATAATTGGACTTGGCCATTCAGGCCTGAAAATCAATTCCATCAATATGTGAAATAACCCTTGCATCTTCTCTCAGTGGTTTAGATTATCCACCATCACTCCAGTATTTTACACTGCTGTGCTCCGAATACAAGGAGGCAAAGCTTTGCACGTATGCAGGGAAGTCAAGTAGCTACCTCGAGACTTCTTTATATGCTGATAATCCTCTGCGTCACAGTACTATGGCCTACTGAGCTTTAACAACTGCAGTCAATCAACGATGGTAATGTTGAGCAGTATTTAGTTTACCCTAGTGTTGTCTGGTTGGTTCATCTGTCAGTCAGGAGCAAAAAAGATTCCACACCTACACCACCACTGCTACGGTGATTCCTGGTCCCCGAAGGATAATTTTAATTCTCATTTTTTTCCTGTAGAGATATCAAAAAGTACCTAGTGGGCCAACTGTACTCAAATCTATGCCATGCTCCCCTGAAGATGAAACTTCTTTTTTCTTTTGATCTACCAGCCTCATAACAAACGTTACTTTGACTTTAGTTTCTTCTTGTTATTGTTAGCCGTTATCTGTGCAGACTGAAATATCCTTCTGGACCTTTGACATTCTGTACATTGATGACCAGAGCATGAATCCTACTGACGTCACTGTTTGCTTTATTTGTTCTTATTTGTAGTTTTGAGTGAAATGTCTGAACAAATATGGATGGATTGTAATAAATATGATTCCCTCCAGTGGTGCAACATTACATCAACATACTAAACAAATCCCATTAGGTTTAGCGTCACTTTGGGCTTCAAGCTAAACACTAAACTGATGATCCTAAATATAGCATGTATGTTGTTACTGTGAGCATGTTAGCATGCCGACGTTAACATTCAGCTCAAAGCACGGCCTCACAGAGCCACTAGCTCTGACTCCCGGTGAGGCTCAGTTGGGTTTACCATTATGAGCCAAACTAAGGAGTGTCCCCTCTGCTTTTACATTTACAGAATCTTTTTAATCATTATTATTAACAGTTATCATCTCATCACTCAGACTACCTGAAGACTCTCCCATATTTATTACTGAACAATGTTGTTTTTTCATCACCGTCTGAAAGGATAGCTGTACATTGTAATTCCATCCTCAAATACAGTGATGAGCAGCGACAGAGTATAAGACAGAGGTCATGGTTTGTTTTCTTTATTAAGAGTGAGTTGAGTGAGTTATTCAAAGACAGCGGAGGCAGATGAAGAGAAGTGATTAGCCTCAATAAGACCTTAACCACAGAGTGAGCATCTGTCAGGTTACACCATCCACATGAACACAGCCAGTCTGAGATCTGTGTAGCCACTACGTGTTTGTGAAGGTAGCATCTCCACTCTCCATTACCAAAGTGCAGAGTGTAAAATGAACCGGAGGCAGTCTGCATGTGGGTCAGCTCTGTGATGTAGTTCTGGGTTAGCACACTGCTCTGAGCTGTCTTAGCTTAGCTCCAGCTGTCACACAGTGTGCAGACAAGATATGACACACATTCAGGAGACTGGCCAGAGAAACGTGTGGAAATGAATCCTGCATGTAGAGATCTGACATCTGTGGTTCACTCTGTCATGCTTGAGACATGTTTAAATTAGATAACGTTATGTCATCCCAATGTGAAAAAAAAAACGCTTCAAAAATGTCATTACTCAGTATTTCATGTATTGTGGTCTCAGTGGAAACAGTGGTTGACATGGGATTTAATACAAAGCACTGTGAAGTTTGAATGTTTCTACAGATGTCTTCTCCATGGGAGAACAAGAGCTAAATCTAAAAAAAAGATCCATGTAATGTTGCTTTAACTAACTCTAACAAAATGTTTTATTCTATGTGAAATGAGTAATAAAAAGAAGGTAACATGATTTTTTTTTTATTATTGATTTAGTTGGAGTGTTGAATTATGGTTTGTTTGTAATACTGCTAAAAGAGAGAGAGAGTTCTTCGTGTGTCTGCAGTGTGTTTCAGCCTCATAAGTGTTTAGTAAGCTCAGTTTAACCTGCGGGTGTTTGTTGTTGTGACATGTTCATGTTCCAGAAAGTGACACGGACTGATCATATGTCAAGCAGCTAAGAGTGATCGATGCTCAAACAGACAGCCAGCAGAGGAAATCACTTTGAAGAGTTAAACAGGCTTTTGTTCGAGCCTGCGAGGAGGGTTTTCTTAGTTTTACTCGTTGAAAACGTATTACAAATATCTCACTTGGAAAATATTCTGGCATGTTATTCATATAAAGTAACAAAGGTCTTGCTCCTGCTGATAATAGAATATGCTTTGTTGGCTTTATTGGATGTTTGTATCTGTTTCATGGTTTCCAAAAAAGTAAAGGTTAGCCGTACCTGAGGGCTACCCCTGACATTTCATCGTGAAAACCTCAAATGGTTTAAAAGCAGGTTCAATCTAAATGCACTGATGATGAAGGTTTTCTTCTCATGTGAAGCTGAAAGCTTCTTCTAGAATTCTCTTTGACTCGTGCTCCTGTGTTTATATGTGCACCATCAGATGGTTCACAAACATTTAGCATATTCTTTGGATAGGAACTGTGTTATGTGAGCATGAAGTCAGAGTAAATCTCTAAGAGCAGATTCTTTGTGTCAGATATGCAGCAGAGGGGATATCTGCCTTTTGTAAACACACCAGCATCTCTGCCCCTCCAAGGTTACTGAAACATGCTGCGTTCAATGAGTAATTTGTTTCCATAAAAGCAGCAGGCCTTGCTGTCAACTCACATTGAGATGAAATAAAATAGTGCTCAAATTAAAATAACAGCTACTGTGTTAACAGCAAGACTGAGTGGCTGCAGACTCTTGTGAGGAACTTGCTGACAGTAACAGAGGTGCCAGTCACAACAAAGGATTGCACAAAGCTCCCTTGGGCCTCAGATTTTTACAAAGGGCTTAAAAAAATCTGTCACAACCTTGCAGCTCCTCAAGGACCACAAATCAAAATGAACCAAAACACCAAAGAATTTTAGCTACTCCTGGAGAATAATTGACTAAACTTTAAAGCTGAACTAGGCAAGATTTTTCCTGTTTGAATTCTTCCAGCTCTCTGTGGCCTTTCCCCACTGACTGTCACACTATAGATTCATTCTATTAATCCAAATTAAATTCTGCTGAGGTACTGCCAAGTCGTCCACAGTGAGGAAGAGTGAAATACCTGTCTCCTCAGCAGCAGCAGCTACAGGGAGCTGCATTCACTATCATTACATCTGTTCTCTGGTAATCCCTGACACGCAGTGTCAAAGACTGACCAACACTCAAGTGGTGTTGGGAGGAAATTGATTTTTAAAAGTTTGGGCAAAGATTGTGGTCACGGTTATGTTGACTATTGCTAGGAAACAGGATGAACAGCAACAGGATGAACTCCTGTGTTAAAGTCTTAAGCTTCCTTGCCTTGCTTCCCTCCAGCCCAACATAACAAACCACTTGTTTCTGCAGACAGTCATCATCATTTATCTGGCCGGTCACGTGTCAGTTAAACTTAACATGCATTGCATTTTAACATTTTACCACATTTATTTTTGATGTCATCTTTCAAGGTGTAACAGACAACACAACTGGTTTGCTGTATTTGCAGTCTTAAGGTCTTTCCAGGCAGGAAATTTTATTATGTTATGCCTGTGTACCTGCTTGAGTCCCTGTGTGAACAGATCCACAGACAAGTGCCATGCAATGCCCCTCTGCGTGTGGTAACCATGGAAATGGCACAGATGCATATCGGCTAGTGCTAAATAATTAGTTGAATAGTGAGATTTCTAATCACAGTTCGATTTGTTGAGCTTTGAGTTAGCTAAATTAGCATAGCCTATAAACCTTGTTTAAACAGCAGTTCTATAGTTCAGGAAACTCACAAACCTCGCCGTCATCATTGTGGTCAGTGCCTGACAGTAGTTACTGCTCGCTATGTAGAAAAAGTTCAAGACAATTCAATTCTGGCAGTAGGTGAAGGTGTACACAAGATGAGCATGGCCACAACAGTTTCACAGGATCACGCCTGCTTGCGTCTCATTGAACATGAATTACACGTCAACCGCTCCCTGTCTGAAAAGACAATTAAGCAGTAAGGCTAGCATGCTGTCCCTGCAGGATGTGTTTCAGCCATGATTTTTAGAAGTCTCTCTCTCCTGTTGCATCTACAGATATAAATAAACACATCCTGTGTGCTGAAACTATCCACAACAAGGTTAATGAAAATCTACCTAGAATTGTTGGAGCTATGTTAGCAGGTCTAAGGATGACAACACTGATTAAAGTACATGGTGACATGAGACTGACTGACTGACTGACTACCATCATGGCAGTCTGCCATTTTGCCCTGCATATCCTCACCCGTCATTTAGTATAGGGGGCCAACGAGCAGCTCTGAGATCTTCAGATGAAACGCCAGCAGGATGTGTGGGTGCGAGGTGTTAAAACCTACCTCATTGGATCAGTGATGATGTCATCATCGACTAGAGACCTGTTGTCTCAGGGCTTCACTGCAGTGATTCAGCCTGTTAACTATAGAGATTTTCATACTGCTGTCTGAAAGTGGGAAAGTGTCTGAACACTGGATCACTCCTCTGACTGGATGTACTGAACTAAGAAGGTGGCTCTGAAAAACTATAGTCAAAAGTCACAGAAAATAAGTCAAAATGGATGAAAAATGGAACTTCCCAAACCCACCCTGCATCATAATCCATGTTTCTGCAGGGATCTGTACGTCCACTGTGTTCAAAGCTAAATACACTAAACCTGCTATCATTGTCACATAGCTCTGAAGTAGAGGTCTACGCAGGTCTGAAACTGGGACCTGAACATAACCCAGACCCATGCCCCTAAGACTGGGCCCAGCTAAACCCACCTGTCATTCAGGATGGAGGACTTGTTGGTGTTAACGCACCACTCCCAAATCATCCTGTGCTGTGTTACCTCCTCCTGCTCATTCTCCTTCCTGCCCTCTCTGTAGTTAAATGCATCAACAAAAGCACTGTAACAGTCCTCGTCTGCAGGCTGGTGAAGGTGTGATCAGAAGCTTTGGATTGGTGCTTAGAAAAGCTAGGTCTGATGAAATCCCACTGTGCTTCACGGGAGAAAACTCCAGGTTTTCTTTTCTTAATTGCTTATTACTGAAGAAATGGGTCTGACAGCCCTGTGTGAGGCAGAATTAGGCCAGTTAAATGTTGACGTGACCATGCTGTGACGGACTCATCTACCTTCAAGTCATTTCAAGCTAGCACCATGGATGAGAAGCCAGGAAACTCCCAGAGATAACTTTAATGACTTTTTCTGAGGAAAATGGTGATTTTACCACATTAATCTTTGTAAATCAAACCGGAGCTCAACGAGACACGCACAGACAGTACTGTATATACACATGGTGAGTGGGTGCTATATAATAATCATTTCTTAAAATGATGTCTTGTTGTTTTTCCTGCTTTAAAGAGGCAGATCATCCCAAAGAACAAGAAAACCTTTGTTTGTTTATCATACATTGGACCATCAGTTTTGGTCTGATTCTGTGAGTGTTGCTGATGAATTGTCAACATTAAGTTTTTCAGTGCCTAAATTCCATTCATTTTAATACACTTGAATTGTATTGTAAGTACCGGGTAATGTGCACATGTTCAGTGCGTGGAATATTTTAAATGGGCAGGTCTATAACACAACGAGGAAGTCCAACAGATGCTGAGTAAGGCTGAGCGTTAATGTAACACGAGTTAGTAGGTGCAATGTCAGTGTTACATGTAGAGGCTGGGGTGAGTGAAAGAGTGTCAGGGGGGGCTCTGGGCCTTGTTGATAAGGCTGGCAGCAGACAGAAAGAAACTGATCTTGTGACGTGAGGTTCTGGTCCTGATGGACCACAGCCTCCTGCCAGAGGGGAGTGTCTCAAAGAGTTTGTGTCCAGGATGGGAGGGATCAGCCACAATCTTTCCTGCACACCTCAGAGTCCTGGAGGTGTACAGTACAGGTCCAGGAGAGATGGAAGATTGCAGCCAATCACCTTCTCTGCAGACCAAATGACACGCTGCAGACTGCCCTTGTCCTTGGCAGTGGCAGCAGCGTACCAGATGGTGATGGAGGATGTGAGGATGGACTCAATGATGGAGGTGTAGAAGTGCACCATCGTTGTCTTTGGCAGGTTGAATTTCTGCATTTGCCGCAGGAAGTACATCCTCTGCTGGGCGTTCTTGATGAGGGAGCTGATGTTCAGCACCCACTTGAGGTCCTGGGAGATGATAGTTCCCAGATGTCTATAGACGTGTTGGCTCTGTAGGCAAACTGAAGGGGGTCCAGGTTGGGGTCGGTGATGTCTCTGAGGTGTGAAAGCACAAGGCGCTCAATGGACTTCATAACCACAGAGGTCAGGGTGATGGGTCTGGCTTCTTGGGAACAGGAATGATCGTTGAGGTCTTGAGGAAGCAGTTTAGCTTGAACACGTGGTGAGGAGATCAGGCAGGTGTGCAGGAACCTGGAGGCCACGCCCAGCAACACACACAACAGACAGACATTCTGTAAAAAGAGGAAAACAACAGGAAACACTAAGGCAAGAGTTGATTGATTCCCACATTAAGAAATAAGAGAAACTTATAATAACTTATAAAACTGCACTACTAGAACACAAGTCACTTTGGTGGAGTGACCCTTTAATATTTTATCACTGATTATATCCTGGTAGGACACCTCAGCAGGTTAGCAGCACAGTTTACAAGGTGTTAGGTTCATCAACTGAACATTCTCTAAATGGTGGTAATCACCCTGTTCACAGCTACATAAATCCACAGTGAGGAGTCACACACACACAGCTGACATCCCACTCACAGTTGCTATAATCCAGTAGTATATGAGCTCCATTGTGTGAGGATATTGATAGAGGTAAATAACAGACAGCTGGTGTTTGGGAATACAGGGTGGTCAGGCCATAGTACCGACCCCCACTTGCCTTCAACCCGCTAAAACCTCCAGCCCCAATCTGCCCCAGCTAGGAGGATGCACCATCAGGATGGCTGTGCTGCCTCCCTGCTGGCTTTCCAATCTAATCCCATGTGTCTGGATGTGGTAGCAGGGAATGAGAGACAGAGGGAGACATGAAGTGGGTCAGACAAAAATGAGGCCACGCAATGCTTGAACTGTAGCAGGACCTCCCATCTGGCAGAGCGCTGTCCGTCCTATCTGCCATGGGCAGAAACAGGCAGAAACAGCTGGCTCTAGCTATCATAGTGAATGATCCTGTTTTATATGTTCCATTTGAAATGTCCTCATGACAGGTTGTTGGCATCATCAGTTTGTTGTTGTATTCACTTGTCTGAATGTCATTCTGTGAGTCTTGTGCGTCCTCCTTGATCTACTCTGGGTTAAAACTCTCAGTTCATTTACTCAACACAATAAAACCAGTCCGCTCATCATGTTAAGAGCCCTGCAGCCACAGTGTGACAGAGTATTGTCAAAAGAAAGGCCTCACATCTCACTCCAGGTCAAATTTAGCTAGACTAGTGCATGCACCTGTTTCGAGGGTGTGTTTGTTTTGCATTACTTGGTTCTTAACTAACTTAATTATAAGGAAGATGCATCCTTGTTTTCACTTGTGTAGTACAATAATACTATGATAACTGTACCCCTAATGTAATGATGTGAATTTAATTGCATGATTATGCATTTTTGTCACGTCCACTAAGTGCTAACTTTGGCCCATGCACGAAAGTAACCCTCTCACCCCTTGACACTGAGTCAGTGAACGTACACATTGAACTTGTATCATCAGCTGAGTCCAGAGCTCAAAGTACAATCCTTGCAATAAAAAGTATGTAAGTAAAAGCAAATTTACAGATATTTAATACTCTAGTACTCTAGTGCAGTATTTAAGGTAAGATAAGATGGACTTTAATGATCCCACACCAGGAAATTCAAAAAGCTTACAAAGAGATCTTTTTGATATTTTACTCAAAAGGATACATGTGCACACAAATATGAGTAATGTGTAATACATCCTGTTAGCACAGGGTGTATTGCAGATATAACAGTAACTTTTCAGTACTTTAAATACACTTTCTGCGTATGTACCAGTAGGTAGAAGGGAATACGTACAGTAAGTAAGAGGACATACAATCACAGTTTACAGAAAGGAGACCAAAAGGAAAAAACTAGGACTTAATAATAGACTATTAAGATTGTCTTTGTAATATATGACCAGTTGTTAAAGATACTGTGGTAAGCTGCATTGTGAATCGTTATCAACCATCTGACAATTCCTATGGACCAGCTTAGCTTTTAGCAAAAGGAGCCAAACTATGTGCAGCACTTTATAGTTATTGCAAAACTTTATTGTGGGGACAGACTGCACAGTGTAATTATACCAGAATAAATAATGCTACATACCCAGTACTTTTTTAACTTTAGGCTGAAAAAGAGCTGAACAAAGGACAGCATTATTTCATAACCCACATGCACATGAAGGAGCTTTGTCCCTGTCTTCAATGTGTGGCAGTGTGCTTTCACTAATAGGTGCCTCTTGTCTTCTCTTGTATATTTGTCTCATTCATGTGGTGTTTTTATACGTATTAAACAGCATTAACTACCCTTGTTTACTGCTGCAAGCTCCCTAACATGGTGTTGTGCTTTTTGAAGCATGGGTAGCCTGTTGACTGTGTTGTGAAAGGATGAGGCACACAATGCACGCATCTGAGTGAAAGGAGGACTAATTGATTTGCAGGTCCCTCAGCTACGGCAGGAGCCTCTGGATCCAGACAGTCCCCCATTACAGGGAGGAAATACATTTGTAATCAACAGCATTTCCTCATTATGTTTGTTGAAAATGTAATTCAGCTACATTTTGTTTAGAGAAATGTTGTGGTGATATTTAAAAAAAAAACAGACAACATTGTCAGATTATGACAGGACAGGACAGGACAGGAATTGTAGCCTCCTGCATGAACTACAGATGCACACCATCCACCATCCCAACCTCCACCCCCTCATTTCCACTCTGGTCCTGAGCAGAAAGGTCCCAAACAATATCAGGGCGGGTCTTAACTTAATGGATCAAAAAAACAATCAAGTGGAGATCATTTTGTTCATCATGTTTTGTGCACATCAGCACTGCTCTCTTTTATGCCTGCTCCCCAGTGAGCTTTTTACCGCACATGCAAGTGCATCAGTAAGTGATTCAGAGTTCAGACAAAGACTGATATGCTAAACTCTCTCTTCCTTATTAGCAAAGAGTGATGTACAAAACATTCAGGTAGCATCTTGTCATGTTTAGCCAATGATGACCGTCACTTTCACTGGTTGGAATGACAAGCATTGGCGGCAGGTTATCAGCTGCCACTGTCTAACATGAGTAACTTGATCAGAACAAAATGTAACTTGGTTTTATCTAGATTAAGAGGTAGATCTCTGCACTGAGAAGAAACTAATATCACTCATTTTGCAGTCATTAGCTTTTTTCTTGATGATCCTTGAGTCAACGTCAACCTGTCCATGTCCACATCACAACCCACAACCCTTCATCTTTATCATCAAGACAACAGAGAGCTAAAGACATATTTAAAATGAACATTTAGATATTGGACTGATGCTGTGTCTCAATTTGGATACTTCTGTTAGTGTGTACACAGGTGCTGTCTCATCCGAGTATCCCTATTCGAGAAAAAATGACAATCGCAACATTTTACTGCTTTTTCTTCTTTGCTGAATTTCAACTGTGCGGAACGGTTGACTTTCAAAATATAAATATAAAACATTTGTAGAATTTACATTTATATATTGTTGTATTCACCACAACATCTTCAGCTCCAGCAGCTTCCTCGGCTGATGGCGACCAATGAGGGCAAGAAATGTCCAATGTTCCACACTGTTGAGTGTTCCAGGTTCTCAGAGTACACTGAATTTTAACAGAACTGACAGTGAGAACGCACTTATGGAGTCAAAATAACAAGTCTAAGTATGGTAGCACGCATTAAGAAACAGCACAAATCAGTCTAAAATAGACCCCTGCAACAAAATGACCATAATGCATACATCCAGGCAGTATAGACAGAATACTATATACTAATACAGAATACTACATACTAATATCTGCGCGCATAAAAACCACTCTCTGCACACTCGTGGTCTCTGAGATGTCAGACAGATATTTAAATCTAAATGTATTGAACAGCTTGGGAGCAAGTCAGTAAACTATCACAATCAAATCACATCAAATTCTTACTTTTTCAGTGCAATCACTTCCAGTCACAATCAGTAGCAGAGAGGAAATGGTGTCTGGCTTAGAGATGTTTGCAGAAGGCTAAAGGGCAATTTGGCTAAAATGACTGAGTTAGAAATCCATTTGGGAGAGCGGGAGCAATATGCTCCAGTCACAGTGCTGGAAGGAGTGCTTTTCAGTGAAGGGGTGTAATGTTGTGTAATCTAATGTGTCTCCCAGTGCAAACGCCCGAGGTTTGGGATTAGGCTTTCTCGGGTGTCGTCGCCTGCAGAGACGTTAATGTTGCACTCGCGAGTCAGAAATCAAACGGTGAGAGCACAGTGCAGCTTCAGGCCGAGGGAAGCAGATGGTGACTGATGGAGAAGGATATTGAATGTATCACACAAGCCTGGCATCAGATTACTCTTCATTCTCGTGCTCTACTCCACTTCACACTCAACTACATCCTCACAGTGTGTGTGATGCTACTATTTCATCTGGACCTTACACACCTGTGGGTGTGAATGCTCTACTTAGGACTGAGTTATCAGTCAATAAATATAATGATTTAGAAAAAAGTTTTTATTGTTTCAGAATGATTTTGTGCTGCAGAAGCACACATCCTGTGCAAATGAAGGATTGTAGAACTGAGTTGTCAGGATCTGGTGAAGCGGAAGAAAGAGAAATTCTGGCTATATTTCTAATATTCAAAATAGTTTAAACAATGTGTAATGTGAAAGGGTGTCACTGGAAACTGTTATTACTACTACACACTTCCCCTCAGCTCTGTGGATCATTTGGACCTCTTTCTGTTCATGTTTTTTTTATATAAGAATAGACAGATATTTTTCTTAGGAAGTGGTGGAGACTTCTTCACTTGTTCAGTTTCAGTTTGATGTATTAAAACTGTCCAGCCCTCAAAATCCAGATAAGTTGATAAAAATGCTGACACGTTCATCATTCAACCTGTGAAGAGAATCCTTACGTTTGTTTGTATTGTAAATTTTTGTTCACATGAGTCATGATGTGAAGTCTTTATGATTCTAACATCAATGCATTAGTGAGCATTAGTTAAAGCTAATGCAGCAGTTGTTTCAGTCTTTGCATGCTTAAACTTCATTTTAAATTGATTGTTTTTCTCTTCGTTCTATTGTAGTTTGTGGTTTGAGAGTATGAACACTAGAGATGAGCATTTTAAGTGATTTCAGTATTCGAGAACTACCCATGCCCATCAATAGCTAATATTCAGCATTAATACTCAGTTCATTAAAATTGAAGGTTTATAAATGTAGGCCAGTCTTTAGTTAGACTCATGAAAGCCAAGACCAGTTTCATTCTAATGTGTTACTTGAATTTGAGGTTCATATCAATGTGTTATCAATGAAACATGAATAACTAAACCTGGTCTGGTTGAAGAACCCCACCAAACTTCACTGTGTCAGCCTGACTTCTGAAAGTGAAATAATATTAGACTCACATACATACTCCCATCTAAACTGTCAACGCATTTGACGTAACAACTTTATTTATCAACTTTGTTTTTGTCGCCCCCAAGTGGCCAAAAAAATCTTTTCAGCACAGCCTCTGGTTCTTTAAAATCCACAGTGGGGCTGACTCAATTTTACATAATCAGTTATTGGCTGTGATAATGTTTGACTCACCAGAGACACCAGAGTACAGAGTTTGGAGCTTTACAAATCTTGAGAAAACATGGAGGTTTGAACATGTCCAAATGGGTTACACTGTAAAATCTGGTCATAAAAAAAAAACAAAAAAAACAGATTTTCCTTCATGGTTCTCTTGTGCTGTTTCCTTCACTCTCAACATGTTCCTGTGTGTTTGCCAGGCCCTTGACTGAGTCGCATGGCTGCTGCAGTAGGAACGGCTGTTCTTTGCTGCAAAAAGCTGTTGACTCATGTTAGTTCACATCTTCAGTGACCCAGACCAAATGACTTTGTTTTGGAGTGAATACATAATTGCCCCTCCACAGGTAAATATTTGGAAATGGTTGAGACTGTGCTGCATTTTAAACGTTTTAGGATTTTAGAAAAAAATGTGCTGCCTTATCCTTCTATAAATATTTAAATTGAAAGACGGTTTTACCTGAGGCATGAATATATTTTGGAAAATGCGCTCTAAAAGCAGCCTCACTCTGCTCAGCCTACGTCATCTTAATTACTGCTGAGAGGATCCTGAGCATTTTCTGCGTAAAAAGTGTTGCTTGGCAACACATATCCAGGTAGTTGTCCTGTATATTATGTCGTTTGTGTCTTATTTTAAGATCAGCAGATGTCATACGGTATGTGGTGACTGTCAGCATACAACAGCTTACCTGTGGTCAGACACCAGCATGTTTATAGTCTCTGCATATGGCAGCCAAATGAATGTATAAAATATAAATATATATACATATGCAAGAGAAGACCAACATATAAATAGATAATGGACCACGTAGATATTGATGTTTAGTAAAGAGGTGTCAGTTGCATATGTAATTAAGTGAACATTATTTAAAGCATATTTTGAAAAAAAAGTAGTAATTGTAATAATAAAAAACGAGCACATGCTGAATGTACGAGCAAGCATGTTAGCTTGTGCGTACAGTTTACAGCAGTGTCTGTGAATATCGTTATCATCTGATAAATCATTGACAATATAATGGACAAGATATGTAATGTCATGACATGCGTTACGAGCAGAACAGGATAAGAAGAATCGTTCTGTCTTCTTTACTTCAAACAGTCATAATACTTTTCTTCTTCTTCAATCATATTTGATGTCAAAATCAAATCATGCATATACACACTATCTGGTTTTCAACAACTTGCTGCATTATTAATTGCAATAGTAGATATACAGTGTTCCTCCTTATAGGTTGGATGTGAATGCTTACAGAACTGGTAAGAAGGATAAACCTGATATTACATGAACTTGCCAATGACATAATGATGAATGCTGTTCTACATTTAGTTCTACTGTAAGTACTAATGTTGTAGATTCCAGTCTTGATTGTCACCTGCAATGGTAAATTACTGTAAATTGAGTACATTTTACTGAATTTAGGTAAACATGGACCAAATCAAACAAACAGAGGTATCTCAGTAAAAAACTGGCTTTTATAAGCCAGTTTCAAAGGAAGGCCTGGTTCTGTCTGCAGGTGACGTCTCTAAGTCACTAACTGAGAATTGACAGGAAAACGGTTCCAATCAAAATGACACATGTATCAACCACTGGGAGGCAGCGAACGTGACTTGGCAGCTGCTCTGTCACAAATACAAGAGAAGAAGAGTAGAATCTGTTGTCAGCATATCATGTGAATCCCTCGTGTGTGGTTACACAATTTGAATACAGTGCAGGAAAGGCAGCCTCTGACTGAACAAGGAAATATAACTACAGAGAGATGAAGAATCAAAATACACTGAGTGGCTGATGATCAGTACCATAAATACTATAAAACATGGGGTGCAATGTATTGAAAGTTGTAAAATTAACGAGCTGATTTAGTGGATAGATCTTTACCATCTTTAAGGCGTACAGTTGCAGCAAATTGAGCTGATCAACACTGAAATCACTTATCAGATGTCAACTCCTGTTCCATCTGAGATCTCCTCTTGTCAGACAAACTATTGACTGATCTTCTTCTCAGCATAATGCACACGCATGTACTGTATCCCTGTTATCTGACACGCTATGTTCTCTGTGGGAGAGCCGGGGGGGAGGATAAGCCCAGCATTAACTCACTCCTTCCTCAGAGAGAGAGCTGACTGTGGAGCAGAGTTCCACTGCCACAGCGTGGTGACTTTAGCCTGTTTTATTACAAACTGTCATGGGGAAATAACTAGTCACTTTAAGCACATCATCACTGGCTCTGCAGAGGAAATAAAAAGATTCTTTGTTAATTAGTTCTACAACAGTGCGCTGTAGCACTGTCACTTTTTCAAGGTGGCAATGTTATATGGAGAGTGCATGTGGAAGCTTGGCAAATGTAAGGTTTATTTTGGACTCCAGTTGAGCTGCAGTGGATACCTCGGAGAAGTGTTGCTATAAATTCCCAGACCAAAAAAGACAGGGAGAATGCCCTTGTGATAAAGGAGTCTCCAGCCCACTGTCAAGTTTTATGCTTACTCATCCATCCCTACAGTACAGCAGCTAAATATGTGAAGGTGACTTCACATCACAGTGCAGGCCATGACATGCTACTGACTCACAATGACTTGTGCTAATACTGTGTAGTAGAGTAGTTGCAGTTATTGCAATTTAATACTGGCATTGTACAATTAGTCTTGTATTAAAGGTCCAGAGTGTCACGTTTATTTACAGAATATGGCCGACATAGAATATAGTATTCATAACTCTGTTTCTCTTACCTTAGAATGAGCCTATATTATATTTACAGATGTTGCAGGTCTTCTTCCTCTCCACCATGTTGAACCACCGTGTTTTTACAGAACACTTATTTCTTATCAATATTTTATATTATAATTCATTTGATGAAGGCACAGAAAACATTGCATAATATTACAATTTCATAATGAATGATTCAATAGGAGTGTTCTATGTGTCTTAATGTCTCTCTGCGTAATTGCACGTGTCTACCAACATTTTTTAAAAATGTTTCTGATGATGAAAATATTTAAAAATGTAGTGTTTTCCAACCTATCATCACAGTGTTCATTGGTCTGTCCACTGGGTCCACAACAAGAAAGCACTTTGGATGGGTATTCAGTTTTGTCCTGATTGATTGGAATAGCCAAACTAACATTAGCCAATAACAATTTGAATGGAGGAGGACATAGTAGCTAGAACACGTGTTCTATGAGTGCGTGCTTAGTGCTCTATTTATTACTTATTGTTGCCATCTGCAGGCACCCAGGGTGTCTTTACTGTACTGACACAGAAGGAGAGAGAGTGAAACTAGTTTTGCTTGCCTGTCTTTGCCTGAATCTTAACCTTAACTAACTACTACTACGTGAACCTAGTCTGTGCTGGGAGGCACTAAGAAACAACTGACTTTGTCATTTATGTATAATAACTTGATGAGTTAATGCATGAAAACTGTTTTGGCATTTAAAGACTGTAGTAAAGACTGTAGAGTGAGAGAATATATCTAAATGACTGACTGATGTCAACGGGAAAACTACTAGTGTTGAAGTACAGAGATCACTACCAAGGGGAAATCCTAGGCATTTTAGATTCTTATAAGTGTCTTTGGTCTCTTGCATGAGGGTCAAATTCTTGGAAGATGAGAGATGTGCCAGAGTACTTCTTCACCTCTTGTTGTGCCACTGACATGAGAAAGTGGCTGTTTGCTGCCTTCATCTGCTCAAAATCTCTTGACTTAATGGACTCTCACCACTCATTCTCTAGTTCCCACTTTTCAAACCCAAGTACTTCTTCAACAAAACATTCAGTCCAGCCAATATAGTCGGATGAATGGTCAAGCATAACAGTCAGCAGAGAAATATTGATTACCCGAATGGTAAATATTCATGTGAACAAGCACTGATTACATATAGCCCATTCTTGATGGCCATTGCTGTATTTTCTGCCTACACTGCAGCAGAGTAACAGCCTTTTAAATCCTTATGATGTCAGGGCACATCAATTTTACTGTGCATTGTCTTCTCTAGTGGCTTCCTTAATGTAGTATCTGTATGTGAGCAGTATGGAGTGGGGCGTATTGAACAGTGGTGAGCTATGTTCTAATGAGTGCTGGTTGGGTAATTGAAGCCCATTGGCAGATTGCTCTGATGAGCCTCTTGTCAGGGTCATCAGTTTTATTGGCCTATTTGAAATCCCTCCCACCATCAATCCCTCGAAGGCTTCCTCCAACATCAGAAAAATCCAGACCAGTTCCATGACTCAACTGCACAAGACAGATCACTGCTAGCCACCATTCTGTTCATGCTGTAACATCAGCACATGTCTGTGTCTTAAAGCCAGTGGGATTGCACAGAGTTGGAGTTAAGACCTTCTTCAAACACTACACAGGGGAAGCAGCTCTGAGGTAACGGGAGATGTTTTGTGGGAGCCTGAAGGCGAGCCTTCCCTGAGTTCATGGATTACATATGAACATCATTGATAAATCAATGTTGTATTATGATGCCACTCACTAATGACAAAGGTCTAAGGCTAAATGATTGGATTTTCCTTCCTGAAGATATGATATTTACAGGCCAGAGTTACCTGACTGTCGATATGAAAACCTCTCGTCTGACAATAATTTAGCCTCTGGGGCAACAGCCAGTGTTTTAGGGCTTTCAGGGCAGCCAGCAGATATGCAGATATTCAGCCATTGCATCGGCCCTCTTTTCTCTCTGCCTCTCCACATGGACTGTTGAAACCAAAGCCTGCTCAAACATGATTGTTCAATACTTGAACTACAAACACAAATCACACCACTCTCAATGCCTAAATCTTGTGCACTTGCCCAAAGATTCTGAGATGGGACAAACAAACAGTAGCCACTGCCAGTGTCACTAGTTATAAGACTTATCAATACTACCAAAACTCAAACATCAAGTGTTAGAACCAGAACGTACAGAGTTCTCTTGGATCAGTCATTTCAGCTTCAGTTTCTATGGTAGCTCTGCTGTGTTGTTCATTACATCTACATTGTCTACACAGGAGATGATCGTCCATCTCACATGCATCCAACAAAACATATTTGCTCATATTTTAAACAATCCAGCTGTGGTAGTATGAATTACTACTCAGGTTTTGCCTGTGCTTCTACACACGTAAACACACTGCATAATTTTTACACTTCAAGTCTACTTTTTTCCATTTTATGAACATGACTACGTGTGTTGTGTTGCTGCCAGAACATGAGTAACCTACACTAAATGTGCATGAATGCATCATTTATAGGCACAAATGGAGGACTGAAGCTGCTGTTGCTGCTGCTCTGCTAACTTGCTTTCGACACTCCACCTCCTGTGGAGACATTTTAGTTACTTGTCACTAGAATGGAGCAATGCACAATTGTATGTATGTATGTATTTTGGTTTGGTTTTAGTCTTAAGTACACTCTATCTGTCAGCTAAAATATTGAAGTTTCTAGTACTTTTTACTAGAATACATAGTCACTTTTCTCTTTTCTGCTCTTGATGCCATAGTTACTTTAGAAATTAAGAATTTACATAATTCATAACTAGCTTCTAGAATAGAATATATTGTTATTGAATCAGCTAACCAAGGCATAGAAAATAGCAGTGCATTAAAATTAGCTCCATCTTGACCAACATTAAGATGCTCCTGACATGCTCTTGTGGCAGTAATAATAATCTAATTATGTAATGTATTTAACAGTATACCTGACAGCCCCACTGACCAGCTTAGTGCCAGGAGGACCCAAGAGCAAACAGCAGAAACAGTAAACAGTATTCCCAATGTATACTGTACCAACTCATGCGTACCAACTCATAGTTTTATCAAATACATCTGTGTGTGTGAGCGATTGGGTTCCAACTGCACCACAGATAAGAAGATAGATGGGTAATTACCATTGTCAGCAGTTGTGGTCTCTTGGGTTTTCTTGTTTGTGCCTGCGTGTGCGTGCATGGCTGCAGGACAGAAGAGAGCTGGGGGGTTGTGTTATGTTGGTGGTCTCTGTTTTTGCAGTTCAAATCTCCCAGGACTCCAATAATGCAATTTTCAGCAAACCATCGAGCCTTGCCAGAGATAATTAGAGCAAATATACAGAGATGGTCTCAAGGAAGAAGCTCTTTCTCCACCAGCCAGAAAATTAGTGTCTTGATTATGAACATACAGTACTACAGCCACCATTCTAACAGTGCGGTAACACTGGTATGGCAGGCACCGTCCCAGGCAGACATTTTAAAAAGACAACCGTGAACTATACAAACATCACACAAAAGTGTTTACAATTGGCTGAGGTGGAAAAATGTGCAATGGAAACAGCTTTAGCAAATAAATCATGAAATGCATGAAGCATGAGACTCCACTAAAGAGACAAAAACATCCAATGTGTGTGGCTCATTTCTTTCTTTTTTTTTAGACTTAGGCATCATCATCTCAATGTGCTCTTTTCTGCAATGGTTTTCCAAACTGCCACTAAGTTTGATCTTTAGAGATTTTAGGCAACTAAAAGTATGTAGTTCATAACTATGCTGGATTTGAGCGTTGGTAGGAAACAAAAACAAACAATATTCTCTGCTATCAGATGCTTTGTAATCTCAACCACCCTTCCTGGTTCTACAGAGGTTTAAAAAAATCATGATACTTTCACCGCATTCTGAGAATCCTGAGAAAATATTTTTGAAACATCTTTGCCCATTGTGAAGTTTCTAGAGCTCAGCATGTCTCCATGAGTTCAGACATCTCTGTAACTGTCAGTTTGACTCAGGTCTACGTTGTCAGTTAAATATTTCATTTAGAAATCCCACACACATCACCAGACCAGGGGACTCTCAGAGACATTCATAATTATACACTGATGAATCCCCTGACTGATTGGTTAATAGCTTTTGAAGAACGTTTTTCTGACAGCCATTGTGTGAGAGTTGTAGGTAATAGAAATGTACGTTGAAAGTCTTCTTCAGCATTGACACAATAGGGTCTCATACAACAGCAGATAGCCATTGTTTTAAAAAAAGACGAGTGATTTTGCAGTGTCTGGGTATTTAATGAATAACTGCAGACGCAGCCTCTCCAGCTGAATCGTGACACCATAGAACAATGTTATCTTCATGTTCCATTCAGTCCTGCTCTGCGTGTCATCTCTGTGCAGCTCATGTAATGACCCATGAGTCAGTGTTGTTTCAGTATCTAGAAAAGAAACATTGTTTTTGGTTTTTTTTTACGTTTCTCTGCAGGTTCCATGGCACGGTGCTCCTACATCAAGTATCACTACTCCTCGGCTACGATACCTAAAAACCTCTCCTACAACATCACCAAGACAATAAGGCAGGATGAGTGGCACTCCCTCCGTAAGTCCCTTCTCTTTATTCTGTCACAACACACCATTTTATTAGTATATGGAAATACTTTAAGCGGGGTCAATTTAATTTCACTCTCTGAAAAGGGTTTATATTATAATGGACATTTTTTTAATGAACAGAGGAAGATAAATAGAAATACAGTACATTAGCCGGAGAGTTATTCAATGTGCTCCTCTATCTTTATATTTAATTGACTTTCCTCCCTTGAGCTTACAGTGCCAGCTATTATAGAAGAGCAAAGGTATTAAAACACAGGAAATGTTCATTGTCGTTAAACCTACAGGCTACATTACACTTCAGCCTTCCTTTCATCTAATTTGTTGTTTATTTTTCATGGGTAGAAAAAGGTGTAGCATTTAATTTTCACTGCTCTCTGACTGAAAGTAGCAAAGTGTTTTCTTGAGCAGACTTGGTGTGCTGATGTAGGAAATGTGGTTGTTGCGGGAAAACAAACCAACCCTTGCAATCATTTCTTAAAATGACTGGGTCAGTCATGCTGGCCAGTGGTTTGTACTTTGATGGTGTTCTTATGGCAAACTGCCATTTGTCCATCGCTCCAATGTAAAATATTCCAACCACTTCTGACCAGATAGCTGTGAAATGTTGTGTCATGGTAATAATTATTGATCCCTCTGACCTTAGTGCCATTATCAGTTTAAAATACCCTTTTTAGCAGTGTGACGATGACAGAAAAACTCTGGAAATTTGTTGTGTTTATGGTCTCCAGAGGATGAATGCTGTCTCAGTTCCATAAATCTAGATGCTTTCTGGTGCATTTGGTCTAAAGGTCTTTAAGGTTTAAATTCTTAGTAAATGGCTCTAAAGGTAAAAGGAGTCATTTATATGGCACCTTTCTGAGCTACCTACTACTCACAGCACTCTTACACACTTGTCACATTCACTCATCTTCCACTATCGATATCTGTTAATCCAGTGAAGGGTCACAAGAGGCTGGAGCTCATCCCAGCTTATGTTGGGTGAGTGGTGGGGTACACCCTGGACACATATACATCATATACTTATGTGCATTTCAGATTTGACAAGTAATCTAATCAGCATGTCTGTGTGGACTGAGAGACAGAACCCACACAGACAGAAAGAGAACATGACTACTTCACTTTAAAAGGATCTAATTTACATTTCAGGCCTCATGCATGTGTTTTTGCAGGACTCCAATAACCTGCTCAGTTAACTACTTCATTTACTACTTTTAATGTATTCATGGTCCCCAGAAGATAGATACCATCTGACCCATAGGTCCACCTTACTTTTCTATTAGAGCGACTCTTAGGTTGTACTGCACATCAGGAATCTCAAAACTGAACAGGTACATTGACAGGAGGATTCATTCATAAGGATGAACAATTCTCTTCATTTTGGATATTTTGTGTTTTTATTCTTTTCCCTCTAAACAAAACATTTCATCATTTACCTGATAAATTGTTGTGACATTTGCTTTAAACAAACATATTTCTGAGGGAATCAAACATTTTTTCTCACATGTTTAATTACCCTCTGGACTCCCACCCCTTCACAGCACACTTTCCATTTTAGGTCCCAGCACTGGTCAAAATGTAAGGAAAGCAAAAATCAGTATCAGTATGTTTGTTCAGTCCAACACTGTCATTTGTGAGCGTAATGAATACTCAGTTCTAATCTTTCAGTTGTGATCCAGTTTGAGCCACACTAACTGTATGTTTGGCTTTTATTTGTCCAGTGATTTGTGGACCTGTAGAAAATACATGAAGTAGCTGGAGGGCTACCTCTCCACAGCACTGTTTGCCTGTTAGATTATATCAGCTTGGGTACAAGCGCTGTCAGAGGAATCTAGAGGGAGTCTATCTACTTTTAGGATACCTGCCATTCATGAGCTGCTCCTCTGGGCATGTTGTAGCTCTCCAGTCGCCTGGCCACTGAGCCGAGTGGAAACACGCTCTGACCTCAAACTGTCACTGTCTCAGTTTGACTAGTATTCAGCTGTCAGGTGACAGGATTGGGAAAAGCTCCTCTCTGCTCCAAACCACCGAGGACTGCTCTGCCGTCGGTTTTCTTCTGGCTTCTCCACAGCTCTGTTCTACAAAGCAGAAGAGGAAAGTTCTATTTAGAGGCTGGTCTATAGCATATTTAGGGCAGTGGATGATAGTATGTATTTATTATTACCATAAGTTGGATGATTTATTACTTAAACTTTACAACTGCATGTCTTCAATGAAATGAAATGACTATAGTATGTACAGCATAATTACATGTACAAAAATATTAAACACACAGTGAGGGGCTGTCCAAGTCCATCACAATGTAAACATGTGGACTCTCCAATACTCTAGACACCACATTGTTCAAGTCAAGATAGTCAAAATGTTGTATAGGGTGTTGTGTTTGACCAGCAGCAACAACATGGTGCAAGTATTCAGGGTTTTTTTGCCCTGGGTTTTGCCTCTCAGATGCATAGAGGCTGCCCTTACCTAAGATATTGGGGGCTGTATGGAATAACGACACTACAACAAATAGGTGCTGCAAATCTAATCTGAACTGTCATATAATTGAACTATTATTAGAAAATATATAACATTATTGTTTCATATTTGCATTTGCAGTCAATATTCTATGTGTCAGCTGTGATGAACTGGAAACTTGTCCAGGGTGGACTCAATGTAAACTTTAGCTTCAGCCCCTCACTGTTAAGGATAAGCTAACCACTTATCTGTAAAAAGAGTCAATATTCTCCTAAAAAGATGCAAAGTCTCCTTTCTGTATATGATTTGAAAAGTCAGAGGAGTGATGATCAGCATATGACCATAACCCAAAGAACCATCTCTAATCACAGCAACCTGGAGTTAGGACAGTGGTTCTCAAACTTTTCTGGCAGAATTAAAAAAAAAAAAATCAATCAATTTTATCAGTCATTGACCACTGAAGAAAATAATAAGAATGGATCCAAGTTTAATGTTAATTTAGTTCAAGAACCATTTCATCAGGGTTAGAGCTGTGCTGTGGTTTTATATAGTGCCTCACATCCTCAAGACAACTTCTTTGTCACAACAAAATATTCTCCATACATTTCCCCCTGTGGCCATGCCATGGTCCCTCTTGTTGTTCAGTGTATATATATATATATATATATATATATATATATATGCAGCCAAAAGCAGACCCATGAAATCTTACACTGTTTTTTTCTCCCAGTCTAAATTTGGTAAATCACTGAGTTTCATCTGTCTGTTGAACAGTTTATGGCATTACATTCAGCATATTCAGCTCAAGACAAACGTACGGCTCCCACCAAGAGATCATCGATGCCAAATAATCTCCTGTGAATAGACTTTTTAGTGCCAGCCAAGGACAAAAGGCATCACATTTATTGTGCTAAATAAGAGAGCTGCTGCTGCTGCTGCTGCTGCTGCTGCTGCTGCTGCTGCTGCTGTTGCGTATGCGTATGCAAATGCTCTGAAAATCTTTGGTTCAGTTACTGCGTTTTCCTACTTTGGTTTTGGCTCATATACATAGGAATGAGAAGAATGTGTTTCATCTTCACTATCTTGGTAAGCTCAGGAAAACACATAGCTCATATTTATGGCAGGAAGGTCACCCCTCTGCAGTCAGAGATGTTTAATGTCCTTATTACCGGGCCTATCCGCACACCATCTCAGTGTGAGATAACTCCACTCCTCTAACCGATGGCCTGTCACTCTGATGTGGGTATGAAAACAAAAAATAGAAATAGAAAAAGGATGAACAAACAAAGCCCTGTCCACTGAGTTAGCATCTGCACTCATTACCACATCAATAAGAAGTGCCACATCAAATCACAGCACTGAATGACCCACTAATAAGAAATTACAAGGCCTTGAACTGAGGACTCTTAGTCAGCTTCTAACAGTGACAATGGATCACACTGAACACACAGTCAGACTTCAGGCACTCTAAGTTCATCAGTTCCAGGATTCTACTGGAACTGTGTAATATGACTTAGTTTATGTCCTTCAATTAATTCCCAGGTTATGAACTCCATGGAGTTTCAGATTCAGTGGCAGCCTCAGGTCTCAGCAGTTGATGTAGTGCACTGTATTTACTGTCAACTACATAACAACTAACATTAGCAAGCTAACAAATTATCCATAAATGATCAGACCGAGCAGCAACATCTGAAGCCAATGCTGAAGTGCCAAAAACTGCAGTTCCTCAAACGTCCAAACATCCAGAAGTGAGTCAGTCTCCATAAGCCCCAATAGAATAGAATAGAATAGAATAGAATAGAATAGAATAGAATAGAATAGAACAGAATAGATACTTTACTGATCCCTTTAGGGAAAGCTTACTCAAGTTTTTACATAAGTAGTCTAGAAATACAACCACACATGGTGCAGTGATGCGCAGGCTCGTAGTGGTGCCCTGGGAGCAGTTAAGGGTTTGGTACTTTGCTCAAGGGCACCTTGGCAGTGCCCAGGAGGTGAACTGGCACCTCTCCAGCTATCAGTCTACCCTCCCATACTTTTGAGCCAAGTCCCTACGGACTGAGCTACTGCCGCTAAAATGTCCAACTTCACAGCAGAAATAAACATGTTTACAGCCTGGTTTTAGTCTCTATAGCTAATTTCCCCGTTCAAGACAGCTGTACTGAGGGTGAATTTTTATACAATTCACCTGTCCTGTGACACCGTGACACTTGGATTTACAGATAGGTGCCATTACTTGTGGCTTGTTTGAGCAACCAGGCTTCATTCAGCCTACCTCCTATTTCCATCAACGCTCCACCTCTTCACCCATTTTTGGAAATAGCGGATGCAGTACTGCCAAGATGCCAGAGCCACCACACAGAGCTTCACAACAGCTCTTCATAACACTGTGGGTGACGTCACAGACGTCCATGTTTTATACAGTCTATGTCACAGACACATGGTTGAGTCATTTTATGAGCTGTGAGGCAAAAGGCTTTTTTTCTGTTGCCATTCTCTCACTCACATGGCTCCCTCAACCATACAAATCATTCAGTGGTTGAACTGAATAAGGATCAGATAAACACGACAGCTTGGTGCACCGTCTGTATGATCGTATGATCGTGTTTGAATCACTGGAGCCATTTTTTTCCTGATGCTTTAATGAGACGGCTGCAGCTGCCATCATCACAGGGGACTCTGTGGTCAGGCACAGTGACGTAGTTCCACTTGGCAGGAGTAAGGAATACGTGTGCATCTTGAAGTGATAGATGCATTTACATCTTTTCAGCATTTGACATAACAAAGATTGGCCTAACTTCAGCCATTCTAACATATCTTTGTGCAGTCACCCCCTGGAGGTGGAAGACCAACTACTGCTTTTCACAGATGAGTAACCCCACTTCAACTCAGCCCTTTTAGGCTGTTTGGTCAGCAGGCAGAGTTTAATAGTTTGCTGTTCAACTTCAGAGATGTCCTGGACCAAATTCACCCACAGTGCCTCAGGCCTTGTATGGATTAAGTAAGAATGACAACCTAGTCTTGACTTTCATGAAGTGTGTGAAATTGAGCTCAGGCAGGCCTGACAATTTCTCCCACTCCCATTACACAGATTTGAGGAAACAGCGGGGTGACACTGACACCCCTTCAAAGACTCAGAGATGAACATGATACTCATTTGTTTCTGTCAGTCAAAAAAGCCGCAGCGACTTGTGGTGGCACCCGCACATCCAGGAACCAAACCCCCCCACCCTTTTCTATTACTACTGAACATCAAAGCAACAGCAGAGTACACAATATCCCTTCTCCCACCCCCATTGTCTGTCACATGCCGACAGCATACGTTTGACACTGGCTTTCAGAGGACAGGATGGAAGGAAGTTTTCTCTTACTGCAGCTTATGGATTTTGTTACTTCAAAAGGAGGCAGAAGTTGTTAGCTGGGGAAATCTGTCAATGGCTGGCAGCGTATAATCCAAGGCAGCAGCTAAAGGTTGTGGCTGAGGCTAATTGTTCACCAGACAGCCACTCCCACTCAATCTCATGATGCTTATGTGGCTGCTGCAGTTGGTAGATTATGCAGTGAGCAGGCCTGCATGGAGATGACAGGGATTAAACTCATTGGGAAGCATTGATTCACCACTATTTAAAAGCCTTGTGGGGTTGCTTGCTTTCATCATGTTAAGCTGGCAAGGTAGAACCTCCACCCTCCACCCCGTAACAGGCTCTTTCACGCTCCTGCACAAACAAACAGAATGTGATCTATCACTAGGTCTGTCTGGTGTCTTCCTGTTGAGGAAGAGCGTCTCCCTCAAAGGTTTGTCTGTGCAGCTGGAAGGTAAACTGAACCACTGGGAGGTCTCCAGTAAGCAAAGAGTTCAGAGGTATGAAGAGGGGAACAGCAGCCAGAGCTCAGAGCACTGCATACTTTATCTGAGTCTTCTGCTTACACATGATAAGACACTGTTATATTAGATGAACTGGACTTGGCAAGTACATCCTGTTTCACTGTGTAGACACTGGGGAGCAGTGATATTGAAACATCAACTTTTCATTTTAGATGAATTGTGCTTTTTAACAAACAACCTTAAAGGTGCACTCCGCTTTACAACTAAATGTCTGTTTACTCTTTATTTATAGTGCCCTTGAAAACAGATGTATAATGGTTCCTGTAACTCAGTGTGAGAAACCCAACCCATCCATCAAATACTACGTACAGAAACAAACAGCATTCTGTCTGTGTGAGACGCTCCCATAGACTGTATTAAACATGGACATGGTCTCCGAGACCAAAACTGTTTTTTGTACCAGGCTGTAAACATGTTTATTTCTGCTGTGAAGTTGGACATTTGAACATGGGGACTTATGGAGACTGACTCACTCCTGAAGCCAGCTTCGAGTGGACGTTTGAGGAACTGCAGTTTTTGGCTCTTCATTTCACAGTGGAGGCGGTGGGGTTTAGCTCAGTTGGTAGAGCTTCTACTTCTAAAAAAAAAATAAAAATCTTATTTCACAGCGGAAGTTTACATTTGGATGCAAATGGTCTGTCATTTTGATGTCATCAGGTTTGTCTGAGTTTGAGCCTGGACTCATCAGAATCACAGGGAAGCAGGAAACCTACCGCAACAACTGCTGTTGACTCAAAAATTCCCTTTCTTTATATGATTTGAAAAGTCATTCATGTCATCATGGACAAGACACCAAGGGTCTAACAAAGAGACTTCATGAAGTTGCATTATGGGAAATGTAGAATGCAGTAACCTGGGGGCTTGACCCATACAAAGGACTAAAAGTCTGAACATGTCAGCCTCTGCTGCCTCAGTTTTGACCTACTCAACTTTAAAGTAACGCAAAATACAAATAAATAAAAGTACCTCTCCAATGAGAGTAAATCCAAGTCATGTAACGTAAATGTCCTTAAATCTTGAAGTCCACTGTCTGGTGGCAGAAAGATTTTGATGGCTTTGAGAAAAGGAGGTGAAAAAAGTTACAAATAAAGGTTATTGTGCATTTATGTATACAGTGCTACAATATACAGACACTAACGAAAATTAGTGGTAATTCAAAATAAAATCATGTTTATAATAATGTATGTGTAGTGTGTAAATAATGTAGCGCCTCTTAAATCATTTCCATTTCATTTTCCAGCAAAAAACAAACAAAACACAATAAAATATAAAAATGTTTTTTTTATTTTATTTTGAAATTTTCTATAGATACCATAATTATGAACTCTTATAATTAATGAATGAAATGATTTTCATTCAACAACTGTGTTCTGGAAAAACTAAAAGAATGAAACATATTCCATGAATGTATACATTCACATTAATGAACACAATATATATTTGAATGGAATGAGTCCTTTCATTTTTGAGAAATAGGTTCCATCTCTTATTATCATAGACGTCACAGTGTAATATGTAAGAAAGTGTGTTTTTGTTTGAGCGAGGAGCCCATTTATTTATTGGTGTGAGGGACAGGATGTCCTCATTAAACAAGCATTCTGCAAGCAAGTCTGTTCTGAAAATTCTCCGTTCACAACTTGTCAGGTACTTGGACAGTGTTAGGAACTTTTGCAGAAATAGCATAGAGCTGCGTGTGCACTCCATACATCACAGCCATATATTATAGATTGAATAATATAGCTTCTGTTTTTGCCCACAGGGAACTTTGTTCTGCCCTAAACTACAAAGAATCAATACACAGAACAGTCACATTTGCATTCTCAGGTTTAATAAAGAGAGAGAGAGATAGGTTTGAGGCCATGCTTCACCTGCCACTGACATTTGCACTGTTACTATGCAAATGTAGTGTTGTGGAAGAGACAGCAGGCGATGCAGAAATGTCTCAGTGGTCACTAGGCAGCTTGGCATCTGTAACTATGATATCCCTGCAGAGCTGTGCGTGTACATCAGCTCGTCAGCTTTCCCCACACCTTACATGTCACATGTAAAAATCTTTTCAAAGACCGAGGTGATAATTAAAGAACTTGATGTCTCCTTGACAGTCCCTTTTAGTTTCCTTTATTAAACACAGACCCCAGACCCACTCAACCCCTCCCAACCTAACCCTGCTACCATTTCCTCTGTGAATCCAAGCAGAGAGAGAAACAGTGATATTAGCACCTCATCATCATGTTTCCACTCCACATTGCCACTTATTTTTACAGTATACAACACAGGAGCTGTTATACATTGTTAATGTGTGTGTGCTCCATCCTCAGTATTATCCAATGTGTGTGGGGAGAGGGGCTAGTTTCTGCAGTTCTGTAAAAATCTTAAATGTCTTGCCCAAGGGCGTCACTTTGATGTGAGGCAGATCGAATGATCATCAGCGTGTACAGCGCAAACAGCTTTAGAACTGTTGGAGAACATATTGTTGCACTTTTGATGGAGGCCAGCAGTTTCCTCTGCTTCCAGCCTTTGAGGTGAGCTAAACTAAACACATCCTAGACATTTGGTGCATCCACACAGGAAACACAAATATGAGATGGATATTGATCTTAGATGACAAAGAATAGGATCTTTTTTGACATACAGAGAGAGAAAGAAACAAACAGCGTTTGTGCATATATAGGTCAAACATTAATCTAAATATGCAGTATATAACATAGAAAAACAATATTCATTTGTTTTGCCACTTTCACATTCTGATCTGTTCTTTTTTACTCATCTGTAGCCAGCAGCACGAATGTGTGTTGCATTTGCAGTCTCTAGTTTTTGATGCACAGCCAACATGGAGCGGGTACCTTTATTAAATATTTAAAGAGGCACTCCACCAAGTTTAAACATCAAGATCGGTTTACTTATCACACAGAATACTGATCAGCCTAAAAACACTTGTATAATAATTGTCTAGTCTGAGAAAATCACCAAAATGATGTCATAGTGGGTTACCTAACAGAAAGGTTTAATGTAAGATGCTACTGAGTTGAGTTTTGAGTTGAATAGTTGGATCCAGAGTTTTGGTCAGGGTATCTCTGCTCCATCTCCATGGAAGCACAATACTAATCTCTGGAATACTCTACTGCAGTAGATCATCTGTTTTGTGGTCAACTGTTTTATTTTAATCCAATTTCCAAATCCCGTCTGCTCTGGATCATTCTGTTTGTTCAGTGAGGTACTGTATTTCTGCAGACAGTTATTGTTCCAGATACAATTTACACCAGCTGGAATTGTGGTGCACATGTAGATGTACAGTAAAATCAGTAATGGAAAGACATTTTTTAGATGTAGCCCTAATTGTTTTCAGAAATAACCTTGTACACATCATGTACACATTGACTAGACTGAAATATGAATTCAGTATTATCTGAAAGCATTTTTTTTCAGAGGTTGTAAAACAACTCAGAATGCTCTATGTGAACATTTAACGTTCTGCATGTTCATATACTGATAATGTCCTGTATCTCAGTCTTTGGGGTAGCCCAAGCTGGACCTGGCACTCACTGTTTAAAGTAAGATACAGTAATCAGAAGAGGCAGGAAGAGGTTGATGTTAAGTCATCATATGATTTTGCATTCAAAACATATACACCATTGACACCATTGACATATACACCAATTTAAAAGTGAACTGTATCTGGGATAAATCAGTTGCTCTATGACCTGCATTGTTCCGTGCAGAAAACCTCCATTTGCAAACAACGTACTGTACGTTGATACATGATGAGAGAAAGGTCAACACATGCAATAATTTATGAAGCACTGAGGTGCTGCGAGGAACATCGTGTATCACATGTCTGCTTGTTCTCTACATCATCACACTTAGTCTTTTCCAGCCTGCACCCTCATGATTTCACTCGAGCACTCTTCATGTCACCAGTCACCTTGTGTTATTGACAGGGACGGGTGTTAAAAAGTTTCCTGCATTTTCTCCTGCTGTCTAATGTTGAGTTAAAGGAATTATGCTAAACAGCAGGCAATTATGGTGATAATAATTAGTGTAGAAATCAGTTTGTTTCCATATTTAGACATGGTGAAGGGGCTGCTGATTGGCATGATAGGCATTACTCACAGACACACCGTCTCACACACCATCTCACCGTCTCACACACATAAACATGAAGTGGATATGGATGAAGCAGTAGCAGACATTGTCATGAAATTTTCTGTCCTTAGGTTACACAGGTCACATGTGGGCCTTGAGGTCCTCTGCAGTATTAGTTGTTGGCTTTGATTGGGAACAGTAGGTGCCAGTCTATCTCAAGACTGTGGTGACCAGGGTTGAAGAGACCTTATGTTGCCTTCCTAGACATAATAGATAGCTTGCTGTTGATGTTTCATTAACATAAACAGACAACAGTGTCTCCAGACTAGAATATGCTGACAACACTAACATGGGTAAAGACATTCTCTTTTGCTCATTCTGGGAATATAGTATTTGTGGTGTTATCTTGGGGTTTAAAGTCTGACCACCAGAATGAGTTGGGCAGAATGTGAGAGCGACTCAGGCACTTCTGATGAACTTTGAGAGTGTCTCTAATTCTCCTTGGCCAAGCTTCAATAAATAATACAGACATCAGAGGCTCCTGAACACTTTCTTCCCCCCTAACCTCATCATTGACCTTTGACTTCAGCAATTTCTCCACAACAGACATTGCTATGGATTCACTCTCTCTTGTTGTGAAATGATTGATGGGACGTACAATTAAGCCTAATTAACAGGGCAGAAACACATAGCTAGCAGTCCTGGATGCACCTCATTACACATCTGTTTCCGGCACTCCAGATTAGAGGAAATCAGTTGTGTCCAGCCATGTGACCACAGTGCCCACAGGCCCAATGATTCATCACCACTCACCCATATGAAGCTTCAGTCCGGAGGGAAGAGCTGTGAACTGGACAGTCACTGCCTCTAACCCACAGAGCTCCAATAGAAAGCTGACCAGTCATCTGATATTTGTCACAGCACAAATAATGTGTTTCACACTTCTTATTTATTTCAGCTACAGAAACAGTCAAACAGTCTCCTCTGATCTGACGCTGGAAAGGTTTGTGGGAGAGGAGCACTTCTGATGGAGAATACTGGCTCCTTAATGCATCATTATACCTATGGTCCATAGCAATGATAACAAAAACACAAATACATTTTCCATCTTGGCTAATACCACAGCTTGTTTACAAAACTGATGGGTTGGTGTGTACATGAGGGTGTGTGTGTGGCAGCAGGTGTTGTATATGCAGGACATAATCTCTTTTCCTGCAGATACAGTAAGGAGACAAACAACCTTTCTCTAGAAGGTCACAGTGGGTCATATAAACAGCTATTGATTTTCTCTGAGATCTCTGTATCATTTGCATGAACAAAATTACATCCCTGCTGCACACTTGTCTCCCAGCTGGTTGACACAGCTTTCCTGTCCGTCCGCTCTCCTGTTTCTTTGTGAAATGTCAGATTGTGTCTGTGCAGAGTGACTGTCCTGAGCAGGTCACGGTCATGCTTTTAGAAACGCTGAGGTCATGAGTCCTAGCTCTGCAAGGGGGTTCGGTGGCAGGAACCCAAGACGAAAGTTTGAACTGTATAAATCTGTGAAGTTCGATGCAGTAATCACTGACAAACTGTCAGTGCCAACACAGAGGTGAAGACTGGACTAGAATCCAACACAAGATGAGCCACAAATATGGCCCATTTTTTCATTTCAGTTTGTTGTTGCTGCTTATTGTTGCTAAGTCTTATTCAGCACAGAGGAAGAAAGAAATGCTGGAAAATATTTGAATTGGAACATTTTATACAAACCTGTTTCTTTGTTTCACAAATTCAAGGAAGTTGTATAAAACAGTTGAAATGATACATAGGGCTTATGTGTCGTTAAATGAAATATATTGTTATAACGCAGGAACTGATTATTATTAGTGATGGGAGAAATAAGGGGAAGGAGATGGTCTGATGAAGAGGAGGAGGGAATGGCTGAGGTGAAGCAGTGGGTAGAATAGATGGTGGGGGGACGGAATGTGGGCTGTCCGGAGATGGTTGGTGGAGAGCAGGCAAGCAGGTATGTGGCAGGAGGTGGTGATGGTGGTGGACCTGGGCACAAGAAGATCAGAGGTTAAAACAGACTAGGAAACCAAGTGGAAACACAAAGAACAACAGTTAAGGAGGTCCGAACGTAGACTACGGAAGGAGGAAGGCCAAGGTTTATATGCAGTTGAGGTGATGAACTGATGGAAGGCAAGTGAGCTGAAGAATGGCAAGTGTGCTTCATCTGTGACTATCCAGAAGAGACCAGGGAAATGTGCCACGCCCTCAACACATGGTCAGTCAAATAGTCAAAAAAATGAGCTCCTAATCCTTTCCTAACCACTTTTCCTTGACGTCGATGGAAAATGTCACGAGGTCAAGGAAAGATGAGAAGGAGAATTCATGAGGAGATAGGAGAAGATGACCGCGGTGTTTAGAGAATCAGACTGCTCTTACACTTAGACTACGTCATTATACAACGGTGAATATTATTGATGTGATCTGTGGTAAAACTACAAAGTCCAGAAGATGGACTACAAAACGCGCATCTGAGATACTTAGTAGATACTCCCTGTGCGCTCTTAGCATGTAGTTTAATGCAGGAAACATAAACATGGAAATACATAACTTCATTATCAACGTCAGAATTCAAATAATAAATGAATATTGTCTCCTCCCTCCTGTCCATCATACAGAAACATATTAGCAAGTTATGGCAAAGATATGATTAATCAGCAACGGTAACTTCATGATGATCTGCAGCACGCTGGATGTCACAGTTACAAACAGTTTTTACTCTGTGTGTGAACACAGCTCCACAGTCAACAACAGAACACACTTCATGATCAAAGTTTTTACATCATGTCAACACGTATGTTCATATTCACACACTCTGCTGCAGGCTGCATCACTCTGTTTAAATACACTGATGTTTTCTGGTTATGAATGACTGAACAGTGTGTTGATTTTTTTTGTCGCTGCCGCAAGGGATTGTGGGGCGGCATTACCTCCTTTCCTTTGGTAAAGGATGGTTCAGTGTATCCTATGCTAAAGGAGATAATAAAGGAAGCATTGAAGCTCCTTTCCTTAACAGTTTGAGAATTCAAACAGCTCTTATCATGGCGGCTACATTAATACTTCCGGGTCATTTCACTCAGTGAGGAAGGTTCCTATGCAAAATTGACTAATCGACCGCACCCACAGACTAACTGACAGACTGACAAGTAAACACCAGAAACACAAGGATGGGGAAACAAGGGGGAACACAGGGAATCAACAGAGTCACAGCTGCTATTGTGACATATAATCTGATACATAATATGCAAACACTGCAATTACAGTTCTTATTTGCAATAAAATAAAAAGAAGACATAATTCTCATGGTTGATTAATGAAGCGATAAATTAGTTATCAGTGAAACATTTTGGTAATAATCACCGGACACACCATGATCTGTGCTTCCACTGTCTTTCCAAAATATTTAGCAGCACAACAAACCCAGAAAAGACTTTCCTCCCATACATGCTGGTATATTCATTTTGGACATAAGCTAAATACCCTAATGTGATCCTTCTTCACCACAAACCTCAGGAAAGGCCCGTTAAGGGTCACTTTTGGATTGGTGAGTGTGTAGGTCAGGCGTCATTTATGGCGTCGAGCAGTCTTGCTTCAAGATGTAGGCTGTATAACCAGAGCACCCCTCCTGACTACTGCTATTCTTTATTATTAAGAGTACAGTGTGGATGTTTTATGTCATCCATATCCATATCTTGTGGTAAATGTTGCGTGTATGTAAATTGCGGCACCCTCACCCGTGGAGTGAACAGAATGACAGGACCGTACCACTCATGCAACACACATTATAATGTAACGAGCTGCACACACAGAGCTGTTCATCTGATGATGAAGCAACCATTGTTCACGCACCACTTTAATTTAACATGCTGAGAAATACATCTGTTAAAAATACAGAGGACATGACCTCAGTGTCTTCACTGGTTCTAGGTCCTGACTAACAGCCTGCACAGCTGCTGCAGGTTTCTATATAAATAGTTTACTGTGCAGACTGAGCCTGCTGTATCGGTGACAGTGCAGGTATACAGATATATGAAACTTGTTTGTCACACAGAGTTGTAGACAGTTATGTTAATGTGACCAGAGACCGGCTGAGCTAAGGTCAGCAAAACTGCTGTTGTCTGCAACAAAACTGTCCCATTGTTCTCAGTGTTCAAACTGCCAAGCATGAACTATATGTATGAACTAGACCTCATCAATCTCAGACAGTTCTATTGTTTGAACTATTTAGAATTACCTTTCACTGTTTTGGAGTCAGTCCAGGAATAAATATTGCGTATTGACACTGCTGACCACAGAAAATAAACAAGCCAAATATATGTACCCATACAGCCAGGATCAATACAAGAAGTTCTGCTTTTACAAGAATTCATTCTCTGATAACTTTGTTGGTTAACTAATATTAACATGAGCATGTTTTAAAGGTCCATTATTAAAATGTGAGATGCTAGAGGTGACATTCAGTTCATGAAGCTGTCAGTGAGGACTAGCTGCACTTCCCAGTCATGCTTTGCAGTTTATAACAAGGTGTGTGCTTCACACTGTGGCCACCATCATGTAGCCCCCTCAGGTGTCAGCGCTGACTTCCTGACTCACTGTGTTATGCTGCGCTCATGTTTACTGATGAGATGAAGTGGAGGATGAGCAGCAGGAAAATATTCCTCTGACAGCGACGTCAGGCAGCTTCCCTACAGTACACTCAGAAGGTGCTTTACATGGTCAGCTGAAGAGCATTTGAAGTGAATGATCATAAAGAGCATTAAGACATTAAAGTAAGGTATGCACAGAGGCTTCTTCAACCTGTAACTGCAGAACAAAACACAATTTATATGCAGAAACATGTTTATGTTATTACTTTATGAAATGACCTCCTTAAGTCAGTGTATCTGTTTATTAGTGATAGAAACATTTATGCCTACATTTTAAAAATGATTTCATGATTGTCATGGTTTATGATTTAGAGTTCAGACCAAAACAAATGTTCATATCCTTTCTTATGTGTGAACCACCCTTGTTGTGCGATGTCCTGAAATAATCCTGTCACGATGAACGTTTAGCAGACCCAAAGTGCAAACACAAGCCAGAGACCGAGAGCAGTCTAAACAGTTCATTGAAAAGCAGAGGTGATAGTGCGGTGAGGGAATCCGTGAGCAGGTGCACGGCTGTTTGTGGCAAGAGTCCAAAAACCGTAACGGAGATGAGACAGGGCAGGCGTGGCCAGGGAACTGCTGGTGGATATCCTGAGGCACAGGGAGATCAGGGATAGCAGAAATCACAAAACGAGTTTCAAAAATACACCGAGTAGGCCACAGTGTTGTTACCACAAGGGAGGCTGAACGAAGTATGGAAGGTTAAACTGATCGTTTGTACTGCAGGGGTTGATGAGATGATAAAGCCAGTAAGCTTCATCATAAGAAATTCCATGGCATTAAAGTGTTTCTCCAATAATTTGGTGCTGTACTTCCGTCGTAGTTGATTCATTCACAAAAAACAAATAAAAAGTATCTTTTCATTAGCCTTCTTGCCCTTGATGCCATCACTATGACATTTTAAGGACTATTTTCTCAAACATGCTCCACATGACCAGTGAATACAAATTTTAAAAAAAATCTGTAAAATCTTTCAAATTAAAACTGAATTTTTCACATTTTTTAGACATTTAGTGACCAAATGATGGCATTTATTATGTAATAGGTTTTATCAGACTTTTATTTTGTTGCTTGTCGATTGCTTGATGATCACTGCGTGATATACGACACAGACTCGTGCCAGCAGATAGAGATTAAAGTGTCTCTGTGGTAAATCAGCTCTGACAGGAAGTGTGCGAAGGTTCTGTGGACTGGGACTGGAGGAGGAAATGAGAGACTGAAAAGACTCAGTGGAAAGGCTGGATGATGAGTTGTTGCTCATCAATATTCTTTGAAAATGTGAAAGAAATAAAATTTGGACAGCTAAGTCTAAAAGAACTAGAATTAACCCCAGACCAAGACAGCAAGGCTGTGATCAGTGCGTGGAGGGCTGCATGTGGCATGCGTGTGGATTCTTTATGCACAGCGCTGACACAGTCCAATGGAAATATCCTGCAGCTCCTGTCCTCCAGAAAGCCTCCACCCTCTCTGGACCTGGAGGATGTGATGAGGGCGGAATGCTGACGTCAGACCCATCACAGGAGAGAAAAGGTCTGGTTGCCAGTGGTAACTGCATCCTTTAAGACAGCTGTGGATTATGGGTCTTGATCTTCAGCAGTCTTTGCTTTCCAAGTTCATTTAGCGCTCCAGTGGGGGATAATAGTCACTTGCTTCATAGCTCTGATTCGTTTAGGGAGAAACAGGAAATGATGTTTTAAGAACTAAAGAAACTTCTGGAGCATTGTGAATAAAAAAGACAAATCAGAGCTTCAGTGTAGTGTGTGTACAGAGTGTAAAGTGTATATCATTCAAATCCTAATAAGAAAGACCAATATAATTGGAAATTTGATTTTCACTTGTTGGACATTGTTGTAATTTTCAGTGCAGTTAAATGTAGAGATCCACCAAACACACTGTCAGACTCTGTGATCTCTGTCTGGATGAACATCAGATTATGGTGCCTGTATGAATGCATGCTGTTATCTCCATTCATTCACCTGCACTGTTATCATATCTCAGTTTGTACATTAGGTACAGGTGGAGCTGGTGGTGGTCAAATATGGCAAGTCTCATGTCAAGGACTTGTGTGTTCAGAGAAAGTGTTTGGAGGTACAGATGTTATTTAAGTCTTACTGAGATCTGCTCACAATGTAAGTCTGACCATGTCCAGATGTGGTCTAGACTCTTGGCAGATCCATGACTGAAACTTTAAACTGTATGGCCAACTTGACTCATCAACAGTTCTCATTGAGAACCATTTTAGAACAATTCAGCATACAAAATTGAATTCACTGAAGCATCTCTCCTAGAGATTACATTTCATTTGCAACAGCAAATATTTTCAAGGAAACCGCCTGGATTTTAATATATGAATATTAGTATATTAATATATCAAAACTCTTTAAGGTTAGAGAGAGTTCGTGGTTTGGGTTAAATATTGAAAACGTATATGATGTGACATAATCTTTTCCAAACCATTACAGCTGAAACCAAACAACATCATGAGGGGTGTCAAAGTCTTTTTCCACACTCCATCCACCCTGACTTCCTTCATGTACAATAAAATATGTAAAAAGAAAATGACATAATGCAATGTAATGTAATGTAAAGTCTAACATTTTTAACATATGAATGTTTCTCTAAAGTCAGTATTATTCACAGTTTTAGATTTTATTAAAACTGATCAGGGTTCCATTCCATGTTTTTGATTTGGCTCAGACTCTGTGTTTGCATTAATATCTCTGTCATTTGTGAATTATAGTATCCTGTTATTTATTTCAGTGGTCAGATGAATTGATTTTGCTGTAATCAATACTTGACCTTTGTGTTGTCCTTCATCCATCATACAAACCCATAGCAGTTATTGTAGATGCTAACTGAATCTCAAATACACTTGATGAAACTGGAATATGATGCTCTCTGAGTCTGTTTAAAGGATTTTTTTTTTTTTTTTTTTTTTTTGATGATTGTTGATAAAATAACCAGTGAAATATTCTCGATGAGTTAGAATGGTACATAAGGACAACTAAAACATTAATAATAAATGATCTGATTCAAAATGAATTTAAAAATGTGATTTTAAAGAATTCTTGCCGTGTCTTCTGCTTTTAGAATATAATGCTTGTGTTAATCCACTCTTTGCTGCTCTATATTCGTCCATGTCGATAATCCTTTCCTGCATGTGAGCTTTCGCTTGAGCTGCTGAAAATAGCATTCGCATCCCCCTTCTGCCTAGTTCCCTTCAAAATGGAAGAATTGTGGCACATCCAGCACTCCGAGTCAAGTGTGTGAGTCACAGTAGCCTGTGGATCAGTCAGACTGAGCTTTGGGTTTGATTAGTCTTTAAAAGGCTTCCATACTCTTTGATAACCTCACAAAAACTCTCTTCATTCAATCAGTCAATAAGAGAAGGGGGAGTAAAGAGTAACTGCATGAAGCCAGTTTGACTACAACTTCTTTATTTCATTCACTGAAATTATTCAGCAAACCGTGTTTCCATGGAGAATATTTCATTCACCACAGAATTATAACCTAAATATATAATGCACAGACAGATTGACAGAGCTCCCCACAGACACACAACCAGAAACTACTCTGTATGTGACTGAGCACCTGAGCAGCCTGGATAAGATTAATGTTGAAAAAGTGTTTCTGAAATGATTAAAATATGCCACTGGTCTTGATTATTATAGAAGTTGCTGATGATGAAATGTGTTTTTGTGAAAGTTGACCTGAAGATGGTGCTCGCTTTAAAAGTCCAGACCACAGTTCTGCTCTAAAATACATTGTATGTCCATCTAACAGGTCACACTCTTGATCTCTACAGTGGTTCTAAAATCAGCTGTGGAGCTCTCTGCCTGAAGATCTCAGAGTCACTTTGATAGATTTTGGCTAAAATGAAGGTGAAACCAGTTTCACTTTGCTGCTGAAGGGTTTTAAAGACAAAAGCTTCCTTCTGCAGACTCATGATGTTGCGTCAGCAGCTTGGTGTTATTTTTAGTCGGGTTTAGGACTGTACGGGAAGTTTGGATTTTAGCTGTCCAGATTACAATTAGGTCTGCTATAACAATAACTGACAATCATTAAAATGATTATAACCAAGACATCTGAAAACTTTTAAACCAGACATCGCCCTGTTCTAACCAGGATGTTTGGATGTCTATTGGAGCTGTAAATCACCACATTAGTTCTCCCTCTCCTGAACAGTTTCCGCTGCAGTGCACCAGGCTGGACACGGATCCCCCAGCTGCTTTAGCGGACCTCCAGGAGTGTGTGAATGTGTATTTAAGCAAAGTGTAGCTCACTTGACTCCTCCAAAACAATTAATGGATAAAAAACAATATAATACAACACAATATAGTGGTGGTGTCTGTTAGCATCAGCAGTAGTATAGGAGGTCTGGAACAGAGCCAGCCTTGGCTCATATTGCTTGTCTCCAGAGACAGTATGAGTAGATATACAGTATATCGACAGCTCTGCTGCTGCCAAGTGACGTGCTCCAGATACCCAGACACAAGATGGAGGATACAGTCATTCAGTGTGAGTTTAATTTGATCACTGTGTAATATTAGTTATCTCTCAGTCGTACTCTGTGTTAAGCTTGGCAGCTCCTCTGTGATGCATCAGATGAGGGTAGGCAAATCCCTTCAGCCAAGATGTATGTGAGTCACATTGACTGTGTGACTGTGCAGTCAGCTCAGTGTGATAAACACTGTAATCTTAGTTCAGTAGTAGTCTTGCTAATTATCCAATGTAAACAGGCGAGGGTTTGAATCCAACCTGCTGCCCTTTGCCGCATGTCGTTCCCCATCTCTCTCTTCCCACATTCCTGTCACTCTTCAGCTGTCTCTGTCAAAAATAAAGCTGGAAAAAGGCCCCAAAAAATCTAAAACAAAAAAAAGTGACTGCAAATCACTTTGCAGTCGTCATAAGATGAACAAAATAATCATACAGTATACAATAACTGAGAATCCTCACTGTTCTTCCTGTGGATCAATATGTTCTTATGAAGCAAAGGCTGTCTGTAAGTATGCTAAATGTGTAAAAGTGCATGCAAAACATCGTCAGCATGATGTTCTAGTATTATGTATTGTATGTATTGTATCTAGTATTACGTTCTGTCAGCAGGGGCCCGAAGTACAGCCAAGCCTTCACCAGTGGCAGGACAGAATTGTTTTCAGAGAAATGACACTGAAATAGCATTTAGTTGCTTGTGGCACAACATATAATCTGCAGATTCTGACATATCACATGTTTAAAAAAATACTAGAACATGCAAAGGAAATTGGCGGGCAGCTTCTTACTTGCAGCATGGGGCTGACATAACTCAGCTAAGTGAATTTATTTTCCTCATATTTGCACAGAGCCGTGCGTAATTGGAAACTGAAAGACCCATCTCATGGCTGTCTGCAGCAGCACTTCACAGACTTCAAAGCTACACCTCACCAAATCTCCTCAGATAGACGCGCCATCGCCCCGTCTCCACTCAGCAGCTCCTCCACCCCCTCTGACTGGACTGCACAAAGATGTGTATTTATAATCGAGCGATAGACTAAACATTTGCAACCCATCACGTCATGTCCTCTCTTTGATGCTGGGAGAATTCGTGTGGGTGTGTTGGAGAGTCTGTAGGACAAGAGTCCACAGCCAAGCAGAAGCTCATGAAAACAGTAAACAGAACCATAAAATTGGCATTAACTGCCTCTGTAAAAGTAGGACATTCTGGTGGAGACGCTGCTTAAGATAACGCCTCGGTTTGTCTGGAGGAAAAGGATGCACAGAAATGTACTACTACTAGTCTTGGACAATATCGATGACTAGTGCTCATAAAATGATTAATCACTTCATGTGTAGTAGTTAATTTAGTTTATTAGTTCAATAAGTCATTTTTTATTGTCTTTTTTGTCAAGAAGGAACTGTCTGGCAGTAGGATGTAGCCAGAATCTATCCAGATAAAATAGCTTTGGGATTGATTTTCTAAGGCTAAAAGAGGAATGTGAAGATGCTTCGTCCCCTGCCTTGAAATCAAGCAATTTAAACATGTGTAAACCAAGCGCCAACCTCCGTGGCTGAGAGATAAAGCTGTGTGGAAGTGCTAAAAGCTATAGAACTCACCTGTTCAAATTATATTAAGGCTTAAAGTTATGCAGGATTAACAGCGTGGCCACTTTGACTGACAGGTAGGTGCCATTACAGATGGCTTATTAGAGCACCCAGCCGTGATTTGGCCCGCCTTAGGTCCACAAATCATCCACGTCTTTGCTGATATTTAGATTAGCCAGGAAGTGGAAGAGACAGTACATCCACCATGACAGGATGATGATATTTTTGACTTCAAAAACAGTACACATAACATTACACTGTCAATTTAAGGACTCTACTGATGGATAGCTTGGTCAGCTAACTGAACTGATTCAGCACTGTGATGGCCACCAAAACCACCTTGATACACTTCTGCATTCCCTGCCAGTACACTCAGCACTATTGGCTATTGTAAACATCAATCAATATCAGCAACAAGTTCCTCCCTGTTTTTACAGGAAACACATAAAAATGAGGAAGTAAACAGAATTCTGCTTTCTGTTTCATCCATCCTCTGAGGACAACAGCTAAAATCATAGTTTGTGTTACAATGTCAGAACGTAACGACATAATACAGATTTTTAGTTTTCTTTATAAGAACCTCGAGCAGCGGTGTGACTGAGAACTGTTGTCTCTCAGTCGTAATGTGGGATTAGCAGAGTGAGCCAGCCTCAAAGCCTCATAAGAGAGGAATTGACATTTATTCATTGCTTAACAAAGTGTTTGAACTGAGTTGGTTTCTGTGGATCATGACATCATTCCCTAACTTTAACCTGACAACAAAGATCCTCAAACCCTAATAAACACTAAAAAAACTATTACAGTACAGCAGTGGTCAGATCATATCATCACCTTTTTTTCTATCAATGGAACTTTTTGGAAGGTACTGACAAATGGTGGGAGCTACGGGCTGTTTTATATAGATAAGAAGAGACAACATATTTAGTTTGGAGGACTTGTGTAGGACACAGTGGACCTCATTTTCTCTGACTGTTGCTTTGTTGTTTTTATCCATGGTTTGTTGTTTTGTGGGTACCAACTGATTTCTGAGAGTCTGTTTTCTTATTTTTTATTTATTTATTTATTTTTTGCTCTTCTTTTAGGTAAAAGAACATTTTGAGTGGTGGACAGCACTTTTCACAGTCCACACAAGTAATGAAATATTATATGTTTTAGAAAAATTATAATGTTTGGATTATTGCTTTCTTGGGCTGAAGTAATTCTACTATTGGTCCACTGATGCCATTTAAGACCATAAAGACATGTGTCTGCTCCTGAATGGCTCACATACTGCTCCTTACACAGATTTCAGAGTTTTCAGAGATCTCACAGAACAATTTGATGAGATGGATTTGCTGCTGAGCAGGGGCGGACTGGAGCAAAAAGATGGTGGTGGCGGATGCTGTCAACAATACACAATACTGATGTTTTACAGCCAACTAGCCTAAATGTGTTGTGCTAAAAGTTAGCAAGCTAGAACACATAAATGAGGCATTCTGGTGTACTCTGAGGAGAAAATAGAGGGAAAAGACAACACGGCTTCAGATTAAAAGAAGCAGATTTAGTACTGACTGAGGTTCCAACAGGTGTACTGTCAGATATTAAATATGAAAAGAGACACACCAGCTTTACACATGTCCTGAGATTTTCAGCCAACTATGATTATAGAATATATTAGCCTACCCTTTACAGCAGGTAGCCTACACACACACACACACACACCTGTTGCTGTGCTGTCTCTCTCTGTCCCTCTGCTCTCTGGACTGGGCTGCCTGTTCTTTGGTTCTTTTGGGCTCCTATAATAACAGGCAGGCCGAACGGACGTGCTGGTTCAAGCCGGGTTGGTTGGAATATGACTGGGCTGGCTGTCGGGCTGCTTCTTCTTTCCTTCCTTTTCTTTCTTTTTTTGGCTGGGTTCAGACTGAGAAATAATGCTCATCACTAGCTTTAATTAGTCACTCCTTTCCCTCATAGATTGTAGAAAAATGTAACGTCAGCACGTCACTTGCAGCACCACGCCATACCAAGCCAGCCCACTGACCCACCGGGGAGACTCCTGGTACCCCCATAGGCCAGTCTGCCCCTGGTGGTGGGTTGATGACACTCTGGAAGCTTCAGTTTATGTAACAATATATTAATTATCTATCTTTCCATATATCTTGTCTTTTTTTGGCATCTCTCTGGTTCTTGGACATGTATGACAAAATATAAGACCATAGACTGTATAAAATGTGGACATAGGCTTAGACAATTACCATCTTTACAGTCCTGCTTCTGCAGCTCCCAGTTAATCCAAAATGGGCAAAAAAGTGGAGCTGAATGAAGCCTAAGTGCTCAAAATAGCCTGTCAATCAAAGCAGCCACACTCTTAATTCTGCATAACTTTAAGTCTTGATATAGGAAAATATGTAAGAGTTGACTTCTCTTATTTGTAACTTTGGCAGAAAAATAAGAGAAAATATGAGAGAAATTTAAGCAAATGTCACTGTCACTAAGCCCATTGATCAGAACCAAGTATACTTTTGTCAGAAATGTGCATGATTTATTTGACTTCTGGAAGGTATCAAACATTTTTCAAAACGTTTGAAGGTTTCTATTTCCTGGACTACCACGTCTGTAACAATGGTCAGACCAGGTAGAAAGGCTGCATTGTCACCAGGTTACATAAACATAATTTGGGGTTTATACAGGATAATATAGTACCCACTTTCTCTTCATCCTCAGTTTGTCATAGACAGTAAAGTTGTGTGTGTAGTATATTTTCAATACAGTTAATGCTGCGGTTGTTGCCATTGCATCAGAGGATGATGAGTTCGCACTGCATTTTCCTCCCATGAAGTCCTCCCTAACCGTAAATCCGGTTAGTCACATCACAGAGCTTCTGTATCCACCAGCTCAGAAATCCTCAAGTCATTTACCCCGAGTGAAAAAAAGAAGGAAAAGAAGAAGAGAGAGCTTAGCTTACTTTGACCAACTGTCACTGAAGATTTCACAGCGCTCTACTATCTTCCTAGTCTACTGTAATTAGCTCAAAGTTAGCCACCTAAAGAGCTGCTCTCCCCTCTCCCTCCATCATATGAGAAAGTATGTGCAGGCCAGAATGCAGTTACTCTCTGTTAAAGTCACTGTTTTGTTGAGAAGTAGTTTCTTTCCAGGACAACACTCGAGGGATTTGCTCCTCGTTGACATTGCAGGGGAAAAGCAACCCTAAAATATATAGAATAAATATGTATATATACATATTGTGTTCTAGAGTGGATATAACCTATGGAATCATTCCTGTTCTACTCTTTATCAGTGACATTACAGATCTCTGAGCATGTTGACATGGATAAACAGAATATAATATATTATATATAATATTATATATTGACAAGAACAACAAAAATAATATCAGAAAATGTTGCCGTAGTCTCCCTTTTTTCAAATTTTTCAATGCTGTCCTGCTACATGGCACACATCCACCGCTACACTTTCCCTCTGCACTGTGCTCTACTGTGAACCTGGAGAGTGCATATTGTTTATCGTATTTAAAGGTCCAGATTCTCATAGACTTCCTGTTCAGTCATGCTGGATTTATTCAGACTTGTTGGCAGTGTGCTTCTGCAGGGCCTCTAGGTGAGGCACTGACAGGCTTTTCTAATATTCTTTGCTCAAACGTGCTACTATATGCATGCATACACACTGAAGAATGCCCAACCCCTGTGGTAGTATTCATAAAATATTTTGCTACTGTATGTAGCCTCTTCATTGTTTACTCACCTTCGCCAGCAGGATAGCAAAGAGGGATTTCAGCAGCCTTGTTTAGGCATCTATGTTAAGACGCACCAAAGACCATGGTTTCATAAATCCATCCATCTTGCACTGTAATCAGATTACCTCTGAGTGGAGCTCTAAGTGAAACACAAAAACCTGACACCATAACAGATTGCCTTTTCTTTTCTTTTAAGCCGGAGCTTTAAGAAGCAAACTCTTCCTCCTAGTTGACGTATCCACTCTAAACTTTACATTGTGCACCGGAAAACACTTTATTTACCTGCATATTCCAACAAGGGTCATGTCAGTTGGATGAACAAACAATGGCAGGCAGACTAAAATAGTTCCAGTAAATTTGCTGTCACTACTTCTTTTTAAGCTCCATTATTCACTAGCATGCAACTGTAATTAAAGTTGGTTTCAAATGAGTCAGTATATAGGGCAGATAAGAGGAGGCTGTGTGGGCGGACAGATGTTGAATGGAAGCATCACATAAGCCAGTCTCACACTGTTCGTGTATATACACAGCCTATCTCTGCACAGTGGAAAGACTTTGTGTCCAGCTTTAGAGTTGTGTGGCATCAGGGTTTGTCAAGTTGGCTTCTCAGCACTGCTGCTTATCTCCTCGGTGCACGTGGGCAGCGGGGGCCGCTCCACAGTCTGAGAAACCAAGGTCATCTCCCTGCTCTCCCCTCTGTCTCTCTCTCTCTGTCTCTAGCTCATGAGAATAGAAACAGTCCCTCTCAGAGAGTGAACATGTGCTGACAAAGGACAAGTTGCTGGATGCTGAGAGAGAAAAGACGTTGTGTTGTGTTGTCAGACATATCAAGGCTTTCCTTTTTACCACCACAGCATGTGTTTGAATTATATGTAGAGAGAAGGCAACATCATTTCTAGCCATTGTTTATTCTATATGTTGACCTGACCTACCAACCAGAATAAACAATAATATTTCAGTCTTACATCAACACCTTCTAAACACACGTCAGGATTTAATTCATGTATCGCCTCTGCTTTCACATCAAGGCCAGTGTACACCATGACAGCTTCTTTGTGTGCTGAGAGACAGGTGGACTCCAGTCGTTCTCCATGTGAGTACAATGTAAAGTGTGTCCACGTTCATTATAGCAAACTCTGCATATCCCCTCAGCGAACAGCTGTAGTATCTTTCAGCTCATTGTTTTGGTGAACAGTCAGCTTTACTGTTCAGAAAGCAGCACACAGTTAGCACACAGTTAGCAGCTAGCTGTTGTACACAGTGCAGCACTTAGCAGACAGTGAGTCAAAGATTTTTCTCAGGAGTTGATGGAGACCAAAATAAAATTGAAATACATCAAGGTTTGGATTTACATTCCTCACGTGGACACAAACTGAATGTTGATGCTGTCCTTTGCTGGCTCACATTTTCCACATTTCCTTGTTGAAAATATACATTTGCACAGGCTTTGTGACTTTATCACAGATGAACAGAATGGGAGCAGACATACTGTAATGCAGTATCTCATGTATTTAGCTTGGAATCTCACTTTACATTCTAGTATATGCTCTTTTTTGGAGTCTGTGCTTCTTTCTACAAATGTTGCAACTCAGCACACGTGTCACCTGCAGCACAGAGCAGCAGGTGTCAAACACACTGAATGTTGTTGTCCATCCTGTAAGCCTGGGCTGCAGGTCAGCCCAGCACTGGCCAGTCATTGGACATGGCAGCAAGAGAATGTGAGGAACAACAGGCACATAACACATGCATGTCTGTTTCTCAGCTGTCTGTCATCCTGCTGCTCCCCACAGCTCCACTGGCTTCCACCTGCTATACAACTCCTGAGCTGCAGTAAATGCTTATATATTATATATGCTAATATATTTAGTTTTGCCATATTCTTTCTGCCAACAAACCAAAGAACAAGTTCTTTCAGAGCTGCAAAAAAGAAGAGAGTATAAATTCTCAGTAAGTGTGCTGAATTGACTTCAAAACAGGAGCTGGCACATGGGTGGGAGTCTCTCCGTCAAAGCAGAATCTTTTCCTCTTTCTGTTTGTTCATCCATCCCACTCATATCCACTCTCTGTCTGCTTTCTCCTCCTACTGTTTTACTCGCCCTCTGTGCTTTTGGAAACAGCTTCCTCCTTACAGATATAAGAAACAGTTAGAAAAACAGCTGGGACTTGAAACCTCCAGACAGTAAGGCCTGTTCACTTCACGGGGTCTGTAACATGCACTCGTAGACCTCTCAAAGACCATGTTTAATATACAGACTCTGTATCTTCAAAAGGAAAGTTTCACCTTCCTTAATACACCCAGCCTGTAAGGCCTTCAGTTTACAGTGGCCTTTAGTGAAATGTACAGCATGCTGAACAAATCTGCAATAAATCAAATTACCACAAACTAATTACCAGCAGCAAACCTGCAGTCTCCAGGCCTCCTACAGGTCTGGAGCACCAGGTCAGCCCACTTTGCCTGGCTCTTAATCCAGCCTTCAAAAGTATTTTGAAATTATTTATAATAGACGACTATGTCATTATCAGGTGCCTTTCAACTTACTGTAGAAATAAAATCAGGCCAAAGACACATTTGACCAGTGCTTGACATGTTTGAGAATTGATAAGTTCCTATTTTATTCTGTCATTCTTTTATGACTAATAATAATGATAAATCAAAGATATCATTGTGTTCTTAAAGATACTTACACACACATAAACTCTTCCAGAGGCTGTGTGCTGTCACATCATCAGTTAATCTTTCCTGGAGCTGAGATGGAAAGTGTATTTCTTTGCCTTCTGTCTTCTTAATCTATCTCTCACAACTTAAGAAATAATTACTTCCACCATCTTCCACTGCCACTCTCATCCTGCCACCATTCCCCCTCTCACTCCTGTTAGCTCTGGCCGCCTATTAAGATATAATCACAAAGTATTCCAGACGTCCTTCAGTGACAGGATGAGCAGCGGAAATGGAGGCACTTCAGGCCTTCAGGTTCAGGATAGATTAATGCCAAAAAGGAGACAATCCTCTCAGTAACTGAAGACTGTGCTTTCTCACTCTTTACTTCTCATGAAGACGACTTCCATTTCAGACTTTCATATTGGTTGCAAACTGAAGCTATTTAAAAAGCTTTTAAAACATGTCGTCCCATTTTCAGCCCACCATGTTGTCCAAACTGTAAAATATCATAAAGCACTGCATGGACTGCCATATTTCATACAGATATCCATGCATCGGACAGGTCAACACAATACAGACAGACAAACACATTGACACCTACAGGAAGTTCATTTTTTAAATTATTTTTTGAAAACCTGAGAAGACAGGAAGAACATGCAAACTCTTCTCCAGTACTAAATCTAAGACTGCTCTTTAAAGAGAGAATAATTCATTCACTCAGGGTGAACGCTGAAATTAAATGTACATTTCCCAAGCCCATGGCAACAACAATCCGATGTGACCTTATGAGTTATAGTATCACATGGACTCCACTGTTATCCATTAACAGTGAGGGGAACCTATATGGAGAACCACTCATGGTAAGGCAGGAGACCTCCTGGTGGCAAGAAAATGATGGCCCTTCAGCACTCACTCCCTCCCTGCCTCATGCAGAATGGTTTCAGACAGATATATCCTTTCCTAATGGCAAATGGAGCAGTCGTTGAAAACATATAATCTTCCAGGGTGACCGTTTGTCCACCACTGAATTGTAATCAAATGATAAATGGTGCTGCTCTGTTTGTTTCTGTAAAATGTCTGTGTTTGGTTTGGTGATGTTGTTTGGTGCAGGTAGCATTGCTTCACTTGCCTCGTGAGCCCAACTAGGATAAATACATACACAGATTATTATGGTCATATAACATGTATGCACAAGGACACACACACACACACACACACACACACACACACACACATTGTTGACTAGATAACATCACTGTCCTATACAGTACAACTCTGTCCTTTTCTTTTGTGTGTTTGACACTGGTGCCTTTCAAAGCACCACGCTGCAATGCAGTGCCAACATCTCAGTGCCAATGCAGGAAGTAGTGTGTCCTTTTTGTAGAGAAGTGGAGAAATGGTGGTGAATGGGAGTGCAGAATCCAACAGTAACCACCATCTTTTCTGTACCATAGTTATATTTTGAAAGGAGTCAGTCCATTGTCGTAGTAAGGGTGCCAGTGACAATATGATGTCATTTAGCAAGGTGCTGCATTTAAAGGCCAATGTAAAAACTATAGTTTGGAGCAGGAAAAGGCTGAGAGCCAATGAACTAATTATACATTCAGTATTCAATACAAAACTCACAGTTCAACTAACAATGAATGAATCTATCTTAATAAAAAAAAAAAAGCAAACAAAAAGACAAATGTTGGCCAATGAAAATAAACTCTAGTGACATCTCTTGCATCTAAGAGACAAGCTTAGTGATTCTCTGACAGCTCCTCAGTCCAGTATGTCCTGCAGTCCAGCCAGACGGTTTGATGGTGGCTCCATGGAATAATTAAGTCAGAGGAGCAAGCTGGACAATAATCAAATGGTGTACTATGAATTATGGACTGTTTGGCTTGTTGCCAGGGCTCAGTAAGCTAATTGACCATCACTCACGCTGGGCCTCTTTCACGGATGACTCCATGTGCCCTTTTGGGTTTAAAGTGCAGGTGAGTGGAGCAGTGTGCTGTGCAGCAGTCGGCTTCTATAGCTTGTTGCACAGACGCATCTGTGGAAGTTGATGTTGGAAACTGTTTGGAAATGGGCAGGCACTTTCAAAAAATATTTGGCATATGATTGCATGAATCCCTGTCACCATACTATATAACACCAATCAGATCACCCAACCACACAATGCAGTCAAACCCTTACTGAAGATGGTCTTGAGAAATACTCTACAGCTCTGACAGAACTGATGATAGCAGCATCTACACCAGGGGTCGGAACCTTTTTGGCTGAGAGAACCATGAAAGCCACATATATTGAAATGTATTTCTGTGAGAGCCATATAATGTTTTTTAACACTGAATACAAATAAATGTGTGCATTTTTAAGTAAGACCAACAATTTTAGAGTATAATAAGTCTCTGAATTTATTCTTTTTTATTAACGTTGTTATACTGAAGCTAACCAGTAATAAATAAAATAATTTTTAACATTAATGCGACTTCTCAAGTACTTTCACCCCTGTCTGCGAGCCAGATGCAGTCATCAAAAGCGACATCTGGCTCGCGAGCCAAAGGTTGCCGAAACCTGATCTACACTGTTGTTTTCAAGCAGTCACTTCACACATGTTGTCACACACACACACACACACACATGTTGTCACACACACACACACACATTATGCCCATAGCTCATGCTTTAGTTGCCAGTAGTTCCTCATAGGTTGCTGATTGGTCAACTGTGTTTAGACACAAGCGCATAGCTCATAAGTTACCTTTTTCAAAAGGATGCATGTATTTAAGGTGAGGAGAGGAATGTGTGAGTTAACCAAAACCACCATGTCATTTCCTCTTTCTATTTCTATCTCAGCCCTCATCCCTTCTCAATGAGCAACACTCATTTCCATGCTCGGAACATCTAGAACTGCAGATATTAGTGGCCAAGAGCTTTTAGTATCTCTCTCTCTCTCACTCTCCTCTAGCTCTGTCTTTCACTGTTTTCACCGCCTCTACCTCACTCCTGCTTCCTGTACTGCCTTTGAATCATTCAAGCAGCTTTCAGGGTCCAGGCTGGAGCATCGCCCACTCAACAACTTGGCATCGGTCCTGGAAAGATTAAGAAAATCTTCTGTTAAAAAATGCTGAGTCACACAAGTCCCGTTTTATCGGCAGCACCAGTGGAGTGGCCAGTCAAAGGAAAGCACAACAGCCATTAACACAGCGCTGTACAGAACCAACACTTTAATGATGGTGTGCAGTGATTGGCTGTCTGTGCCTCTGCTTCTTCTCTTCACAGCCTTTTAGAAAGAGCATCTTATTGTATATTAACAGAGGAAATATGTCATACTGCTTGGCAGGGAGGGATCTGGCTTCGTGAGGCACCACATTTCAACTATTTCCTTCTCTTTGCCAGTAGGCTTACTTCTCTGTTTTATGATCATCACATGCTTTGAGATATGAATTCATTTAGCAGAAGCTGCAATTTTCATGTCTTCATCCTTTGATTGAAATTTTTGACCTTCATTGAAGCAACATTGTGTTGTGTTTCTGCAATTTAGCACCTCTAGTTTCAGAGTAATCCTACTGTGGTAAATATAGATAGCAGTACTCGAGTATTTGTTCTGATTACATTACTTCTGATCAAAAACCAGTCGACGACTTTGCTAACAGCCAAACATCAACAAGGTCACCAACAGCAGACATAGCAGCAGCTAATATTACTGACTAGTCCAACAGCAGTCAGCCTAGCTGGGCGTCTGTCTTTCAGCCTTTTATTTCACCAAGCTCTCAACAACCACTAAAAGTCAGTCCCACATTTACTCAACAGGCTCAGACATTCTCTCCTTTTCTTTTCTTAGCTTCCTCTGTCAACGTCCTCTTTGGTCTCTTCCTCTGTCATGATGTCCATAGAGGCTGCTGAGCCCACATACATTGGTCATTTGCCAAGCTCCCTTTCTGGCAGGACACCGGGTCAACCCCCTGTCAGCATTCCCCCTCATGTCCCGGGCCTATAAACCTCCTCTTCTTCCCAGTGGTACAAAACTCCTGTGGTACAAACACTAACACTTCCTTCCCAGGTGCTCTGAGCTCACAGTCCAGGCAGTCTGGCTAACAAACTGAGCTAACATTAGCTAACAGCTGCTACAGTTAGCTCTTTTTATTCGTGACTTTTTTGGGTTTTGTGGTCATGTGGTATCAGAAGCATTCCATCATCTATTAGGCAGCTACAGCAATGTTAAGGTGTATTCATAGAGACCAGCAGCCAGAGACAGAGCCAGTGAGTTATCCTCGCATCCTCACTTCAAAATGTCTCATAATCAAACTGGCAGAGGTCTGTGAAGGTTGCTGATCATGGTGGGATAAACGTATTCAAATATGTGAAGAAGATTAACTTTATTATTCCCTCAATATAAAATCCCTTTTTCACACATAAATGCCTGAAATACAACCACACACACACACACACACACACACACACAAATACACACACAGGACTATAGAAATGACCCAGTGTGTAACCACATAGCGACGCCCTACAAGCAGTTAGGGTTTCAGTTCTTTGCTCAAGTCCCTTAGGACTGAACTACTGCCTCCTCATGTAGACCAATATCTGTGTTCTTATAGTTGTTATGATAATGAGGTTTCATGACATCATGTCTCATATTGAGGTCTATTGGAGTTCCATCTCCTGTTGCCATGGAGACAGCGATGGACAGCTGATAAGAGAATTGCCTCTGTAGTAACACTCTCATCTGCCAGCAATCCTGCTCCAACTAGCAGCTCTCCAGGAGACGGCTGTCAGTGATAATTCCCTGTGCCTCCTCGGTCTGCCCCTCCCTCTGCATGCACTCAGTCAGCTCCCTCGAGGCCCCTGACTCACCCTGCAGGGGTGCTCACACCGCTGCTGACTGACACACCATGAAATCACCCATATGGCCCCCACCCCAGAGGAAAGAACAAGGTTTCACTACGGTGCCACAAAAGCCACAGGGTATGTTGTGAGGGGCTTCCTCAGCAAATAGCACATATGTTTAAAGACATCAGCTCTGCTGCTGCCAGCTCATCCCCATCACTTCCACCTCCTCCCTCCTCCCTGCTATCTTGCATAATTTGATTTTCCCACTCCATTGTTTTCTCCCCAGTGGCAGTTGACATGGAGTAATGAAATTAAGCTCTATTCCTCCTCCCCAACGAGCTGTGGCTGCAGGCAGCCTCTGTGACAGGACCACATGCTTACAGCAGCAAAAGCTCAGCAAATCTCAGCCTTCTCCTTCACCAACACCTCTCATCAGAAATGCTTAGTCACTCTCTGATCCCAAAAAACATGTGCACAGATGTGATCCTTGACATTGCAGTAATTTGTAATGCGGTAAAGCCAGAACTTGAAGTCCATTTCACCACACATGCCTGACTGCTGGTGTTTCTTGACCATGACGATGCCATCATGTTTCCACATCTTGGCTACTTTTGCATGTCTGTCATTAGTAGAAATGATGGACAAGACTACAAAAGCAGAGTTGAGTTTGGAAGTTCATTCTTTTTTTTTTCTTAAATTTTTCAGGTTTTTTCAACAATAAAATAAACAGACAGGTTTTCAAAGTTGACATAGGCCATTCATTAGTGCAAAATGAAATGTATATTCACACAGGCAATGAGTTACATCCCATAGAATATAAGGTCCACCTTCCCCAGTATTTTGTATATCGCTCAGCCTGTAGTCTTAAGGAGAAAGTCTTTTTCCATATATTGTATTTCATCAACAATTGTGATCCATTCATTCCTTCATAGTAGATTTGTCTGGATTCGTGTAATGGCCTTCTTGCTCGCAGCCAAGAGTACTTTATAAAGATAGTTGTCCTAGGCCATAAGTCCAACTGAGACTTTACCCACGTACTGTGTAACAAAAGAAAAATTCTAGTCCAAAGATTGTCCATATTTCTTCAGAAAATTCTTGCCAATATGGTTGAATAAGGTGGCAGGCCCAGAATATATGAAAATGGTTCCCCACATTGTCCACACTGTCGCCAGTATTCCCCTGGAAGTGTCCCTGGAAACCCTGCTGCTTAAGTCGCAATTTTGGAGTCACAAAAAGCTCTTATTCTCACCAGGCTCTCGAGTTGGTGGTCGTACCCAAATATCTCTCCAGTCATCTTCAGTGGAAGTTCATTCTTGACCTTTTGAACATTATTTTTACAAAATAATCTCTGTCAGTCAAACTTTTTTTGATGGGCTTTAAATCATATCTCATCTTCATCATCTTGATCATCATCATGATCTTCATCAGTGAATTGAGTAATGGCTCAGTGGTCAAAGTGGTAAAGTTTTATACTTGATGACAAGCCAGTGAGATGCAGTTAAAAAGAATTATCCTTTAAAGTAACAGTTACTTGTTCTTTTTTATACAGACGCTATTAAACATATTTTAATATCACCCAATGTCACTGTGTGAGTGTTTTTCAGGGAGTTACTTATTTGTTTCTGGGAGCACCATTATAAAAGTATCTGCTGTATGGTGGTAGACAAAGCAACTTTCACTGACTGGTTGTTTGATGTACCATTGACTTTTTCAGGTCAAAGTTTTCAGGTGGTTCTTTAACATCTTCAACAAGACCTCTGTAGAGCAGACTTGATGGTTACGTTATGGCTTTTGTCTGTTGTCAAACTGACAACTTAAAGACTTTTGCAGACAAACACACCTGTGGTTGTTTGTTGGTTGTTCTTTCTCCTGTGGTCACATGCAGACAATGTGACATCACTTCCTGATGTTTCTAGAAGCTGGAAGAAGGAGTCTGTTTTCACTCCTCACATGAATAAAAAATAAGGCTTCGTTCTCCTGAGGTTCTCCTGAGGTTCTTCTACAGTCAACAGAGTGCAGTGCAGCTACAGGAGTTGGGATAAGTCATACATCATCATAGACACAACATAGTTCATTTTATATGACCATATACCACCACGGCAGTCTGAGAGACTGTCTGGGATATGTAGGAAGTAGGATGTCACAGAAGGATGAGGCAGATGTGGGTGTGACAAAAAGTAAATTGCCCCCAGTCACATACAGAAGATCTGCAGCAACAGATGACTGAGAATCTGCTCATGTACTGTATATTCTAACAGTGGAAGAGTATCCAAAGCAGCAAACTGCTGATTAACAGTCAAGCTTTCAGCTGTTACAGACATTTTCCTCTCCATCTATCTGACTGAGAAAATAACATTTCCTCACAGGCACCAAAAGCCATTTCCCTTTTATGAAATAACATTTCGTTGGGCCATTGGTCCTGGAGCAGAGAACATAATTAAAAGAGAATTGCAGTAGAGAGCTGCACAATGGAAGCTATTAAGCGGCAGAGAAAAGCAGACAGACAGCAGCCTGTTATATGCTGATACAGTAAACAAATGAGCACAGTTATTATCCACAGTCATTTCCCACGTAGCATCAGTAATCACGAGGATTCAATGCGAGCTTTTGTCTTTGAAGTCAGTGCTTGTTCTGATCATCTGTGCCTCGTATTCTCAGCCACAGTTAGGACATTTATTGTTCTACTGAACATTTCATTATTTCACACTTCCACTGTCTCTCACACAAGCACAGAATGGAAATAGAAAGACAATGACTCCCACAACTGAAATGTAACAGAAGAACACTGACAGCTGGCTTCACTAAAGGAGTCTTAACTGCTCTTTTACTATCAGTCACCAAGATGCTGCAACAGTTTCAACAAATCTGTGGAGAAGGATCAGTTTGACACGCACTGACCCTTTCAGATGAAGAGGACAGAAGACAGTTTGAAGCTAACTGATCTTATTTTACAAGCACAGTTAATTGTACGGTCTCCCTTGTTGCCTTTGCTTAAGTATCTAAATTGGTTTGGTACTCACCAGTATGGAGTTCTGACAACCAGTACTTCATGTTGTGTTCCGCTGGTCTGTGGCTAAAGATGGTAAGAAGTTTCCATAATTGTAAATGATGATGGGAGCATCTCTGTGGAAGTGAAAAAAAAAAACATTGAAATGAAATTCCTTTGTAACTCAACAAACACAACATGCATCTGTCAGAACAGAATGTACAGTTAGTTTACACACACTTCTGTTTGGAATGTTGCTGTCCATGGTGCTCTCCAGAACTCTGGACAGCAACATTAACAGTCAAAGACACAAAGTCTTCTCCATGTTTTGTTAAACTGAGCATGCGTCTGTTCCCATTTAAAACGAACTCACTTTTGTACTGGCAGTGTACTTGTGGTGATTCTTATGAACATCCTGAACAGTGTCAACACTTCATTCAGATGTCAAATTAGCATTCCAGTTCTGTATGTGGCCTTCACTGGCACCAAGAAATGTAGAAATGTTCTATAGTCTTGTAGAAAAAATGTGGTTTAAGTCATTAGAATGCTTTTAGAAAACTCTGGAAGAATGAAGACTCTCCTTTGAGATTAACAGACAATTGAATCAATGATTTATTGGTCTCTTGTCTGTATGATATGATATATGGCATGGCCCACATTGTTTCCAGATAAACAGCGTGTTGTTTCACATCAGAACAGAAAGGGTATTGCCCGTATGCTCATGTTCCAAGGCTTAGCTTAGATTTGGCCCTTGGTAAATCCATTGGCTAGACACATCAGATAGATAAATATTGCATTACATTTTAGCTGATGCTTTTATCCAAAGTGATTAAAAAAACAAGTGCATCCATGCGGATACAACCCGAAGACTGCAGATATGCTGAACTGCATGCGTGCTACATTTAGAAACAAGACATGGAGTGTCAGTCAGTTTCAGTCAGCAGCCAGTTCAGGGTGTGGCACTACTGCATTCTGGATAAGCTGCAGAGCTTGAATGGCACATGCAGGCACAGCAGCCAGGAGTGATTTGCAGTTGTCTATAGGCATGAGACAACAAGAGCCTGGACCAGTACCGGTACTGTCTTCTAGGTTAGGCATGAACATGTCCTCCTTTTGGGGTGAGTTGTTACAGTGACACAACATTCCCATGACTTTACCTGAATATCACCGTCTTGTCCATGTTGTTGGTGCACACCAGGTATGCCATACCACAGGAAGACAATTTTGTTGGCATTACTAGTGACACTTCTCTGAGTGATAACCTGCATTGTCATGCTTAATTGAACTGTTTATCACATGACTCAATTGAAAACTGCATGTTTGTATCTTTGAGCAATGATTGTTTGAAATTGTTTGTTTGGAGTTTCTATATGGCTGACTCATGTTTGATTGAACCTAGCAAGCAACAAATCTGAATTACAAGTCAGTTCATGCTGAGGACAGAGAGCTCATCTAAAATAATATCTGTACATTAATGCATGTGTAATGTCCTCATTAAGTTAAGTTAGCTGTCAGACCAGACATACATGAGTGCACTCAGACGACAGAGGAGGTAACATGTTCATACCTATAAAGCATGTCAATCCACTTGTACCTTTCTCTTCCTCCAACATTCAGTAAGGCTCATTTTTTCTTCTGGAAGGCCAACAAGCTTTTCCAGTGTCTGCAGGGAGTTGTCATTTTCTACATTCAGTAGTGGACGTGGTCTCTAATTGAAGGCTTGTTGTACCTGAACCCTAAATGTCCTTTGGTTTTTCTCACAGTTTATACAGAGTCAGCTCACAGTCACAGAAATGAATCTGTTTTAGAATTCAACAGAAAAGATTCATAGTAGAAAGTTTTATTATAAAATGTCAGAAAATATGTGATAAATGAATAACATGAACAGTACTGAGTGCTCTGCTCTCCACAGAGAATTCTCGCAGGTAGACACACAGTATAACCTGGGGTATGTGCATCACTCATGCCTTCAAACATCCAGGGGAGGTGAAATGTAGTCAAATGCTGGGGCATGGATGACGTCTCACAGCTGCAACCAATACAGGCCTGTGTGCCCTTGTCTGAATTCTGACTGCTGCAAGGGCCCATCTACTGTATGATCCACAGACCAAGACAGACAGGCTGACAACTGCAGAGACATGCATCAAACTGTGCATCAGGGTCTGAACACATCTCTCAGTGAGGTAGCCACATCAAACCTGACAATGCTCAGTCACCCATGAACAGGAGATAACCTGTGTGTAGATGCAACAGGTCAGCAGCTGTATTGGACTCAGTCGTCATAGGACAGTCTGAACACAGGATGTCAGATGGAACATTTGATATGTTTTCTATTCATAGACCGTTAATGATGTTTCCACACTTTGTTTGGTGCAGCAGATGTCAAAGTCTCTGTGGAAATGCTCTCACGGTGTCTGTTTTCTTAGCAGTTCACTCTACTTTAGCAGAGTTGTACTTGTAGTAAAAGATTTTTACTTTTGTTAGTGCAGGGCCATATCCTTTCGTGCACCTGTGCAGTCCTGTTGTACTTTTCAGAACAGAAACATACTGTGATGTGCCTCCCACTGTCTCGGAGGCTGTCCTGGCCAACCTCAGCAGGAAACTGGCTGACATGGCAGAGTCTGTCAGCTGATCTAGTTCACCTGGGCCTACCAAAGCTGCTCAGTGTCGATGTGCTCACTCTGGCTCTGTTTAGACCTAGCATTAACGTGCATCTTGGGTGATCCAATCACAGATGGACAGTACAGGTGTAAATGCAACCAAGTCATGTTGAGAATGCAATGAGTTTGAGTTTTCAGCTGGTAATCAAAGGACCTCACAATTTCCTGCCAGCAGTTCTTTATGATCACCAGATATGTGTGTGGGTTAAATGCTGCTCTGGACTGGTGTACATGATAGTTGTTTCCTCAGTTGGATCTTCTGTGTCACCTGAAAAGGTGGACACATCAGTCGACTGTTTGCTTAGAGTAAAATAATCTCAGGTTTTGCCTCAGATCTAAATGGGCCCTTCTAGGACTTTACAGTGGTACTAACAATATGAGATGTTTTTTTGTGTCCAATGGGATATATTAGTCCAGTTACCTAAATTTCTGTTGCCCAATTAACATATATTAAACTGTTCCAAACATGCTTGGCATTAACAGGATAGCCATACTGAAAGAACATTTGAATCCTTTGATAGATGTAGAAGGGGAGTTTTGCCAGGCCTCTGCGGAGTTTGTCTGTTGAACAGCACTGTGGCCAAACAGAAAGGAGTGTATTGGATAAAATAAAGACAGCTCAGAGGACACACCAAATAGAGAATTCAGTACTGCCAGCAGAATTCACTTCAGATAGTGCTGGAAGAAAACTGAAAGAGGCTGCACCAGTTGGGAAAGTTCTTGTATTAAATCCTACTCTAAATGACTCAAAACGTGGAATGGGCCATCTATGGTCCCTAAGCAAATAAGCAATGTTGATTATGAGCAGAAGCAATCGACAGAATTGTCTTCCTTAACTCGTATTGGTTGTGTTGAATTTCTAAGTTTGTATAAAAGCTGAAAGAACAGGAACAGCTCCACATTACTACTTTCATCCTTCCTGACTACGCTAGCATAATTTGATTTGTACATGATTAAGATGTAGGTATCATCGACATCAGTACCTACTACTACTAAAAGTATCAAATTTACTGTTATAGAAATGATATCTCAATCATTTAATCAATACCAAATTGTGATTACACATTTAAAATGATTGGCCTGTCACTGAGCATACGCATCCACACACTTTGTGTCAGCACAGAATTTGGCCAGAAAAAGTGCATTCAGTTAAAGTTGTCTGCTGGCTTTCTTCCCAGTCACTGATTGACAGCCCAGCCTGTCATCCTGTTAGTCTGCATGTCAGAGAAGTGCTGACATCAGTCCTCAGAAAGCTCCAGCCCTGAAACCCCTTCTTTCATCCACTCTGTCTGTCCATATACGTCTGTGTTGAGCTACAGTATGCAATATTGATTTGAGTGATTGGAAATCTTGAGACAACACACACTTAGAGCAGACTGAGTTTGCTGTAGACAGTGTGTCTTTTGCCATCTTACCCTCAGTCAGATGAGATGATCAGCATCAGTTTTATCTTGTATCTTGTATGTGTAATGCAGAAATACGTCCATGTTTAGTCTATCTTAGTGCAAAGACCACATGTTTAAAAATACATGTTTAGTTCAGTTCAGTTTTATCTATATATCATGATAGAAGTTATCTCATGACACTTTCCATGTAGAGCAGGTCTAGACTGTATCAACGTTTCCCACCATAAGCAAAGACTTCACGATGCTGGCAAGGAAAACCCTTTAAGAGGTAAAAACCTCAAGCAGAGCCTAGCTCATGGTGAATGGTCATGAGCTGCTGTGACCAGGAATGTCAGCTGATTGGTCCACTACTGTAGCCCAGTGTGAAAGACTGTGTGAAAGTCAATTGAATCTAAACGACGATCCCCCTCTAGCACCACCATGAGGCTGACATTTCTGGCTAAAGACTAAATGCCTTGACAACTACTTAATGGGTTTCCATGACATGTGGTACACACGTCCTCCTCAGGATGTATTGAGTTTGGTGAGAAAGACAAGTGAAGACTGACAGGCAGACAAAGACTTGCTAATTAGCAATGGTTAGCATGCTAACACACCAACCTAAGAAGATGAGCATGAATTACCTCCTGAACATCAGGATGTTAATATTGCGTGTTAGCATGTTAGCTCATGTTAGCTCACTTCAAAGCTACAACATGTAGCTTTGAAGTGAGCTAACATGTTCAAAGTTTACATGTTGTATCTCATGTTTGTTTTGTTTTATTCACTCAACATTAACATTAACATGTTGTTGAGTAAATGTTATATTTCTATCAACACAGCAGCGGTGGTAACATTATACTATTCATGGTTTATTATATTATATTGGATCAAGTTTATCATTCTGAGACCACATGTGCAAGGTTTCTAATACTCTTCAATTATTACAACCAACTGCCTTTTTAACTGCCTTCTTGTGCTCTAATATGTGCCCATGCACATCTGTGTTCACACATGTGGTTCAGCACATTTATTCATGCTGAAGAGGGGCTGCAATGCTGTGGACTCACAGGACATCATTACCCAGAGGGCACTTCTTCTACAGTTGGCCACAGGGGGTTTTGCTCCATATTTGTCCTCTTTAATGCTTAAACTCATGCAGTCCACAGTGACCCGCAGTATCTGGCTCTTGACAGAGAACACGCTGAGGGTTAATCTGACATGACAGAGGACTGTCACGCTGCAGAGCGGGGGGGGAGTATTGCTGAAAGTGGAGCAACAACTCATACTGACTTACATCAGTGTCAGCTAGCTGTTAGCCTTTTATTAAAACATGTGAAGTGAAGACTGGTTTGTGTCATTCTAAATGCTCATTAGACCACTGAGTGTAAATAAGTCAAATGAATGAAATTAAGCCCAAGTGGACTTCAGGTGCAGTCCACTCCATTGTTCAGTATCAGCCAAAAGGACAGGAACAGACAGTCAGGACTGCAGAATCATCTGTGTCAGTCTGCCCTCCATCCATGACTTATACCTGTCCAGAGTCAGGAAACGGGTAGGACACATCTCTGGAGACCCTTCCCACTGTGGACACAACCTGTTTAAACTTTTCCCTTCTGGGTGGCGCTACAGAACACTGTACGCTAAAAGAAACAGACAAAAAAACAGGCAAATTCCTTGTGTGTGTACACACTGATTCTGATTCCGAAATATAAAGATTCATCTTGTCCAGTGTCTGAATCACAGAAATGTAGAAATGTTCAAATATATTCTGTGTTGTATCAGAGCAGGTCAAAGAAAGCAGAATCTAAATCAAATAAGAGCATGTGTGACAGTGTGTATGCTCTGCAAGATGAATCATGAGCGTCAGTGTCACTGACTGACAGCCTCCACCAAGTTCATACTGTAAAGGCCAGGGGTTACCACGGTTACAGTGTGTGACTGACAGGCCTCCTGACAGGGAGTTCCACATGGGCTCCTTCCTCATACAGTCGTGCTCAGACATCAGCATCTGCATATGTCAGAAATAGCTCAAGGACAGCCTGAAAAAATGCTTCAGTCTTAAAAATAAGAGATGAAAAAGAAGACACAGTCACTGTGATGCTACAGGTTAGATCACACACAGAGGACATGAATAACTCACTGTTGTCCATAAAGCTGAAATCAATTTGTTTTCAGACACATTCCTCTTCTTGTTCCTGTTTTTACACATACACAGGTTAATTATGCTTTCATTTGCACTGTGATGTGTTTGGAAGAGAGAGATCAATAAGGTTCAGAGAAGATTCACTTTATCTATCAAAATAAATCACAGTCACAATCATTTCAAGAGAAGAGGTCAAAATATTTTATTCCAACTTTAGACAACAGTGTAGATATTATATTCCTTCATCATCATAGGATTATATGAGAATAGCTTTCATTTAGCACCAACACCTAAAATATTTTGGTCATTTTGGGCAACTGACACAATTTTGGTTGAAGGGTACTTTACCATAATGAGGATAAGCTGTTAGAGAAAATGGATGGATGGTTACAGAAGACAGATTGCTCATTCTACAGTAGATTTAAACAGGACCAGTGTGTGTGTTGAATGTCAACCTGCTATCATGCCAAAGTATGTAATACACACACTGGTCCACTGTGGCAGAAAGCATGGTGGCTTCAACACGTGTGTAGACTAATGAAAACAGAGCTACAGAGCACCCTAAATCTAATAAACTGGACCTTTAATTGACTGAGATGTCTATCCGGCAGTGAAACAGAGTTCAGATCTTTACTGACACTTCAGTACACCTTAAAGTGTTTGTACTCCCACCCACCTCACAGAACTAAGGCTACATTTGTCCAGCCCCTCTGTATCTCACGCCTTCACTACATGTGATTCCAGTCATGTTTCTACTTCATGTTTTGTTGTTTCTGGTTTCTTCACGTCAGCACTGTGCTGTTAAACAAATGAATGAATGAAGTGAATTCTTTCAGAGAAACACAAAATGCTGATTTTCCACACAAAGCTTAAACTCCTCTATCATACTCATGAGAGACGTCACATTTTCAGAGTGAAAAATGGGACTGGGCATCAACAACATCCACACCTTCACTTTTCACTGCAGCATTTGAATGTCCAATCACCGGCCACCTCTTTCCACTAATCCTTCAGTGGTGGGACGACAGATTTGTGTCCTCTTCACGTTCACAGGAGGCTGCCTGTGTTTAACACGGCATGCTTCCACAACTGCTCATGCACTTATTGTCAGCTGGGATTCTTGTTTTGTCCAACGCTCTCAAGCTGTGACTGCCCTCGACTGTTTAACCCCTTCAGAGCTGAAGTTTTTCTTATCCTCATTACACATTTGAAATAAAATGTCTTAATTTATGATGATAAATGTTCAAGTTAAACATGTAAGGAAGACACACAGTGTGTTGCTTTTAAATGTAAAGAATATTGGTCCGTTTAGCTGTGCGATATTTTTTTACAGTCATTTCCAGGCAGACCATCTTTTAGCCCACAGCTCACATACTGTAAGTACACCCAACGTGGTCCTTGTTCCTGAACCTAGTTATAAAACTTCATTAATATATAATCATTAAGAACTGGTTAATATGATGAATTTAGTCAATGAATGCAAAAGATTTTTTTTTATTACTTCCTGTTCTGTCTGTTGGTCAGTTATGGGCCTCATGTCCAGTGTGGTGTGTGTTGGGTATGAAGGTGTTAAGGGAACATGTACAGCATGTATGACATCAGAGCAGCTTTGTCTTCTGTTGCTCTACATTTATGCTCTCAGGCCAAATGTTTTGACCTTTCTCGCCCCACCACATGGTGTCCTCTCCCCGTGCCAGCCCCAGGCCTCCTCCCTCCCTCCCTTCCCCATCCTCCCTCCCGCCCGACAGAGCACTTCATCCATGACATTCTACTCTACTCGGGAAACAAGAGTCGGGGTTCAGCTTGAAGCTCTTCCTCTTTCTCCTCAGTTGTCCTCTTCGTATTTCAGCCCTTCTCTGCAGCCGTGCAGACGCTGTCAGTGCCATTACCCTCCTGCAGAGCGCCCATGTCCTTGTGGCAGAGCCCGGCCTTATTCAGACTCTCTGTCTCTTCTTTCTGTTTGTCCTCACAGTGTCGCCTCCACAGAAGCTACATTTATAAACCTGCACTTACATGAAATGTTTAATATGATGGAAAAGTGACCTTGTTAATCAAAACTGAAGTGTGCGGTAATTAGACTCTGAGTGCAAAGCTGTGGAGAACTTTGATGACATAATGTCTTTACTGTGAACAGTTTGTGGATGCATGACCAGCACCTCCATTTGAACCAAACATAAGGCGATGTCGGAGCCCATGGGCTATTGTCTAATTTATCCTCTGAAGGCAATGACTGATGTTTCTGTGCCTCTGGTGTAGCCAGCAGATATCTGGGCCAAGACGACCTCTGTAGTCTGATGAGCAACAAGACACAATCCTGCTAATCTCTATAAACAGATATCTGTATATGAGTGCAGATAACCAAGCTAATAAAAATTGTCATCATCATCAGTGAGTTATGAGATTGCATTTTGGCTTTTGCTCCCCACGCAGACCGTTTGTAACCAACGCACACGCACACATGATCGGTCAACATCACTCGCTGTCTATTAAAATGTGTGTTGTGCTCCCTTTGTGTCTGTTCTCAGACTTGCGGCGAATGACAGCAGGTTTCATGGGCATGGCAGTGGCCATCATCCTGTTCGGTTGGATCATTGGCGTGCTCGGCTGCTGCTGGGACAGAGGCCTCATGCAGTATGTGGCCGGCCTCCTCTTCCTCATGGGAGGTGAGTCACATTCACACACAACTAAAACTTATTTTATATTATTTAATATCAGTACCCAATACTGTAAGGAGCAGGTTAAGAAAGCTCTGTTTTCTTCATTCAGATGATAACATTGGATTTTCTTTAGTCATGTTGAGGTGGTAACATTTCTGTTGTAGTGTAATCAACACAGAAGATTTGTTTCTGAGCATGAGATGAGAAGTTTGATATCAATCTAATGAATGTATTTTAAGCACAGACCTGGAGTCAGGACATAGCTAGCCTAGCTTAGCATAAAGATGGAGCTGGAGAAAACAGAGACACTTGCTCTGTCAAAAATTTTAAAAATCACCCACCAACAGCTCTCTGACTGACACGTTGTATCTGGTTTGTTTCATCTCCACAAACAGTCTGAACACTTTCTGCATTGGCTCAGTACCTTTGTGCAGCAGCTCTGGCTTTAGCGCCATGCATGAGCTTTTGGTGTCTCTACAGACATGATGTACCAAACCTAACAACGTGACTTCAGGAAGCTGTGTCCCATTTCCAAACTACATCATAATTGTTCTTTTTATGTCTATTTCTGGGACGATTTAAAGAGCTTCATTAGTTAGAAACAGAAGAGAGACACAAAGGTTCGATTCTGGCTGGATTCAGATTTGAAGCAACCTGATACGACATGAGTTTCAGAAATGTTTAGAGTTGTATTTTTAAAACTTTGGACAGAGCTACTACTTCCATCATTTGAACATTTGACTGTCATAAAGAACATCAATATTGATATTTTGCCAAAATATCTTCCTATGTATGTCTGAAAACAGAGGATTGATGGCTGAAACCACCATTACATGCAGCCAAACGCTGTAAACAGCAGCGTGTTCTCATCAGTGTTGATGGAGGTGATTTAGACTGATGAATGAGTAAAGTGTAATATATGAGTGTGCAAATCCAGTGACACACACAACCCTGTGTGTCCCACTTTTTGCCAGTGGAGAGTCAGGAGTAGCTAACACATACACACACGCACCGATAGGCTTGGCAGAAGGCAACTGCACACTCAATTATGATGGGCCTTGGATTAGTGCTGTGCCCTACAGTTGTATAATGAACAGGCAATTAAAAAGTCAATTATGTTGCTTGGCAGTAAAGGCACAAGAAATAGGCTTGGTCAGTCTGCAGCGGCCAAATGACAGCGAAGCAGCCCACAGGGTCACAGAGCCCCCGAAATGAGGCCAAAGTTAGAGGCTGCATATCCAACTGCTTCTATGAAACATCATCCAAAATAAAGATCCATTCAGACGACACACAAAAACATTTGGAAAGTGAGGGAAGTCAGTGGTTCTGCTTGATGTCTCCTGGTTTTTTGTTTTTCTTGTGGTGATGAATCAGACTGAGGCCTGTTTTCATGGATACACTGTTTCATTCAAGGATCATCCAGGAAAAGATTTAGCAGAAGAAGAAGCAGAGAGACAAATTTCTCTTCCAGAGTGATGAGGTCGGGTTGTATCAGGCAGCCAGGGCTCTGGAAGTAAAAGTGCTTTTCAATGAATGCTCAGACAGTATCAGGGGATGGTCTACTGGAACATGTCCAACACTTGATGGACCTGAAACTTTAATGGTTGAATCATCAGGATAAACAATGACACTGAGCTGGGAAAAGCCTGCAAATACATTTTGTAGGAAAGATAATGAGGAAATGTTTATGGTAAAAGGTCCGGTGTCTCACATTTATCAATCTCTTTTTACAGAATATAATATGCATAAATAATGTATGTTTTCATTACATGTGAAACTGAGAATCATTCTGATTTGTTACATCACAGAGTCTGCCATGTTTGACACTGAACAGGGCCTTTCCACCATAGTTTCATTAACACTATAGGAAGGAGATGGTAAAACCCAAATTCACATTGTCAAATCTGGCCCTCTTTAAAAGAAGTTTGGATGCCCCTGATATAAACATATTGGTATGATCATATGTGACTGACGTGACCTGGGAAAAAGTTGATTTCAGTAGTTCCTTTTCACCAGTAGATGTCAGGGTTGTCACAGGTCTGGATTAAAGGTTTGGTTCCTCTGTTTCTGATGTTTCACGTTGTCTTCTGTTGTTTCAGGAACCTTCTGCATCATCTCCCTCTGTACCTGCGTTGCTGGCATTAATTTCGAGCTTTCCCGTTACCCACGGAACCTGTACGGCCTGCCTGACGACATCGGCCACGGCTACGGCTGGTCCATGTTCTGTGCCTGGGGAGGCCTCGGCCTCACCCTCATTGCCGGATTCTTCTGCACCCTGGCTCCCTCCGTCCAGCCCATACCCCGATCCACCTGCCCCAAGTCCAGACAGGAGAACGGCACCGTCTGCTAAAGCTGAGAAGACCCAAGTGAACCCACAGATTGACAACAAACAAACAGAAAAACTGTTCAATGTCTTCATCCATCCGCTCATCTCCAGTTTCTCCTGGTTACGGATCTTTTTTTTAATTTGTGTGTGTGTGTTTAAAAATGGGTGTCTTGATGATCTGCTATCTTGAAAATAACAAAAAACTGAAGAACTAAAGAAATATTATCAAAAATTTGAAGTTGTGCTTGTTTTGTTGTTGTGGGGCAGACGATGAAATGGACCGTGACCTTGAAAGGTTGCAAAGGAAATCTGTGGAGATGCTGAAAGACTTACATTTTGGATAGTGAGTGAGGTCAACATGAGAACTTCTATGAACCGATGGAGGAGAACTCAGTGAATCAGCAGTGTTGGAGGGAAACGGTCAGATTGTTACTATCAAGTGAAGAAGTTTCTCGTGGATTCATGAAGGAATGGATCGGACATGAAACCATGTGACCTGCTCGGCTGGGATCATGTTTAGTGGCCATGTGTTAACTTTCAGTGTTTCTGAGGTCCCTCCAGTTACTTTGGACAAACGGGGCAGCGAGGAGAACCGGGACCTCCACTGTTGTACATTACTGTACAGAATATTCCAGAGAAGAGACAACCAGGAGCTGTCATGTTGGACCATGTTCATTCTTGTGTAGGTGCATTCCATTCTGTCTTATGATCCATATGCCATTTAGCATTTTATACACGCATTCCTCTTTTAGTCAAAGTGTATTTTCCTTTTTACTGAACGAACTGTTGACTGAGCGTTCCTTCAGAGCAAATGTTGTGTTTGTTTGATTTTTTTCCATTCTAGTCATAAAGGTAAACATGTGTGTGAGTGTGTGAGGAGGCGTTGTTTTGCATTCTCTGTAGAAAAACGTTGTAAAAAATGATCATAATGACAAAGTGGAGCCCTGCCTTTGGGGATGTGTGAAGGCAGGAGCTTTGAACAGAAAGACATGATGGAGAGATGTAGTATCCTGTTCAACCCAACTGACTTCTTGTCATCTTTTCTGGAGATCCCCAGCAGACACAGCAGATAAAGAGGAGTCAAGGAGGTGCAGCATGTTCACATTAGTGCACTGCTGCCCTGTGCGACTGTGGAAGGCTTAAGTTATTGCATCTGATGAGAACGCGCTCCAGCTTTCATATCCATGAATCTGTGAAGATCTACTGTGTCTCAGAGCACACAGGTTTTCATCCAGCTATTATTTTTTTTCTCTCACCAACAGCAAAGACCTGACAGGGCTGTCTCTGTAAACAGTACAGTATCAAAGCACAAGGTTAAAAAGGTTGTGGGCACCCCACTCAGCGGAAAGACATCTAGACTAAAGACAAGCTAAGAATCCTGTCAAAAATCAGAATACACACTATAGCATGGGCTTGATTACTTCTATGCACATTAGGGAAGCTGATAAGAGCGCAATAAACAGGCCCTTTAAATTGAAGGCACAGACATCAGAGCTGAGCGACAGTACAGTCGGCCTCCATCAGAACTCCAGAAACAAAACCTGAACTGGGATCTGTTCAAGGATAATTCTGCTTAATCACAACTTGGGTCTTATTTTGTGAGAACTTATCCCAATTAGATCAGCAAGTGTCAACATGTTTGGACGTGGTTACCCTAGCTGTACCTGTGCTGTGTGTGCTCAGCACCGCCCGACTGCCTGTTTTAATTCTAAGCTGATCAGGTCAAATTATTTCCTGTCAGGATTCAGTCATCAACCAGAAAGTCAGAAAGTCAGAATATAATGTATCATGTCCTGAGGAGTACAGATGAATGAACCATCAGTTTATAATCTGCTCTGTATTTGTCAAACAAAAATCAATAAAATCAATACTTGATGTTCAAAATTCAGCCCTTAGTGTTCATACAGTATGGCTGTAGATGTTGTGTGTTCTTGTCAGATCTGATCAGCTGACTGTTGGTGTTTCACGACTTGTTGAGTCAGTGATGTGTTCACAGACCGCAGAAATCAACCAAGTGAGTTGAATCTAATCATCAAATGTGATAAAATTACAAAAATAAGACCCAAGTTATGATCAACTAGGATGAACCTTAAATAACTCCCTGTTGTTGTGAATTATTTCAGTAATGTCACACAAAACATGGCTTATTATAGATCTGTGTTTGAAAGAAACTCTTCAGCTAGCGATGATCTGTAGAGGGATCAATGACAACAACTCACACGTCCATGTTTTCATAATGATGTAACTAATGTTATCTAAACGTCAGACAGGGTTCTCTGGTGATCACATCATGTTGTGTGTTTTATCCTCTGAGCCTGAGCTTCTCAGAAGAGACAGAGCAGAAGTGACAGATCTTAACTGCGTAGGTAGGCCGACACATAATCTTATCTTATAGACAGTCATGACATAATGAAGTCCTGATTATGAATGAACTGTTTGAAAGGCATTTCCTGAGGTAATAAGCTATCAAACCATTATCTCTGAAAAACAAAGATGACCATCAGGAGTCTGGAGAAAATGAAATAATGAAGTTGCTGCCTGAACATAATGAACTAAAACTGATTAGAAACCACAGCTGCTCTTTAATTCTACACAATGTATTTATTAATGCCGTCCATATGAGCCATGAGTGCCACTTTGCAGTCAGCGTATATTTTTTAAATCAATTGACCATAAAATGATTTTAACTCTACTGGACATCAAGAGCACGCACACATACACACACACACACACAGCAAGATTATGAGAAATTCACAACATACGGAGAGCGAGAGGAGTTATTGACTAAGCTAGTAGAGAACTGACGTTATGTAGGATCCTAATAAGCAGACAGAGGGTGTGAAAAAATATGTAACCAGGTTGTATCTGTAACAGGATCCAGATGTGACGAGATGTGTAGTAATTAAACCCTCACTGGAATTATCATTATCAATTAAGTTTCATCACACCTGCAGTCTGTGATTTCTCTGAGAGAGAACAATTATTTTTCCTCCAAAGCAGAAGTTACAGAGCGGCTGAACTAAACTATCGTCTGAAAACATGAAACATTTCATGCATTACAACCTGTCCTTCACATACATCACAGCTTCATTTGGTTTAATTGAGCAAATTTACAGTTGTCACCACAATAATGATTGCTCGGATTAGCCTATATGACATCCATAACTTACCAGACTTGGAACCCTGAAGTGTTCAATGCTATGATATATATGGAAAGAGAGAGAGATGATGTAAAATATATACATAATGCAACAATTTGTGAAATAGCTGAAGTAATTATTCAAACTCAACTGTATCTTTTTTATTTCATTCGAGGCATTTGAAGAGTCAGCTTGTCTTTCATAATGACACTTTTCATAACGACACATTTTATTTCATTACATAACTTTTTAGATTTCTTAGCAAGGCTGCACGCCTAGGCTGCTACCTAGCTAGCTCCAGTTAGCCCTGTATGTAGGCAGCATGTGCAGCTCGGTAAACTAAGTGAATAAAAGAAGATGTTGCTGCAGCAGCAGAACTTTGTGTCTGTGTTCATTTACAGCAGCAGCAGTCTGACAGGAGCTAACAGGAGCTAACAGGGGACACGTGATTGGCTGCAAAGTGAGAGGACGGGGTCATGTGACTGAAAAATGCCATTATGAAATAAAAACAGACTTTTGAGAAAGAGCGTTTTGAAATGTAAAGTCATGAGCTCCAAGAAAAGGGTTATTATGAAAATTCATAATAATGACTTGAGTTTTAAACATTTCACAAATTGTTTTATTCATATATGACTTATGATTTTTTTTTTTTGTTATGTGACATTGAACACATTTCTTTGCCCTGTCAGAGGTACAGACTAAACGTGTGGAGTAATATCTGCAGAGTTCACAGACAAACTGAAAGACTTTGCTGTTTCACACGAGGTTGACATCAGAAGGAATAAAAGCTGAGTCAGCAGAGAAGAAGCACACAGCACGGACTTCATCTGAGCAGAGCTGATGAAGATGAGGACAGAAATACTGCAGCTTCCACTGTGGACAGATCATCAGAAACTAAACTGATCTATCAACCTTTAACATCAGTAATGTGTCTGTTGAAAAAACATAACATAGGAGAAAAAAAGGAAATGTTCAACTGTGGAATGTAAAATCACAAAATAAATCTCGTCGGTGTGTTTACTAATGCTGTTGGTTGTTGTGCACGTTGGTGACAGAATGTGTGAATGACATCAGGATGGTGAGGGGAGGCAAACAGTGTGTAAATAAATAACTGGTAATTCACTGAGAAAAGAAAAATTCCTCCACAGAGGCGAGCCAAGAATCCTTGATGAGTTTCTCTTTGCCACGAGCAGAGATGGATGTACAGCTGATATGAATAAAGATCTTCGAACAAACAGCTGTCTAACAGAACAAACCAATGTCTACACACCAATGTTGTATCATGTTGGCCTGCTCAGCTAATAAGTTTGTATGTTGTCCTTACTGAATATGAGCACATTATAGGCACAGTATGAGCGCTCACTGCATCTGCAAACTGCTGCCTCCTCATTGGATGTCTGTCCTTGCAAATGATTTTACAGGACGTGATGGTGTACCACAGAGAAGCCTCAGCGGAAACCCTGAGAGCATGTCGCAGACATAATGAGCTCGAAACCAGTTGCCACATGAAGAGACTGGAGAGTTTAATCATCCCAGTTTGGGCTTGTTTCCATGACTTGTTTATCATATGGAAAAGAAAAGTGTGTGAACCTGAAGCTTCATTTCAAATGCAGAGGAGAAATAAGGAGCAAAAACACTTCAGATTTTCTCTTTTATTTGATATTTAGTTTGTTTTATGTTCCAGACCTAGAGAGATGTGACCCCCTCAGCTATTCACTGACATATTTGACATTCATCGACATGTTTGAACATAATGAAAACACATTAGGCTGCATCAGCGACCGAATCCTCAGGAGCACTGTTGACTTATGAAAGCTGTCAGGACCGTGTGAAAAAATACAACTTAGGACCATTACAAAGTGAAGCTTCTGATGATAAGAGGTGCATGATGTAAACCTCATGTTACTGATGGTCTGAGCTGGTCTGAAGCTCTGCTATCCCAGCACACGCCTCAAAAATCTACGGATTTTCTGAAATGAGTTCAGGAGAGCTTCCTGCTGCAGCCCTATCAAGTTAAAAACTCTTCAAACGTTCTAAATAGAACTCTTTAAATATCTAAAACCACAAGCACAGAACAACAGTGACTTCCCCCGAATGTCATCATCAGTCGAGCGGTTGAGGCTTTAAGCCGTCACATAAATCTGGGACAATGGGCGAGGTCTCTGCAGACAGCTGACAGTGAGCGCCACACAGTGGCAGACTGTGCTATAAACCCGTCTGTCTACCTTCAACCCTCTGATACAGAGGTCTGGCCAGAGGATCTCCTGGGCACACAGTGAATATTCACACAGCTTAAAAGGAGTCCACAGCACACTTTTGACTTGCGAGACTTTGAGTCTTTGGCACAGATTTAAATCCATTTACTGCTCTGCAAGAACCATCCCTGAACACAAACCCTACTTCCTGCTCACGTCTGCAGGACGAGGGACAGCCCTAAATGTGCGGACTACATGTCAAACATCCATGAATGCACACACCCACTGTGCTATTAACAGAACTGCATCCATCTTCAAGTCCTGCACTGCAGCTCTTTACATTTGACATAAGGCTGAGATTTTGTTTTCCAATGTCTCCACAACATCTTTTATCCTGTGAATTCAGACCACTCCACTGATTTAGCATTGCACTCCTATATCATCTATTTATATATACATGCTAGTTTTGGCTAATGTAGCCTGGAGCCTCTGGCCCCGTCTGAGCTGAGGAGGGATCTTCAGAGGTCTGGTATATTCACTACACACAGCTCCCTCTGCAGAAGTGTCAAACATCTGGAAACATGCTGATGTGCAGTTCCTCTTTAAAGGGCTCGCTCACACCAGCTTTTATCTCCCATTGAAATGACACGAGCGGAATCAGTGGATTCCGGTACAGTAGACTAAAGAGACGAGGACAGCCTGTCTCAAGTGTCTGTTAGTGACATGTCAGTCACTGTTTCACCAAGCTTCCAGTACTATCTACTTCATGAGAATGTCCAAATCAATGTGCTGTTTCACTTCAAGTTCACTTTAATAGTCACATGTTATCAAACAGGTAAACAGGTACAGGTACAATCAGAATGAAATGTTTGTTAGGGCCTAAAACACAAGCAGACCAGAAGCAAAGCCTTTGAGCTACACACTGTCACTGCAACCTTCTAAAATGTGTCATCTGTATTTATATTGGTGAGCTGCGAGCGCTCCTGTCTGATTCTCACGCAGCTTGTTGTCTCAGGATGACTTCTCTGGAAGCAGCATGTGACTTCAATCATCTCTTAAAACATCACATCAGTCAGCTGTTCTTCTTCTCAAACACACTATGTGCACATGATGAGTGACTCTGCTTCTGTCTCTGCAGTACTCTGTGAAATGATGAGGCAGTGTGGTGTGGCTGGGTTAGCTCGCCTAGACCAGACTCATAACAACCATCAGAAACCAAGAACAGAAACACAAGAGCTCAGAAGATCTGGAGGTGGAAGAAATTAAAATATTAGATTATCTTATTAGTTGTTAATAGTTTTGTATCTGCTGATTCAGTGTGTGTGTGTGTGTGTGTGTGTGTGTGTGTGTGTGTTGACAGTCCCTAGTGGCGGTCGATAGCTGCACTCTGTAGCATGTCTGCCTGGGTCTGTGCTGCGGGTCTAAAGGCTGTCTGGAAGCCTGGTGGTGGGGAGTGAAACTGGTTGGTGGGGGCTGGGTAGTGCGCCCAACCAGCTCTGTGGGGGGGTGGCTGGCTCCCGAAGGGGCCGTTTTGTGAGGCAGTGTTGGACGGGGCATCCATGTCTGTGAGCGTCTGCAAGGACTTGAGCCAGTGTGGAGGATTGTCGTCATGAAGAGAGTCCAGACTGTTTCCACTGGAGGCCGGCATACCTGCAGAGGACGAAGCAACAACATGCAAAATGTGAAAAGATTTTTTTTTAAAGATTTTTTTGGGCCTTTTTAAGCTTTGACAGAGACAGCTGAAGAGTGACAGGAATGTGGGGAGAGAGAGAGAGATGGGGAACGACATGTGGGAAAGAGGCACAGGTCAGATTTGAACCCTGGACTGCTGCAGCAAGGACTGAGCCTTTGTACATGGGGCGGCTGCTCTATCAACTGAGCTAAACACCGGCCCTGCATGTGAGTAGATTTGAAAATACTAAAAACAAATTTTCAGTGTAGTTTTTAATCATCTCTTCAAAAACATTTAAATATTTAAAATTTTAAAAATTGACTGCTGTTACATCATCACAGATGAGTGATGTTTTAAGAGTCCTGCTGCTGAGGAGGAGAGCTGTTAATCCAAAACAATTAACTAAAAGAGAGTTAAAGGCTCTGCAAAGCTGCAGCTGTAAAGAGAAAGAATGACCATTTTTCACTAAATAAAAACTAATAATTAGTGGAAGTCACATTTTTATTGAAACTGCTCTACTGTGGAAGTTGTATCAGCTGGTTTTGAACACTTGAATATTATCAAACAAAATGACAGATCTTTTAAACTGGGTTACAAATGGGCCCATGTCCTCTCTAATAGTACAAGTTTAGACTATAAACTACAGGCTGGGAAGAGGTTCCCAACCTGGGCCTGATTTGCCCAAAAATAGTCACACTTCATGGCAAGACCAATCTGCAGCAGCATACCAAAAAATATTTGTGCATGCACCATTACAAACAAAGCATCCAAAAAACAGTGAGGCTTCTACAAGTATAATGAAAGGCTCATCATCATGACATCATGACATGTGGATGAGATAGGACTCAGCTTTGGACAGCCTGTGTTTGTATTCAACAAAGGAAATTCATTTCATGTTACTGACTCTGAGAAATGTTGTTCTGTGGAACTATTTCATGCTTCAGTGCTAATATTTATGGAACTATGGCTGCAGCCTGGAGTCTGAGCAGTGACGACACGGCTGAATATGAATGGGTCAAAGGTACTGTAGGTTGGAATGAAGTGGTCCACCACATTTCCAGAGCTCCATCCACCCGTGTATGAAGTATCTTGTGTGTTTAAGCAGCTACCACCAGACATTTCTGGTTCCTAGTCTGAATTGGGAGTAATAGTAGTAACAGCAGCAGCTGGGAACATGCGGGCTGGAAGGTGGTGAGGTGAGATGAGTCCAAAAACGATGATTTATTTCTGTTTAGAAGCAGACTAATGAAGAAGAAGTGTCACTTTATTTCAGCACTACAGAGGGTCTACAGACCCTCTAGGGTCATGAGAAACATTTGTCACAGATCAGACTGTAAAATGATCCAACTAAAAATATTTTCATATGCTGATTTTGGGTCAGTTCTTCTTCACTTGTGTCTCTATTTTAGAGCACACAGCCCCCCATTTACTGTCCCTGCACATCCGCATGTGGCACAGTGGGCTTTAAGTTGTAGGTCTATGGCAGACAGCGGTCCCACCGTCACAAAGGTAAACAGGGTCACTGTCATGGATGGGGACGGAGCCACTATCTTAAGAAGCAATGCAGGATACTCAGAACTGCATTTTGCAATGTGCATGGCAGCAGTCACACGACAGACGACGCCAGCCAATGGCCGTCACTGACAGTAAGAATGAACAGTACATGCGTGATGCCACCCACAGGTTTCAGAAGAGCTGTAACCTGTGGGTCTGCAGGGTCTGTAGGTGGTGTTCATGGTTTGATGGATAAGACCTGTTCACATAGTGTTTTGAATACCTTACTAGCACCATCTCTATTAAGATACTCTCCATAAAAGCTCATCTTCAGATTCTTACGTGAATGTAGTGCCTCTGAGCAGGACCGGACTCTTACCTCTGATGATGGCTGGGTCCATCCAGCTGGCTGTGTTGTCCCAGCAGAGACTGTGAGAAACACTCCCAGAAACCCCGGGTGGCCCTGTGTGGTTGACGCTGGATGAGGAGGAGGATGACGATGAGGAAGACAAGGAGTTGGGCAGTCCTCCAAAGTTGATGTTGATGTTGGGTAAAAGCGCTCTGAGGCCATCCTGCCACTCTTTCACATTTAAACTCTCTACACATGTGCTGTTTTCTGCGTGGAAACAGGGAGAGAGGAAGCTCTAACACTCACATCCATGGATTATGACATCAGCCTAAATGGTCTGTCAGATTAATGAATTCATGAACGAATGAATGAGTAGCATGGATTTATAAAGAAATGTGGACATGCGCATTTGAGACTTCTGCTAACTTCCGCTTACTTGATTTAGAATAAAATGATTTTACCATGCAGCTTTCTTATTCAGGCTGAACGGATCAAGTTGCGATGGTGCATCGAGTCATTTCACAGTGGTTGTGATGCTCAAATGACGAGTTAGCTTCAATCCCCTGCAGAGGGAGGTCCCTATGCATACATTACTTATAGCTCTATGTAGAATTCAAATACTCAACTCCATCGACAGCACTTGATCAACACAGGTTACTGTTTGCAAAAGTTGTTCCCCCTCCCTGACAAAGAGAGGGAACAGCGGGTATTCTATGATTGTTTCATGGCGGCTACATTCTAATGCATACATTAACAGGTCACACCTCTGCACAACCCTGCAGGAAGGAGGCACATTACTGGATTTGGTGCGTGAATGCAACTGAAACACAAACTTCATTATGTTGCCTCCACCCACGTACATACAGTACAATGATACCTGTCTGATGTCACTGCATGCCACTTGGAGACTCCAATGGTCTATGTGAGGTTTACACTGAGAATGAAAACACATCAGCGTGGCATGCTTTGACTATGAAAACACTCTGCATCATGCTATAACAAATGCAAGCTCTAGTCCCTTCATGCTACACATGACAAACTACTAAAGGATGAATGAAGAGGACAGAGCGTACTCTGACGTCTGCTGGTACAGCATCAAATACTTCTGTATTGCTTGGCAAAGAGCAACAGAGTGAACAGACCATTTCTGTTGTGGATACTGTTATTAAGTATTCTCTGGGGTGTGAAAGCACCCTGAAATACAAATGTGAAACTTAACAAAAAGCGGATTCTATTTTAGCCCCAGCCAACACCTCAGCAGACTCAGACAGGTAGTGAAAGAAAACATCAGGCTGTTGGTAGCTGAACACACCCTCTGCGGTTCAGTGTGACAACACAGCTAGAGCAAATTTAATGAGGAAAGAATTAGAAGCTTCAAATGCTCCTAATAACACTATAGGTGGTTCAGTTTACCTGACAGCTAGGTGTAGCTTCAATTGTTATGGACGCTACATTTTACATTAAAACGTCACAGTTGGAGTAACAGGCAACAATTTAATTATCAATTAAATCAGGATGATTTATGATGAAACTGAAAGGCCAGTTTTTGACACTGTGCACAGACGTGTTGAGTCAGTATTAATGAGATTTAAATTTGACCATTGCTGTATCAAACATAGCATACAAAGACAACTGTATTCTTCTTACCAGTGTGGAAAAGACTATTCATCTATTGAATGGAAGTCTGCTATGTTTTCATCAATGAACAATAGGGATGTAATGATGCATCATGACACAATTAAAAATTGGTACAAATGTGTGATGATTCGCGCCGGTCATGTTATCTTAAAAAAAGTCACTGGTTGGTGATTCATTTGTTCAACATCAGACATCAAGTCACATGACTTACGTCACTACGTAGGTACGGGGCACAGAACGAGGGAAGACATGGTGAGGGTAGGCAACAACTTTGAAATAGAGGATGCACAGAGCGGTTTTAAATCACCTGTGTGGCGGCATTTTGGATTCCCTATATACACAAATACAACCGCTGAGAAATGGACAGACAAAACCAAAACAGCATGGAAATATTGCAAGAGACTGCTTTGCATCTCCTCTCCTCATACATGGATTTTGTTGTTTAAGATGACCATGTAAGTTGCACTTTTCATAAGAGCACACAAACTGTTTTACAAAGTTTCTGTAAAGAAAGCACCTCTAAGATTTTTTTCCTACGAATAAAAGATCATTTTATTTGGTCATAATTTGTCTGTAGCTCATTTTGAAAAAAAAAAAAAAAAAATCGTGAGAAAATCATATCGTGAACAAAAAATTGTGAACCGTAGAAAGTTGTGAGATGAGTGCATCATTACATCCCCAATGAACAATAATTTGAATTGAATTTGAATATAAAATGTGCTCAGATAATCCAACGATCACATCAACTTTTCCACAACCGAGGTCAAAATGAACCCATGTCAGTCAGATCTGAGATCTGTAGTCTTGAGCCCTGAGAGGCTGCAGCAGTGGGCTCATTATTCAGCTGCTGTGTTTAGTCCTGCAGCCCCAAAGCAGTGTGGCGGTGCCGTGCTTTGGAGCTGGAATCATTTAGAGCTTTGTCTAATGAGACACTGCAGACAGCAAGCCTCACGAGGACAACAGCATTTCCAGTTACCATGGCTCTATGAATAATAAATACTAATTGACAGAATGATTGTTAGTCGGTATAGTCATTAAACCCCATAGCTCACTTCCTCCAAGATGGCTAAGGTATCGAAGAAACTCTGGAAATGCCATTAAAGTATTATTTATTACAACAGGTCTGGAGACGTTACCATGACGTCAAAGGAATATTTCATTAATTGTTTGAAGCTTTTGAATAAAATACTGTCAAGCAGTAACCTTTAAAAAAACACGAGTGATTAAGAAGAAACAAAACAACTGGAGTGATCTTGATCAGGCTGCCAGGCAGAGAAGCATGGCTGGCATTAACATCATCACCTATGTTGCCATTTGCATCCCCAGATAAATAAGTACCACCATGTTTAATGCATGAAGCTGAGAAGAGCCTTCAGTCAAAATCAGTTTGAACCGAGTTTTCCAACGTTAGACGGAATGAGCTGATATCTTTTATGACTGCTGTCAGAGGAAGGTTGTCAGCCTCATCTTCTGCAACCATCATCATCTGCTTAAAACATTAGTCATTTACTGATACACTGTTAATGAGATCATAGCAGTGGGCAATAACAACCTGAGAGAGTAGATGCTGCTGGTTTAAGTGTCCTATTTCTGTACACTACATATGGTGGAAGGTATGCAGACACCTCTGCACACTTTTGTTCATTTGGTGTGGGGCTGTTTTTGTTAGCATAGGTGGCTAACGAGCTTACCACATAACCAAGCAGCTCCTCCCAGTGACATTATTTTGTGGCACATCACATCCACTGTATAGTATTCTCCTTTGTGGGGGCCAGTACTGGGTGCTATTTTGTATGTAGGTTTGGGGGAAGTTTACACTCTGCAGCATTTCTATAGTAATTCACTTCAACAATAAAACATGAAATTCCACTTTTGCTAAAAAGAAAAGGAGTCAATGACATGTGGGATTAATGAGCTGCTGTAATCTAACGTCTCTTGCATCAGTCTGATGTGTCTATGGTTATTTTGCAGCAGCCTGCTGCCATGTGTGTGATTTATTCAAGGTAAACCACTGGACAGCTGTGTAATAACAGCATCATGGATGTATTGAGATCTGGATGCAGTGTTGGAGGCTGGGCTCGGTTCAGAGAGCTGCTCAGTGGCACATGAACCCCCAAAATTCAACTTCCAGCTGTCTACTTACTTGAATGGAGATAAAATGTTTCATTGTGCGGCTCTTCTACACATTCCAAACTAGTTAAATCAGTACGTCATTTTGCAGAGCTTATCAAAGTCTTTTTGGGCCAATGTGCATCCTGTAAGGCCCAGCGCTCTTCCTACAGGATTGAATGAGACGGACTGCAGCCCTTCTCAAATCAGAGATTTATCAACATGCTGTGTATCCTCAGAGATTTAATGAACAGCAGGAGAAATAAAGACTACAGATACTGTAAGAGTCATGCCTAACCAGCTTTAACTACATACAACAACAGGTTTGTAATGCAGATTTGAGCACATCTGCTGGATGGAAAGTAATTTATCAAATTGGTTTATTAACATTTTGAGCATTAAATGAGCATCTTTGTTGCTCATTTACGCATTTAGTTTGTTCTCACTGAAAGACTCATCAGACTGGCAGTGGAGTGTGAGAAACAGACACATTTTTTGAGAGACCCAGTTTCCACTAAAGCACCATGGGATATGGGCTGAGTTAGTGTCTCGGCCTCTTTTTCCTTTTTGTGCTGCCTCATTTGAGTGAACATCCTTCTGTTTGTGCCTCTCCTCCCACCTGTGCTCTGTGTGCTCTGTGTGCTCTGCACTGGACACCAAAATAAAACAGGGCAGGCCATTTCCAGGTCAAGAAAGTGTGGAGACTTGCTCTGGTGAATATATATGAATGATACTAAACCAAAAATGAACTGATGAAAGACTAGTTTTAGAGAGAAGAGAGGAAGAACATGAGACTGAAAACAATCAATGAAAAATAACAGTAAACAATAAGCTACAGGCAGAGTCCTCCTGCTGGACAACACTATGACACACTGAAGACTTCCTGCAGGAGGAAGTTCAGCAGAAAGCAGCAGAGATCTGTGAATGCTGTCGAATAGTCAAAAAAACTAAGCTCCTAAGGCCTTTCCTAACTACTTTTCCTTTTCCTCGATGGAAAACGTCACGAGTTTAAGGAAAGATGTGAAGGAGAATTCATGAGGCGTTAGGAGAAGACGACCGTGGTGTTCAGAATCAGACTGCTCTTCTCACTCACTAGAGTACGTCATGATGTGACAGTGAACGTTATTGACTGTGGTAAAACTACAACGTTCAGAAGATGGACTACAAAATGCTCATCTTAGATATATCTCCCTGTACACTCTAACTGTGTTGCTCCATGCAGGAAATATAAACATGGACAACACTGCTGCAGTCTGCATCACTCTGTTTAAACACTTCGATGTTTTAATGTCTGGTTATGAATGACTGAACAGTGTGTCAATTTTTGATGCTGCCGCAAGGAATTGTGGGACGGCATTACCTCCTTTCCTTTCGTAAAGGATGGTCCAGTGTATGCTATGCTAAAGGAGATAATAAAGGAAGCACTGAAGCTCCTTTCCTTAACAGTTAAAGAATTCAAACAGCTCTTATCATGGCGGCTACGTCAATACTCCCGGGTCATTTCACTTAGTGAGGAAGGTTCCTAACAAAAGTAGACTATTGGACCACAGCCACTGACAGACTGATGACTTCCTGCAACAGGAAGTTCAGCAGGAAGCAGCAGAGGTGTGTGTTTGATGAAGAAACAAACCTCTTTGCTGTATTACAATAATGCTACAGTAAACGATATGGTGCCACCAAGTGGTCAACAAGCATACGTTTACCCACAATGCAGTGCACTATAACGATCTCTAGTCTTGAACTAGTTGTCTCTAGATGGTCACAGTTATTTAGCAGTATACTGCATATACTCTCTGTTCTAATTCAAAATAAGTGAAATCATAGAAATCCTGACACAGAAGTAAACATGTGGTAAAGTCTCAAACACCGCTCTGGTACGTTTTCTCCTGTTTGCACTGACACACTTCACCAGGCTGGCTGTTGGCTGTCCTGATGTAGGTGTGTTAGAAATATTCCACAGGGCTGAACAGACTTTACCTGATTTACCTGAGATGGGGATTCCTCCAAGCCCAGTACTGTGATGTCCCGGCAGCACCGTCAAGTCCAAGAAGCTGCTGTGTGAGGTGGAGGCTGTTGGACTGACCGTGTGGTTCAAGTGCACAAAGTTAGTGCGTGAGGAGGTGGAACCCATCCAAGACCCACAAGATGCTGAGGAGGAGGTGGAGGAGCAGGAGGATGAAGATGATGATGAGGGGTGAGTGGGGAAGCTGAAGGAGCTGTAGCTTCCCCTGTGAAGGTGCTGATGCTGGGAGAAGTGGTAAGAGGATGGGAGGTGGTTGGAGAGACGCAACCCTCCTGGAGGGCCGAGGCCTTTGTTTAGGAGCGGTCCATGAGTTCTGTGGGGGAAGGAGCTGGGAGACATGGAGGAGCTGAAGCTGTCTTCAACAGAGAGCTCCTTCTCTATGAGATCAGCCAGAGCTCGACGCGTGATATCAAAGGGGTCAAAGCCCAGGTCGTCCTCCTGCTGCTGCTGTTTGGACGAGCCGAAGCCAAACGCTGCCTGCCAGTCTGTGGACGATGACACTGGGATGGTATCTACACACACACACACACACACACAGCTGTGAGCAGGCTTCACAACGAAACAGTCAACAAGCTTTCAACAGTTCACTGTTGGACGATTGATTCATCATTGATACACTGAACGCCTTAATTCAGAGTTCCTCAGGCACTGTCTGTGAATAAATGGCTGACTGCTGGCCTGTGTGTGGCCAACTGTAGACAGGAGTCACATTTCATGGGAAAAGGAGGTCGATCCAGCAGATCCACACAGTGTCAGTGATAGAAACACACTGAAACATGAAATATTTTGTTCTAAAGCAAATGACATTCCACTAGGGAGTGGAAGAGTTCAGTTACTCTTACTAATTTCACTTGATTTACCATTTTGATTATCGTCCTACCATTAATCCTCATCCCCCCGTTCCACCAATGGGGAACAACAGACGAGAAAAGTCTGGAATTGCCTTGAGCCACAGGGTGGCAGAGCCAGGCAGCCAACACTTGATTCATTCTTTAGTTTAGTTTCACTTCATTAAAGATCTGTTCTTCAAAGAGCTGCTGTGTTTCATCATCTATCTTCTATGTTTTGTCCTAGAAAACATTTTATACATTCACACTTAATGACTAATCTACAGCCTGCACTGTTGTACCACTGTAACCCACATGTGTTTTGTATCGTTACATCATACAATCTGAGACTTTGTATAGACAGACTGCTTATTTTCACACCACACGGCTGTTATTCCCACCTGAGGTGAAGAGGCTTTGTGGCTCTGGTGCAGTGGGCCAGTCGGCGTTGCTGTGTGGGGAGCTGGGGAAGCCGCTCAGTCCACTGGGGAGCGGGTTCGGATGCCTGAAGTTACTGTTGTCTGAGAACAGCGACTGGGATTCTGCTGCAGCTGCCTCAAATGGTGAGCGAACTGTGTGGCCTGTGACGCTGATGGGAACCACCAGACTGGGCTTACTGAGGCCAGGAGGGGGCGACGGAGAGTCACTGCCCAGGAGCTGCAGGACATAAGAGAAGGAGAGCCACTTTAATCTAGTTTATTTACAACACGTACTATATATGAACCAAACATATGAACATATCAAACTAATTATTTTAAAAAAGATTAAGATTTTGCAGATACAGATTATTAAGATTACTGACAGCAATAAGAAACCCTGCAGAATGCCCAACAGTATGTCTGTTTCTTACCAGTTGTGAGGTTTCACCATTTCCTATACTGATGATTTCTGGCAGTTTGTTGCTGGGGCTGTAAAATAAAAGCAAAACATTTAAAAGAAGTAGTAATTATATTTACCCAGCCATCTGACAGTGTCAGCGTCAATTCTCTGTCTTATAAAAGCTGCTCACGAATGAACGCTGTGGGTGTGGCCAGGATGAACAAATGATGAATAAAAGGCAAGAAAAAACTGAGGGGGTCAAAATGAACAAATTCAGCATACATACAGAATATGAACTGACACAGTTGTACATTTGATAACATTCTGGTTTACCTAGCAAGGTCACAGTTTGGGGAGAAAGGAGAGAGGGCCGGTACAGGGCCAAGGCTGAGGTCAGGTTCGGGCCCCTCAGGGGTCAAGTGTTCAGAGTCGGAGCCATCCAATGGCGGACTCTTCCTGTGGTCTGATGACAGACCGTTGATCGCCCTCCCTGACGGCTGTAATGACAGCCAGCCATCTTTACTGGAGCTGTTTGACCTACGACAGCAGAGCAAAGAGGCAAAACTAAATTCAAACTGTGCTACTGTTCACATTTTTATTTATATTTAAGTCCCAGTGATGTAAGCCATGTAGCTATTTATTGTGGTTATTTTTGAAGAATAAAAAACAATATTAAATGAATATTAATATTAAAAAATAATAGAAAAACTTTTAACACAGAGCGTGTTATGTATTACCAAGTACAAGAAGGAAATGAAGAAGGTTAGTAAGTCAAATGTCTACTGAGACACACAGAGACTAGTACAGGTGAGGCTGGTGTTGAATACCTCTGCAGAGAGCTGCCTTTGCCCTTTGGTTTGTCCCCTGACAACGCTGAACTCTGTAGGAAGGTCGGGTTCATTTTGTAGAGGTCTTGTAGTAGTTTCTGCTCATATTCTTGATGCTTTCCTGCCTGGAAGCAAAACAATAGATTAGACACAGAAACACTAAACAGCAACACAATGTTTTGTTAAGATAGCACTACAGTGGTACTGTATATTGTGAGGAATGAAAGAAGGAAGGTAAGGCAACTTAAAGAAATATACAGTCTTGCTGGAATAAGTTAGACTACCTCGAGATGCCATGATGAGAATTTGATTAGGGTTGCAAAGGGGAGGAAAGTTTCCTGTAAATTTCCAGAAACTTTCCATGGGCAGTTAAGCTGGGGAATTTTGGGGAACATAAATCTAAACATTTAGTTTTGTCATAAGCAGACATGCAAAATAAAACAATTAAAAACATTTCAATAGATTTATTTGTAAGTAGAACTTTATCAAAGTGGGCTCTTAAGTGTGGTCCAGGTACAGAAATCACTTGTGAAGGTAGGGGGCGTGGCCTCAATAGCCCTGCAGTAAGCAGTGTGCTATGTGCATGTGACTGAAGAATAGCAGATATTCAAGTGTACCTGCATGAAATCTGGTTGTTTTAATCAAGATTATGCTAAAATATATTTTTCCCCAAATATAGTTAATAAGTTCCCTGTTAAATTTCTGCTGTGTAAATTCCTGCTTTATTCTTGTATATTCCCATAAATTCCCTTTAATTCCCATGGAAAGTTTACAATTTTGAAGATTCCTAGAATTTTACAACCCTGACTTTGATACTGAGGAAAACATCTGAATTTATTGAGTCTGAGGCTTAAGTGTTTTATATTAAGATTACAATTCTTATATATTGTTTTTTTTAGACATACAGTAACTGCAGACTGTGTATGATATCTGTGAGTTCACATTTCTCATGGTTTGTAGAAGAACGTGTGCACATTCTGACAAGTTTAAAGAGTTTCTCTGTGTCTTCTGAACTTACCTGCATCTCCTCTTTTGTAAAGCTGGCAGCTTCGTCCCCCAGCTCGTGTAGATACATGCAGTCAGGTTTGGGGCACTGCATGCTCTTTAAAAAGTAACTGCAGTATTTTGTTGTTCCTAAGGAAGCCTGCGAGACACAAAATAGATTCAACAATAAATGAATATTCAGCTGGTGAACCTTCTATGATGCCCTCTCTCGTCTCTACTCTCATCTTTAGGATTACCTTCAGTGTTCTGCCGTCTACCACCACATTGTTGACACACTGGATTGCTCTGAGAGCGTCTTCAGACCGGATATATGTGACATAGGCGCTGGCACTAGGCCCCTGGGAAAAAAGACAAAGACAAAGCTGACGTCAAAAACTAGTTCCATCAGTGCGGCTGGGGAGGCCCCTCCTCTGACTCTACTGTGAACTTTGCTGTGTGCTGTGAAGGCCTCACCTGTGAACCGGCGTACGACGTGCTGTTGTTGATCACCACTTTGTGAATTTTTCCAAACTTCCCAAAATATTCTGGCCTCTTTAGAATCTGTTAAACACAAACAAAATGGGGTCAAAATGAGAGAAGAACTGTCTTAGCTGTGTTAAGATCTGACCGGCTGCAGTGCACCTGAGAGCTGAACACGAGATGGAGCTGATCATGACTGCTGCTGTCTGACCTGCGAGATTGGCCCTCAGGTACTCTGAGTTTGTGTAACAGGAAGGAAGTCTAACACCTAAAGCTTTCACTGGGATTGAGACAAAAGGAGCCTTTCACCAAGAAGAAACTTTTCTGTACATCAGTGCCTGAAAACACAAATCATCTACTGGATGGAAACAAACAGTTTGAGTCCACAGGATGTTGGCTGTTGGTGTCAGTGCTCTGAGCTGGATGGCAGGACTCTGGGTTCTGACATTCAGTCAAAGCCTGACAGTTTATGTGTGTGTGCATGTGTGTGTGTGTGTGTGTGTAGCTGTCCACTGTGCCCAGCCTCCCACCCTCTTCCTGCAAAACACAAAGCCACAGAAACAAACAAGTCCAGGAGCATTGTCTCAGCTCTCGTGTTATCTTGTTAGACAGTGAGAACACAGAGGTGACGAGGTGCAGTGTGACCTTCCTCCTGTGTGCTCACACACACAAAGTAACCCCACAGTATAGCTTCAGTCACACCTTATTACTTTAGTGCACAAGTTCAGACCAAAATTTTAAGAAAGACATTTTTTTAATGTAAGCACTCACATGTTCCCACAATCCACTGCAGGAATCTAAAGCATAGACTTGGTCATGACTTGGACTGAGTCATGATGATACTTGCACCCAGATTTCAACTCAAACTGTCTCGACCCTGGAAATAGTCACAGTATGTGTGACCTGCCTCTGTTAGCAACAACTGATGTATTACTGCATGTACCTGACCTGTATTGACATTACATTACGGTGTGTGTGTGTGTGTGTGTGTGTGTGTGTCATGTCCTCACCCTCCCTTTTTTACAGAGAAACTAAGATCGCTGTGAAACGTGCAAAACAGGTCCTATCCACTGTTTAGTTTGTTCATTCTGGGCTACTGTAGAGATCATGGCAGACTGTGTGGAAGAAGACCTGCAGAGTCTGTGGATATAAAAGTCTCTTTCTAAGGTAACAAAAACATAACAGTTCTTATTTTCAGGTGACTACCGGTATACACTAATGAAAACTGATATATGAATATTATATTCAATTATTCAATAAATGAAGTAAAATAAAATGAAGTAAAATAGTAAGCAAATTATCCTGTCAATGTAGTCACATTGATATTAGGTACATGTGTGAAGTGATGAATCCGCTTTGTAATGCCATCTATGATGATGAACTGTTGTGGCAGAATGGATGGAGTCAGGTGTGTGTGCCCAGTTAAACGTGCTTTGTGTTAACAGAAAGGGAGTCCTTCTCATTGGACAGTTTATTTAAGTTGAAAGAAGCAGCGTGGGCTCACGCACTCCCAGATTTCAAGGTTCAAGGAGTCTTGTGTTTATTTTCATACAGCCTGACACAGGAAAGATGATTAATATCTTCAGGGATATTTATGGCATGTAGCGTCATCACTGACGCCATCAGGCACTGACACCACTGTGCTGTTATTTTGTGGGCCTGCTGAATGTGGGAGATGTTGGCAGACTGAACTGTTGCTGCACAATAACACACCATTCATTTCATGTATATTCTGCTACACATGAGAGAGCTTCACTACAGTTTGGACCAAAAATTTAACATCAGACGAGTATGTCCTTTATTGTATGTATGTGTGTGTGTGTGTGTGATCTCACCTCAGGGTCAGCCAGCCTCTGAGACAGCCCCACTACAAACACCAGGTTCCTCTGGACCACTCGGACGCTGGCCAGGTGTTTCCTGTTCTCTGTGATCTTCTGCTTCTTCTCGTTCTGCTTCTGCTTCTTCTCGTTCTTTATCCTCTGCAGCTCCTCCTGTGACAACGGCTTGTACACTGCCGGGTCTTCTGGGTATGGCTGCAGAACACACATATCATTCACTCTGTCACTGTCAGAGATTATACAGTCTGTGCTGTTCAGAACATCTGTGTGAGTCTGTCTGTCTGATGCTGATCCTGTCCCAGATGTGTCAGAGGATGCATTCAGGCTGCAGCTAAGTGATTTGACTTTTTCTGAACCATTATAACTATTAGTTCTTCCGTTCTGTTCATGTAGTTTATTTCTGAGATGTGGGAACATGTGACATCACTACAGCAAAGTCTGACAGGTCGATGAACACGAGAAGTCACGTGATCAGTTCATCCAAAATATGTAAAGCAGTCCATATGGAGGTAAAGCTAAAAGTGAATGTTTGTGATAACCTCTCACTGTACAACAAGGTTTATTGTTCACACTCATTTTTTCTGACAAACATTTTCACAGCAGCCATTTTGACATGAGAAAGGGTCAACACAGCTGTTTCCAATTAGCTAATGCGGGTTCAGTTCCATTTACTGCAGCAATGAACCAACATGCACCACAGCAGCACCCTGACTCTGTCTGATATCCTGAATGGGATGGAACCATATCATATCATCCATATCAGTGGTAACTAGGGTTGTCATTTGGTAAATTTCCAGAAACCTTCTATTGGAAGTTAAGCTGGGGAATTTTAGAAATATTCAAAACCAGAAACTCCATGGGAATTATTGAAATTTATGTGAATTAAGTGTAAATTGGGGGTAATCTAAACAAACTGTATCATATCCAAACATAAATCTAAACATTTTGTTTTGTCATAAGCAGGCATGCAAAATAAAACAATTAAAAACATTTCAACAGATTTATTTGTAAGTAGAACTTTATCAAGTTTGAATTATTTTATTGAACAATATTATGCATGTTATGTCTTCAATAGTCTGTGTGTGCTCTGAGCTCTAAAGTGTGGGCCAGGTACAGAAATCACCTGTGCAGGTAGGGGGCGTGGCCTCAATAGCCCTGCAGTAAGCAGTGTGCTATGTGCATGTGATTGAGGAATAGCAGATATTCAAGATATTCATGAAATCTGGTTGTTTTAGTCAAGATTATGCTAAAATATATTTCCACCAACTATATTTAAGTTCCCTGTTAAGGGCCAACCTTCAGTTTTGTAAATTCCCAGTTTAATTCTGTTTATTCCCATTAATTCCCATGGAAAGTTTCAAACTTTGAAAATTCCCAGAATTTTGCAATCCTTCTGGCAACACATGTGTTTAGTATTTCATGTCAACATGGCTGCTGTGAAAAACATCTACTGAGTTGAATGAACCTGATAGTTTGATTGTCAGTCTGCTCATCACACTTCATTTTGATGATGCCACTGTGTTCTCTGTCATCAAATCATCAACAGTGCAACAAAAGATGGACAAAGTGTTTGGATTTTCTCTGTTTCATTGTAAACTCAAGTCTGCTGGACTGTAAAACAACCAATATGAACATATTCATCTGGACTCTGGCTTTAAATTATTCAGCTTTTCTTCTCCTTCATTATATTTTTTTTGTATGTGTGTATGTATACCATATATAATGTGTGTATGCAGAACATATTGGATTTCACATACATCCTACCTGAATACTGTACTAGCACTGAAACTGAATAGATATGAAGACAGCTGGAAATTTTGTAAAGATAATACTGTAAAGGGGGTAACAATTAGAGTTGTCACAATACTAAAATGAGTAACCATGATACTATACCAGACAAAGTATGTTCACTGCTCCGGGTATTATCGCGATACTGCAGCCTTTTTTATTATTATTATTTTTATTAACTTTTAACTTATTAACTTATTTGTACAAGTTATAAATACTTATTAATTACTTCTAATGTTGTTTGGTGCATGATAAACATAATACTGGTGAAGTAAGAATTAGACTGAAACAAATCTGAAACAACAGTTTGGTTTTTTGAGCAAAATTAGTGGTGCTACTGACGACTCGCCACTCGGGCCCGGTGCTTCTGCCATGGTGAGTGTGGTGTGTGTGTCGTGTTTGTGACTGTAAGCCCGTCTGGGCGAGACAGAACTTTAGCTTGTTGTTTGTTTTGAAGTGAATTTCGATCGAAGCGGAGCTGTCTTCATGGAGTTTGTTCTTGCCGGTGGAAACACACGAACAGCCAATCAGCTAACAGACGGGCAGACCCACAGCTTGCAGAAACAGCCTATCATATCCCCAGATGTCACCAGTAACAGGCAAACAGCAGCTGTGTAGTTTGGTTGCAGTAGTTGCCATGTTTGTTTGTTTACAAAGGAGTAGCATGCATTGAGAAGCCCGGAGGAGAGTAGAGGCGGCCACTATGTAGAGGAAACTCCACGGTAGTACCGTCGTATAGAATTTCTAGTATAGCAGGAACCGTTGCGATTTGGCACCGCGGGGTACCATGGGTACCGTGCAGCTCTAGTAACAATAAAATCTAAGTTCAAAAACAATCAATCAGAAGTGAGCATTAAGGCCTGCATGGACGAGATGACTGAATGTGTTTCTGTCACTGCACCATGCTGGACAGGCTTCAGACAGGACAGAGGTTTACCTTTCTGCAGGCGGGACAGAGACCGTTCTCGTCTGTCCTGATTCGATGCCAGCAGAAGCGGCAGATCTGGTATCCACAGGTGCAGGGGAAGAAGTTGATGTCGTCGATCTCCAGCGGTTCCATACACAGTGGGCACTCCATCGAGTCGTCCTTCACGTCGGGGTTCCGGGACATCATACAGTTTCTCACCGCTGGAATGGTCAGCTTTCAGAGGAGCTGCAGGACTGGAACAGAGAGAAATGGGAGCTTAGCTACATACAACGGACTGATACTCCAGACAACAGCAGAACAAAAGAGTTAAAGGAAGCAAACTTCACAGTTAAAAGGTCCAGTGTGTAGGATTTAGTGACATCTAGTGAAGTCTCAGCTTCTACCTGAAGATGTTTCAGTTCTTTTGAGGATCATATGTGTGTGTCCTGGTCATAGTTCAGTCATAAACTCTAACACACTGTGTAACGTCTGTGCTGATTGGCTCTCTACAGTAATAGAGGAAGAGGTCCAAAGTTTGGTCTACAAGGAGCTGACTGCTTCAGTGGAGCAGGGAGCAGAAAGGAGGGGAGAGGAGGGTATGCTGCTGCCCTCATTCTCCTCTAGCTCAAATACATATGGAGGTATTTTTCAGGGAAGACCTGCTGTGTTAACGTTCTTGTTTTGTTCTGTTTACAGTGTGAAAAAAAAGTGAGGCTTCAGCAACAGGTTTGTAGCAGAGGCTCCACTGAGGATCAACAGCCCTGCTGTAGTACGACTGCAGCATGCTAATGCAACAGAAGCACGGTGACCATTCTTTGAACAGATGCAACATGACATACTGTATGTCATCACTGAATGTGCTGGTTCAGGTGTGCTCAGATGTATCCAGACAAAACACACAAAGGATCAGAAATACATTGGGTGTCCATCCAGCTCAGGACATGTAAGGACCAAAGTGTGTGACAGGCCAGCGGTCCAGCCTCAACCATGCTGAAGGTCAGCTCAAATGAAATCACTCCGTTAGACTTGATTTTTTTTCCTGAAATAAACTATAGATAGAGAACACAGAACACTGACCTCAGATCAGATGAGGTGGTAGAATGATGAATAATTTGTCTCTTTTTTTTAGTGTTCGTCTTGATGCAGATTAATCATTAAAACAAATACTCATCTAATCTATGTTCCTGCAGACATGAAGCATTAAACGCCTGATTCATCCAAATGAGTAGACAATATACAGTGGTGGCCAAAATTATTAGACTTGGCATGCTTAAGAGGTTTCTGTTGTTTTTGTTGAATTGGTCATTAAAATACCAATAAAATGAATGAAATATACAATGGCATCATTATGTTCTATAAACCATAGAACAGAGCCATCATAAGGAGATTTATTTTATTCATTTTACTTAAAAAAAACAAACAAACAAACAAATAAACAAGCTAGGCCTGTGTCTTGAGATGCAGTCCAAGCACTGCAAAGTCACTTTAGACCACCATGATGCCACCAATTCACCACAGAACCAAAAGGGAGAGGTAGGAAAAAGAAACTTTCAGACAGCCAAGTGAAGCATCTCAAAATTCAAAATTCTCAGTCTTAAGGACCAAAGAAAGACCTCACGAGAACTGTGTGATGAGATCAACGCCACAGTGACTAATGGTGCAACAGAGTCTTCGAGAAGTGTGTGTGAGAAACTGGGTGAAGAAGGACTTGTTGGCAGAACAGAAGCAAGGAAAGTATTACAGAAAGAGAAACAGAGAGAAACACCTGAAATTAGCAAAAGAACACAAGAAATGGACAAAAGAAGATTGGCATAAAGTGTTGTTTGAAGACTGGCAACAAGTGAAGAGTGTATGTTGGATGAAGGGAGGGGGAGAGAGATAAACATGAGTGTCTCTTGCCGACAGTTAAACACAGAGGAGGTAGTGTAGTATTATGGTGTGGGGCCATTTCAGCCTCAGGAACAGGTGACTTAGTGAAAACTGATGCATCATGGATAAGTATACCACAACATTCTGGTGAGACACAGAATAGCATCTGGGAGTTATCTTATTAGGCCTGGATTCATTTTCCAAGAGGACAATGACCATAAACATTCTTCCAACTATTGTCTGAACTACCTGTGTGGACTGGCCCCCTCAGAGTCCAGACCTCAACCCCATAGAGCAAATTAAACTGGATAGATCTACTGTATATTCAAAGGAAAGCCTTTGGCTTGAATTGCAGAAGGCAAGGGATAACATTAGTGTTGAAGTTCTCAGGAAATATATTGACACAATGCCAGAGAGATGTGCTGCTTTACCTGCTGGACATACAAAATATTCAAGTTCAAAGTGGATCAAATCATCAACAAAAATCAAAATCATGAACATTATAAAATGAAATCATGTTTTGGAGGCAAAAAAGGTGTTCTAATCATTTTGGCCACCACTATACTAACGATAGTATGACTCAGGATTAGTATGTTGTTATGATAATATGCTTGTTAGATTCCATTGCACAAAGTCAAACAATGACTTGTAAGTGCTGCTTTCCATTCAATGTGACTCACAACCATCAGAGTTAATGAAGCTGTGTCACAGAGGGCTGCAGAGAAGATGAACTTCAACTTGGTTTGAATCAGTCTAAGTGTTCTAGAAACCTCTGCAGGCAGACACTGCTGCTACTTAATTGGTGAGAAATTGGGTGATTTCACAACACTTGATTTACTTTAATGCATGGCTGGACTCTGAAGCACTTTGTCTGTTAGCAGGATGTTCAGCTGGCGTTTGGAGAGGCAGACTGCTGAGGGGGTTTCCCCAAGGACCCTTTAAACTATATGATGATGTAATGTTTGACTTGAGGACCCCAGGAAGTGTAGTTCCTACCTTGGTAGTAACTAGAGAAAGAGAAAGAGAAAGATTAAAACTACTAGTCCACTGTCATAGTTTGCAGATTACAGGCAACCATGGTTCAAATTCATTTTGAGAAGGTTACAACTTCAGTGGTCTAAAAAAAAAAAAAATCCTGTGGTGGCAAACTCACCACAGCTCCATCCAGCCTGTTCTGACATCACACAACAGGAAACCAAAGAGAAGAGATAGAAAAGATCCAACAAACGTAATTCCTCTGAACAAAGTGCTTGGAGGGGTCAAACAAAGACATCACCATAATAACAGAAACCTCTTAGTCTTTTACTTGTGATTACAACAAAATCACATGACCTTCACATGCTACTAGGTGGTTTATTTTTGGTGGTTAGCAAATAGTACCATGGCAAAAGCTGGGTCTGATTCTCCACCTCAATAAAGTTTTCCCTGAACTGAGAGGTACTCCTAAATCTAAACTTCTTAATGTTCCATCAGAGGACTGTGGATGATGGGACAGATGCTACACCGGCATCTGATGGACAGCCCACTGCCAACACAGGCACCTGTTAAGACAGTGAACACCTGCAGCCTGACAGCTAGACTTCCATAAAACCAACAACATCTTCAACATGTCAGAGCTCCCTGCACCGTACCTCTCACTGATCGAGTACCCAGCATATCCATGTGTGACTATCCCCGGCAGCAGGGCAGGGAGTGAGTGGATGACAGCTAAAAATACCATGCGTGCAAGGAGGGGTGGAGTCAGCCGAGGCTTCTCTCTTTTAAGGGGAAGTCCAGATGGGCAGCAGCAGTGCTTCTACCAGCCTACCCTTTCCTCCCTGCTGGACATGTATGGTCATCACTGATTCCTGCAGCAGCTCAGCTCAGGGAGCTGCTCTGCAGGCAGTTGCCACTGCGTGAGATGAGTCTGAATAGCACACTGCATGTCGGCCGTGAAATTAGTAACAGTACTTTTAGTGAGGCCAGCATTACTGCAGGTGCTGGGCTCATATATCCATAACAACCTCATAAGAGCTGACAGAGAGAGAAATATTCACTTCAACATCCACCAAATCAGCTAAAGTCATCATTCAGATCAGAGGTCGAGGTCTTCAGGTGTGCAGACCAGAAAGCTTAGTCTCAGCTATCTTTCTTGTCCATACCTGGCACCTACATTACCCACAATGCAACTCGGCTGCTCTCTGTGTACTGTCAGAGACTGGGGCGTGTTACGTTAATGTAGCCTAGATGTGCAGCCCTCAAGCAGAGCTGAGGAGCAGGCTACACAGGTCTGAAAGATCACTTCTCTCTGACAGACACTGACCTCACACATCTCCCTTCTGGAGGAGCTGAAAGCTTTGTTCTCACAGCCACTACAACACATAAAGAAATACACAATGTCTACATCCATACACCAGCTCAGGGGGCTGTACTGGCTCCTGAAATCCCCCAACCACTAGGTGGCACACATGCAGTAGTACTTTTCATAATACAGACAGTTTAGTTGGACTACATTTGTGTTTGCATTTCTATTTCTGTTGTAAGACATCTAACAGTGATCTGTCTCATACCATATGGATCCATGCAGGTTACTGACATTTAAAGCCAGTGCTCATCATTTAGGTACACCTGCTGGAGCTCTGCAGGGCTGTCGTCCCAGCCTGTGCACAGACTCACAGTGTTTGCAGTCAGGATGCTTTCTATCGCTCTCTTCTGTCTGATGATGACTGTTTGGGAGCTTTCTTTACCTGGGTGGGAAGACTGAAACAGCGATCCCAGCAACTGTTCACCTGCTCCACTCCACAGGTTGTCTTCTGTTCACCACCCTCTTCATGTCAGGGGTTGCAGTGTACCTGGAAGGCTCCAATGTTCAATACAGGAGTAGAGGAGCGGTGCATTCTATTTCTATCCACGCTGTCTTTGATGTACCGGAGAACCAGCTTCTCATCAGAATATGGGTGAGTAGTAGTCAGTGGTTTAGACTAGACACTGCTGTCTACTGTTTAGATACAGAGACGATGGTGGTTGTCTTGGAGCAGGTGGGAACTCTCCTATCACAGTGATATGTTGATATAGTGATGACATCAAATCCAGTAGTTGGTTGGCATATGGTTTTACTCACATTCACGTGACATGGAGACATGGAGTGGGTCATCCACTAATCCAAAGAGTGGCAGTTCGATCCCCTCCAGTCTGCATGTCGAAGTGTCCTTGGGCAAGATACTGAACCTCAAATTGCTCCTGAAGGCCATTGTTGTGTGAATGTGTATGAATGGTTGCTCTTAAAACTGATGAGCAGTTGGCACCTTGCTTGGCAGCCAATGAGATCCTTGATTCCAGCTTTCAGGCTCGCTCTGTCAGTGTTATATGGTTTCTAAAAGGCAGCTTTGGCTCTGGATGGGGCGTTTACCTCTCCATTCAATGCTGTGTCATCATGTCACTGTATTTCTCAAGACTGACATGGTTCTCCAGAGTGGAACATGTTCATGTAAAACAGTCCTGTACAGTTGTTGTAGCTCCATCTGTCCACACCTGATGTTTGATGGTTTGACCCTTTTCATCAGCTCAGAGTAAGTAAGCAGGAGAAGCAGGGAAATGTGGTCTGATAGAGACCTCGAATCAGAAAGACCTGGAGTCAGAAAGACCTGGAGTCACAGAGACCCGGAGTCACAGAGACCCGGAGTCACAGAGACCCGGAGTCGCAGAGATCTGGAGTCGCAGAGACCCGGAGTCGCAGAGACCTGAAGTCAGAGACCCGGAGTCACAGAGACCTGGGGTTACAGAGACCTGGAGTCACAGAGACCTGGAGTCACAGAGGCCTGAAGTCACAGAGACCTGAAGTCACAGAGACCTGAAGTCACAGAGACCTGAAGTCACAGAGACCTGGAGTTACAGAGACCTAAAGTCATAGAGACCTGGAGTCTCAGAGACCTGGAGTCACAGAGACCTGGAGTCACAGAGACGTGGTCTGATAGACCGGAGTCACAGAGACCTGGGGTTACAGAGACCTGGAGTCACAGAGACGTGGAGTCTCAGAGACCTGGAGTCTCAGAGACCTGAAGTCTCAGAGACCCGAAGTCACAGAGACCCGAAGTCACAGAGACCTGGGACAAGGTGTTGTTGTTTCCCCTGGTGGGACTGTGGAAATGCTGGGTGGATTCAGGTAAAACAGTTCTGAGGTGCGTTCGATTAAAAATCACCAGCTCAATAAAAAATACCACCTGTTGTTTTGTCATGTGACTGATGACCTCATACAGCTGGCAGAGGTCAAACAGTATGCAAAGTTATTCTATTCTGAAGTCAGGTATTAATGAGATATTAATATATATATATATATATTGTTATTTTATCAGTGTCAAACTCTACTTATTATTATGAATGAGCAGATTATTCCACACAGAACACATAGAGTTTGTGGCGAGGCTGAACTGGGTTGAGTGTATGTGTAAACTGATATAGATTTGTATTCAGGTTAAGGCCTTCAGATAAAAAGGTAAATGATTAGCATCACTGCTAACAGTTTGCTGAGGGAAACCTGCACACTCACTCTCTCTTCAAGGACTTGGTGGTGTCCTGTTACTCCTGTTTCCTCTCCATCATTTGCTGCCACCTGTTAATGCAGCAGACCTTTACCTGAGCACACATCAGCCCCACACCACCATCTGCTGAAAACACAGCAGGCCAACAGCCACCACTGTCAGGACTGCTCAACTATGACAAGACAGACTGTGAAAATCAGAAAGGATGAAACATATTCTGAAGAAATCAGCCAGACGTGACCACAACAATGACCTCAATGAGATACAAATAAAAACAGCAGCCATGTAGAAAGACAAGGGGATATAATGTCACATTTGGGCTGTGACTCTTCATTAGTTTGATAATCAGCTATTTTTATTAATACTAAAACAGAGAAAAGTCTTTAAGAGTTGTAAGTTGTAAGAGAAAGGACACAGCTATTTAATCTAATTATATTATATACATGTAGTAACAGCAGGAACTCTCTGCAGGCACACTGTGGAGGTAGAGCGGGTCATCCACTAATCAGAAAATCAATGGTTCGATTTCCAGCTCCTCTAGTCTGCATGTCGAAGTGTCCTTGAGCAAGATACTGAACCCCACATTGCTCCTGAAGGCTGCACCATGTTGCAAAGGGGTGGAAACTTTCCATGGGAAGTTAAACTGGGAAATTTTGGGAATATTCCAAATCTGAAACATCCATGGGAATTATTGAAATTAACAGGAATTAAGTGTAAATTGGGGGTAATTTAAACAAACTGTATCATATCCAAACATAAATCTAAACATTTTGTTTTGTCATAAGCAGACATGCAAAATAAAACAATTAAAAACATTTCAACAGATTTATTTGTAAGTAGAACTTTATCAAAGTGGGCTCTAAAGTGTGGTCCAGGTACAGAAATCACCTGTGCAGGTAGGGGGCGTGGCCTCAATAGCCCTGCAGTAAGCAGTGTGCTATGTGCATGTGATTGAGGAATAGCAGATATTGAAGTGTACCTGCATGAAATCTGGTTGTTTTAGTCAAGATTATGCTAAAATATATTTTTTCCAAATATATTTAAGTTCCCTTATATAAGAAGCAACCTTCAATTTTGTAAATTTCCGGTTTATTTCAAAATTTTTCCTCACCACCGTCACCAAGTGCTTGCTCATGGTGGAATTGTTGGTCTCTGTAAATACTATAGAGTACGGTCTAGACCTGCTCTGTATGGAAAGTGTCATGAGATAACTTTTGTTATGATATGGCACTATATAAATTCCTGATAATTCCCATTACTTCCCACGGAAAGTTTCCATGGGAATGAACTTTGAAAATTCCAGGAATTTTAATTATGATTAATAATTAACAATTATTGTTCTTGAACAAACGATGTGAATGTCCACACTCATGAACGATAACAATCTGCAAACAGTAGTCACAAACACACCATGTGGCGGCAGCTTCACGTATACGGACAACCTCTCACTGCTGTACGTTGTGCAGATGAACACAAAGAAACCCAGAAAGTCATGGCAGATTTTATTCATGCTTTGTTAAAAAAAGAGGACATCAGTGTGACCAAACACATGTTAGAGGCCTCATCAGCACTAAAGAGCATTTGGCACTATGTCTCAGGTAAAATGACACTTTATTTAAGCGTGATTTGTGTTGCACCACCACACTGTCATCAAATCACTCTGAACGTGATCCCAACAATATCATTTACCACTGTCATTGTTACTGCTGTGACGTGGACTGCACTTGAGTTAGAACAGCCTGTAGAAGGTCCTCCTGTCCTTGCTGACCTCTGAACATGACAAACTGAATTTTCATCCTGTGTGTGACAGAAGAGCTGCTGCTGCTGCCACACAAAGCGTGGGCCGACATTCACAGAGAAGACGTTCATCTTTGCACTGCGGTGAAGACAAAGAGGAAGAACCTTCATTCAGAGACGAGGCAGAGCCTCGAACATGTCACCTACCCTCAACAACATGACCAAACTGTCCCCACCAACTGAACCACACTGATACAAGTGAAGCACAAACAGGGAGGCTCACTCTGACTTTGCCTATAATGCAATTATGACTGTCTCTCATTAATGATTAATTCAAATGCATTGTGTGTATGCTCATAAAGCAATGTAAAGACCCAGCTCCTCAGGGGAGGGACTTTCCAGACACTGGTACAGGAATACAAGTCAGACACTGCCAACACAAAAAGCAGGAGGCAACACAAGACTTCCATTAATGACATCATAGGTGCATCATACACAGCTGCATCAAAGTCTGATTATTGTTTGAGTGAAGATACAATACCTGACATTCAGTAACAATCCTTTAACAATAAAATCAGAACTCAATGTCCACTTACAAAAGAATTCAAATGTTAAACGTTGGCTAACGCCAAATCAATGCCCGCTTTCATATCTGTCAGGTTCTCCATACTCCATGCTCACAAACAGATACCAAAGGGTTGAACACGGATTCCTCAGCAACAATCCGAGGCTCAGTTTCAGAGGAATTAGCTCTGGTTTGGTCATCACCAGATCTTCATCTGCTGAATGCTCCCCTGTGTTGTTCATCAGCTAATTCTCTAAGTGTGTCTGTCAGCTGGAAGGTAGGGTACAGTGGGTTTATCAGAAAACAGCTGTCTGCTGCAGCTGGAATGTGCTCAGAGTGGAGTTTGCAGGCTGATAAAACCCAAACAACAAGCTAAATGAGGCTAAAAATGCTACTTAGAGAAAGTGGTGATAGGTAAGAGTTTTTCAGAGCAGCTTTAAATTCAGGGTGAAATCTTATGATTACAAAAAGGGGAGAGAAAAAAATTCAAACTGGACAATACAATGAAGAGTGTAAAAGTCCATCACAGGCCTGTGACAGCACTGTGTGTTTGAGGCTGAGCAGTTCAGGAGCAGGGTGAGTCTGACGAGGACAGTATCAACACAGAGCTGTGGCAGATAACCGCACTGCTCCCAGCTGAGCCAGCCGCTGACACCCTTTGACACTGAACGTTACAGTCAGGAAAAAACTCGGTGTTTGTTTTGGTGTTAAGGCCAAAGGTTGGAACATTTGTGCAGCCCAGATAATCAAAAAATAAGCAACAGTTACTGATGCCGTCATGTCACCGGTACTGACTCGTCATCATATGATCACAGCACTGACTGACTGCGCCAAACAAACTGCGGGTAGCGATGCAAAGTTTGTGAGCGCTCTCAGCTGAAATGTAAAGACACAAGAAGCTCGTGTACTTGTGTGATTGCCATATACTTCGCGTAGAATTACACGCCATGTTGGTTCGAAGGTTAGAACCAGCTTTGTCATGTAACCGATGAAGTGACACTTCAGCGGGGCGCTGCCTGCCTGCCTGCCGGGCTAGGCTAAGCTAAACAGCTATGCTAACAGACACCGGCTTGGCCGGCTGCCTGGAATGCTGCTAGCTACTGTCTGACTTGTATGACGTAGGCTAAGGATAGACAGCCTGTCTTGTGCTCTGCTGTGCCGTGAACACAACCGTCACTGTGCGCTAAAACACACCGCCAATGTTATCAACAGACACGGACACCTCCTGGCACGTTAGTGTGTTGTTTATAAGTTGTGTTCCGCACAAAAAGTGTGCCAGGAAGAGGAGTTTACGCGGCCTGCCTGCCTGCCCTCCGCCGGCAGAGCCCGACATAAGCGATATACCAACCCAACGTGAGTGAGGCTGCCTCGGCTCTCATCCCGGAGCAGCGCCTCTGACAGACTAGCTGTCGTTTGACAACTGTACGAGGCGTTGGTTTAACTCTGAACAGAGGACATGATGATTCAGTGCAGAGCCGAGTTTATGGCGTTGCTTTAATTGGGATAACTGTTAGTCTGGATACTCACCCTGCCTATGTGTTACTGGCGATTCCTCTCCAGGATGTTGAGGCTGAAGTCCGCCTGTGTGGGACAGTAACTCCGGGCAGAAAGTTGCCGTGTGCGGGGCTCAGAGGCAGCAGTCTTCTGGAAACAACCGGCCTTTCCTCTCAGCTTATAAAGGTGCTGGCTACCTACTTACACCACAAACCACCATCTTACATTGAAAGGAGGAGAGAACAGGGGCAACTACACAACTCAGTGAGTCGGCGCAAATCATCTTGATGTTGCATGCATGGAATGATGGGTATTGTAGTCCCCATTGACGTATTTGCTCACCGAACGTACAGTTGTCCACATGTTTTGCTAAAACTAAAAGATACGTTTAACGTCAGCAATACGTCAGCAATTTTTAATAATATATAATATAATATTTATAATATTTTAATCAATATATAAATATTTGCTTTTAAGATTTATTATTTATTTATTTATTTAGTTAGTTAGTTAGTTAGGACAAACAGCAGTCAACGTGTTTATCACAACACAGAAGTTAAAAATGACTTATAACGTGTATGAAGTGTTAATAAATGGTTTATTAACATTTATAACTGCATAGGCCTCATACAAAGTGGTATCATATATTATAATCCTACATATTAAGAATATCAGGGCTCAGTACACTGACTTATAAAAAGCTAACAGCAACAACATTTAGATGATTTACATGGATTTATATGATACCTTGTGTATAAACGTCTCCATACAAATGATATCAGCAGCTGTATGAGAAGGACAAAGCATGTAGTTAGAATAAAAACTTCTGTAAATACAAGTGTATTTTTATTAGAGCAGAGTTACAATTAATATCATGGATTATATAGATTAAAAAAAGAGATACTTGCTCCCTGTCCTCTCATTCTAATTCATTCTTTCATTCTGGTATGTGTTAAGTGTCATTACAAACAGTAGGTGGAGACATTTGCTCAAATTAAACAGAGGACACGAACACAGAACAGAACAAACAATCTCTCTGCTGAGCTGAATTTAATTCTGAAACATTTGACACCAAAATCAGAATATTTCTTTTTCATCATGAACGTATATTTGTAACAACCAGTCCAAACAACAATAAAATTGTTGGCTCAATACCAAATCATATTAACTAATTAGCTTGATCACAGTCACATTGCATATATCTCTAATTCATGACTAGGCAAAACATTAAAATTACAATTCTGTTTTACACATCTGAAATGTTCATTCTAGATTCTAGTGCCATTAAGTATATGAATATAATTAATGGTAAATAATCTAACAGTACAGTGAGACTGAGGGTTTGAGTCACTGAATAGAAGCTGTTGTTCTAGGATATTCTAGACTGAGATGAAAGTGCACTCCTCAGTAGAGTCCCAGGAGCAGCTTCCCTGATGACGAAACAACAAAAACTGATCACCACTGGCTGTCAACACCAGTATACACCATTAGTTTTGTGTGTTGTTATCATTCAGTTGATTATATATAAAGAGAATTGGTGATAACTGTGATTATACTGTAAATATCATGAAATATATTTGATTTGTAAAAATCAGTACTGACAGTTTTTAACTGTCAAGTTTGTCCAAAAGTTTCAGGTTATAATGTGAAACCTATCACATTATTCAGTCTGGCTTCAGCTTAGCTTCAACTGATCATTGGAATGCATTGATATGTGTATCATTTATTATTTGTCTGCTGTGTTTAGTATTGTTCTGTTACTTAATCGTGACCTGTCAGAGTACTGAAGATGAAAATTAGCACCAAATGGCAACATTTATGTCCCTTACAGAAGAAGTGCAGCAACCAAAACGTGTTGTGAGCAGTTACAGATCCATGTGAGTATTGTTTTTAGATAGACTTGAAAAAAGGGGAACTTATCTTTGAGCTCTTATTCGTGGTCTAAAAGCAGAGGTACTGCATCTGAAATGGCCATGGCCACATCCTTTAGGACCATAGATTTGTCTGCCATATGCAGCATGGATTTAAGACTTGACCAGAAGACCTGCTGCTTCCGTTCATCTTTTGGCCATTCGAGGTACGTCTGCTGCCTCAGTAAACGTCTAAGTCTCAAGAACTTCTTGGGCAGAGAGTCAGCTGGAATGGGCTCCAGTAATATGAAGACTAAAGAGTCCTTCTGGACGCTGATGGCTCTGTGCTGGGCGAAGAAGAGCTCATAATTGCACCATTCACTCTGGACAAAATGTTTGGAGAGGACAAACAGTGTCTTATAACTGGACTCGACACAGTTGATAATGTTATCTATGATCCAGTCACCAGGAATGAAGTCACGCGCATGAACACAGAGTGAAAACCCAGAACCTTCCAGAGAGGGCACCAGCTGACTGTCCACCCAGCCACAGTCCTGATGACTGTAAGAGATGAACGCATGATAACTAAATGATGCATTCTTCAACATGTGGGAGTGTTTGTTGCTTCTCCTCTTCACTCTGATCCACACCCATAACATCTTTATGTACCACGCTCCATCACATTTATAGAAAACTAGACCTAAGGCTATACATGTAACTATTATTACAGAAAAAGCAACTACAACCTGAAGCCATGTCTCACATGACAACTGACTGGTTTTGTACTCAGAGAGTGGCAGGCCTGCAAACAATGGTGGGGTGTTACATGTATAATCAAAGGGCCAGTCTGGGAGCATGGACTTGTTAAGAACAGTGATGAACCAATAAGAGTCACATGAGCAGATGAATGGATTGCTTCCAGCTTTAAGGGTCTGAAGCCTGGGGAGTCCTGACAACATCCCCCTGGATATAGATGTGATAGCATTCTGGTCTACATAGAGACTGAGCAGAGCTGGGGCTGTGAGATCTGCAGGGATAACCTGGATGCTGTTGGAGCTGAGTTTGAGGTGTGTCAGCTTTGGAAACTGAGACAGATTCTCTTGTGTTATGGCTGTTATTCCTGTCTTTGTCAAGTCAATCCTCTCAAAGTTTGATGACAGGAATCTAAAGACGCTATTGCCCAAGTTGTTATTTCCCAAGCTGAGCTCAGTAAGATGAGCAGGCCAAGAACACGTCTTATCCAATTCAACGGAGTTGAAGCTGAGGTCTAGAGACTCTAAAGTCTTCATCTGATGTGTTTTCTCTGAGATAAAGGAAAGGCTGCTGAAGCGGTTCTTGCTTAAATATAGTTTCCTCAGTTTGGGGAAGACGGAGGAGTTTGAACAGGGAAACCACCAAAAGCCAAAGTCCTTTAAGAGGTTATCTGACAGATCTAACGTCTCAAGTGATGGCAGGGCAGATATGAGTTTGCAGGGTAAAATGTTCATTCCGCTCCCAGAGAACTTTAAATAAGTCAGATTATAGACGACCTCAGTGCTGATGTTGATTGTGGGATAACTGTACTGATAATGATGCACACCATTAAAGGTAATTGAGTGAACACTGACTGTGTGATTAATAGTGCGAAACTGGAACCCGTCTGGTTTATCTTCGTGATAAGTGATGTTGACAAATGCAAGGTCATGAAGGGAGGAGATCCACACGTTCTCCAGAAGCACCTCCATGAATGAGCTGTTTATCCAAGTGTTCTCTATAGTCAGATTCTGTATGAATGGCATTGTTCTCAACTTCTTAAAGGGGTTGCCTGTCAGATTGCAGATGTCTGGAAAAACTGTGATGAATCTCAATGATGTCGCTCCTGTTACATTCAGGTCTACAAGGACTTTCTCTAACATACTGAAATTCCCACAAAAACATGCAAAAAGGGAAATTTTTTGGAGAGATTTAACTTTTGCAAGTGCACCAGGATCATAGTTTTGCCACTGAATTCCTGCTCCCAAAAGCAGGTGATACAGAGAAATGTTCATCAGTGGATCAAAGTCATTGTAGTGGATGGACAGAGCAGCTGTACTACCTAATGACAGCACATCCAGACTCGTTAGCTTTTGAAATGATGGTGGAACTCGATAGCTGTTGTACAGATTGTTAGCCAAATCAAGGATTTTCAGCTGTTTCAGTGAAATGTCAGGGATGATATGTAAGTCATTATAAGATATATTGAGAACTTTGAGAGCTGGTGTGTGACTGAACACACTGGGGGAGATCTCCTGCAAGCCACAGTGAGTTACCTTTAGGCAACAGAGCTGGGACAGTCCAGAAAACTGAGCTCCGTTCAGTCTTTGGATGGAGTTGTGAGAAATATCCAAATACTGTGTGTCGTTGGGAAGATTTGAGGGAACATCCAGTAGATTTTGATTGGAGAGGTCTTTCACTCCTCGCCTCGATGTGACACACAGTTTAAATATCGTGTCATCTTCCTGTACAGCCATGCAGTTCTGTTTGATTAGGGACACAATGGCAACTGTCCCAATCAGAATTGCTATGTTTGTGCTGAAACACCAAAATCAGTGAGTCAAAATAAGTGAAACAAAGAGCTGGAATGATGATTCATAACAATGATTAACATTCACTAAACTTTTAGAAGAGTAGCAGTGGAAAAAAAACTGTAAGGGAGAATAAAAAGTACCCTATTACCTTTGAGTGGACATGACTTCAGTTTCCAGCAGTCAGTTTCAGGAGCTCAGGTGACAGCTGTATGCTTTGAGCTCGGACTTTTATCCTCTGTGTTCTGAAGAACAATCTATCACCTACTAATGCTCTGTTCCTCTTTTCCCTCCTGTACATTCCTCTTTTCTCTCTTTTCCTTTCCTGTCACTTGTCTGTAAATCGTAAAAGGGGATGTTGTAACTGAGGATTATTTTAATTGAATTAAATCACATTGAGAGCAGTAGACCTGCAACTTTTCTGTGAAGTAAAATGTCTAAGGAGTGTGGTTGCTTTGGACATGGCAGTGAAAATATTCCAAATATCACTTCATTCAACTGCAGTTAAACAAACTAACAAAACTGGATTGGCCCTTTAAAGCAATGTTCACCTGCCTACATGTATATTAAGAGGGCACTTTTAGTGACGGGGGACAAAATCCACAGTCTATTCTCTGTGTAAAAATTTATTTTAAAGTTTAACTGAAGCTTCAGCAGTCTTGGACAATTCAAGGGCACATCTTCTAAAGTTACAGTCTTTCAAATATAAAATGTCCTCTTTGTGTTTCTGTGACATAGCACAGGCAGAATAACAGAATGAGGGGCATCTGGTTAGAAAACACAGTAACATTACTAACTCACACTATAGAAGCTTCATTAAACTCAGCTGAACTTGAATTCTTTACATAGAGAACAATCACAACAACAAACAACCCTTTTACTGTATACATGAACATGTCAATATTGTATTGTGATAGACTTGAGAGAAAGTATCATATCCTTTTAAGTTTATTACCAATAACTACATAACATAACTACATAACTACATTCTGAACACAAAAGTTGCAACAAGGTCTGAACTCATAATAACTCAACAAAAAGACCTGCAGCTGTCCTCGGGTGTTTATCGTGGTCCATAAAGGGTGAGATGAGAGGGGAGACTAAAACTAGATATAAAAGCACACAAGCTGTATATTTATGTTTGTATTTGCCTCATAGACGTCAAACAAAACTGACAAATATACAGTGTAAAACAGACAAAAAAGCCACTGTACAGTCCAATAATAATAATAAGACATTTTATTATAAGTGACAAATGATCTGTTCATGTGAAGTCTGGAGAACATGCTGACTAATAACTAACATACATTATAATGTATAATGTATAATATAAAGTGAAGTGAAGTGTATGATGGTGATTAGACGTCCTTCAGGGTCTGGAGGAAGTTATCTGCAAACACAAAAGACAAACCTTGAGGACACGAGATGTTTCATTTCACTCTCCACTTCCATCAGCTCCTTTTGTACTTCACTGTATACAGTTTGTAGCCAAAATGGTCTTTTTATTTACCCTGAAATCTTTGATATACATTTAGTTTAGCCATAACTGACAAATATAATTAAGATCGGAGGAGATGATCTCAAACTTTTTAGAACTATATTGTTCATGCGTTGCTCACACTATCCTGCTGTCCGTTGCTGAGCATTAAGACACCCATGATCACCCCCATTATCCTCATGTACCTGTTTGTTGTGACAGGCCCTTCAGCTGGCACTTCCCCAGGCTCATGTTACAGGTGTACAGTCCTAAGCATCCCGAGCAGTGTGAGGGAGAGCTGCACATCCTTGTTTCAATTCCACGGCAGCCATGCTGAAGACAAAATATTGGTACAATATTATTGTGATAATAATGAGGAAGAGCAGAAAGTGAATGTCAAATAGATATTTGATACTTCATGGAGTGTAGTTCCTCTCACTGTTGTCAGCTTACATGTTAGTAAGTTTTTGCTATGTACCAAGCCGAAAGCAGCACTTGAACATATTGTCAACATACTACTGAACTGAAGACAGTTTGAATCAATGCTGAATGTTGCATCCATATGAACAGTGATGTGTTAACTGTACATCCTGAATTATATCTGAACAGCGATATAATCACTGAGCTTAGGGAAAAAAGTGAACCACTTACATGTTCAGTGATCAAGAATCTCTGAACTAAATGTATCAGCATCTCTTTTTCTACTTAATTAAACATGTAGTCTGTCTGTCTACATTAACAGAGTCTGAGTGTAAAATAAATCAGCATGACTGAAACATCAGCACTCACCGTGTCTGAGTTAAACCGCCCAAAATGCCTGACGCGGCCTCTTTTCCTGTTTTTTCTCCTTGTGAATCCTCTAAAACCTCCATGAAAGGGGCTCGTATCTGTTCCCTGTGCTGCTCCAGCCTCAGAAGGACTCTCCGGTCTGCCTTCAGGCGTGGTGGTTGGCTGTCTCCCAGTGTGTGTAGTCACAGGAGGAGGGGGGCAGATGCTGGTCCACCCTGTTCTCTGTCTCATACCTGACTCAGCAGATGGAATATGCAGGCAAGCTATGTGGATGGTGAACAAACATTTCATCAGTAGGAAATGGACATCCATTGGATTCTCTACAAGTAACTGTTTCCAAGTTTCCAAGTCTCCTGCATTCAGATCACATATATAACCCCTTCAGCACCCCGCCCTGTCCACACCCTGCTCCACAGTGTCCTGCAGCAACGTGTTTGGTCTTCTGATGTGTCACACCTTGACATGCAGACCATTGTTCACATCTTGTTTCACAGAACCATGTGTGCTTGCTGCAGAATATGATGAGTCATTCAAGAATATGACAGATCGACATGACTGATAGATTTCTCTCTGCCACCGGGAAAGCTGGCAGATCGAGTTGAAACCTCAGAAATTGGAGAGGTGCTGCTGATGGTTTTATCACACCAACACTGTCAGAGTTTAGAAGTGGACTGGAGGCTATTAGTCAGCTTAGGTTTAGAACTGGTGAATTGCAGACATGAATATTTCCCCTTAACATGATATTGACTATTAGCAACTCAAGCTGAGCACAGGTGAACACAATCATAAACAAAATCAGTCTGACTGCAAGTCCCAGCAGACACAGCTTCCAAACATCTTGTTTCATGTTGTTATGGTGATCTAAGGCTTAGATTACCATAACAGCATTAAAGAGGTGAAGAGCACCTGCTGCTTAGATTCTAAGCAACAGGTTCTCTTCAGACTTTAGTGGTTTCTCATTGTTTTTAACGAGGGAAGAAGTTGAGAGTTAATTACATTGTTGGCATTGTTATTTATAGCTTATGAACCTGTAGTAAATATTTATTGTTTTATTGCTACATCGCTGCTCTGTACTGAGCTGTCATATTTGGCACCTCCAGAACTCTAAATCAATCAATCAAGTTTATTTGTATAGCCCTTTACAATAGCCAAAACGGTATCCAAAGTGCTTTACAACAAGGTCATAAAACAATACAAACAGATACATACATAATCTGTACATAGATTACATAACAAACCAATACGATTAAAAGTACAGTAGAAAAAAAAAAGCCTTAAAGAAATACATACAGACGTAGAGAGTACATCTAAGAAACAGTACAGGCCTAGTCAGAACTGAATGCCGTTCTAAAAAAGTGGGTCTTAAGCTTAGATTTAAAAAGGCTGAGATCAGTAGTGGCGCGAATGTCAGGGGGCAGTTTGTTCCACGGTCTGGGAGCTGCGATGGCAAAAGAACGATCGCCCCACTGTTTAAATCTAGACCTAGGGACCTCTAACATTGACCTCTAAGTTGAAGACGGGAAATTGAGGACTGACTGAGGCCAACGTAGAGGGCATTACAGTAGTCCAGTCTGGAACTGATGAACGCATGGATAACTCTCTCGAGGTCCTGCCAACTGAGAAAGGACTTCACTTTTGCCAGGAGACGGAGTTGAAAAAAGCTCATGCTGACAACAGAGCTAATCTGTTTGTCGAATTTGAGTCCATTATCAAAAGTTACACCCAGATTTTTGACGTGTGATTTAAAAAGGGGGGCCAGAGTGCCAGTGTTAGTGGTAAAAACATTCAACATTGATGATGAACCAAACAAGATGCATTCAGTTTTGCTGTCGTTTAGGTGCAAGAAGTTCTGTGCCAGCCACTGCTTTATGTCTGTAATGCAGTCCAGGAGCTTATTAAGTGCCGTGTTTTTGTTAGGTCTGATGGGCAAATATATCTGCAAATCGTTGGCATAAAAGTGAAAAGACAGGTTGTGTTTTTTTATAGCTGATCCCAGAGGTAGCAGATACAATGAAAACAGAATAGGGCAGAGAATAGAACCCTGTGGCACCCCACCGAAACAGGGATGCACTTGAGGAGCAGTGGTCACCAATCACGACAGAGAAGCTCCTGTTTGCCAAGTATGACCTAAACCACTGGAGAGCGGTGCCACGGATGCCAACATGCTGCTTTAGGCGAGATATACTGTAAGGACTGCATGGTCGACCATGTCAAAGGCTGCTGTGAGGTCCAGCAGCGTCAGCACAGCAGAATTCCCAGCATCCACAGATAAGGCAATATCATTGTGCACCTTTAACAGTGCTGACTCTGCGCTATGTCGGGATCTAAAACCAGACTGAAATTTATTGACAAAAGAATTGGTCCCCAAAAATGACTGTAGTTGAAAACCTTAGAAAGAAAAGGCAAGTGGGAGACAGGTCTAAAGTTGGAGAGCACCAAAGAGTCGAGATGCGTTTTTTTAAGGAGGGGCCTAACCATAGCGTGTTTGAAGGCAGCTGGAACAGACCCTGAGCTAAGACAAGTGTTTATCAAAACAAGCAAACTTGGACCAACAGAACTCAAAACCTCCTTCAAGAACTTGGCTGGAATGATATCTAATGGACAGTTCGTGGGTTTCATGCCACTAACCACCTTAGTAAAAAATGACAGAGAAATGGTCTCAAACCGCTCAAAAACAGCAGTCTGTGCCAGAGGAATACAGACATCATCAAGGGGCAGATTCATATTACAGATATTCTGCCTGAATAACTTCTGATAAATGGTAAATGGTACTTATATAGCACCTTTTAGTGCTTTTACATTACATATCTTATTCACCCATTTACACACATTCATTCAACTCGTGCCATTCTTCGTGCCAACTGCTCATCAGTTTGAGGAGCTAACCATTCATACACATTCACACACCAATGGCACAGCCTGCAGGACCAATCTGGGGTTCAGTATCTTGCCCACATGCAGACTGGAGGAGCCGGGGATTGAACTGGGGATCTGATACTTCCTGACAGCTGCCCCTTATATTATACGTAAATACGAACGATAATAACGAAATATTGTACTTTTTACTGCACTATATTTATCCAACCACTGGAGTTCAAGGTAAAAAAGATTGATTTATTGTCACTTTTACAACCCAGGGTTGTACAATCACCTGTGCTGTGAGATATGAACAACCTGAGCCACAGAGCTGTTTCAACCAATCATCATTCATGCTGCATTCAGCTGCCAGGTTCACCTCCTGTCATGTTCTCTGCTGAGATATCTGTCACAACTTATGCAAAAGTCAACTGAAAACTATTTATTCTGTGTTCTATTATGTCCGTTGGTTGGATGTGGGTTCCTTACAGTAAAATTTAATCAAATATGCTGTATAAATAAAATTGAATTGCCTTGTATTCCTTATACAGTATAAACTAAACACAACAGTTTCTGTGTGCTCGTGTCCTCAGCCCTTAACACAGCTTTATGTGTGAATACAGTTCTCTCCTGTCTCACTTTGTAACTGTGGAAAAAATAACTTGTGTGTCTTCCTCTTTGTTTATTCTCTATAAATAAAATGAGCTTACTACACTCAATCAAATTAGTCAGCTGACAGAGAATTCCATTGCGGTTCACTGTGTGATCACACATATCACTCATATTCTCCACTGTGGGCACAAAGACATTATAAGTGTTTACCATGAGATCACTGTGCACTGACATAACTGATGTGTCGTCCCCATAGAGACCAACCTGGAGCACAGGATGTCTGCTCAGGTGATGAGAGTCTGAACAATATCAGGGACAGTGTTGTGGTGTCGTGCACCAAAACACACGATGTGATCAAATGGACAGTCTTACACTCTCAAACAACACCATTGAAATGACAGAGGAGGCAGAGACAAAGACAGCAATGGGTTAAAGAACACCTGCTGCCTTCTCTGTTTGCTCTGCTTTGACTGCGCTGTATGGCCCCATGGATGTTTACACTATATTGACTGCTGGGATCCAAGCAACATACTGTCACACTGTGGGAATTTCCTCCTGGAAATAACAGAAGAAAATGTTACACTTAGTTCCAACATTTTAGGTACACCGAGTTAAACCTAACAATACTGTGATAAACCCTACCTTCATGAGGGTTCTAATGCGCAGCTGTAGAGTGGCATTGATTCAGTGTTATAGTCTGTTTGTTTGTATCAGAGGCTAGTCTAATATGTAGTAATATATCAGCTATAAAGTTTGTTCTGGAAGTGAGTTCTTTGAGAAAATGTTCAGTAAATGTAGCAAATATGACAGTCGTGTTCTGTCTTCATCATTCACAGCACAGTGATGAGATTTATGTCACTTGATTAAAATTAGATTAGGAAATCAGCTAATCCAACATTATTAAGAGTCATCTGAAAAACTGATACATTCATTCTCATGATGTAAATGATCTGACATTTATCCACTATGTCACACCGCCTCCCCCCACCTCCACACCCAGCATGTCATATGGAGTAGGTACGTGGGATAGATTACCTCTGACTGATTTTTGTTGAACCAAGAATTCATGGTCTATTGTAAAATGTGCCTTTTAAATTCTTTGAATTTGGGGGGAAAAAAACTCCACACTGATACATTTGACATTCATGTTCCCTTCAGGATAAATTGTAATAATTTGGTCTTCCTCTGATTTCTCATCATGCTTCATTTATGGATAAATGCATGCAACATTCCCATCAGCCTCAGCTGTGCTTTGTGTTTGTTACCAAATACCAAATCATTGTTGTTCTAGTTTGATAAATTTCTATCCATTTAAAAAATAATAATAATAATCAGGTGTCAATCAATGGCGTTTAAGTATTTTTTAGGGATTTTTAACTCATTATTAAAAAGGTTGATTCAGTGAGTTTGAATGATGATATCATTCATCAGTGAGCTGACTAAATTAGCAGTGAGGACACAAACCAAGTGTTTTTCCATCCAGGTTTCATCCTTCAGTGACTTTCTGATCGGCGGTTCAATCCCAGCTCCAGTCTTCATGTTGAAGTGTCCTTGGACAAGACACTGAACCCTAAATTGCCATCGGTATGAATGTTTAGCACCATCAGTGTATAAATGTGCAGGGGCGGACTGGGGCAAAAAAGTGGCCTGGGAATTTAGTACCTGACAGGCCCACACTGGCCGGGGCAGTGGATGATGGTGGCGGATGCTGTCAGTGTTGGCTAATGCCACTGACCGCCGTCTGGCCCTAGTCCATACACAATACTGATGTTTTTACAGCCAAACTAGCCTAAATGTGTTGTGCTAAAAGTTAGCAAGCTAGACAAATAATATTATCACATTACAGCCACCCACCTCACTAGCATCCCCTTCCCAGTCATGCAGACCCGTCTCTCTCTCTCTCTCTCTCTCTCTCTCTCTCCCTCTCTCTCTCTCTCTCTCTCTCTAGAACACACTAACGTCAGCACTGAGCCACCAAGAAAACTCCCAGTACCCCCGTAGGCCAGTCCACCCCTGGTGGCCGTCCTAGAGTACCAGCCGTTCTGTGATTCTCCAGATCATACAGATGGCCAGTCCACCCCTGTAAATGTGTGTGAATGGGTGAATGAGATATGTAGTGTAAATATGTAGTGAGTGGTCAGAAGAAAGGCACTATATACAGTAAGTACAGTCCATGAACTCAGCTTTTCTTTCTTCTTATAACTCCACCATTACCTTTAGTTAATCAAGTCTCATTAGTCAAGTGTCTGATCTGATGAGCACTGAGGACACCGGAGCAGCAAAAAAATATATACATATTTTTTTTACTTTAATTTTTTTACTAATTCATTCAACATTCTGCACTCTGGCAGGTATTCCTGTGAAGCCCATCTGTTTTATTGGAATTCACTGAATTAATTCATGCTGGTCTTGGGTCAGTGAGTTCAACAGCAATCACAGTATCTCATGCCAGCTTCTCTACCTGCTGCTCACTATAATATCCTTGAGTTTTCAAAGAACCTAACTCTGACCATGTGACAACACACAGCATACAGCACCAGCTTAAACACAAGGCAAACAATGAACATCATATCCAATATAGCAGGATGATTCAAAAAAATGCCCTTGTGGCTGTGTTTGTCTGTAGACTGTGCCTTAACTAAATTACCCAGAAAGAAACAATACACTACAGCTGTCCACCAGACTTTTACTTCAAATTAGAGAGAACTAAATGTGTATAAGAAGGAAGTAAAGAAAGAGGAAGTGGGTAATTTATTGTTAAACTATGTCACATGCAAATAAACAGAGAGTTGTGAGCTGCTGCTGAACCATGCTTTTCAGGAACTTGTAGGAATAAATAGTTCTTCACAGAGCCACTAAGTTCTAAATAAGATCACACTGACACACATCACACACTACGCCTCTAAAATCATTGGTCTCCCCACCCCCAACCTCTCAGACCTCAACAATACAGCCATTACGCACAGAGCACTCAGTATAGCACACGTTCCTTGTAAGGACAATAAAATATCTAAAAAATCAAAACAACAAAAAAAAAAACAGCAGTTGCAAATATAAAAGTGTTGCTTTATGATTCTAAAATGAACCAGTAAAAGTTTGTCGTATTGATGGCACCAGAGGAATGATCACGGAAAGAAGCTAACATCTGAAAGATATGAGAACACATGAATATTTTATTACAGTATATATCAAATTAAAGGTGTTTATGTTCAACTCATCATGTCCACAGAATATCTGATGGCTAATCAGTCCTTGATTATCTTTTCAGTCAGGTTGATAAATTACCAAGCAAAATCCAACAAAGTCCACTGAATGAGAGGATCTGTTTTAGAATAAACAAATAACTGTGATGGAACCTGTGACCTTCTGAGCTTTTGCCTAGTGTCACCATCTGGCCAAACTAATTATGCCATGACGACTGTGAGCTTAAGTTTGGACATTCCTTGTGTCCTGAACTAAAAATAGCCACCATATAATGGTTCAAATCAAAATCAAATTTTATTTGTGTAGCCCAAAGTCACAAAACACATTTAGCCTCAGAGGGCTTTACAATCTGTACAGGGAGTGACACCTCTGTCCTTAGACCCTCGGTTCAAGTGAGGAAAAACTTGCCCACAAAAAACCCTTTAACAGGGAAAAAAGGTGGAAGAAACCTCAGGAAGAGCCACAGAGGAGGGATCCCTCTCCCAGGACGGACAGACGTGCAATGGATGTCATGTGTACAGAACAAATCAACACAAACATATTGTACAATTACAATGAAATACAATAAATGATAGTATGATTACAGTAGCAGTGGAACCTGTGATAGAGATAGAGAGACACAGATGCACAGCAGCAGTAAATCTGTGGGTCTTAAAATGAGGGGGCTCACAGGATAATCATAACTTCACACACTGAGGTGTCAACCTGGGGGGTCACAGTACATGATTGTTTAAACATTTGTAATCAGTTGTTATGATGATGTTTTCTTCCTTCCTTCCTTCCTTCCTTCCTTCCTTCCTTCAATAATGGCTATTAACGGATGAAATTGGTATATTTCAGACAACAAATTTACAACTGAAACAACTGACAAGCAACACAGAAGAATGAAATGATTAAAACTTCCACGTAGTCGATGTAGATACTGTGATGTATGATGGGAGATCACTGCTGTAACCAGTTTTTCCTCCAAACAGCCATCAATTTTGAATTTGTATTGAACCATGCATTTAGCTTTATTAACCTGTTATCTGATGATGGAAACTCTTTGTGGATGTGGGTGAGCTTTTAACAGATTTATAGAGCCAACACTATTGGATTAACCCTGTGGTACATCACGCCTCACAATTTTTGTCAATTATTAACAACGAAAGAGGAAGTTAGTAATAAAAATAAATCCAAGTTGAATTAACAGTCAGCACGACTACACCAGCAAACTCTTGTTGTTTTTGTTTATTTTCCCTACATGAAACATTTTTAGTTTCACTTCATATTTTCCTCTCCTGGGGTTTGAGAGCATGAGAATCTCCCATTTCCTTTCTCATTGCTTCGAGTTTATAACAATAAAGATGTTAAATAAAAGAGTTGTGATCATTTTCCACAGATTACTTAAAGTAGTCAGATTTTGTAGCTGTAAACTATAATATAAGATTGTACTTCTCTCTCTCTCTCTCTCACCATCTGTAAACATACCTGTTTCATTAATGCATGTTAATGCATGTTACTAACTAAACTTCTTCCCTGGAGTTTCTGTGCTCTCTCGTCCAGCAGGTTCTCATGGATCGTGGCTGCTGCTGTGGTCCTGCATGACGTCCACTACATATATTATTACTGTCATTATTGCTACCATATCTCCATTACAGTTTATAGTTAGTTAATGACTTGCTGCTGCTGGGCATCTGTGTCTCTATCTCTATCCCAGGTTCCACTGCTACTGTAATCATTTTATCATTCATTGTAATTGTACAACATGTTTGTGTTGATTTATTCTGTATACGTGACATCTATTGCACGTCTGTCCGTCCTGGGAGAGGGATCCCTCCTCTGTGGCTCTTCCTGAGGTTTCTTCCTTTTTTCCCTGTTAAAAGGGTTTTTTGTGGGCAAGTTTTTCCTCACTCGAACCGAGGGTCTAAGGACAGAGGGTGTCACTCCCTGTACAGATTGTAAAGCCCTCAGCCCTCAGAGAAAAATTAGACTTTCTAAAGGAGAAAGGCCTATGTTTTGGCTGCCTGAACACAGGACACTTAAGCAGGAGATGTGATAAGCACATCACTTGCAAACACTGCAGCCAAATGCATCCCAGTATTCTGCACATTGGACAAAAGGAAAGAGTGAATCAGAAGGATACAGAGCAGCTGAAGAGGTCCTCTGAAAGCTGCACAACTTCCTCAACTTGTGGCCATACAGGAGCTGGCCACCGCAATGGTATTCTTCCCATCTTGCCTGTACAAGTGAAGAGTTCAAAAGGAAATAAGGTTATTGAAACATATGCCTTCCTGGACCCAGGGAGCACAGGTACCTCCTGCTCTGAAATACTCCTTCATAGGTTAAACACTCAAGGATGAAAGACCAGGATTCATCTTCACACCATTGGTCATGAGAAAACAGTAACAAGTTCGATTGTTAAAGGCCTGGAGATTTCAGACTAATCTGGCAAACATTTCTATCAGCTTCCAAGTATGTTTACTCAAAAAGAGATACCTATCTCCACAGACAACATAATCAGCGTAGAGGAGCTGACCAAATTCCCCTATTTTAAAGAGCTTAAAATCCCTCCCATAAATTCTGATGTTGATTTGTTAATTGGCAATGCATCCAGGCTGATGGAGTACACGGATATGGTGATAGCGAATGTGGTTACCCTCCAGTTCATGCCAACAGAACTGTGGTTGACAGAATAGAGGAGCTGTTGACTAGCCAATATAACTACAATTTCATGGAAAAATCCTTTACAGAACAAGAGGAAATGTCAAGAGAGGAAAAGAAGTTCATAGAAATAATGGAGGACTCTGCTCAGCTTGAGGACAGACACTACAGGTTCCAACTACCTTTCAGAGGGAAAGACATCTCAATGCCAAACAACCTCACCATTGGGCACCGTGTCAGTAGTCTGAGGAGGAAACTTCAAAGAAATGCAAGCCTTCATAAGGAGTATACCAACTTTTTACTGCCGCAGCACCAGTTGGATGCGACAAAGGGTTTAAGTGTGGTACGTACCGCATCACGGTGTTTACTATCCATGAAAACATAAGCTACGCGTCGTGTTTATTGTAGAATATAAAGAGAATATATAGCAGAATAACAGAATATAAAGGGGTCTCACTCAACAGTCAGCTTCTGCAAGGCCCAAACCTGACCAGCTCTCTGGTAGGGGTCCTGATGAGGATTTGACAGGATTGTGTGGAGCTAATGGCAGACATAAATGGCCATGTTCCACCAAGTAAAGGTGGCAAAGGAACATGAGGACTTCCTGCGTTTTGTGTGGTGGCCTCAAGGTAATCTGGAGCAAGATCTCGTAGAATACCGTATGACTGTCCATTTATTTGGAGCAGTTTCCTCTCCCAGTTGCACCTGTTATGCTCTTAGGACTGCTGAAGACAACCAGGCCAGCTTTTCACCAACTGTGGTCGAGACAGTCAACAGGAATTTTTATATGGATTGTCTCCTGAAGAGTCTGCCTTCTGAAGATGGCTAAGGACCTCATAGGCATATGTAGCAACGGAGGATTCACTCTAACCCAGTGGATCAGCAACATCCAAGAAGTGCTTCAGTGCATCCCAGTGGATTAAAGGCAGAAAGCTCTTTGAAGCAAAGAATGATGGAAAGCCCTGAGTTTCTATGGGATCCTGAAGAAAAGCGGCCAAAATTGCCTATGGATTTCAATATGACTGTTGACGACCCAAAGGTAGCACCAATACCACTTCTCAGCTGATTACCTTTTTTTGGACTGGCAAAGATTAAAGGTCGCAGTGGCTTGGATCATCAACCTGAAAGGAGCTCTGTTGAAGCTGAGTAAAAAGAGGAAAGAGATGCAGCTCGCTAATGCAAGTGCTAATAGAGCACCAGTGAATGTGCTAAGGAGATGCAAACATTCAGAAATTCACAGAAATTCACTTGTTGCACATCTCTCACCTTAACCTCCGTCAGAGGAAACTGGGAGAGGAGACTGCTCCAAATCAATGGATAGTCATTTACAGTTTGGTCATGGAGGCAGAAATCACATCCTTTCCACTGCAAGGAGAAAGTTCTGGATCACAAGTCACGTTTCTGCAGCAAGGGAGGTCATAGCAACATGCCTGTTCTGCAAGCTTTATGGAAGAAAGATGGGTGAACAAAAATGGCTGACTTACACAAGGAGAGAGTGGTTCCATGATCTAATGCCATTCACTAATGTCAGCGTAGATTATTTTGGGCCAGTGGAGGTGAAAAGAGGGTGTAACACTGTAAAAAGGTATACAGTTGTGTTCACTTGTATGACAAGTAGTGCTCCTGGAAGTGGCTTACTCATGTTATTATCATGTATTGAGAAGATTCATCTCTCGACGAGGACAAGTTTCACACATGAGGATCAGATAATGGCACCAATTTCATGGGAGCGGAGAGAGAGCTACAAGAAGCCCTGGCTGCTTTAAATCATAGCCAAATTGAAAAGGCCTTATCACGGGAATTAAGTGGAGTTTTAACCCACCATCTGGATCACATCACAGTGACGTCTGTGAGCATTGCATACAAATTATCAGAAAGGTTCTGAGTTCTGTGCTTTGTCAACAAACATTAAATGGAAAATTTCATACCGTGTTATGTGAAGCAGAGGCAATGCTCAATGATCGCCCCATCACAAAACTGTCAGAGGACCCCAACAACCTTGACGCCTTAACACCAAACCACTTACTACTCATGAAAGGGAAACCAATTCTTCCACCAAGACTTTTTGACGATACAGATCTGCACAGCAGGAGACGGTGGAAACAGGTTCAATACATCTCCAAACTCTTTTGGAAACAGTGGATCCAAGAGTATTTACCATTACTGCAAGAGCATCAAAAATGGACAAAGGAAAAAAGGAGTTTTATGCCTTGCTGTCATGATGATGGACTCCACAGCACCACGTGGGTCTTAGGTGCTTGGAAGTGTACTTAAAACCTTTCCAGATAAGAAAGGTCTGGTATGTGTGGTTCGTCTTCAAACCAAAACAAACGTGATAGAATGACCTGTAACAAAAATATGTGTTATGTGAAGCCACAGTTTGATTTATTACATAAAAGCTTGGGTTTGCTCTTATGCATATATATTTTGAAGTTGATTCATATTTGTATGGCTCCTTTAATTTATGTTTTTTAATTGATTTAACTTCTGCCAGACGCAATTAGGGGCTGGTGTGTAGGAGCCATGTTTCATTTATAATCATTGTATCCTGAAACCACTAGGCGGCAGTACTTCCTTTTGTGTTTTGATCTAAACTGGATGTTGATGGGGTGTCAGGCAGGTTATTTGAGGTTGCTCAGTGTTGACCCCAGGTGTTGCTGATGAATGGAGGAGCAAACAGTTTTTGACGGTGCTTCAGGTGTTTGAGCGTTTGTTTGTTTGTTTGTTTTTTATTGTGTTTTTTTTGTTATTTTTTATATATGACAAGTGGCTTCATCAAGAAATTAAATGAATATTATTTTTTTAGACACAAAGACGTTTGCGTTGGTTTATTGCCTGCTTGAGTACCAGTCAAAACAAAAGCAATCAGCATCCAGTAGTGGCTACAGGACTAGTCATTACAACCCCTTTTTGGATTAACCAGGAAGTGTCAGAGGCAAGACTGGCAAGATGGAGACGACCAGCGCAACCACACTGTGGGTGTTGTCACAGAGACTACGTCCATGTTTTATACAGTCTATGGCACAGTGTCTTATTTGAATTTACTTCCTTGCATTATGTGGCCCACAGAGACTTTTACCTGCCAATCCAGTAACTTCCCGTTAAGCCCTCTGCTAACCCAAACTTTTCAAATGTTGTTGAACTGACTGGATCAAATTCTGAGAGTGTAATGAGTCATTTTACTGGAGTTGTGATGTTAAAAAAAAATCCACCATTTTACAGCTTCTCTCACAGTGTAAACTTACAAAAACCCAATGAATGCCAGGCTGTTAGTGGTCTTCCTGTGAACTTGATATGTGGTAGTGTTTTTCCAACTGCATTTTAAAGAAATGGTGTGTGGGATTTAGTGCTATCCAAACTGATATGGATATGGATACGGATATGATATATTTTATTTCTGACATATTCTATAAATAGAGCCCAATAAATCTGACACATTGGACCATTGGACCTTTAAAAGTGACACAATAGTAAATAGTTGAGTGTGTCTGAAAGACCACACTATATATGAATGCCCTTTGGGCATCCACACTAATTATTCCCCATGACTATTATTAGTACCCAGGGGGCATTCACGCTATTGTTTTTCTAATTATTGTGGATGCCTAGAGAACATTGACACTATTGTTCTTCTAAGCACCATCTTTGTAAGTTTTTTGGCATCTAACTACTCCCACAAATCCTGTCCTACAATTATAAAAATTCTATCACCGGATGCAGCTCATTCAGGACATGATGGGTATTACTTTACAAATCTCTACTATTAATACTGTACAAACTATTCAACATTTTCTACAAAATTTCCTCCATAAGAATGCATTGGAAATCTTCAAATCTCTCTACAGACCCACTAGAATTTAAACTACTACTGCTCCTGCATACTTTCTACTACAGACTTCATTCAAATTGTACAAAAGATCTTAAACTATTAACCTTGTACTCAACTTTTAAAAATCTTTTTCCTTTGCTTTTAATATATCAAAGCTTAAATTTGAGCAGGTTTTTACTCTACTAAATTCTGCGTTTATAATGGGTGTGTATTGTGCCTGCCAGAGTGAGTGACATCAGCGCTGGAGTTAAGAAGCAGAGAGACACTGAAAAAATAAAGCAGAAAGGTCTCCTGTGGCCACAAATTTCGCACTACAGACATAATTTTAACATCAACACATAGGAAAACTCGCTACCTATGCAGTGATAGCACTACTGAAGCTGTCTGCCTTACCGTTTTGGTGGTGTGAGCTTCAAAGCACTAGCTACCTCTGCCATGTCCCCATTAACACCCATGTTAAAAAGGAGGGATTTGTCTGCAGGGAAGCAGACAAACCAGTTCCTCTCCCTTGCACTGACTCAGTGAGTTAAGTTAAGTAGAAAGGAAAATATAAAAAATATGAGATGATAAAAAAACAAGGATTAAAGTATAAACAATATAAATATATATACAGTATCTTCTAAAAACAAAGGAGCTGTAGTGCGAGCTGATGTGCAATTGATGGTATAGTTCACACTATATTCACAGAATGCTATAAATACTATAAATGTATTATATAAACAGGATGAAGTGGTCCCAAATAAATAGAGACTGTGCCCTGATGTAACACAGAAGGTCTTAAGATAGCTACGTTAATGTAGCATGTAGGTCAAACACAGACAGACAGATAGACACACACACAAAACTTTTCTTTAATTTCTTTAGTAATTTTCTAGTTTGTTTGATCTTTGATAATAGTGTTCCATTATGTTCTGATTTGTTTTACACACAGTGCAGTGAGAGGCACAGCCTACATACACAGCCACAATCACAAATGTATGATCTGAAACTAAACTGAGCTGTGACTTTAATCTTCCCCTGGATGTCAGTGTGTGTTTGACTCACCATGAGTGAGTGTAACTATGGTGCCCCGGTGTGGACAGCGGGCTGTTCAGCTCGAGCTTTTCCGATAAACTCCGACTTGAACCGTACATACGCGAAAGCAGCCGAGCTGGACCGGAGCTGTCCGGAACATCCGGCTGTAGCTTCTCAACATAAACAGCAATGGCGGAGGCAGCAGTAGCGTCTACGGCGAGTTCACCAGTAACAGGAGGTTGGACCAAACACGTAACCTGCAGGTAAGACAGGACGACAGAGTGTTAACATGTCGAAGATAGTTCTGTCCTGTGTGCTTTGACGGCAGAATAGCGGCGGTACGGCGGCTGGTGAGCGGCTGACAGCAGCGTCTACCGAGGCTCGGCTCAGCTGTTGGCTAGCTAGCTGTGTTGTTATGTTCACCGTGTTGTGGTCTCGCAGAGCCAGCTGAGCTAGCGACAGTCTGCTAGCCCCGTTTACAACCAGCGACTCTGTTAGCGTTCATGTTGGGCTGTAATGTCAGTACGAGCTGAACGACTGTCACAACAGAATGATAACACACTCAAATTTAACATCCAACTGTTCTCCCAGTACACTTTCACTTTAGAAGCAAGCAACGGCTGAACCTGAGTGTGAATGTCACACTGTCAGTCACACTGCATAAAGCTAACGTTATGAGGGAATGTTTGTCGTGGACGTGCTAAAATGATCTTGATGGCGTTAACATGTCAGTGAAACACGGTGCTCTGTTAGAGGGAGTGTGTGTGCTGTTCAGCTTGACCGACGCGGATTTCGAACTGAGTTTTCCGTTAACGTTCTAACGTGATGGCACCTCTGTGTTCTTTTTCCAGATACTTCATGCATGGTCTGTGCAAAGAAGGAGACAACTGTCGATACTCGCATGATCTGACCAGCAGCAAACCAGCAGCCATGATTTGCAAGTTCTTTCAGAAAGGAAACTGTGTGTTTGGAGACCGCTGCAGGTAAAGACACAACTCATATCTTAAAAACTGTGGCTGGATTCTACAGGCTCAGGTTGCTTAAAATCCAGTGAGCGTTCAAAGATCAGCTGCCACAGACTAAAACAAGTGTCACAGTTGTTAGTTGAGCTCCATGTAAACTTCCTTTCTAAAAGTGGCCGAGTGACAGCACAGCAGCTTCACTGACTGCTTTCTCAGAAGTGTTCCAGCCCGCTCTTCAAGTGGATCTGACACCTGAGACTGCTGCCTCCTCATAATGTCAGCATGTTGTTGTCTGTGGCAGCTCCACGTCCATACACTGGTCTGTGGCTTTATATCATTGACCTGCGTAATGGAGTAGTTCATTATAAATGATGCATTTGAAGTCCTGTCTTCAGTGTTGGTGTTCAGCAGCATCCTCCTGGCTGTCTTTGTTGAGATGATGAGTTGACTGATCATGTTGTGGTTTGTCAAAGTCTGCCTGCCTATAAGATAAACATAAATCTGATCTGGGTCTGAAATACTGTAAATCATTCATTCAGTTTATTCCAAAATAACATAACATAACTTCAAATGTTACACAAATAACAAATATTCATGCTTGATAAGTTAGAATCATTGAGCTTCTGATTCAGAATGACTTGTCTGTCTAATTAATTATCAGAATTTTTATTATCTGTCAGTCGTCTCATAATCAATTAATATTTCAGCTCAACTAACTAGAGGACAGTTTTCAGAGCATGTTCTATTATTTTCTATTCTTGACTTGAATCTTGACATGAAGATAAATTATGTTAATGTCATCATCGTCATTTAATGTCTGGCTTTGTGTGTGTCTGATGGTCATGAAGCAGGCTTTTTGTTGTGGATGTGTCTGACAGCTGCAGCCTTTATTTAGGTAATCTGTCTCTTTTTTTAGTTGTCAGCTCTGTTCTGATTACATGTGTGCAGAGTGATTTGAAAAACATAAAGTGTAGCTAACGGAGGTCACTGTCCTGTATGAGCAAGCTGAATCTTCTGCTGGACTGAAATCAGTGTCATCCAGCAGCTTCGGCGTACTCTGAATGTGCTCAGCAGAGTTTCCTCGCAGTAAATGGGCTCAGACATGCAGCGCTGTGGTCCTTTTGAGAAGCAGATTAGTCTCCCACTCTGTTGTCAAGCCTGAGTGTACCCAGACAGCAGCAGCCAGCTTGTACAGACACTGTCTGCTCCATGTCTGGCTTTAGGAGCATCCCCATAGTTACAGAGGCTGTCAGAGGACCACCCCAACAGCAGCAGGGACACATTATTTACACACACACACACACACACACACACACACATGCGCGCGCGCGATCATCTTTGTCGAATAGTCATCTATTGCTTGTAGAAATCCTTTGGTTGAATGTAGCACTGAGCTGTTGTTACTGTTGTTGTGTTAAGTCACATTCCTCCATCCTTGTGATGGAGCTGCAGTAAGGAGGGTGTCCTCATTATGTCTGTGACCCCGTAGGGCTTTGCACCCTGTATTAAGAGTCCAGAGAAAGCCTCTCGCTGTGGGGGTTTATTATGGTTGAATTCCCTGGGCTCCGTCTATTGTGATAGGCTCTGTCTCGCTCTCCCACTCCGTCTCTGTGTCTCTCTCTCTTCCTCTCTCTCTTTTCTGCACCCCCCAGGGCCAGACAGAGTGCACTGCAGCCTACATGGAAATTGCATAACGCTCCTCCTGCTCTCTTTCTCTTAGCCCCCCCTTCTCCTGTGCTGTTGCTGGGTTCCCCAGGTTCACTCTGCTGCAGCACCCTCCTCTCTCATTTATTTATGCATAGCTCCAGAAGCCCCCCCTCTCCCCTCCCCACTCATCCAGCACTCCAGTGGCTTTCTGGGAACAGACTGGTTAGCAGTATGTTCTGATGGAGTTCACCATCGTGGAGGAGGCTGGAGGAGGGATAGGCCACGTCTTTCCTTTGTATGGCTGTGTGCACAGGCTGCCATGGCCTGTTAGTCATGCTGGATTGTAGCTGTGCAGTTGACTTGTTTTCTGTATTAAGGCCATTCTGTTCTGACCAAACGTCAGGTGAATTTTTGCCTTTGAGAATCTGGCTGCTGGAGTCCAACCTGCAGCCAATGGGAGTATAACTGATAACTGGAATCAGAACAGTAAAGATGCTCTGTGTGCACACAGATGGCGACAGAAGAAGGAGAAGCATTTGCTCATAGAGCTGGCATTACATCCAGTAACTGCAATGTTCTCCTCCATTTGTGACTCTGTGACGTCAGGAGAATCTCAGTGCTGACGGCCTTTCACCACACAGCATCAACCAAATGGTCCACTCAAGATAAAACCCATAAAATGTTCACAGACCAACCAAACACTTCCACTGTACAGCCTTGAGACGATAACAGCAGATAATGTTCTGTCTGTCATATTCATATGTCAATAACAGAAACTAAGAATAGCATGTTTAAATAGCTCAAAGTAAGACAGACAAAATGTTGTCGTGTTGTTGGTAAAGTGTAGGTACATTTTTATCTGTCTGTAACACCAGCTTACATTCCAGTGACATGCTTATTATTGACAGGCAAAGAAGAAGACATGTACCACTGATACAAACATCTGAAGGTCAGGCTCAGTATGTTGGAGTCCTTGTCCTCCGTGTCTGCAGTCTTTTATACAGTGAGTCTGTCTGTGTGTTAAACAGTTTTACACAGGACTTAAAAGTACAATATGTAAGATGGAATTCCAAACAGTGGAGCGAGTCACCCCCCTTCCCCTAACGACGCTCACGCAGGGTGCCAGGTTGATGCTGCTGAACCTTCACTAGCACGGGACGAGCAAAACATAATGTAAAGTGACTATCTAAACTCTGACACTCTACCTGTTGTTTTCTGGCTTTGTTTATTTCATGAATCAGCTTCTAAATGGGAGTCTGACTCGCAATTTACGTTGTGAAATAGTGACACAAAGAAGTTTAGTTTGGTTTGTAATGAGAGAGAGAGAGAGCACTGGTCGAGATACATATGAGGTAAATCAGACTGAGGGAGACTGTTTCATAGCGGTTACGTCCAGCACACAAACACAGAGAAAGGGCTGGCTCAATTCGTGGCAGCAGCTAGTAGTGTCCCTTCCTCACTGACCTGCTGAGGCAGCTGCCAGCGTCTGAGGCAGCACAGCGCACCCAGCAGGTGGTCACACCCAGGCAGGTGTCTCTCGTACATGTGTGCCGTTACCGACACACGTAAAGTCAGATCTGACTACATATATTCCCTGTCATAGTGACAAGCTTCTGTTGCATATAACAGACGTCCTGTGTCCTGTTACCGGTGCATTTTCTTCTAGATTCTGCTCAAGAAACGAGAGCAGTCTAACATTATATGCACTGACATTAAATAACACATGAACATGATGAGAAACCCTAACATGATTATGTTAGTACACGATGTAAAATCACATTACTGTACACTAAGTCACCTAACATTACTGTAATTACTGTATTATTTTCAGGTCCCCAGCGCTGGCCTCAGACGCTGACAGCTGCCTCAGACTCCGGCAGATGCTGCTGTTATGGACATTAGTGTTTATTGTATAAAACTGTTGTCAGTGTTGCATTAGACTCACTGATTTGTGCATTAATTTGGTTTAAGGTGTTCTTAATTAATCTCTCAGTTGCTGCTGCTATGTGGGGAGGCTGAACTAAACACACCGTCAGCACCTTCCACAAACTGCTGCACCCCCAAACCCATGTCTCCTCTGGTGGCTGATAGCCGTCAAACACCACTCAAACTGAGCACTATCAAGACAGAGTTTGTGCACTATAAACTGTGAAACTCTCCCAGCTGCTGTAACGTTGCTTGTTTGTTTTTTATGTGTGTGTGCCTAACCTGTACACCTGTTTCTGTCTCTCAGGTCTGGTAGAGTCCAGACGCTCGCTTGCTTCCATCGTTGTAGTGCGCTGTGTTTGCCACATTTGTTTCATACCTGGCAACCCCAGATATCGAACACAGAACTAATTGATCAGAAAAAAGCCCAAAACATGAACAAAGAGATGGGCCAGTGGGTAAATTTGAAAATAAGATCATTTTGGCTGTCGGGTTTTTGTCAACAGTCAAGTATTTCAGCTTAGCATGTTTCCTTAAGAACTGATGATATAATATATTCATTTTATGATTTAATACAGTAAATATCTTACATATTGTACCTTTTTTAAACAGTTGGGACATGTTGAACATTCTGGAACAGATTCTGGTTTTTAATCATCATTGAGCCATCACAAGTTTCATGTTGCTGCAGTGTCAGCAGTGATGCACAAACTGTGCCACAGGAAGTTGTAAACCATGTGCTCAAACTGACCTGGGTGCTGTCTAGACATAACACTTGAGAGTTCAGTCAGCTGTAACAACAACAGTGACTCTGTTTTTCTAAAAACACCTCAGAATACATATTTCCTGAGTCCAACACCGATGATTCTTTTGTCAACAGAAACAAAGCATGGTCCTTCATTCCATGAGGACGAACCCAGGGGGACTGTGAAGTTCAGATCAAACTAGCTAACTGACACTTAACTGGAGGAGTGAGACATTCACTTCACTTCACCTGAGGTCATCTCAGAGCCATGATGAATATCTTAATACAATGAAACATCTTAAACAGTAAATGGAGGGAGACTCCACTGGATAGTGTTAGACAGAGACAATGAGCACCATGAATAATGTGGAGGTCTAGTGCTCGTGGCAATGACTAACAAGATAAGAGTCAGTTATTTAGATCATTATTTATGTTCTATGTGTGTATTCTAATAAGAATATTGACATTATAAGAAGGTGTAATGTCAATTTTTAATCAACATTTGAATGCTGTCCAGTCAGTCAGGCAGTCAGTCAGCTGGATTTGTGACTTTTTCTCGATTAGTCTGTCACACAATAGAAATCAGCGAGACAGCAGCCAGTCAGTCAATTTTTGTTTTTTTGACTAACCTCTGAACCAAGAGTCTCTGTCCATCTCTGTCCTATGCATCACTGCCAGGCAGCGAGCTCAGTGGCTGTGAAGTGTCAAACAACAGTTTTGGTCTCTATGATTTATTTCTGTTCATGACAACTGTACTGAATTTTGATAGAACTCACCTCTTCAAATGATATTAAGGCTTAATGCAGAATCATAAAACAAGGAGTTCAGACCAAGCAGTGTGATTGGTCAGCTAGACATTTAAAGGTGAACTCACAGTAAGGAAATAATTGACAGAAACATAACAAAGTGTTCATTATATGGAAGTTTGGTTTGGACAAAGTACGGTTTTAGAAGGCCGACACCTTCACACTGCACAGTTTGAAATCAGTAGGTGCCAACCAAGACAGGAAATCCAACAAATCTTTCCCAGATCCGACTGTTGAATTAAAACAAATGTTGACGTGATGTGATTTCTGCCCAGTGCTCTGAATGTCAAAGTGAAGAAATTCAATAAAGCGCAGGTGAACGGCAGGAGTAACTATGACTCTCTTTAGGTAGCCAAATACCTCGTCATCTAATTAGTGATATACATGAATGGATGAACGAGATTCCCACTGGCCCTACCTACTATCTAGCGAAACCACAAACCACCTGAAAAGGTGCCATCACAGTGACTAATGATTGACTGATTCATAAATTACAAAAGCAGCTAAGTGTGGATTGACACAGGATCGGGGATTCCAGCAACTCATAGCAGGGTTGTCCGGTGAAGGCAGATCAAGTTAAAGGTTTACATTTAGATGTAATGTTGGATGATGTGTTTGCAAAGAGCAACCGGCAAATCTTTCAATGGTGAATTCATTTGATTTTATTCATAAGACTATTTTTTTTTCTTGTGATGACATCATAAATGACAGACATTCATGGGTGGCTGTGGTTCAGGAGGTAGAGTGGGTCCTCAGATCAGAAGATCTGTGGTTTGAACTTCTCTTGATATTCTGCATGTTGTGTTAAAGTGTCCAGAGCACTAGAAATGCTCTACATACCTGTTTAAACACTCAACAGAAGCTTTGAATGTAAAGAAAGAATGATCATGTCATGTGAACTCTTGAAGTTAATTTATCATCGTTTCATCAACATTTTTGCTTGACTCGGCTCCTTCCTGTCGATCATTAGTACTTTAACAGAACGTCTTCCATGTGCTCCCACAGGTTCGAGCACTGTAAACCAACAAAGAACGAAGAGTTGCCGACCTCCCAGACGCTGCCACTGCCCTCCGCCTCGCTGGTTGGACCGTCGGACCCAGAACCTAGCGGGTCAACAGGGGCGCAAGACTGGGTCAATGCTGCTGAGTTTGTTCCCGGACAGCCATACTGTGGGCGGGGTGAGTGACCAGCAGTGATGGGAAGATTCTCCCACAGTTACCATGTTTAGTGTCACTCCATCATCACTCACTCACTCAGACCACTAATAAGTTGTGAACTGATGTCATATAATGATGAGTGAAGGTCTCTGTGGTGTAAATAAATTATTGAATTGGTCAACATGGCAAAACATACATGTACGTAATGCATGAACCTCTGTGTGTGCAGCCGAGCCGGTGAAGGTGGAGAGCTCCGGCCCTCTCATTGAGGAGTTTGACAGTGACGCAGCACCGGCTAACAAAGAATTGAGGAAGCAGCTCTGTCCGTATGCTGCGGTCGGAGAGTGCCGCTACGGAATTAACTGTGCCTATCTCCACGGTGACGTGTGTGACATGTGCGGCCTCCAAGTGCTCCACCCCACTGACAACACCCAGCGCTCTGAGCACACTAAGGTAATGGTTACTACAGCCTACTGCATTCCCTGCAGCACACACCCGTGAACGGAATAAGGTGGATTATAAAGCAAAAATGAAGGAATTGAACATAAAACGTGGTGTAATCTTCTTCTCATGCATTCTGATAATTGTTGAATGGTTAAGTGGAGAAGATGTAGTCTAACTGTTCCCTCTCCTAGGCGTGCATTGAGGCCCATGAGAAAGACATGGAGATTTCATTTGCCATCCAGCGCAGTAAGGACATGATGTGTGGTGTGTGTATGGAGGTGGTGTTTGAGAAGGCCAACCCAAGCGAGCGCCGTTTTGGCATCCTCTCCAACTGCAGCCACTGCTACTGTCTAAAGTGCATTCGCAAGTGGAGGAGTGCTAAGCAGTTTGAGAGCAAAATCATCAAGTGAGTCACATCAAGGTTTGAGAAGTGATTGTGATCCGTGTTTGTGTCTCTGGTAGATTGAGGGGACATCGCACTAAATAATTTGATACATTCTGGTGAGTAGCTGAGTTGAGTACTTGAGGTTTTGTTCAGTCTGCAAGTAAATATATCAAATAGATTAGCACATGATTGCATAATGGTTATTTCTGTTTCACACAGTGTCCCAACTCTTTAGCAGTCATGGCTGTAAGATAAGCAGGTTCACAGAGTCGACGACTATTCTTATCACTGTCTTTTCCAGGGACTCACGTAAAGAACAGTGAGATGAATGAAGATAGTTTGTCACATGATGTTCTGACATAAAACCCTACGTTTTTTTCGTCCTATTTAAATACCCATGAGAATATGGACAGCTCTTCACAAAGCAGCAGTATATTGCAGATAGATAGAGCTGGGTTGTGTAATTTCCCTGTGCAGGATCAATAAATCAAATCTGTCTGACCATGACTTTTTCATTTTTAAAAAAAATTTATTTGCAGGTCTTGCCCAGAGTGTCGAATCACATCCAACTTTGTCATCCCAAGCGAGTACTGGGTGGAAGACAAGGACGACAAGCAGAAACTCATCCAGAAATACAAGGACGGCATGGGGTAACACAGAAGATACACACCCATACACTGAGCACACAGAGCTCAAAACAATAAGAGTGTGACTGCACTGAGACTACTTTGTATCTGCTCCAGATTTTTTTTTTTTACCTTTTTAGTTTTGAAGCAGATTATTTATTTATTTTTTTTTTGATGTTCTCTTGAGTCCAACTTATTTTAAAGTTGTTCATCAGATGCATATCAGTGATTACAAATATTAAACGTTATCTTCCCTGCAGGATGGAGCAGACAGATTTGAAATAGAAAGCAGTAGCGGGTGGATGTGATCAGAATCATCACAGGAGTGGGATGGTGAAGCTGCATGAGTGGGTGGCATTCGTGGGAAGCTCTGAAGGGAGTGGGCAGATGCAACGTCCAGTGCAGTCCTAAACTGAAACACTTTCGAAACATTTGGCTTAATTTAATGAAAAGCTCAGGTCTGCTGTGTTTCCTGTGCTCTGAGTCACAGAGACAGTCTAACTTGTTGTGTGCATTCTCTGCTTGTCTTCTTCAGGAGTAAACCTTGTCGATACTTTGACGAGGGGCGTGGAACGTGCCCCTTTGGCTCAAATTGTTTCTACAAGCATGCCTACCCTGATGGACGGCTGGAGGAAGCTCAGCCCCAGCGGAGACAGACCGGATCCAACAGCAGGAACCGGGTAACAGTGCACACTAGCTCCTCTCACCAAGAAGTACTCCTAAGATCCAAGATTCTCACAGTTTATATTGTCATATAGAGGTTTTTACTGCTAGTGCATGTCATGAGATTCCTCCTGACTGCAGACAAAGAGAAAAGTGCTTTTACTCTGACAGGGACAGGCAAACTGGTAACCAGTGGTGGGGGGTGAGGGGAGCTGGTAGTGGTTTGCTGTGGGCGTGTCTATACCTGCCGAATGTAACCTCTGTGAAACAATCAGGAAACTTTTTATTTCTCTGATTAATAACAGCTTTATCGAGGCCGGTGCTCGCTGTCTGTGTTGTTATTCTATGTCTCTCTACCAAAGCTCTCTCTCTCTCTCTCTCTCTCTCTCTCTCTCTCTCTCTCTCTCTCTCTCTCTCTCTCTCTCTCTCTCTCTCTCTCTCTCTCTCTCTCTGAAATTAAACTTCTTCTTGTCATTATTTTGTGGCGTAAATTGCGAGTCGGACTCAGATTTAGAAGCTGGTATGTGAAATAAACAAAGTGAGAACACACACACACAGGTAGATGATCAGAGTTCAGTCCATGAATCCACCTGGATAGTCTCTGCTTCAGAGACATTTCAGGCTGTCTGTGGAGGTTTGGCCGATCTGAGTGTCTGATTGGCGGCCAGAGCGTGATGTGGGGCTCTGTTTTCCCAAAAGTTGAATCTGGCTCAACTTCTGTCCTGGACAACGTTTTTTGTGGCAACGCCTGCGTTGTGGGCTGCCGGTGCGGAAACACACGACCCCAACTGAAATGAATTGCTGCCGGCATCCGGTTTGCCTGTCCCTGTCTGAACGTGCACTAATAACAGTGACAACACTTCCTCAGCTCCAGCACCCTCTGCTGGAGGTGGACAGTAACATGCCTCTGAGGTGAAGTACCAACAGTAACGCTGCACAGATGATGTAGTGTAGATAGTTTGTGTTTCGAGTATCAGGAACATCTGAAATGATCTCTGACGAAACTCCAACAATTCAAATTCAAAAGTGTTACACAATGTTTTGAATGAATTACATGAGATTTTAGGCTCAATGTTAACTTTTAAAAGACGTTTCCATGCTGGCAACCACGAGTCAACTTTTCTTTGCTGAAACTGTAAATGTGAATAATATATATCTGCAGTTAATAAGGAAATCATGAAAGCTCTGAAAAAATACATGATATGTGGCAAATGTCTTCAATATAAATACAGGCCCCAATATAAATATAAATTCAGACCTATTTAGGAAATAATTATAATAAAAGCAGCAAGGAATGAACGTGCACACATCAGGTCTCGCCTGACCAGAGGTTGGTCGACACAGTTTAGAATTTTCAGGCATTGTGAACATTAAGGAGTTAAATGTTTCCTGCTCCTGTCGCAGCAGGCCGTGCTATGAGTATAACTTGCTGGGAGATGGGGACAGGTTGGACAATACACACACAGCTTCCAACAACTTTGTTTTTAATGGCAAATCGTCAAAATTGGTCTCCGCGGACGTGACGTCAGATCTGTGAAACTTTTGCTCTGCCCGCCTTCATGCTAGCTTTAGGTTGTGGTTATTTACTGATGAAGCTTCCCCAGAGTCCAGGCCTGCCACTGTTGGTATCATTTAACTCCTGCATCTCTGATCCACCCTGTAACTTGTCTTTGTGTTTTTATTTGAAGATCCAGTAGATGAAATTAAGAGTTCTTTATTTTTCACAACATAATACACTCTCTTAGTGTTTTATTAGCGTTAATCTTGCTAATGGTGATATCAGGGGGTATGCCAGGCTCTTGCAGCCTCCACCTCATAATGTCAATGAGCTGCCTGCTCATGTTGCTTCGAGCTGCAGTGCTTGTCTAGCTCAGTGGTTTAAACTGTGGTGAACTTGCTTTTTGTTCTTTGTTCAGGTTCATCTGTCGGTTCATTTTCACATTTCTTTCCTGTTTCTGTCAGAACTCGAGGCGAACACCACTGTGGGACATCTTTGACGAACGGGAAAGCACTGACTCCTTTGACAACGAGGACGAGGAGATGGTGACGTTCGAGCTGAGCGAGATGCTCCTCATGCTGCTCGCCGCGGGGACCGATGACGAGGTGACAGATTCAGAGGACGAATGGGACTTGTTTCACGAGGAGCTGGACGATTTCTATGAGATTTACCTATAGCAGCCCCACACACTAACCCCACCCCCACCCCACCCTCGCCTCTCCCCACCTGTATACTAGACACTAGAATGGACTGTCTTGTGCGAGTGATGGACAGTAGCTTCTTCCCCACCCCATGTATTGTGGCAGTGCCTTTAAGCAGGCCATTAATAAATTAACTTCTAAAAGATAAAAAAAGAAAAAAAAAAGTCCAACACGTCAGTGCGCTCGTGCTAAACATTTTCTAGACATCTATCCTCGTGAGTCTATCTTGTGCGGTTCATGTTAAGAGGTAAAATAATAAAATGACAAAAAGAACTCAATATAAGATTTAACAAAAATTATAACGTTCTTCAAATATTGCTAATAAACATTGTCAAGTTTATTTGTGGGTGTGGGTTTGACTTGTTTATCATCTACCCAGGTGTTAATATACTTCTGAGACTCTGAGGATGCACTCGAACTTACTCAGCACCATTTACTGTAACCGTGATGGGCATGTTGTAAGATTTTACTTACGGTTTTTTGAAGGCCGGAACTTCTGTTTTTTTTTTTTTTTGTTTGTTTGTTTGTTTGTTTGTTTTTCTTTATTAAAGCTGCTGATAGCCAATATATTGTGCTGATGTTTAATACATTTTCCATAATCCTTTTCATGTTGTACTGAGAAGTATTTAATGTGTCCCCTACAAATCTCTACTTGCGTTTTTCAGGGTTAGAGTTTTTCACAAGATATTTAGAACAGAGCGCAGCCAAATTTCAGGTTTGTCAGCACGTAAAGAAAAATCTTGTTTTGATGTTTAAATAGAAAATGACAGTTACACAAAGGCAGAGGGAAAACCACATATGGCCCTGGTTTTACAGCTGAAAGCACTTCTTTTTCTCACACTGTGTAACCTCTTTGTGCACAAAATGTATTTAGACAACTTCAAATCTTTTTCTACTCGTTCAGAACTTCAACATCTCATACAGTTTTTTTCACATTTTTACTAAGGCTGATCTCCAAACACGATTTGGACTGAAATTTCTCAGACGCACTACTTTAAGCCCACACAGTGCTGCCAGTGGTAACAAAATGGTGGTCAGCTTTCTGTATCTTCCAGCTTCTAGTGGCAGCACTGCAGACACACACACGCACACACACACACCTGTGCACCTTTTGAAATATTGTGGGTAACGTACTGCTCTGAATGAAGAATGAATCTCATGTGCTGTGAAGTGTTCTGTCAGAGTCACTTTGGCTCCAAACATCAGTCAAACGGACAAAATCAACTTTATTTGAACTTTTTTCCCATCCACCATCCTGAATCTCAGCATCCACCAACACCTGTGGTACTCAGAGGCAAGTCCCTCCTCAAAGCCAGGTTTCAGAGTCGACACTTGTGATTACAAAGTTGTCAGCAGACTTGCAGTGCAGAGAATCATGGGGCTGAGATACTTCATTTCCCACAGTCCCTGTGTGAAGTGTATATTCACTTGTTTTCTGTTGGCATCACTGAGTAATGCAGATTGAGCTTTGCTGCTGAGATGCTCATCCACAGACTCCTGATCGCTGGTCTCAACCTGTTGAACTCCATTGGAATGCATATGTTTATACTGAAATGTGTGTTTTCTATGTTCCACAGCCATCCATCTTAACTTGAAATTAAAGTTTATTATCAATCTCTGGACTGTGTGGAGTCTCCATCTGTTTGCTTGACTTGAAAACATGTCTGTGCTCCCTTTAAAATGATTAACCTAGTGAGTGCAGTTTGTTCAATAATTACAATATACCACTTAATTAAAGTTGCACTAATCAATATCTGTAGTATGTAATAGTAATATGTGGAATGTCAAAAGTGTCTTTTGTAGTGAAAAAAACCTCAGATTCTCACCAGCTCTGCAGGTCCCCATGGCTTTATTCAGTCTTTTACCCTCTTTTGGCTTCTTGTTTTGGTTTCTTCAACCTGCAGTGTCCTCATCAACGTTGTTTCCAGCAGCTGGCAGCTGTTCTCAGTGAATAAGCTCTGTACACTACCTTCTCAACAGCAAACAGCAGACAGTAGACAGTAGACAGTAGACTGTTACAGACTAACTCTGCAACACGAGTCCTGACAAAGACCAGACAGAGGGCACATATAACCCCCATTTTAAAAGCCTTGTACTGGTTATCTGTTAGTTAGGGCTAAATACTGAATTTGCTGAGCAGTGTCAATAATAACATATGGGGGCGACAGGGCCAGAGTCAGGCACACTCAAAATTTCTTTAGAAATTTTTCCAGTTCTGTTTTTACTCTGCTCTGTGAAGCACTTTGGGCTACAATGTAAGTAAAAAGTATATCTGCCTGTGGACCTCTTTTCATACTCAGCATTATTTTATTCTCATCAGAGCAGACTGCTTCATGCAAACTGAACCTGACAGTACACTAGGTGATGTAACGGGGACCTGGAAGCTGAGTCCTGATCTACTGTGAGACCATCATTGTTACAGTTTTGTGCAGATATGTTGTAACGTTTCCAGATGACTACCAGCTATAATGCTCCAACACTGGGAAAACATTGCACAAAGAGAGCCATTATTAATGAGGTTCAGTAGGGTCCCCTTACTGCTATTAGGGTTAGAGGGTTAGATGAGTCCTAATAGCAGTGCAGTGTCCCTCTGTGTAAGACACAAAGACCTCACAGTTCACAAACAAACACAGTGTTCAGTCTGAAACACACTTAGACAAATCATCATTATTATAGATGATCATTATTTCTCTTTATTCTCTATAAAGAATAATAGCAGGTGCAACAGCAGCTGTAGTCCAGTCCATCAGAGTCCAGGCCTGTCTTTGCGCATGTCTCTCTTTCTCCACCTTTAAAAGCATCACAGAGGAAGAAAAGAGGAGAAAGGGAGGCGACAGCACAAATACAATGATCTCTGAAACTGAGAACGACAATCCGAAGGCCGAGTATCTCCGATCTGAAGCGAGCTATTGCCCAGAGTCCCCCGTCTCCTCTTCTCCGGAATCTGGGCGGCTGAGCAGGAGGCGGGACACCCAGACCACCAGCGGCAGCATCATCCCGGAGGAGAGCGGCAGCATCCAGCCCCTGGTCTCCTCAGCTGCGGCCGCCGCCTGCATCATGACATCGGGGGAGTTCATCCAGACCGCTCCCCTGCTGGCGCACAAATCCAAGAGGAGCCTGCTGTACAAGGCGCTCTGCTTCCTCCTGCTCATCTTCCAGGGTGGCATTCTGGACTTCTACCTCATCATCTTCACCGACCTGTACTGGTGCTCATGGATAGCCACGGACCTGGTGGTGATCTCGGGCTGGGGGATTTTTTTCATGAAGAACGCGCGGAGCAAGAGGGAGCGGGCCTGCGGCTTCCACCAGAAGAGCTCCATCTTCGGCTGCAACCTCGGGGAGTTCACCTACGCCTACCTGGCTTGGCTCATCTATGTGATCGCCTGCACCCCGAAGGTGGTGCTCATCCTGGAGACCTCCATCCTGGACCTGATCGCGCTCAAGGTGCCGTGCGGAGTGACCGGCTTCAAGATCATCATGCTGCTGTCCGCGCCGTTGCTCTTCTGCCTCATCAACTCCATCATCGAGGATTTAAACGGGGCGACGCGGCACCGATCCCAGAGCTGCTTCATGAGCACCTGTCTGGACCTGCTGGACAGCTTCACGCTCGTAGAGATGCTGCTCAGGAACGAGATCCCCACCGTGTACCTCAAGTACACCGTTATCTCAGTGTACTTCGTGACCCTGGCGGTGCCGGTCATCTGGCTTTACGAGCTGACGGCGTCGGAGCTGCGCTGCCCTTGGCTGTGGGCCCGCTTCTCCACGGGGCTAGTGGTCAACGCGCCCCTGCTGGTGGTCAGGTGTTTCCAGGTGTATGTCTACAAGATGCCGGTGTCGGTCTTCATGTTCAAAAACATCTTCTTCTTGGTGTGTAAGTTCCTGGAGCTGGTGGAGCAGTGTGTGGCGGTGCAGGGGGTCCGGAGGCTGGCCAGCGGCAGCAACCCGGCCCAGTTCTCCCACTGCGTGTCCGAGAACGACATGTGTCCGCACGGATACGTCAACACCCTGGCCGTCACTCAGTCCTAGAGCCCGGGCAAAGGGTTTGCCTGCAGTGATGATGGCGGGAAAGTGGAGATGCGGTGCTGCGTTCCAGACACAGCTGGATAATTGGAAAATCCCATGTCTGAATTTCAACACCAGCCTCTGAAAAGCTACATGTGAGGTACTGAGGCCAGAGGGTGTCAGTTTATGAACCTCCCTCATTAAACAGTGCAGAGGGCTCATTTCTAAATTAACTGAGGAAAAACTGAATTGAATTCTCCATATAAACCAAACTTAAAGAGTTACTTTGCCCAAATACAAAAATACATATATTATCAGTTACCTCTGGCTGCTGCCTTCACCCACAGACTGTATGAAACATGGGCATAGTCTAGGCTGAATCAAGCCTTGATACGGAAACCGACCACCTGTGACAGCCTCACCTGTCAATCAAAGCGTCCACACTGTTAATCCTGCATAACTTTAAGCCTTAATATAATTTGAACAGGTGAGTTGTATATAAATTCACCCTCAGTACAGTTGTCATGAACGGGGAAATTAGCTATAGAGACCAAAACTGTTTTTTGTACCAGGCTGTAAACATGTTTATTTCTGCTGTGATGTTGGACATTTGAACATGGGGACTTATGGAGACTGACTCACTTCTGGAGTCAGGCACAAGTAGATGTTTGAGGAACTGCAGTTTTAGCACTTATATGGTGGCTTCATTTTACAGCCACCACTTGCTTCCACCTCGTTAATAAAATAACCAATAGATCCCTGTTGACCTCCATCATACCGGGGTGAAGGCAGTAACTGAGAATTTTTTTAAAATTTGGGCCTTTAAGTTTGGCTTATTTTGAGAAGTCATTCAGTTGACATCCATCAATGTTAACAATAAATGTATAAAACAAAAATGAGAGAATATCTGCAGGTTAGATCTTACTATGTAGGTGAGATATTTCTTTTCATTTTGGTGAACTGGCCCTTTAAACAACAACAAAAACAAACATGACATAAAGTCTATTTCATGTCAAGCACAAATATAAGACAACACACTCAACACAGTCTGCTCATGTATTGACCACAAATAAAGAGAGGCACCTAAAGACACCTCACAGTTCAGTGTCTGTGGGCCCTGAGTTAGCTGCTAAGTAGTTTGTGTATATCGAGGCTTGGCTGTAAACGGCAAACTCATTCTCAGATTAATAATGTTAATCTGAGAATACTAATCTTCTGAGAACATTTAAATAATGTTAGTGCAATGCAACTCCTTTGTTTTTTTCAGTCTGGCATAAAATCACTCCAATAACAGATTGTCAGCGTGTTATCTGACACGTCAATTTTATACCTTAGCACAGATCATCAGCTGTGTTAAATTCCAGCGCCTGCAAGGGCCTGACTAACAAGGTGCAGGACCACGAGGTAATAAGTAGCCTACTGAAGCCTATTGAAGAAGTAGTTGCAGCCCTATATTTGACACATGGCCCCTCTTGAAGAAAAGGCCCCATGATTGGATAAAAATGATCTCTGGCCCTCCCTTCCCATTTATTGGTGCATATTTCCAAACATCTCTGTAATGAATCAAACCACCATTAAATAATGGCAAAATATACAGCCTGAGGGTTTGTGAATCCTGTGATGCAAAGAAGAGCTTATAGATTCATCCATAAAGGCTAAGAACAGGAAGCGCAGCAGATTCTGTTCATAACAAAAGAGAATGGATCTCCAAATTTCTTGACATGTCTGGAACGCATCATCTGTACTAGCCTTACAATGCTCCCTTTTCAGACCAGTCTTCAGGTGCTACAGTCAAAGGCAACACCTACAACAAAGAGAACAAACTGTGGTGCAGTGGACCTTGTTGAGTTGTGTATGTTCAGTCTGAGTTTCATCGATGCACTTGATTGGAGGACAGAGAGACAGCAGCTGGACTGTGTAGTACCGGGACACAAAGTGCAATTTGAAGAATCCTCTGATGTGACTCAGCACGGCTCTGCTCCATACATGTACAGTAGTGTTTTCTATTGATGGCCGTGTCGTCTGCAGGTCTGTGCTGGTTCTAAATGCTGTCTGGTACTGAGAGTAGAGTAGATATGTGTGTGTGTGTGTTAACGCCATGATTAAAGATCCAACAGTGCCATGACAAACAGGTTTTCTACAGCCCTTTTCCAATGGACCCAATGAGCCAACTGTTCTGGTGGCATCACTGGCTGCGCTACTGTTTTACTACAACTGTCACTTTTTGGGTCGTGAGTCCTGAAAGATCACTTACTACTGGTCACCCTGACATCTGACATCATCTCTTTGGGTCACCAAAGGACCCAGCCTATTTATACCTGCACAAGGTTTTGTTTGTGGTGCTGTTTGTTTGTCTGTCAGCAGGATTATGGGAAAATGACTGGTCCCATTTCCATGAAACTGAGTGGAAGGGTTTAGGAATGGAATTTGGAATGGACCCAAATCATGGTAGTTGTCAGTTGTAACACCCATTGTAATTAATGGGTGTGGCATTAATAAATACATAACAGACACCTCAGCCATCCGCATCTTGGTGGAGGTCTGCACTCTCTCCCTGTAGTTCATTAATGGAAGTTCATTTCTGCTTTTCTAAAAGTCATCCAAAAATACAAAACAGCTCAGCAGACTCTGAAAAAGATTTCCAACACACCTGTGAGTCAACAGTCTGAAACTTAACATCTGAACACACCTCATGTCTGAAACATCCCAAAATCCCACTAATCTCAGTATGTCATGACACAGTAAGTAATGATGCCAAATCATTTATGAGATGAGGAAGTCCTCCTCACAGTCTGGACCTTAAAGATACATGAAGATGCACTGATCAATATTGTTATATTAACAATGGATCGAATGGCGATGTGTGATTTCATTTTAATTCACTGTAAAGCTGGGAGTGTGTCACCACAACTCAAAGTATTAAAATGGTAATGTGTTTTTCAGGCAGCAGGCAGAGGATGATGTCATTTTTGTAGTGTTTGAAGGACTACATGACAGAGCTGTTTCGTCTGAGCTCTGTTGGAACTCTGAGCTTGGCTAACAATTTCCACCTGCTTCCAGTTTTGATGCTAAGTCAGACTAAACAGGTCTCAGATATGTCTATGAAGGATGCACAGAGACAACATCGACCTTTTCACCTGACTATGGAAAAGAGTCAGAGAGTGTTCCACTGAAATGAACTGTGAAATTCAAACACACACATGCGGAATCAAACTGTGTTTGTTTTCAGAGTGTACATCGAATTTTACTGAGAGACAATATGTATCCAAGTGCTGCTTATACTCAGCAGTGAGTTTACTTGACCGACTCTGCAGCTTTGTTTGAATAACAGCATGTCATGGTACGATCACTGTCCTCCATGATGAGCTCTCCTATAAGCTTGTAGTAATGTTGTATCTAACAAATATGGCCGATCAAAGTATATTAGTTAAGTATATGTAACTGAAGATGATGTATTGTGAAGGATTTGTGCAATATGGGTCACAGGGGTCTAAACTGATTTTAGTGCCTATTATTTTAGACCTGAATGAACTCGTAGTTCATGAGGTGAATTTAATCATAGTGAGGGTACCTGTGCAATCTGCCAGCTTTGTTTGCTTCTCTGTGAGCGATGGGTGTCTGCAGGTCAAAGGTTGTGCCTTGTGAGCAGTGGAGGACGGCTGAGGGGTCAAGAATGATGAGAAGGAAAGTCCACCTTAAAGAATCACACCAGAGTTTTCTCCAGTTTTATAAGAATATCGCAGGATTTTTCTTTACAGTGGACTGTCATGTTTCACATTTCTGTCTACTCTCCACAAATGTCTTCATCATTTCAATACAGCATTGAAACTGAACTTGCTGATGGTCTGGGTCTGTTTTGGCTGGTTTGGTTCCTGAGTTCAAAGGAAGATAAATCTTTAGCCCCATTCAGCACGTTCCAGGCCGTATCACCCATCATCCCCACATCAGTGGCCATTGGACACGGCTGAAACTGTTGGGTGTCTACACACACGCGATAATACAGACTGGACTGAAATATCAGTGAATTGAAGTGTACAACTGTGAAAACATGAAATACTGATATGAAATTCTAGTTGACATTTGTGAGCTCCAGTATGTGAAGGTGTGTGTGTGCAGGTGGTTTTCATGCTGTATTGAAATAAACTAGTGCTGAAGACTAACATCAATCTCAAAACACGCAGAATGCAGCCAAATTTGATACACGGTCAAAAACCAAGTGTGACTTCCCAAACATTTACTTCTTATCTGACTCAACCCCTGGAAGCCATCACACTGAAGTAAGGTTAGCCTGGTCTCAGACGAGTTCTGCATGTTGGCAAAAAGCTCCATTTAAATCAATGTAAAGTGAACTGACTGTCTAATTTGAAGGAAGACTGTCAGGATGTTTTAGCTCCCATTGCTATTCTAAATTAAAATTTGTAGATTCTGGTTCATCTTTGTACACTTCTAGACACAGTGAATTGTTCATTCGTTTAAGGGTCCTGACACACCAAAAGAAATTGATGACAGCTGTATTGCCCCACGCTGAATCACCTGAACTGTGATTGGCTGGCTTTGGTTGGCTAAACACAGTCAAATACTACCTGTCAGCTGCAGCACTGAATTCAATCCAGGTTTAATTAACATCTTAAATTGGATCTAGAGATCTTTCAAACGTAGACTCACCTTACTCCACTCTCCAAACTGAAATCATATTTTGAATCGACACGTCTTTCAAAGAGAGGATCTTCGAATGGTGTATTCACTCTGCAGACGTCAGGGTGCTGTTGTGAAGTTGACCCTGATGTCTGTGGGCGATTACAGATCACAGAGCTGCTGCTATAAACACAATATGACATGCTGATGGCTTCAGTGGTTCTCTCGGCTTTGTTTCTCATGTTGCACTGAGAACAGCTTCTCTTTGTTTATTGCTCACCATATCTTGCCAAAGTATTTGAAATGTTATATTTTGTACTATTTTGTATTATTTCCTTGTGCCACTGATCTATTAAACCTTTGCATACGTATGGTTTGCATATGTACAGTACGCTGTTAGAAAGGCAGTCTTGATTTGGATTTGCACATGAAGCTTAGCGCACAGTTTAATCACAAGCAGGACCTTTTGTTTACATCCAATGTGAGACTGAAGTATAATGGGCCTTTAACCTGCATGAACAAGCACAGTGCTGAACTACACTGAAACTACCAAAGGCTTTAATGGACATGGATATTCAAACCAAACCGTGCTACACTGATTCAAATGGTTTCTTCTCTCCTGTCTTATATTCTATGGGCTTTCCTTTTCTCCAAACTTGTTTACAGGGAAAGAACATCGCTGTTGTTTACGGATAGGATTCTACCTGTACTGTTAACTTGTGTGATGTATATCTGTACTGATATAATCCAATATATGTACTGTAGATGTAAGACAGAATATTATGTGGTTGAAACCTCAAATAAATCCAAGGAAAGTACTGTACAAAGTGGTTATTTATTACTGATTCAGAGGAAAGAAGATGATCATTGTCAGAGAAATCATTACTCAAACACACTGATAAAAACGTTAGACATTCCTGGAATATATCTGACCACTTTAAACACATCACCTCTCTTTTACCTAAGTGCAGATTAACAGCAGGAAACAATAAGATATTTCAGTTCAGAATCAAAGAGCAGGCTTCTTTCTACATTCAATAATAACAATGTTCAACAGTCACACAGGTTGAGCAAGCGACTACCTAAAGCCAGATGAACCCAGCACAGACCCCAAAGCTGTAGACCTTTAATGACTCATTTGTTTCTCTCAGTTCCTGTGTACTGTGTATGTGTTAGTGGTGATTTGATTAAGAACAAATGTATTTCATAAAATAAGTAAAATAAGCACAACATAGACTCAGAGAATACAATTTGCAAAACAGATTTAGACTTGATCCTCTACAAGACGGCAGGAGTTGCTTTACAGCTACTATCACTTCAGTTCAAGTTTTAGTTAGTGCTAAGTTTAACCTGAGCCTGTCTGCAACCCCCTGGGCTCCCTGAGGATCAGGGGCCTCTTGGCAGTTTGTGCTTTGCCTGGTTGCTAATTCGGTCTTGCAAGCTCTTGTCTGAGTGATGAACCAAAAGTTAATTCAGCTGCAGTTCTGTCTCCAAGGAGACAGAGTGCAAAGGAGTCCATCATTTCTTCTTTCATCCAAAAGTCCAAGAATCTCTCTTATAGGTGGATTTTCGGGTCCAAATCTTGGTATATCAGTATAGACACAACCTGTTAAAATGTACATTGTATACTGTATATATATGAACATTGTATATTGCATATGCTCACAGAGTCTACTTCTTTGTCTCGATGATGATGATGATAATAATAATGTGTGGGTTACAAGTCATCAGGTCAACGTGGCAACAGAAGAGTTGTACCTCTTTTTTTATTCCAGAATATGTTGGTTAAAGTCAGAAGGTTGCTGGAGGTGGACGGTGAGCATCAGTTTGCTTCAGGGTCTATATCACAGCATCTGAGATTCCTCTCAAACAGCTCCTCCTGGAGCCTCCTCAGAGCCACCAGTGGATCCTCTTTCAAAGGGCATTCAGGCTGGGAAGACATTTTGGAGCTGTAGCCTTGGTCAGATCCACTGCTCTGACCCTTTCCACTGAGCTCCAGAACCTCATACTCCTCCATCTCCACAGGCTGAGAGTGGTTGATTTCAGATGGAGGTAAATATTCACTCTGGATGCTGGCACTTGAGGATTCAGGAGGGTTTGAGTCCATGGAGTTGTGTAGGGCTGAGCCTCTCTGGTCTGAATGAGTGAAGAGTTGGCTCATGGGTAGAAGGGAATCCTCATCTTTGTCCTCAGTGGGAAGTGGACCCAAAGGTTCTATCTCAAAGGACAGCCAGTTCTGTCTTGCTGATGGTGGCTTGTTCAAAACAGGCTCACAAATGTAGACAGATTGTGGAGTGGGGCTGTAAGGATACATGTCATCTGCCAACACTTCATCCAGGTTTAAAGGATACTCATGTTTGTATCCAGGGTTCACTACTGGTGTAATTTCTGCCACTGACAACATCTCACGCTCTGCGTTGAGTTCAGGTGTAAGGACATGAATACTGTTGCCATTTTCATGGATTTCTACCCCTTGGGTGTAGACAGGAAGCCCATCTCTGATTACAGGAACACATTCAAGGACTGGAGGGATCTGCAGCTGGTCAATGAGTGTGCTGGCCTCCGTTATGACCTCCTCCTCACTGTCCACACACTCTTTCTCAAACCAGTCAGGGTTTTCCAACTGGTAGACCTGGAAGGTTTCGATGGCATTCTTCAGGGCTCGACCTGAGGGACACTTGAAATATTCATCTCCACCAATGCCCTCGATTTGGCTGACCTGACCTGGCTGATACTTCTCAATGTCTAAGAGGCGGAAGTACAGCTCTTCAAAGTGCTTCATCAACTTGTATTTTACTGCTATGTCAAAAACTGATGGTACATCTTGTTCACTGCTGATGTCATCGAAGTAAGCTACCATGTACTTTCCCAGCATGCCTGCCTGGTGCATATCTGGTAGGAAGAGGTTGAGAAAGGGAGTGAGCATGTCATCAGTAGGGGAGAGAATGTCTTCCCTCAGTATAACCCGGCCCTGGCCGCACATGGCCCTCCACTTTGCCTGAACGCCACGTGAACACAGCACCAGGATTTTGTCCATGGGATTTTTAAGCTGCTGCCGTTGCCACTCGAGCCATCGAAGGCGACCCACCATGCCGACCGAGGTGGAGTCCAGCAGGTCCACCAGCACCTTGGTCCCACATTTGGCCTGGAGGAAGGCGCAGAGCTTCAGCACTATGTCCCTGTAAAGGTGGTGGTCCTGGGAGTAGATGACCAGCACTTTGGGGGGTTGTTTAAGCTTCTGCTTGTGCTGTATTTCATCACCACCCATAGGTGCTGGAGTAACATCAGATTTGCCTGAAAGTGCACAAGTTCATGAGGAAATGAAAAGTAAATTCAAACCAGCAGCTTGGGTGAATTTTAAAGTTATTGTATACGTGACAAACCTGGCTTCCTGCAGATGACATACATAATAACTGCCATCACTGCACACATAAACACTACTCCCAAGATGGCAAATAGGTACAAGCACACATTGGAGCCCTCTACTTCTGGCACTGCTGTGGAAATGAGAACAAAAAACAATAAAAGAGAGACAGTCAAAGAAAGTATTCAATTATCAGCTTCATACACATAGGTACAATTTGTCAGCACACAGTTGTTCCATTCTTTAAAAAAGCCAGAATGGTTTCCATGGACAAATACAATTAAAGGGGAAAAATATGAATCTTAGTAACCTGTACTACAGTGTTTCATATCACTGCTCTGTTTGTGTCTGTAAATACCTGGACAAACATTCAGAGTTGTCTTCCGACGCACACAGTCTTCGCCACATTGCGGGAAGATGGGTTTGATCTGCAATGAAGAATAAAGTCATATTAACTCCAACATGAAGGCCAAATGTGAGCAATGATAATAATAATAAGCCAATATACAACTAATACTAGTAATAGTAAAAAAAAAAAAAAAAGCTGACCTCAACATCAAACTGGCAGCAGTGTCGTGGCCATTTATCCAGGATGAATGTTGCATTCAGTGTCCTCTGATTAGTCTGCAGAAAAGAGTTTTTTCATGTGCATAGTTTTAGATTAGATTTTAAAAAGACTTATCATGACAATTATCAATTCAAATGTTTGTCACAGGCAGTGTGAAGTCACAGCCCTCAGTATAACACAGACTACAGATTTCACAATGACAATCAACAACCAGCTGCACCGCTCCCAGGTAACACTGAGAACTTTCTTTTGAAGTTTGTGTTTTAAAGTATGGCAGTATTTTTCCAGAGCTGTATATTATTACTGTCCTTATTGCTACTTTATCTACACTACAGTTTGTAGTTAGTTAATGACTTGCTGCTGCTGTGCATCGGTGTCTCTATCTCTATCATTCATTGTCATTTTATCATTCATTGTAATTGTACAATATGTTTGTGTTGATTTATTCTGTATACGTGACATCCATTGCACGTCCGTCCGTCCTGGGAGAGGGATCCCTCCTCTGTGGCTCTTCCTGAGGTTTCTTCCACCTTTTTTCCCTGTTAAAGGGTTTTTTGTGGGCAAGTTTTTCCTCACTCGAACCGAGGGTCTAAGGACAGAGGGTGTCACTCCCTGTACAGATTGTAAAGCCCTCTGAGGCTAAATGTGTTTGTGAATTTGGGCTATACAAATAAAATTTGATTTGATTTGATTTGATTTATGGCTAAAGTACATAGCTCTGATTCTGAGCTGAGATCTGTGTCTGCTTCAACAAACTGGGTGCATGATGACTGCCGTCTACTGTAGGTAACACAATGACTATGCATACAAGCCCACTTCAAAGTATCTCCTTAAATAGCATATGAATACTCTCCGCAGTAGAAGACAGTAGTGCTGAGGAAGGACAGAGAAAGGTGCTGACATCTCACTCTGAAGTGCAGCTCAGCTCTCTCCTGTTTTCAGGTGTCAGTGTTCTTATTTGGTGTCAGATTTATCCAGATGAGCTACACTCGAGTGGTTTGCAAATATAATGAGCTGTCTTTTTTAACAATGAGCAGAAGAAACACTGCACAGAGAGGCAGCCACTCCGTCTCCTGCTGCGGAACAAAGACAGAAACTGGGCTAAAAACTAGGCTAAGGTACAACACAGGATGTTGTAATGAGCACATACAGTAATGTTCTGGGTCATTCATCTTCGGAGAGAGACAGCCTATTACACAAGTATTCTTCAGATACAGAAGCACTTGAATCCCCTTGTTTCATGTGAGCTTACCTTGTAAATACGCTGCACATGTGGGATAAGGGAGCACTGAACAATAACGAAGTACACCTCACAGTGCGTGTCAGGACTGAAGCTCACAGACAGTGCAGCTCTTGTATCAACAGAGATGTTAGATACAGTGATGTTAGGCTGCCACAGACTTCCTACAGCACAACAACACATCATGTTAGGACTGGTCATGGTACATGATTCACTCACATTACTGACTTAGATATATCAGAGACACACCTCTCTCTATGCAGAACTGGGTCCTCTGCATTGTGGGGTGTGGACAATCTAGTAAATCAAAATGAGAGATTTAAGTTAAGAAATGTAGAAATACATGTGTACATACATGCATGTATGTACATGCACAACAACAACAAAATTCTGGTTCTGACTTCGACTCACCAGGAACAAGAATTTCACGGCTGACATCATAGCTGCTGTGGCCTAGCTCTGGTTTGGGGATGTTGAAGACAGACACACGGTATCTCTCACCAGGGTCCAACACGAGCATGTCAGCTGAGAACGACCACTGAAGACACAGAATGATGTTGTTTGTTACAAGCTGATAGCACAAAGCTCTAAGAAGCAGTCTCTGATCCTGACCACACAACAACACAGACACAGAGATGCTGTTATTTTTATTAAAAAATATTATACATTATTAAGTAGAACATGGTTTGCTCCAGTGAAGAGTGGAACTATACGAAGCTCTAAATATGTCGACCTGTCATATTTTTTTGTTCTAAATGTGTTTCTAAATGTTCTGTTATTTGAATTTTTGCTGTTGTTTGCATTTTTGAGTTTAGACTACAATAAATCAATAAAGATAAGGCAGAGCTAAGTAATCTGATATGAAAACAGTGTAAAGTCACTATAAATACATTATCTAACTAGAAGAGCAGCTGTTTGTTTGTGAGGTGTCTGTTCTGGCATGCCATGCTCTTCACTTCAGCCATGATGCATTCACAAATTCAACAAATTCTCTTGACACTGACACGAAGGTGAAGAATCCTCGTGTACCTGCCCCATGAGCTCTTCCTCTCACATTTCCACCAAGTTTCATGAAAATGTTTCTGTTCTCCTGATAGACAGACATGACCTTGTTGGTGGAAGTGACGCAGACACTCACCTTGTCCCCTGATGGACTCCTCATTGGAAGTGTGCCTTTGAAAGAGTATCGAACACACAGGTTCTGGTTGGTGGACATCACTAGAACGTGCAGCTCGGTGGCCTTCAGGTAACTAATACTTCCTGAGGAGAAACACAGCAGAGCGGAGCTCACTTCATGTCTCACTCCTGCATCTTGTCAAGTGTAGATAAACTTAAGTTTCTCATCTACTCCTCTGCCTATCTTGCATCATGTCTGTGTAACACTTGAGACACACACTGACTTACCATCGTCCTTTATCTTCCACCTGGCGAGCAGGACAGGCTGCAGGTGTCCTCTCTCATCCTGCCTGGTGCCCACAGACACCAACAAGTCCTCTGGACTGCTGGGAGTGTACTTACTAGCATCCAGCCAACTACTGTCCATACAGTTACCTGCACACACACACACACACACACACACAGGTACAGAGTGCAGAGTGTCAGCAGAGAGATGTTTTTTTTTCTTGATTTAAATGAAGGCAGTATTTCAGAGCTCCATCTTGACACTGAGTCAGTTTAAGGAGAGAAAAATTGACTCACTGTGGGTGACTTTGCACGTCAAAGCCTGTGACAGGAAAAGGAATAGAAGATTAGAAATGACACTCTTAAGATTGATAAGACTGATTTTCCATCTCTTCACACAGAGCTGCACAGAGCAACAGGAACATGTTCAGAGTACATCATTAAACATTAAACAGAACACTGGTGACTGTGTAGGAGCATTAACAGGCTGACGCTCCACCACTGTGTGTATTCAAGCTGCCTCTGACTGTTAAACTGTAACGACTGATGAACGTGTTTTTCTGGTTTGATGTCAGGAAAATAATTCAGTGTCAACAGGAAGTCCCATGAGAGAAACAGACCCAGTCAAAGTGTATAGATTATATCAGAGAGATGAATAAATGATACAATATCAAACTATCAACTTGTTGTTGTCTGAAAGGTGCTTTACAAAAACACAATATTCACCACGATTTCCTTTTACACACTAATAAAATAGATGTAAAAGATGTATAGATCTAAACTAAACTAAACTAGAAAATAAGTATTTCTGATTCATGACAACAAAGATTCTTCTGCCTGGTTGAAAAGAATTTTATGAATGTGAACTTGAACTCAACTGCTTTAATATTACATTAATATGTTGATATGTATGTATGTACTTATGTCTCTATGACATCATTCTTCAGTATTATTTTATATTTAAAGTAATCATTCTCAGTCTTTTTGGGGCCAGCACCTCATAATCCTCATGCAGATTAAAAATGTTTACTGCCATTTGTACTAGTAGATGCCACAGAAATGATTTATATTTTAAACCTAAATACTTCAGACAATCACTTCAGGAGTGTTTAATGTCCTAAACCTGATGAAGTGAGTCTCATTGGCTCAGAATCATTTTTTAATTGACGCTTCCCAATCATAGTTATACTTTATTCATTTTGCAGGACCCCGGTAAAATGACTCCATGTGAAGACAGCTGATGTACAACATGTGCTGTGTTTTTTTAATATATTTTATTAAAGATTAATTATCAAAAAACTCTATTAGAATTATTATACTTCATGTTTATTCCATATGAAAAAGAACGTCATCAGAATGTGTAAATAATATTATACTGAGCACGGTCTACACTATGCTATATGGAAAGAGTCATGAGATAACTTCTATCTATTTATTAATATTTGTTCCCATAGAAACACAACAGTTAACACAGTTTATGAAGGGGTGTCCAAACTTTTTTTTAAAAAGGGCCAGGTTTGATGATGTGAAGATGCCCAGTGGCCAATACTAATATTTTAATCTATCTATCTTTAAAAAATGAAAGTTACATACAAATGCACTAGTCGATTTTATTTTATTTTCATTGTCACAATTATCTGTTTTTTTTTTTTCTTTAAAAAAACAAAACAAAAACAATGTGACCAAATGTAAACCAATCAGATGTGAACAAATCTAAAAACCAGTTCTTCCTTTCTTTCTCATCTGGAGTCAAATAACAACTTACATGAAGTTGACATTCTCACCCTGAGTAATGTTAACAGTTCAGTTTAAAACATACCACTCTTGCTTTTCTTTCTTCTCTTTTACAAGATCATTCAGAAAGTAATATTTAGTGTCACATCTACAGATATATAACAGCAGCAGTCTGTCCTTACAGGTTCAAATGCTTCGTTATGTCAACCAAAAAAGACAAATCTTCCAGCCATACAGTAGCTGACAATCTAAATAATAAATTATAAAAACGAAACTGTGGGCCGCATGAAATCTGACTGTGGACATGCTCTGACTCTGATAAAGTTTTGTTATAACTGGACTTGAACTCTTTTAACTGATGACCGTACCGAACCCTGAGAACAGACCTCCGGTGGTGTTCACGGAAACCGCTGGAGTTCGTGCTCAACGTTCACCGTCTGGGGAAACCCGCTGGTACATACGGTACTTCCTGGTGTCTCGCGGCGGCCTGGCTTACCTGTTGCGTGCAGTTGAGTGGAGGTGACGTCGACACTCTCACCGTGGACGACAGCGACAAGCTCAGCAACAGCACGAGAGTCCGATAAAGAATCATTTTGAAAGGGAGAAGTCAGTCACACTAACTAACACTAACTAACAGTCTAAAGAGACCGTGAGGCCCGCCATCACAGAACACACACACACTGACACACACACTGACACACGCCGACAGAAAACACAGCAACAGAGAGCGCGTTACTGTTGATTATAATGAAAAACTTCCGCCTCTTTATGCAAATCACCGCTTCTTTACAGTAACTTACCTCATGCTGCCTTCGCGTTACCTGGGAATATAGAGCACCGCTTTGTTGACTAACAGCGCCACAGATTGTATTCAATAAAGAAGGCTGATTAAATGATCAGAACACGAGCTCACAGTCTGATCAGACACACTGTAGATTTATTTTCATGAATATAAACATAAGACACAGGTGAGTTCACACTGTCAGTGTACTGTGAGCACCTGGATACCATCATGGTCGCCACTTTGGCTACATAGCAGACTGGCACTGTGAGCTGAAGAACTTACTGGAGCTGAAGAGGTTCTAGTTAAAACACAGTGTATTTTATATTTAGATTTTGGCAGTCAGATGTTGGCTTTAATGCCTGCTCAGTTCAGCAAAGAAGAAAATGCAGTGAAATGTTACGATTATAATTTCCGGTATATGCACAATGGACATACTCCAACTGAGACAACACTACCTGCTGAAATTAATACACTACACCAGTTCTAGCAGCAGTAGTAGTACACTGTGTATTACGCCAAAGTGTTAACAAAAGTATCTGAATTGAGACAGAAAATATCTAAAATGTCCTTCCACTAAAGTTGCATATTAATATTTCACATACTATAAAATCTATAAAAACAAACAAAATAAAGAGTATCTGTTGAAGAATAGGCACAAATTCTCTGTGTGTTCTTAAAATCTGCTGTCATTTTTACCAGGTTGTTTTTGCCAAGCTGTTTTTCCTACAGAGACTGAATGCGGCAAGAATTCAGGGCTCTTCCTTGTTGTGTGGGCTGAGTGTGTGGGGAGAAAACATGTTCCACTCGCTCAAAGTGACACATTTGTGACTGATCCTCGCTGTGATGGAAATGGAAATGACTCTTTCATGTGGGTTTGGACAGAACACACTGAGTCAGGCTGAGGAGCGCGGACACATCTGATCTAAAGACATGTCAGTCAGTCTCACACTGTATGAGCTGAACACTGGAGGAAGCAGAGGGCAGGGCGAGGACGACATGGTTCCTTATCAGTCATCCTGAGTGCTGCACAGGTTGCATTTGGATATGTTCAACACTAGATGGCACAAAAAGACTGAACCTGTCCACAGATCAAGACTGTGGAACTTCAAGTCAAAGTCAAATCTTACTTACTTTAATAACAAAACAAAAGTAACAAAGGTATTTCAAATTTCACCTTCACAGCCCAACTAGTCCCACCAGACTAGAGCTTCATGAGTTCTCATCAACACATTCATCACGTTCTGTCTTGCCTGTTTTGCAGTTTGGACCATGTAAATTGAAATAAGACACATGTTGTAATGAACTGGAGTGATCCTTTAGTGTCCTCTTTGAAATATTCTGTGATCCTCATTAACCAGTCCCTCAGATCTCATCCTGTACTCTCCTGACACCTGGACCTGACAGCATAATCTGCCACACCTGAATTAAAACACCCCCAGCCTGTACAGACAGTGCTGTACTCTGGCAGCTGTGGTCAGGAACAAAGCCACTGAGTGCAAGTCATGAAAGTCACAGATCAGTGTGCTGCTGCAGCAGAGCAGGGCCTCCCCATGGGGGCCCAGACTGCAGAAAGCTGATGGCTGATATCAAATGAGGATAGTGAGCTGTGTTTAGTGAGGGCTGCCCTCAGCGAGTGCAGCTGTGTGTACCGATGTTTCATCAGATATTAGACTCACCAAAGATAAAGCTCATTTTCAAGCGAGGTGAGAATGTGAACATTTCGTGACAACATGTGGTGGTACTGTTGGACAGGAGAGCAGCCTGACAGGATCCTTCAACACAGGTCCTGGAGCTAACTGTGCACTGGAAATGCTACATGCTATTAACATAGCTCTGTGTCCAGGTGGAGTCAAAAGTTTTCAAAAGACCTCTGTGTGTCTTGTTTCTGTGTTCAACTGGTTCAAACTGACGTCTTGATGAGGAAATGTTTTTGGAAATACACATTACTATATTTAAAGCATGCAAACATTTTAATACATTGTGCCTTACTGAAAAACACACACAGTCTTGAGATACATTGTCCAAGTAAACAAGAGTTTACCAGAAGAAAGAACACATGATCAGTGTGTGTTAATGAACAACATGATAATATACAAACATCACAGAGTGTAACAGGAAGTACAAATCAAATATATATGAAGAACATGAAATAACCATAAATGCTCACTTTCTCATGTTCAGGCTTGCTGCTTGATATTTGTGTTTAAATTATTATTTTAACATATAACTAATGAAATGTCCACATTGGCCTAAATAATTACAGGTTAACCATTTGCTTTCTAGCTATGTTAAATTTTATTTTTGAAAATCATATCTGAATATATTTGGATAATTTGCAAAGATGCATCAGGGGCATTTTGGAGCTCAGCAAAAATCACTTACGTAACCTGATTTACCCTCCTCCATACTCAGTGGCATCACTGAGGATGTGACTGGTATGAATACAGGAAGTGGTTGGGAACTTCCTCCTGTTGTCCCAGAACATACGAAGCCTATGGTAAATGAAAATGATCTGAACTGAACCAACAAACTGAAACAATAAATGGTAATGTGGGCGAAGTCTGTGTCTGCATGTTACAGATTTATGATGGTTAAACAATCGTGTGTACTTGAGGTACTAATATGATGCAAATTAAAACACTAAAAACAGCTAAACGGATCAAATGCAAGAGAAGATGAATGCTGTCAGAAGGCCCGAGCCACATGATACACAAGCTCTGATTGGTTCACATTGTAAATGCATATATACAGACAGTATAAGTGTGCTTCAGCCGCAGTGTCCCTGCTTTCATCCATGTATCGTGTATAATTGTATCGCTAGTCTGCTTCATGTTTCATGAGCAGCACATCTGTCTTCATTACCCTCTTGTCCTTTTGTTCCTCTGTACAGGGGAGAGGGGGTGATGTCACAGTAGTAAATGTGCATTCTGATGTTTGACATCTCAAGTTATTCTGGGCTCTGTTGTATAATCAGGAGCTTCCCATCATTATTTATTCTCACTCAGCCATCCATCAGTGCTGACCCACATCTGCAGCTCTCTGCCTCCATCTGTACCCCCACAACATGGTCTCCACAGTCAGCATGCACAGTCTCTGCCTAAAACAAGGAAACCTTCACATCAATAAGAAATAGTTAAAGGGTGAATATATTGTATATATACTCAATTATCTCAATTGGAGATAGAAAAAAATAAAGTTAAAAACTGCCATATGCTCAAAATGGCATGTTATTCTCAATGACTAGACTAGAATGATACAAACAGTCCACAGTTATATAATAATAATAATTCTAATAATAATAAATCATCATGTGTGATGATTTATTATATGATATACAACAATAATATATGATTGAATCATACAATATGATTGTGTACAGTGTTGTGATTTATCTGATCTGGGTCAGATCAGGTCTGTTATGTATGTCTTTAATAAAAACATAAAGCACACACAGGTAGACAGTGTAGAGACTCACAGTGCAGTCAGTCAGCATCAGCAGTCATGTGGTGTGACTGACATATAGATCTAATAATACAGTAAATGATGATGTGACACCTGTCAGTATGTGTGTGTGTGTGTGTGTGTGTGTGTGTGTGTGTGTGTGTGTGTTCCTCACTGAGTTGCTGGAAGCCTGTGACCTTTGAGTTGAAGGCTTTGGTGACACTGAGCAGGCCTGAGCCACAGTGTGAAACCTTCATCCAACAGGCCATGAAACACTGAGCACATGGATTCCACTCTTGTGTTTGTTTTTCAGTTTTCATTAGTGTGGTATAACAGAAGCCCAGGATAAAGCCAAAGGATTATTACAACGTCAACATCAGTTTGAATAACATTGTACTCATAAAAATAACTGTTGACATCACTATTGCAGAACATCCGAGTCTGTAAACACCGTTCTGGTTTCTTTGCTTGATCTGAGCCAATGAGTGCTACCGGCATGTCCATAAACATGTTCTCAATCCCAACAGTCACACGTCTAGACCACAGATTGTATTCAACATGCATGTAGTTTCTGTGACGTCATACACTTCTGAAGAACCATTGTGAAGCTCAGTGTGGATGGTCTCCATCTTGACAGTCCTGCTTCTCCTGCCTACCGGCTAATTAGAAAATGGGCAAAGAGGTAGAGTATGGATGGAGCTGAGCCAGGCTGAACAAAACCTGAACAAAACCTGGTTGACCTGTGGTGGCCCCACTTGAAAGTGGCCACGCTAATGCTAATGCTAATGCTAATGCTAATGCTAATGCTAATGCTAACTTTAAGCCTTAATATAGTATAAATCATATAAATCATATAAAAATTCACCCTCAGTACAGTTGTCATGAACGGGGAAATTAGCTTCACTTCACATCCACAAAGGTTGCTGTTTGATTTAGACACAAAAAGGACACACAGGACAGGAACAGCAGTTTCCTTGGTGGACATCTTGTGCTTGTCTGACTCCTAATCAGGGTAGAGCTGTTGGCCCATATGATGTCCCCACACCACTATCAAACCTGTGCCAAAGAAGACACCTGTTGCCTCTCTGAATACCTGCAGTCCTCTTGCACTCATCTCTAATGTGATGCTCCTCCTCCATCTTGCCATTCCTGCTCAACTTGACAAAAGACTTCAATACACATATATTGATCCTAAAGATCAACACTGGATGCAATGTGAACATTACTGGACCTGGCCCAGCCTCACCTGGAAAGTTGGAGGTTTATATCAGTGTTACAGCATGTGTTAATGCATCCATTTAATGTCATTGTTTCCAAAGAAAAAGTCTAAAAATCAACAGTACACTACCAGCTGAGTGACAGACAGACTAGCTGGTGAGCATTCCGGTTCTGATCATTTTTTGGTCTGTTTATTTGTCACTGTATCTCTTTTTATTTAATCATTCTTAGTCTTAATGCATTTGCCCAGAGTCTGTAGGTTGCAGTTTGTTTTGTGGATATTCTCCTAGCATTGTGTAGTCATGGATACTGACGTCATGTAGAGATCATCTGTCTCCGGCTCTCTCTGTTTGTCTGACCTATTTATTTTCCTTTGTCTCAGAGCTAAAGGAAGATAATTGTGTTCCAGATATAACAACCTCCTCCTCCTCCTCCTCCTCCTCCTCCTCCAGGTGAAACAGCTCCAGACATGAAAAGCATGGCTTTAGAGTGTGTGGATGAAAATAGTGGTCTGATAGTGGATCTGTGCATTTTCAAGTGGTACTGAACAAAGAGGGGCTGCAGGTGAAAGACATCTACAGAGCGCCATCAACACTCCACAGAAACCTTCAGCCTCTGCCCTGTTTATCTGCATCCATAAAATGTGGACAGCCTACAGATACTGATTATATGAATTTATAGCACAAGAATGAAGCAATACTTTTCTTGAACAAAAAAGATCAGGACTTTGTGTAACTATGTCTTCTGCTCTCCATCATTCATTTTTCATGTGTGTGAATATCTTCCATGACTGTTGCACAATAGCATGATTTAAAAAAACAAAAAGTCAGGGCCTTGCAGATAGAATGACATTTTTTTATTACGTGAGAGAACTATTAGAGATTACATGAATTTTAGCTCACAGAGAGCCAGTGCAGAGCTGATAATTTATGTCCTCTTTACATAACTACTGTTTTTCTCAGAAACCCACTGCATGCCTTCAACAGCTCACTGGTAGAAATAGTTTCATTTTTCACTAAATGCCAGTAAATTCAGCGTGTTTATTTGATTATTTCCACTTGAGGCCAGCGTCACACGCCTCCATGAGAAACACACTGGCTGTGATCATTTCTAATCTGACAGCGCCAAAGCAAACAGGGAGGAGAGAGCAGTCATGACTGAGGGCAGAGGAAGTCTTGAGTGGGATTCTGGCCCTTAAATGGTCTTTTGGAGCACAGAGCGTGTCCCTTACATTGACCAGAACACATTTGTTTGACAGAGGATGACCCATTTAAAACTCTGTTTATTTATGTGAGCATGCTGCAGATTTACATTCTATGATAAGGTATATAATAGTCAGTATACACGGCAGTGATCGAAGTATTCATCCTCTATCTCATAGTCATAATCACACTTGCTTTTATTAGATCAGCTCACAGTGGAGAAGCAGTTAGAGCTCTGAAGTGTTGCTGTGTGGGAGCTGCTGACGTCATTTTACTATTATTCTTTCAACTGCTTTTTTTTTTTTTTTTTTTTTTTTTCCCCCAGAATTGATTATTGATTTTTCTGTGACACAGAAGTATCAAACGTAGACAATGTAGAAGTATCAATACTGTCAAATAAAAAAGAGACCAAACAACATCAAACAGAGAAAAGGCAAAAGAAAAAAGAAACAACACAGAGAAAGAAAAAGCCTGTACATGTAGGAGACATCAGTGTCTACATGTATTTTATTCACTTTTTATGGGTCAGCTGTGGCTCGGAGGTAGAGCGGGTCGTCCACTAATCAGAAGATCGGTGGTTCGATCCCCTCCAGTCTGCATGTTGAAGTGGCCTTGGGCAAGACACTGAACCCCAAACTGCACAAGTGAAGGTGTGTGATGAGCGCTTAGCACCTTACATGGCAGCCAGTGCCATAAGTGTATGAATGTGTGTGAATGAGATACGTACTGTAAACCACTTTGAGTGGTCGGAAGACTAGAAAGGAGATATATAAGTACAGTCCATTTACCATTTGTGTCCTCCCAGTGATCCTCAGTAGGTATCTGATGGTCTAGTGGCTAGGATTCAGCACTCTCACAGCTGCAGGGTTGCTCATGGGTTCGATTCCTGTTCAGGGAAAGTGGTTTTAGCACTGTGATGCTCTTCTGACCTTTTCTCTACCTTGTCACATGGTTCAGTACCTGATTCCAATCTTCCTGGGTCACCTTAAAAAAGATGAAGTGTACGATTGAAACGATTCATGAATGCCTAGCTACAGTGTGATAGATGTGTAACAAACAAAGAATATGAAGAGTGAGCCTCTGTGTAGTGGTCCAGAGTTTTCACCTGATGAGCAGCACACATTCACCATTTTTTTTCCCACCATCTGGTGGTCAGAGAATTCCCAGTCAGAGAATGTGAGTTTAGCACTGCAAGCCCCTTGTTTCATTTGAAGACATGACAATGTCAGTGACATAAGTGTTAAATATGACTAGCTTTGAACCCTGTCATCTTTTTGTACCTTTTTGTGCCAATGCAAATGATCCCCAAGTTTTATTAAACCGTATAGCATGCAACTAACATTGTCCATCTGACAAACTGAACTGTGCCTGATTCAAGAGGAGTGACAGTGTGGCGCAGGAGACTTCCACCTCAGCAAAATCACACGATTAACCAATAAGGAGTCAAATGCTACAAAGTCTGCTTTATATTTAGGTAGCTGCAGAGCAGGAGGTAAAACCCAGAACAAACCTGTGAATGCTGTTGATAGAAACTGAGTCATTGTACAAAAGAACAAAAAAAAAAAAAATGAGTTGAATATCTGTGTCCAATGAATCAGTAGTGAAGGGAAAGACCAAAAAACATGGACATGGGTGGAGCCTGATTGTCTCATGCACATGGGGTTGACATTATTACAGATTTTAGAAAGCCTAACTGGAGTGAGACAGGTACAATGTCTAGATGAGTGAACCTGTAAAATAGAATCCCACAGCTCCTCTGAGAGTTCAAGTGCTCTTTAAAACATTCTATGTCACACATAGACAGTGATTTGTGAAGGTAGTATGATGTATGTGACTCTACATACATGTGGTTGTGCATGTATTACAGAAAAAACAGCCCAGTGTCCTGTTGGATGTACAGTGTGTGTATGTAGTGAGGCTGTGGATGACCTGTAGATTCTCTGACTTCTTCTGTATCCTGGAGGTCTGTTTGTTCTGGCTCCATCATGGCCGTTTTACTTTTCTGTCAGTTATAATGTTCTTGGTTATTTGTTTAGTCATGTTCCGCTCGTTTTCTCTCTAAGATAATTGAGAAAGCTGTAGCCAATCAGCTGTGTGACTTTCTCCATAAGAACAGTTTATTTGAGGATTTTCAGTCAGGATTTAGAGTGCATCATAGCACAGAGACCGCACTAGTCAAAGTTACAAATGACCTCCTAATGGCATCAGACAAAGGACTCATCTCTGTACTTGTCCTATTAGATAAGACTTTCCTTTTTGATAGAGCTTATAGTTCGGGCTGGCTCAGGTCATCCCTTAGTTATGCTGTTATAGGACTAGACTGTCTCTCACCATCTGTAAACATACCTGTCTCATCAATTTGCTGCTGCTGTGTCTTTCTATCTCTATCACAGGTTCCACTGCTACTGTAATCATTTTATCATTCATTGTAATTCATTGTCATTCTACCATTCATTGTAATTGTACAATATGTTTGTGTTGATTTGTTCTGTACACGTGACATCTATTGCACGTCTGTCCGTCCTGGGAGAGGGATCCCTCCTCTGTGGCTCTTCCAGAGGTTTCTTCCACATTTTTTCCCTGTTAAAGGGTTTTTTGTGGGCAAGTTTTTCCTCACTTAGAAAATGGGTGCAGAGGGTGTCACTCCCTGTACAGATTGTAAAGCCCTCCGAGGCAAAATGTGTTTTGTGAATTTGGGCTATACAAATAAAATTTGATTTGATTTGATTTGATTTGATTTGATGAACTAAGGCCTGGGTTTGATTCCAGCCTGTGGCCCTCTGCTGCATGTCATCCCCTCTCTTTACCCCCTTTCCTGCCTGTCTTAAGCTGTTTCTATATATGAAAAGCTAAAAGCCCCAAAAAGTATTGAAATAGAGATCTACTGTACAGACAGAAGGGCTCATGTGCTGACATAATGCTCATAGCTCAGAGCTCATAAATACTGGTGGTTACTCTGTGAGTCCAGTTACTCGTGTGCACCCTATATGCAGATGCAATTGAATAGTGGTGTAGTGGTGCCTGGAGAAGTGGGTATACTCTCATATAGCCTTTATATCTTACATATATATCTTATATACTTATATATATGTTCCATCCACTCATGAAAACCGTGATAACTGTGGAAGTAGAAGATGATCAGAGGGATTTAGAAATAGATCTTATTAGAACCTTTCATGGGATGATGCATGCACACTTTTAGATGGTTAACACACTTTACTTAACACAACACAAGCCGTCATCTCACACCTAACAGCACATGTTAACAGGGTGGAGTGACACTTCTACATGTTCCTGGGTTAATTAATAATGGTTCTGGGGTACAGTGCCCTTATAACACAGTGACACAATTTCAGTTTGTAACAGGTCTACTCAATGCCAATTGAGCAGTCACTGTCTAATAGCTATACTCTGTATACTTGTAAGATTAGTTAACTTGGACCTTAAGTGACACAGACAGAGAGCAACAACACTGACAGCAGCACGATGCTCCACATTTTACTCCTGTAATGATGAAACACTAAAGTATGTGATCAGTGCTGACAGAGTCAGGCACAGATAGTCAGCTGAAACACAGACGTGAGACCAGCGGCAGGACATTAGTACAATCTATGCTGAGACCTCTAGTGTACATACAAACAGCACAGGTGTGTTTATAGCTTCCATTTTCAACTCACTGATTGACTTCACTTTCACATTCCCAGCATGAATTGGTTGAGAGGCAGATTACACCAAGGGCGCTGTTGAATCTTTTTTTGTCATGAACCTTCCTCACTGAGTGAAATGATCCAGGAGTATTAATATGTCCGTCATACCTGTTCGAATTCTCTAACTGTTAAGGAAAGGAGCTTCAATGTTTCCTTTATTATCTCCTTTAGCATAGGATACCGGACCATTAAAAAACATCCATCCATCCATCCATCTTCTTCTGCTTCATCCGAGGGCAGGTCGCGGGGGCAGCAGCCTCAGCAGGGAGGCCCAGACCCTCCCCCCAGTTACTTCGTCCAGCTCTTCCAGGGGAACCCCAAGGTGTTCCCAGGCCAGCTGAGAGACATAGTCCCTCCAGCGTGTTCTGGGACTTCCCCGGGGCCTCCTCCCGGAGGGACGTGCCCGGGACACCTCACCAGGGAGGCGTCCAGGAGGCATCCTCACTAGATGCCCGAGCCACCTCAACTGGCTCCTCTCGATGCGGAGGAGCAGCGGTTCTACTCCGAGCCCCCTGCGGTTGGCCGAGCTTCTCACCCTATCTCTAAGGGAGAGCCCAGCCACGCCGCGAAAGAAGCTCATTTCGGCCGCTTGTATTCGCGACCTTGTTCTTTCGGTCACTACCCAAAGCTTGTGACCATAGGTGAGGGTAGGAATGTAGATTGACTGGTAAATCGAGAGCTTCGCCTTTCGGCTCAGCTCCTTCTTCACCACAACGGACCGGCGCAGAGTACTCATCACTGCAGAAGCTGCACCGATCCGCTGGTCAATCTCCCGCTCCATCCTTCCCTCACTCGTGAACAAGACCCCGAGATACTTGAACTCCTCCACTTGAGGCAGGATGTCGTCCCCGACCCGGAGGCTGCACTCCACCCTTTTCTGGCTGAAAACCATGGCCTCAGATTTGGAGGTGCTGATTCTCATCCCAGCCGCTTCACACTGCGAACCGCTCCAGAAAGAGCTGAAGGTCACGCTCCGATGAAGCCAACAAGACCAGATCATCCGCAAAAAGCAGTGACCCAATCCTGAGGCTACTGAACCGCAGCCCCTCAACACCCTGACTGCGCCTAGAAATTCTGTCCATAAAAGTTATGAACAGAATCTGTGACAAAGGGCAGCCCTGGTGGAGTCCAACTCTCACTGGAAACAGGTCCGATTTACTGCCGGCAATGCGGACCAAGCTCTGGCACCAGGAGTACAGGGACCGGACGGCCTGTATTAGTGGGTCCGGAACCCCATACTCCCGGAGCACCCCCCACAGGGCTCCCCGAGGGACACAGTCGAACGCCTTCTCCAGGTCCACAAAGCACATGTAGACTGGTTGGGCGAACTCCCATGCACCCTCCAGGACCGCGCCGAGGGTATAGAGCTGGTCCACAGTTCCACGACCAGGACGAAAACCACACTGCTCTTCCTGGATCCGAGGTTCGACAATCTTGCGGACCCTCCTCTCCAGGACCCCCACAAAGACCTTCCCAGGGAGGCTGAGGAGTGTGATCCCCCAGTAGTTGGAACACACCCTCCGGTCCCCCTTTTTGAAGAGGGGAACCACCACCCCGGTCTGCCAGTCCAGAGGCACTGCCCCCGATGTCCACGCGATGTTGCAGAGACGTGTCAACCAAGACAGCCCCACAACATCCAGAGCCTTAAGGAATTCCGGACGGACCTCATCCACCCCCGGGGGTGTCCCTTACCGCCGGTGTCCACCAACGGGTTCGGGGGTTACCGCCACGACAGGCACCGACTACCTTGCGGCCACAGCTCCGGTCAGCTGAGGCTGAGCAGAGGCACGGAACAAGGTCCACTCGGACTCAATGTCCCCCGCCTCCTCTGGGACGTGAGTGAAGCTCTCCCAGAGGTGCGAGTTGAAGCTCTTTCTGACAGGAGATTCAGCCAGACGTTCCCAGCAAACCCGCACAGAACGTTTGGGCCTGCCAGGTCTGACCGCCATCCTCCCCCACCATTGGAGCCAACTCACCACCAGGTGGTGATCAGTTGACAGCTCCGCCCCTCTCTTCACCCGAGTGTCCAAAACATGTGGCTTCAAGTCTGACGACACGACCACAAAGTCGATCATCGAACTGCGGCCAAGGGTGTCCTGGTGCCAAGTGCACATATGGACACCCTTATGTTTGAACATGGTGTTTGTTATGGACAATCCATGATGAGCACAGAAGTCCAGTAACAGAACACCACTTGGGTTCAGATCAGGGGGGCCGTTCCTCCCAATCACGCCCCTCCAGGTCTCACTGTTGCTGCCCACGTGAGCATTGAAGTCCCCCAGGAGGACGAGGGAGTCCCCAGGGGGAGCACCCTCCAGCACTCCATCCAAGGACTCCAAAAAGGGTGGGTACTCCGAGCTGCCCCCCACCCGAAGGCGAAGGGAAGCTACCCTCTTGTCCACCGGGGTAAACCCCAATGTACAGGCACCGAGCCGGGGGGAAACAAGCATTCCCACCCCCGCTCTGCGCCTCTCACCGGGGGCAACTCCAGAGTGGTAGAGAATCCAACCCCTCTCGAGGAAACTGGTTCCAGAGCCCACACTGTGTGTCGAGGCGAGCCCGACTATATCTAGCCGGTACCTCTCAACCTCGCGCACCAGCTCAGGCTCCTTCCCCCGCCAGAGAGGTGACGTTCCACGTCCCCAGAGCCAGCTTCTGCAGCCGGGGGTCAGACCGCCAGGGTCTCCGCCTCCGACTGCCGCCCAACTCTCTCAGCACCCGCCCCCTGTGACCCCTCCCACGGGTGGTGGGCCCATGGGAAGGGGGGCCCATGTCACCCTTTCGGGTTGTGCCCGGCCGGGCCCCATGGGTGAAGGCCCGGCCACCAGGCGCTTGCCGACGAGCCCTTCCCCCAGGCCTGGCTCCAGGGGGGGGGGCCCGGTGACCCACGTCCGGGCAAGGGAGACCTGGCTCCATTGGTGGTCATCTTCATCAGGGGGGATTGAGCTGCGCTTTGTCTGGTCCCTCACCTAGGACCTGATTGCCATGGGTGACCCTACCAGGAGCATGAAGCACCCGACAACATAGCTCCTGGGATCACTGGAATGTGCAAACCCCTCCACCGCGATAAGGTGGCAGCTCCAGGAGGGGATTAAAAAACATCAATGTATTTAAACAGAGTGATGCAGCCTGCAGCAGAGAGTGCGTGAATATGAACATACGTGTTGATGTGATGTAAAACTTTGATCATGAAGTGTGTTCTGTTGTTGACTGTGGAGCTGCAATCACACACAGAGTAAAAACAACATTCGCCGTCACATCATGACATAGTCTAAGTGTAAGAGCAGTGTGATTCTCAAGACCGCGGCCATCTTCTTCTACAGTAAATCCTAATGAATTCTCCTTCACATCTTTCCTTGACCTCGTGATGTTTTCCATCAAGGTCAAGGAAAAGTGGTTAGGAAAGGGCTTAGAGGCTGATGAGCACTGGGCCCAATTTGACATAGTGACCAAACTGTGTGACAACAATGACAACATTAGAGTCCATCATGTGACACACACTGGTGGTCCAAAAGATCAAATCAAAATCAAATCAAATTTTATTTATATAGCCCAAAGTCACAAAACACAGTTTGCCTCAGAGGGCTTTACAATCTGTACAGGGAGTGACACCCTCTGTCCTTAGACCCTCGGTTCAAGTGAAGAAAAACTTGCCCACCAAAAAACCCTTTAACAGGGAAAAAAGGTGGAAGAAACCTCAGGAAGAGCCACAGAGGAGGGATCCCTCTCCCAGGACGGACAGACGTGCACTAGATGTCACGTGTACAGAACAAATCAACACAAACATATTGTACAATTACAATGAAATACAATAAATGATAGTATGATTACAGTAGCAGTGGAACTTGTGATAGAGTTAGAGGGACACAGATGCACAGCAGCAGTGAAACATTAACAGACTATAAACTATAGGAGAGATGTGGTAGCAATTATGACAGTGATGCTATATATAGTGGACGTCAGCAGCAGACCACAGCAGCAGCCACGATCCACGAGAACCTGCTGGACGAGAAAGCACAGAAACTCCGGGGAAGAAGTTTAGTTAGTAACATGCGTTGACGGTAATGGTGATGGGGAGAGAGAGAGATCGAGAGAGATCGAGAGAGAGAGAGAGAGAGAGAGAGAGGGTTTTCAGTAAAGGGAGATGTGACTGCATCTTCAACCATTACCGTGCCTGGCTAGGCATAACCCAGAAAGAGACAGGCGGGGGGGTGGGGGGGAGTCCCCCGGCAGTCTAGTCCTATGGCAGTAAGACTGTTTGCTGTAAGCTTACATAGAGAAAGAAGTGTCTGGACAGCAGACACTTGTTGCAGACACTTTTTTTTTTTAGTGTCACAGCTCTGTGAAATGAACCCATCATCAGATCCATTCAGTCCAGTAACATTCCAAAAGTCTCGAAGGAATGCACGATTCCTTTTATCCTCATACAATCGCTCTATGGGCCACACAATGAGGAAGCATATGTGTCAATTTTCTGCCTGGAAATCAAACTTTTTTTTCTTCATGCTCCACTGAGCAGTTTCCACAGGACAGAATGGATCATTTAATTCATTGATCAGATTCATTAATCAGATTCTTTGATTCCAGATTCCAGATTCCAGATAGCCTCTATCTGACTTATGAAATCCAGACAGATTTGATTTACCTGCAAGTACTTCACTTCAAAACATTTCAGTAAAACTGTTCCTGCTCAGATTTCTGTTGTTTTGTTGTCACATAGCACTGACAGCTCTTGTGTCTTGTGAATTGTGGTTCTTTGTCATGTTTCACATCTGTCCATCAAAGACACATACCCTCTCTGAATGTCTCACATGTTTCGTTTAAATAACTGCTGGAGGCTCAAAGGGGTCAAATTATCCAACATGGCACAACTCGGTTTTAACTTCTTTCCAGATCCATTAACTGTCTCACGACCCCTCTGATTTATCCCGTGACCCCGAGGAGGGCCCCAACCCTCAGGTTGAGAACAAATGGATTAAAGCAGCTAACTGTATTCAAAGCATTTAAAATGCTGCTTACACATGGCTGCACCTAATAATGTCAAATGTCATTTTACTGAAGCAGAGGGTTTACTTTGATTCTTTGAGTTCATTTAGCTGGAAATGCTTCTGTGCTTTTATTCCAGATTAAGCTGGACTTTGACTTGTGATGGAGTATTTATTTTCATTGTGGGACTATAGACTGCTTTTACTCAAGCAAAGGATTTGAATGCTTTTTCCACCACTATAATTTTATTTATTATTAGAATTTATGATTTATTTAATATATAGTATACATAGATATCAACACAGAGAAAGTCTGAGTCAAAATAAGAAACTAGCACATTTATTTTTGTCTTAAAGCAGCACTGCATAAAGGTTGGTGTTTGTTGTCTCCAGTTTCAGAGTTCAGCTGTACACGTGTATGTGTTCTGATTACAATATTTATGATAAAACAACAACAACAACAACAACAACAACAAAAAACAAACAAACAAACAAAAAAACTAGTTCTATACAATAATCCCCCATGGCTGGCTGGGTGGACTCAGGAACAGAAACGCCCCCTGCCCAGCCTCCTTCGGTGTTGTGCCGCTCCAGAAGAGCCGCCCATCGGCCAGTCTACAGCAGAGGACGCGGAGCAGAACAGGCGGCTCCAGGCAGACCAGCAGCTCCAAGGACGCTGACGTGAACGCAGCTGTTTCCCTCCTCAGCCCCTCACAGCACGACATGTGACGGATACTTCTCCACTGGAGACTAGTCCTGTTTCTGCAGAGAACATGAATGAGATCAAGATCGCTGTTCTAGGCAGTGAAGGTGTCGGAAAATCAGGTAGGAGACCTGAACGTCGGGGATGAACAAGTTGTTGCCAATGATCGACCTCACCTGTCTGTCTCTCTGTCTGTCTCTCTGTCTGTCTCTCTGTCTCTCTGTCTGCAGCTCTCAACGTCCGTTTCCTCACTAGACGCTTCATTGGAGAGTACGCATCATCTTCAGGTAACTATAAATATGAACATGTTTATTAACAGCTTTCTGTCTGCACACAGTCTGATGGAGAACTGACCATTTTAAAACTACAACTGCTCACAATTTCATTGTAAAATCCTTCATCTGACTCACGAATAAGATTTTATTCAGCTATTCAAATATCTCATTAACATTTGCATGTGGCACTGTATTTGACTTTAATATTATGAATCTGCTTACGTCATGACAATGTATTTGCACCCAGCCTGAATAAATCTGATACATGTTCACAGAGTTATCATTCATTTTGATAACATTACTGACAGTCACCTTTTTGGATTTTGCATTTTTGTGCAGAAAATTTGCATATTGATCCGTATTAGTAAATCTTCCATCATCTACACAAGCAGATGTTCATCTTGATACCTGTTTTTCTCTATAAGCTCTTTTACCTCAGTTTCTTGTGTATCATGTACTCTGCATGATGAAGCCAACTTTCAAAATAGTACACACTATTAAAATGTTGCTGCCTTCAAATAGATTGCAACTAATTCTTACGATCATTCATTTTGTGCTGTTTTTAGCCAACATTTGTTCTGAGGAGCCGTCCTGTAATGATTCTGCACATTCTGCAGCCTCCTCGAAAGTCTACCTGACCTGCACAGGGAATGACTCATATTAGTCTCTGATAGCAGCTCAATAGGCCATTGTTTGCCTGAGAATAATTGAGTTTCATCTGAGCGTGTTCACTTTCAGCACTTAGAGGGAGCGTGGCAAAGAAACTGTGCAAGGTGTGAAGCAAACAGTGTGAAAAATTAAAATAACTGAACCCAACATGAGTGAATCAAGTAACTAGTCTACTAACATTTGCTTTTGAAAGGTTTCCTGCCTGTGTGTGTGTGTGTGTGTGTGTGTGTGTGTGTGTGTGTGAGAGAGAGAGAGAGAGAATGTTTGATGTGAATAAGAGGTCCATTCTCAAGTCAAAATGATAAATAAATGCAGTCTTTACATTTCTAAAAATATTTCCATTATGTCAGATCACACATGGATTGGGTTACATGTTCCACCTTGACTCACTTGGCTGGGTACAGTGTGCTGTTTTCCTGGTCTGTAAGTTTTTAAAATGAACTTGGACATAGTCTGAATTTAGCAGCTAATAGAGAAAAATTACTCTGGTCACATTTATATTTTCAGTAGAAAACACAGATATAGATATAGACAAATAGAATGGATAAAGAATTATGTTTATTCACTGACAATTATCCACCTTCTCTTCTGTCCTCCTCTGTCTTCCACAGAGTGCATATACAGGAAGCGTGTGTCGGTGGATGGGAGGCAGGTTAACCTTGAGCTCTATGACCCATGCTCTCAGGTGAGTTCACAGATAGTTATTATGCTTATTATTGCACCTTTTCACTAAAAACAGGTGGCGCTGTGGTGTAGTCCTGGATAGCACAAAGGTTTTCAAAGATTCTCAGACATCTGGTGTGACTACTCGTCAGTTTTATTGCACATAGTGCAACACTAGCTAGCTAACGTCAACTAATGATCCATGATACTAACTTCTTCTTGATTTGGCCAATCATAAATCATCTGACAGTACAAAGCAAAGGTGTAATGATTGCTTTATACTAGCACTAGCTTTGCACAAGTGATGCAAGGCAGAGTTGACTACCTGTAAGCGAAGATAATGCATGGCGTGGCTCGGGCGCTGGTTTCCATGTTGTCGTTTCACGTAATCAAGGCAGTTTATACAGACTCACAAATTTCTGATTGTGTTATGTATCATTACATCTTGTCATAATGTCACAAAATACTGCAATAATGGCATGGTCATAACAAATGAACATATAGAATTAATGTGGATGTGTAGCCACTGGGTTTGAGCCCTGATTGCCCACATGCACAGTCAACTTAACTTCTATGCAGCTGCTAATTTATCTATTGATGGGAACTCAACCTACTCCACTTACTACCAGTTGCAACCAAACATTGCACAACGAAGTGCAAGTTGTAGTCACTTTAAGCTACACATAATGAGTTGGCAGATGCACCATGTTGCGTGTGCGCCATGGTCACTGCAGCAATACACGGCTGTTCTAGTCAAACTTTGGTGGTCAGTGGGGTTTGAAGTCACATGGAGGACGGGGCAAAACAGCGTCACAGCTGTGACGTGACAGAGACATGCCCGGTGGAGTTTCGAGGTCACAGCCTGAAGACAGAAGCTGCTCTGTAGTCTGGTGGTACAGCAGCAGATACTTCTGTATTGCTTGGCAGTCAGCAGTAGGATGAACAGGCTGTTGCTGAGGTGGGCTCCGGCAGACATCTCACCTCAGCTCAATGATATCACAGATGCTTGTAGATGGAAGCCATCTATTCAAGTGTCTCTATGTGTTGAACAATGCTTATATAATCTAATCCACCAATGACAGCCATCTCATTTGCTTGACTGACAGTCCACTTACCAACCATGTGCCCGTTCAGAGAGCCTTTGTCCTTAGACACTTAGAAATTTGATCACCAATTTGACAAGTGCTGAACTTACCGTATTCAGTGACCTAACCTCACCCAGCCTACTCACCAGTTATCTTACTACTTTCCTGGAGAAGCATTTTCTGTTTGTCAAGCTTTCGTTGTTCCTTCCTTCTCATTGGCACAGTTGTTTCAGAGCTATGATAACAATAAGAGAAGGTTCCTGGTTCAAACCTTGGCTGAGACTTTTCTGTGTGTTCTCTCCGGGTCCTCCCACAGTCCAAAAACATTCAGGTTAATTGGTGATAAATCTGAATCTGTCTAAATTGCCTGAAGGTGTGAATGTGAATATAAATGGTTATGTCTCTGTCAGCCCTGTGATGAACTGGTGACTCTACAGTAAACATTACTCTGCCCTTACAAGAACAAAAATAACAGGCGGTGATGTCCACATAGTCCGTGGACCTATTGCTTTGCACTTGTTGTCGCACTTGCGTGATTCAAATATGACCCAATGAGTGGAAAGCAAAAGCTTGTCAGTATCATCCATCTTATTTTATAGAGCCAGAGAAACATGGGGCTGTCCTCGTGTGAACCACTGCCTCCAGCCTGTATGCAGTGAGAGATCCATTAATCTGAAGCACAAGGACAGCAACAGCATCACGTCACCACCATGAACTCTCTATTAATGTCTACACCTGTTTTATGTACTCGAGCCCTGCATTCATGTTGACTGCCTCATGTCGTGTATTTTGTGTAGTACGTGCACTCTCTCTGCACTCTTGACCACAAAATGTTCTCTGTGTTTTTCAGGCCTGTGAGGGAAAGTCCACTTTAAACGACCAGATCCACTGGGCTGATGGTTTCATTGTGGTCTATGATATAAGCAACCGCTCGTCTTTCTTCACTGCTAAAGCCATCGTACACCTAATCAGAGAGCTACACCTGGGAACTGCCAAAAGGTATGGACTAAGATCATTGACCATTGTATGTGCATGAACAGATAAGGTTTAATGAGTCACTGACTGTGTGCTCTGCTTTTTGACCTGCAGGGACGCAGACTCGCTCATATTTTTGGTGGGTAACAAACAGGACCTGTGTCACATGAGAGAGGTGCGGCGTGAAGAAGGTCAGTGTCTGGCTGCCGAGTTTCACTGTCAGTTCTACGAGCTGTCAGCAGCTGAACACTACCATGAGGTGGCACTCATATTCTCCAAGATGGTGCAAAACACTAGCCTGGGCAGCAAGGCTAAGGAGCGCAGGAGACGGCCCAGCGGATCCAAATCCATGGCCAAACTCATCAACAATGTCTTTGGCAAGAGGAGGAAGTCAGTGTGAAGAGTCTGGAACAATGGCTCTGAACTGACACACACACACCGGCTTGGCTTTGTATATTTGGTTGTGTTTGGTGTAGCTGTTAATTAAACTGACGTATGTGTAAAGAAGTGGTTGTGTGTGTGAACAGTAACGCACTGCACAGAATGCCACCAACTGATGCTTTTGCTCTTTGTGATGTGATCATGTGATACTTTTCAGGAGAGATGTCCTGAAACACACAACATGTAAGCTGGACTGAGTGAATGCAACGATGTCATCTGTTTTCTATGACTCAAGAGGGATCAGCTTTTAAAATGTGCTGTCTTAGTGTGACCTGTGTCACATGTTATATGATTGTCAGTTGCAGGATAAACGCAACGACTGTATGAGGAAGAGAAATGTATAAGATATGTCAGGGCAGCTGAAATGTTTGTTTAGTACACACAGGTTGTAGAGTCAGACAATACTGGAATTGATGACACTGATTTTCCATGTCCTTTACCAGAATCACAAGTTAGTGATGTGACATATCAGAAAACTTGCTAATGATTTATTCTTGAAATGAATTCATAGCTTCCCTATCCTGAAATATTAAAATGTTGTTCAGTCAAAAGTGTTTGTCAGTTCCGAGCAGCTCAGCCTCTCAGTCACATGTAAAGACAGATGGTGAAGTGTGAACCAGTGTGATCAGAAAAGATCATTTTTCACACACACACCTGGTCAGACTGATGGTAAAGGTTTATTTGAAAGTGATGAACACACACTGTGAATCTGACCGTGTGTATTTTGTGTACTGACTGATAAAAAAAAATCAAAAAGACCAAATCTGGTGAAGGGTGCATAAAAACTTTAGTGTTAGTTATCCTCTGTTAATGTTTAGCTTTTGCATTATACACATTTTTTTCATATCTGCATATCAGATAACAAATCCACTGATACCGATATGACTGTGATAAACTAAATAAACTCATTTTCTTATTCCAGTTTCACATTCCAGTCCTGAAATGTCAGCAGTCTGCTTTGTGCCTGAACTCTAGAAATTAAATAAAATATGTAAGTAAATGTGGTGTACGAGGTGGAGTCACGTATATGATGGATGATCATAACACACACACACACACACACACTAACACACACACACACGTGTGTTGGTGTTAAGTGTTATTATTTAATGTGACTGCCTAACCATAGAAAATGGTGAGAGACATGAGTTGGTGTTGATCATGGTGACTCACATTCTGTCTGCTCGTGTTTGTTCTAAGAAACAAAAAAATGTGACTGCTGACTCGTCACTTGTTGACATGCTCATCACTTCATTGGCGCTTTTTCCTCCAAGGCTGGTAGAAAAATCATTAGAGTACACTGTTAATCTGTGGTTCTGATAAGCAGGTTTACTGAATTGTCTGGAGGACTTTACTGTGCAGGTCGGATCAGTTCATGTGGAACATTTGAGGTTATTCTGGGTTTTATTCACCAAACTTGATTGAAGAGATAATTCAGTAAAGTGGCTTGGTACAGGCCACAGGGCACGAACGGCCCTCCATCAAGTTGTTTATCACACCTCTATTTTATGTCCTGCAGCAGTGAACGCTGAAAGCTGCGTGAATCAAAGTGCGAGACGGCAAACAGTTGGTGCTGCAGCCGACACAAGATAACAGACTGATTTCCACTGCTGGTTAGAGGCTGCTTCTGTCATTTCAAGATTCATTTAAAGACTCAGTTTACCCAAATAACTAAAGTTTATCACTGAGCTTTTGAGTTTGAGTTTCATCTGTCCAGATTTTAAAGTATCCTTCTGCATTCTCTGCACCTCAGTGGAGGTAAATGGAATTTAGTTTGTGCTTCAAACATGGGATTTCAAATTCATCAGCAACATCTCTTTCTTTCTCTTTCCACTCCACTCTGGATAATCAACAGAACACACTATTTTATTTTAACATCTACCTTAAAGCCCTTAAAATAGACATCAGTTTGTTCAGTTCTTTGGAAAATTGTCACTGATGTTTCTTTTTTCTTTTGGGCATAACCAAAATAAAGAGGACAAAAATGATGCATAAGGAATTTTTGTATTTTGTCAAAAAAAAGTCTCAGACAGCTTAAGAGAGGGTGAGTAAGTAATAATAGTAATAGTAATAGTAATAATGGACAGGTTTGGGATCATCCGCAGTGAAACAAAGCTGATGTCTCAGCTGCTTTTTTCAGCCCAAGCTGCGTGCATATGTGCGGGCTGTTTGCCTGCATCATGTGCTGAATCTATGTGGTAACCAAGGTGTTATCATGTTATAAAAATGTATTGTAATGTATCTAAGCTTCTTTGTTTTCCCTCAAAGGTAATTCTGTGGTTGATGTGTATGTATAAATCATCATTAATTATTCATTTCTGCTTTAGTTTCAGTTGAGAACTGAAAATCTGTCTCTTATTTCTGGTGTCAATATCAGTGACCAAAAGTTTGTTTCCATGCTCACATTGTGGAGGTCTGGGAGGTCTGTGCACGCAGCACCACGCACAGGACTCTGGAATCTATTTGGTGATGGCTAACATGTGGCTCTGGTTAGGGCCTGCTGAGGGTCCTCCAGCCTGATCCCTGTGTACTATGTGTGACGGCCTCTAGGGTTGTGGGCTGGGAGGATGTCATTCTGTGTTTAGGAGCCTGGGAGGTGGAGCTGCAGCCTCATCATCAGATACAGCACACCTGAGGAAGCTGCAGTGGAAGGCCATAAGGCAGGCCTTGGCTCACTTCTCGCTCTCTCACCTGGCTGCCCACCTGACTGCTCTTTTGTTTGTATTTGGTGATATACCACTATCTAGCTGTTTGTTTAATTAAATTTATAGTATTAGTAGACTTTGTGTGGCTTCCCTTCTTTGTCACTGCCGTTTGAGCCAGGTTGTGACATATGACATTGGAGTTTTCACCAGCATAGTGCAGGGGCTGCTAATCCGGTCCATCCACTAGAACCCCCTCAAAATGTTCTCTCACACATTCCACAGATCAGCCTGGCTGACTGACAGCTCAATGGATAACACCTTTAGCTCACCTTCAGCAAGCAGAGAGAGACTGTGGTAAGGAAAAACCTCCATCTGCTGTTACCACTGAAGTATAGAAGAGGGGAAGAGACAAAGATGCAAAGAAATAATAATACTTCAAAGGTCAAAGAAACCAACAGAGTAACAGCATCTTACAGTTAGAGTTTAAAATATTTCATGAACTTACATATATCTACCACCTATTATGATATTGTATGAACTGTTGTATGAATTGTATGAATTATGAAAAAAAGAGACAACACATCACCCCAATCCTGGCACACTTACACTGGTTGCCAGTGAAATTTAGAATCAATTTTAATATTTTACTATTTGTTTACAAAGCCCTAAATGGTTTAGCTCTGCAACATATTTCTGATCTCTTGGTTCCATACTCTTCTCTGTTGCTGCCCCCAAGCTCTGGAATAGCCTACCCCATCACATAAAATCCTGTCCCACTATTGACAATTTCAAATCCAGTTTAAAATCTTACTTTTATGATCTTGCTTTTAGCTCAGTCTGAGGCTACACCATTAATGATTTTGTCTATTTTTATTATTTATTTTATCTTGTTTTGCTGTTTCTTATAATATTATAAGATTGTTTAATATTGTTTTAATCCTCGCTATCTGCTCTGACTGTAAAGCACTTTGGGTCAACTTGACTTGTATGTAGCCATAAAGCATCAACTCTGTTAGTTGCCGTATTTCTGTCAGTTTTGGTCTCTATAGCTAATTTCCCCGTTCATGACAACTGTACTGAGGGTGAATTTATATACAACTCACCTGTTCAGATTATATTAAGACTTGCAGGACTCAGGTCCACTGATGATCCATGTCTTTGCAGATTTTTAGATTAGCCAGAATGTGGAGAAGGCTACTCCACAAAAAGACTACAAAAAAAAAAAAAAGATGCCTGTGAGTGACATCACGCACACACTGTCCATTCTTTATACTGTCATTAATTCTGAGTGACGGATGAAGACTGTCAGGTATTAAACGTCTGAAAAGTTGTTTTTTGAGTCTTCATGTGTTGGTTAGTCTGTTCACTGTGGTCACCACTGAATGAACAAACACAGCAGCCCCCTGTTCTGTCCAACATATAAATCAAATAAATCAAATAATGAATCATCATAAGGCCTCATCATGTAGCTTACAGGTTCAGATATACAGAGCTCCATGAAAAGGCTCCAAGCCCCCTTGTCACCTGCAGAACAGGTATCTGAGTATTTCTTGTAAAAGCTCTGAACCAGCTGACCTGCACACAGTCAACTCACTGATAGCGGAGATAAGCGCTCCATTCAGAGCTGTAGGGACACTGCCAGCATTCCTGCAGCTCTCTCCCCGTGATAAAGACAAGCCGGGCAGAGACCTGCTGGCTGTCCATCACCTGTCTCACTGCTCTGCATTACAGCAGCAAGACACCTGTGCAGGGCAGGCATGTCAGGAATGTGTACAGGAGATGTGATGGAGAGGTCTGCTGGAGGACAGAGTTTATTTTAACTGACATACTTTTATTTATAAGAGTACAGTGTTCTATCACTGCTTGTCTGGTGATGTCACTGTGTTATCATGAGTGATATTTCTGTCTGAAAGCACTCAGCCGCTGCAGACTGTGAAAGGTTTGAAGTGTTTGTGTGAAAGTAATCCTGCAGGACAGATCATGTGCTCTAAACTGGTAAAGAATCATCTGTGCATTAGAATGCTTTCAACTGGTGGGCCAGCACACAGAGCAGCTTTAACATTTCTTCAGCTGAAGTCTTTGAAGTCAGGAAGTACAGCTTCATCGCTTCCACTCAATGAATTAGCTGTAATGAGATTGTGAAAGTGTTCCTATGCTAACCTGCTTTGATTCTTAAAGCTGACGTATGCAGATGAAAAGGACAGGATGAAGCACCACTCCACTGATCTCTGCATTATGAAATGAGTTATGGAAAACTGCAGGAAAGGTGGAGGGCCTGCTGCTCTGAGTGTTAGCCTGTCTGAGCTCAGTCAAGAAAGAGAAGAATGCCCCCCTTCAGACTGTTGTATATATTATATCACTGGTTTATTCCCATTGATGTACTAATATGTAACAGAAGTTATAGTTGTTGTTGTGAAGCTAATTTGATTTCTTTGAATCTTTTCTATTATTAGTTTGATCATATTTCTGATTTGAAGATGATAAATATGCTCCTTTAGAAACAGATGCTGAACAGAGAAACGTATTCCAGACATGTCTCTTCTCTGTGCAGAGGTCACAGAGGTCAAACATGCTGCAGTCATAATGAACAGACAGAGCGCAGTGTGTGAGGAGATGAAGGAAGGTGGACAAAACAGAGGACAGTGTGAGGGTCACAGGTGTGTGACAGACCGTAAAAATATAATACAACATAGATGATATAGGACTGCACTGCTGGGGGACTCGTCTTGCAGGTTCTCATGGATCGTGGCTACACCAAGATCAGTGATTGGTCGAATCGGCTGCTGTGGTTCTGTTTGACATCTACTACACAAACTATTACTATTATTATTACTGTTATTAGTCATCTGTCCATTATAATTCGATTTGTAGTTATCACTATTATCATGCTGTGCATAGATGTCTCTCTCCAAACTCAGCTGCTTGCATCAGATGACTGCCCACCATGATCCAGGTTCTGCTCGAGATTTCTGCCTGCCATTTTTTTTGCTTGCTCACTGTAGGAGTGGCACTAATCAGAAGATCGGCGGTTTGATCATACTCATCATCGTGCTCATCAGAAAGCAGGACAAGGACACTTCAAACATACAGACTGCAGGAAGCAGGGATCACATCTGGATGACCCGCTCTACCTCCTGAGAAACAGCTGCCCACCTTTTGTGTCTTTAAGGTTCTGTCTGTGGGGAAAATATCCTGTAAAAGGTTATGGCTCTATCAGACAGTTCAATATTTCAGCAACAACTGATTAAAAAAAACAAAACATGAAATGATCCAGTTTCAAATGAATTACCACCATGATGCACAATGTAATGTCAGAGACAGATTACAATAAGCACATTCATACTGCCGGACTGATTTGATCACTTTGTCTCTGGCTCCATCTTCAGGACAAACCTTTTATAAATTTGCACAGTTCCTTTAATTTCATTATATACATATGACTTGCATTCATTTATTATATACTGTCTTACTTAATAGTGAACCTGCTGTCCAGTACGAGCTTTGTCTTGTCTTTTTTCTGGTTTCCACCATTAACCTCTTCATATTTGTACCATTGTGTGCCCTTTGGATCTGCACTTCATTGATATTTCATATGGTAGTTGTCATAAGATGTCACAGGGACCCCCATGACTGAGGTCTGCTGGTTTTCTGTCTGATCGCAGAGTGTTGACGAGAAACCCATCAGTGTGATGAGTTTCACAGAGCGTGGACTCTGCAGATGAAGTGAGCAGCCATCATTTGCCCTCTAAAATAGAAACCTAATCAGTCTCTCTGCTCTGCTCTCCACATATAGAAGTGTTGAAATTTTAAAATGTCTTCATCAGCATTACAGCGGCCTGCTGCTGGAGAATGGCTAATAATCCAAATCAGAGTTGGGATTGTTTTACATGGCACGTCTGTGAACCTGCTGAAGCATGCGACCTGATCTTTGTCCCATCAGGTGGTTTAGATTTCTGAACATGGACATCTCACTGACTTCGTTTTTTATACTCATACTTTGTTTTAATGATTCATTTTGGTTCATCGTGTTTTGGATGTACTCGTAGAACATTCTAATTGTTCAGCTTCACACAAAAAAAGAAAATCACTTGATTTCATGAACTTTGAAGTGTCAAACTAGCGTCATACAAACGTTGGGATGTATTTCAAACACTTAAATATTGTTTTCAGATGAAATTATTTTTATGATGAAGGTCTAAGGACCAAAGAGAGTAAACGTGACAGAAAATGTTCTTTGGTTCATTCTAAATGAGTTTGTCTAATAGACCTGTGAATCAGACTTAATATTGGGCAACAACACTGTTGTATAATTGGAAATTTGCTATAAACATGACACATACAAAGACAGAGAGACAGATTTGTGTATGTAAATTATTTCAAAAGCTTTTTAAAAATAAGAAATTCACTGAGCTGTTCTGAGTCTCCATCAAGTGACTGTGCTGAAAAAGAAACATACACCATGACTTCTTTTAGATTTTTATTGTGAAATTTCCTTTATCTTCATCTCATCATTAGTAAAGCGCTTTGGATATAAAAAAAGGATATTAAAATGATTTGTAAAATAAACACCCAGCTTAAAAATGTTAAACAGTGTTGGTTGAAGTATTACAGGAGAAGGTTTTGGTAATTAAGGATATGATTAAAGGATAAATGACATGATGACATTCAGTGTATAAAAGTTCACATCTGTTCACCAGGTTTTCTTGCCTGGATGCAGATTCATCATAGAAATCTACAAAACACAGTTTCCCAGAATCCAGTGCAGCTGATTAAATGCACTGATTCAATTCATAATAATAATATTAACTCACCACAGTATGTCACGCGTAAAGGCCATGAGGAACTCATATCAGACTATCAAACAATCAAATCAGACATTTCAAAGACTGCAGCCATGTTTGTGTGAAACAGTCATGTGACCTGCTGAGGCGCGCTGACTCAGTTCATGTGGGACAAACGGCAGCAGCAGCAGCTCACAGTGTTCTGCAGCTGTCTGGATAATCCATGAATAAAGTTAAGTTATAGAAAATGATGGCATAAAGTTAGATTTATGGAACATTATAATGACCACTATTATATAAAAAAGAATAAACTAAATAAACTGAGATGTGATTAATGTGAAATGCTAGTGCACTGGTAGTATCTTGGTTCTTTTTTTAGTTTATTAAAGATATTATTAAATCAAAAGATATTTTGATTCAGCAATCAGGCCAAAATATGAATTAGATCAAATGAAAACTTGAATAAATAAATCTAAGATGTGAAAAAACTTTTCATGAGATTTGGAACATTTTGAATGTTTGGTTTATATATTTCATGTCTTTGATTTGACATCATAACAGTCTTTCCCACAGACTTCATGATGTTTATTTAGTGTTGGCCGTTCAAAATATTAGAAATCTGAAGTGAACGTGGAGCTCACACTGTGCCATTATTGTAACATAAAGAGAACACTGCAGGTGAAGACCACATCAGAGGTGTGAGTGTTCCTGCCACGTGAGCGGATACTTTACATCTATCATGTGTCATGACATTTACTTTGCAACAATATTGAAATTAAAGATAATATGATGCTGTTTGACTCACGTCTGTATGTTATTTTAATACATTCTTTTTGCTCTCTCTCCCTGTATGTGCAGTGTGAATGACTGACTGAACTGACTGGTGGAGTGGCGCATTCAGGTACAGGCTGGGAACAAGACTTCCAGAAGTGAGCTCCTGAAAACAGACTTGACCAGCTGCAGGTACACACTGCTCACAGTTAACCCACAGTTCTTCAGATATTTGGTGTTTAAAGCAGCAGATGGATATATATATATATGTTTATATTGCACATGATGGGCAGAAGCTGAAGCTGCTGTTAGTTCTAATCCAAACCACTCCTGACTTACATTAAGAAGCACGATAAAAAATGAGTTTAGTTAAATGACACATGTACAGCTGCGTGTGTCATGTTTGGAACAAAAAGTCAGTCTGAAGTGAAACTCTCAGACAGACTGCAGATCACGATCACCGTCATCTCAAACTGAACTCTATTCAGAGTGTGAAGAAGGAGTCCATCAGAGGATCACACAACTGGAAGTGGACGCCTCCACACTGCTGGACACAAAAACAGAGAGTCAGAAACAAACCAGTACAGTGAGACTCGCCTCTTTAAAGATCCTCAAACACTCTGCTGTGGATTAGAAACAAATCTCTGGCATCCTCACAAAGAGTTCAATTATCTTCAACCAAAGTGAGGAGATGAAGATGGACTACACCTCCGTAACTGAGTCCTCACCTCCTCTATCTGGTATTCTGCTCCCAAGATCACAAACCTTCAGACACTTGCAACACAACACAAGAACACTTTTTCTGCTGACTTCCTCAGTAAGAAGTAAGAGGCCCCACCCAAGTTTACACACCTGACTTTACTGTATGTGTCACATTAAAACACATCTTTCAAATATTCTTTACACTTCATTCTGTCACTGGATCATGTTTTGTACATTCCTCCATCACTCTTTCATTTACAGCTTCAGCTACTGTACATGCTGTCTTCTTAATGTTCAGAGGTATTCTATTTTCCATGTTATTATTTATTGTATATCTGCCTCCTGACTTGATGCACTGTCTTTCATCTGATTGATATTTTTCTCATTATATTTTCTCATTACATTATTATTGTGTAACAGACAGATTCACCAAAGCAGATTCCTTGTACGTTATCCTTGTTATATTCTGTGTGTGTGTGTGTGTGTGTGTGTGTGTGTGTGTACGTGCTGGAGGCTTCGAGTGTCAAACTTTAAGAGTGTTGGTGAACCAATAAAAAAATGATTTGAGCTCACCTCTGCTCTGGAGCATCACACTGTCTCATCCTCTTGGGGGCGCTGCCCTCCCACTTCTGAGTCTGCTCAGCACTCTCTACGCTGACCTGAAGAAAGGGCACAGAAACTTCTCAGCCTGATGACAAACTACATGGAAGCTCTGAAAATATTTGATATTTGAAATTGATACAAATGTTGCTAAATGCTAACTGCGGCATGGAAGTACATCACAACTCACAACACTGTCTGATACCGACTGCCCGCCACGGGAGCACAGACACAGAGCAGCATTCTCAGGCATTGGAGTTGTGTTTATGCTCTCAGAAAATGTGTTTTTGTATTTTGTATGCTGGAAAACCAAACAATAAGCTAAAAGAGGCTAAACTATGGAGATGGTGGATCATGGATGATGGATCATTTATGTGGATTTCATCACTAATGGCGTCACCTTTCACGTTACCTATAGTCATTTGATTCATTGCTAATACAAAGCACAGCTACAGTGTAAACAGAGTGAGAGAAGCAGAAAGAGCCTAGAGGACGTAAGAGGAACTACAACTCCAGGAGGGCAACTAACAGATAACAGTCCTGTCCACTCCTCTTTTATAAGCATTGATGTCTCAAGCAAGTGAGCTAAACAACTTTTATCTTGCTTTGAGGCCTTCAGCAGCCTCAGCAGCATCAGTGTGCAGCTCCTCACACCTTGTCTATAGCAGACACTAGGATGAATAGGGATAGTACATACTGTCCAGCCTGTATGAGTAACTCAGCGATGAAAACTGGCTACTGGTGGACAAGAGATGTGCAAGCACCTCTTGAAGTGTTGCAACATAAATTCCATCCTGAACACCGGGCCCTCAATAGACAGGGCTGGCATATCACCCCCCTCTAACCATGTTTCTCTTCCTGCTGGGGTCACTGCTGCTGCTGCTGCTTGGCGTGTTGTGGCTGTCGCCAGCTGAGCGGAGGGGTCTCCGGCACAACTCATCTCTTTGATGGACCACTGTCTTGGACTGCAGCTTCCTGTAAAGACAATACACACCAGGTTAGCAATTAATCAGGTTCATTTGTGCAATTTAACAATGTCTTTACAACATAATATCATTGTCCTACAGTTTATAAAGCTTAGCATGTTTCTATTGAGACTCTGTGCTCATTCTTAATATGCTGGTGTCATGACTGCATTGTCTTCAAAGGGAGTTCTAATGATGTGTCCTCTCTCAGTTCGAGTCAATCAACCAGTCGTACAGTCCATTTCAAGATTAAAGATTCAAGAAGCTTTAATTATCCCGTGGGAAACGGCTGTGCAACAGTTGCGATACAAAGTGGTGAAGTAATACAAGAGAGAGATAAAATAGCTAGACTAACATAAAATAAATAAGTAACTAACTAAATGCACAAAATGCAACAATATACAATATACAACTATACGCACTGTACGATTTGGCATAAATTGGAATAAAATAAGTACAAACAGTAAAATAAGTACAAAGTAAATAAAGTGATAAAGTGAAATTGTGAAAAGTGATATCTGATAAAGTGACATACAGAATCAGGACAGTGTCTCCACTGTCCCTCTCACGACCAGAGGTAGATGAATTATACAGTCTGATGGCCACAGGAAGAAAGGACTTCCTCTGGCGTTCTGTGTTTACCAGGGGGGAATAAGTCTGTTGCTGTAGGTGCTCCTGTGTGAGGTTAGCACCTAGTGGAGAGGGTGGGCGTTGTTGTCCAGGATACTATGCAGTTCTCACAGCATCTTCCCCACAGACACCTCCAACAAAGAGTCCAATTGGACCTCCAGTACGGAGCCAGCCTTCCTGATGATCTTATTGATCTTGTTGGCGCCTGCTGCCCTCAGCCCGCTACCCCAGCACACAACACCAAAGAAGATGGCACAAGCTACCACCGACTGGTAGAACATCCTCAGCATGATGTTACATACATTGAATAACCGGAGCCAGTCTACTCTGGCCCTTCTTGTAAACAGCCTCAGTGTTCTTCTCCCAGACCAGTTTGTTATCCAGGTGTACTCCAAGGTATTTGTAATCCTGGACAACATCCACAGTCACACCGTTGATGGAAATGGGTGTGGGGGCAGATTTCCTCATGCGGAAATCCACCACCAGCTCCTTTGTCTTAGTGGTGTTGAGTGGTGTTGGTGTTGTAGTCCGGAGCCCTCTCATCAAATCTATTGAAAAACAGATTACCATGCAGATTACAGAGCAACTCCCAGTCTGTTAGCTCGAAGCAGCCCTGCAGAGCTTTGTCGGCCTCCTGTGACCATCTCCTCACAGTCCTAGTGGTCACAGGAAGCCGCTGGACTTGGGGATTATACAGGGGTTTAAGGTGGATGAGGTTATGGTCTGATCCTCCAAGTGGAGGAAGGGCAGTGGAGCTGTATGCCTCTTTAACATTGGCGTACAGGAGGTCCAGTGTCTTGTTTTCCCTGGTGGGACAGTCCACAAACTGCTTGAAAGTGGGCAGGGCTGCAGCAGGAGTGACTTGATTAAAGTCTCCAGATATTGCGATGAATGCATCTGGGTGCCGTGTCTGAAGTCTTGCGATAACGGTGTGGATGACATCAGTCGCGAGCGTTGCATTTGCAGAAGGAGGAATGTAAAAAACTAGGATGATCACGTCTGAGAACTTTCGTGGCACATAATACGGCCGCAGATTCATAGCAAGCACTTCAGTGTCCGAGCTGCATACATGCTCTTTCACCATAATATGACCAGGATGACACCACTTGTTGTTAATAAGAATAGCATGTCCCCCACTTTTCCTCTTGCCACTCTCCCGGTGACTCCTGTCAGCCCGAACAGTCTGAAAGCTGCCCACAGTTATGTTAGAGTCCGGGTTGTCCTCGTGAAGCCACGTCTCCGTGAAACAAAGCACACTGCTCATGGTAGCATTTGATGCTTTAAAGAGGATTGGGATCCTCCATACGGATTGGGTGGGTGGGTGAGTGGGGTGCATTATGGCATTCTTGTATTTTGGTAGGGAGCTTTTCCTGAGAGAATGGTCATATAATTTGATTAGATCTATAGTGCACCTGCTGGGTCAGCCTTAAGACCACTTGTTGATTGCTGGAGTATACACCTGGACACCCCACAGTCCAGGGTGGAGGCTGAAGTCACCAGATGAGTCCCAGGAGGTGACAGGTATCCAAACCCAATTTATGTTCACGTTTTTCGACTTTGTTGAGAATTTGGAGGATGCAGTATGAACATACCCAGCCAAAATAAACGATATTGAGTATGACGAAAGGATTGGAATGGATTATTTTATTTTTTTATTGATAGAAACAGCTGAAGAGCGACAGGAAATGCAGGGAGAGAGATGGGGAATGACATGCAGGAAAGGGCCACAGGTCGGGACTCAAACCCAGGCCAGCCGCAGCGAGCCTTCGCATATTGGGCGGCCGTTCTACCGACTGAGCTAAGCACCGCCCCTCCTCAAGTCAGCTCTTGATCTGGATCCTGAAAGGAGAGTCACTCCCAGGGAATATTTAAAGAACCCTTTTCTGTCAATGGTTCACCTGGAAAAGAAGATGGACACCAGCTCATATCCAGATGAGGCACTTCAGTGCATGACTTTTTCACCCTTGAAACATGATTCTCGCAGCAACACTGACATGGACTCAAGTGAGAAGACAGATTCCGGCTATGAAAAGTCAGACCCTCAAGCTATCGAGGCTGACTCAAACATAGAGCCATCTTCTGCTAGTCTCAGTGAAATATTTACTTATTTACTGAGAATTCCAGTGCTCGAGATGCCGACTTTGAGAGTTTCTATGATGATAATTCAGATACTGAAGACTGCAGCAGAGAAGATGAAGACAGATGTCCATACATTGAAAGCTACATCTGAGAAGAATCACTCACCGACAGCCTGAGTGGTTACGATGTGGACATGGAGAACAACAGCGAATAGTCTTCTGACGTCAAGAGCAGCATTGATGAAGATCCACACACCAGTGGTAACAACGCAGATGTTGAGAGCTCTGTTGATGATGGTCATATACGACCGACCAGAATGATATGCTTTGACAACACGTGTTTCGCTGATGAAGACGATATTAAGCCAGTTTCCAGTTACTCCAGTGGTGGAGACAGTCTTCTAAATTTCAGTGACAAACGATCCAACCAAGCCAAGTCTTCATTTTGATGAAGCTTACTCAGAAAAGAGACTATCTACTCCTGTTTTCTGTGGAGAAGATTTACCCAAAGTGGACCATGGGTCTAACTCAAATCAAACCTTTGCTTCTATTTTTCACTTCCAGATGAAGTGAACTCACCATGCTGCTTGTAGTGTATTCCAGTCGCTGTGCTTCTGTGTTACTGATAGCAGCCTTTTGTTGCTCTGGCTAAACCCAGTTCATTTAGTAATACACTTCATTACAGACAAACTACAACTAACTGACTACAGACAGCCTAATTACCCAGATGGTTTGTTCTCCACTTCAGCTTCAACCATGTTAACACAGGGATGGAATCTTGAAAGAAGACTGAAAAAGTAACACACAGAAATCATTGACTTCCATGTCAATGACTAAAAATCTAAAGAAAAACGATGACAGTCAGAGGTTTCATTCCTATGTCAGCACTGCAAAAATTGCCCCATCTAAATGATTTATTATTTATGGCCTGGTAGGATTGTCAGATACTGTGTGGCTGGAAGATTTGGCTTTTTTTTGGTTGACATAACGAAGCATTTGAATGTGCTAAATGTTAACTTCTAAGGACATGCTGGTGTTATATATCTGTAGATGTGACACAAAATATTACTTTCTGAATGATCTGGTGAAAGACAAGAGCAAGAGTGATACATTTTAAATTTAAATGTTAACAGACTTTGCATTACTCATAATAAGTCATGTTTAAAATGAACCTGAGGTTAAGATTTATATCGACTTGATGAAAGTTTAACATATTCCATACAATTTATTCTTAGTTAAGTGACTTCAGAAAAGAAGAATTGGTTTTTAGATTTGTTTATGTCTGAGATTAGATTTGTTTAGATTTGGTTAGATTTAAAAGATTAAAAAGATAATTGTGACAATGAAAATGAAATTGTCATAGAACAGTGCATTTGTATGTAACTTTTATTATTAATTTTGATTTTTTTTTTAAAGTTAGTATTAGCCCCCGGGCATCACAGTGTCAAATCTGACCCTCTTTAAAAGAAGTTTGGACACCCCTGTATTATATGATATTGATTATTATGATAAGTGCTCTGTGATAAGCTGGTGACTTGTCCAGGGCGTACCCCGCCTCTCACCCAAAGTCAGCTAGGATAGGCTCCAGCCCCACCGTGACCCTGATGAGGACAAGAGGTTACAGATAATGGATGGATGGATTACACCTATCAACTTCACTGTCCATTCTCCATTATTGTCCATTATCTCATACATGATTTCCTGTGAAAAGTGCGGGGCAGGGTTCCAACATCCTTTGGAGGCTGCATAACGAGTCGGTAGTCTCCATTAATCTGGATCCTTTCCATGCTACACCTGCCTAACACCAGGCCACATATACTAAATAAATTGTCATTCACTACTCTTTTAAGCTGTGCAGTCTCATTACAACATATAACGGTCCATCCGCCTAAGTACGCCAGTAATCTCACTATTATCGTAGACAATAAGCAGTTGTTGCTGACACAGTGGATCAGTGGAACTTCCTGCAGACTCAGAATCAGTATCACAGATCTGGATTCAGAGTCAGATCCACAGATCCATCCTGCACGACTAAATCCATACAGAGCTATAAACACGGGGGACTCAAGAGATTCAAGAGACCCGGGGATCGCTCGCTGATCCAGCAGAACCAGGTGACACAGATTCACTGATTCAACTGAGTTTAGTGGATCATTTCCTCCACACAGCACAAAACAAGGCAGATTCAGACTCTGATGGATTTCAGGGAGTCAAAAAGACTTCACCCAGTCAAATGTGAGAAGCAATAAACACGATAATAAAACTTTAACCCATTTAAAACACAAACACTCCTTTTTGTGTAGCTGAGGCTAATGTAGCTCATAGGCTAAAACCAACGGAAGAGTACAAGAGTAGCATAACTTAATTAACATAATTTAATTTAGTTTATTTAGTTTCTACAGTGACACACACACACACACACACAAACATTAGAAATGCATGTTGAGGCTGAGAAGATGGAACAGATCAGAGCTGAGCAGATGAAAAGGTAAGCCAAAGTTAAACTGTCCTTAGCTTTCACTGCGTCCCCGGTGGTCAGGTCTCAGCCTACCTCACCCTTCATTACTGTCACCAAGCATTGATCTACACACTAATTAAGTCCCTTGACTAGGAGTGTGTGTGTGTGTGTGTGTGTATGTGTGTGTGTGTGTGTGTATGTGTGTGTATTCATTTTCTTCAAAAAGAACAGAAAATACACGATCAAGCATTAAAGAGTAAATACTTTTTTAATGTTACCTCTGTAATGTGCATGTGTAATGTGTGTATTGTGTGTCCAGTTAGAGCACTGAAACAGTGGCGTCCATGTTGACAAGACTAAAGCACAGAAAACAATACATTTTTGATAATCACTGAGAGCAGCGTGTGATAGATTCAGAGATGTCAGTCCAGGCAGTGTGTAGTCTTTGTTAAATCAATAATTCAACTATGTGTAGAGACACACTCCCTCACACACCCCTCAGCCCTGCACTCCTCCCCAGTGGTGTGAGCGCTGCTGACCCCTGGTCCTCTCAGCCTGTCCTCTCCTCAGTCCTCCACCACAGCTAATTACACTGCCTGGAGTTTAGAGCCGTCAGCCTGCAGCCTTGGCCCCCATCTGCTGGGTGGTCTGAGCTGTTTGACAGCCTCCTCTCTCTCCTCTCTGACAAAGTGATAAACTAATTAGCCTGGCCGGGCACGCCTGGGTTGGGGCCCTCAGCATAGCTGGCCCCTCCACATAGCAGAGCTGACCTGGACCCACCTCTGGGGAGCCGGGGCCAGGCAGTCTGAGAGTGGAGTTACTGAGGTCTGGCTGATCAATGCTAAGAGGCTGTCTGAGAGACAGACAGGCCTGAGGTACAGTATGAGCCTGTGTCAAAGTTTTACTGAGAGCAATTCTAGACCTACACACTGCATGCTCATCCCACAATTATTGTTTTAATTACGTCATGATATAAGCAATGATTTTATGAAATACAAGTCAAGTTCTGAGCTGCAAAGATAAAATACCCATAATGACAATAACACACTCCACTGACCCATGGAACATGGTATTTTAAAATAATGAATTAAAAATCAGCTGGCATCTGAAGAACTCATCATCGGGCATTGAACACACTTTTAATTCATTTTAATTTAATCAGAAACATTTCATAATTCTGTTTTTCCTTCTCCTGGTCAGCAAACCACATAAAAACTATACAGGCACATTGCTGTACTCATGACATGTTCCTTCATTACCATGAACACACACTGTAGTTTATTTTGACTCATTCCCACACACCGTCCAGCTGCCACACACACACACACACACACACACACACACATATATATAATACTCACTAGAGAACCAAATGTCCACTGCTGAAAATGCAACATTTGCTCCTGTTTGATAAAAACTGCAGCGAACAATTCAGAAGAAAAACAAAAAAATACATTGACTTGAAATATTGTCACTTTGAATGTGTTGAAAGACACCTGAGACACCATCTTTTGTGTGCAAAAAATGTTTATCAGCTTTGTTGCAACTTTGAAAAACCAGCAACTTATAGATACCCTGTGTGTGTGTGTGTGTGTGTGTGTGCACTTACCAACCTATCTAAGTGTGGGCTTGGGTGTTGTTACACATTCACCAACAGTGTGCGTGTGTGTGTGTGCGTGTGTGTGTGTGTGTGTACTACATCTATTTTAGTGTGAATCAACCTGAATTTTAGACCTTGCTAGTGAGGACATTTTTGGAAAGTGAGAACATTTTGGACTGTCCAAACTTGTTTAACAGAGCAGGTGTGTGTGTGTGTGTGTGTGTGTGTGTGTGCATACCTTATAGCTGAGCTCAGGCTTTCGTACCAGTCATTGAGATCCTCCTGGTTGCTGGACATCAGCAGGAGTTTGGCTTTGGGGAAGGTTAACTGGAGGAAGAGGAGAGCAGTTAGGATGTTTGATGGCAGTATGGGTGTATATACAGTATGTATGAGGTTATTAAGGGTCTGATATACTGTATTGTGACGGGTATATGGCTGTTATACTGACAATAGCAGCAGTGCAGCTAAAGGCAGACTTCCTCGCTCATTTGGGTGAGACTGATGCTGAGGGGAGTGTTCTAGCTCGAATTTTTCAGACTGTGTTTGTGCATTTAACGTACTGAATACTTTCAGAAACATTTAGTCGTTTCACTAACGCTGACTCCTGTGCTGTAAGTTAACTGGACCAATAAGAAAGCATGCTGGTGGCCACAGTTGGACAGCAGAAACCTGATCAGAAACTTGTTGATGATTTGTAAAAATGCATTAAAGCTTTTCAAAGAGGCGTAGGAACCATAGTAAGCTGTAGGTTTATCTGCTTTAACATGTATTTTATTGGCCTCATCATCTGATGGTAATCAGACGCCTCTGTATGGCTGAAAGTGCAGTTACATTATAAAAACAGTAGAGGGCAGGCCAAATCAAGCAAAAAGCTCTTCTCTCAGCTCGTCAGACAACCAAACCTGCTGCTGCTTCTCACAGGCGTTCATCGCCCATAGCACTGGAACTTTTCTGAGGAGGACGTCTAGACCCAATCTGAAAAGTGCCCCGAGATAACTGCTCTTATGATTTGGCACTATACAAATGAAACAGTAAGTAAATAAAACAGAGCAGAATCTGTAGCAATCAGGTCACAATTACACACACACACACACACACACACACACACACACACACAAACACAGACACAGAGCTGTTCCCAGATCTGCTGTTGACTCCTCTCAGGTCTACAGAGTGGCAGGGTCCTCTTCCCTTGAGTCAACAGTAATTATCAACTCTCTCATTCACATTGCTAAAACCAGCCTCAGACTGTACTTGTCAAACAAACCAAAGGGAGATGTCTGTGCCCAAACAAAAGGGGCTTTTAGAGCAGCATAATTACACTGGGAAAGCTATTACAGAGGATCAGAATTAGGCCTTCACCATATTAAATGACCTTTCACATTTACCTGCAGCTGCAGCCTGTACACAGGAAACTAGCTGGTTGAGGAGTGACATATTGATCATGTCCACATGTATTTGGATAGAACTTTACGCTGTACAAAGGAACATATAGCTCATCAAACATAATGATGTTTTACACGGGGAAGGGGAGTGTCTCTCATTATACATTAAATCGATTAAGATTTCAAATGTACCATCATCAAAAGTATTATCTAATTACAGAGTTCAGTGAGTGGGGCCGAATTGAGTGCTGCATGATATTAGGCACTCGCCACTTGGGGGACGGTGGTTGATTTATGCACAAATAGATTCCACTTCCATTGCAATGTGGTAATTAGGGATTTGTCAGGAAATCTGACCCTCTTAGGTAGAAATTACTTTGTATAATAAGAACGGCGGAGCACGGAGCCTCATTGCTGCACATAATTTAGCTTGATTATTTATACATCAAAGAGAATCTGTCAGGGATGTGGGAAAATATTCAAGTAGCGAGGGGATATTAGCAGGAGGAAGACTGCAGACAGAGAGCAAGAGGAGCGAATAAGGAAGCTGGAGAAAGGTGGAGGGAGAGAAGCCAGAAGATGAAGAGAGAAACGTGGAGTGAGACACAAATAAAAGGCAGGCCGTGTGAGAAACATGTGACCAGAAAAAAAAAAACAAAAAAAAAAAACACCGGAAATTTTAATAAAAGCGTTTTTTTTTTTTTTTTTTTTTTAAACTTTGCATATAGATTGCCATGGCATTTACAGCTGTCAAATTTAATTTGGCTTTAATTCTTCATTGCCCTGGATGAGAAGGGCCCTGGAGTGCTGACAGCCCTTTTCCTTGAGCTCAGGTAGGGGCCCGGGATCAATAATGTGTCCTTATGAGAAATTACGTGTAATGCTATTGAGTATGCATTTGGGCCTCGGTGGGATAAGAGGCTAATGAAATGCCATTTCTGCCATTAGATAACGTGGAGCGGGCTGCCGGAGAGCGGCGACAGGCTTGACGAAGATGTATTTACTGGAGGGCCGGAAGAGATGGATCTGCAGCCTAATCTGATCCAGCAACTGAGAGATTCTGTTACAGCAGCCATCACTACAGTCCCCAGCTCACCCCCCCACCCACACACTACACACACTCCAAATAATACAGCTGACTAATCTCCCCATCAACAGCCTTTTCATTAGTCCCTTGAAGGATGCTTTTAATTCACACTTCTTTCAGCAAATTAAGTCACATAGGCCTCGTCATGACACAAGGATCACTGCAGCACACATGCCGGACACTCTCTGGTCTTGTATACACTACTAGGATAAAATAAATTCACCCTCTCATCACTGCACATTCTCGCAAAATATATCAGATTTGTATTTATACTCTTGTTAAAACCTTTTTTTTTAGCTCATGGATCACAGGCTGGGAAACAGTTGCAACAATAATCTATCAAAGCTTGGAGCAATCATTTTTACAGCTAATGGACCAAACTGTGTGCACAGCACTGAGTGCAGTCAGGTATCAAAAACTAGCAGTAAATGTCTGGTCAGGTGTTAAACTGTATTTTATGTATGAATGAATCATCAACAGTATTGGCAATTAATTGTTAATTACTCTAAAGTCATAATCATGATAAACTAAGTATCTTTGGATTAAAAGTGGAATAAACAGATCAATGGGAAATTAAAAAATAAAAATAAAACAGATAAGTCAATTAAAAGAACAACAATCATTTTATTCAGGCTAATTTAGCATTGAATGGACTGATATTACCAGATGAGCTCTCTATAACGTGAAATATAGAAGATAAGAAAACACAGTTTATGTGTTATGATGATAATAACAATAATTGAACAATAATTATTAGTTGTTTACAGTGGTTGACAATTACAACAAATATTCTCTGATTTCATGTTATTTAGGTTTGTCAGAACTTTGAAAGAAGAGTTTTCACATTTTTCATATTTGATAGATTACAATTTTTTGACTAATTGAAGGTGACAGCAGGTTAATTGATACTGAAAATAATCATTAAGCACAACTCTGTATGGAGTGACAAAGCTTGTTAAATGTGCTACTTTTCTGAAATTAATATAATTAATGACTTTCTACTTAATAAATGAATCTAAATAAATAAATAAAAATTCATTTCATGAATTATAATTAAGTTTCATGTTCTGTCTGGTTTTATTATGTCATTATGTTAATTGTCTCAGTTCTACTGTACAACATGAGTCCTGCGTGAATCAAGCTTCAATGTCAAAAAGCATCAACGCTGCCAACATTTTGGACAGACTGCAGTGTGAGCAGAGCGTGCAGTAATCAAACCTCTACATAGCTGCTGTGCATCACAGGGAAACACATTAGCAGCACAACATAAAGAGCTCTTTGAGCGAGCGCGTATCTGCTGAAATGAATATTGATACCATGCAGCATTGGCACTAAACACTCACTGCATAAACGCTTTGGTTACTCACTCAATGACGCGCGACTCATTCCTTTGAATGTTTCATGACAGCATCTACATCATTTAGACACAATTTGTCAGCCAGCAGCTGTACTGAGACCTGGGAGACGGATCAGACTGAGACGAGAGACACATTAAAAGTTCAACTTTTGGGCTTCTTCAACAAGGGTTTGAAGTGATTAGGGAGAAGAAGAGGCGAGGGAACAAAGGTCTTCTCTGACAAGCAGAACTAAATGACATTTTCATTTAGTGAAAACATTCAGGAAACCTATGTTTGGCAGATTAGATGACAGCAACCGTCAAGGCCATAAGTAAGACAAATCAAAGAAACATACATCAAAATGGAAATTAAATAATGCCTCTGCTAAGGGCTCACTCATGTGTATACTCAAATCAATGAACAGATGTCTCCCCCACCTGCTGCCCAACAAAAACTATTTTCTTTTCAACATTCAACTTTTCACTTTTTCTAAAGGAAATTACAAATCCTGTGTGTGTATATGTACATATATACATACACTGTACATATATACACCCATATATTTATAGGAATAACTATGACCAGCAACTGTGACCAGCATGTCTTTCAGTGTATACAGCACTCTTGTCTAACTTGAAAAAATGTAAATCTTGTAGACTTAATAAATCACAACATATTAAATGCTAGAATCTAGAACTTGTCCTTATGTACAGTTCTTTCTTGTTTCAAATGTGAATTTTCAGCTGCTGATCATAAATAAGTCAGGGCTCCATTCATTAATTTATTTCCTTCCTGGTTTGTTTTTCAGTTTCTATTCCACTCCAACTGAGTTAAACACTATCTTATACTAGATTCCACAAAATCGCAGAAACTCGCTGATTCCTCTAATATTTTGGAAACAAACCTGTTACATGAACAATATTCAGGTAGGTAGCTCTGAGCCGGTGATACTCACACTGAGCAGGCCTCCCTGGCTCTTGGTGTGGCCAAACACCTTCTCCACAGTGCAGTCCTGCAGAGGGTAGGCATGCTGGCCGGCAAACTTGTCTCCGTTGATGGGATGCAGCGGGCTGCAGCGCTTCGCCTGCAGCAGCATGTCGGAGAACAGGAAGAACATCTTGGGCTTGGCGTCTGCACCTTTCTGGGGAACCATCTTGAGCCAGCCCTCACGGATGTACCATCTCCCTGTGAGAGGAGGAAACATAACTATCATTATCTTCACCTTTGTAGGGAAGCTGATGGCTTTCCCAGCATGCATTCACAAAACACCTGGGACAGATCACACAGACTGATACCACTTATGGTAAGGTTTACGTTTAAGGTTTATGTTCTATTAGCCAGTTAAAGTTTCCAAACCACCTGACCAAGGATGGAGTTCGATAACATTTATCAAATCTGAATCAGTTGTGAGTTTGCTTATCTAAATATGAATCCTTATCAAATCTGTTTCTGCAGTTTGTTGAAGTGAGCAGTGAGGATTCAGCTGTTCTGAAAGACACAATACTCTGTGACATTCATTAACCCTGTAACTCTTTTTTCCTCTTCCAATGTTTGCTCTTCACTGGGGGCCATGGCGCATTGAAAACAACACAGTGGAAATAATATACATTTTACATCACCATTCAGAAAACGTCTATTTTTCTGCTTACACAATGCACTCAGCATGTGTAACCCTCTGGTTTCATGTTTTCAAATGTGATGATTTGGTGTTTTCAGCTTTAGCTTGGGTTAGAGGCTGTGGGTTAGACAAAACAGGATATTTGACAACATCACTCTGGGTTGTTAAAAGTTGGGATGGACAAGTTCTAACTCATCAGTCCTCTCTCAAATAAACCATTATTAAAGACACGATGGCTGCCCACAAGTTGGGTTCTGCCCAAACTTTCCACCTCTTAAAGAAAGTTTTTCCCTCCGTCTGTCACCAAGTGTTTGCTCATGGTGTGAAATGTGGGGTCTCTAAGTATCAAAACAATAATACTATAGAGCAAAATCAATAATACTATAAGGAGTAGAACAATAATACTATAAGGAGTATGGTCTAGACCTGTTTTATATGTTTGTAATGATTTGGTGCATTTCAGATAAAATTGTATGTGTAATAAGTACTTTTACCTACACAACAACAGTGATTGAGGGTTAAGCTCTGTTGACATTAGTGACCTACACTCCATACAGTGCCTGAATGCATCCTGTGTAGTCACAAATGGAGAACTGTAGCAGGACATGAGGATTTTTTTATATTTAACCTAAATCTTTATTTTTGTAGCTCTGTGTAGACACAGCAACCACCCTGACCACCTTTTTCCTCTGTCTCTTTTCTGAGTAAAGAAAAATGTACGGATGTTCCTTTTACATTAGCAGGCGGACAGTTGCTTCTGCCAAAATGACAATAGGTTGCAAATGATATCAGCTGTAGCTAATTTACGTTAATCCCCTGAAACAGCTAAACAGCTGAAATGAAAACTTTTGTCCGCTTTCTGTAATCTGGTGTTTGTACTCAACACCAACAAAGAGGCAGTTCTTCTCTAGAGAAAAGATCTAGCTTATCACATAATGTTTTTACCAGAATTTGGAGCAAATACTCGGGTTACTCGAGAATTTGTAAAGCAAGAAAGAAAAAGTTACAGTTAAAACAGAAGGCCATACAATCACTTCATCAATAAATCATGCCTTATTTTTACATGCCTTAGTTTTATCTGTAGGTTGTCAACATTAATTATTATAATTAATTAATTGAACACTCAAAACTCTTTCTTTCTGCTGAAAATTCTGGTATTAAATACTGAATTTAGATTTTAATACAATGATATTCAAATGACACATTCAGATTGACCACCAGTGCAGGTTTAACCGACTGTGTCAGTGTGAAGGGGGTAATAATCATTCTCCTCAGCATCAAATTGCAGAACTGCAGAGAACAAAAATAATGAGACTAACTAAGCCATGCTGGATTGAAAAGATAAATGAAGGCTGTTTGAAGGGAGCAAAGAAGACAAGAGAAAATCTAAGACAGACTCAGTGGGAGGTAGGTATGTCAGGGTGTGGCTGCTGAGGAAAACTCTCATCTCTTTCACCATGATTGGCAGCAGCATGATGATAGCTAATAAGCACGAGGCTGACATTTAGATAGATAAGATGAAAATTCAGCCTGGGTCCGGGGTGTTTTTGTAATTGGCCCAGCCAGTAGCCTGTGATTGCAGCTAGCCTGAGTGGCCAGAGCTTTGCCTCTGGGGCTCAGAAAGGACATTTTCAGCTACAGACAAGCCCACTGAGATTAAGTGGCGGGGCCAGGCAGGGGTCAAATTGCTTTTAAAATGCCATGGGTCTCAAACGGAAAAACAGTCAAGAGACACCCCATGACTCTCTCAGGTGTTGTGTGGAGATTGGAGCAGCGGTTGTGATCGTTCTATTAACTGTGATATAAATAAAACCCTGTTTGAGCCTTATACAAGCCTTTAAAGACAGAGAAAGAACTTATTTGAATGTGTTGTTGCAATAACCACTCAGTTAGGCCTGTCATCATGACGCTTAGTACAGGAAATTTTAAATAGAAGACCACTGTAGTGGGAAGTGTCCTCATGCAACAGATCCCTCACACCCTCAGCTCTGTCACAATTAACTGAGCCAGGGCTTTTATCCCTGTGGTAACTGTGACACTGGACAGGTCTGTCCTCTGTTTACTAATATGTTTTCTAGCCTCATAACTGCAGAGCAAGGACATTCTATTATTGATTCTAATGCTTAAGATAATAAAAATGTAAGCTCCAATGGGATGCCTCCACAGTATCCCAGTATCTCTTAATCCAGTGAGTCCACCATAAAGGTACAAGGTTAGAACCCTTTATGCTTCACACAAAACGATAATTATATAAATGCATGAAGAAATAAAAAGTCATGAACCCAAAGTATTATTAATGAGGTGTGCATAGGATGAAGTGAGGAGTCTCACTTGGTGGACATATTTAAAGCTTGAACAATGAGAAAATTAGAATGATTAAATATAATAATTATATATATATCACCGGTCCTAGCTTTAAAAACATGAATAGTTTCTGCTTTTCTTTGGGTGATTATTTTATTCTAAAGCAATATTGATTGAAAATGCCTCTAACATTTCCTCTAAGCCAAGAACACACAGTGTATTAAGACTGCTTATTTAATTCAAACCCAAAGATAGTTTACAATTTTGTATGACAGAGAGAGATTTCACAAGCTCCAACCAGGACATGTTTGTCATTTTTAAACTGAATATCTTTCAATTTTGACAGGTTGTTTTTCACCATCTTCTATTAAGATTATTACCAAACAAATAATGAGAATATATTCAGCAAATTAATTAATAATGAACATAATAGTTAATTGTAGTCCTAAGACAATGTTCTGTGCTTCTTTGGATGGTCATGAAACTTGCACAACTGCGTCAGAATTTTTTATTTATTTATTTATTTATTTTTTAATCAAAACTTAAAGACACTGGACAGTGGACTTAAAAACTTCAAGGGACATGTTAACTACAACTCCCAAAGTGCATTTCTGCAAAAAAATAAAATAAATAAAAAAATAAAATTCTGTTTTGTCTGTCGCTAATGGCATGTGGAAATAAAGATACAGAGTTGAGAAAACTACTTTTAAAATCTGCCGGCCAAACAAATCACTTTTGGATTCTGGGTCAGTTTCAGATTTATCCAAAAACTCTGGCGCTGTACTGTTTACAAATTCAACATCTTGAATTTGCTACTATCTGATTAAGGTATGTTTGCTCACTCAACAAGATAAGAAGAGAAGTTAGACAAGAATAAGGCTTTAGCAGGAAAGCTAACGTAGATTGCTGTTTAGTCTATGGCTCTTGTGTTGTGTAGCAGGCTGCTGTCAGGCTCTGTGACCTCTGCTCTGCCTACTGACCTACTGCTTTATGCAATATTTGACTGGCTGTAGTGAAATCCACTGACATGAAAACCCTAACCGTACTGAACAGAATTCTATCAAATTAATGCAAGACAGGGGGCACCATCATGAAATATAAAAATATACATTTCTGCCTATTGGGTTCTATGATATTTTAACAATATAAAAGTAAAGTGATTTACAGAGCGGATATGTTTGCTGTGGCATGCAGAAAAAAGAAAGCAGTTTAATATCAGTTGGACTTTGATGAATACATAACCATAGCATCATTCTGTGATGTTATCACTTTTAATTCATGCATGGGCAGTGATGTGTTACATGTTTGCTCAAGCATCAGAATGCTGCCAGTGTCCAGTGTGCTGAAACGGATGCATTTCAGTAGACATCAAGTGTAGTGATCATCCAGACGTACAGGAATCTCCCACTGCTCCTCCCTCAAACTATACATCTTACCACTAAGTGTGTCCATCTACATATCCAGTCCTGTGCTTTCAGTTAAGGTGATGAAGTGCTAAGTTAACATTTGTACACAAGGTGGACAACAATCAGTCTTAGTGAATGATAGCTAGCTAACTATCTGTTGAAACAATCAATGAAAACTTGAAGTTTTCAAAAGATTCTAGGAATTTTGAATTTTCTCTTTAAGTTGAGCGAAATTCAGAGCTACTTTGGAAGGCAAACTGAGGTATTTCTAACCTTTAAAGTTTGATCAGATATCCCTCATCAGACCCCCTGATAGACAGAGTTGACAGTCAGAGAGGTTGAATATGCTCTGTGTAAGGAGGATTCTCTTTGTGGACCAGGTTCTCTTCAGACCCCCTGCCTACATCTGACCATCCACAGTGCTTTGAGGCAGCAGAGGGTTCAAAGAGCAGGAAGTGCCAAGCACTGCTTTCCATGTCCAGGCCTTTCAGATTCCCTTGTCAAAGAGCACCTCTGCTCTACTACAAAGTCTTTTGGGCTGGACCAAGTGGGGGTGCTGAGAGAAGTGGGGCAGGAAATAAAGATTGATCTACAAAGGGTCCTGTTCCTCCTGATGTGTCCAAGGCCAGAGAAATAACAGATGCAGAGGGCAGTCGCTGTGACAGAATGAGTGCAAGTCAGGTTTGGCATCATGAGCTTGGAGGGTCAAACAGTCTTCTCAAATATTGAAGCTACTGATGATAAAAGCTAACAGATGATCTCAGGAGTGTAAAGGAATAAATGAGTACAGCTGCAATAACTTTATACCCTTACAGTCTGTCAAGTGTATAGAAGAACCAACTCAGCAGTCAGACATATGCCTCCATCACGCAACGCAACGCAACGCAACGCAACGCAACGCAACGCAACGCAACGCAACGCAACGCAACGCAACGCAACGCTGTCTTTTAATCCCAGGGTTCGAGATTCAGGAGATTTTTTTGTCACTTGAAAGTAAAAACATGATTTATACAGCAAAGGGCAGCTAACTAGCTACATTCCTAAATCATTCGTAAATATCAGCATCTTTTCATTTTCATTTGCAATCACAAAAATCATTGTAGGATCATAAAATATGCTAGTGAAAACACACACCTTATTACTGTTTTAAGAAAGCAACATGCATGCTGAGAAACAAACCGAAGTGTGTAATGAGTACACTGATTATAGGCAGTGAACAATCATTTCAGTGAAAAAGACAGATTGAAATGAAATCAGTGTATTTCTGATTCAGCGTGTGGATTGACTGAAATATTAATGCTGCCATTTTTAATTTTGCCACTAAAAACTAATAAACAATTCATCCACAAATAATAATATACCATGCTGAGACCATATTAAGTCATAACTGAATTGAATCAAAGCATATCATATTGTTGCAAATTGGTATGTATGGATGTTATATCAGATTGTGGACTGTGTGGGATACTGTATGATCTCTGTGTGAGACCTGATCGTCTGATTAAAAGTCTAAAGAGTTTACAATAATATAACGGGGAGGCTGGAACCAAAAAATGTTTGGCATTTCTTCTTGATGAATTATTAAAATGGTAATTTGTTTTGTGGATTAATATTAAATAAAATATTTCAGCACACAAAAGGAGGAAAGGTTTAATTGATCTGTGTAGGAAAGAAAACAAAGAGAAACCAAAATTATTAAATGTTTCCTAAGTTTTCTTTTAATTTACAATAATAATAATAATTTAATTGAATGACGGAGTCTGATTTACTCGGAAACAAACAAAAAAACAAACAAACAAACAAAAAAAAAAACAAATACATAAAAATTGCAGAAAGGACATAACACGGTTATGTGCAACAGCCAGGAACATAAAGGGACATAAATTGGAAAAATCAATGTGAAACAAGATAGAAAATGTGAGACATCTTGGTTTTAAATTGAAGGAACAGGCAGGCAGACACAAATCTGCGGCCTCCCAGGGAAACAGGCTGACTGTCTGCTGTATCGATGTCCCATTGATTCAGGCTTTGTGTCTCACAATCGCCCCCCTCATCTCCTACAGAGCTACTTAATATGTTTGAGGGGCTCCGACGCTTCTCATCTGTAAAAGGCAGAGCTTTTCTTTTACCCACATTAGAGGTGGTGTTGGTGGGGAGAAGGAGAATGGGTCGGCGTGGGGTTGCGGGGCGGGGTGGTGCTGCTGCTGCTCTGAAGTCTGCCTGGTGGGACTGGAGCTTTATTGGCTGGAAAGGAAGCCGGCGGAGTTGCGAGGGTCTGAGAACTTGGATGAGAGGAAGCTTTTGAAACTTCTCACATCGGCATTAGAGAGATGAGCTGCTATTCAGCGCTCGCTCCCAGCCTACACCAACACATCCGCAAATACACACATAAAACAAGCCTGCATATCCAAGCAAACAAACACACACTCGTGGCCTCGTACACATGCATTTACTCATATCCAGCAAACACACACATAAGAACACACTTTGGCTTCCTTTTTATCTGCCGGTTGGCGAGATGAGGCTGGGCTCTAATTGGTCCTGGGGGAGATTGGCAGGGTGAGAGGAGCAACGAGGAGGCCAGACAAACAACAGGAGGGGGAGTGGCAGGAAGAAAAGGGCCACTGCTCCACAAGTAGAGAGGGAACCACAATAGAAGAGGGGAAATAATTGAGCGATAGGAAGGCAGGAAGGCAGGATGAAGGGGAAAAGCACATTCACTTGCTAACAGTTAGCAGTAATGCTCTATTAATATGGTGGGTTCAGTGTGATGTGCAGAATACTTCAGTTTCCTGTAGAAAGTCAAATGAATTCCATTGATTAAAAGAAATCCAGGCAAGTGCTTTCAGAGTGTCTCCATACTAAACTAATTTCCCCACAGTTTATCTATATTTGTCTTGCTTCCCCCTCCACCCCAATGTGTCCCAGAAGACATCCTGTAGATGCAGAAAGAGGCAGAGAGGAGATGGGGGTGGTTCTTGGAGGAGATGAAAGGAATATGTGATCAGAGGCTCTTACCTGCAGCCAACACCTTCGTCTTTCGCCCTTTCAGCAGTTTCTGCACCCGGCAAAGCTGCAGGTGATTCTCATGGCACTGGGTATTGTTGTGTATACGCTGGGACACCATGCACACTGCAGTCACCGCCCCTACAGCAAACAACACACAGACAAATATCACGTGAGGACACTTAGACTAAAGGTTAGAATGTAATAACATAGGAATACAACAAGAAATGACCATGAGACAGACAGGATGTAAATACAGAAAAAGTAGATGGTTGGAGCTGCACACCTCATCACTTTTTATGTCCTGATGATTGTGCTGTTCAGGATTTAGATGTCAGATCCAGTCGAGCTCTATTTGTTTTCAGTTTAGTGTTTAGGCCTTTCACAGGTCACTCTCACCAGACATAGTTATCTTATTGAGCTTTTGATCCCCTCCTGAGTAGCTGAAGGCCCTCAGGTGCAGCTCTTCTTCTTTTGGTATCCAGGTTAAAGACTGGACACTGCTGGGCTTCTGTCATCAGGGTGGGGCCACTTTTATTTATTTAACGGATTGCCTGTTGATCATTTCTTCCATTAATTAAGTGGGTACATTCATTTGAAGTTCTATTTCTTTTATTTTATTTCATCTGAAATAATAAATATTGATCAACACATCACTATGCTTCAAAATTGTTCAACATAAAAAATATATACTTATAGTTTTATTTCTGCAGAGCTAAACAGAGAGAATCAAGATCCATATTTCTATGCTTGGGAGGCTACTTCTACTCATAAGTATATTACATACACAGACACATGCATGTGTATGTAGACAGATCATGAGGCTCAGTGCTGCCTGAATGCATTAGTCAAAGCAGTGGCTGTGTGGCATCATGTCATTTGAAGTGTAGCGTGAAAAGGAAATGAACAGGAATCACCGGGGAATTCACTGCCTCTCTGTTACCCCTCCACCTGTGGCCTCACACACACACACACACACACGCACGCACGCACGCACGCACGCACGCACGCACGCACACACACACGCGCACACACACTCTGTGGATGTGTGCATGTTTGTCATCTCCCCACCATTCCACTGAGACGCACACACATGCACACAAACGCACCCAATATACGTGGTTTAAGGTTTGAGAAGGTCTGAGGATATCTGGGTGTGTAACCAGCAATGTCCACCGCAGACAGTCTGCAGTTTGGTTTATAAACTGTATTTATCGTAGCTAAACAATACTATACAGTTCTGAATGTTCAACCATAACTTTGTGTTATGTAACTATATAATTAAGATAGTGATTACTACAATTTATATGTCTGCCTCTAATGTTGACAGAATGAAAAGACTGACACAGGCGAACACAGAAGAAACAATAATACAGTCATCTATGAACATTGTTTGTCCACAGATATTTGTCAAATATTATTCCCTCTCTGCATTTTTCCAGTTGTCATCTGTTTAACAGATGTAGGATCTGATTACCAGAACAAAATATATCCAAAATGTTTTAGAGGGTCACTCAGCATCGTAGCGCGATTTTGAATCATTGTGTTTATATGTGTATGTAGGGACACCTAAGCATGGTCATATTAATTAGAGGGATGCTGGTCTCCACCACAGTGGCCATTGAAGCCCATAACGCATTGCCCTCCGTAAATCAGCTGAGCTGAACAGCGGCCCCCAATAAGCACAGCTCATTTTGTTAAATAAACCTGTTTCCTCCAAAGTGTTTACCACAACATCAAACCATTCCCACCTTAGCTCTGCACATCACCCTGCTGGTTTAGGAACTGTGGAGTGATCATTTAAATTTAAATGATACAAGCTTATCTTTAGTATTTTCACTGTGCAGCAGAAAAGGCTGTAATCACCTGATTCTGTTGGCTCCAGATACAGTATATGTATGGGATGTATGCAAGTTCATTGTTATATAGCCTCAAAACCCTGTAAGGAGGTGGTTGGCTAGGATTGATAGGTTCCTGCTTCCTACCAATTGTTGACGCCATTTTCTTTTCATAACGACCATGATCGTTCACTCATTTGTCAAGAGTGTCAAACAAACTGTTACACACACTGGTGGCAGATCACAAAATGTTAATCTGCATCTTTGGTGATTTGTGACAGTTTTGAAAGGCACAAAGACAAATGATCAAGTATTAACCTCTGTGGCTGTGAAGTGAAGCCAACATGGAAAAGTTCCTTAAATGTCCACTTGAGACTGGTTCCAGAAGTGAGTCAGTCTCCATAAGTCCCCATGTTAAAATGTCCAACTTCACAGCAGAAATAAACATGTTTACAGCCTGGTACAAAAAACAGTTTTGGTCTCTATAGCTAATTTCCCCGTTCATGACAACTGTACTGAGGGTGAATGTATATACAACTCACCTGTTCAGATTATATTAAAACTTAAAGCTATGCAGAATTACCAGCATGAATGCTTTGATTGATAGATGGGTGCTATTTGAGCAACCAGGTGCCATTCAGGCATTCAGTTGTTCACCATTTTTGGATTAGCTGGGATAGGTACAGTCTATTTAAATGACTGAAAAGTCACAACTTATACCCTACCAGCTCCGCCGTGGTCCAGTTCAGAAGCGTCCCAGAAGCGGAGCTCCGCTCGGCTCAGCGTGAAATATGCGGATGTTCTATTTTTGACGCATGCTGCGAGTAGCCTGTGTCAATTCACACAGAGCACCTCGATACGCAGAAACAACATAGAGAATCTGGTAGATTTTCAAAATAAAACAGCCGTGCAAACTGCTGGTCGTAAAAAAAAGACAAAAGCAAAACTGATTAAGCACACGAACTAGGAAAATGACCAAATTTGAACCAGTTAACAAAATCTGGTGGGCTAAACGGTTCTGAAACGCTTTCGGTGGGGTTTGAAGCGGCGGGCAGGACAGACCAAAACAGCGCCACAGCCGCGACATGACAGAGACATGTTCGTGGGGTTTCGGGGTTATTCAATAATACCCAGCTTTATCATGTATGTTCTACAATTTTCAGTTGAACTTCCTGTCAATGGACTGACTGTAACTATCTGCTGCTACCTTCCTTACTTTTTTTGTACAAAGCTTTAAAATCTTTGCCCCAGAACAAATAGGCAAATCATCAAAATAGACACAAGCATCCAATTACTGTGTGCCAGCCATAATAATTGCTGTAAACATTTGGAACTACATCATTAACGTGTCCAAAATAACAACAAAGAGACGCATTCTAATTTCAAGCTCAACTTTCCTGCTTTTGTTCTGAGCACTGAAACTCCATGGATGAACCTGATCCTCAGGGCAACTTGACTACACTAAAATAATCACGGCCTAATTGGCTCGCTTAACTTCACAACAATTACAATGTAAACCAAACATGGCATCTATGTAGACTTTTCCCTTTGTTGCACATGGTTGGAATACTTTCCATTGCCTGCTTTAGAAAAACAACAACTCCTAATTACAGTATTCTTGGGCTGAGTTCTGGCCCAGGCATTAATAATACATCTAGCCCATTAGACATTCCAGAGACATCTTAGATTTTTACAGCTCTTTATTCCATTTATTCACTATTTAGACAGTATTTGACCATGTGAGGACAACTGTTAACTTTTACTGTTAAACCTCTGACATTGTTGGAGAACTGCAGACTTGGTTATGGTTACTGCAGTAGAATTGGGCATTAGAGTGTCATATTAAAGCAGGCTGATGAAAACTCCTGAAGCACTGCAATTACAACAATTAAATCCAGCCTGAATGCAGTGTGAGGAAAAACAGGAGACAAAGCAGCACAAGAGAAAACAACAACAACAAAGCCTCTTGTGATTCTGTCTGCTAGTTTTCTTAATCAGATACAATGTGATTTGTCTGGATTTTCTTTTTTTAAATAATTCCCTTTACAATACAGCCAAGCTGACTACAGGAAGTATTTCCACACATACACACACAGACACACCCAACCCCCAATAAAAAGCAGCAGAGTTTAAAAAAAGGATCTCTAATGAGAAGAGGAAGAGGCAATGGTGGAGCACATTTAGATATGTACCTTCATCTTAGAGTAAGGGGCTGTGTTAATTTGTAAGCAAAGGCAGCACACCAGCAATGAGATTTTAATTGATACACATAAATAATTCCTTGTGTACGTTCACACTTGAGTCAGATTCGCTGTTTATTTGACGATTGAAATTAGTCATTATCGGGATTCGCGTTGATGTTGAAGATTTTATTTATTAATATAGTTCCCGCTTAATATCCTCTGATCCGCTCCCAATTAATTATGTCAAAACCCACATCAAACCAGAACTTACACGCATATTGAGCTTTGCCTTGCTTTCATTTCTCTACTAGCCAAGCTCTGCTGTGACAATAATAACAAATGAGGAATGAAAGGGATAGAAAGCACTTTCCTTTGTTCCTCAAATGAAGATAATGAAGGCTGTCTCTCACTATGACTGTCTGACGGCTGCGACCAAAGTCTTCTTTTCTGGTTTGTTTGTTTAGGCCTGATCTTACATTCCAGAACTGTACAGCTTTGCTTAACTCTCTTTCTCTCAAACTATGTGTCACAGGTGGGAAGCGTTCCTCCATGAACCAGACGTCTTTGTTAGTAGTGATGCAGAGCACATCATCACTTGTCCTTGCATTGCTCTTGCTGACAAACCCAAAGAGGGAGAAGTAACAAAATGAACTTCAGCTTCACATGTGTGTGAATCGACACCCATTACTCCACGAAAATACTTGTTAATCTGAGCTCATCTGCAGATGTCTTTCTTGAAATGTAGCAGTGAAACAGCAGCACATTCATAAAAGACACTTACTTGAAATCTGCTGAAACTCTGGGTTGTCTGGACTTGTGTTGGCAGTCAGGTCCTGTAGGAAATGTTTGTACCTGTGAGTAAATAAAAAATAAAGTGGGTCACTGTGGGCTCACTGTCGAAACATTCCACTGGAAAAAGAGAAAAAGTGTAAAGTGGAACAATAAACACTTAATGATATTACTCATGTAGCCCAACCACTCCACTGTTGAACAGTACATTCTGTCAGTGTAGACTAGATGCAGGAAAACAAACTGGCCCTCAGAGGAACCCAACAGAACATGTACACACAGCTGCTGACTGATGCAGATGGAGAGAGCAGCTTTTGCTTTGAAGTACTGCTAATGGTGATGACCTCAAGACCTCTGGAACATGAAATGTTGAAGATCTACACTGGCCCTACTTGAGTGAAAAGGATGAGACGTGAACAAAGCACCTCATCATCATCTTATTTAAAACATCTGATGAAATCCTTCAAACAAAAGAAGAGTACAATTTACATCTACATCTACAACACTCTAATTAAATCATTTATGAGTTATACATTACTTTGATGTATAATCAGAAGTATCCCCATTCTCTCTGTCCTCTCTATTACCATGCGTATATTCATGAGACCTCATCCCAGAATGCTCCTCACAGAACGTTTGGTCTTCCTCCAGTTTGAACCAAACATTTACTGCTAGATCATTTGCAGCAGTGGGACACTATGTACTATGTACTACGGACAGGCATCATGTGTGGAGTTACCCCACAACAGTCGGGCACCATGAGAGTCTCTCTCGTCTAATAACATGATCAGTCTTCATTTTCTTCATGATCATTCACGGCCTTCTCTGTGAGGAAGATCTTGTCCATATGTTTACCATTTCAGTAGAATACCAACGAGTTTACTGACTTTTAAATGCTGATAATGTGACAAAGTGTCCACAGTATAACAGGACATACTGGGGTAACTTCTTTTGCGTGTGTGGTTTGAGTGTTTTCTTACTTTTAGACCAGTCGACTAGTCTACATTCAAAATTCCATTTAATCAGCAGCTGAGTTTGTCAGCAGGAACATCACTTTTTCATCAATAGACATCAGACACAGATTCATTTCCTGTATGTTCTATTGTTTGGGAGACTTAAGTTATAATGATACTGGACAATGAATGGTCCACTAACGTTGTTCAACCACAGATGAGATGAGTATGTTGTTGGAGACACAAACAATGAGCTCTCTATAACATGCTATAACATTCCTTCACCTGTACTTCAGTCAGTCTGCTGTGTCTTCCACTCATAAAAGAGCAATAGATGCAGTCGTCTAGGAATTATCAGTGGTCTGACAGTCACTCTCCAGGAAAACAGACAATGTGTAAAAAGTGTAATGTGTAAAATGTGTAAAAATTAAGAGAAAACAGATATACATTATTTCCCTACATGTATTAAATATACACTCATTAGACTGAGCCTTAGAAAATAAAAGAGAAAACTTACTGTACAATCCATTTGTTGTAAAATGAAGTAACTTATTGTCCCAGTTTCAGTTTCCATCTAAAGTAACAGTTGTGAAGAGCATCAGCTTCCTCAGGAATCTTTAGCCTTTTTACTAGGATGATGTGACCTTGAAGTGCATTGACAATTGACATTGATTTCCACTGTGTCTGTCTGCCTTTGCAGCCCTCTCTTTGTGCAGTCTGGGCTTGTTTTTAGCGACACAGTGGTGCCACTGAGAGAGGTCATTAGTGATGCTAGCAGACTGTACACCACTGCTGGTCCATGTGGTGGCATGAGTAGGATGAGACACGTGTTGGAGAGTGATAACAGTGTAGTGTGATAGTGTCTATATGGCCTGTGTGTAGCGAATATAACAACACAGTGGTGATTCTTCAAGCTGGACATGGAAACGTGCTTGCTTGACTTACTTTTTTTAATTTTCTGATATGATGACACCAGTTTACTAAGCAGGAGCTGTCAGAACGGATGATACTGCTGAATTTTGTGGGATTAAGTGTATTTAGAAATATTTGGGTAAAAAAACAAAAGTCTGTTGTTTTCGGTGCCAAGTAATAAAACTACAGAAAAAACAGTGAATGACAAAGTGTGTCCAAACTTTTGACAAGTACTATACGTATTATTATGTATTATGATTACAACATTTTCATGCAGTTGTTCAAATAACCTCCTGCTGAACCCCCAAACTCCACCGTTCATGGATGTGTGCTGCCGAAACTATACGAGGCATTTCCAGTTGTGGTCCGTTTCAGAAGCATTCCAGAATTAGGCCTCTGCTAGGCTCTGCGGGGAATACAGGGCTGTTCTATTTTTGATGGACGCCGCAAGCAGCCCATGTCAAGCTGCACAGACCAGCTTGGGCTGGCCGGTCGTCAGACATGGCATAGGGCATAGAGAATCCAGGCAAATTTTCAAAATAAAACACCCTGCTCAAACTGTCAGTTTGATAAACAGTCAAAAGGGAAACCTTTTTAACTTTGTAGCATATTTACACATGTAGAAGCATATTTGGAAGCACATAAACAAAGGAAAATGACCAAAACTGAGCACGCAAACAGTAAGTCTGTCGGGCAAATGTTCTGAAATGCTCCTGGTGGGGTTTGAAGTCACGCAGAGGATGGACCAAAGTGTTACAGCTGCAACATGCCAGAGATGTGCCTAGTGGAGTTTTGGGCACTTTTCCTGTATTAGGAAGAAGTGCTATTATTGAGAAGAAATAGGAAGTTCCAGGTTTTCTGATGAATCGTTTTTTTTTGTTGTTTTTTTTAATGACACTGAACATTTGAAGCTTCTAATTATCACAAGCTTACATTTCCTAGCAACCATAGCTAGCTAGCCAAACATCGGTTAGCATAGATACTTCCTTTGTGACAGTTAGGGGTCAAGTACGAAAAGCAAAAAAAAAAAAAAAGACCTTTTTTCAGACAATCAAAAGACTGAAGGTGATGAGGAAGAGACTGCAGACATCTGTAGCTCCACAACAAAGCTGTGGAGTTCTGTTGTTGTAGGACAACCATGATGTTTTCTTTCCAATGCTCAGAATTAGGGTTAGAACATCTACATGTGCATGCTGACTGAGCAAACTCAATGTACTAGTGAGAACATGACACGATCATCAAGAACAAGGGAGGAAGTTTTGAGATGTTTCTGTTAACTGTTGTTTCCAAGGTTAAGAATGAATTATCAAGATCAACTACAGGTTTTATTTAACAGTGTAAGACTAGCGTAAATCTCTAGGTCATGTGCACAAGGACACTGAGATTACTGTATGTGCACCAGCGACTGTCAACACTACAAAGCACACTATGCACAAAAAGAGGATAAAGTAGAATCCGAATCAATAATGTGATGATTATTAATCCCAACTTTTGGTTACTCAAGAGCAACTGATACAAGAAGGAGAAGATGAAAATCCAAGAACAACCAGTTGAGTCCAAAAATAAGTCAACGTGGCATCATGTGACATCAAGGGCCCTGAACAAAAAAGAACTGATCAAAACCACTCATTCACTGGGATGAGGTCAGAACTCATGGACTAGGGGTCAGTGGGTGACCAGAGATCAAGGTGAACCTTTACATCTGACACCAAAGACCCAGTTTGAACAGAGACAGCAATTACCATCTCCCTCCATATACAATCACCTCTTGTAAATTCATAAATTCATAAATTCCAGGTGCTTAACTCCAGAACAATAGGTTAGCACAATGTTGGTTCCGTGGGTGGAGGAGATGGAAGAGGAGGGGGGCACTGTTCTTGTCGTCGATTACTCATTGGAAATAAAACAGAAGTCAAACCAGCTCCAATTAAGCCTCCTTCAATTAAGAGACACTTAAAGAGAAATAATTTCACTTCTTTCTCTTCTTGTCTCATCTTGTAATAACAAATACATTACAGGCATTATTAGCAATGGATGCCCTCGTTCTTATTAAGGACTGCCGACAAAAATCTAATTAAAGCAACTGTGTAACAAAAAAGGAACACTCTAATGAGCATTATTATGGCACATTTCAAATAATGTAAACGGAACTCTCTCGTTTAGCTGCCCTGTCCCACTCATTAGCAGTTAAGCAAAGAAAAGATAATGAGACAGTAACGTAATCGGAACCATATTTATAACAATTCAGATATTCTAATGAAGAATGCAGCTTTTGAAAGCATGGGCTGGTGAAGGGGTGTGCCTGCCACTGCTGCAGCAGGAGCTGCTAATTCCTTTATAATATGCAGATGATATGCAGCCTTTTTTCTCACTCTCTCCTCGCAGACACGTCAGGTCATTCGGGCATTTGCACACATGTCAGTAAAGAAAAAAGAGATGAAGGAAATATCTGTCTAATTATTTTGCTTCCCATACATGCATTAAGGATTCAAATTTGTAATTAAGAGACAAGAGGCACTGGCAGGATCCTGCATGGGTTAGTGAACATGGCACGGGCTTGTGGGTAATTACTCAAATTTAATAGCTTAAAAGGGAAGGAATGCACAGCCATGGTAAATACAGAAGACTAGATACTCCACTGTCCAAACTTGTACAATTAAAATGTATTGTGAAGTGAATGTGAAGACCGTCTTATCCTTCTCTGAAACTGTGACTAACAGGGATTTACTCAGAGAATGGAACTCTGTGTAAATATGAACATTAGGAAAAACCTTTCAATCAAACTCCAGAGTGACTGCAGCTTTTATTACTGTATGCTTCTGAATGAGTTAACTTACATCAGCGTGAGGGTTGGAATTGGCCAGTTTCAAATGAGTACATTGCAGAGAAATAGTTCATAGTCGAGAAAACGGAATTTAGACACAGATTCTACCTGTGTGTTGTCAGGTGTGCTGTTATAATCTGACTTGTTGACTTACACACTGAACACAGGAAAACTGGATGGTAGGTTATACATTTTTACAAATCCTGTTTTGAGTAGAAATCAGGTAACTGGCAGCCGAAATGCTCTGATGGTAAATTTGCATCTCATTCACCCTTTTACCTACACTCTCACAGGGCAGTGGGTCACTGGTGTCATGCTCAGGGACACTTTGACATGTGGAAGAAGAAGCTGGGGATCAAAGGACCTATTCTACCCTCACAGCCGCCAACTCTGTTACTGCTTCCTCTACTGTGGAAGACCGAGATACACAGTCTGATTCCATACTGGAAAAAACAAAGATATATTGTTAATAAGGTTGCAAAATTACAGGAATTTTCAAAGTTGGCATCTTTCCATGGGAATTAACGGGTATTTATGGGAATAAACAGAAATAAAATGTGAATTTACAAAACTGAAGGTTTGCCCTTTAACAGGGAACTTAAATATAGCTGGGGAAAATATATTTTAGCATAATCTTGACTAAAACAACCAGATTTCATGCAGGTACACTTCAATATCTGCTATTCCTCAGTCACATGCACATAGCACACTGCTTACTGCAGGGCTATTGAGGCCACGCCCCCTACCTGCACAGGTGATTTCTGTACCTGGACCACACTTTAGAGCCCAGAGCACACAGAGACTATTGAAGACACACATTAGAGCTCATGGACTACTTAATATTGTTCAATAAAATAATTCAAACTTGATAAAGTTCTACTTACAAATAAATCTGTTGAAATGTTTTTAATTGTTTTTTTTTGCATGTCTGCTTATGACAAAACAAAGTGTTTCTATTTATATTTGGATATGATACAGGTCATTTAAATTACCCCCAGTTTCCAGTTAATTCCCATTAATTCCCATAAATTTCCAGAATTCCCATGGAGTTTCTGATTTGGAATATTTCCAAAATTCCCCACATTAACATCCCATGGAAAGTTTCCAGAAATTTGTCAGAAATGTACTGCCCCTTTGCAACCCTAAATATTATAAGCTATGATAGCCTGCAATTCAAAGCTGGTTTAAGTTCAATAACATATGGACTGAATATGAAGCCATCATTGAACCCAGTTTCCTTAATGGATGTGTGGTATACACATTTGTTTTGTGTGCAAATCTGATGCTTCACATTACACATGACGATCATAGACACTAGATCTTACAGGTCAAAGGTGAGTCTGAAGTTGTTGACATGTGGAGGCCATTACCTAAAATATCATTATTTTTAAATTTGAAAAAAAAAAAAAAAAGAAAGAAAAAAGTTGTTCCATGGCAAGCTACCCCACCCATGGTACAGCCCTAGAAATAATCTGGGTCAGTTAATTATGAAGAGTTCATATTTAATAATCAGAATGTTGAACTTTTCTTTTAAGTGGTGAAGTGTGGTCTCTACATTCAGGGTCAATGGAATCAACTAATGATTCACAAATAAACACTGTCTCACACCACAATTGAGGCACTTTGTTTTATTGCAAGCCTCACTTCAAACTTGGCAATGAACTACAGGGTCAATTGACAATGGAACAAATTATTAACTGAATACAACTCTGTACCTGCAGATCTGCAGAGAGGAGCCACTTAGGATCCATCCAGAATTCTTTTCAAAAGATATTTAATCAAAACTCTGACCTTGTGCTGGAGAACCTCACTGTGTTTAGCAGTTGGAGATTATGGAGCTGAGCACATAAAGCAAGCAGTCAATCTGAAACCCCACTTTGGCAATTGAAAGACAAAATCGAGCATGGCCAGTACAGCACACAAATACACACTTCTCAACTTAGCAAGTATGACAATGACCCTGAGACATCTGGAGATGTACATCCTTTACATAGACCATGCTCTATAGTAAGCCGAACACTGGGTCTTTCCCTTGTTATAATAAATGGTGTTCAGCTTAGAGCAGATATATGCAAAGGCCTCCAATTGCTGCCATCTGAATGAGAGCTGCATCTCTATTATCCACACAAACACAGGCAATACAGGCAGAGATGGCTGCTATTCACTGCCACAATCAACTCGAGACCCCATCACTGTCATAATGGTGATCTCAGTGGGGAGGACACTGATGACTGCTCCAGCCGGCTCTAGTGAATGCCACTTAATAAAGGCAATGATTTTATTCCTCCCCCAGCAGCAACATAAGTATCCACACTCCAGGCCCTACTCACCATCCATCATCCTTGAATGGTGATAAGTGACAACAATTTCCTGCTATTCCCAGCCACGGAGCCAGAGTAAGGTAAGGCGCCAGCCATAGATGATTATCTAGCCGTGCCACTTAAAATCATCATACAATTAGACACATCCCTCGAGTCTCCTGAGTTTCACTGAGAACGACAGACGAATCAATGATGATGATGGGAAGTGCAGAGAAAAAGGCAGCGTGAGAGAGGGTTGAGCTGGAGAGAATGAGGCTGAGTGATTATGTGTCAGTCAAATACAGTGGTCAGCCTACTCATATGAGAGATGGGGGGTACTCTCATTTCCCCTATTGGTTACATAAAATGTAAACAGGCCTCCTGCTCTTGTAAAGAAAATAATTCAGGACTTTCTCAGTGACCTCAAGACTAATGCATACTATATTTTTGCTGCAGTGAATGGGAAGAACAGGAAAGCCTTGCATTATATGAACTTCGGAGGATTCTCATATTATTCCAAGATGGTTATCCTCACTGCTAGCCCATAGTCACGCCATGAATAAGCAAATGTTTCTATCTTTTACTTCTAACATCTAAATAATGTGAATTGACACTAATGGTGATGCACATCAGTAACAAGTGATATCATCAGCATGGACGCACTTTGACATGTCACTGTGCCTTTTCCCAGTATTGATGGGCACAGATGCTCCAGAGGGACATTTTTAATCACATTTGCTTCCTGGTTTAACACCTTGCAGCTATTAGTGTGTGGTGATGACCCAAGCCTATCCAGAGGATGGGGGTAGGGGATGGTATGCCAGCTGCCAAAGACGCCCCCTGCTTTCCATTACATTAAGGTTTGGAAAACTGCATTCCAGAGTTCCATGCTGTTTCACAGTGAGAAAAACGATCACTAAGGAGAAAGTGAACAGAAATGAGATCTACAGTAAAGTGTCTCAGATGTTAAGGTGAAGGGTCAGCTCATCTCAGAGACAACTTCTCTCTTTTATGATGGATGGGTGTAACATACTGAGCGCTCGACTGTACATCTGGAAAGATGAGAAAATGAGAAGGGCCTAATTAAGATACAACCAAGCAGCTTGATAAACCACTGTCATGATATCTGCTGCATTGGAAAGCACGTTTCAGCCCATTTCTCCTCTTGTTCCACTAATTAACAAGCAAGATCAAGACCGCATGAAATTACAAAACAACCAAACACAAACTGGTGCTTAACAAAAGACATCTGACAGTTTCTGGACAGTCTGAGTACTTACATGGGTGCTACATAAAATAATAATAATTACATCTGTCTGTCTGTCTGTCTGTCTGTCAGAGTCTGTGCAGATAGATGGTGCAGTGCAGCCGGTGACTGGTAAAAGGTAAAAGCGGAACTCAAGCGTAAAATTTGTGACCATACATCAGTGAGTAAAAAATGGAAATATTTGACAGAACTTGAGCAGTAATTACATAAACAATTGAACCAGTAAAAAATTTGTTTAAAAGATAGCTCACAAACTCTTACTAGTACAAACAGTATCAAATAGTGAAACAAATGTGAGTGCAAAAGTGCATGCTTGCGTAATGAGATTTAGAAATGTGTAAAATACTTTCTAAATACATATTGAGACTTGTGAATGTGTATAGTACAAATGTGTATTCAGAATTTACTACTAATCTACTACTAGGCTTTCTCACTTAACGATAGTCAGTGATAGACAATAATATGACAAGATAATAATAATATTCGACCAGCATACCTTTGCTGTAAGATGAAAGTCCAATGAAAACTATAGAAAAAGTGAAGATGTGTGTGACTGATATTGTTTGAAAAGGTTGTGCTTACATTTTGTAAATGGGTTTGAAGGAGGTGAGAAATGACAGGACTCACTTGTTTGTTGATTGTCAGAATTGTCAGATTGTTCTGTTTGTGTGCAGTAAGTGGTTTTACATTTCCTTTGTTGGCACACATCTTTTACATAGATTGGAGATAATGTGTAATCTCCAGGTTCCAAAGGCTCTCAGACTAAGTCGTCAAGGCTGGAATTTCATTTGCATGCTGTGATGCAACTCCACAACTCCTTACTACTCCCACCTCCCCCTGGCTATTGGCGATCTCAAGTAACCACGATTGGGCAATAAAGACTAGCCCAACCCTAGACACAGCTCAGCCTCTCCAACACATCATGACATCATCATCATCATCTTCATCATCATTAGTGGCCAAAATTTTAGCCCTCATACTACCACATTAACTCATACCAACATTGTGTAAGTGCATGAACAGTAATATGTAATCACAGAAATAGATATAAACCTTTCATTTAAAATCTTACTTATCAATCCGCTGAATGGGAAGTTGAAGCAACTCCTCCAGTTTGTGGTTGTTGAACTCTGGCCGGGCTTCCTGTAGTTCCTTAAAACGTCTGAAGGCCTTGTTTTTTTTCAGCTGGATCTAAGACAACACACATACCACTGTGAGACCATCCGTACATTTATAAGACACAACTAAACTACAAAGAAAAAGTAAAACAAATTTGTTTGGAAGATTATTTCTTTGTTATGCTTCTTGGCAATAAGTCTTGTACCATTGGAAAGCTTGATTATTTCCCTTTTAAATGGTGTCACATTTGTAAGGAACATGCATGCATGGTTGTACCCATGAAGAATTAGCCAAATCCTCTACTTGGTGTTGTTCGCATTTACATTTACATTTACATTTAGTCATTTAGCGGACGCTTTTATCCAAAGCGACTTACAGAGAAGGGAACAATCAAGGTGGTGGATGATTGGATGATTGAAGACTGAAGAAACAAGACACACTGGCAATTTAACAATTTATTCATTTAACAAACAGGAGCCTCAGTAGTGTGTGGAAGAACCATACACAGCCACAACAGCCTGGCACCTCCTCCTCATGCTGGTCACCAGCCTGATCACACACTGCTGTGGGATGGCATCCCATTCTTCAATCAGCATTTGTCACAAGTGAGCCAACGTGGTGTTCAGTGGGGTTGAGGTCAGGACTGCTAGCAGGCCATTCCATCCATCCTCTCCACTCCCAAATATTGGAGGTAGTCTCTGATAAACTTGCTCTGGTGGGGCAAGCTTCATGTTGGAGAATACAGTTTGGTCCCAGAGTGTGGAGATATGGGATTGCCACTGGTTGCAGAATTTCATCTTGATATCTCTCTTCATTGAGATGCCTCCAATGATGACAAGCCTTGTTTTTCTAGTGAGGGAGATGCTGCCCCAAACCATCACACTGCCTCCACCACAATGTTACCCTATTGGTGCAACAATCAGCAAGTGTTCTCTGCATTGTCTCCACACTTTGACCCTATGATCTGTAGGTCATGGCAGGCCAATGAGGCCGAAGATTGGCTGGTGGTTCCTAAGTGTTGACAGACTGAGGAAATGTTCTTCTTAGGGTGCCGTCTTCTTGGGACACCCACTTCGCAGCCTGTCTCTTACATCCCCCGTTATATGGAACTTGGTCTTCAGTTTGCAGATGGTACTAGTGCTCATTCCAAAGAATGCCGTAACCTGGTTTTGTGGAACACCAGCTTAACGTTGCCCTATTGCATTGGCCCTATCCAGATCAGTCAAACATAGTATGCAGATTCTTGGAGCAGACACCAACAGACCAGTGTAGCAGGGTCCATGCTCACAGGAGATGACAATCAGACTGGGAGTACCAGAAGCTCAAAGCAAGAGTCAATAGCAACAGCAAAGAAAAGCTGTTTGGCATTGTCAGAGAAGATTTAGGGCGCAACCCACATACTCAGCTCTGCTACTCATCACACAAATATATGTTCCTTACAAATGTGACACCATTTAAAAGGGAAATAATCAGACTTTCTGATGGTATGAGCTTTTTTGCCAAGAAGAACTGTTACAACAAAGAAATAATCTACTAAACACAAATTTCCTTGCTTTTTGTGCATAGTATTCGCATTTGTATTCCTCTTCTCTTGTGAGGTGCAAATTGGTTTCCTGGGCATGTCAGCACCCTGTTCTCACCCTGAATGCAACTCATTCCTTTAGCTACAAAAATAATAAAAGAAAATGTCTTATACATGATGTAATCAGCGCAAACACATCATAACATGGACTGAGTACATGTATGTTATGCTCAGCATCTGGATTCTCTGTGAGCTCACGTTATTGTGATAATACCATTTGCATGCATCCTGTAGAAGGGATGATGGACATGTCACAACCAGTGACGACCCCTGAATCTCATGTCACTTACGAGACCTACATCTGCCTGACAAACCCAAAAATCATCTCATTGTCACTCATTATGCTTGACTGCTGACTGCTGAGGTATGGGGAGGTGGAGCGAGTGGGGGGCTGTAGATGTCATTAAATATGCATTTGAACATCATGTCAGCCTGAGTATCAACATTTGAATGAAGCCCCATCTTGTCCTTTCTGTCAATCATTAAAATGCTGTAAACATGATTTCAAAAGAGATCTTTCCTAATTCACAACTACAGTCACTGGGGATGTAGCTTTATTAACCATGTTTCCAACATCAAAATCAATCATCAAATCTGAAATGAAAAAGTTATTGTATATTTTAGAAAACGTTTAATAAAGCCAGTAAACAACTAAAGAGGACTTTACCAGGACAGCAAGCTGCACGGCTAACTGAGGTAACAGCAGCTACACTTGGCAGCAGTTAGCTGTTACTTTAGTGATAAGTAAAGCTGTCCACCAGAAAACTCCATAGTAACAGAGAGTTGAGGCAGAGCAGCCAAGGGAACAGGGAAAACCAGATAAGATTTTCATCATACAGTATGATCCAGTTTCACAAGCTTCCGTGAATAAAGTCAAAAAGTTTTGTTTGTACACAGCAATCACTGAAGGCAGCTTCAGCTGCATCTTTTCATCTTCATCATTTTTTTCAACCGAATTCTTTTCCTATATGTGAAGTCAAGTCAAATTTGATTAATATAGGCCAAAATCACAATTTGCCTCAGGGGCTTTACAGTCTGTCCAGCATGGCGGGGGCAGCTGTGGCTCGGAGGTAGAGCGGGTCGTCCCGCTCGACGGTTCGATTCCAGGTTCGAATCTGCATGTCGAAGGGCAAGATACTGAACCCCAAATTGCTCCTGAAGGCTGCGCCATCGGTGTGTGAATGTGTATGAATGGTTAGCTGCTAAAACTGATGACCTTGCATGGCAGCTAATGCAATCAATGTATGAATGTGTGTGAATGGGTGAATGAGATATGTAGTATAAAAGCACTTTGAGTAAAAAGGTGTTATATAAGTACAGTCCATGGTATGACCTTAAACCTTATGTCCTTAGAAGAAGAGCAACAGAGCAAGAAGACTTGTGGACTTTGTGGCATTTGGTTTTAGCAAATGGGAATTATATATGGTTATTTTCATATAGAGCGTGGAAGTGAGATTTGATTACAAGTGGTGACTCTAGGCACGTATGGAAACGTTGGTTAAATGGGAGCTGTGTTGTAAACAATGCCGTGCTGTTGTGTGAGGACTGACACGCAGCATAACAAAGGTGAAATGAAATCATTTAGATTATTTTATATTACTTTTGTTAAACCACATCTACAGAAAGTATTGCGTGACAAATGTGTTGCCCTTTAAATAGAATTTGACAATAACAAAACTATAGAATATTGCCAGCATTATTAATACTCCAGCTGGGTGTCCCAGAGGTGTTCCAGTTCATTCCATTCATTCAACAGAATGAACTGTGCTTCACTGTTACATGAGAGCAAACAAACAATAACTTTACGAAGTATTATTTCATTGAATATAGTTCCATTTGAAGCCAATCAAAAATAACAGATTGATCACCGAGCTTCAGTTACACATCTATGACACTGCATGGTGTGACTGATATTTTCAGAATGCCTCTCCATATTCTAGATTTTGATATTTCATTTGATTTGAAAAAAATATTCAGACTGCTCTGAGTCATAAGAAACGCTCATTAAGGCACTGAGAAGGTTTCTGTTTATAAGACTGGTCACCTGAGTAAAGCAGCACACCTGTCACTACAACACACTTCGGTGTTCAGTCAATTACTCAGTTTGTTGATCTGCAGTGGAATCGATGCAGACTCACAGGGCTGAGTCCATAATCAATGCAATTAGTCAACGCTCTGCAAACACATCCTTACTCTCAATTATGACAATATTATCTTTGCAGCTTTGATGCAAAGCTAGCAACAGGACGTCTCTGCTGGTCGCTCCCAGCAGGCCAGTCCACAAACAAAGGATGGAACACTAACAAATCAAATCTTATCTCACAAGCACAGATTCTGTAACTCTGCACCGGGATCGACATCACTGATCAGATAGGGTCTGTATCAGGATGTGATTTGTGGAAAGTGTTGACATCTGTGAGGGTGTAGTTTTCTACTTACAGAGAAAGAAATTATTAAAGGATAATTAAAGGATTTTTTTTTTTTGAGAAATGTGCTCATTTGCTTTCTTCTGAGATTGAGATAAAAAATAATTCATATCACACATGTATGCATATGAAGTATGAAGATGTTATCTCAATGTGGTTATCCTAGCAAACACAAAGGATGAAAGGAGGAGGAACAAAGTAATTAGCAAACAATTTAGTGTTTTCATGTTTTGACAAACAGTGTATCCATTCGCCCATTACTTGTGTCTCCTGCTTTAGTGCCACTGGTATCAAATCTGGCAACCTCGGTCAACCAACTGTCACAACAAGACAGTCAGCTGTTCACCAAGAAAGAAAGAAACACATAGCCAATTCTGTCATGCAACACACTTCATACATGAAAGCGTTGCCATGACAGTGTTGGTATCACTGACAGTGGTGGAATTGATTATGTCAGCAACAAAGAATACAATAACCACTTATGCTTTTGTTATTGTGTATTCAGTCCAGTAAATACATTGGCCAATATTCCCTCAGTATTCCCTCAGGGATTATTAAAATCTAATCACATCTAATGTAATAACAGCTTGTGAAATTGCAACAACAGATGTGACACAGGGGTGTGATAACATGTGGAAATACTGTGTTCCTACCCTGAGCACTTTGCTGGCGTTGTAGATGTTGTCCACATACGTGTTGTAGTGGTGTAGCTGTGGACAGAACTGGTCGAACCCTCGGCCAAAGTAGCCATTCTCCAGATGGACCAGCAGAGATCTGCAAAATAGAAGGTTCATCAATCCTGTGTCCAAGAAAACCATACCAGCCTATCTAAATGGCTATCGCCAAGTGCCACTGACCTCTATAGTGATGAAATGCTTTGAGCAGCTGATCAAGGAATACATCTGCTCCTCACCACCCAGCACACTGGACCCAATACAGTTTTCTTAATGTTCCAACCAATCATCAGAAAATTCCCTAGCACACACCCTCCACACCAAAAAGAGATTCCTGTTAAATTCTTAATTGAAGTCAATGAACAGCATTCCCTGCAGGCTGGTGACAAAGCTCAAGGACCTAGCCTGATGCACCTCATTGCGCATGTGGATCCTTGACTTCCTGACAGGCAGACCCCAGGTGTGAGGGTGGGTGAACACACCTCATCCACCCTTACAGTATCTTTAACAATGCAGCACCCCGAGCTGCGTTTTGTGTTCCCCTCTGTACTACCTGTACCCACGCCTATGTAGGCCACTTTTGACTCCAACACCATCATCAGGTGTGCTGATGACATAGCTGTGGTGGGCCTGACCACTGGAAACAATAAAGAGATCTATTGGAAGGAAGCAGAGAACCTGATCAACTGGTGTCAAGACAACAACTTCTTCCTCAATGTTAGCTAGACTATTGAGATGATGGTGAACTTTGGCAAGAAGCAGGGAAGAAATTATGCTGCCCTGAATATCAACAGGTCCACAGTGGAGAGAGTGAACAGCTTCATGTACCTTGGTGTCTTGGTGAGAAAGCTGTTTGAGGAAATTTCAGTTATCCCCTGAAATACGGAGGAATTTCTACTTGAAAGCATCCTGACAGGGAACATCACTGTCTAATGTGGAAACAGCACCGAACAAGACCATAAGGCCTCACTAAGATCTAAAATGAGGTCACTGCACCTTTAAACACTTAACAACCTGTTTTACTAACTTTTATTATTACTTATTTAGTTCCATTAAAATTACTACTTATGTATTTACTCAAATGACTTTGATACTAACCATTATTATTCATTATGTTTTCTATTCTCCTTACTATCCTAATTTATACTATTTTTAAATGAACAAATTGGAGGAGATTATGTGTCACTATGATTATACCTGTATGATTATATGTGACAAATAAATTTAATTGAATAAACATAAGCTGAATTCAGATTTCCCCAAGGAAAGTGGTTTGCAGACGTGCTACATGTCGTCCCCAGGCTGCCAAGTTTACTTAGAAATTGCCTTTCCTGGGAGGACACAGCAAGCAAGGTTATTATTTCATCTGATTCTATTAATGTAGAAACAAGATACATTATGGTTATGCCTGGGACAAATATATATATTGTTTAAAATCCAAACCATGGCACTGGAGTACAGAGTTTTTTGGTTTTTTTTAAATAAATAGATTTTTTTCTTCAAATCTTTCAGATCAAAATCAAATACAACATACACGCAAACCTAGCCACTATAATTTATAACGTCACTGTCACTCATTTTTAGGGCACGCAAACAAGCAGACAAACATCATTACTGAGTCACACCAACATGCTTAACTTCAACACAGGACATGGTGGAAAGAACTACTTCCAAATGTATGGCATATTTTTTGTGCATCACAGATTTTTGACACATTCATTTCAAAGTGTCCTCCAGTGAGCATTTAGCCTCCAGTCAAACCGCATTGGACTTTGAGTTAATGCACATTACTGCTTGAGAATGCACTGCTGCTCTGCATAAGTGAAAAGAAGGCACTCAAATAAGGCGGGATCACATCTGAAGCATCATTTTCAGCAAAGGCACACATGTTTAGAGAAGTGCGGAGGTTGAGCAAAGTTCAGAGGATTACTCCCCCGTTAATGGGGGGTTTGGCAAGCAAGGCTCTGTAGTGTCATTTCAAGGCCTATCCCTGTGGGTGACGTATTTACTGGGACCCAGACGGTGGGGTCTACCTTCAGGGCACCCAGGGCCACTTTGTAGTGAGAACACGCCCGCTGAACTCAGGAACAAAACAACTGGATCAAGGCAGAGGCAAAGCAGTCGTTCAGCCTGTCAGGCACATTATAGTAACACGGACGCAATTGGTTGGGGGTGTTGACACTTGTGAAGGAGCTTGTTATCCAAACTTAGAGGAAGTACCACACATGCATGTGCGCACACACACACACACACACACACACACTCCTACCCTCTAATGATGTTCCCAGAGACTTCTGTTCGTACATGCTGTAAGAAGGAGCACTTTGCTGTTGAAGTTGATTTAAATAGATTTTAATGAAGTTGTGCGCCAAGGTAGCCTCTGTTCATAATCAGGAGATGCAGGAGCAGCCGAGAGAGTTCTAACGAGGGCAAAGGGTGGGAAAAACTGTGTTTCCGTTTTTTTTTCCCCTCTCACTGCCAGAGGCTATTATGATAAATATGAAATTATGGATTACATTTTTATACTTTTTTTCCACAGCATTTAATTGTCTTGCCATCGTCATGGCGATGGAGATAACATTAGCATTCCGTGTGTGTTGCTTTAATCCACATTAATTCCAAGCAGTTGCGACATCTGGGGTGGATACAACCTCGACCAAACAATTCAGGCCAAAGCGCCTTCATTTGGGGAAGGCTTGAGCAGAGGAATACTAATTGTTACGACATAGTATGAGCATCCGCTTAACATAAATGACTGCTTATTCAATACATAAACATAAGCACAAATCACTGACAAGAAAACAGAGATATAGCAACACTTTGTTGCTCTTAGTCAACTGTACAGTGTGATTCATGCTGTGTTGGAACATGGTGACTCGTGTCACTCCATGTCTGATCTACCTCTCAGACTACACTGATTCTCATTATGACCCCCTCCTCCCCCTTTCAAATCCATTGCTGATTGTATGCTCCTTACTGGATGCGCTGACTGCTCTTTCAAGTTGTTGATTCTTGTTTGTCATGTTAGCAGCTGGGGATAATTGGGTTGCTGCTTCTGCTGCCTGCTCTCTGTTCTCCATAAACAGTCAGAAGCAGAATGAATGCCATGGCATATCAAAATATTCACGTCTCCTTTTCTTATGTAACTCAACAAAGCTTAATGAAGGCAGAATTCATTACTACTATTCCCACTGCACTCTGGAGTTAAGTAAATAAAGACAGAAACATCAGATGAATATACCTCCACTCTGCACACACTGACAGACTTGTATTACTATCAGAGAACCATTAGACTACACAGAGCTGACAAACATGGCTCTCACACAAGGTCTCTGCCACTGAAGTGGTTACTTGCTACTTTGTGAGGATCAACAACTCATCTTAGGAAGTAGCTAAGTGTTTTTTTACAGTAGCCAGCAGTAAAAATCATCATCAGATCTACACAACATTCAACATGCAGCTGGGAGCACACAATACCTGCTGTTCCTCTTTGTTTCAACCTATTAATGATGTTCTAGTTGTCTTCTTTATGTACAGTTATTATAATTAGTAAATTCCAAGTGAAGTTTCAGTGCACCAATGTAATTTTGAGCTTTATTGTTTGACGTCAGATATCCTGCCTCCATTATACATCTCTATCTGACTACATTTGAAGGAAAATATGTGTGTTTAATTACATAAAGTATATCAGCTGGTATACCCACATACAGTGGAGAGAAGTGTCAGGAAGCCTGACATGGAACCTGAGCCGGCTCATCTCTGAGGCCAAAGTGACAAAAGAGCAGAAGAATCTAAACTGGTAGAGAAGCAACCTGGATGTGTGGCTTCCTCAGAGTAGTAGTTCTATGACCTTTAATCAAAATAAATGATGAGACATCTTCTACCTGTTGTCCTCAATGGAAGGTCATTTTAAAACCACCTTTGGTCTTTGTATACTCGTTATCAATGTTCGGAAAGTCACTTGAAAAATGCCTTTATTATGTTTATTATGTTTTCTATTCTTACTCATTACATAGTATGTATAGCATTGCTTTATTAATTACTCAACAGCAAGTAATTGGTTCATTACTCTGTTACACAGCCCATATTCATTTACGGAGCCTTTAAACAATTCTAAAGTCTTGCCACACACAGGTCACATCTTCTGTATTTAATGTGTAGGGAAAAAAATGTGGTTCAATCATCCTACAGTTCAGAGGAACACAACCAAAACAGCTAGCTTAACGTTAGCTCCAGGGACAGCCCAAGCACACAGCATGTGTTCACAGTGAAGCTGTAGTATCTGCATGTAGGTTCACTAGTGGCTAAGACTGGCCACCAGCAAAGGTGACTCAATGTTTAAACAACTTTACATCAACAGGTGCGTTTTCTCTTCTTTTAGCTACCCCTTAGCAACAAGATAATACACCAAAGACCAAACTGAGATCAACCCTCTGTTAAATTAAATTTAATTATCGAAGAAGTACTGGTATAAATATACAGATTGTAGTTTTCTTGGCGATTCGACAATCATTCATTCAATAAAACATGAACTATATAATAACATTTATATGTTCTGTAAAACTTAACCAGGTTACAGGAACTTCTCTTATTCTCACTCAGGACTGAGCTTTTCTGTACAAACAAATCCAACAGTTCCTGCTCCACTTTATTTTAGTGTTTACTCACAAACTACTTCAATCTGCTCACCTTACCTGTCCCTTCTTTTCCCCACACAAACACACACACCTACACCTCTGTATACACAGCTGCTCACCCCGCTCGTCTCTTTCTGTTCCTCTCTCCTTGTCTGTTATGTTGACTTCTCTCATCATCAGTATTATGACTTTAAAAGTGGCCCACAAAGCATAACTCCTATTTTGGATTCTTTCACATGCCATTGAGTTGTGTGTTGAGGTTTGTTGTCTTAGTGTGTGTGTGTTTGTGACAATACTCGTTTGCCGTGTATGACGAGCGAGCCACAGCATGTATGTAAATCACCATTCACAGTCATTCACCTGACTGAAACTTAATTTTAAGTTGTGGTGTCTTGGACTACTTGTCATCACATTACTAACTAATGTTAGAACTGCTATATAATGATATAATCCATTTACACTAAAGAGTAATATGACCAAGTAAAATGAATGTTTACATCTGACCAGGGCTGCATGTACCAGTACCAATATCACACCAGTGTCTGTATAATAATGCTGTTGTGGTGCTTGTGGTGTGTCCATTTAACAAAAGAAGCCAGAGTTGTCACATGTCGTCTAAACACGAGCAGCCATACAAGAACAAATAAAAAGAAAGTATCAGGCACTATCTATCAAAGAATATGAAAAGCATCATGAATCTGAGCAGACATTCCATACTGGTGTTAGGATACTGAGCACTTGCTGACAGAAGCAGCAGCATGCCTTTTATAACATGTCCCTTGATAACAGTGAGCCTGTTTAATGCATTAAGACTCACAGTATATAACACTTGTGGGACAGATGGATGAGAAAGTCACCTACATATCCATCTACAAGAGCTAATTATCACCACTGTTATTATCAATTATTCTTGGCACTGTCACACAGATATCCAATGTATACCAAATGTCAGAGTGAAAGAAAGTGAAAAGAAGATGGGGAAATCTATAATCAATCATTTTGCAGTGGTAAATCAGTCTAGCACTAACACAGTCTCTCTATGGACCATTTTTTAAATGGAGTGCTTGCCATTATATTTCAACCATTGATTCAATAAGGTGCTCATAATGAAGATGTATGGGAACTGCGGAACCATTTATCCAATACATCAGACTGTGTAATTCATACTTCAATCTTCATTGTAGCACTCTTAACAAGAAAGCCTGTCAGTATGCAGAGGATTCGAGCCTGAGGGAATCCACACCACTCATTATTTAGTCTGGAAATGGAATTCCCAATCAAAGGTATCCCAACCACTCACTCTACAGTTTGTCAAGCAGTGCAGTCTGATACTGATCTGTGTCTGCTGTGTCCTGTGTTTGGATCATACGCCATGTCCAGATCCTACACCGTGTTCAGGCGGTACACCGTGTTCAGGCCCGTGTTCAGGTCGTACACCACGTTCAGGTCGCACACCGTGTTCAGACCGTACACCACGTTCAGGTCGTACACCATGTTCAGGTCGTACACCACGTTCAGGTTGTACACCACGTTCAGGTCGTACACCATGTTCAGGTCGTACACCACGTTCAGGTCGTACACCACGTTCAGGTCGTACACCACGTTCAGGTCTCACACCGTGTTCAGACCGTACACCACGTTCAGGTCGTACACCACGTTCAGGTCGTACACCATGTTCAGGTCGTACGCCACGTTCATTCACACTCAGCATGAGTTATGTGCATGTAATTTACTCAACAAAGTTTGGGCAGGAGTGCATTTGAGTTACTTTGAGGTGCTCTTCGGATGAGAATACAAGTGGACATAAAAAACTCCTTGATAAGAAAATGCCTTCATTAGCATGGTGACATGGCGAAGTTAGACACTGAAAAACAAACAGGCACTGCAGTGTTGATCCACCCATTCAGCCATCATCAGGAAAAGCATCCGAAGCAGTGAGGATACTGAATGTTTTTATCTTTAACACAGAAATGATCAAAGTTCTACCACTTTAGAATAAAAAAAATTCGGCTTTCTAAATTATGAGCCCTATTTTTTCTACTTTATTGATTTATAGATACCATGACTGAATCCAGTGCTTAGAATGTACACATGTACTAACTTCAAACATCGACTTTTTATTTATGTGACCACACTTCTTGAAGTCTTTCAAGCGCACTTGAAAATTTTAGTTGTACAGCACTTTGACTGCAAGATCAATCTGATGTCTAGACGTGTGGTTAGAGTAGCTTCTCCCAGCTCTGACTTCTAGCTGGCCATCCTGACCCCTGAGCTTTTCAGCAGCCGGTCAGGCAGGCAACGAGAATTTTCTATGGTAACAATAATGCTCTTCATTTGTGTTATCACCTGGAGTAATTACACCTGATATACATGACACAAGATCACTGACTCCAGTTAATGGAGAAGATAAGGACTTCCTTTGGTTAACTAGACTGCATCTTTCTACAAGAAAAAACAACTTATATTCATTCCTTCACACAATCTCCAAAACATAGCTATTCTATAAATTATTCAGATACTTACTGGTTTACTGAATGAATGGCTTTAATTGAACTGAAGATGCTTTCTCTAATGTCCTGCTTCAGGGTTCCTTTGGCTTTCAAGATCTCCACAAAGTACTGTGAGAAACAAGAGAGCAGAGGGAGATAAAATGATGTTATTTCTTAGCATTTGTATTAATAGGCTGCCTGATTGGATATGCCTCTGATTAGAGTTTTTTTTTCTAAGGAGGTGCTTTCACTGCTGACATCTCATTTACTCTCCCAACACAGGGAGGTAATGTAATAGCAATGACAGACTGCACAAAACATTTACGACCCTTAACAACAGGGATTGGTAGTTTTTTGCCCTACAGCCCAGACTGACTGTTAACATGAAATGTACTGTATGCCTGCATGGCTCATATGAAGCACAAGTACAGAGGGATGTTGTTGTACCACAACACTGACAATAAAGCGACAGCTGTGCTGGTCTCAAGTCATTTGAAGTGAAAATGGGATTAGCAAATTGAATGTGCATTAGGCCTAAAAATGACTCCTAATTGGAGTGAACGGGTGGAGGGTGAGTAATTGTGTAGAAATGAGGCTGCAGCGGTGGGTGGAAAAGTCTGTTCTCTCCACAGGGAGGAAGGGTACCATGAATGCTACCTTTTATTTTGTTAATATGTACAGCACAGTATGTTCTACAGCTATATTAAAACATGTGAAGTGCACTCTTATTACACTACTGCCTGTCTGTTCAACCTTTTGACTGTATTTGCTGTGAATTTAAATCTGGAAACACTCTTAGTGAAACATACTTTTAAAGAGTCGCCACAGCAAAATTATGAAAAAGATGATTTCTTTCTTTAGTGGTATCTAGCCATGCCTGTGGCAGGAAGCTGTGGGGAAAATGAATCCTGATACAACAGAGAAGCCTAAATAAAGTTGGGGGATGGAGGTTGCTTTCAGTGTTGTATTTCTACCACTGATACCTTTGAGGCCTAGTTTAGATAGCATAAACTCTTTGACAGCTGAGCATAGATGTGACACGGCCGCCACAGATCCACTAATAAATCATTAGTTATAATAATAATAATAATAATAATAATAATAATAATAATAATAATAATAATAATACATTATTAAAACTGAAGCCATCCAGCAGAAATGTGAATGTCTGAAACCAACAGGCGGGCCACGGTCCATTTTAGAAGCAGCTCTCCACTCTGCTCTACTGAGACAGCAACATGTCAATCTGCTCAGAGCAGCTCGAACTGGCCAGTAATCAGACACAGAAATGGCTAATGGCTGACTTTCTAAATAAAACTTTTTTTTCTTTCATTAAAAAAGGCACACAGTATAATATATGTACATATTTAGAGGTACATAAACTAGGAAAAATTACCAAATCTGAGCAGGTTAACAAAGTCAGGCAGGAAAAACATTCTGCTTCTGAACTGAAGTCGCACGGAGAACAGACAAAAAGAGAGTCGCAGCCACGACGTGATGTGACAGAGACACGCACAGCGGGGTTGGACCATGAGCCAACTGACTGCTACAATACGTACAGTGGTGACCAGCTCCAGCTGTTGGCAGTAGCGTTGTTCTGTCTGCACCAACTCTTTGGCTGTCCGGCTGCGTTTTCTCTCCCAGCGTTCCCTCTGCTCCTGGATAGTGGTGAGCCCGAGGGGGCCGGATGGACCAGGGGAGAAACTCATAGTCACAGTGATGAGGAGGACACTGCAGAGACACAATTAATCGAACCAGGTTTACAGACAGGCATACACTAATGATGAACTGAACACAAAAGAGTGCATACTTACTGTTAACTTTGCATTGGTACTGTGAACGTAATGAAATCAGAATTATGGATGACAAACACTAACAAAGCCAGCATCAGCAGATGTCTGCTAAAAACTGCACATGAAGAAGAGTTCACCATGACATGTAAGGTCAATTAGCCTATATCTTTATTGCCATTTGTCTTTTACTACATGTTGTGCTGTAAGTACTTGGATTCACTGATGAAGTTGACAAACCAGATGAAACTGAAGAAGCGAACACTGTTTCACAATAAAAGCCTTTGTTGGTTTGCCAGTGTAAAGCTTTTAAGTTGAAGCAGCAACATTGTGGAAAACATTGTATTAGGTTTAACAGTGTATTAACACGGCTCAAAAACAGCAATAGGAAAGTGATCAGTAAACAGAAATAAGTCTGTTATCTAAAAGTGAGATTATAGAATCACAGAGATCCAGTTATCAGCTACAAGCGCTGACCACTGAAGTGAAATGTAGCAATTCTAAAAACAATCGCCAACACAGCTACACACTGAGACATTCAGTTAGCACAAGATGGCTTGAAACCGCAACCTCAGTACTGTCACAATTGTGCACAGGGTCAGTATAATCCATTATCTGTGTAAAGTACCCTGACTGATTATCAGTATGACCACATGTTTATCTGTCAATAAAATAAATCATTTTAAATATGTGCTGCCATGACACTGATACAGATGTCATCTTTCTGTCTGTAGTCACAACTCTAAATTCTCGCTCAAAGTCCCGCCCACAGCACTATCTGAATGGTTACCAATCAGAAGTAATATTAAAGTAATCAAGATAATAAAAGGTAGACTGAAAGACTGTAAAAATACATATACAATACCAAAAAGTGAACCATAGTCTATTATAGAATAATATGTATTATATTACTGAGTTATAATTATTGATGCATTAATGTGTTCATAAAACTTTAATGACTTTATATACTGCTGGATTGCTTCATTGATAATGTATCCTAATTATTTATTAGTCGATTTAAATTTTAGATTAACAATAAGAATCTGCAAGGTCAATAGTGAGTTCGAATAAATGAGTAAAAAGTAGAATATATGCCTCCATAATGTACTTTAAAGTAGCATGAAATGTATATACTATATATATGTAAGTACCTCAAAACTGTCCTGTACTTCAGTAAATGTACTCACACTGCAAGATTTTCAAATGTTTATTGACTCCACATGTAGCTTTCTCCTTCCTTTCTAATAATCTGTACCTGTACTGGCCCTGAAATAACTTCATCAGTCCACTCTTACTGAAGTTGGAATTGGACAGCTGTGTCTGACAATTCTGTAACTTTTGAAAACCAACAAACACACACACACACACACACACATACACACACACACACACACACTTAACAGTGATTGGCTAAGAGGAGTGGAGGTGGACTGGACTTGCTGGACAGCTGGTTTCTCCTCCCATGTGGTCTGGCAGAGACTGTTTGAAAATGTGCACTGTCTCCCACCTCTATGACAGTCAGATTCTCAGCCCCCCTCACACTGTGTCCTTTCTGAACAGTTAACCCCTTCAAAGATGGACCAGCCAGCTGACTGCTACAGTACGTACAGTGGTGACCAGATCCAGCTGTTGGCAGTAACATTGTTCTGTCTGCACCAACTCTTTGGCTGTCCGGCTGCATTTACTATCCCAGCATTCCCTCTGTTCCTAGTAGTAATGGTGAGCCCAAGGGGGCCGGATGGACCAGGGGAGAAACTCATAGTCACAGTGATGAGGAGGACACTGCTTCTCCCATGTGGTCTGGCAGAGACTGTCTGAAAATATGCACTGTCTCCCACCTCTCTATGATAGCCAGATTCTCAACCTGCCTCATACTGTGTACTTTTCTGAACAGTTAACCCTAGGGATGCATGATAAAAAAACAATACCAATAACTTTCAGCTTCTAAAGGCCAATACTGATAACACACACACATACGTATATGTACGTATATGATCATGACCTTTATCATGGCATTATTACTATGAACAAACCCCAAAACACTTTTGGCTCTTTAAACGAAGATATTTATTTTTTCCAATGAAAAACTATTGGCAAGCCTCTCAAAAAAATAAATAAAGGCCCCTTGAACTGATGCAACAGGATTACAAACTGAATATATTAAGAAAATTGATGCACTGACACAAGTTAGATTCAAACATTTTTATGTAAACACAATCTGAGAAGCTGCATTCCTCAATAACAATAAAGGAAAACCCACATCTCTCTATCGTAAACCTTTTCGGAGATATTTACACATATGTAAAACTTTCGACTTGGACAGATCCGCCCAATCCGTCCTCAGAGGGTTAGACACTGAAACATATGAGGCAGCTTTGCACACAGTGTACTCCGCCTCCCACTTGTCCCCGACTGGGACAGTACGTGGTCTTTTTTTTTTTTTGCAGTTTATCAGCTTCGGCATTTAGTGTGCAGCGCTGCCCCGCTGTCTGCTCTGGTCCCTGTGTGTGTGTGTGTGTGTGTGTGTGTGTCGCAGAGCCGCCCACAAGGCAGCCTCTCGGGAATTACGTCACGCAACAAAGTACCGTAGTATTCTGTGCAAAGCGCCAGTCAATTTAAATACACGCTTAATGGTCCCATGAAAAACAGTGAAAACCAGACAATTTCATGAAGTTATAAGGACATAAAAAGTGGACATGTCACCCTAAATAACAAGCGACCTGTCTTCTTCTGAAACGTTGAAAAAGTCCCACACAATTGACGCCATATTGTCTGTTTTCAAACGTAAACACGCTGTGTTACATTCATGGTGTGACGGAAATCCCCTGTTCCCACGTTTGCTCGTCGTTCTTTCGGCCTTTTTAAGTTCGTGTTTCTATTGTTTATGTGTAACATGTGGAAAAATACCGTGGATATCAATTCAAGTCAGCAGCTACCAAAATTATGACCGAGTTGACGAATTCTTTTCCGACATGTGGGGTATTCTTGAATTTTCCCAGTCAGAAAGAGTTTTTCTGATTATGACAACGTCCCTTGAACGCAGTATTCACTGCAGGGCATTCAGGTCTCATAGTGGGAGCGGGTGCGCCCCCAGTTAACCCCTTCAAAGACCTCAATGGAGACGCAAAATAAGAAAAATACTAACACCATGTAGCTTTAAGAAACTATAAGCGCAGGTTATTAGTGGATTAAAGCATTTCAAAAGTGTGGATGTGCTTGAATACTTCAGAATGTTTACAATGTTAGACAGCAATTTGAAGATCTGGTGAAGTTTGATGAACATTTTTTACAATATTCACCAGATGCAGTCAGACACATCATTAACTTTACTGGTCACCATCTACTCATTACAAATGAATAATGGCAGTCTCTCTAAAACACTGCTCTGTCCCTTAAGCAGCAGTGGTAATCATCAAACCCTCCTCCAGCCGACCTACAGCCATGGAGAGGCACTGCCCTCCCTGCATTCCCTCATTAGTGTCATCTCCTTTGTATTAGCAGAGCGTGGAGTGGGCAGAGAGCAGAGCTTTAGCAGTAATTAACCACTGTGCTGTCTCTGAGGATCCCTGCACTGTAAACAAGAGGGCCTGATCAGTGCTAACCAGGGTACACTTCTCCCACAGGGAGATGCTCACTGTGACTGAATGATGAGATGAAGTACAGGACCATCTGACAATTCACCTCTTCAGTTTATCATGAAGCCTGTCCCCAGCTCAAAACACTGTAGTGTCTGAGTGCGCCTAAACTCAGGTAACTTTGTTCAAGCTAACTAAAAACCGGGTTAGATGATACAACTGGAATACACCTTACAAACATGGACTCTGTGGAAGAGGACCCGCAGTGTCTGTAGATACAAAAGGCTCATCTAATGTAACAAAAAAGGTGATTGTGTCCATTATCTCACTAGAGTCGCAGGGGGGCTGAAGCCTATCCCGGCTGACACTGGGCAAGAGGCGGGGTACACCCTGGAAAAGTCACCAGCTCATCACAGGACACATAGAGATAAACAACCATTCACACTACCATTCACACCTATGGACATCATTATTATTATTATTATTATTATTATTATTATTATTATTATTATTAATAGTAGTAGTAGTAGTAGTAGTACACACTAATGAAAACATTGTTTAGAATATTATATTCCATTTCTGCCATATTTATACACACACACACACACACAATGCTCATCTTGGATATATCTCCCTGTACACTCTGACCGTGTTGTTCCATGCAGGAAATATAAAAATGCACAACCCGGTGAAATACATGACTTCATTATCAACATCAGAATTCAAATAATAAATGAATATTGTCCACCTGTCACAGAAGTCAGATGAAGTGTTTGTTATGCTGGTATGGTCGCTCACCCTCCTGTCCACTCATACAGAAACATATTAACAAGTTATGGCAAAGATATGATTAATCAGCAACGGTAACTTCATGATGATCTGCAGGACGCTAAGAATTGTGGGACGGCATTACCTCCTTTCCTTTGGTAAAGGATGGTCCAGTATATGCTATGCTAAAGGAGATAATAAAGAAAGCATTGAAGCTCCTTTCCTTAACAGTTAAAGAATTCAAACAGCTCTTATCATGGCGGCTACGTCAATACTCCCGGGTCATTTCACTCGGTGAGGAAGGAAAATAGACTATTGGACTGCAGCCACTTTCTCCAACATGACTCCACCTAGAAGACCTTATGTTACTGTGAGTACACTGAGGTATGCAACACTTCATTTACAACATCAACACAGTGTAGCGAAACGCCGTGTGACACACACACACACACACACACACACACACACACACACAGGGCTTTGACTCCTTCGTCAAAGTTTCGGTTACTAACACGTTCCTGAAATATTTCTACACTATATTTCAACACGCAGGACTCACAGACCTGCATGATACAACGGTGGTACAGTCAAACATTGCTCTAAAAGTAGAACTTTACCAAACGTTTGGGAACGTTTATGTAACGTCAAAGGTATATGAAAGCATAACGTTGTTTTTTTTCCTTGAAAAGATATTTTAATCTGTCCGATAAAGGGAGCATCAAACTGACGTGTTTTGTTAGAGTAACGCTGCTTTAGAGAAGTTAACGTCAGTATGAAATGTCTTACATATATCGTATGATAAAGTAACACAATATCACAAACACAAATATCTATATATGTATGATAAGGTAACAGAAATATCTATATAAATATGTAAGGAAACATAAAGCTTACCTTCACGTAACGTCTCCACTTTAAATCAAGGCGCTCTTTTCGAGTTCAGCTTCCTTCTTCCGGGCTGCGATGTTAACGCTGATTGGCTGCCCCACACTGAGGCAATAACAGGAAAGACATCCCACTCTGGACACAGATGGACCGATGTGAGTGTGAGCAGGACAGAGGGACAGACAGACCAGAGAACAGAGGGACAGACAGAAAGATCAGAGAGAACAGACAGAGGGACAGACAGACAGACCAGAGAGAACAGACTGAAACAAGTGCCTTTAATTCTTTTCAGTAAACTTTCAGTCTCAGATGTATTGGAATTGGCCTGCAGGTACAGGTATGCCCTGCATGTGCAGTGGTTTGTATGTATCTGTAGAATAAACTTGCTTTTCGGGTTATTACAAATCCCACATTCAGATTCAGGATTTTACATCAAATGTTCCCTGTAAAACATTCAAATAGGGAAACAATGTTCATTTGTTCTTAGTTTTGTCAATATGAAAATGGGCACTAATTTTCATATTTGATGTGATGTATCCTGTGATCAGTGGGGTCAGTGGTGACAGCTTAATTTATGGTGGTATGTGGTGACAATGGTTTGAGAAACACTGATCTAGTGTGTAACATTTAGGAGTATGTATTGGTATAAATGGAATACTCAATTTTATAATATCCATAACTATGTTCTAATCACTTGAAAATAAGAACTGTAGTGTGTTTGTTACCTTAGAATGAGCTTTGAACACAGCACAAACTAGTTGACAGCAGGCAGCAGCCTCCATGTTTGTCAAGTAAACAAGGGAGTTAAAAACCTGCAGTTCCTCATATGACCACTTGAGGCTGGCTACAGAACAATTCAGTCTCCATAAGTCCCCATGTTAAAATGTACAACTTCACAGCAAAAGTAAACATGTTTACAGCCTGGTACAAAAAAAAGTTTTTATACCTCTATTCCATAATCACCACTGAGAGTGATTTTTTATATAACTCACTTGTTCAAATTATATATAGTTATGGAGAATTAACAACGTGATTGTTTTGATTGACAGGTGGGTTCCGTCACGCTTCATTCAGCCCACCTCAGCTCCACCCACAATCTACCTCTTTGCCCATATTTGGATTAACTGGGAGGACTGCCAAGATGGAGACTGAGGTTCAACAAACAGCTCCTTAGAAACCTGTGGGTGATATCACAGAGACTACATCATCTTTCTACAGTAAATAAGTATTATATGATTTTTGTCTGAGATTAAAATGGTTTAGTTATCTTTTAGTTTAGTACTTTTAGTTTTTTCTATTTTTAGTTATTAGGTACCTTTATCTAATTTATTCTCAAATCTTTAATACCTTTTACTGTGGATGAGTAAATATACAACTGTTTACTGAAAGATACAATTGAACTGGCAACAAGTGGTGAGAAATGCAGCACTGGTTGATCTGAGAGTGGGTTCAGAAGGAAGTGCAGCTCAGCAGTTTGCAGCTCATTATGAAATGCCCTCAGTAATCAGTGACACAGGAGGCTGTAACATGAAATCCATGAGGACTGAGGACTTTCAAGTGAAAAAATAGATAAATTTTTCTGGAGCGGGTCCCAGGGTGTAGTTCATGTGCCTGCAGCACCACAGAGCAGCGAGAACACTGACATCTAGTGCTGCAAGACAGGACACAAGTCAGGAGGGGACTACTGGAAACCAGCAACTCAGCTGTACACATGTAGTAATATGTGGAATTGTGTGGTGAGCAAAAGTGTAGACAAAGTATGGTTTATATATGAGCCTCTTTTGCTTTGATGACAGCTTTGCACACGTTCTGTCAGTCCACTTCATGAGCTCATTACCTGGAATGATTTTCAAGTAACGTGTACTTCATCTGAAGTCAATTAGAATCAGTTCTGTTGTTAAGAGGTAGTGTTGGGATACAGTAAATGGCTCTATGCAACTACTACAATATTATGGCAGTGAAAGTCAGTCAATCCAGAACATTTCAACCATTGCGAGAGACACAGAGAAGATGAATGGATAATACGTATCGTGTGATTCCCACTGTGAAGTACAGAGTAGGTGATGGTGTGGGGGTGCTTTGCTGGTGACACTGTTGTTCAACATTCAAGGCACAATAGCCAGCACAGATACCACAGCATTCTTTAGCAACATGCCATCCATCCAGTTTGTGCAAACCAGAGTGGAAAGTGTGATGGGTTATGACACTAGTCTGTGATCATATCATAGTGAATTGATTTTTTTAATTTTTAATTTTTTTTTTTTTGTTTTTTCATTAAAAACACTGAGCCAATCTAAAGTAAATACACAAAGACAAAGTCATTTCAGTGGAAATATAATCAAATCAAATCAAATCAAATTTTATTTATATAGCCCAAAGTCACAAAACACAGTTTGCCTCAGAGGGCTTTACAATCTGTACAGGGAGTGACACCCTCTGTCCTTAGACCCTCGGTTCGAGTGAGGAAAAACTTGCCCACCAAAAAACCCTTTAACAGGGAAAAAAGGTGGAAGAAACCTCAGGAAGAGCCACAGAGGAGGGATCCCTCTCCCAGGACGGACAGACGTGCAATGGATGTCACGTGTACAGAACAAATCAACACAAACATATTGTACAATTACAATGAAATACAATAAATGATAGTATGATTACAGTAGCAGTGGAACTTGTGATAGAGTTAGAGGGACACAGATGCACAGCAGCAGTGAAACATTAACAGACTATAAACTATAGGAGAGATGTGGTAGCAATTATGACAGTGATGCTATATATAGTGGACATCAGCAGCAGACCACAGCAGCAGCCACGATACAATGTAATGTCTTAGATGGATAACTCAACATATATTTGACAAGATCCATAAAACATCCTCTATACCTGCAAGACATGAAACTGGGTTGTGCAAAAACAACAATTTCACATGTCAAACATATACATGCACTATGATTTTCCATTCATCACCTGAGGTGACTGGATGATTACAATTTTTAATTTCACATGTCACTTAATGGGTTTGATGTAAAGAGCACTTCCCTCCCAACAGCTCTCTGCACACCAGGAGCAGGTCCATGCTCTGTAGGTAATGTGAGTCTAAAGAGAGTGGAGTAAAACTCTCCAAATTGCTGAACAGATAAAATGCATCTTTAATGAGAGGATTATTAAAATGCATGATATTGGTAGGCCCACTCTTTTATTGTTTTCAATTTTATTGTGTTTCCAGTACATTTGGTATTATAATAATTGGCCCCAAAACAGACCTGTGCAAATTAGGTCTCTTTTGCCTGGAGGAGACAGAGGCATGAACAGTAAAGGAGACCACAGACAAAGGGTCCATTTTTTACCTGAGGATAGGAAGAAAAAAAGTAAACGCGTCAATAATCTACACAAGTGGAGGAACTCTCCCAAGGTTCTGGAGCCCTTCGGTGTATTATTCATACCAGCTATTGCCAGAGGACTCATAATTGACCTCTGCACTTTGTAAAAAAAACTTTATGAGATGAAAGAATGTGATGTTTTGTAATTCAACTTTTGAGTCCCCCTCACCCCAATCCAATAGTATTGAATTGCAAGTCATGAATTATTCAACACATAAGAGGCAAGGCTACCTTAGCTGGAAGATGTTATATGAAACAAGGTTGCAAGACCAAGAGATATCAAATGAGCTGGCTCCAAAAGAAAAAAAGAAAAAACAACAAATAAAAGTCACATCAAAATAAATAGGAGCGCTGTTGGACAGAAATCTCTTAAGTGAATACAGGGGAAATATTACTGTCAAATAGCACTTTTTTCCACAGGATGCTGGCACTTGATGTGAAAAAATCTCTTAAGTGTTTATTGATGTGGAATCCCATTATCTACCATTGCTGAAGGGGGGTAAAGGCTTCATTTATGTTTTAATGCTTCAGCGCCTGGCTCTTCACTTAACTTCTGAGTTGTAATTAACAATGTTTTTGTCAAATGGTAATCATGGCATCAAGTGTTGACACTTGAGTCATGCTTCTGGGCTGCTCACAAGTACATAATTGTATCAGTTAGACTTAAGTAGTGAAAATTGTAATGTGTTTGTGGTTTTCTGCAATTGTTTGAGAACTCTTCAGAGTAAAGTCTCTGTTGCCATGAGAAGGCCAGATTCTTTGAATGAGTATATTTATTTAAAGTACTATATTTATTATTGTCCGGTCAGAGTGTCCTTGGCTGATACTGAACCCCAAATTGCTCCCGATGGCCATGCCTTCTGTGTGTGTGTGTTTGATAATTTTTCAGCTTCTTCCATCAGTGTATCAATGTGTGTGTAGATGTGTAGATGTGTAAAGTGTGTGATTGTAACCGATTGTAATGATTTGTATCTAGTGTTGATAAAGCATCAGGTGCATGGACATTTCATTCCAATGTTTAGAATAAGAAAAAATATGTAAGAGGAACAAATACAAAACAGTTGTGAGTATTTTTCAGAGTTGTTCAAATACAATTAGCTGTAATTGCCTATTATCTAGCTTTAGTAGCCTTGGTTAAAACTCTCAATCAGCCTTTGGAACCTTGCACTCCACACTCCATTGCAGCTTTGTGTTTTACAGAACGGTGAGCTCATTAAAGCAAAATGACCATTTGGCCTTGGGAGAGAAAAAATAATCACATGGAAACAAACAGCTGCACAAAATTGAGTGACACTCGAGTGATGGGGGACCATCAAAACAGCCATGTGTTCGCTAAATCCAGCGCTTTTCACAGATAATGATAAACTGTCATGCCCACAATTACTGAAAGCACTGGATGGCAGAGTTTTTTATGTGTGTCAATGAGGTCTGCTCCTAATTGATGGTCAGGGACACTAACTCACTCAAAAGCTGTCGCTCAAGCGTCAAACTACAAAATGGGTCTGTATTGAATTGTCAGACAGACAAGGCCTGCGGGCTGGAGAGAGGCTCCAAGATATTACACACACGATATTAACACACTATCCAAGGCCCTGTTTGTAGTCTGCTCCTTTAAATTAGCATCAAATTATGACACTAAGGTGCCTGAAAAATGCAAGCTCAACATCATCAAAAGGTACAGATATACAAATGTTACAAAGCTACAACACTCCATACTTTCCTACTCAACTGTGTACTCACATATAAATGTACTGCAATTAAAGAGTGAATAAATCTGTATCATTTAATATCAGATTGTAAAAGCAAGTTTTATCCTGACAATTTATCCTGTTCTCTGATATTAATGATGTAGTAATAACAATCTGAACCTGTCAGTAGGCCTCTGCTCTCCCTGACTACCTGACACAGCATGTCTTTCGTGTATTTTGGCTGAGTGGCAAACAAAGCAGTGGTGGAATATAACAGTAAAGTCCAATTACTGAATTACTGTTCTGAAGTACAATTTTGACGTACTAGTAGGCTACTTCACTTGAGTATTTCCATTTCATGCTACTTTAAACTTCCACTATATTTCAGAGGCAAACCACAACACAGCTTCTCAGTAAGAGGGTATGAGCCTTACACTTCCTTACTAGTTGAATGTTGAATACAAGACAGAGACCATAATCAGTAAAACAGCTTATTGAAAACTAGTAGTGAGGTTCAACACAATAGTCTGAGGTAGAAGGAGCAGGATAGATTCTGAGTGAAGGTGATCCCAACCAAAAAGCAAGCAGCTTTCACAAACATACTGAGTTGGATTGTAGTGTAGTTACCACAAACCAGACTGAATAATTTCACAAAGTCTGGAGGTTGAGCAGATCTTTTGTACTGTAGTAATCAGGCAGGTGAGAGGGAAAACCTGAAGCCACGCCCAGCAGCACACACAATAGAGGGGAGCCCAACCAGACATACAGACTCACGAGGGACGGGTGCAGGAAAAGGTCTCATCATAACAGGCGCCTCGTTAGCTCACAGATATCTACATGTTGTTCACAGCAAAATGAGATTCTCCCTCCAAACGTCTCACATGGTTTCATTCAAATGACAGTTTCAGACATGAAAAATGCATCCAAATGTTCATTTTACTTTGACTGACTCTTATTTGTACATTGTCTTTGGTGCTTTTACTTCAGTAAAATATCTGAGTGCTTCCTCCACCACTGCAAGCCATTTAGTAGTCGGGGGGATAGATATAGAGATAGAGAGAGATAAAGAGATTTTGCATATTCAGTGGAGGTTGATAAGTCCTCTGGCTGGCTACTGATTAAGAAACAAATACCCCTTAATCAGTAGCCAGCCAACCAGTAGTGCATAGTGATTGAAGTTATATCTCAACACTATTGGACAGATCGAAACATATCACTCAGTGTATGAATGGATCCTCACGTGAATCCTAAAATACTTTAAGTCATATCTGATTTTCTCAAGTTTACAAGTATCAGTATTCTTAGCCTGCTGGTTTTGTTAGCAGGCACATGCCACACACACACACACACGCACAGCTCATAAGCTAATAGGCTCATACCCTCTCCTGACCCACACTCACCAGGCCTATTTCCTCCTGATCAACTGTTTCATTGTTTCACTGTTTGTTTTGTCGTGTCTATCACTGTTAACTCGCCTCTACTCTGTCGTTCTTCATCAATAAAATGAATTATATATTGTTCTAACATTTCAGGGGTTGCATCAATGTTCTGAACTAGTGTTTAGGTTAGTTCAGTAATTTCATCAATACCAGTGATTCATACGCTTTGCAGTTAACTATATATTACAATAAAACTATGCAGTTTAAAAGTATCAATCCAGTAGCCATGACTTTTGAGGGAATTGCAAATTAGCAGCAATTGTGCATCAGGTCCAAATCAGGTTCTAAAATGAGACTAAGCATTTAGAGTGTTTTGTTGTGTCACCGCATGCCTGAGTAAAGACTCTTTACATGGACAGATGGAAATTGAATCCTGCACTTCTTTGAAAAGCTTTATTTTTTTTTTTTTACAAGCATTAATGTGAAAAGTAAAGTCCAAACATATGCATTACCTTTCCATGTCAGTATGTAGCACCTGGATCTGTGAGCTGACACCCATCAGTCAGGGTAACTACAGAGGACTTTGGTGGACATGCGTATGTTACACATAAGCTGCCAGTATACTGCATCAGGACTGCTTGTCAGATCATCAGATGACTTCAGAAACTCCTTTAATACATCTTTTGCACGTTGAAGTTGTGGAGGTAACTTGAAACTGCCAGTCGGACATTAACACCCTTCATGCAGATTGCTGTCCAGTTGTGCAGTGATGGAAACAGCCATGGTCTTTTCTACCATAACCCGGACCGTCTGGCCCACCAGCATGTGGACATGCCCTAGTTCCCATGACTCAAACCCACAGCCGTGAGCCAAAAAGCTCCACTAACTCATGCTGAGCACAGGAGAGTGACATGCTGAGAGAGTAAACCCTGACAGAGAATCTGGAGTTGAGCTCCCATAAGAGGTAACACAGCACACTGTTTTTTTATCTGACAGTGGCTCATAGTCTTGACATTGTCCTGCCACTGCATCAAGGTGGATCAGGATGAGAGTGATGCTGGATCTCTGCAATGCTTCCTGTCCAGTGACAGATTTGATCAGATATCTATAATCTCATAAGATCATCCAAATTATGTCCAAATAAATGAGTAACTATTGAGTTTGATGATGTTGATCATTTCAAGCACCATAGAACTGAGAGCGACCCTCCTCAGTGTGAGGTCTTTAAGCCGAGGTCCTTACCGGAATATTCCTTTAACATAGCATAACACTGTTTGAGGTTTCCTGATATACAGTTCCACCTGACACCTGCCAGCCAATCAGAAATGAATATTCTTTTGAAGCCATGTTGTGAAAAAGAACAGCAGATTTCATTCTAAGGGTTGATACATTGTATTTTAGGTTAGTTAATTTTTTTTCATGAGGCTTATCTGTTATGGAAATGGAAGTCACTCTCAGAAGAAATTATTAAGGGTATAATCACACTACACTGTCATTAGTAATCAGCAATTTATTGTGAAATTGGCTCATCTGGATTGAGCTGACAAATAGAGAGTCCCATGTTATTGCCATAATGACTTTTTGTGTTTTCTTGTGTGTGTGTGTGTGTGTTTTGTCACCACGTGCTAATAATTACACATCTCTCAGAGCCATAGCAGTGGATGAAGGAACTTTAATGGTACCGAGGGGGCACAGATTAGAGGAATAGAGTCACTTTTACAAATGGAAGAATTTCTTTACTTTTCAAGCGGAGGTTGTCAGATGAAACCTGGCAATTTAAAAGGCAATTACCGCCATGTGATCTTCTCACAGCTGTGCTGCATGTGCTGGTTTCAGAAGACGACCCTTGCTAATGAAAGGATTATACAGATGAGGGGAACTGGTAAACATATGTGGATGAAAAGGCAGAGTTCTGCTGGCTAGTAAGCCATCATGTGGTGGGATCATCTTATCTGACCTGGGGTAAGCAAAAATCAGTCATAAAAATATATATAAAGGGAAGGTTTATGACTACAGCACATTCGCATACTTACAAGAGATAACTTGTAAAAAGTGTGTGTGTTTACAAAAAGAAATTCTGTATAGGTGACATGCTCAATAACATTATTATTGCTTCTGAAAACTTAATCATAACACGTCATTACATTACAATCAGACAGGGCTGTGACTGGTACAGGTACACTTTTTTTTACCAACAGTGTGTTGTTTTTTTTTTTCATCATTTGTAGTCCTCCTAAATAGGACCAAAAGTTCCTCTTAAAGCTCTTCAGAAAGCTGCTGAGCTCTTATGTTTAAGAATATTATATATAATATATTCACTGTCTGTTCACAATCACCAGAGGCAAAGTGGTTAAATCTCAAAGACGGGGCACAAGCCAGCTGTCATAGAGATGTTCAAATGTTCAAATGTTTACCATGACTTCTGATTGTTAAAAGCAGCCAGTATATGGAAGAATTCTCCTGTCTTTATTCAAGAGCGTAGATTTTCAGTTTGAGAGCATAATTTCTCCTTTTCATGCTCAGATTTATTCTCCTCGTGCTCACATTTTGTGCTCGCACTCAGATTTCTGCTGCTTTCTTTCAAAATGTGTGCTTGGACTAAAAAAATCACACGCTTGTGCTCACATTTCTTCTTCTTGGACACAAACATTTCGCTCAGACTCAAATGTGTGCTCTCAGATCTAAAGTCTGCGCTCTCAGATCTAATGTGCTCACACTCAAAACAACACGTCCTCTCAAGTTGAGGTGTCTGCTCAGACTAAAGGATGTCCCTCCCTGCACTTAAATTAGTGTGTTTCACCAGCCAATAGGAAGAGCTAGAGTGTGGACCGGTCTTGGGTGTGTTCCTTCACTGTTTTTGAGCGCTCTGTAGGGGCGGGTATATGGTCTGTGTGTAAAACTGCTTCTCTGTTAAAATACACCAATTTACCATATTAGCCAGCTATTTGAAACGTCACCTATTTAAGACACCAGCTTATTTATGTCTAATTAATCTTAAATAATCCTAAAAAGAGTTATCGTAGTTTAGATTTTTTTTTTTTTTTTGAATTTTATATTAACGGGATATATTTTATACACTATAAATACTCTTACTAGCATGGCAGTGTTATGAGAGTTGAGTTGAGTTGAGAGTTGGTCCTTCTGAGCAGACACTTCAACCTGAGAGGACATGCTTGTTTTGAGCGCGAGCACACTAGGTTTGAGCGCGTAGACGTTAGATCTGAGAGCACACAGGACATATTTGAGTGTGAGCGAAATGTTTGTGTCCAAGAAGAAGAAATGTGAGCACAAGCATGTGATTTTTGAGTCCAGGCACACATTTTGAAAGAAAGCAGCAGAAATCTGAGTGCGAGCACAAAATGTGAGCACGAGGAGAATAAATCTGAGCAATCATGCTCTCAAACTGAAAATCTGAACTCAAAAAAAATATAATTCTTCCGTACCAGTACACCAAAAATAACAATGGAAAAACTTTCCTGTTGGTGTTGATGCTTCACTTGATGTTAACAGATTTTGTGTTTGCATTTTCCTCTCTTTCTAAATAAATTGTGGAAATGTAAATGTAATTTGTGGAGGTCAGAGAATAGAGAATTAATTAAATTAACAGTCTTTCCAGAAGTTTCCAGAGTTCCTGTTACTCTGGAGAAAACACAGGACTACTTTCTACTGGAAAACAGCTCGTATGAAATCAACTGAAATCTCAGCTTTATATATCAAACTGAGAAATGCAAGGCAACCCTTTAAACCTTGTATCATGACTTTGATCTATTTAGCATAAGCTTTGGCCAAAGTTTGGCTCATGTATGGGATTTGTGTAGGGTTTTCCTGCATGAACTTAATGTGATTAGAGTTTGAACGAAACATTTGCATTCACACGCCTTAAAAGTGACCTTTAACCACCCTTTGTTACAGTCAGTGAAAAAACAATTTTGCCACATCAAGTGAAAAGAAATCCAAAGTGTGAGCCGTTGTCAGGGAGGCTTGTCAGGTCAGTGCTGACTGCTTGTTTGCATCATGAAGCACACCCCCCTACCACCCTTTGCCTAATGATTTCTCTCAGCCACAGAGTATCTCCCCAAAGCTAAATCCCCCAATGGGCACAGAGCCTTTAAACTCAGCAGAAAACCTATTTACCCGCAAATTAAAGCACCGCACTGGTGTGGCGCAGGAATTCATACTTGCTGAAAAACAGGGCAATTACTTGGAAAGAGTGAGCCAGGGGAATAGGCCTCATCCAGAGAGTAGGTGCAGTGTGTACTCAAACTTTGTATTTAAATACAAATGGGTGGAGGGATGTGGAGGGATGGTGTGGAGGGATGGGGCAGGTGGGGAGACAACAAGGAGAGGGGTGGAGCACAGTCTAAAATTCTTCCTCTCTGAAAGTGAATCAAAAGTGTGAATGAAAAAATGATCCTAGAGTGAGGAGAGAAAAGGGGAAAGCCTTGCAGGTTCATTACATCATGGAGTATGGAAGTAGTGTTTGTGTGTGTGTGTGTGTGTGTGTGTGTGTGAGAGAGAGAGAGAGAGAGAGAGAGAGTGATAGGAAGCAGGAGATAGCATACCAGAAATGTCCGTTCTCCAGTGGGGATTGCTTTGTTGTCTTTGTTTATGGTGTAGATCGACAGGCTCGTGGGAGGCATCGTGTGTTGTGTGTGTGTGTGTGTGTGTGTGTGTGTGTGTGTATGTGTGTGTGTGTCTAAGTTAAAGAAAGTGCCTACTAGGAAGTTTTTTATTAGACCTATCTATCTATTCTCCATTCGAAGTCGTACCTTTTTAAGGAAGCTTCCTCGAGACAGGATGCACAAATCTGCCTCTGAATGTATCTTCCCTTTGGAAGTGTTTGCCGTGGGGAACATGGAGGCGTCAACAGGGATACCAGTTGCTGAGGGAATGGCAGAAGCTGCTATACTGGCTGGTTGAAAGAGGAAGCTGCTTTTGATATGTTACTTTGCTTGTAAGCATGCATCTCATTTTGATTTCCTCCATATCTTGAGGACAGTATTAGCTACTGACTAAGGGGCTACCTAAACCACTACAACAGGTATATCTATCAATCTGGGATACACACACACACACACACACACACACACACACACACACACCCCACACCCTGAAGGCCGGTCCGTGAAAATATTGTCTTACATGAAACTGGTCTGTGGCGCAAAAAAGGTTGGGGACCACTGTTTTATAGGAAATGTTGGTGATAGCTGTAATCATTCTTCCATACAGACTATGAAGAGATCCCTTTTGTGTCACAACTACACTGTACAAGATGATACACACCAAAACACACACCAAACACTGAGAGGAAGTCCTACAGGACAGAAACACACAACTACTGCTGAAGCTACATATTAGCTTCATCTGAACTCTTGAAATGCCTTAGGAACTCAGTTAACTGATTTTTTTTCAACACTTAAAACATTAAAATTAGGTGATGTGGTCAAAAACTCAGAGTTTCTCTGCTGGAATAAAGAATTGAACAGATGCATCACATGTAATACTGTCTTCTATCTTCGTCCTCGACGTGAGTATACTGAAAAAACTGATGAGAAATCGCTTACAACAGCCAGGACAGATGCTGGATGAAACCTCTTTTTGTCTTTATGTCATGCAGCAGAAGACTCACTGTATATGACATACAGGTTATTTAATGAATATGTCTATACATAAAAATATATATCTATATGTCTGATGTAAATTCAACATCTAAACTGCACATATACCAGAACCTCAGAGGACTTTTGTGTTCCTGTTATTAAGCTGATCTCCATGTTCTCTCACTGTTATATTCACCAACATAAAGAAGGAAGAAGTGGTTGATGCAGTAAATGCTTCACTGCTTGCATCACTGGCCTTTCTTACTAATCATTGCTTTTACGTTGACTGAAATTACATATCTGCTAACCTAGCTGCCCTCCATTCAGATGGCTTTTGACTGTAATAAATTGCCTCCTGAATTGCAGCTTCATAAATGGCTCTTAACCGGAGATCAGGTGTTGGTCTGATGATGTTTTAATTGTAACTTGCAGAATGTATTAGCCGTGACCTACAGACTTTTTGTGGCAGCTTCCATTCAATATGTATGTATGTTCAGACACCTTGGGTTTAGAAAGGTTAATTAACCTCTGGTGGCAGACCTTTACTTTGCACTTAACTTGGTCTATGTCCTGATAGCACTATTAACCCGTGCCCTAGCCTCTTAACCTCCTCTATCATTACAGGCGTAGGAACCTATTAAAACTTCCTATTGATTCTTTTTTTTTTTTTTTTTACATACAACTTCTACATTTTCTATACAGCTTTTGTAACATTTTCATCTTCCACACATAACATTAGCATTTTATCCGCACAGAGCAGTGCGGCTGGCACAAGAGGGTTTAGCAAATGGGAAGGAAATCTAATATCTTTGACAATATTAATAATTACTTAAACAAGATATAAGTAAAACATAGTGAATGTGATTATTGAAAAATGACACTGACCTTCCAACATCTCAGCAATTCAAATAAATTGATGTTATTTCAAAATGATCCTCAGGATTCTTGAGATAAAATCTGTGATACAGCAGATGTAAATCAAAGGAGACAAAGAGTCATATAGTGTTGAACCATGTTACATGTTACATGGACACACTTCAGAAGTGTGTTTTGGGGCATTTGCAGGTGCGAGCACTGAATATAGGAGGAGGAAATGTAAATGTCTACTAAAAGCTGCTGAAACTGTTTTATCACTGATTTCATGCTGCGACACGGACCAGTGTGTCTTTGATTGATGGTAGAAAGAAGTATAGGTGTTAAAGCTGCAGCACTGTTTAAGGCATCCTCAGGAATTATAATCCTGGGGGTAGTGGACGACTGAGAATGGAGAGGCTGTTTCTAATTCACAAATCTTTTTCAACACCAGCAATATCTAACTGCTGCTTCCTCCCATATAGCCTTTCTACATAAATAGCAGTGCGTGATTACTGTTCAGGAATATTTTTACTGGTTTCTACCAATATTTCAAGCGGAGTTCAAGAGAACTTACTTTCCCATCATTTCGATGTGTACTGTTGTACACAGTAAATAGTTGGATTAACTCCCTCTAAAAACACAAATGGTCATTTTCTATATTTCTGCTTATGCACAGATTAAGAGACACACACCCTCACATAGGCGGACGGTAAAAACTGTATGAAAATGTTCAACTATAATTTCTACAATAAATGTGAAAATGCTCCTGCCAGTGTAAACTCCACAGCGGGTAGGTGAGCAGAGGCACTCAGCTCTAAACTGTGTTCTCTTTCTCCCTTCACATTTTCTCTGCCTCTCTCTTTGCATGTGTCGGAAACAACGGAGCACAATTAACAGGGGCTCTGCTTTGCTGTTTGCTTGGTTGCCGCAGCAATAGGATTGATTAACACTTCAGCAGTTGTCAAATTAACAGAGTAGAAGCTTCCATCAACAGGTACTTAGAGCAGCAGTGCATCACTTGTGATGTGCAGGTGTTGAAGCAGGAATTTTATCCTGAGATATCCATGTGGGTGGGGGAGCTAACACTGGCTGGTGTTGATAACTGTCCTGTCGTCAAAGGACAGACCTCAAAGCACAGTTTTAATGATTTAATGATTTCAGAATAAATGGATTCTTCATCTTTGTCGTTATACGTCACCATTTCCATAGATGCTCCAGCCTTACAGCTGCACAAACCCATTATTTTATATTGAATATGGATGAAATCACTACGTAATGCGATAAATGCATCCACTACAGAACTCTTTAGTCTCCTTTAGCCCATTGTTTTGGTCTTGCCGGCAATTGCCTCTCTTCTCAACCTGTTTTCCAGCAGCAGCCAGGTGTTTTCAGTAAAACATCTGTTCATCCCCAAACAGCAGACAGACTCAGTTAGAAATTAGCCGCTGATGCTAGTGTGTGTCACAGCTAAAAATGTATAATTCAGATTTAAAGACACTTCATGATTATGATAATGTATTGAAAGCTTCCAAACAAACAAGACCATCCCAAAGATTGAAGTCAAACTTAAACAGACAGTGGAGCTGAGTAGGAACATTTGACTTCCTCCAGGCCTGAAGAAGTATTGAGAGGTTGCAGGTTGGACAGGCTTGTTTAATCCCTGGAGAACATCAATGGCGGATGCAAGCCAGACTCTGCCTCTACTGTGGCCAGATTTTATTTCATCCTGCCCCCAGACACCAAAACACCGAGCTCATCGGTGAGGGAGAGCGCCCTGGTGAGCCAGACCACCTGTCAACCCAGCTCTCCTCCTCGAGTAAGTGTGTCTGCTTCCCTTACCTGTGCAGGTGTTGCTCTCCCATTTCAAGCTCTAGTGGATTCAGGAGCAGATGACATTTTCATAGACATTGAACTAGTGAATCAGTTGCAAATCCCTCTCGAGCCTCTTGTCAAATCCCAGAATGCTAACACACTAGATGACAGACTAATATCCATGGTGACTCTTTGTCGCTAGTGATTTCTGGCAACCACCATGAGAAGATCCAGTTGCATATTCTGCCCTCTCCCATCTCTCCAGTTATTCTAGGCCTCCCATGGTTAAAACTTCAGAACCCCCATATAGATTGTCAGTCTTTTTCCATCACCAGTTGGAGTGTACACTGTCACTTGTGTCTCCACACTGCCTTACCTGCCTCCAGTTCCCCATTCCCCATTCCCCTGCCTCCCCCACCAGCTCCTCCTGATGTACCCAGTGTTCCACCTGTTTATCATGACCTGGCTGCTGTCTTCAGCAAAGATCTGGCTCTGGCGCTTCCTCCCCATCGACACTATGATTGTGACATAGACCTCCTCCCAGGCGCCAAATACCCAGTTAGCTGTCTCTATAACCTGTCCCGTCCAGAGAAAGAGGTCATGGAACAATACATTAACACCTCTCTGGCAGCAGGCCTACAACGTCCCTCTTCTTCCCCACTAGGAGCTGTTTTTTTCTTTGAGAAAAAGGGCAAAACACTTCGCCCATGCATCACTTTCCAAGGATTAAATGACATCACTGTGAAGAACAAGTATCCCCTTCCCCTGATTGATCTCTCCTTTGAACCCTTATGTCTTGCTCAAATTTTGCTCCTGCTGTCTTCTAAGCCCTCAGTGATGTTTTCCGAGACATGTTAAACCATTTTGTCTTCATGTATTTGATTGACATTCTAATCTTTTACCGCACACTAGAGGAGCACGTCCAGCATGTCTGCCTGGTACTGTGGCCTCCTGGAGAACAAGTTTTATGTAAAGCCAGAGAAATGTGAATTTCACCAACCAACTGTCAGTTTCCTGGGTTACATTATTGCACAAGGTCAGCTTCAACCAGATCATGTCAAAATAAGAGCAGTGGCAGAATGGCCAACCCCCACCTCTCACAAACAACTGCTTTCTCAGTTTTGCCAATTTTTACCGCAGGTTCATCACAGATTATAGTAAAGTAGCTGCCCCTCTGACCAGACTTACTTCTTCGAATATCCCTTTTTCATGGCCAGCTGAAGCTGAACAGGCTTTTTGGCAAATTAAAAGGCTATTTACCTGTGCTCCAGTGCTCCTCCACCCTGACTCTTCCAGACAGTTTGTGCTGGAAGTGGATGCTTCTGAGTCAGGAGTGGGTGCCGCCCTCTCTCACCATCATTCAGAGACTCACAAACTTCACCCCTGTGCTTTCTTCTCCAGGTGACTCTCAGCAGCGGAACAGAATTATGATGTTGGTAATCGCGAGCTGTTGGCTATTGTGTTGGCGTTACAGGAGTGGAGACACTGGCTGGAACAATCCAGACTCCCATTTCTCATCTGGACAGACCACAAAAATCTGGCTTATCTTCATTCTGCTGAATGCCTGAATTCTCGTCAACCTCGCTGGTCTCTGTTCCTTAGCCGCTTTAATTTCACGCTCTCATATCGACCAGGGACTCGCAGTCTCAAACCAGATGCCCTCTCTTGCCAGTTTTCCCCAGATTCATCCTCATCTGAGTCAGTGCCCATCCTGCCCTCTCCTTGTTTGTGGGAGCAGCACAGTGGGAAATCATGTCCGTAGTAAGAGCTCAGCAGACCCAGCCTGATCCTGGTGGTGGCCCAGCTGATCGCCCGTTTGTCCCTGAAACTGTTCGCTCCCAAGTGTTGCAGTGGGGACTTGCCTCAACGCTCACCTGCCATCCTGGTTTTCAGTGTACCCTTCAGTTTCTCCAGCAGTGTTTCTGATGGCCGGGCATGACACGGGATACTAGGGAATTTGTGGTGCTCTGCCTGTGCCCGAGGTAAGGCTTCTCATCGTCCTCCAGCAGGTCTATTACATCCGCTACCCATCCCCAGCCATCCGTGGTCACACATAGCTGTGGACTTCATCACATCTTCACTATAGTTGACAGATTCCTATAGTCATTTTGTCCTTCTCCATAAATTACCCTCTGCTCTCATGACTGCGCACCTTCTTGTGTCACACGTTTTCAGAATTCATGGTATCCTGGTGGACAGTGTTTCTGACCAAGGGCCCAAGTTTACGTCAAGTGTGGCGGGCCTTTTACAGAGCTATTGGTGTTACTTCCAGTTTAACATCTGGTTCCCACCCTCAATCCAACGGCCAGACAGAGCGGGCCAATCAGGACTTGGAGGCAGCTCTCCGGTGTGTCTCAGCCAGGCATCCCTCTTCATGGACCATCCAGTTGCCATGGATTGAATATGCCCACAACTCCCTCGTCAGCTCAGCCACAGGTATGTCCCCATTCATGGCAGCTAATGGTTTTCAACCACCTCTGTTACCCACCCAGGACCGTGAGGCAGCTGTGCCTTCAGTCCAAGTGCACCTTCACAGAGTTCAAGAGGTGTGGAAAGCCACCCGAGCAGCACTCACTTGTTCTGCCCGCTGCAACCAAATATTGACAGACAAACATCGCTCTCCCATATCCCAGTACCAGCCTGGTCAAAAGGTATGGTTATCCACATGGGAACTCCCCCTGCAGGTGGAGTCACGGAAGCTTGCCCCCCGCTATGTTGGCCAATTTGAGGTTAAAAGGGTAATTAATCCATCTGCCGTGAGACTGAAATTGCCTGACTCTATGCACATTCACCCAACTTTCCATGTGTCTCTGTTAAAGCCTGTGTTCTCCAGTGCCCTTTCTGCTTGTATGGATTGCAGGGGAAGTGAGTAAGTTTATGTATGCTATAAAAGGTTATCAATATCAGACCTCATGCCTGGCCAGTTGCACATAGTTGTGACTTTTTCTCAGTCTCAGCAATTAGTGTGGTGAGCTTTTTGACATATCAATACACAGGTTTAGGAAACAAACACAGTTTTCTTTGAATTTTCTCTTCTACGTGTGGAGAGTTCATTTGTCTAACCCATGTGTACACTTATGAGTGAATGGGGTCAGAAAGTTGTAGCAATGTTATTTCCTTGCCTAAAAACTGGGTATTGCAACACTGCAACTGCACACCTGTGTTTGATGTCTAAACAACAGCAGTGCGCATGTTTTTGTGTGTGAAGAGGATGAGCAATGAATATGTACTACACACGCTCAGAAATACTCATACCTTGTGGATGGTCTTAGGCCACTTGCATATTCAGTGGCTGGACCAAGTCTAGTTCCAGTCCATCATGTGAAACAATGTGTCCCATAGTGCAGATTTGTAAAACTCACATTTCTTTGGATTTCACTTAAAACCTGGGAGATTATATAATATACTACTATCTTAATATCTTATATAAAACTACTGTTTTAACTACACCCTTGACCTCGTTCTCTCATATATGGCATTGAAATAGAACATTTAATAATGTTTACGCAGAATCCTTTTTTTATTTGACCATTACGTAACATTTGAATTTCTGCTATTTATTAGTATTTATTCAATGCTGTGTCTCAATATAATGGGGAACTTATCTGCTTCCTTTAGCCCCTCCCAAATAAAGCATCATCATGTTACTATTATCATGTTACTACTACTATTACTCATCAATAGAAGAAAATAAGAAAATAATCTGTGTTGTTTTTTGGTACTGTAGCCAGGCTGAGCCATGCAGCTCTATAGGTCTCAGTAATAATGACTTCATGAGTTTCTTATAATAAAATCATATTCATAGAGACAAAATTCACCATCTCTTGCCCTCAACAGACACTGATTTATCTTCAGAAACAGCTGTAACACCTGATTTATTTAGACTCATCAGCTTTCATTAAATAACTTCAATAATTTCTTCATCTAAGCCTGTCAAACTGTCTCTTAGACCCCATCCCAACCAGACTGTGTAAGTATGTTTTACCTCTAGTTAGCACTTCTTTACAACAGTTAAGAACAGTATATTTGATGATTTTCAGTCAGGATTTAGAGTGCATCATAGTACAGAGACCGCACCAGTGAAAGTTACAAATTAACTTCTAATTACTTCAGATAAAAGACTCTCTGTACTCGTCTTGTTAGATCTTCAACACCATCAACCATCATATCCTTGGGATTATCTTTGATTAGGATATATCGGAAAACAAACTTCAATTTCTATTTCTTTAACATTTAACATTGCAAAAATCACATCTTGTCTCAATCAGATGCTGGATTATTGAAACTTCACGTTATCATGCTGTCCCAATAAGTCCCATTATTATACTGTTATAGTTTAGTGCTATATGCACTGTTACCCATAAAGTTGGAATAAAATATTTTGACCTCTTCTCTTGAAATGATTGTGATTTTTGATAGATAAAGTGCATCTTCTCTAAACTTTATTAATCAGTCCCTTCCAAACATATCACAGTGAAATTTAAACCAAAATCAACCTAATGTTTATAAACAGGAATAAGAAGAGGAATGTGTCTGAAAACAAATTGATTCCAACTTTATGGACAACAATGTATATAAAATTGAACTGAATTATACTGATTATACTTGTATTCATTTCAGAAATTTGCAGGGATTTTCATTGACTTTACATATTTCAGGTGTTGTGGAGTACTACATCTTTGAAAAAAAAAGTTGCTACAAGTTTAAAAGACTAAAATATCTGTAGATAGAAACGTGAGCTTAGCAGACCTCTGTAGCCTGCTCCTCATCTCTGCTTTAGGCCATAGACTCTGGACTGCTTAGCTGCTACGAGCAACACAACTGAATCTGTGACCAGACTGACACCAGTCTGTTGCATCGATTTTAATTCTCTTTTTAAACTGTCCATCGAAAGCCTGGTAATGCTAATTTTGTGCAGTACTTTCAATTATGGGGAAAGGATTAGAATTTCACTTGCTCTGACTTTCTGGCTTGGCGTGGCTGGTCGCGGTATCCGTCAAAAATAAAACAGCTGCGTATTATTCCCAGAGCTGCTTCTGGAATGCTTTTTAAATGCACTTTGATGCTTCTGGTGGAATCACAAGCATTATCTAGAGTGGGTGCCGTCAGCTATGGTGGCCACAGTACAGCCGGAATGCGTCGCGCCTTCAAGTAAGCCAGTGTCTGCATTATAATTTCATCACATGGACCGAACATTGGCCTGCCCTACACACAGAGAAACACAAAAGAATGAGAACCAGTGTTTACAGTACATGTGCCACTGGCTAACAGGAAATGTAAGAACTCTCTACCACATATACATACACACACAAAACCACTTCCAATCAGTGTCAAATAGTGTGAGGGTGAATTAGTGTGAAGGTAATTATACAGGTTTCCTGCCATCCTGTTACATTATTGAGTAACGCATCACCCAATCTGTTGGTCACTCATGACACACTGTGATTATCATCTTGTGCTGATATTCAGCACAACAGAAAACCTTTAGTGTGATGAAGCTTGTATACAACAATTCTACATGCTCCCATTATTAGTTAACAGTAATAAGTGACAACGATTTGGTAGAAATCTCTGCCTTTTTCTTGTCTTGACATTCTGATAAAATTAAGCTTAATAATGTTTAATATTATCAGGAGGTAGGTGCAGCCTGTGACACTGAAGTATACTAAGAAGGCAGGTCATGGTAAAAACAAGCTGCAGTGTCTGATATCATGTGTGGGTTGACGTCTCCATCTCTGCATGCAGATTATTTTTGTGGGTTCAGTCTAATAGTGTTTTGTGGCCAGAGTAGGGAACGCTCACTGTCCTCTGTCATCGATGCACAGCGCACTAGGACCACTGGAGATGAATGCCCCGATCCTTTTAAGGCCTTGTTTGAGGCTGTGTGTATTCCTCCCACTTCCTCTCCTGCCAGTTTTCCTCAGGAAGTGGAGACTACTGACTGCCGGGATACTCTTGGTGATGCAGAATTGGACACAAGATGCTGGAAGGCCACCCATGGCATCTTCCAGTCAGACTGCATATCCTATGCACCCAGAGCCCTGGATGCTAAAACATCATGTGTTGTGCAACAGTGCATACACTCACATGGCCTAGAAAGGGAGGTGGTAGACACCTTGTATGATTTGTGGGCTCCCTCCGCTCAGCTGCAGGACAATGTCAAGGGGATGGTTTTTAGAAAATGCATCACAAATCTGTCACAAATGCATGTCCCCCTTTAACACAACTGCAAACTGCTAATGTAGTAGCAGTAGGTGCTCATATGCCAGAGGATCCTGCCTGCTGTGAATGCTCAAGGAAGTTTACATTTCTTAACCGCACTGATTGGACGTCGCTGGAATGATGGTATGAAAGACTGTTTGCTAACAGCTGATAAGAGATGTTTCCATGGATTACAAAACAGTCCTAAGTATTCAAAATCGGTATTGAATTGTTTTTTTTAACACAAAGGGGAATAATCCTGTTCTTTGGTTAACGCAGTTATATCTTGTGAATGTGGATTATTTAGTGATATGTGTGTAAGGAGATCACATCAACAGTATAACTATAATATAATCTAACAGGCCTCTTTACACCCTAACAAAAGGCCTATTTGTTGTCACTGTAGACGCCTTCTAATTTAATATTACTGCAGACACCTCACCAATTCATCTCACATGCAAGTGTATTTTCAGTTGCTTTTATGAGGTATACCACAATATACTGGAGCATGACTGAGTGGGTGGGTTAATGCAATGTACAGAATTACTCGTGTTTTTTTATTGATGGTTTTAAATGTACCCCGAAAAACTAAAAAGACCACCACCAACAGAATGTCAGTACACTGGGTATTTAAAAACACAGTAATGGAATAAGAGGACAAATAGTTTAACCTCAGTCATACCAGCACTGATTTACTTTATTCTATCATTCAGTCTTTGATGACTTTGGCAATCATTTTTAAATGACAGTTAATGACTTAATGACTTTATATTGTTTTCTGTTTCTATTTTAATTAGTGCTTTAAAAATACCAATGTATTGGAGTCCTATGGGACCCGATTCTCATGTGCCCTGTCTATTTTAGTTTTACACAATATGCAAATTACCTGTAACCTGCCAAAAATAATAATAACCTGTTTTTAAGATGACATTAATTACAGAACTAATGACGCATTGAATCTTTGCTATGATTCTCTTTTCTTCCAGTAGCTTTTTTTTTTTGTCTCCTTGTATGTTAAATTTTTGGTAGATGAGGGTTCATGCAGACTATACAATAATGCAGGGCCATGTTTGTGGTTAATGAAGTAAGCTGAGGTTTGAAGTTGATCTTGCAGAGAATTCTACACGGAAGCAGACAACAGGCCACATTTAGTATTTTCTGTTCTCTAATCCCACTTAAAATTCTGGAGGCGATGGGGAGGAAAATATCAAAAGAAAAGCTGTCCCAGAGATGGGTATGGGCTGGTGGGAGGCACTGTGAGGGGGGGAGGGGGAGGGGGGAATTATTTTGAAGGGTATTAAGTCATCAGATTTACTTTTATCTTGATTGCATTGTGGAAGTCGTGCATAATTAATGGGGAGAGCTTATTAGGAAAAGATGATTAGGCAAATTACACAGGTGTCGGATGCATTTTTCATGATGAATTTTGCCAGGACAATCCTAGATTTCCATCTGTTCTGCTCCTATCAGAGTGTCACTTCAGGGGAAATTAATATGACACAATAAAACGCAAATTGCAGGTTGGCAAAAAGAGAAAATAAAAGTATAAATAAGACTTAAGGGTTTGTGCTGAAATAAACATAAACAGGGAATAGCCATTTTTAGAAACATTCTCATCATCAGCAAGCTTTTGGCAATTGGGACATAATAAGCTACTTCATTTTAATGGACACTGGGTTTTATATTTTATGATTACACGGCACAAAAAAACGACTTTGTCCTTCACCATTATGTGTGGTCTGAGCTCATTCACTCTTCACTGTATGTAGGCCATTACTGCAGGTATAATTAGGACTCACTTTTAATTTGGTCTTTAATAGCAGAAGGTTTAAAAAGCCCAGTATTATTTCCTGGAACTGTTTATCTGCTTTTCATTGGAAGCATTTCTATTGACACTGGTGCTTAGACCTTCACTTTAATCGAGCGATCTTCCTTTTTTAAAAGCAGCCGTAAAATGAATGCTCTGACCTAGGTTTTGGTTTTTAATTACACTTTGACACATGCTGAATAGTTTTCCACATTTTCATAAACAAAAACTCTCTGTAATGAAGCACATGACACTTGAAACGTTTGCACAAATTGAATCACTGCAATCATCCCGCTAATCAAACTAAATGTGTTGATCATAGCAACCAGAGAAAAGTGAGAAAAGACTCTTAAACAAAACTTAGACTTAACACTGAGCGTGTTTCTCTGCAGGCTCTGACCATTCTCGCTTCCTTTGCAATGATCAAACCTCATCAGCTCTTGCATTATTGAAAGGAAAACTCCCTTCTTGGCTCAATGTGACCACCATGTCCTCTCTTGGTGTGGTCCTCTCCTGCTCGCCTTTACTGGGACTCCCCGAGGACTACTTCAAGGCCCCCTCAGATCATTAGGCTCTCAGGCGGTTGGGTTTTCACCTCTCACACCTGTGAACCTTCTTCATAAATTCCATCCTCCCCACAAGCAAATCAGCAATGCTGTTTGTGCTGCTTTCATCTCAGCCTATACTCTTGCTGTTGGTTGTTGAGCTGCTCATTTATCTGAAGAGTGAACAGAGTACTGTGAGTTTGTTTTGTTACACTGGCTCATTTGAGTAACTAAAGCATTGGCAACACATGAACATTCATGGCAACCAAGCAAGCATTTCTAGTTGTAAATAAGCAAAAGATAACGAAGAGAGCAACAAGTTTTCTAAACTAAATGATAAATCCGTGCCTTCCAAAACCACAACCATACAAGGCAGGTACAAAAGTCTGCCACCCTATGGTTAAGGATTAATCAGGTTTAGCCACAAAACTGACTGAATTAAGGTTTAGGAAAGATGGTGTGATTCAGAGCTGTGATGACTCTGAACTCACTTCCAGTTTCAGCTCTTGTATTCATCAGGTCACTCAGGATTTACTTTTGGTTTGTACTCTAGAATTGGAGGGCCTCTGTGCAACTGTGTAGGTGGGATTAATCAAGCATCTGGAAAGGAAGGTGACAAACTGTCAGGACTTTCTGGCCTGCCAGGTGGCTTCGTGGCTGTCCCGGATCCCCTCCAAGTCACATTGGATAATGTTGCAGTGAGGATGATGATGAGGACGGTGACAGATCGAGAGAAGTTTGAAGGATGGCTGAGTGGACAGACGTGTGACCTGAGAGGAGAAATTGGATTTGGCTCCTGTCTCTTGGCACTGGCAGAGGGCGGCGACAAGCTCAGTAAACTACCCCTCACGCACACGCACGCAGGCGCACGCAGGCGCACGCACACACACACACACACACACACACACACATTCATGCACCTCCCCTCCACGCCATTTCCATTTCATTTTCTGCAAAGCATGAAATTAAAGCTATTTATAACCTGACTGATAATTACATTATACTTATTCATCACGATTAGGTTTCTGGTTTTTATGATACAATGTCACAGTTTTAATTAAACCATCTCTGGCAGCCTGCTTGGCCAGCCGCACTGTTTATTCACTTCACACGTGCTCCAAGAGCAACTCAGAACTGAGATGACCACCTGATGACACCCTTTACAGCCTGCTGATTGACAGCACCATCCCCACTGCACCACCTATGATTACACTGGTAATCTGTATAATTTGACTTCGACATAACCCCATTTGATTGTGAGCCTTAAGGGATGTGATGAAGTTTGACACAGACAGATCATGTCATCTTTAAAATGTCTCAGTGTCTGTTTAATGGCTAATTACATTATCAAAGCAAAACGCAGACTGGTGTAAGTTCTCTGTCACCTTGGAGGAATTAATGATTGAATTATGAATCAAAAATCCCCAGAGGGGAGTAAAAGAAAGTTGAGATCTAATGTTAACAGTGATATTTCGGAAAAAAAATGAATGTGAAAATGTACCCTCTAGGTATTGTGCACTGAGACCTAACTTACGGGTAAGAAAGGAGAAGTTAGTGAATTATTTAACAGTGATATATACTCAATAATAAATAGGTGATAAATAAAATATACAAGCTTGTCTTGATTAAGGTGTGTGTATTCCCCTCCCCTGACGCCGACAGGCCTTTGATTCATGTATCTGTGTTTGTGCAGTCCTCCTTCCTCCTCATATTCAACATTTCCACTTTGTGTAACACACTTGAAAAGGCATCGGTTCTTGGCTGGAGGTATGTTGTATAGAAAGGAGCCAGAGGAACGCCTTGCCTATGGCATTGGCTCAGGGCATAGTTAGAAGCCGGGACCACCCTGGATGCTCATTCATGTTTCATTGTGGAAGGGGAGACTATGAGTGTAAATGTGTCCCACTTGAGTGAATTGTGGATATGGCAACAGAAAATTGTGGAGACCAGTAATTAATACCTTGTGGATATTTCTCATGTTTTTCTCTGTTGATCGATTAAATCATGCAAAACACTCCTAATTATAAGACTCCCCACAGGATGATTTGTGTCTCAGAGCTGACTGCAAATGTCATGGATGAGTGTTTGTGGCACCAGCATTGACTCTTAACTCTGCTGGAGACAGATGGGATTGAACTTTGTATGCCGCTCCTCTTCCAAATGAGCTGCCAGCCATGCCATCTAAACTAGTGTTGGAGCCATTTATCACTATGCTGATATTGGCCTTTCAATAAAAGTCATCTAGTGGCCAGTCAGTGTGGCCCACTGGAAATGATATGATAGAGGATAGGACATGACTTCACTTAATAGCTTAAGAGGTGTCAGTCTGTAAAAGCTGTAATGAAACACGCTTCACTATTCGTTAAATCAAACATGCACAGTGAGCTGCTGCTAAAGGCCTTAATATCTCAGGTTAGACTGACCATTGTAGGTCATGGTGGTCCTTTCACTTCAGCTCTCTTTTTAAATACTCTAACTATAATCATGGATGCATAAATATTTATTATAGAAAGAATATGCAGTTTTTATTGAAATTTTCAGTGTTGTTGTAGACAGTCGCCAATGTCCCAATTCAGGGGCTGCATGCTTCGAAGGCCGCAAGGCGACTCCTTCTGAGGGTCCTTCGAAGGCCGCATCAACTGTTGTTAAATGAGACGGTCTAGCTTTCGAAGCTTTTCCTGGTTGCGTCACCAGCTGCGCACCTGCCGTCAGTTGGTACTTTGAACGTAGCCGCTTGGTGTTGCCATTGTTGTATGTTTCCCAGCACTGAACAGTGGCGCGCAAAGGATCTTGGGATATGTGGGGCCACAAAGGATAGTTGGGGTGCATCCTAGAAAAAGAGGGAAAAGAAGGCTGCATTTGAATGCTGCATTTGAAGGAGCCTTCGCATTGGGACAACCTTCACGCAGTGTTGTGACGTAATCGGCCTTCAAATGTGTGCTTCGAAGGATGCAGCCCCTGAATTGGGACACAGCTAGTATGATATGTACAAGGTGTCCAGGTGTTAAAGTACATGTAGTGCACAGAAGATACATACAATGACAACAACAATAACAACAGCCAGATGGCTTTAACAGTGGCTAATAATTACCCAAAATCCCTTCCCACCCTCATAAAATATTTAAATATGATTTTATGTAATATTTAAATTAATTATTTAAAAATAACAAATCTAAAAATAAAAACTAATGACAACCAAATGCCTGGCTAGGCATATAAAGAAGGGCTAACTAGAGGTAAAACATCCTTGAGCAGCCTTGTTGGGATGGGGTCTAAGAGACAGGTTGATGGCTTAAAAGAAGAAATTATTGAAGTTATTTGATGAGGGTTGATGGAAGATGTGGCTATACATGTCATCACTGGTCACACTGGGCAGGGATCCAGAGAAAACTATGGAGTCCAACATCGTTTTGGCGTATGCACACACCGGTGAAACATTAATTTTTGTGACCTCCGATTGACATAACCGGGTGTCATTACCGCTGACGTGAATAACAATCTTACTGTATCTATCATTTAACTATGGCCCCCGGTGCCGCTAACTTCACGTTTCTCAAAATGGAGCTGCCAATGACCAGAGTTGGTGTCTCAGCGGGTGTGTGTGTGAGTGGGGAATATCTGTTTGAAACATGGAGTGATTGGTGGTGTACCTTGGGCTTCAGTTTGGGGCTATGCCTCTGTCGGACAGTCACCCAGCCTGCCAGCTGCTCAGGAACTGCCGGGGGACGGCTAGCTGAAGCTACCTTTGGTGGTACCACACTGGCTACAGGGGACTTGCTAACTATAGCAGCTACTGACTGTTCGGTGGTGCGGTACTGTGCCTCTAAATCACTTAGCCTCGCCTCCAAGCTACAAATATACAATACAATATACAAATACAAAGAAACGTTATCGCTAAAGGAGGACGAGGAGTGTGACTAACAGAAAACTGGTAAAACTGATTGTGGTTACTAAAGTTAAGACCTGTTCGTGCACAAACAGAACGGATAAGGATAGTGTAGAGATATGTAGATAATCGCTGATGTGAAAAATATACAAAAATCTGTGGTGAGCAGAGCAGAGAGCACCGTGGCAGTAACACGGTGAGTGAAAAAAAAAAAAAGTGAATGACATGAGATGATTGTCACTGGTGCTGTATGCAGACTCTATGTAGTTATGGTAACAGCTACACAGTAGTTGTATTTGAATATATGAAACTGCAACAGAGCTGTAACAGTGTATCGCTAATACTAGTATTGCAGTAATGCTAAGCATAGCTATGTATGAATCAGAATTCTTGTATTGACCTCAGCAGGACTTTACACACACGCTGTCCGCTGGGCCTCTACTGCTTCAGTGTATGAGCAACTTAGCAGCTTGGTGCTAATCAAAGTTACACAACGTTGCCGAGCAAAGGAATTATTGTTTTTGACATTCCTTACTGTTTGACCCTTCATCTTTTTCCACACGTGTATCTTTAGGGCATGTCTGTCAACAAACTTCAAATTTATATTCAGCAGCAATCTCACACACACACACACACACACACACACTGATACCACAGCACAGAAGGGGCTTTCATGTAGGAACAAAGCCAGCTGAACTAGCATTGCACTATAATGTTCCACAAAAAGCAGCATGAAAAAACTGTTATGGCCAACAAACCAACTACTTATTATTTAACTGACTCAACAATTTCTCCTGAACATTCTGACTTTCAGTATTACATACTCACATTCTCTTCAGCATGAGCCTACAATCGAAACTAGCCACATCAACTGTGCAACATAATAATGCTAATGTTCAACAGATTAACCTGTAATGAAATAGTAAAACAAAATAAAAATGACACAGTAATGGAGAGCTGATATATTTTGAGCTTCAATTTTGAAGTGGATCCTGGTTGTGCCAGAGGCAAAGAGACCGAAGAGGATGACGTAGGCAGTTAAGAAGAGAGTATGACCAAGTGGGAGGCCACTGTACAAGAGTAAATCTGGGACTGACTTTAATCCTTGGTGAGAGCCTGGTAAAATAGACAGACGTCCAGCTGGGCTGACTGCTGTTGGACCAGTAACTAATATTAGCTCACAGGGCGCTCATTCAGCGTATCCTGGCTTGGATAGTTGTCCACTTCTCATCACCTCACCACAGGGGTGCCCCAGGGCTCGGTGATGGGGCCCCTTCTATTTGCTATTTACACCACCTCCCTGGGTCCGATTATGTGCTCACATGGCTTCTCTTATCACTGCTATGCAGATGACACTCAGCTCTATCTGTCATTTCCTCCTGATGACCCCTCAGTCTCTGCACAGGTCTCTGAATGCATCTCAGATGTCTCCACGTGGTAAATGGTAAATGGACTGTACTTAATACTTTCTAGTCTTCTGACCACTCAAAGTTCTTTTACACTACATATCTCATTCACCCATTCACACACATTCATACACTGCATTTATACATAATGTGGCGTTAAGAAAGTAGTCCAAATAAAATATTTAAAAACACAAAAGCAACTTCAACATTTCTGTCAGTGAGGTCGATTCTGTGGGTGGGGATGTTCTCCTTGTTGGAGGTGGTGCTGAGAAAATGTGATTCAGAAAGACTCGAGTCCATGAAATGATCCGAGTTTGACATCTCTAGTCAGAGGGAGAGGCTAATGTGACTGTTTTAGACAATATGCTCACTCTCAACACTCTCATACTTTTGGGGTCTTTAGACACACCTGGGATAAACATATGAAACATATGTCCTTTAAGCTTATTGTCACATGATTAAAATACATTTACTTGATGAGGTATTTTTTTGGACTGTACCAGTTATCTGTTAATGTTCAAACTAAACTGTCTTGAGCTGGCCTCTGGCCTTTTTGCCATTGGAGAAGGAGACAAAAGATTGTAGACTGAACAAAATATGGACAATAATAAAAACTGCGAGACAATCTGAACGTAACAATAACAAGAATAACTGATTCTTAAAATATGATCTATTAAAAGTACTCATAGAGGTACAATTGACTCGTTCCTTGATCTGTTGAGGTTAATTTTATCACCCACCTATATGAGAAGCTTTGTGTATTCCGCACTTTAATGGTAAACTGGGAGAAACAAGTGAGATGTTCTTCAAACAGCAGAGAGCACATGAGTGTGTTTCCACACTGCTTTGATCTAATTTGAGTGCTGAATTCACTTGAAACACATTAAACCAGAATCATTTCCATATTTGTTTGTCTGGTTGTTGCATAGTGTTATGGTAATTTAGATTCTAGCTACACAAACACGTTTGTTGATCATTTTTATTATTTTACTTAAACAATTGCAATTACTTTGCTGCTGACTTATGTGTACACAGAAAGATAACAAAAGGGTCATTAATTGCAACTCCAGTTCAAAAATAGGAAGGACAGACTTTTATTGAACTACAACTTTTAGCTGTGCACTGCTGAAGTTAGTATAACAAGCTGATTAATAATTCCAACCACCCAGCGGCCTTTTCTCCCTGCTGCAATCAGGAACAAGGTTCTGGATACAGCAAAAACCAAAACTGAGAGGCTCAGGAAGATCTTCTACCATCAAACCAGTAAGATCCTAAATGAGGACACTGCCTCGGACTGCACTTTTTTACTCTCCTTATTACTATTACATTGTTATTATTATCCCATTATTCTTAATTACTGATTTACTTCCATTAAGATGACTTTTTACATAGTTACTTACATATTTCTCTAACCTTAACTGAAGTGCTTTTGTTACCTAACTCTAACCATGGATGGGAGTCTGAATATGATCCATGGGTAAAAACATTCCACTGATTCCACTCGTTGCATCATTACATATAAATGCTATAATTTTGATTGCAACTAGATTAAACATCATCACAGACACATTTTTTCAGATTTTCCAGAACACCATTCAACCCAAACTACCAGAGAGATGTCAACCAAAACACTGATCATGACTGAGTGAGATGTAGTATTTCCTTCTGACTGTGAAAGTGTAGGATTCTTTGATAACCATATGTACTCTCAATTGTTATGTATGAACTCTGTAGCTGCTCATAAATATGCTGGTCACACCTCTAGCTGAAGAGACAGCAAACTAAAGGGTAAATGTAAAGTGTAAATAGTACACATGGCCTTTAAAACAATGTTAAGGTGAGAGCAGTGGTGCTCCTCAAGGCCAGGACACTAAAGGTTGCACACCTCTCTGTTGGCAGAGCCCTCATAGTTCTGACAGTCCCTCAACACGCCACTCTCCCAGTGGCAAAGCAAAACACCACAAAAGGTTTGGGGAAGTGCTACATCTGACCTTTTCTCGTCCACCCAGATGTGTGTGCGTGTGTGTGTGTATGTGTGTGTGTTGGTCATGTTGATTGTTGGCTGTGGGTCATAAGTACAAGTTTAACAGTGAATGACCCTCTGAGGTAAGGTTTTGTTGGCGATGTTTTCTTGTGTCAACACTGTAGGTTAATTACCAACAATAGTTGGCTGACCTTCTCACAAGTCTACATGTGAACTGTTAGAGATGTTTGCAAAGCACCTGGCTGGACTGTGGCAGATCCATGCCCCATCACCTGCAACAATTGCAATCAATTGTAATGTAATTTCTTTTGTATTTGTGTTATTGCATTGTTGGAGAGATCCTGAGAACACTAACTTCAGTGTCACCAGCTTCTTCACTAACGCTGTGCCTCCTTGAATGAGTCTTGAGTTCTGTTGGTGAGAAACATAATCAACCCATTGAGTTTTGATGGAGTCGGGTCTCTGATTTCCTGTTGCTAAGTTAGCCTGAATATTCTGTCACCTTTTTAATTTTCTTAAACCTACCACAGCCCTTAAAAGCTACCACAGCCCTTAAAACTGTCCAAGCTGGGTTAGCTTAGCTTTCTTTCCCCTCTTTCAAGGGCGCACACTTGTGGTGGCATTTGGTCCAGATGGTCTGCCAGTGAATCTCAAAGTCCACTGCACTTAATCCACTCCCATGCTTCAGTAATAAAGGTGAAAAACTAATGAACAACAAATGAATTATTGGAGCTGCAGTAGCTCAGTCGGGATCAAGTGGCAACCTCCAGTGCTGGGAAATGAAGCAAATGTGGAAGTGCTAAAAACTGAAATTCCTCGAGAGTATTAAAATGTCCAACTTCACAGCAGAAATAAACATGTTTACAGCCTGGTACAGAAAACAGTTTTGGTCTCTATAGCTAATTTCCCCGTTCATGACAACTGTGAGGGGGGTGATTATTTTTTTAACTCACCCATTCAGATGATATTAAGGCTTGAAGTTGTGCACAATTAACAGCGTGACCACTTGATTAACAGGTAGGTGCCGTTACAGTTGGCCTATTAGATCACTCAGACATTATTCGACCCACCTCAGGTCTGCCGATGATCCATGTCTTTGCTGATATTTAGATCAGACGGGAGGCGGAAGAAGCAGTATATCCAATATGGCGGTGGCCAGCGTCGCATATTTTTGGCTTCAAAACAGTTCTTTGGAAACCTACATGTGACGTCACTCAGGCTCTGTCCATTCTTTTAGGGCGGCTGGTTCAAGTCCAGTATGGACAGTGGACTGATAGCTGGAGAGGTGCCAGTTCACCTCCTGGGCACTGCCGAGGTGCCCTTGAGCAAGGTACCGAACCCCTAACTGCTCCCTCTATGTGGCTGTCCACCATCTCTCCACATTTGCATGTCTATGAGCCCTTTGTGTGTGTGTGTGTATTTTGGGTAAAAATGCATGTAAAAGAACTTGAGTGGAAAAAGAATTTCCCCTTGAGGGATCACTAAAGTATCTATTCTATTCTCTTCTATTCTATTAAAACATAATGTAGCAAAGTCTGCCTACAATTCAGGAACTAATTATCAGGTTGTTCATTATTGTTTCTTGGTAGACAAAAGAGTATACAGGAAGAAAAGTATGTAGATTCTGCCCTCTGAAGATTTATTTGCCAATAGTGGAACTGCAATGACTGATCATTAAGATAGATTAATAATAAAAAAATGTATTGAATATGGACAAAAACAAATTAAAGGCCATATCTTGTGTGTGCATCAGATGTGTGTCTCTGTGATTTTATATGGATTGATATATTTGTAAAAATGACCTGTTAGAGATGAATGACAGAAAAAAAAAATGTTACAGCTATGGATTTGTCTTCACTAATTTCATCAAAGATACACTAGAGAAATGATCATTAGAATAAAAAAAAACATCTCATCCTTTTCTACAGACTGTAAACACATATAGTATACACTGTGTATGGCGTCTTTTGTCATCAGTTTTTTCAATCCATTCTTTTCTTAGCTCCTGGTAAATAGTAAGAAGCACATCCAATCACTTGGATCTAATAGCTCAGTCTGAGAACTGCCACACTCCTATTTTTAAAGGCTATACCTATACTTTCATTAGTGCGTATACAGCCACCTCTCACCATTGTGGCTTTCTCTATTGTAGTGTATGCCATTCACCTTTCAGTTGGAGCCCATGCTCCATAGGAGACAATAGAGTAATTCTGCAGCAAGAGCAGGTAATCTTTATGGAAGGCCAGGAAACAATGGGAACCAGAGGGAGTTCACATGGTAATAAGTGGACAAACCCAGGAGCGATTAACTCTGTTGTAATCCCATTGAGTTCAATCAAAGCAAGCAAGTAGTACTTTCAGAATAAAGGGGGGAATAAGGAGCCAAAGGAAATGAATGACTTTGAGTGTGGCACCTGTAGAAATGGATGCAGGGGACAGCCTCAACAAATGAACCATTTCAGGCACTCAGGAGGCATTTGAACCAGGGTGAAATGCTCACAGAGGAGAGGGAATTTAATCAGCCTGTCTCACTTTAGGTCTCCAGTCATTGAGCAGTTTGACTCAAGTTTAATACGAGATTTTGCATCGAGAAAATGAAACCTGACTTGAAAGCAGAAATGTCAGGGTTTTGTGGAACCACTTTTTTTAGAGGCCTTTTTAGTCTCACAGTGATCTATGAAAGCATCTACTCTAAATGACAGCCAATAACTGTTTTATTTGCCGTCCAAATCCAAAAGCTGCAGAAATGTTTAATCAATGAGAAACTTTCATATTTCCAGAAAATTGGTCAGCACTGCTGTCATATAATAAGAGCATTTACCAAGTCTGTCCAGAACTACTACAGCATTAAAGTGTCATATGAGACAGTCATATTCTGATGTTCTCAGTTTTCCCAGAGCTGTAGAAATCCAAATCCAGTTATGGATTTAGTGTTTACTGAAATGAGATGCTTACAGGATATTTGAATATGTGACCAGACCGTCTGTCATATAAAACATTCCCATAAGGGGAGGGTTCAATAGGTAATCATTGTCCGAGGCAATACATTGAGAACATGTAATATTGACTGGAGGGTCTGCTGGTGGAACTGTGGAGACATGAATATAATGAAAAATCAAAGTGTTCAACTGCATTTGTTTCATTTGACATGGAGGGCAGAGTGATCCCAGATCAATACAAATCCAAAGGACTGACTCAAGGCTCTTTGTTCGGCGTAACCTCAAGAGTTGGGACCACGCTGCCTAACAATATTTAAATCTTACACTGTTATGTAAAATGTATTGTAAATGTATTGATTAATCATTTAATTATGATGGTTTTGTCAAATGATCAGATGATCAGACAGAGTCATCAGTGCTGCTGCAGTCACTTTAAAAACATCTTTCCAAAGTGTGTGTGTGGCACGCACAACATGGCTAGATATGATTAGCAGCTGCTGCACTGCTGGATGAGGAGAGTTCATAAAAAAAAGCATTTGGTTTCACAACTTGATGAAAAAAGTAAACAATATGGTGAATGTCACCGTCTCTTCCAACTCTGTATCTGGCATGTCACACTATGTCTATACACTATATCACATCACATCCACCGGCACCAAACTGGAATGAAGGTGGTAGTAGTCAAGCCTAGCCTGACCCCTGCTCGATTTCATTGGTTGCCTGGGCAATTTCTTTCCATTAAAATTACACAGTGAGGCTATACTTGTTCAAATCACAGCAATTTAAATTCTAAGTTTGTACAGAGCTCAAACATTTGTACCTTAAATACTTGATTGATGGAGTTTGTTCGGAATTAACAAAACCTCACAACAAGCACATTCTGCTGTAATAACGTTTTCCTCGGACTATTATAGATATTCTTAGAAATGTAAATTAGACTTTGCACACTAAAACTACTGAATATGAATGAAATTTGAATTGGAGCTAATAACATTTATTATGTATAATGATGAATCAATCAAGTAATTCCACTGTGATCACACACAGGTGGCTCTGCTTATTTAAGGCTGCTAATATGACTAGTATAGGTGATATACTGGTATTTCTCGAGCCACTCAGAGTGCAGTATTCTGTGTGTGTATTTTTTTGATGATGAGATGATATTCTGTAGGTCCATCAAAAGCTGACTTGTCACCAGCATTTACAGTAAGAGCAGTGAAGTAGTGGATAAGGACAGAGACTGTAGAACAAGGTTACAAGGCCAGGGGCGACAGGATCGCAGCCGGGCCACAGAGCAGATACTATTGATAATATGGGAAATGTGATCGCCTTTAGTCTGCACTTTTTCATTTGGGAAGAGAGGGTGAGGGAGATAGAGAAATCAGCTGGTAGACAGAGGAGGAGTGTGTAAGGGATCCTGCTGGTCTCCTCCTGCAGTCTCCTATTGTAATCAGTGAAGCAGCGACAGCCATCCTGTCTTACTGCTGCTTGGCTGCCACTCCATAGCCTATTGATGGGAGTTTGGGGAGGCCCAAACCAGCACTTTCTCATCTGCCACTGGAGTCAGGCCGTCTGTCCGGTTCATATCCAAAAATGGGACACTCCATCCTGAATCTGAGAAGGGGACCAGGGGAGAGGCCTTTGTTTGCGTATCATATTGACTAATTGATAAAACTCTCTTACTTTAAGTGAGGAATTGGAAAGTGGAACCATGTTCTGAACCAGACAAATCAATGGCGCTTATAATTTGAGCTCAGTGGTATTGGAGTAAATGTATGGTTCCACTTGTTTGCCTGCAATTAAAGGAGCATATTGGTGTTTGCACAAGCAGCATTTTGATCCCATTTACTAAAAATGTTGTAAACACCGCTGCTGAGTTTTTATCTGTAATGAAACAATCATTTGTGACAAACAAACCAAAATATTTCTTTAATTCTCTTTTCTCTACCGGCGTTCACTCTCTCTCATTCACTGTCTATGTCGCTCAATCACAGCTGTCTCTCTCTCTCTCAAAAAGAAAAAATATATATATATATTTTGCAGCACAGGTGTAGAATCTGCTATATGAAATAAACAAAACCAGAACACAACAGTGTCAGAGTTTAGTCCATAAATCCACCTGCAGCCTCAGTTTCAGTGCAAGCTGTGGAGGAGTTGAACTGGTCTGATTGTTGGATCGGTCATCAGCGTCACATCAAGTTGAGAAGAATTCAGTGTCATTTGGTTATGAGATGGAAATGAATGGAAACCATTGCTTCACTTGAAGGCACAGCAGACACATCATACTGAAAAATGTAAAATGGTGTAGTACAATCTGGAAAAGCTTTGGTAGAAAAAAAATCTTTTCTATTTGTACTTTTTCCACAGCTCCCTTAAGATTGGTCTACTGTGGCATTCCCGGGTCCACACACACACAGTTGGCTTCACTTTCAACATGGCTGCACTAAAGCTTAAATAATGAGGCCCAATTTGACTCAATTAGGTGGTGTTTGTGTTGATGGTTATTGAGTGTGTGTCATTGGGCTCACCGGCCATCCCTCTGGGACTCCCTGAGGCCACAGTGTGGATAATTAGAGTTCATGTGAGAGGGTTAACCCACCTCAGTGGGCGCAAGAGAGCAAGGCAGCTCACTGCTGCACCTCGCTTTTGATGTCTGGCCAGCTCTCTCTCCCCACTATCTACCTGAATGTCAACCAATTGGGACAGTGCAAGGGCTTGACATTATGTCTGCGGGTTATCATTATATGTATTTTTTTTTCACCTGATCGATTGGCTCTGGTCTGCAGTGGTGCTTCTGGGGGTAACTGTCACTGCTAGTTAGGGATTGACCAGTGGGTATCATTAAGAGCGAGAGTGCCTGCTTGGGGGAGGCTTTGTTGTGGGGAGGGGTTGTGAAGAAGCCAAGCCTTTCTCTTTTAGCCTCCTGGACTTAGTTGACCTTTCACTTAGGGAGCAGCTGGAGCCGAGAGATATTTAATTGAATGGAGTCTTCAGATGTATTTTGGAGAGAGCAGAGGAGATACCGCTTCTCAAGACCAAGCAAGTGTGGGGAGACAGAGAGCGCGGGGGGGAGAGTTTGCTTGACCTTCAAAGCCTAATTGATAGGCTTTTCATAGACCTTGTTTGAGATGTGCGTGGTCCCTTGTTGTTCAGCAGACCCTTACAACTCCTGCAGAAGTACAAAGTCAACCGCAGGTAGGGAGCCCCCAGTGGCCCGCCGCAATCAATAGCCGCCGGCTCAGCTAACGAGAGCTGCAGTCACTCTCCAGCTTTCACAGGCCCCATTAACAGGCAGCGCTGAGCCTAATTCCACAGCCTGCACTCATTAATGTGTAGAAATACCGAGCAACAGCAACATTATGAAACAGCCTGGAGAATAACCAATGCTTGCATTCAGTAAAACAAGTCAAAATAGAACAGCAAAATGATGTGTCTGGTGCTTGATTGATTAGGAGGAAGACAAGTTAACAAACGAGGGGATGTATCAAAACAAAAGCAGCCTAGCAGCGCTCACTGCTTCACTCTCCACCCAGTACCATCTCCTTCTTTCTTTCTCCATCTGCCTCCCTGTTTATTTTAGCTCTCTGAATTCTGATCAAATGGAGCAATGGGCAACACAGGAGGCTCAAATATATTAATGATAATTCAATTTCCTTCACACTGCAGAGCGGTGAGGTAAAAGGCTGAGGCTTAGCGTATGTTGGCGACAGGGAGGAAGCTCTGGCCTTATTGTCTTTGAAAAGTGATTTAATTAGAGCCCCCCCCCCCCCCCCCCCCCTCCCCCATCAGCCTCTCTCTGTGGAGCCAGCAGGCTCTGGTGAAGGCAGCGGCCTTGGACACGTGAAAAAGATTTCCGAAGGATCATGTACGGAGATCAACTGATAAGCAGCTAATTTTGTGTACTTATTGGACCAAACGATCGTGTAGCCCCCACCCCACCCACCCCCCTCCACCACTCCCGGAATTCCTCCAGCCGAGAGGATGAAAGCAGGGTGTGGAGCCCAGATCTGAGGCGATTTCGGCCATTAATGCTGAGCTCCAAAATTAAAGATTTATACCACTTGATAGAGCTCACAAGCAGCAGCATACACACTGGATAAAGAAGGGGAGGGGGTGGTGGGGAGGGGTTGCGTTCTCCTTTAAGGCTTTCTTTAAAGTATTTGAATGGGAAAGCAGGGCGGGTGGAGGGAACACAATCATGAAGAACCACTTTTCAGCTAATTGGAATCTCTTGAATAAGTTACCAGTGAATGATGTTTAATTTGGGAAACGAGTGATCTTCCAGACACTTTGATGGGAAATTAAAGGAGACAGAGCTCATCAACTCAGCCAGGATCTAAAACAGACGTTTTTCATCGTCTACATGCTGATTGATTCCACATACCTCAAGGCCTGATGCAGGCAGAGGACCCACTAAACAAACCAGACTCTTTATTTACATAATGCTTATGAGCCAACATCACACTATGGAGGAAAACTGAAAGATTTAGTCTGGTGATTTTTTATATTATCAACCCTCTTATGAAAAGACCAGAACAATCAATGATTGTATCCGACTAACAATGTGTGTATTCAAACCTTCCTTTGTGCCACAGAACTCCACTGTTGTCCAGAAACTATTAAAAACACATCAATGAGCCACACACAATCTTTCATTATTGTGAATACATTCTGAAAATAAAGAAATGCAGTAACGTTTGATAAAAACTACAGTATCCAGCTGTTGCTGAGGCTTTTTAAATTCAAAATGTATTTGTTTCTGGAATTGTTGTTTAAAAAGTAGTGCACATAAGATACCTGTTTTGATCATGATAACCAAAAAAAGATTGAACCATCTCCCTGACAACTGAGCAACTCCTGTGCTGATGAAGGCCAACAAATATGATGTGAAAATATCTGGAGCTCTCTGCATTTCTGAATACTCTATTTGTATTTGATTACAAGTGTCTAGCAGCAGTGGGAAACTGTTTTCAACTGAAATCATAAACTCTCTGTACATATCAGTCCAGCACCACACAGCACACAGACGCTGTTCGAGACATATTTCCCTGAGGAGTCAGTGGAAACCAAACCAGAGAACCAGTAAAAGGAGGCTGAATATTAGACTCTGATGATGCGGTGTCACTGTGTTTGCTCCATGTGTAAATGCTTTGCTTAAATGCTTGCTCAACCCCTCATGTCACAGCCTCAACGCTCTTCATGCAGCTTCATGTCTCACCAGGAGCGTATTGGAAGCGTTTTGCACGCCAGACATTGCTTCCTTGCTCAGATTTGGTCATTGTTCTTGGTTTATGTGCTTCTACCATGAGCATGTATGCTACGTAGTTATACTGTTTCCTGTTTGCCTGTTTTTATGATCTGTGTTTTATTTTGAAAATTGACCCAAATATTGTATTGGTGCAGCTATAAGTAGATTAAAGTAGCAATTATTAAGTAATTATTATTAGTACATTTTGTTGTAATCAGGGTAAAAAAAAAAAAAAAAACATTAGCAGCTGTTTAATGACTTTAGTTTTTCAGTTTCAGACTCAGCCTCATTTGTGACTTCAAACCTTCAGTGTGAACCAATGGGCTAGGAGCTGACAACAGCGGGAAAGTGTTGATGACACATTGGTAGTTTTGGTCTATAGAATAATGCTAGTCTTATTCTTATTGTCAGCCTTACATTAATGACCCATAGTTGGAATTAAATCCACCGTCTTTGGTGCTCCATGCTGTTTTCCTTCATCTTGGACCTTCATTCTCAACACAGGGCTGCACATTGCTCTGCTGTGTCTCTGACTAATTCAGTCTATAATGTTTGCAAGATAACTTTCCTTCTCTTTATTTCCTGTTTTTCCAAGTCTGTCACTCTTTTCTTCCTCTAGGGTTAGCCAATCATGGTGACATGATTATGCATATCAAACAAATGGATCATGGAAAAAATACACATGAAGCCACAGTTTGAGTCTCATACTCATTGTTTTATTCATATCCTTTTTTTTTTTATCCCATTTTCTTCAAAATATGAGCATGCACACACACCATCATGGGACATCATCTGTGAAGACCCAGTGGATCCATGATAAACATGAATCAACAGCATCTTATTAAGGATGACCTTGATCCTCCATATTTAGTTTAACCTGCCAATCAAAAGCCACTCCCAGTTGCTCATTAGACTGAAGAGTGAATATTCCACATCCACCTCATCACTGTTGGCACCAGGGATACCATCAAAGGTTGGACTGGCCAATAAGGTAAGGTTAACCCCACTAGAGGGTGTGGCTGCAGTGCCGGCTGGACAATGGTGGGGTGCAGGAGACTCATGGGAGTCCATGGAAACAGAGCAGAGAGACGACAGCGTTCTTTGTGAGAGGCAATCCTTCAATGTTTAATCAAAGCACTGATCTGGCACGTTGTTAGTTTTCAGTGCGCTCGCCGCTCTGCCTTTCTTTACACTTCTGTCCTTCAGAAAGATCAAAACGGCAGGATAATATGATCTGTTGCCAAGTTTGATAATGAGCGTCTAAATGAGTTTGGCCCATTAAATGTACCTCTGGATAATGAATAAACCATTCACCTAACAACCCTGATGTGATCTCTAATTAAGTTATGTGAGGGGAAAATTCCACTGCTGTTCCAACACTGCACACAGTTAACACTATGCCTATGAATATGAAAACTACAGTGAATGGAAACAAATAGAGCTTAATGTCAATACATATGGCCTGGATAAGTTTTTAAATCATTTCACTAACTGATAAGTTGGGTTTTTTGTAGTTTTGAGTTTCAGCTGAAACCTCAACAGTCAGACTTATCAGATTATCTAGCCAGATTATCTAAAGCACAGACTAAAATTGACCACACCTGAAATGTTGATAATAATTTCTTATTGCACAGAAAAGCTGTGTGTACTTTCTCAACCCATCAGACTTTTAATCATGTCACTGTGTTCCCACCTCAGGACAATTAAACCAAAACATAAGACCAACACCATCAAAAGTTAAAAGCTACATTATCTAACCCACTTTGCCACACATCATCATCAGTTTATTGTAGAAACAGAGCTACGACTCACACTATGCCAGAAATTGATAGTGTTCACGCCAGTAAGGCCCTCTGGGAGAATTTGGGAGAAACTGTACTCATCTACTCATGCTCACAGTTTACACAGACTCATAGTTAGACATAAAAAATATGAAACTGAAATTCTTGCTGGCGAGAGCAGAGGCCTGAGAACACAGAGACTCAGTGACCAGTTTACTGTGTGTGTGTGTGTGTGTGTATGTACGGATAGGACTGTTGCAGGTAAATGGAGTGAAATGTTATGGCGGTCCTAATCGCTAGAGTGATCTGAGAGATGTGTAATTTATTTCAATTGCTTTTTGACATTTGGAGAACGGCTTTTGCGGTGACTGTGCCTGAGCTCTCTGGCCAGTAATTATTCAATTACACAAGCTAATTGACACCCTGTGTTGTCTTTTATAGGTTGATTTATTGGATAATTGTGCTGCCTCTAAAAAAGCCACTTCACCCTTGCTATCGAAAGTCTGTGCTTGTTCCGTTCACAGGGTACTTGTCATGGCTGCAACAATAGAGAAAAAAGATTTCATCGTGTTTTTGATTGCAGCTGTTGATTGTGTTGTAAGTGTTTTTTACATGAACAATGAGTCCTTTGGTATGGTCCCCAGCTCTTTATCCATTATTTGGATGAATCCATGAAGCACCATTGAAAATACAGTGTTATTTGGAGACTGAAACATGTTTAAAACATAAAACTTTACAAAATGGGCTCCAGAATGCTGAAAGTGAGAACCTAATGCTAAAAAATGTTGGTTAGGCATTAACCCGATATCCAGTGGCTACGCTGGTAGCACAGAAACATTGCCCCTTGAGGCCAAATCATAGTCAGACGATAGCTGGTAGGTGGATTGCTTGTGGATTGTGGTTAGGTTGGTTTGCCTCAGGTTCAATTTGAAACTGAACCCAAATCATCACAGTCGCAGATCAAATCAAATCAAATTTTATTTGTATAGCTCAAATTCACAAAACACAGTTTGCCTCAGAGGGCTTTACAATCTGTACAGGGAGTGACACCCTCTGTCCTTAGACCCTCGGTTCGAGTGAGGAAAAACTTGCCCACCAAAAAACCCTTTTAACAGGGAAAAAAGGTGGAAGAAACCTCAGGAAGAGCCACAGAGGAGGGATCCCTCTCCCAGGACGGACAGACGTGCAATGGATGTCACGTGTACAGAACAAATCAACACAAACATATTGTACAATTACAATGAATGATAAAATGACAATGAATGATAAAATGATTACAGTAGCAGTGGAACCTGTGATAGAGTTAGAGAGACGCAGATGCACAGCAGCAGTAAATCATTAACTAACTATAAACTGTAATGGAGATATGGTAACAATAACGACAGTAATAATATATGTAGTGTAGCCATGGTCCATGAGAACCTGCTGGACGAGAGAGCACAGAAACTCCAGGGAAGAAGTTTAGTTAGTAACATGCATTAATGAGACAGGTATGTTTACAGATGGTGAGAGAGAGAGAGAGAGAGAGAGAGAGAGAGAGAGAGAGAGAGAGAGAGAGAGAGAGAGAATAACGTGCAAATTTAACACTTAAAAAAAGATAAAATGACAACCTATTGTTGGTCCAGTTTGCACCACCAACAAAGTGTTGACCCACCTTTACAAGTGGTCTCAGTGTCCAGATGATCACTTTCACCTCAGCCTAAATAAACTAACCCAAACGCAGTAGAGTTTGAACTACACCAAACAGGTTCAGGTTCTTTCATTGATTTGTGACCTCTCTTTAAGGCCCAGTTCACTGTGTGATGTTGAGTTGAAAAATGAGACAAACATTGTCAGCAGTGATCCTTGATCTCAGCCATTTAGGACCAAACTCTCACAAGCTTCAATTATGTCATAAAATGGGGCATAATGAACTGCCTGATGACAAACTGATTGATTGACTGACTGACAGATTGATTGAAAAATTTTAAAAAGCAGTGCTCTGCAGTGCGTTTTCAAAAGAGCAGTAAACATTATGTTTATCTCTATTTCTCACACATCTACTTTCTTCCACTTGTCATACTAATTGCATACATTTCCATGATCATTAAATGACAACCGGTTCAGTATTTTATTCTCCCTGGTCAGTGGCATGGCATCTGAACAACAGGACTTGCTCTGCAGCTAAATGCTAGTTAGCTGCTCCTCCATTTTCTCCCTGCCACCTTTGTCTCCCACACGCTTTTAATGACTTAGAGAAGAAAGTTTCCTCCTGCAAACAACTCTTCAAAATAATAAATCACAGGATTTCTGCTCACGTTAATTGACATTTGACAACATCATTTGCATAATGATTCAAAACAGCCTCAAGGGAGATGCTTAAGAGGAGGGAAACATTATGGATTTGCTAATTAGTCATCGTCAATTCTTCTGTGTTGTTGCAGTCGTTAGTCTTGGTGAACTAACTTGATCAGACAACCATAGCTTTATGACAGTCATCATCACTATTCAATCATGATTATTGCTGCTTTTCCTGGGCGGCTGAAATTACCATGTTGTAATATGCCTGACAAAACTTCCTGGTGAAGTTTTAAATCAGAATGTATAGCCTAATCCAATGAAGTCTCTGCAGGTTTATTTATATAACCGCCCATAGAAAAGAATGACTTGAATCATATATTAAGACAATTTGCACCACACACATCAGCTCTCATTAACTGTCCTAAAACCTGGATGGACGTGTAAGTAGGGTTTACAGATGAGTTTATTTTACTGCATAGATTAATCAGATACATTTAATTAAAGTATTGTAGGGACCAGTCAGATTTTGGAATTCTGCCATGCTGATGTGACGATGATTAGAGGTTTATTCCAGCTGTAAAGATCTATAAGCACAGTGAATGACTGTGACACACACAAATACTCACTGTGTGTGGATCTCTCCTGGTTCATGTCTTGCCTCCTTCATTTCCTTCTTCCAGTTTGCGCTCTCATTTGTTATGGATCAGATTCTCAAAAACTCATGACCTGACAAATAATGGCACCAGTCATGTAGTCTGCACTGGCCTTTATGACTCTGTATATCATCAATGAATGTAATCCCACCAGAGGGTCCGTGACTCAAGTGACATCATTAGAGGTAAGGTATCAGACTTCACACAGCTCCCTCTGGAGCCACAAAAGGCTTTTCAACACCTGTAAACACACTTTGGTGTGTAAAATCAGTTCCCCTTTTTGACGAGCTTGTTCTGGAGCTTTCAATCACAGTCTTCCACAGCAGGACTGAGTTTGCTCAGTTGACCAGGAGGTAGGTCATCTCTGTTATGGTCTAACTGTAAACCAACATGTTTACTGAGTATATGGCTCTTTCATCATTGTAATTAAACATTGTAATGAGTCAGTGGCCGCTCAGCACTCTTTGACTTTGTGGATTTAACGCTGTACATTCTCAGCTATGAAATGTCCTCTCATTTGTTTTTGGCAGCTTTCTGCAGATAGTTTGTGTGACTGAAGATCATAGTCCTTTATCCAAACACAGTGAGGCACCCTTGTATCTGTGTATGGCATTTAGCTACAGGCAGCTCCTTGTTAGAGATAAGTGCTGCAATGAAAACATTCAACCTAATTGGCCCTGACATCTCTGTTTCACTATCATATTTGTGTTTGTTGTTATTCCTCCTCTACAAGCGGCACTGGTGAGGGCTGAAAGAGGTTGGCAGTCTTGAAGCTCTCTACTTTGAGAGATGCCATTATGTGTTTGTTTTGGCTGTGTGTGTGACTGGAGAGGTGCTCTAAACTCTCAGCATCCTAACTCCATCAAAATAAAAGAGACAAAAGATTCCAGCTTCACTGTTAAAGCCACCATGAAAACAGAAAGGACTTTATAATTCATCTTGTTAACTAGTGCTTCATAACATGAGAGTGTGCCATTTTACATTACAATCCTGTGTTCTCTGCTGTATGTCTTACCGCCATTTTGCTACTTCCTAGAAAGTCCTTCTAGTTTTTAGCCTTCTTCTTGGTGTATTAGTATGTGTTCATTAAAATGCCAAATAATATCAGACCGGATCTTTGAGTAGCTTACACATGCTACACTTAAGTCAAAAGACAGTTTAGGGTCACTGCAGTTTTTCAATTCAGCAGCATATTTACTATGACCAGAGATCTATTAAGATTGATTTATATAAAGTGCGCTGAATACAATCTGATACCGAGCTGTTTTGAGGTATGCTGTGCAGTGTGGTTGGTTGGAAAGAGACTGCTGTATGTAAGGAGATATTAAAAATCAAAAATGTGTTTGAAAGAGTTAACAGCTCTACCTTAAATAAATGTAGACTGACCACAACTAGTTAACATGCTGACCAGACAAGAAGAAAAGATAACATCACAGCAGTGAGAAGTAGATTTAAATCATTAATTATGACGTCAACAGTGAGTAACTAGTGTTACACTGTAATCATTAGTGGAAAACTGTGATCATTTCAACAAGTATTCGGCATCTAATTCCAGATTATTTTTGTTAAAAATCATGACTGAAATGATAAATCAACCATATATAAAAAGAATATTTATCAAATGAATTAGTCATGCCATTCATTTAATCAAAATAAATAAAGTAAAATCGCAATCTTGATATATATATATATATGCTATTGATATATATAATTTGAACACTGTAGGGTAAATGTCATGGTAACATTTGAATGTCATTTATTTGCTTGAACTGACATGATTGTGCTTATTCTAATAAAACTGAAAACCTCTTCACGACCCCATTGCAGCCAGTAAAATAGAAGGTTTGGCATGCTAGTGTCAAATATTAAACCTCCATAGATCAAAATCAAATTCATATCTGACCTTGGTTTGAATTTTTTGGCTGCAATACTGTGAGTGACCACTGGGCAAAATTAGAAGTAACCCTGAGCAGCGGTGCCAAATTCATGTCTTATCATACATCCATGGTCAACAGTTGTTGATGATGTTTGTAAAGCCAGTCAGGTGACCTGGATATGATTTTATGATATATATTTTCAACTTGTGAATTTGTTTGCAAATTTCGGAACATATTCAATAATTTTCCTGAGGGGCACAAAAGCTGTTTGGACATAAAACACGTTGTTCTTGTTGGTCCATGAGGTGTTCATTTCATTCATCAACACATTCAATGATTTTATGCTAAGAGTGTAGTGTTTATTGGAAAATATAAGAAATGCCCTGGATGGCAACATCGGTGGTTTTCCGTTTACACCAGTGTTGTCTCCTGGCCACTTGCTGTGTTGTTTCATATCTGATCTTCTCATTGTTTTCCTACAAATTCACTCCAGTGCTGGGAAGATGTTGGAAAACATAATGTCTATTCTATTCTGTTCCTCCAGCTGCTGCACGGAGGAGAGAAATTAGTTGAGGAACCTATTGAGGAAGGCCTCCAAACATGGGCAAAGTAGGCTATTTATACTCTAGCTGAATGTGAAGGCCAAGTTATTTGGTGGGGTTAAGGAAACATAACCATTGGAAAGAGCAACTGCTTGAGAAGCTGTGAAATAATTTCCTGTCAAGGGCATAAAATGGTTCTCAATTGAGGTAAACATTTCTACTTTCAAAAGCAATTTATTTTCTAACAACCTCTGAAAGCAGACAACATATCTTATGTTCCCTTTCCTTGAATTTTCATTTTAGCTACCCCCATCCCACACCCCGACCCCGCCGTGTGCACGTTTCACAAGTGACTGTTTACCGCCTGCTTGCAGCCACTATGAGAGCTGGGGTCTGGAGACTGGCAGTGAGAAATTGCCTGGTTTGTGAGTGGATTTGGATTAGGGTTAATGCAATCTGTTATTTTGGGGGGAAAATACCTTCGTGGCTTTCCACTGATTTTCTTCCCTCTTTTCTCGTATCAATTAAGACTACAGAGCAGGAATGTAGTCTTTGCATAAATAGAATGGCCTTGTATACTGCCAGTGTTAGGCCACTACACAATGCTATGTTACAATACAGCAGTTTGGCCTTCTCTTTACAGTATTTGTAAGAATATATAGCATTAAAACATGCTCTATGCTTTCATTTACGTGCATTAATTTTATATAAAGACAGTCTTTATTTGATTTTGAGTTATGTTAAGCACAGCATTAAAAAGAAGTCTTCTGTCTTCCACCCAAACCACATCATAACCTTCCATTCTACACAGTAAAGAATTGTAACGTTTCCTGGAATGGAAAAACATTGCCACTAAACACATTTGCATTTCTTTCAAATCATATTTGGCAAAAACATTCAGTGATTTTTAGGAAACAAGGTTGCAATGGTTTTACCACATAAGTGGTACACACAGTCACTCAGCAGGATACAGGTTTGTTGTTTCCTGTGTTCTCATTCCATGCACTTTGAGTCACGTCTCCAAATGATTAAGTATTTAAAGATTCTGTAAATGTGGCTTGAAATAGTAAAACTGCATATTTGTTATTGAAGCTGAGAGTCTCATTAAGCAAACAGAAAAAAATGAATCCTCCATGATGATCACAAAGCCTCAGTTTACTGTGTAGGCATGGCTGATCATGTTTTGATTGACAGCTCCCTCATGAGTACCAGCAACAATACTACTGTGGACGGAGCAGCACCTAAAAACAGGAGTACACTGTATTTAGCATATTGAGCCCAATATCAGACAATATTTTGAATCTGGATTGAAACTATTTCCTAATATTTTTAGATTCTAAATGTTATATAAGTAAAATTAAATTAAAATAATAAATTAAAAGTAAAAAAAAAAAAAAACACTGAGAAAGAAAATTTAATATAATATTATTCTATAATTACTACTTGCCATTTTCAGTGCTGTTTTAAAGGACCAATGAGCAGAATTCCTGAATTTGCCTCTTGTGGATGTACTAAGAGAAACACTCTATCAGTTTAATAAAAACAATTTTGTTCGAAAATAATTGTGTTCCCTTTAGTAGATTTAGAATTGAGATAAAGGTGATTTAAATTTGAATGATTCATATTTTCTCTGACACATCAAAGCTCCACCTGTTGTCTCAGGTGCACCTTGCTGATCACCCAGAGGCCCTGTGGCTCTGCTGGCATGCTCAGCCTCCAGGTCATCTCATTTGAATGTGTTTCTAGCCATATCTATTTATCTATTTTGATAGCAGAAGGTGCTGCAGCTTCATGAGTGCCACAGTCCTGCCCCACCATCTCCACTTTTCACCACCTCACAGCAGCTTAAAAAAAAAAATCCCACTTTAACACATTAGACTTCCCATTTCACCCAGATAATTACACAATTATCCTGCTTCACTCAAAAAAATCCATCCAGGGGTAATTGGTGTGTTGGGCGGGGGAGTTACCCAGAAACCACCACGGCAAGGGTCTGGGGGAACAAATCCAGATAAGTCAAGCGGAAAAAGGGAGGGAAAAAGCTGCACTTATTCGATTTTAATCTCGCCACTTTGCAAGCATTTAAATAGCCTTCATCAGACTCCTGGCTTGCAGCCCTGCCACTAACCTGTTATCAATGCCGAAAATGTCCATTTAAATGTCAGTGTGAGCACAGAATGGAGACGCTGTAACAGGTGCTCGGCCCGAGGTGAACTACAGTAATGCCCCCATTATTGGTTTCTCATAGAGCTGTTACATGTTGCATTGTTGCTGCTCAGGACACAGCATTCTCCAAGTAAAAGCCGAGCTCAATTATTGGCACAGAAAAACACACAAAGGCACACAATGGCCAACAGAATCAGGTCTACCCAGGCTACATCTGTAGCCTATGAAATAATCTTGATAAAAGTAATTGAATTTTACTGTGATAAGATTAACTTGTGGTAATTGTGAGCAGTAGGAGCCTTGAATCCGTACAAAAGAAACATACTGTATGACAGTTGGGAATAATCACACCCTCTGCCTCCCTTCCAAGAACATATGCAGAGAAAATAAACTGTAAAGGAATCAAGTCTGAAATCAGGCTCTCAGTGGCCGATACTCCACCCAAACGGCTATGGATGTCCTGATTACTATGCACACTCTTACGGTCCTTTTAAATGTGCTGAGATGGGCTTTAAACAAGATTCAACACTTTAAACCCCAGCAGACTTAATTAAGGGTGGGACCTAGCACATGCAGAGACGAGCGAGGAGAAGGAGAGAGGATTGGATCTGTGGAGGAAGGAGGAGGTATGGAAATGGTGGTGGGGGAGGAGAGTGGGGCAGGGGTGCACAGATACAGAGTGAGAAAGGGGGTGTTTGTGCTTCATTTTTTTGCCCACATAATGTCCACACTGAGCAACCTGGCTCCATCCATGTCTGCTCACAGACGCAGTTTCATGAACAAACACATGCAACAAAACAGCAACGTGTCTTAAATTCCCCATTACTTTGCCAAAACTGCCTAAAATATCAAACAATGCAGAGTCGTGGGGGGGCGCCGCATGTGCCGTTTAAGCAGCCTAGTCTAATTTCCATACAGCTTTTACATGTTTCCAAAAGATATGCATAATTACAGGGTTTGTACATAATTGCTCCAACACATTGCCGGGAAAAAGCCAGGTTTGTTCTTTTTTTAACATTGGCTCGAAGAAAACAGACTTGCCTTCTTTCTCCCTCCGTTCTCCGGTCTGAACAATTAAAACAATGCGGCTGTCTTGGAAAGGAGTTCTGCTCTCATTATCGCCTTCTCTTCTCCTGCCGTCAGAACATTTAGCGTTTAAAAAGAGGCCCAGGCACCTTGGCACTGAAACACTCTCTTTCTTTTTTCTTGCCTGTTTCCCCCTCCTTCCTTCCTTCCTTCCTTACTTTCTCCCTTCTTGTCTCACTGCCTTCTCTGCGCTCTCGCTCTAACAGAACATGTTAAGAAAAGGGAAATGTAAATAAGATGGGGTCTGTGGCTTATTCTGTTCCGCTGCAAAACAGAGCATGCAAGGCGTCTTAAGCAAAGTTTTGCTGGTCTTATCCAGACAGTCAGGGAACAGATGCGCACATTGTTCAAGCTGATATGAGCAGAAATGTGCAATTTTGGAATGTAAAGATAAATGAGGACTTGCCTTTGGTGACACAGTGGGGCTTTTATTTTATAGCTGTGGTGATCAGTCTGATCCTGCCTGGACTGCCTTTCAAAGCTCTGACAACATATGATGGTAGGATGTATGTTTGTGTCTGAGTGAAATATCTTGTCTCACCGTCATGTTGCTGAGTGCTTTTCTTTTCTGAGTGCTCAAGCCCACTAATAACCTGGGACAGTGTATCTGTGAGTGTTGCAACTGCTTTAATGGGCAAAAAGCCTTCATCCTTTCAGTCTCTATCATGCTGGAGACATGGCTATTATCCAAATGCTTTGGCTCCACATGAATTGTGTTGAGGAAAGAGACTTGTTCTTCACTGGATTGATGAAAGCTTCTCGGGGCTTTCGGGATGCTGTCTTTTGAAAGAAGCACCTTCAATGTTGTTCACAGACCGAGTGATTTGCCGTCGCCTCAATTTCACTTTATCAACACTCAGAAAACAGCAACGTCAGCGGTGTGATTGACAGCTCCCTACTACCAGCTTCTCACTCAACAGCCTGTCATCCTATTGAAATGTTGGGCATATTGGCAACAAGGAGAGCGATGCATCTGCGAGCGTAATCCAAAAAAAAAAGAAAAAAAGTCATCCGACTAACGCAAAAGCTGTCAAACATTTTCTCTCCTATTGATCAACACCAGAGAATTGTAGAATATATATATATATATATATAATATAAGAGCCCACACACAGCTGGCCCTCTGGAGGGTTTGATGATCGTCTTTTTTAGCAGCAGACTTAATTCTTTTGGAAGGCTTAGTGTGGGATTAATTTTTCTAAAATGTCATGGTCAAAGTGTATGTGGCCCAAATTGGTCTCTGCTGACAGTCCACAGACAGTGATTGGGGTTGGCTGCGATGATGTATCAATGCAGCAGGAAGACTTCTTCATCCCAGAACAATATACACCACTCGGGGGACAGGAGGGCAGAAAAAAAAATACATCCCTTTACAAGATAAAATTACTTTTTCCTCCAGAAAGTCAGAAAAATGATAGGAATAATACACCATTCATGGTATCGGACAGCAGGGAGGGGAAGGAAGCTGGTATGTTTTATATGCTTTTCTCATCCTCATATACTCCACTGCTGACCAGTGCAGAAAACCTAGGTATCCTAATGTTTAAAAAATAACACCATTATTGGTACCTATTGAATCCAGTTGCAAGCAATGCAACTTGTAACAGATAAGGACCTGATGGAATCTGTCTTTGCTCTATCTACTAAAATGGTCTCTATATGAGTCAAATAGAGGAGCCACATTGACAATTCAAATCGAACAGCGCTTTACAGGCAATTCACCCTGTAATCTTACATGCTTCCGTTCAGCTGGTCGCAGCTAGATTGCATTTTATACACAAAAGGCTCGAGGTGGCCATCGCTTTCACTCACAATCTAATAATGTCCAGAGATTTACAGTACATCCACAATAACTTCATATTCGTAACTATTCATAATAATTGTTGATATCCAAGGAGGTTTCTAATGCCAAGGAAACATTTTAATCACTAACAGAGAGAGATTTACAGCAGAGCCTTTACATTTAAAAAACATCACTTTATGCAGCGGACCTTATTAACATGACTAATTGAAGCACCGAAGCCATGTTAGTCCGCATTAATGGACTTCACCCTGGTTACTTTACACTGCTGCTTTTTTAATTGGAACAGAAAACAATCCCATATATCTCCACCTGGTCATATGTCAATATGCCTCCCAGTTATAAATCAGTTACACCCACAGCACGCTAAACATATACAATAAATGTACAAGCAGTGCACCCTTAACACATATAATTTGTTTTTCTGTGGTTGCCGTAGGGATAACACCAACCTCTGACCTCTCCAGCCTCAAGGAGGTCCCTCGATAGCCTCTCCTTCATGAATCTTTTAGGCCAGGAGAGAGTCTGCAGTTCAAAGTTCCTAGAACCCAAGAAATAATAAGCTCCCCTGATTAGTGTGGCTAAAATAATTCTGGCCGAAAAGGCTCTTGGTTGGCCCTGCTCACTCCTGGACCATTTACATGCCGGGAGGCTGCTGATGAGAACCTACTCTAGCTGGAGGGGATGAACACATTGCAGATAATGCTGACGGCCGATCAGGTACATTTCCAACATCCCCAGATCTCGCTGGCTGCCGTTTAGTTCAGTCTGCTTCTCGGCTAGAAACCATGACATCAGCGCCAGAAGGCCGGCAGCCCTGGCCCTGCAAGATGTTGCTGCATTTTGTTGGCATCTGTATCAATTTTGATCCCAAGAGTGATCCATTCAAAGTGTTGATGATATCCACATGCTGGGTAACAGTTGGTTAAACATTTGATTTGGTGTAATTTAGAGCCTGAGGTTCATATTTGTTTGAAGAGGTTAAACATGTTTGTTTTTTACATGAGAGTGTGTGTGTGAGAAACCCTGACCAAAACTGTACCCTCCCCTTTACCTTGAGTTTCAAACTATGATATATCACCTGTGAGGAAATTTGGCATTGTGGGGCGTCATTGACTAGAAGAAAGTCAGGAAAGCAAGAGACAATCTGGAGCCACATCAAGATCAGCTTGTCTAGTTTTTAATTTAGCTTGTATGATATGTATGACAAACTGTGGTTTTAAAACATGTTTAAAAACATCTATTTTTCAGGGCAAAAGGGTCAAATAAAGACGTTTGTGTGTGTGTGTGTGTGTGTGTGTGTGTGTGTGCGTGTGTGTGTGCGCAGTATGAGGGGCACTATGCCAGCACACTATACTAAAAACATGTTACAGCGCCTATGCGATGACATCAAATGTCTAACATGCCCATTCATTTTCACTGGACAGGCGGCGTCACGTAGGCCTCATGCAAACGCCTATGTGACGGGTGAACTATGCCTCAAATATGTGACATGAAGACCACGCGTGACTGTTAAGTACAATTCTACATGAGCATGCAGGCACACACTTTGTAGTGTTTAGGAAATCAAATAACGAGGGTCATTTCGCGTTTGCGCCAATGCTGCTAACGCAGTGGCGCCTGTGCACACGCCGCCTCTATGTACAAAATAATTATTTACTTTATGATGACGAATTTGAGTTTAATAGCTGCTTGCTTCTACAATTCAAGCAGTCCATGTATTACTAAGAGAGACCATGTGACAGTTCAGGCTGTTTCCAGTCACATCGGTGACATGTTAAGGCATCTGAAGCATTGGCTTTAGTACAATAGTGACACACGCTAAGTAACGCCTATAGCGTGTGAACGCCTGCAGTATAACTCATAACTAGAAAATTTTTAGTTATGAATTATAATTGTGAAGCAAAGCAGCTGTTAAATGCATAAAGTAAATAATTATTTGTACATTGAGACGGTAATAGGCATCCGCTGGCACAGCACGAATGACCCCTCGCTATTTGATTTCCACAAACACTACATAGTGTGTGCTTGTACGCTCATGTAAAATTGTACTTAACAGTCACGCGTGGTCTTCATGTCACGTATTTGAGGCATTGTTCACGCCTACGCCTGTCTGTCAATTGAAAATGAGTGGAATTTACTCGCGCATGTTAGACATTTGATGTCATCGCATAGGTGCTGCACATCGCGTTTTTAGTATAGTGCTGGCATAAAATGCCCCCATACCATGTGAATGCCTACAGGCAGTGCAGCCTGGGCGTGGTACCTACTTGACGCCCATCTGTCCACTGAAAGTGAATGGAATTTACACACGCATGTTAGAGGTTTGATGTCATCACATAGGCACTGTACATGCGTTTTAGTATAGTGTGCTGGCATAAAATATGTGTGTGTGTGTGTGTGTGTGTATGTGTCAGCTTTGCTGTGCTTTGTGTTCATAAATGTAAATATTGGCTCTCCTTTAGCTCTGGTTTGGTGTTTCCTCTGGAAATATCTACCTTAGCTACAATGCTCCTCTAGCTACCAGCCAGTCTGTGTGTGTGTGCACTGTCTGCTGAGATGGCCATGTACCATGTGGGTCTAATCACAGCTTTGTCACTGAAAACAGCTGCATGTAGTCCAGATATGCTGCAGTGTTTCAAACAGCTTGACATTACGTTCAAACTGGGCAGGTTACTACTACAGACCCATGTATCTGTTCATGTTGTGGAAGTGCTGCTGAGTGAATGAGTCATTCTCTATCAACATGGAATGATTACTCTTATTCTTTATACATGAACTTGTTTAGATGCATGTGCAGGCTGAATAACCACTACATGTCATCTGTGTTCCAATATTATAAAATTGCAAAATAGCAGTATTATTCATGGTGAAAGAATGTACTTTGTTCCAGTCTGTGCTTTGTGTAATACACCTAATTTATGGCATACTTCCCTGCATCACATGCTATGGCCATAATGGATTTTGCTGGAGGGTTTGGTTTGTTACAGTGAAATAAATTATCAATTTATAAATGGCTCTGACGTTATAGCCCTGGGCAGATGCTGCAAATGTTTTAGCAGACATCCTCTCCCTGTTCCCACTGGCATACTGTACAAATCCTTGAGATGAGGTGGAATCACACAAGCTCAAAAGTATGCAGATTATTTCAATGAAATATTTCAAATAATCTTTAGGGTTTTGGGCAGGTGATTCCACAGTGCACTTGCAGACTGTGCAAAGAAGCCCCTGAGACGGTCCAGCACATAGTAGCAGGGTGTAAGATGCTAGCTGGATCAGTGTACATGGAGAGGCACAACCAAGGCTGGAATAGTATACAGGAACATCTGCAACCAGTATGGAATTGAAGTACCCAAATCCCAATGGGCCATACCACAGAAGGTGGCTGAGAACAACAGGGCCAAGGTTCTGTGGGACTTCAGCTTCCAGACTGACAAACAGATCCTGGCTAACCAATCGGACATAGTGGTGGTGGACAGAGCAGAAGAGGGTGGTGGTGATAGATGTGGCGATCCCAGCTGACGCCAACATCAGGAAGAAGGAACATGAGAAACTTGAGAAGTATCAAGGGTTGAAAGAGCAGCTGGAATCGATGTGGAAGGTCAAGGGTAGCGTGGTCCCTGTGGTAGTGGGGGCACTTGGGGCAGTGACCCCCAAACTGGGAGAGTGGCTCCAAGAAAGGAACAACAACTGAAGCCTCAGTCCAGAAGAGTGCAGTTCTAGGAACATCGAAGATACTGCGCAGAACCCTCAGACTCCCAGGCCTCTGGTAGAGGACCCGAGCTTGAGGATGACACAGATACCACCCCCTGTTGTATTTTATAAACTCATTACTCTTATTGTAATGATATATTTGGCCATTTTATAAATGCGTTGTATTTTATAAATAAAATCGTTAGATGAATAAAGTGGAGTCAAAGTACAAGTATATCCAAATTGTAATTAAATACAGTACTTTGCAAAATATATTTACATTAGTTTTGATCACTAAGTAGTATCAATACAGTAAGAGTACTGATAAATATTCTTTAGCTTTAGATTCAGAGTATATACTGTATAGATATATCAGATATCAGGATATGCAGTACATACAGTGCATGTAAGAAGAATACTTTCATTGCTGGTTTTGTTCTTTTCACTGGATTTATTTACAAAAAATAAAATATAGCAAAGCTCAGACATATCCTTTACTACTACTAATACTGACACACATCATCCAGTTTTTGTGCACACAGTTTTCTGAGCCAGGTTGTGTTTTCATGTGTGATTTGAATGTATCATAAATGCTTTGAACAGAGACTTTCTATAGAGGAAGGCCTGCTGTTGGCTCAGACTTCACGTTTTTCACCCCTCTCTCCCCTCTTCAACCCTGTCCCACCTGTCTCCGATCCTGGGGACAGATTAATGGGAGGAAAATTTGGACCTGTCTCACCAAAGGGACAACAGTCATCTATTCTGCTGTTAGTATTCTGTCACAGGAAGACATATTCAGCAGGAGCTGTTTGTGCTCCCCTGCTTCTTTCCAAGCACACTTACATGGAAAAAAAACTGCTGCAGCACACACATGCACATGCACATGCACATGCACACACACACACACACACACACATGCACATGCAAACACAGGCTCTCGATTTCCTGCTATTTTATATTTAACTTCAACCTGTCAATTAAAGAGTGAGAGGGCAACTAGGAAAAAAGAAAGAGGGAGAGAAGGAGACAGCAAGAAGCACAGAACTAATTAGGCAACTGTGTAATTTTAATTAGCTGTTTTGATAATTAAACTAATTAGTTCCCATGTGTTTCCACAACGTGCAGCCGACTGGAGGTTTTTTTTTTTATTTATTTTTATCAAGGCTTCAGAGCTCCACTTCGTTGGTTAATTAGTCACTTTTGCATCAGAAAGCTTTATTGATAGCCTTAATTTGCAGTTGAAATGAGAAATCTGCTGTCAATAATTCGGATAATTGCCCGCTGTTTGATTGCAGAGAACAAAAGTAAGCAGCCCCGGCTCGACACATCCGCAAATCCCCAGGGTCGTTTCCTGAATGCTTAGGCTCCGTGATCTACATATCAGTAAATAAGCTCCCTCCTGCCTGCTTTTCCTTCTTGACCTCACTAACTAGAGGAGAATCCAGCTAAATAAGGCAAAAATTGACCCACCACACCCCTCTTCCATCCCTGTTCCCAAAACACCTCCTTAAAACACCACCCACAGCCCAGCGTGTGATTCTTCCTCCTCTGCTTGCTAACTTTAAGTGTCCTGCATGTGCGGTAATTGGAAAAGAAGGCAGGGGAGGAAAAAAAGCGAAGGAAAGTTACTGCTTGCTTTGTAGCTAATTAGTGTCCTTGGAATTAAATGAGCAGCTCGCTGTGCACCTCCAGCTTCTGCGGCCCATGTTTGTGAATTGAATAATTGATTCTCCTCCACTAATCAGAGAGCGACATAATGAGCCAGTTTAATTAAATGGGGATCTAACCTGGCGAACACTGGGAAAATATTTGCTCGTTTACGGTTAATCAGGAATAACACAGTGAGTGGGGGAGGGATGCGTAGGATCGGAAGAAATATTGTGTGGTTTGTGTGCGTGGGCTCTGCATGAACTTAGGACTGAACAGGAAAAATAATTGTGCTGTTGGAGGGTTGTTTAGTAGTAGTAGTAGTAACCCTGCTGTCATTGTCATGTTGTTAAACCATCACCTAACATCTGATGTAGCAGGCTGGCATGGTTAGTTGGGCCAACAAAGTGTGTGACTTGACAGCAGAAGCCACTCTTTATGTCCCAGCTGGTACCAACAGTCAATGTTGTTCCTTTTAATCATTATAGCAATGCTTATCTAACCTTAACCAAGCATACATCCATCCATCCATTCATCCATCCATAATCTGTAACCGCTTATCCTCATCAGGGTCACTGTGGAGATGGGCGAGAGGCAGCGTACACCCTGGACGAGTTGCAAGTTCATCACAATGAAGTAATGTAAATTGTTTAAATTGCTACTCTTTAGTTTAGTAGTAGTACTAGCTCAATGCTGTGAAATTATATTATGTTTATGTTATGTATTTATGTCCACATTATGAACAAAAACCAGGCTGCCATGTGAGGATAGCTTGCAGCCAAAGATCAAGTTGGTGCTTGACAGGGGGAGAATGTACAATGTGTTTCTCACAGTAGTCCACATGCTCGATCCACCTTTGCATTTAGATTAAATGGAGAAAAATTGTCTCAGTGATTCCATACTCAAAATTATGGTAGTTTAACTGTATTACTTTTTCCATTGCGAATGAACTGAAGCTGTACAGCCATGACTATCACAGTTCATGCAAATACTGTCACTGTGAATGTCAGTCTGACTGTCAGCACTGAGTCACGTAGTAAAATAAATGCAGTTTTGATATTTTCTTACAATCTTTAAGCTGAAATAGAATCATACCTTAATTTACTGTATGTATTTCATGTATTGTATACAGAAATACATTTAGGTCATATATGTTGACATTGAGCTTGGCCACCTCACTGTCAGATCCTTGCTGGCGCATCTTAAAATGGAGGAGTATCACTGCGTCCTCCTGCCTGTCAGATGTGTTCATGAGCCTCTGGCAGCAGGATGACTTGAGCAGAGTGACCTTTCCTTATCACTATGGTGGAGAGCTTAGGACCCTTAACCAGGGTCCCTGTCAGTACAGCCACAGGGTAGTCAGGGCCTGATAACAAAGCTGGCCCACAGCTGTGACCCTGAAGTCCTTCACAGCTCTAGATGGACTGAACATCTGAGGCGATGAGGAGGTCAGTCATTGTGGATTGCATGAAGTTTGGACAGAAAAGTGTATTTGATCGTGCCTGTCTATTGATCACAGCTTTAAAGAGTATAATTAAGAAGATATTACTAAAACATGTGCACATTCTACAGGCTTTCTTTTCCTTTGAAGGACAGCTGGTAGGGAAATGTAAAAGAAACAGTTTATTCCTTCTGCTGCATCATTATCCTCAGTCACATTTCAAATCAAATCAAATTAAATTTTATTTGTATAGCCCATAGTCACAAAATACATTTGCCTCTGAGGGCTTTACAATCTGTACAGGGAGTGACACCCTCTGTCCTTAGACCCTCGGTTCAAGTGAGGAAAAACTTGCCCACAAAAAAAACCCTTTAACAGGGAAAAAAGGTGGAAGAAACCTCAGGAAGAGCCACAGAGGAGGGATCCCTCTCCCAGGACGGACAGACGTGCAATGGATATCACATGTACAGAACAAATCAACACAAACATATTGTACAATTACAATGAATGATAGAATGACAATGAATGATGAAATGATTACAGTAGCAGTGGAACCTGTGATAGATATGATGGTGCCTGACCATGAAGAGTTTTGTATGTAAGAAGAATTTTAAATTCTATTCTAGATTTAACAGGTAGCCAATGCAAAGAAGCCAAAATGGGAGAGATGTGATGTCTGATCTTGGTTCCTGTCAGAACACGTGCAGCAGCATTCTGGATTAGCTGCAAAGACCTAAGAGACTTATTGAAGCAGCCTGATAATAAAGAGTTACAATAGTCCAGCCTAGAAGTATCAAATGCATAGACTAGTTTTTCTGCATCTGTTTGAGGTACAATGCGTCTGATTTTGCCGATGTTACGTAAGTGGAAGAATGCAGTCCTCGAAATTTGTTTTATGTGGACGTTAAAGGACAAATCCTGATCAAAAACAACTCCAAGATTCTTGGCCTAAAGTAACTAAGTCTCTAGAAATAGAGTTTTTGAGGTGTTTGGGTCCAATTACAAGAACTTCAGTTTTGTCTGAATTTAACATCAGAAAATTGTAGGTCATCCAACTTTTTATATCCTTAAGGCATGCTTGGAGTTTAGTTAACTGATTGGTTTCATCAGGTTTGATCGCTAAATATAATTGGGTGTCATCAGCAACAATGAAACTTAATGGAGTGATTCCTAATAATGTTCTCTAGAAGAAGCATATATAAACTGAATAGAAGTGGTCCTAGTACAGAACCTTGTGGGACTCTGTGATAAACTTTAATGTGCATGGAGGAATTATCATTGACGTGAACAATCTGAGATCGATCTAAGAAATCCACTTAAACCAGCTTAGGGCGGTTCCTTTGATGCCAATTTGATGTTCCAGTCTCTGTAAAAGAATTTGATGGTCAGTGGTGTCAAATGCAGAACTAATAGGACAAGTACAGAGATGAATCCTTTGTCTGATGCCGTTAGGAGGTCATTTGTAACTTTGACTAGTGCGGTCTCTGTGCTATGATGCACTCTAAAACCTGACTATAAATCCTCAAATAAACTGTTCTTATGGAGAAAGTCACACAGCTGATTGTTCTACAGCTTTCTCAAGTATCTTAGAGAGAAAGGGAAGGTTTGATATCGGTCTGTAATTGGCTAAAACCTCTGGATCTAGGGTGGGCTTTTTAAGAAGAGGTTTAATTACGGCTACTTTAAAGGACTGTGGTACATATCCTGATAATAAAGACAGATTAATCATATCCAATAAAGAAGGGCTAACTAGAGGTAAAACATCCTTGAGCAGCCTGGTTGGGATGGGGTCTAAGAGACAGGTTGACGGCTTAGATGAAGAAATTATTGAAGTTATTTGATGAAGGTCGATGGAGAAAAACAGCCTAAATATATATATCAGGTTTTACAGCCGTTTCCAAACTTGCTGTATCAGAATGCAGATCAGTGCCTGTTGAGGGCAGGAGGTGCTGAATTTTGTCTCTAATAGTTATAATTTTATCATTAAAGAAGCTCATGAAGTCATTACTAGTTAGACCTAAAGGAACAGATGAGTCAATAGAGCTGTGGTTCTCTGTTAGCCTGGCTACAGTGCTGAAGAGAAACCTGGGGTTGTTCTTATTTTCCTCTATTAATGAAGAGTAATAGGCAGTTCTGGCATTACGGAGAGTTTTAAGATTATCTTACCAGACTAAACGAGATTCATCCAGTTTAGTGGCACGCCATTTGCATTCAGGATACAAGTCTGCTGGCTATACCATGGTGCTAACCTCCTCTGTTTAATTATCTTCTTTTTCAGAGGTGCAATAGAGTCGAGAGTTGTTCGTAATGAGCCTGTAGTACTATCAACAGGATGATCTATTTGTGAGGGGCTAAAGGAAGTAGACAGGTCCTCTGCTACATTGAGACATGGCATTGAATTCAATACTGAAGGAATCACTTCCTTAAACTTCCTTACTGATACATTAGCTGTGCTACATTCTGCTCAGAATTGTAGCTCCCTTTTCTATAGTTTTGTTTTTCATCTCCATCAGCAATGTGTTTGAAATATCAGCTATCAGCTTGAAATGACTCATGTATGTGTGAGAGCACTACAGCATCTCAGGGAGGAGGTCATTGTACCGGAGACCACTGTGCTGTTTCACATATGCTGTTTCCTACCAACACCCAACTGGTTTGTTTGAACCATGAAAACCTTCTCTCATAAAGTACTGTCAACCTAACCAACCCATGGTGACAGATCAGAACATTCTAATATGAATCTCTTTTGTAATATTCATTTGCACGTTTAGCAGAACTGCTACAGTGGAGAAAGAAGTATTCAGATCCAAAAGGATCAAATAATTGCTGCTTCAAGTAAATGTGCACAAACTACCAAAAGTAAAAGTACTAACATTTCATATGAGATCATTAGAGTGTTAATACTAGTGCATAGTATTCCTCCTCCTTTCCCTCTTCTCTCTGTCTCTGTCAGGTGCTCAATGATTGGTTAGTGATTGGTTGGTGGCCCTGCCTCCATAAAGGAGGGCCTGAGAAGAGGCTCTCTCTCTCCTAAACACAGCAGCCCTCTGGTCCCAGCAGAGCTTCTTCTTTTGTTCTTTATGTTTGCGCTGTATTCTTTGAGGTCTGTTAGTCCATGTTCAGTTATTTGTTTCTTACACTGTTTTTTCACAGTGTAGTCTTGGATGTTCTGAATCCTACAGTGTAGCTTGCCGCCTTCATTTTTTTTCCTTTTTGGCGCAAACCAGGAAAATATTTTCTGATAAATGTTTTTCTGATAAAATGGATATATATATATTGTATTTTGAGAAACACATGAAGTCAGTATTGGAGGCCTGTGTTCCTTTTTAGTAACTAATTTACTACTTCAGTGCCAACACAGCTTTTTCCAATAAACTGTTTTTATGCAAGTGTTTCATTTTTCACTTCAGGATTTGTTATTAAGGCCACAATTATTTTTGATGCCAAAAGTCTCTGTCTCCAAACACATCCTGCTTTAACTTTCACTCACTGTAGTTCTGTAGTGGTTTTACTGTTCAGTTAAGAATTATTAGTGACATTTCAGCTCACTGGATAAAGTGGTTTAGATGATTTGTTTATTGTTATAAACCCTGTCTGAGTGCTGGGCTGTCTTCACCTGTCAAGTTGTAATAGTTAATAATAGTATATTATTATTATTAATAATAATAATAATAGTTGCAATTATTTTTTAAAGCAACGTTGTGTAGAAATTGATATTTCTGCGATTTAGTTCACCCAGTTTCAGAGTGTAATCCTACTGTGGTAAATATAGATAGCACTACTTGAGTATTTGTTCTGATTACATTACTTCTGATCAAAAACCAGTCGACGACTTTGCTAACAGCCAAACATCAACACCAACGTCACCAACAGCAGACATAGCAGCAGCTAATATTACTGACTAGTCCAACAGCAGTCAGCCCAGCTGGGCGTCTGTCTTTCAGCCTTTTATTTCACCAAGCTCTCAACAACCACTAAAAGTCAGTCCCACATTTACTCAACAGGCTCAGAAATTCTCTCCTTTTCTCTTTTTAGCTTCCTCTGTCAGCGTCCTCTTCGGTCTCTTCACCTCTGTCTACTGCTGAGACTGCTGAGCATGGTTACATTACCTGTTTGTCCAGCTCTGGTTCTGGCATGACACCGGCTCAGCTCTCCATCAGCATTCCCCCATCTTTTCTGTCACATCTGCACATGAGGACAGCTAAGTATGATGAAAGGAATAGTGATGATGTTGCTTCTAATGTACCTCAGTGTTGCATTGTACTGTTGAGTACAGTGGTGGTACCATGTTACCTGGCCTGGTATATCCTATCTTGTTTTGCAAAGAGCATCTAATTCCCTTGTGCAGCAAATTCATACTTTGCATGTCTTCTAAAGAAAGAACAAAGGAAATGCCTTTGTGTTTGCAATGAAATTCGTAGGGCACAATGTTGCCACAGTTTTGATGTTCATCTTAATTCATCAATAAGCAGGGGGAGCTTTGAGGGGCTGACAGAGAATCATTGAAAAAGAAATCTTTGTGGGGAAAAAAAAAACAAAAAACAAAAATGGAGCATTGAAATTCTGCACCAGAGGAGAGGGAGAAAGGAGAGGGAGCTTTGAACCAGTTGCCTGTCAGTCTTTTTCTGTGTTTTTGTGTGAGGAGATGAGTGAGAGTTCCCTGTTCCTCCTCCATGCTACCTCTCCCGAGAGTCTGGGCAAACCCGCTGCACAGGTTGGAGAAAAGTTGAGTTTGTGGACTTTGAAAGAGGGAAGAAAGAAAAAAAAGCTACCTTGCTTTTGAACTTTCACAACAGCAACATACACAACAGCCGCACCTCAGTGGAGTGTGCATGGGAATAAGAATATAAAGTCAAATAACCTGGGAGTGGAGCACACGGCTGGGGAGGACAGCTGTGTTCTTCTGGTTATCAATTGAAAAATTTACAGCTGGGTTTATTTTCTTCACTTTCACTATTTCAGCTGTAAACTTCACATCTGTGTGCCACTGGGTCTCCATCACACTCCTCTGAACACAGGATGGACATTGTGAACCCAACACTGGGACACATTCACACACGCATCACGTGTGTGTGTGTGTGTGTGTGTGTGTGTGTGTGTGTGTGTGTGTGTGTGTGTGTGTGTGTGTGTGTGTGTGTGTGTGTGTGTCATCATCGGGATAGAACAGTATACATTTACTCAAGTTCTATTTAGTTTGAGGTCTTCTGCATGAGTAATCCCATTGTATACTGCTTTGTACTACACATTGAGAGGGAAATTGAGTTTTTTATCTTTCAGTTAGTTACTGGTTACTTATTAAAGTTAAGATTTTACTCAAATTAGCAATTAGCAAACTGGTTTTCAGGCATTATAATCTAAATGATGTGAATGTTTTGTGCCTAATATGAAAAACAGCAGTTAGTTAGATTTTCTTAACACATTTCACAATATGTTACAGATTTATTATAAAATCTGTTCATCAGTGAGGCACCTTAAATCAATGTATACACTCTCTTCAGAGAAGCTCACATGATCAGTGTAGTATATATCTATATGGAGCATTTTTGTAATATTTGTTGCATTAGTAAGAAAACTGCAGCCAGCTGTATTTCCATGTTTAAGATTCAGTGCTATAAAGAATCCACCAACAAGTCTGAGGCCAGTGTGTGAGTGATTGTCACTGTTAGAGCTCTAATGACCCACTAGACTAGCCTTATTGTTATCGTCACCATCTAAGCACTACTGCTGTCCAAACTGTGGATGTTCACCAGCAGCCCTGACTGCCTCCATTTGTCTCAACTTCTGCAGGGCCACATCTTCTCTAAATCACTCCTTTCTGAAACATCTATAATGCTGCTGGAGCGCCTTGAAAGAGAAAAAGGAGGGCCCAGAATGGTTCGCCTGATTGGTTCCTCACTACAGTTGCTGCACTACAGCCAGTGGAAGAGAAAACGAGGGTGAGAGTGAGAAAGTCGTGGCCTGCTGAATAACAGGCAGCAGCACATAACGAGCCTCATCCTCCAGCTTCATTAGAGAGGAGGAGTCCCTAACCCCGAGGGGAGAGGGGCTATTCCCACAGCACCCATTGCACTTTTTAACAAGCCCCTGTTCCAGACACAACCCACTAGAGATTTGCTCAGTCCACCTGATTTGTCGAGTCCGGCCTACTAGCACGTTTTAGTTTAAACAGGAATCCGCCCCAGATTAAGGCAGTCCTGTGGGAGCCGCTCAGGTCTCCTCTGACACCGCCTGCTTGTGTTTGCAAACAAGCAGAGTCTCTGCAGTAAACAAGGTATTAGGAGCTAAAGAGCCACTGCCTCATACAGCACACATATTACCTCAGCACAAGTCAGCAAAAGCTTGATCAAACTGCCGCTGCGCCTTTAGAACCCAAAGACAGCAACATGTGTTTGAACCTGAAGTTGAGTGTTACTGCGAAATGTCACCTCTTAATGATCGATCATCTCACACATTATAATAAACACACACTCAGCTGTTTCCTCCTGATCTTTCTGAAGGCCGCAGGCTTCACAGCTGAAACATTATCATAGTGACAGCACGCTGCAATCCATTTACTAGAGGGCTCTCTGTAATGGCTCTCCAGGTATGTTTAGCTCGTATTCACAACAACTGCTTCTCCTAACAGAAGGAGGAGACGCACACAGTAATCACTCTGTTTTCTCAGAGAAAATGCTGTTATTATTCAAACTTCACTGTGAATAATTGAGCCAGTGAATGTTCTGGGAAGGGCCCAGAAATGAGGCTGCGTATGTGTGCGTGCGCCTTCTTAGCATTCGCCTGCTGCCTTCCCTTTGAGGAGCAGCCATTACTAATCGCAAAGAAATTTCCTCCCTTTCCTACCTGCGGGCCTGTCAGGTCGTAAATGAAAAGGAATTAAGTAGAAATCCATACGTCTCCAAGCCTGCTTCCATCCCCACCCGCCTGCACCACAACAGCGTATATCATTAGAAGAGCAAATTAAACATTAGCGCTTCGGCTGCCGCTAGTTTGGGCTAATTGCTAATCAGCAGTAAAAGTTGCCTGGCACGGAATATTGCTTACCATAAGCTAAAGGTAATTTGCTTCTCAAGACGAGCTAGACCGGCTTGTCTGTTGTTGTCCAGAGTCCATGCCTAATTACTGCCGGAGGGTGATGACAGTCACTCAATGGAGATTAAGACCGAGGCGAAAAATGAAAATGTGCCATAATGCTGGAATGAGCTAGAAGTGCTTCTGTCTGCTTTTCTTTAATTCCCTCTCTTTCTCCCTGCATGGCTTGCTGCTGAAATAGATGGATTCTGGGAGGGGAAGTCAGAGGCAGGGCTGTTGCTCTCTGCAGCGTCTGACCATAACACACACTCATAACATTCATGTGTGTGCATTATAACCATTTATTAATTCACTGCACCTTTCTAGTGATGTGTTACAATCACACCTGGTTTATGGGAAAATTAGGATCCTAACTGAGTGACCTAGCCAGTTATGAATAGGAGGAATTGAAATAGGATTAGTCAACTCAGATTGCATACACATATATATGTATCTCTTAGCAGTTTATCTCCTCTCACTGTTGTCAGCAGACTGCGAGAGCCACAGATGCAATAATAACCTGACAAATAAAAAGACTGCTGAGCTATTAACCTACACTGCTTGTATATGCTAGTTTTGTACTGAACCACTAACAAACAGAACATACTCCTGAACTCTGAATGGTGACACAGTTACTTCCTGTTGTATATGATCAAGTGAACAGTGATGTGCTCTGAGGTGTTTCTTACAGATGTTGCATGTTTGTGTCCTGTTGTCTGTTCTTGTATTTCTAATCTAATATAATCTATCAGAAAGTAATCTATCAGAAATGTTTACATTTCATTTGATTTGACTGGTCAAAGCAGCGTGTTGCCGGATGACTTTGCATCTCAGTAAAAGTTGGGCCAGGTTCAACTTCACTGTTTTTTTCCCACAGTGCTGGTGCTGGTCTGAAAACAGCCTGAAGGTCAGAGAAGAGTGTTTAGGAGAGAAGAAAACTATCATTTGTGAAGATGAGGTCCACAAAGAAATGATGCAGTGTGTCTCTGAGTGGGGAATTGATGTGTGCTGATCATCGATCATCGATCATTCAGGCCGTGGTGGTTGACTGTGTTAATGAGTGCTGTTTGGTCTGAGCTCAATGCTGAACAGATCCTCGTACTTCCTCCCTCTGTCAGATGTTTCAGAGCTCATGGCTGTCCAGCACCTGATCTGAGAGCAGGCTTATCACAGCCCAGTCCACACTTGTCATAATTAACTATCTCCCATTGCTTCTCAACTGCTACACAGGCCCATATTCACACCTAGGACACCTCCATGTTTCTGAGGCTTCTAAGGGTTCAGTTCACATTGAAGGATTCAGTATTTGATTTGAGCAGCTCTGTTTTATGTATTGATTTCATCTATAGAGTAGCTCATCTCATTCAGCAGCACTTTTACTGACACCCAGTATCACCCAGTTCAGTCCTGACCTTGGAAACAGCAGTTGAAGAAAACAATCTCTAACCCGAGGTCCACTTACTAACTTGTCCTGGAGCTTTATCAAACAGTCTGTTTGACCTTGACAACAACTGTTTTCACATGAAAACAACATGCATCCAAACAGCACTTCCAGTGTCTGTAGAGACCTCTGCAGACGACAGAGGAATCTTCATCTTCTTTTCAGTGGGTAAAAAAAACAAACTGCATCACAGCCAATATCTGGTAGGAATGAGACCAAAACATTATGGTGTCAGTGTCATATGACAAAATCATCTCATATACATATTAATGACAATAGCTGTGTGATTGTGTGTGGTCATAGAGGAAGATGTGGAAAAAGTCTTCTTAACCTACACACCAACCTTAAATCTGCACTCAGTACCCTCCTCACACTGTCATCACTTAAAGCCTGCTGCGTCTTCATGCAGCTGAATTAACCTCCTTTACATTTTTTTCTGTTTCTGCTGTCAGACAACCGAATAAGTATGAAATTGTAATTGAACATGTCTCATAAATACTACGTTAACCAGCAGTCATTTGTGAGCTGCTGCTCTGTGCTGATAAAATCCATATTTCATAATTGTGACATAGTCTGGCAGAATAAGCAGAGCAGTAATGCAGAGGCAGAGAGAAGACAAAGTGAGATCATCGGACAGCAAGAGAGAGCACGGAGGACAACAGGACGATGTGCAGGGGCACCAGTCAGCCAGTATTACAGCACCACATAGAGGTGGTGCCTCCACAAGGAGCCCTGCCATGCTGTGTGAGTATCCTTCAGGAGCGTAGCAAGAAGTGAGTGAGATGTGAGCTTGGTGACAGCCAAGGTGTGTGCCGGTACTTATTTCCTTTACTTGCAGGTATACCTGACAAACAGAAGGACTGGCAGTGGTGTTGGAGGAGCAGTGGGTTGACCTGTTGTTGAATTACAGTTTTTAATCAGACTTTAAGATTCTCTCCTTTTTGATCACTGCTGGACTTTTATTCATCTTAGCATTTCCTTTATAGATTTTAGCTTAACGTTTCACTTTTTTAGCTTGGACACCTGTGCTGCTTTTCCCTCAGTTGTAAACCTGAATATCTCTGCCGACTCAATGTTTACGCCTTACATTTACTCTCCCAGATTTGGACATAAAAAAAGTATCCCACTCTGCCTTAAAGCCTCAAATTGTGTGTGGTCTTGATCTAGAAGCATAAATCCGATTTAAGTCTGATTTGTGCTCATTGAGAAATTTCATGTCTACTTTTTCAGATTGTTTCAGAATGGACCTCCATTATTATCAGAGCACAATACTAACCCACCCAAAAATAAAAGTCCAATATCAGCCTCATATAATATTCTAACCCTCTTTAAGAAAACAACTTCTTGTAAGTGCGCATGCACGTGTGTGTGTGTGTGCATGTGTGTGTATTATATTTCACACTCAGTATCACTGCCTGTCTTCCTTATTTCAAAGTACAAAATAGCTCCAAACCAAAATGTACAGCAGCCAGATACTGGACGATGGAGAGGAGGTGTAGGTGTCTGGTTTGAAAAGCAGTCCAGCTGGATCCCAGTACAATCCAATCAATACATCGTTATAGATCGTAATCACGTGAAGCGTATAATCGCCTAAAACCTATCAATTATAGAGAGAGAGATAGCCGGGGCCTCCAAATCCTGGCCTGCAGCCCTCTTCCTCCTTGGATTAGGATCTGAGATTGGGTCAGGATCATAGGGGCTGCACCCAAGCCGGCCAGATATCAGATTAATGACCACTCCAGGGGCACACATCTCAGCCAGCAGTTAGAGGGAGAGGGAGCAGCAAGTTACTGCAAAATAAATAATACATCATTTGGTCTGGGAGCTGACATAATTATCACCTAAGACACATACTCTGGCCAGTGCATGAAATATCTCATAGACAGAGTGATATCAGTCTGTTTGGAAAGCACTGCTCTGATAGATGGAGCAGGGAGACTTCCTTGTAGTCAAACATGTTATATTTACAGAGATACAATGGTCTATATTGATTTTGTGGATTCTTTTAAATATAAACTGTATATAGTAATATGGACACATAACTAATATAGAAAATATTGATTAGTGCAGCTTCAAGGTTAGGGAGCCTTTGTTGGTTTAAATATGAACTACCTGCATTCAAGCTTAGGGGAAGATGGTGGTGGCATCAACTCTGAAACAAACTGCGATCTCCTGTGTAAATTCAACCATGCTGACCTACGAGGGTCTATAACAATGTCACATTATGTTGACAGACGAGAGTCATAATTCACACTGCCGCTAGAGGACAATGTCAGAGAAAGAAAAGCAGGTTGTGTTTAAGCTTTTGAACAAAAAACACTGTTTTTCTTGGGGGGACATTTTGGGACTGACACATGGGTTTCTCTGCTCACTTGGCCCTCACAGTGAGCCAGACTGTGGTGTGCTACAGATCATAGATATGTGTATTGACCCCCACCCTACATGGCCAAGCTGGTAAGCAATTGGCATTCCCCTGCTGAAACACCTTGTTGCCAACAGCAAAGCAATTAAAGTCACAGTCATTTCACATGCATGTCTCTGCAGCTGAAATCTCCAACAGGAGTCTGCCTGTGTGCTGAGACTCTCTCATTTCCTACAACTAGCATGTGTAAACAGGGAGGCCTCCAGATTCCAGCTTCCCTGCTTTCACTAAAAAATGAAAAACAGTCTGATGGTTATGGGAAATCCAACTACAAAAACAAATATGTATATTTTCAATTTATCTCACCTCCCATACCTGTCAGTGCTCCCCACAAGCCTTGGCATCTCTTCTAGCTGCCCCTCCAACTCACTATTTAAATTCAGAATTCCTAAGCGGATTTTCTCAATTTAGCCATACTTTTAATCTTTGGCGAAATGAGTGATGACTTCTTTCAATAAAAAAAAAAAAAACCTGACAGGCTTACAGCGCACACCGGCGGATTAGTTTCCCGTGGAGATGAGGTTTTCCTTTGTGCCGGCGTGTGTCTGTTTGATGGGGTTTAACAGGAAGTGTTGGTGCTGAAATTGGATGCAGCAGGGATCGTGGGTAGATGGCCTGGGTTCGATACAGACTCCCACGCTGCAACTTTGCCCTGTGCCTTTTCCTTCATTTTCGTTTCCCTCGGGTCCAATGACTGAGCCTTTAAACACTCATAGACTGACTGACACACAGATACGCACACCTCCATACACAAATACAAACAGAAATAGTGCCTCCAAAACACACATACACAAGCCACAAAGCAGCACACACACCAGCACATATACTGTTTGGAATATGCACACCCCTCCAGAGCACCTGCTTTGAACAGTCCAGTCGAGTATTAAATCCCAGCTGCTCCATAATCTAGAGTCCACACTTTGTTGTGCTGGATGCTCACTACCTTTCATTACACAACAGCACCAATCTGTTTATCACCCATCCTGTTAAAGCAATAAACATGCTGGCTGCCATCACTGCTAACAACACTTTTTAACAATATGTGCATGCTGGCTGTGATGGCAGCATTTCTTTCTCCAAATGAAAAAAGGCTGATGTGATGATCTGATTGGATCTATAGTAGATAAGATAGATTGGGTATCCATTCCTGATTTGCCCGATAGCTTCCTGAGGCCAGTGGCTGGTACCTCGTCCAATCAGAGAATAGAACTGTGAAATGGGAGGGGCTAGTAGTTCTGATGTTTTTTACCACTGTCAATTCCCATTTGAATGTTTTCACAGAAATCGGTCCATAGTTTAACATCTTAAGAAAAACATCTTACCCTGAAACCCCACTGGGCACTGTCACACCATTGTGGCTGACTTTGGTGTCTGATTTTTCATCTGGAAAAATAGTGTCATTGCCATTTTTGAAAGAAATCTCTGAACTGGCTAAAAGGGGACATATTATACAAAAACCACTTTTCCAGGTCTTCACACCAATATTTTTGAATTTGGGGTGCATACAAACCTCCCAGTGTTGCGCGAGATGGTCGTGTGCTTCACGGACACAGAACAACACAGGACGGCAACGAGACCTCACACAAAAGAGGAGTAATGCCCACTACAGACAATTGAAATGTTAGTGTGCTTTGTGTCTCTTTTGTTCGATTACCATGAGCTAACGCTAACAGCTATCTAGTGTTATGTTTCTCATTCACCTTTCTGTTAATGGAACCCCCTCACTTTTATTGTCTTTGTAGGGGGACTCAGACAATGAGAGAAAGAGAGACCCCTTGCTATTGCACAGCATAGTCTGAGGCTAGATCCAGTCTTAGTGAGCTGGGTATATAAAGTAAACAAAGATACAATACAATACACAGACAGCATCAGTTCAGTCCATGAGCTCCACCTGGATATTGTCCGGTTTTAGTGACATGTCAGGCTGCCTGTTCATGCAGGCTTCTAGACTGAAACAATAAACAAGTAGTAACTTTCAGAATCACTGTACACACAAGGAATTTGACTCTGTTTATATGTTGCTCTGAATGTATGTATTTGTATATGTAAGGTGATTCTGATACTTAGTGAATGAGTACAATGTATATTTATATTTGTGCTCTCAATTATATTTCTGTTATTGTTTTTCTTCCCTGCGCTCCACCTGGCAGCCATCCACTTCAATGAAAGTGCTGGACATCCCTAAGCTACAACATCAGTTGGTGAGCTGCTATTCAGATTGAACTTCAAGATTGAAGATTGAACAGCAACAGCTAAGACAGTGAAAGTAGAACCGTCTGTAAGTTTGACAATCTTTTATTAAAAATGGCAATGAGTCAAAGAATGACATCTATTATACAGGTGGAAAATAAATAACATAAAACAGGGCCCTTAACATATGTAAGTGGGATAATTAATAAGTATATTATTTTTTTTCTCTCTTATGTTGTCTTATAGGTTATATGTGGATGAGGTGCTGAAGATCCTCATCCCTGAGAATCTCGCAGTCCAGTTTGCAAGACCAGGGAAGCAAGAGGTTTTAACCGGCTACGTGTCGAGGTTCAATCAAGTACCAGTCTGACCCCACGTAGCTTCCTTGAATGTCAGTCACACCACACAGCTGAGCAGTACCACCCTGATTCTCCGGCTGAGAAATCCCCAACACCAGCTTACAGAGCTCCTGGGTGTCTAGTATCTGTAACAGCTAAAACAAAGTGTAGATAATGGTTAGTCTAAAATAAACAGTGACATGCTTTTATAACGTGTTAATCTTTTCTTCTGAAATTCTGTGAAACCTAAATGCTGACCAAAACCAGTCTTTTCAGACTGCTGTTCTGATAGTATATTGAACAATTTTGTTTTCAAAAGTTGTGATGTTTGAAGGAATCACGACAATAAAGGGTAAACCTATCTGAACTGTTTTGTGTACTTTCAGTGTTTGATATGTAACATGATAACAAGTAACAAATTAACAGTAAGCAATGTAAGATAGACGGAACAGTATTTTATTGTACTTTAATCCTTACTCATTTATATTATAATAGTAACAGACTACTTCTGTGCATAAAAGAACTTACTGCTCTATTCTGACCCATAATTAATTTCCCACCTGTACAATTGTGGAGAAAACATGCTCGCTGAGCTTGTATGTTACTGGTATAAGGGGAACAGCTGAGTAATGTTATGTACATTACTCGTAATTAATTACATTTATATACATAGCTTTCCAATAGTCTGTACATAAAGACACTACAGGGAAGTACCATTAGACTAGCGCTAGCCAGTTAGCCAGATTTCAAACATATAAAAAGATATGTATAAAAAATCCCTGTTGTCTCCTCGGTTCTCTGACGTGTTCTGGGGTCTCTTGGTTTTCAGGGTCTGACTCTGGCTCAAACATATAAGGTTATAATGGTACATGTTTATCAGCAGCCATGCCCAGTGCTTGTGCTCATCTGTTGTCATGGCATCCTGATGCTGAACTCACATCAGCATGGTGGGCGGAAGCAGGGCTGAAGAGGGGGGTAGAATGAACAGCATCCGGCAGCAGCTCATTTGCATTTAAAGGGACAGACACGAAAATCAAACACCTGAGCACAGAATGCTAAAAACAAGGCTGCTGTGAATGATACATGAGGAATTTCGACCAAAGGATTTCACAGACATGTCATTAAGGTGCACGGAACCTGTGTGAACTGGTGGAAAAAATGCATAATATGTCTCCTTTAAGATGTTCCTTCTTGATAGTTACTTCTTATAGTTAAAGCTGGCTCAGGTGAGTCCTGAACTAACTCTTAGTTATGCTGCTATAGGCCTAGACTGCTGGGGGACTTCCTGATATCTCTGAGCTCTTCTCTCCTTCTCTCCCACTTCATCTGTACACATTCATGCCCCATTAATGCATGTTACTAACTTAGCCTCGTCCCCAGAGGTTTTGTGCTTTCTTTCTTGTTTTATATTTTAGATTCTTCAAAGTAGCCTCATTTTGCTTTGATGGCAGCTTTGCACACCAGTCCAGTCCATAAAGGAAGATAAGTTATGTTGGTGTGCTGCTTGTTAACAATCTTCTGAACCAGCCTGGAAAAAGTCTGTACAGTGTTGTGCAGTGTCCACTAGTTCAGGCAATCTGTAAATACAGGTCACTCCTATTGTCCTCTGTTCAGAGCTAACAGCTTGGCATTAACTTGCATAATTCTTTGCTTGTAAAGTCAGCTGGTAGATTTTGTGTGTATGCTTGTGTGCATTCTTGTCCTTTTCTTCTGTGGTCTGCTCCGAGTAGATTGTACCAAGGTTCAGAGACCCATTGGGTCAGTGCTTAGAAAAAAGTAGAGATGTCAAACTCTGATCTTTTTACGGACTCAAGTCTTTCTGAGTCACTCACTGAACATATCCGGATCTTACAAGTCCTTTGAGTCAAACACAAGCCCCCCTTGCTCCTTCACTGACAGCAGCCCATACTCAACTGACTTTCAGAGCTTGTTTGGTGATCCACTGGTGTACAACGGTATTATATTCTCACAACTCACAGTCACAGTCAATCACTCCTTCAACTGTACAGTAAATGCCACATAATAGAAATGTGGAGAATATAAACCCATAATTATTAACGACAGATTATGCTAACACATAATGCTGCAGTTAAAATGGTTTTAACTCTCACATTGTTTAGGCTATATTAGCCTAGCCTCTAAAGACTTTATTGTGTTAAATAAAGTGTGGCGAATAAGAGCATTATTATTTATGACATATAATGCTGCAGTTAAAATTATGTCTATGAACTATATTAGCCTCAGCTACACAAAAACAAGTGTTTGTGTTTCTATCATCTTGGTTAATTGCTGTATTTGGCTTCTTCTTCATCAGTGTGTGAATGTGTATGAATGGTTAGGTCCTCAAACTGATGAGCAGTTGGCACCTTGCATGGAAGCTAATGCCATCAGTGTATGAATGTGTGTGAATGGATGAATGAGATATGTAATGTAAATGTGGTTTGAGTGGTTGGACTAGAAAGGCGCTATATAAGTACAGTCCATTTACCATTCAACCTATTTACCAATCAACATATATTTGAAGCTCGTAGCTTCACAGGTAAGTGATAACTCTCCTCAATATTTAGGTTGAAGTTCCTCCTGAAGCACCAAACTTATGTCATGGTAAGATTAGCTTAGCATACTGAGTGGAAGCAAGGGGACTTAGCCAACTCACACCTCTAAAGCTCACTGATGATCATGTTCTATCTGCTTTATCTGTACATGAGCAGAAATGTAAATACAACAATCTGTGGTTTTAAGGATAGTTGCCCAACACAGGTTGCCACATTGGTAAGCACAGGATTTGGTTTTCGCCTCCAAGTTATAATCCAAACTAAACAAACTATGTCAACACATGGTTTTCTGATTTTCTGTTTTCCAGACCTTAATCTCGTGGTGATTGTACACTCAACGTAACGTTTGTATTTGTGGAGTTTTTAAGTAATTTGACAATGTTTCCACAAAAGCTGCTATATTTTTCCAATAACTAGACTCGTGGTGCATTCATCCAGTCAGGTGTAGGAAGTTCCTGTTGATGTCAGTCAGTGAATGATGAATTATGTCTGTTGGTACATATGGACGAGACTAATGATGGTCAAAGTAAGCACTGCATGTTGCTAAAGGCCCAGGACCAGGGTCATGACAGATGGGCTCAGCTAGGCTGGGCTCAGACAGTCTGAGACACTTGGCTTGGTGTTACTGGGTGCCTGGGGTTATCCAATAGCAGTCATGCTCACATGACATGGGTATCTATGGCCCAACATTATTTCTATACCTCCTTAATCCAGTATAGCGGATTTAAGCTTCTTTGTTTGCTCATTTGACTGTGTGGGTGCCATATCCCAAAGCTGGGCGTAGGATTAGTCAGGCATTGTGGCAGTAGCTTGTGATGATGCTGGGGTGGGTGTGGGAGGGGGGCTGCTTGATTAAACAGAGGCAGCAGAAATAACAACATTAGCTTTCATTTGAGGAAGGACTGCGCTGAGGTATGAGATGTCCCACAAGGACACAAGGGCTGATTCTATGAAAACCGTGGGATACTTTGGCATTTCCACAAGATCTGTTGACTCATTTTGCTTAGCCTCGCTCACCAGCAGGAGATGCATTTAAGGAATCTAACAATGCAGAGAGTGGTTGTAAAATGGCCATTCTCATCATTTCCTTTGATGTGTACATACATTTAACGTGAGCCAGAGCTGGCTGAAAAGCATGACAAATGCTGGAGAGAGTTTCTTCTATGCACATTTTTCCACGGGGTCGGGCTGGTGCTAGGGGTAGTGCAGGGGTGGGAGATTTTGGCATTCCTTTTGGAGCTCTGCACTTGACCTACTTTTCATTAATGGGGATTCTTGGTGAAAAGAGAGCTGTTTAGCCTGTGATGAAAAGCATAATGGCATTTGGTTAAAGGCAGTGGACAGAGTGGATGCAGTCCCATCCACTGACCCCCACGGGTGTCTTGCCTATTGTGATTGGGTGAAGCTGCTAGTTGGAATGGCTGGCTGCGTGGAGAGCTAGATGAGCTTGGTGACACAAACACCTTTTGAAAAATGTTTGGTGAAAGCACTGCTGGGAGGTTTTCAATGCCCTCGCTCATGAATCCACAAAAAGGCAATTTCCTAGATGCTTGGAACTTAAAGTCTAAAGGGGATATACCGTATGAAGAGCATTCACATCCATCATACTGAGTGGAGATGAGCTACCCTTAGGTGGGGATATCTGCAAAGTTTGACTCAGGCAGACAGTGACAGCAGGTGAAAGAGAGACATGTGAACACTGTCCAGAAAGTGTGGAAAGAGGAGAGAAACGGTACGGAGCCGTAGCAATTAGAGAGTCTCACTTCCGAGGTCCACCTTAGATCAAAGAGAATAATTCAGGCCCCACCCTTATTCCTTTATTTTATTATGGCCACTCTGACCTCTCATCGCTGCAGTCATAATGTGTTTCACCAATTAGCCTTGTTCTGTGGATGCAGCTGATATGTTGTCTTGAGCATGAAAGGTGGCACAGCATTCATAATGTTGCATCTCAATCTGCAAATTATTCACTCCAGCACATAAATATATGATGACGGCAGCAACGTATTGGATTTCTCTAAACCTCCAAGGTCACATATATAGAATGTTCAAATTGAAAATATAGATGTTTCACAATAATATTTTTGACTTTTAATTTTTGTCTTAAGTGTCTTCTCCTCTCCCTCTGTCTCCCTTTTCCTTCCTCTCTTATTCTCTCTCATGCTCATATTCCCTCGCTCTCATTTGCTGTTTGAAGCAACTATTAGTGTTTTAACACCACAGGAAAGCGGCTTCATTGAAATGCAATGAAAACTGCACAGAGAAGGCAAAGTTAACTAATGGGCTCAAATTTTCAAACGAATGCAAGATTAAAGTCAATTGAATCTCCCATTGGGTTTTGACTGAAACCCTTTGAAAAGAAGCCCCACAGTGGGTTTCAGAAATGAAAAATAGGGCTTGTTCTAAAATATTAATAACATTTTATACCCTCATTACAGCAAGCAATAACATTTGTTCAGAAACTTACTTGTGTCTTTACCTTGTTCATGTGCTGCAGATAAGAACAAGAAGGTGGTGTGTCTGTTCACCTAAGTATCCTCCAACAGTCTGCAGATGTTACCCTTTGACACCTCACAAGGCAGGATATCACTGCAAATAGGCTATATTCATATTTGATCTGCAGCTCTAAAATGTGCTGTTATTTTATTGGGAGCATTTATTGAGCTATAATCCAGTTAAAATCAACGAGAAGGAAGACGTTCTCTGACAGTATTATGGCATCTTGACTGCCAAAAAAAAAAAAAGAAAGAAAAAAGAAAAGAAAAAAAGTCGGGGAGCAGAACTACAGAATAACCAAACAGAAGAAAGAAAGCTGAAGCAAAGGGGGAGGGAAGAAAGGGAAAAGAAGGTGTTGTCTGACTCAAAACCTTAGAGAGAGAGCTACACGGATTCCTTGGAGGGTGTTTTTTTCCTTCCTTTGCACTATTATTTAAGGAGCACACACAGCAGATCCTGCATCAACTATGATGGCCTAGTTTTTCAACTTTATATACCATGAATTAAATATATTTTACAATACGTGCCCACACTCCCATAAATGAAATGTGCATGATAAACGAACAACATAGAAGACATTAGGGAAAGTTGCTCTCATTCTTCGACAACAGCTTCAACAACTCTTTGTTTCTGACTCTTATTGATGTGTGTGTGTGCCTGACACACACAGTCATACACACAAGTGCATGTTCTCGCTCCCTGGCTGTCTTTGGAGGATTTAAATGTGTCAAAACTCACATTCAAGCCTGAGACAAAGAGCAGCAGGCCCACAGGAGTGACAGGAGGAAGATCTGAAAACTCTTCCATCGCCTGTAATGGGCTAGAAGTCATTAAAAACATCACTGCCTGCCTAATTAAGACGGGACATCTGGTCTTTCCTCACAGAATGGATCGCAGCAGAGTACAAATAACTCCTCTATGACAAGTTGAGAGGTGTCATACATCTCAGTGATCGTCAATCAACATGGGAGTTATGGAGCTCTTTCATCATTAACGAGCAAATGCTTTGTTTTTGCTGTATGAAAGAAAACAGTTAGACAAATTTAAAAAAAAAAAGATTTGGAGGTTTTTCTGTGTCTTCCAATGCTGCTCAGTCTCCCTTTTATGTCGCTGCCAATTAGTTGAAATAAACGTTACTGTGATGATTGATGGTAGCAGTCTTTGCATGGAGCAAAAGTTGGCTTGAGTCACCTGCACTGTCTTCGGTCATTTTCCATTAAATGGGTTAATCACTGTTTAGCTGTTGCAGCATAAATAAAGTCTGATACGTATGGAGGACTTATGAAGACAATATGAAAAAAAAATACAATCTAATTGCACAACATATAATACAATTCAAATGAGCTATCTGAATAAAGTGTTGATATACTGCATGATATGATAATGATCCAACAAGACAGGCTTATCTCTTTAAGTTAACAAAGATTTGTTAATATGTGCTCTTTTGTTGCAAAATGCAGGAAAATCAATTTTCTCTCGGTTTTCAGCAGGAGTTTGTTTGTTTGTTTGTTTGTCTTTAAAATAACAAAACAAACAAAAAACATTGCTTTAAAGAAATAAATCAAAAACCAGGCAGCAGCATAGTGGATAGTCTACTAATGGAAAGAGTTTTACTTCTTCCAAAGATGATGAAAGGATTATGAAATGAATGATCATCTTAAAGGGGGAGATAAAATAATAAATATTAAATAAATAAAATAAATAAATAAATTTTATTCTTTAAAAAATGAATAAATAAATAAAATAATCTAATTATATCATTTTATAATAATTAGAAGACTGAATTAAGTGAGTTATTTAGTTTGTTTTCTTTTTCTCATGAAAAAAGTTTCTTAAAGGAGGCTGACGTCTCTGTGACTCCTATTTACATGTTCAAAGCTGGAACAACAAATTCACAAGCAACATTTCTACCATTTATCATGAAATGGCACGCATGCACATCCAAAAACTTCTCAGCTGCAATGTAAAGTCTTCACAGACACTGACATAGTGTTGGTTTCGCTTTGCTTCGACACCTGTAGCATCCTTCCAAACTCCAGACCAGTCAAACTCAGTCCCTTCATGTTCTTCAAGTTCACACCTTATGTGTTTAGTTTGAAGTCAGACACGGTGAGTAACTATGTATATATATCATGTCCATACCGTCATGGCCTAGCTTCATTGCACATCACATAGTAGCTCGATTTTTACACACAGGTGGAAGCAAAACACGCTTTTTTTTTGTTTTGTTTTGTTTTTTTTAGCATTAAAAAGAATCTAGTCAGACACTGAAGGAGCCAATGCGTGAAAATAATTGGAGCCCAAGGGGTAATATTTGTTCTCCTGAAATAATAATTACTCGTATGGTCTTTGTGTGCTAACGCTGAGCCACAGAGGGAGAGCACAATCTACCATTATGTTTTCATCAATAACCGTTTGTGGTGGTCTGTGGAGGCAGCTGTATTTCATGCATGTGGCCAGGCTCACTGTTTACACGGATAACATATCTCCTGCCACCGAGTATTCCACTCATTTACTTTATGGACCACATTACACTATTGGTTTTTATACTGAAGTAGTACTGTAGTGTCTGAGGGCCTTATTTACATTTTGAACAGACATCACAGGTCAATAACAGCTTCATACTATATTTCCTGAATGACATGAGAAAAGAGTGAACCTCTGTTTGTCATTGCTAGCAACTGAGACATCCAAACCCTACATCTCTGCATTTTTGATCAGTCTAAACTGAATCAATGGTCACCTGTCATGCAGTAAACCAGCTTTGTGTCTGCATAAAGACTCAAAGATAAAGGAAAGAAAGTCTGGAGTCGAGTCAGAGGTCACTTTCTGTTGTTCATACTGATGAGTGCTCAGCTGTTACTCTGTTTTAATACAGTATTTCACTGAGAGTACGTTTCCAGAATTAAGTGTCAAATAATGTGGGAGAAACACACTCTGCATGCCTTCACTCACACACAAAACAAAATGGCCAAATTTAAATGTCTAGAATTTCTCACACAAGGAGCCCCGCGCACCTTCAGTCCACTTCCACAGTCTTGGCATTGATTGTAACTATGGCAACATGAGGTCCAAAATTCTATCTCGTAGTGTTTAGTGTCCATAGTGTCCTTTGCAGAAGTCTGCGTCCTCAGCCCACACTTCACTTCAGCAAATGACCAATCAAACCACAAAAATGCACTACAAACTGAGCACAAGTAAATATTACAATGCTGGCAAAGAAAAATAGCCACATCACATGTGATGACATGTGAACAGGACAAATGATATGAATTTAGAGATGAACTGAAAGTATTGCGAAAGGTAGAGCAATCGAGGCTCCCAAAACAGATAAAATCACATATGAATACTGGACTTAAGTCTAGTACTGGAGTATATGCTACTTCCACTTCTGATAGGCAACAATAGAATGGGAAGACCAATCTTAAGTGTTGAAAATTGCTCCATCAGTGCAGTGCACTAGCATAGAAACACTCTCAATCAATACCATATCCTATCCCAGACCTTGGATAAAGAGCTATAATAAGTGAATGAAAGAAGTCCTTATTTAGTCTAAAATAAGGCAATTTCTATGTAAATCGGCAATAAAGCAGAACTTTTACAAATGCATAAGCTTTCCTATTATTGACATGTGGTAGTCGAAAATCGTTTAGCTGCTTGATAGCAGTCATCTTATCTCCACAAGTATTTGCTTATCCTCCTCTTATATTAATGTTTCCTGCAATATTAAGCTGTCCTCCCAGGAGATAAATATCTGCTGTGTAGCAGCCACTCACACTATAGCCTTTGATTATTTACCCAGGTAATTCTTTCATAGACACAGAGCTGTAGCTGAGCAGCCACATGATATTAACTGCAAGCAGAATATCAATTTCAAATTGAACCTTGGATGCATTATTGATTGACCGCTGATATTGTTCTTTGAAAATAAGTGCCATTGGGTTATTGTTTAATATGAATGATAATGCCAAGCTACTATCTGGAAATAAGGTCCTGGTGTTCTAGTCCAGCCTCTGGAATAAGCTTTGATTGACTCAATTGATACTGTGGGATTTTGAGGGCACCAATACCTGTGGAGGCTAAGGTTCCTTCATTATTATATCCATACAGACACACACAGACACATATATGTTTGGAAATCCCTACTTTGCTCTGATTTGACTTTGATTGTATTTTGTTGTTTATGTGCAACCTCTCTGCTTGTCTACCCGTAGCCTTCTCAGCCTTCTCATTCATGATAGTTTCACCATGAATAAGTTATTTCTATATTTATTTTAAGGCATTAACATGGGTACACATTGACAAGCAAGCTGTCACTGTAATCATACATGTACCACTGGTTACAGGTCTTAAATCAACTCTAATCCCCAAGACTAGAATTTCATGTATGTCATATTTGTAAGGTCCAGTTCAATTATGGTTGGACTCTTTGACTGTTTAATATAACGGCATGTCACCTGGTCGGTTCACCCGTTTGGTCCAGACTGAAATATTTAAACAATGATTGGATATTTCAAGATGTTGTACAGTTATTCATAATACAACCAACTGATGGATTGATACTGATATTCACTTTTCCCTCTCGCTGAATTGTAATAATTTTCAGACTTTGTCATCAGGTCATCCTTTATCATTGTCGTTGATCTTTTCTTAAACTTGTCGTGTGGTTTTAGTTGAGTGAAATAAAGTTTAAAAAAATATATTTTTATAGTTCTTGTCATTGTGTCATCACTGTGATCTTATTTGTTTATATTGATCAAATATCAGAATGAATTTGACCATTTCATTTCATAATAATCATGAACTAGGCTCCCTCTCAACACACATAAGGACCAGATAAAATCCATGTGTCAGTTTAGTGGAGGCTGGTCGGAGCTGCTACAGACAAACAGATGAGAGGATTTGGTGGATCATGGTTTGTTACTGATTGTAAGACTTGTAAGACTGGGTGGATGGTAAATCTGCACTGGTGGCATGTGTCACTGCACACTGTTTGCTCATTAGCACCTCACTTAATTCTGTTTCCTGTACTCTGTGTCCCCGCTGCTGATTGACTGATGGCTCTTGTGTGGGTGCTAGTTTCTCGAGCTAAGGTTAGATTTTCTGTAACTTGGCTTCATGCCGTGGAAAAAAAGAGTTAAAATGAGCGACTCTAGAAGATTCTGATTCCTCCTGTTCTGTTTGTCTGTTGTCACAGAGGCCTGAACTGTTTGACTGTAACAATGTGACCAGGCAGCTCTGCAGCTCCCGTAGCATATCTGTGATGTTTTCATCAGTAAAAATACCTGGCTCAGCAGACAGTATACTGAAAGAATAACAGCAATGATTGAATGCTAATAAAACGGCTTATAAAACGTAGAAATTAATATCACTGTCAGGATTTCTGCAGAACATACAGTATTTGAATCCTAGTCAAGTGTGATATATCTGAACCAGAGGCTCTTTGAGTTTGATCCAGTTGTCTGTCACAAGCTCTGGCTGCTGATAAGTACATCCAGTTGTAGGGCATTGATTTATTCATGCCGTTTCCTTTAAATATTCACATTGTGGCAATCTATGGAGACATGAATCCTGTCTCCAGAGCAATAATAGCTACACACAGAAAAGAAAAAGGACCAAGGGCAGTTAACTATTAAATAAGTCAGAAAATAACCATCAGCATGTCTTCGTCCTCTGAGGAACTCATAAAACAGGTCACTGATATGATGTGTGTGTAGAGCACAATGAAAACAGAGCTGGGGTCAGTGTTTACACGCAGCTCATTGCTTTTATTCATACATTTACTGTAAGTACGAGTGACAAAGTCCTTTAGAGCCAAGAAGGAAGTCAAGTGATGTTCTACATGTCAGGATGAATGGATGAACAACAACACTCTTTCCTATTGATTGTGAATGTTTGTTTGTTTTAATGGTAAATGGACTGTACTTATATATCTCCTTTCTAGTCTTCCGACCACTCAAAGCTCTTTTACACTACATATCTCATTCACCCATTCACACACATTCATACACTGATTGCATTAGCTGCCATACAAGGTGCCAACTGCTCATCAGTTTTAGGAGCTAACCATTCATACACTTTCACACACCGATGGCACAGCTGTCGGGAACAACTTGGGGTTCAGTGTCTTGCCCAAGGACACTTGGCAGATTGGCCCATGACTGCTCACTGTCACCATAGCATGGTGAAGTCCTAACATTAACAAAGTGGTCATTTTAACTCAACCAACACTGTTTTACTGTGGACAAGCAGTTTTGTGAGTGTATGAACAGTGAATAGATTTTAACCTGCATTTTTTCTATTGGCCAGCAGGTGGGTTGACAGCATTAGCTGTAAAGTGTCCAGTTGTATTAGGTCTTATGGGGAAAAGAGTTCAGTAAACAGTTTCCATAGCATGTATTCATTTTGTAAATGATTAGATTCAAATTTAAAAACAGGTGGTATGTCCAGAATTATAATGCATTATGAGCACACTACTAAACACACATGATGCTTTATATCAACACTCATGAAGCAACATAGATGTGACTTATAATGAGTTACAACTTCAAGTGTCTTCCACTTATTCCTTACTGGCTAGTAACTAGTGACTGAGAGGGCTTATAATACATTTTGTCTATCTATATAAATAATAACACACTGTTGATGTGGTCTTCTTAGAACGTTCTTGCGAAACATGAAAGACAAGTAAAACTGCAGAGCACCATGTGTGGAAGATCATTCTATACATCAGTTCAAATGCAGATTTAATTCATTTATATTTATTTTTATTGACTTTTCTTTTTTAAATTCAGTGTTGCAAAGATGGCTGTAAAAATGATCAAATATAGAAAGAAATAAAAAGCGCTGACTTGTCCAGGCTGTACCCCACCTCTCACCCTAAATCAGCTGGGATAGACTCCAGCCACTCATGCCCATGATGAGGAGAAGTGGGTACAGGAAATGGATGGATAGATAAAATGAAATGAAAATAATAGAAATGAACTGTTGACTCTGTGTTCTCGATATTTTTCAAGGGCCAGAATAACACTGCAAAATACTTATCAAATTGTTGTTTCTCATTCAATATCTTGTTTTAGCGCATCAATCTGAAGGCAAAACTAATGGAATTCTGTGCAGAAGACTGTCTGGCATATTTTGATCACTAGCAGATTGCAGTATTGACCAAATGTCAGCTATAGAGCAACGTAATGATTGAATAAAAGAGGATACATAATCGAAGCCGAGGAGTCTGCCAGGGCAGCCTGCTGCCGCCCTCCTAACAACACCCTGGAAAATTGTCAAAATCATTAACACACATAGATACATGTGTGTAGTGATGTAGTGGAGAAGTGGGTATACTCTTTATACTCCTTTTTTTTACATCAGAGGATAAACACCCCGTGTTATAAACAAAGGCATGTAGGACTACTCCTACATATTAAGCTCATCCAAAAATGGGTCCGTAGTATTCAGTATCACATTGTCCCTTAACCTCTGCTGCTTGACTTCAGGGAGTAAAGGTCATTATGAAATCAACATCAGCCACAGAAGAGGAGCAGATTTTACACATTTAATTTAACACTGACCCACAGATGGTGAGACCACTACATAATGATGAATTATGCATTATTCTTTACTCCATGCCTATGTCATGTCAGGAAATAAACATTACATTACATTACATTACATTATTATTTACATTATTTTTTAAAAACTAAATAATGAAATGAAAAAAGTAAATGAGAAAATGAATATATAATAATACACATCAATGCACGTGTGCACATGCTCATTTATGGGGTGTAAGAATGGCATTTGTTTTTACTTTAAATTGAAATTGAATTGAAATTTAGTTAAATTTGCATTCCACTCACTCATTCACTCAGCTGTTCCTTACAGCCTCTCTTTAGGACAGTAACACACACACACACACACACACACGCTGATATATATGTACTGATGATTAATTTTTTGCCTGTTTTAAATGTCAAACATAAACATTCTGAGAAATTAAGAGAATTAGGAGAGTTACATTAGAGCCTGATTGTATAGAGGTTACTAAGTTAGTGTTGTGAGATGCTTCCTACCAAGGTTTTTCTATCTGCATCATTTATTAAAGAATTAATAAATAATTAATAATAATTAATAAAGTTTACATGTCATCAATAAAATTGGGCTTAAAAACTGAATTGTAAAAGCGTACCACGTGGTAGGATATATGTATTAATATATCCTACCACCACTACTAAAGTGTAATCACAGTGGTATGACTCTTGAGAATCCAGCAGATCATTCATCTGTGCGTGTGACATGAACACCTCACCCAGGCCTTGGGTTGTGTTTAAATTCTCAGTTGAAATGTGGAGAGCGTGGCCCCATCTGTTTCACACAGGCCCTCTAAGCAACCCTCAGTATCACACACTGCTTGATAGGAACAATACTTGTCTAATGGACCTTCAAGAGCTTATTTGTCTGAAGTAATTATTCCAAGGCAACTGTTTCTATGAAGTTTCCCCTCAGACAGCAGAGATTATTTGCCCCTTGCTTTAGAGAATGACTGAAGGGCATCTGAAGACGTCCCATTTCTTTGCAGTTTTGCTGCAACAATAAGGGATGAAAAGGTGAGACTCTGGGGAAAGCCATCTGCACACTTTGTATAGAAAGTAGGAGGGAATCAACCAATCAGCAACTAAATGTGGGAAAACAATCTGAGAAATGAAAGAGAAGCAGGCCTGAGTCAGCAGCAGGCTTCCTTTGGGTGGCCCAAGTATTCACATCAAAATAGAGGTTGAAAAGTTCCCAAAACTGTGCCACAATGATCATATGTCTTTCACCTTGCAACAGGGGCATGATTACAGATGACCTAGCTCCATTTAATACATCCTGACACCGGGCCCATCGCTCAGATTTGCCACATCCTGCAGTTTTCCCATCCATAGGAGTCCAATTATCCTGCTTTCTCTCGGCCTTTTCAACCACACTGTCTCATCCAGTTTGGAGAATGTGCCAACATTTTAATGTATACTTGAGCAGAAGCAGTGGCAGCACAGTCAAAGCAACAATGATAGCTAAATGCCTATTAGATGTGTCACCCACAGTATTGCTAAAATAAATTCTCATTCAAAGGCAGACAGCTACAGTGTGTTGACAACTGACACCTGACGTAAGGATATTAAATATCAAATTCTCCTTTTTATCAGCCGAGTATTTTGGATTTCCAAACCTTCTCTCCCCCAGACTGATCAGTGGAGTGCATTTGAAAACAGCCCTTAGCAAAGCTGAAAGGAGCCTAAGATGGGGAAAATATCAAAATGGCTACAGAAGATGACAGGCCCAATGTGTTGCAAAGCCTGGATCTCTCAGCCTTATCCTTTGTGATTCCCTTCCCTTTTTTCCAGTATACCAATCCCCCGGATGGATAAGAGTGAAAAGAGACAGCTCCTCCTGTTTCTCCTGTCTCTATTAGCTCCCTGGTGGATCTGCCTGATGTGAAGTGACTCCAGCTATAATCTCTCGCTAAGTTTGAATGTTGTACAACTTGGCATGATTTAATTCAACTTCTCACACTCTTTTCTTAGACTTTTTGTCCCAGTCAATCCATGGTGCAGTGGCACTCCTGCGTCAGACACCGCAGGAGTGCCACTGCACCATGGGCTGATGCAATATTGTGGCCTCTCTCTCTCTCTCTCTCTCTCTCTCTCTCTCTCTCTCTCTCTCTCTCTCACACACACACACACACACACACACACACACACACACACACACAGATTCAGTAATGCAGTCAACAGTATACAAGCAGCTGCCTTATCCAGGCTGAATCCAGGTGGGAAATCATTCCCTAACAGTTTCCTTTCATAAGCACTGGTTGGGGCTTAGCTGTGCTTTATCCCACCCCACAAATCACTTTTCAGAATGGTCAAAAGAGCAAATAAATAATGGGAGTGACATTGAGGCTGAGGTCAGCTTTCCAGATGGAGTTCCCTGTTATCAATATTGTTTGGGTGAAAAAAAGAAAAGCTGTGCTTGGTGATCTTCTGTCTGTCATGCATAAATACTCTCCACCACCCTCACTGATTGAGTAATGTTTTGCTCCCTTTGCTCTAAGAATCAGAATAAGTCCACTTGACATAAAAAGCATCATCCAATACCTCACAGAGAGTGATTCTGAAAAGGAGTGAGGTGACTCGCTTCCGGCTGGATTCATACTGTATAACAAGCTCTTGTATAGCAATATATTCCTAAGCGGTTGTTGCTACCGACATACAGATATAGTTTTGTTGGTCCCTCTGAGGCTGGTTTGGGGTGTGGTGATCACAGGGGGATTAGCAGACTGTTGTGCAGAGTCCCCTGACGTTTTGAGAGAGCAGTCAATTAAAACATGAAGGAGGACGACGGGTGCTCTACGTGAAAAAAAAAAAAGAAAGAAAATGAAGTGAGATGTAAAGACCTGGAGTTTTCTTGTACATCAACCATGTTATCCTCTGTCGTGTGCTGAATCTGAGTTAGGGTTGGAGTTAAAGCCCTCTCCATCCTGCGGGGCTTTGAACCTCAAAGCTGCGTGAACCTCACAGCTAATTTGCAGTTTGACAACACAATGGAATCCCATCAAACACTGTCTGTCTGTGCATCTCAGGCCACAAAGTGATGAGACCATGCTCACTGTGATATTTTGTGTGTATTTGTCTACAGGTTACTCCCACATTCCTCACATTATCAACATTGTGTAATAATTTCAGATATATAAAAATAACAAAATAACAATAATAAAGCAAGAATAAGATATATAGTGCAATTACAAGTGTGATATGAATGTAACCATTACAGATCAGATATGAGCAGTATGTTGCAGAAATGGACAGTAGTATAAATATCTATGTGTATCTAAAAGCAGTTATAGTACAGGTGGCAGTGACAAGTGTGGCAGTGGTGAATAAGGATTAGCCAGTAGCCAGCTAACCGTAAACTGGTTGGAAGGGGAAAAAGAAAAAAATCAGTCACTGGAGAACTGTGTGTTTGTGAGGGCTGGGAGGTGTGCAGCAGTTAGAGGTGGGGGGGCTATTACCAAGGTGCAGAGTTCAGCAAGGTGACCATTGAGGGAAAGAAGCTGTTTCTAAACCTGCTGGTCCAGAGTGGAGCAGGGCAAACAGTCTTTAGCTGGTGTGAGGTGTCTCTGAGTGTCCTCTGCAGACATTGCTTGTGCTGGATAGCCTCAACGTAGGGGTGGAGTACCACTGATCGGCAGTTTTATATCAGGTGAATTTCTTCAATTTCTCTCCTGTCTTCTTGAAAGGTATCTCGTGTGTCTCCACTGAACTGAGCTTGGTATTTTTGGTGTTTAGGGCTAGGTTGTTGCCAGTGCACCATGTTGTGAGGTACTGGACCTCCTCTCAAGAACTCATTGTTGTTAATGAGGCCGACCACCCTTGTTTTGTCCGCAATTTTGAACCATGTTGCAGTTGTAGGTGAAGATGGAAGATGAAGGACTGTGGGATGCTGCTGTTCAGAGTGAGGGTTGAGGAAGTGTGGTTGTCTAACCTAACAAACTGGGGTCTATTGGTTGGCAAGTCCAGTTACAGAGTGAGGTGTTGATGCCATGGTCAGTGAGTCTGGTGATCTGTTTGGAGGGGATTATGTTGTTGAATGCTGAACTGAAGTCAACGAGCAACATTCTTACATAGGTGTTACTATTGTCCAGGTGGGAGAGGGTGAAGTGTAGTGCCATGTCCTCCATATACCTGTTGTGGCAGTAGGTGAATTGGATAGTGTCCAGGCAACAATTAGCCAGGAAGAGCCTCTTGAAGCACCTCTTGATGGTGGGATGAGTGCAACACAACGGTACCAGCATGATTGAGGTGATCTTGAAGCACATAGGGACAGCTGTGTGGAACAGTCACAACACTACACAACACTGATCCTGAGCACCATCAGGGCTAGTAACTGTACTTGGGTTAATCCTGTTCAATGCAGAGTGGGCATAAAATTTGTTCAAAAAGCAAATTATCTGCACCCAATGAAATCTCTCTTTACGTTCTCTAAGGTCAGATTATCCAGTGACATAGGTGTAGATTTGAGAGTACATTTATATACAGCACTAAATATTGTTGTTTATACTGGAAAATATGTTTGTGGACTGAGTGATTTTTCTATATAAAGTGACAGATTGTGACAAATTAAAGGCTGGCTGCGGTTCCCCTAATCAGGTGATTGGTGGTTGCCAATGCCATCAGTGCATGAATGTGCATGAATGGGTGAATGAGATATGTAGTGTAAAAGTGCTAGAAAGGAGATATATAAGTACAGTTAATTTACCAAAAGTGTCTGATTAAGGTGTTGTGCCACCAGAACAGCTTGGCACTGATTCTACAATTCTACAGGTCTCTGAACTCAACTGGAGGGATGGACACCACTAAAAGATATTCCCTCATTTGGTGTTTTCATGATAGTGTTGGATTGCGCTGTCAAGAATCTCCCATGTTCATACTCAGAGAATATTCAGAGTGTTGTCATGCCCTATGGATGAAGGCATTGTGAACCTAGAAGAAACCTAGAAACCTAGGATAGAAATGTTTTATCAGGATAAAATATTCAAAAATAGCACACACACACACACACAAAACAAAATGTCTCTTATTTCAGCTGCCAACAGTCTAATTTATGGTACAGATTTTAAAATCTTGTGACCATAACATCTGAACTTTGGAAACCGTGTTCAAAGGCATCAGTATGTGTCTTGGCCAATTGGAGCATTTTATTTTGGTCTACAATAGAAGACCTGTCTCAAGCGATACACCACCCTCACCCGATCTCACCATAACTGCATATTAGTAACGAAATTTCCAGCTTGTGTGTGTGTGTTTTGTTTTGTTTTATCATGTCATTGATAGCAAACAACAGGTGCTTGGAAGAAGAGTGACAGAGCCTGCAGCCATTGTGAAATGAAGTGATTAGCCATCTTAATTAGCTGTCGTCTTTGGCCCTGGCCTTCTCTGCATGATGGAAAGTTGTGCTCCGAGGATCAATAGGGAGTAAAACAACAGCCACCCACAAGATTCCACTTAATCAACCATTCCTCTGTTTGGAAGCTGAAAAACAGAGAGAAAGTGTGTGTGGGCAGGCTATTTAGGATAGAGGACACTGTTCGTCCTCTCTATTGGCATCTGTTCAGCTCATTATTCATCTAGTCAATAGGTGTTACACTTCTTGCTTTTTACATCAACCATTGTTGAACTCAACACCTTTGACCTCTTCTGTGAATCAATATTAAAGGAAACTATACAATGTTTAATTGGATGATAGAGGAATCACCACTGTGGTCATTTAGTTTCTCCAGATGTTGGTATCCAGGTCCAGTCCAGATCCTTCAACTGTCCTCATTCTGGATAAATCTACTTAAATTGTATAGCAGCAAGTGTACAGCACATACCACATAGTATTCTGCCAGGAATGTGTTTGCACATTGGCCAGTGCAGGTAGAGCAGGTCATCCATTAATCAGATGATTGGCGGTTCGACCCTTGGCACCTCCAGTCTGCATGTCAAAGGGTACGGTTGAGTAGTCAAAAAAATTTGCTCCTTTCCTAACCATCACCGAAGATGTGAAGGAGAATTCATAAGGAGTTAGGAAAAGACGTCTTCAGTATTCAGAGAATCCGACTGCTCTTACACTAGACTACGTCATTATGTGACTGTGAATGTTATTGACGTGACCTGTGGTAAAACTACAAAGTTCAGAAGATGGACTACAAAATGCTCATCTTAGATAAATCTCCCTGTACACGCTGACTGTGTTGTGTCATGCAAGAAATATAAACGTGGACAACCCGTTGAAATACATGACTTCATTATCAACGTCAGAATTCAAATAATAAATGAATATTGTCCACCTGTCACAGAAGTCAGATGAAGTGTTTGTTATGCTGGTATGGTCGCTCACCCTCCTGTCCATCATACAGAAACATATTAGCAAGTTATGGCAGAGATATGATTAATCAGCAACAGTAACTTCATGGTGATCTGCAGGACGCTGGATGTCACAGTTACAAACAGTTTTTACTCTGTGTGTGAACGCAGCTCCACAGTCAACAACAGAACACACTTCATGATCAAAGTTTTTACATCACGTTAACACGTATGTTCGTATTCACACACTCTGCTGCAGGCTGCATCACACTGTTTAAACACACTGACAAGGTTGTTTTTATTTATTTATTTTTTGTCTCTGGCTGTGAATGAAGACCATCAGAGTGTTTGTGACATCAGATACTGACAATCAAATACAAAAGTCACTGTAGAAATGTCACAGGTGTAGTCAGACTGTAGACAGCTACAACAGCTACAACATGACTACTTCTGACTTCTTGTTTTCTTAGTGCCTGCTTCAAATGAAAATATTAGAACTCTCCGGTGCTTTCTACACTGGCATCACCCCATGCCAAACACACAGCTCAGTTTTGGCTCCTAAACCGCTGGGTGCGCTGTCTCGCGGTGGCTTGCTCGGTTATCTATGTGGTTATGTTCTGCTTGACCGTGGCTCAGCTGTGCTTCTCTCCAGGGGGGCTCATTTGTAAGACTCCCTCCCTGCACTACTCTAAAGCAAGAACTGCTTGCTTACATACGGCCCTCAATTAGTTTGGTTACTGTGGGGCTCGGAGAGACTGCATGAGAAAATGTTCTACAGCGTATGATTGACACGTTATTGTTTATAGCCAGAGGAGACTGTGAGTGTTGTTATTGTCCTCTCATTAGTGCTGTGAATACAGAGAGAATCACTGCATGATGACCAGCTAGTTTGTCGCAGGGCTCAAGCTGCTGGAGCCAATGCTGAGCTCAGTTTACTGTAGTTGATTACTTTTAGTTTCCTTGCCTACTTTATTATAAAAATACTGTATTTTTATTTTTACTGCAGACAACCCTGTCTGTCCGTAACTATTGTGTCTTTCCAAAAGAATATTCATCATAAATGAAAACCATAACCATATAGTTTTTTCCATTGTTTCTGCATAGTTTAGTGCAAATCCATTCTTCATCTTTTAGACACCCTGCTAACAGGCAGACAAACAGAATGAGGTGCAACCACCATCCATCTAATTCCACTTGCAGAGGTTATAATGGCTTCAGTGTGACTATTGTCCTGCTCCTCACAGAGGTAACCATCTCTGCTTTGAAGGATGGAGTATGACACAAACAATCCCTCTGTACAACAGATAGCTTAATGTCAGAGGTACAATGAATATTTCACAGATTTCTGTTTGGATTGAAACCTTTAATCCAGGGTGAGATTTGATAAAACGTGACAAGATGGTGTCTTATTGGCACACTTTGCCATTTTTCTCTACAATTTGTGCACAGATAATTCAGCTCTGCATGTGTGTATGTGTGTGAGTGTGTGTGTGTCTTTTTTGCTACAATTTCTTGGAGGACAGTACAGAAAATGATATTGGAAAAGATGTCGGGGGAAGCAATATCCCATCATCAGTGAGGGAAAAACTGTACTCACAGGTATTAAATTGACTATTCATTCATGTGTATGTAAAAATGGCAACCACAAATCCAATATAAACATCCCATTCTAAGCGGCACAGTTTGACTGTCAACTGATGCTCGGCACCGCAATCAGGGATTGTCGGCAAGAGATTAAAAGATATTTTCCTCTTCAGGCGGAGTAAATTGGTTTTGGATTAAGACTGATTGATTGCTGCTGAGGTATACAGCAGTCTGTTTGAAATGCTCAGTTCTGAACACACAAGTAATTTCAGCCCGAGCTACTCAAGGAAATCACACCGGATGGAATCGATAGATATTATGTAGCAGTTACCAGCATTGCATTGTCAAGGTTATCATTAAAGGCCTGGAGAAATATTATTCAAAGGCTCGTCATATGCTGCTGAATGGGATTGCATGTTAGTGTGAGATACAGGAAGAAAGAGCTTGTGTTAAGGTTGTCAGCAGTGTTTGTGTGCGTGTGCTGGTATGTTTAATGGCATCAAACATGTCTAGTACAGATTTCATTTCCATACATATATCAGTGTTTATGGATCAATGTGGCTTGGCACCAAGAATAAAAAGGACTGCTCAGATCCTCTTTGAACGGATACTTTGAACAGAGGCGGTGCTCCCTGGACTGGATAGGATTTCAGCACTCTCTGAGCATCACCCAAATTCTGTTTTAGCACCATATAGACAAGACCAATAGACCAATAGAAAAGAAAAGGCACACAAGACACAAAAAAATATTCTTAGTTTTGTAGTATAAATTCCCAAATACAGGCAACTTTTTCATGCTGAAAAATGGAGGGAGCAATAAATGAATTGAATTGATAAACAAGGTTCATTTTGTTAACAGAGTTAGGCTTCATCCTGAGCTCAAAGTCAGAAACGTAATGCAGCTTTTCTAATATGCAGAAAGGGTGCCTGATGTCAAAGAATTAAAGTAATACATGCACATGCAGACCTGAAACATATTCTGTTGAGCATATTTATTTTATTTGAAACCAAAATATGAAAATAAAATATAAAAAAATTGCATTACCACAGCCATCAGCTCAAACTCACTGATTTTTTTTTTTTTTTTACATTCTTACATTAGGCCGGGTGCAGTAACAAACAGCAGCTGATGACCACTACAAGTGAAACAATGTCCAAGCACTTCACAACTACAGCATGTACACTTGCTGTTAAAATATGACTGCTCTGCACTGTTAATTAATCCATTTATACTGTAAGGTGTATGCACAGTTTATTGATTTAAGAGCACAATGTATTAAATTGTATGCATCCCATGATACCTGCTGGGCTTCATGGAAATGGTTCTGAAATATGAATAGATCATGATCTAAATAGTAATTTGGTGATTTGTATTAAATCAGTGCTGACAGACCTTGTCCATTAAAAGCGTAGGTGTAGATCGTTCATTCCATTTCGAGTGTTGCTCATATTTATTCTTCAGTACTTCTTTTCCTAGACTGGCCTTTGCTTTATTTTCCTGCAGCTACAGTGAAGTCTGCCGCCTTGACCTTGTTATGTCTGTTTCTCCATAACATATTCACAAGATTCAGCTGCAGTCATTTTACAGGTGCTGTCCACTCTAATTCAATAGTATGTACATAGCTTTAATTTGCATTCATTACTCAGAGGGCCAAAGGAAAAAGTTGTTATTGTGTTGTGCCAATCAATAACTCCCTCAATTTTACATTTGAAATGCAGCAAAATGCATTTTAGGTATTTGTGAGAATGTAGGATTAAAATATATTGCTTTTTCTTTTGAGCGGCATGTTCACCAGAGATTTACCCAGTATAATCCAACCCAAATCTCTTTTCAGAATTAACATCATCTTGTAGTCTGCCTGATGTCAAACTCATTCATTTCATTTAAAAGACATCCCATCTGTAATGTAATGTAATCTATGATATTGTTCATTTAAAGGGCTCAGCAGGTGGATTATAAATCATCATGTGATTACCACAAATTGAAATAATTCCTTGAAAATAAAGATAGTGCTGATGAGAAGAGAGTATTCCTTCTTTTCACATCAGAGGAAACCCATCGATGGACTCAAGGTTGTAGCTGAAAACTGAACGTTAAAGTTTTGTGTTCTCTGTGGTCAGTTTAATAGATGTTCCCTGGGTAATGAATCTGAAAATACCAGTTTATTTCTAGATCATTACTATAATCACATTTATGAAGCAATACTAAAATTAAACAGGCAACTGTTTGTCCCACAGATTGTCTGCCATGTTTTTACATGTAACAGTCAAATGGAACTGAAACAAAAAGCAAGATGCTAAATACTAGACTAAATTTCACATATTGCTATTTTATACATAGGTTTTACTTAGCTGGCAGGGAAGAACATGATCGAGAAGGTGGTTTACCCAGGGTGAGGCTCAGCCATTGCACTCCAGTTGTGCTGACCCCCTGCAAATTCCCCAAATGTGAGAACTTCGACTGGATCATTTCTGCATTCATCGCACCCCCTGATTTCTTTGGAGCGGCAGTAGCTCAGTCTGTAGGAATTTGGTTTGGGAACCGTAGGGTGGCTGGTTTAAGTCCATTATGGACTGGACTACGGAAGGTGGACTGGTAGGTTGAGAAGCGCCTCCCAGGTGAATAGAGTAACTTACCAAACCCTGAACTGCTTCCGCTGCTTTGTGTGGTTGCCCATCACTCTCAACCATCTCTTTGCATCTGCATGTCTTTCAGCCCTTTGTGTGTGTGTGTGTGTGTGTGTGTGTGGTTGTATTTTGGGTAAAAATACATGTTAAGAACTTGAGTGAAAAAAAGAACTTCCCCTTGAGGGATCAATAATTCTTTTCTATCATTCTTATGCTGTTGCAGTGGTATTTATAGAGATTGTTGTGATGGCAAATTAAATTGTGCACTATTTCCAATGGAAAATGTCTCAAGGATTTTTATTTGAAAGAGGTCCTGGACAACCATACACTATGCACAGGGTTCTGAAGCTGCATTGTTGGGGGAAAGATGTGTTTCAAGGTGATGAAATTAACAAATGTGGCCAGCATATCACTACCTCTAAACCTCTAAACCGATCTTTAATGTACAATAATGTGTTCTTTCCAAACACACCCAGAGCCCAGATGAAGTCAGTCAATCTCAGAATCCATATAAGTGTTATGTTATGTATCAACTGAGATGTTTAACCCAATGGTAAACATGCCCAGCATACTGTATTTTCTGATTTTCAGGAAAGTCTTCCTGAAGGAGTCCAGAACCCTTATGGGCCTCAGATATGCTGTGAGATAAAACACAAACATAGAGACAAAACTGCTGAAAGGACTGAATTATCAGCAGGGCCAAGCAGTCAACTGCGCCGGACCTCACCAGACATCAGACACCAGAGATAGATATGACAGAAAATAATGAAGAGAGTTAAGTATTTGCTTCAAGTCATTTCATTTAGATGGAGATAAACTGGTCCACTGTGTGGATGGTTCCATATCGTGTTGTCTTTGACAACGTTTCATTACAGTTTTACTGATCTGTTCCAATTAAATAATGCAAATCATGTGTGAATTTTCAGTGTTTCCAAAAGGTAAAGCTGTAGCTTCTCTTTGATTGCTGTTTCCATCTTCCACTTGCCACCGGCCACCGTCTTTTATTTCCTGTTCAGTCAGAGAGAATGAGACAGCCTATTACCATAGTCCCAGCTCTTTGACTGCTGCTCTTCTGGTTTTATATTCTGACTAAATGAATAGGCGCTTGAATTAAGTAATCTCCATTAACTCTCAGTGGAGTAATAAGAAGGGTCAATACTCTTTGGCCCAGCTATTCTTTAGATTTGGAGGGCTCCCTTCTGACCTATTACCGAAGGTGATTCTCCAGACTTTTTGAGGAGAGATGGCTCTGGAACTTAGTTCTGCCACTTCTCTTTCTGCCAAAAGACAAAATTGGCCTGCCGGGGAGAGGAGAAGTTGTCATTAAAATTACGTATCCCTTGACCCCACTTGAAGGTCGTATACTGGCAGCAATTACTGAGTGTGTCTTTAAGGACAGGCTTTGCTGGTCGTTAGTGTAGACAGTCCCCTGGTTTATCCCCCTGGGGGAGAAGAGTTTGCGTGTGTGTGTGTGTGTGTGTGTGTGTGTGTGTGTGTGTGTGTGTGTGTGTGCGTGTGTGCGTGAGGGGCTGGAGGACCAGTGTGCAGTATCCAATCCTTAAGCCCCTGGATGGCCTGTAAGGACTCCACTATAGGAGAAGAATGATAGCAAAAAATGAAAATGTCAAAGCCCACAGTGAGGAGATTCTCTTAGAAGAAAGAGATCTGAAATGTTAGTGATGGGACGAACACTCACATCTGGCAATCATGACAACTTGATTACAATATTCTGTACTTCTCAAACCTATGGCCAATTCATGAAAACCTGAAACCCTTGTCTGTGAGATGTTGATCCTCTGAGTCATATGTTTTCGATTTCAAGGGTGTTTGGGATAAATTAGAGAAAAAAGAACTTTTTTTACTGCTCTATTATCGGACAGTTGGGGGTTATGGGTTAGTTCTAGTGCCAGAGAGTTAGTGTTATGTTGCCTTGGTATTACCAAGTCTGAAAACATTGAAATGCAGTAGTTAGGCATTATTAACCTCTGAGGTCAAACAAATGCAGGACAAACAGAATAACCAAGGATATCAAACACAAGTAATTTAGGTTTCATTATCCTTCTACTGAATTGAAAATTTCAGATTTAAAGACCAATCAAATGAATTTGTGTGACACATGCACGTATGTGCGGAGTCTTTGGTATTTAGACTGCATTGTGAAATTATCACTAAGGCATCATACTGGGATCCAGACAATGTGGATGGTGGTGAAAAAAATGATGAGTGATGCCAAGATCTGGATGGATGTAGAGCAGGACTGATGAACACAGTGCAAAGACCCCCCAGGTGCTAAACGTGATGAAGACTGGAGGTGAATGGGGTGGAGGAGGCTCGCCTCAATTGGAGTAAAATTACAACTGACAGCAGCAGAAAGACGAACAATTTCAGAGCATGATCGCACATGCATGAATTTGCATCTTTGCTTTGTGTGGTAATTTATGATTGGAGAATTTCAGATTCAACCAATAGCAAAGAAGTGCTGGTGATTGACCATGTGTGTTTGCCTGGACAAGCTATAGTCATTCACCTGCATATGTATATAACTATGCCCTGAGGCTTTGATAGCAAAAGAGGCTCATAGAGGTTGTGGCAAAATACGATTTAACTATGACCCTATCCACACGAATACAGGGCCTCACCCAATACGCTGTCCATCTGCGTCCACATGGATTCACTGGAAATAGCAAAACGCTGTAGTACATATGCCAGGCCTGTATAATAATGCTAATAATATAATATAATATAATATAATATAATATAATATAATATAATATAATATAATAATAAACCATAATAAGACACTAATACCGGAAGAGAAGCCATGGAGCATGCCTATAAAGGTCACATGCTGTTCAAACATGTTCTTTTGTTGCTGCTCGCAGTAATATAGAAGCTGAAGGTTTTGTTGTAGCAGCCGTAATAGACTGAGTAGTTTCTGTAGTACGAGCACAAGCCTGTAGTCCACCATTGTTGTTGTTATGACGCGTCTAGCGGCTGAGGTTAAAGGTTAGAGAGGCGGGGCTTATACATCATTGTTTCTGAAAAAAAAAATCTGCATTCACCGTCCGGACGACTTGGATCCGTGCTGGATCCGTCTGGACGCGAGGCTGAAACGATAATAATATTTATAAAAGTAAAAGTATTTATGCAGATTCAACAAAAATGTACTCGTGTGGACGGCCCTAAAAGACTAAAATGCCAGGTCAGCTGATCAATTTGGAGAGAGGGAGACAGACAGAAAGAGAATGTAAATAATGAGTGAGCATGAAGCTCATGAAGCTGAAGTCTTCCTCATTGCTCAGCTTCAATTGTATGCAACATGAAGCTGATAACTTATTAAATCTATTGAGATAATTGCTTTTGTGGCGAGGATAAGGTGAAAACAAAAAGAAATAAAACCTAATAATTTGACCAACAACCAAATTAGTGAAAGAACCAACACCACCCTGGGAATTTCACCCTGAGAATTAATTTGGAAAGCACACAGGTGTTTCCTCAGTTTACTCAGTAAGGCATGAGACATGGTTCAGATATTTATAACAATTTTATTGTTAAATAGGGCTGCAGACGCCAGGCCGCAGCGACCGCCAGATGAAGACGAGCAAAGCGGAGCAAGAGCAACCACGCAGCCAAGCAGTGTGGAGACCGTCTCAGACAAAGCAGCGTCGAGACTAAGCAAAGCAAAGCAGTCAAAACAGAGCAGAGCAAAGCAGCAAAGTTTGAAGTAGGACAAATCAGCTGATCACACTTTACACCTACTGATAGAAAGGCCAGTGTGGTGAAGCAGTGGGAAACCATACCTGTCAGGCCAACAACCTATGACCCGGAAGTGACGACAGAGGTGCAAGAAGAACAGCCAGTGGAGGGTGGTGGCTTTTATACTGGCCCACCTCATAACGGCCACCTGTGGCGCTAAATACACAACAGCAGCACTGAATGACAGATAGCACATATATGCTGCTACACTTTGATGCTATATTATGGTTTTAACACAATACACATAAAGCTGCCACAAAATGTTGTATCATGACAGTATGAGAGAGAAGAAATGTACATGTGTCTTTTTTAAATAATCTCTGATAAAGAATATTAGAACACTTTCTGTTTAGGCACTTGGTGATGCATTATTGTGGTTCAAATATGAAAACATATGACAGATTTGAGCAATTAACAACAATTATTGAGCAATTAACAACCGGTATCCTAACCTCTACTAAATGGAGCCACTAAATGCAAGGAAGCTGTAACATAAAGTTGCATATTTCTTTATAGTTCAAATGACTAAAAAGATGCCCTGGTGGCTCACCTGGTACAACATGCGCCACAATAACCAATGTGATGCAGTAACGCACCTGTTTGATGCATTATTCTACACAGTCTCTGCTGAAACTCAACTGGTTTGGAGGTGGGCTTAAAAGTCACTTAGTGTGGACTGGACTGGTAGCTGGACTTAGTAGTCACTTAAAACTTCCAAAAAACAAAGAGAGGTGGCTGTGATGAATGACATGGTGTGATAGAGAGATCAGTGTTCAGGTGCTGCATCCAAGACAGCACTTTTTCTCATAGGAATACTTTCCACAGCATTCCCAAACTGCCAGTGAGTCATAACAGGGAGAGCCCTGTTTTTAGAGATGAAAGAAGTGTCACAGTCTTTAACACACCTGTATTGCATGTTAATGTGTTCTGTCTGAACTCACCCTGCACCCATGTGTACCCTGCCCATTCTAATTCCCATGGCTTCAAATACCAGTGCATTTATCACGCCCCTTGGCATCTCATACAGATGCAAAAGGTACCGTTCAGCATATATAGACTTGTCAAATCTACATCTACTCCAACATAAGCCAGCCATGTCAGGTGCAAGGAGATTGGTTGTGGTGGTAAATAATGGTGAACAATGTGACTAATGGTCACATGACTGTCTGAACCTAACCGAGTAAGCTGCAATGATTTCATAAAGCTCATCACATATTACAAAGGCATCTCATGCAAATGCTCAAGGATACTTTGTGTGTCTGTATGAGATCCTGAGGTGTGTGAGTAAGCAGTGTTAGTATAAGTATGAAGTTCTTTAAAGTAGCAAGTCAAATCTTAAAATCAATCCTAAACAATTGGACAGCCAGTGTAAGGTCATTAAAATGGAATAATTCATTTCTCACAGTATGGTTTATGAACTGAGCTTCTTTAATGATAAAATTATAACTATTAGAGACAAAATTCATCACCTCTTGCCCTCATCTGCATTCTGATACAGCAAGTTTGGAAACAGCTGTAAAACGACTGTTTTTCTCCATCGACCTTCATCAAATAACTTCAATAATTTCTTCATCTAAGCCGTCAACCTGTCTCTTAGACCCCATCCCAACCAGGCTGCTCAAGGATGTTTTACCTCTAGTTAGCTCTTCTGTATTGGATACGATTAATCTGTCTTTATTATCAGGATATGTACCACAGTGCTTTAAAGTAGCTGTAATTAAACCTCTTCTTAAAAAGCCCACTATGCAGAAAAACTAGTCCATGCATTTGATACTTCTAGGCTGGACTATTGTAAATCTTTGTTATCAGGCTGCTCCAATAAGTCTCTTAGGTCTTTGCAGCTAATTCAGAATGCTGCTGCATGTGTTCTGACAGGAACCAAGATCAGAGATCACATCTCTCCCATTTTGGCTTCCTTGCATTGGCTACCAGTTAAATCTAGAATAGAATTTAAAATTCTTCTCCTTACATACAAGTACCTTACTACCCCTCTAGAACACTGCACTCTCAGAATGCTGGGTTCCTTGTGGTTCCTATAGTTTCCAAAAGTAGATTGGGAGCCAGAGCTTTCAGCTATCAAGCTCCTCTTCTGTGTTTTGGGAGGCACATGGTCAACACCTTTAAGAGTAGACTTAACACTTTCCTTTTTGATAGAGCTTACAGTTAGGGCTGGCTTAGGTCATCCCTTAGTTATGCTGCTATAGGATTAGACTGCCGGGGGACTCCCCCTCCCTCCTCTCTCTCTCTCCCTCTCTCTCTCTCTCTCGCTCTCTCTCTCTCTCTCTCTCTCTTTCAGGGTTATGCCTAGTCAGGCGCGGTATTGGTTGAAGATGCAGTCACATCTCCCTTTACTGGAATCTCTCTCTCTCTCTCTCTCTCTCTGTCTCTCTCTCTCTCTCTCTCTCTCTTTCTCTCCCTCTCCGCCCATCACCATTAATCTCATTAATGCATGTTAATGCATGTTACTAACTAAACTTCTTCCCTGGAGTTTCTGTGCTCTCTCGTCCAGCAGGTTCTCATGGATCGTGGCTGCTGCTGTGGTCCTGCATGACGTCCACTACATATATTATTACTGTCATTATTGCTACCATATCTCCATTACAGTTTATAGTTAGTTATTCTAACTGATTATCCGATTTTGAGATGTCCGATGTGGTCCGAAATAGGTCCGAAGTAGATCGGACTAAGGTGTTTACAAGCACTTTAAAAAGTCCGAACTAAGTCTGATATGATCAGAAATTCGAATTTCTTGCTGGATGTAAACATACTGAATGATTTGCTGCTGCTCTGCATCTGTGTCTCTCTATCTCTATCACAGGTTCCACTGCTATTGTAATAATTCTATCATTCATTGTAATTCATTGTCATTTTATCATTCATTGTAATTCATTGTCATTTTATCATTCATTGTAATTGTACAATATGTCTGTGTTGATTTGTTCTGTACATGTGACATCTATTGCACATCTGTCCGTCCTGGGAGAGGGATCCCTCCTCTGTGGCTCTTCCTGAGGAAGAAAAATACTGACTAAGTGTTATGAGATAACTTTTGCTATGAATTGGCATTATACAAATAAAACTGAATTGAAACAACCCAGATGATCGCAGTGGAGAGACAGTCCGGCTGCCATCTTGTGCATGTCATCTGATGTCTACTGATTTTGGTGATCCCCTGACATTTTCTGTAGCACCAGAGGGCTCTTTATCATGGTTTCTTGCACACTGGGCCATGATAAAGGGCATTTAATCATATTTGATCTACTTTAGCGACATTTTGAACATGAAGTCATGGGGGTAAGCAAATGTGTGGCTATTTCCTGGAGGAAGTATGTACTGGTACAGCAGTATTTTTTTTGTTTGTTTTTTGTTGTTGTTTATTTTATTTTTTATTATTAATAAACACTTAATTCGTATTTCTATTTTTCCGTAGAGTTGCACTAATCAATAGCTTTATACTGAGTCAGATGACAATGTGTTATGTGAAAAGTCTTGATGCATCCATAGAGAATAATCACTACCTCAGCAGTTCCCCCTTAGCTCTGTGAAGAATTTCTGAATTTTGAAGCTGGCTGTTTAAGTTTTCTGGACTGAAAACTCTGCACTCATCAGTTTCATTTCCAACAGCAGCAGACGTTAAGACAGCTCAGTACGCTTAGTAGTCTTGGTAGCTAGAGTTGGTTGAGACCAAACCAGAGCTGCAAAGAAGAGAGAATATTGGACTAAACATTCATCAGTGGACATAGATATGACTCAAACTGAATTCTGCTTTCATCATTTCATCAACATCATTTTCTTCAGTTCTTCAATTTATCCTGAAATATAAGAATCTTCTAAACTGGAGATACGTGGTTCTCAGACAGATACTTGAGAAGCAGTCTAGCAAAGGTCATTCAGCATAAGCCGACTGTCACCTCATAGTTTCAAAGAATTGCTTTGAGCACATTGCAGAGACTTTGTACCGGCATTGTCAGCCTCTCATGTTTTGTTTGAGGAAGAAGAGGTGAAGAATCAAAAGGAGATGCTATAAATGGCTGACACACCAAACAGTTAGCCTTGAATCTTAATCTACCATCATAACGGGGCAGCAGTAGCTCAGTCCATAGAGACTTGGCTTGGGAACCGGAGGGTGGTTCAAGTCCAGCATGAACCAAAATATGGAAGGTGGACTGGTAGCTGACGAGGTGCCCTTGAGCAAGGCATTGGATCCCCCTAACTGCTCGCAGGGTGCTCCTCAGGGGGGCTGCCCATCACTCCACATTTGCATGTCTATGAGCCCTTGTACTGTATGTGTGTTCAGGGTTAAAATGCATGTAAATGAAAATAGAATTTCTTTGTTGAGGGATTAATATATAATAAAGTATCTCTTAATTCTATGTCTAAGTGTAACTCTGATATCATTAGCTAATTTTAAGCTTCTAAGCATTTTTTCTCAAGGCTCAGTCACTTCCTAAAACAGCTAGTTTTTAGCAAACATTACTCAAATGTTGTTGGAGACTATAATTCAGTGGCAGATTAATGCACATTTGGTGCTCTAGTGAGTATTTATGGCAAACATAAACTGCAGTGTGTGTGTTCATGATAATTAAGGAGTCACCAGTGCAGCAGTGTGCCTTATTAATGTGTTTTTAATCTTTTTTGGACAACAATAGCGCTCCATGGAGAGAGGAATAAGATATATCTGGATACACGCACAATGCTTTTTAGTGGGACAGGAAAAATGTAAAATATTACATTTACATTTAGTCATTTAGCCTAACCTAAATTAAGTGTTTTAAACTGGAGTCCAAGGACAGAATAAAATACCTTAAACAGCAACCGAACCTGTGCTGACTAATATAAATACGTATTGTCAACACACTTGAAGATGTTTGTCCTCCAGTCAGGAACTGCAGGCCTCATGCAAGTGCTACTGTTGTGGAAACACACACGCACACACAAAGGAACATTTCAATCTGGGTCATGTATCGAGACATCCAGAAAAATTAAGTGCTGCACATCAGTGACAACGTAAAGAGAACATTTTATCCAACACTGCTTGCTCAGAAAATACCTGATTACACCCCATCACAAATACTTCTTTATACATCTGTGTGAAATTGCCTTCTTTTTAAAGTGCAAAAGCATGACATTACCATCTCCCCAAGTACTTTCTGTTTTAGCACTCTAACTAATTAGATGGGTGACAGGAGTGGCACTGATTGACATTATAAAAGCTGCACAATCACTCCTCAACGCCCCCACCACCCACCCCCCTCCCATCTCTGCTCAAAGTTGCCATCAGAGGAATTATTTAAGATAAAAGACACTGTGGGAAAAAAAAGATTATCCCTTGACAGATATTATCATTACAACCCTTTATGGAAAGTGCTAACTTACTTTTTTCCCTTCCTCTCTATTTCTTTCTCCATCTGTGCCACACTCTGTCTCTCTCTCTCTCTCTCTGTCTCCCAATGGACAGAAAAGGCAAGGAGAGAGAAAGGGGGAGTAGAAGAGTGAGTGAGCTCTGTCAGTTTGAGTGAGTGCACTGCTAAGTCTGGCTACACTACAAAGGTTAGCAGATCTGACTGTCAATAGTGTCTTGTGGGTGTGAGGGGGAGGGGGGGGGAGACATGGAGGTGAGGTGGGGGGCGGTCGCTTTGAGAGAAAGAGATACTTTGATATTTCGGAATGTTAGAAGGGTGAATGTGGAGAACTGGAGGTTGGGGATCTAATTACCGGGCCATAATTGGGGGCTGGGGAATAGGTTGCCGTCCTCTCAACTCGCTGCAGATCAATTATGTTAAGAGAACATCTGTAAGTAGAGCTTAATGAGGTCCATTAGAGCAACATGCGCTGCCTTCCCTAACGGTGCTTGTCAGCTTCTTGGATGAGCTGGAGTGTGCTGCTGACTGGGGACCTGGTGGAGGGGCTTAAATAGGAGAGGAGGTTCGACTCTCTGCCGCTTTTCTATGCTAGAGAACCAGAGACACACAAAGACAGGCAGGGGAGGGAAAAGGTGAAGAAGAGCAAGGGTAGAGAGACGCCGTGTGAACCGGGTCCGGGACGCGCAGAGCCGCGTGGGGAGCCGACAACTTGAGCAGAGAAGCAACTATTTTCTAACTCCTGTCAAGTTTTCTTTAGACAATCTGGAGTTGAACAGCTCTGAAAGTTGTCGTGTGGACACTTTGATTCAAAGTCAAGAGAACAGAGAAGGAACGGAGCCCCGTAGACACCCGGAGCGTTTGTTCTGGACATCCATCGGTGTACTTCAAGGTACGTGTGTTTCGGAACGCTTTCCGCAGAGTGAGAGCTGCGCAGCCAGCATGTATCACGGCATGTATTTGTCTCCATCCTCAGTCAAACACCGCCTGCTGGTTAAACGCAGCCGCCTCCGGTGTTGAGGTGTCGGGTTTTGGTCAGGTCCCTCTTTTCTTTCTTCATTAGAGGCAGGGGCGGAGGGTTCGGGTCAGGTAGCTCATAAGCAGAATCTTCTTCGTGTATGAGGGGTTCATGGAGGTGCGCGTTCCTGTGGGATGAAGAGACTTTCTCCGCGCTGTGCGCCGCTCTTCTCCATCCTCCGCCTTCTGTCTCCATCTTCCATTCATAAGATGAATAACTGGCGGAACGTAGTGAGTGAAGGGAGGGTGGAAGGGCACCTGGAGAGAGATGGCAGCCTCACACACACTACACACACTCTGCAGCAAATTGCATGATTACCAAGATAGGCCGCCTTGAAATAATTCAATCCATGACAAAACCTAATTACTGGCAGGTAATACCCTGTCAGCTTTAATGCATCTCATCACTCATAATGGCTCAGAGAGCATTTTATGACCCATCTCATTATCGCTGCATTTTAGGCTGGAGCCGCATGCCAACTATTGACTTGTTGCCCCCCCCCCCCCAGGAATATTTCACGGAATAACACTTACACTTACACTTGTCAGACTGCTGTGTGTGTTGGAAGACTGTATGATGTAAAGCGTGAGGCGGGGATGTGGGGACACTGTGCCCTAACATGTGTGCCTCATCGTGGCCTCACCGCTAAATTCTGAAAATAACAGGACCAATAAGTTCATACATTTACAACAGACTGTGGCGCGAATCAGTGTGGCGGCCACACTGGACCTCATGTGACGCGCGTGCGCTTCTGGACAAAAAACTGATCTCCACAGAGCGATTTTAATTCTCAACATTAGATCTGCTTCGTCTTCATTTGCACTTTATTTCTGTTTTTAAAAACACCATGGTGCCCAAAAATACACCGAGGGAACGGCAGATTGACACTCTCTTTGTGCACAGACTAATTGTTTTTAGGCTCGTTCATTAGAGCTCCTAATAAATCTGAGTCCGGTTACATGACTTAGATCATTTCAAGACTGAACCCACGTCGTGGTTCTGCCGTGTGGACTCATCACTGTAGTTAGATCTGTTGTTGAACTTTGGATGTGAGTTTGGATCTCTGCTGTCATCTCTGATGGACAGGTGTCAGGTGGAATGCTGGTTTCCAGCTCATAGTGCGTCCCTGAACGCAGCATTGTGTCCACTGATGGCAGTCAGAGCTCGTCCTCGTGCTCCTGATCATCTTCCAAACAAACATCGCTCACTGTCTCTAGAATGGAATTAGCTTCGTGCGTCTGCGCGTACCCGCGGCTTCAAGATTGAAGGACGTTGGGAAAAGTGGGCGTTCCGGGGACGCGCACGTGATGCATGCCATCCGTTATAGTGGATCGGCTGGTAATAAGTGAATGACCTTATAGTGGCGGTGTAATGTCTCACCGCTGAGGGATTGGGGGGTTTGGAGATAATAAAGCTTGACTTCCTCAGTCTCCCGTCAGTCAGTCGCTGATTCATGGGGATGCCGGCCTGAGCCCCGTACACTCCCTGCATGCTCCACGGCGGGCGGATAAACACCTGTAGCTGGGTAGTATCACACAAAGTGGTCGCTCTGATCCATGTGGAGCTCATTATTTCCATCGTGAAGATCAGCGCGGTGCGACGCGCGGTGTCGGTTGGTGAACTTTTTCCACACAAAGGATCTGTGGAACCCGCGGGTGGAGTTCAGGCTTCTGCTTAACTTGTTGAGAAAGGTGAGTGCGCCGGAGAAGAGCCCTGGTACGGTTTGTACAGAAGTCTGTTGGTAGCCGCTCAAATGTTCTTAATCATTAAAAAGGAAAATGTAAATATTTGTGAAAACGGAGTTGTGGATGAGTGTTTTAAATGTTCTGGTGGTGATGTGGGGGAGCGGGGTAAACTGAAGCGTCCCCCTCTTGGTTCAGTGTGCACGATGCCCGGCCGCACGTCAAAGCGCTGATTAGCGAAGCAGCAGGAGCTGCCGTTCTGTGGCCAGTAGGATTAGATGGTCGCTGCGCCGCGGAGGGGAAGCATCTCTTTGTCGTCCTGTCATTCGCTGCCTGCATCTCCGCGCGCACACACACACACACAGAGCTCCCTCCGCTTGTCGATAAACGTGCTCTCACACGCCGTGTGACGCCCGACGGCAGCGAACGGCTCGTTGTAGCTCCATCGCCTCCATCGTGTTTTGTTGGCCGGTGTTCACCCCCTTTTCTTTTCAGTCCGCTCTGGTCGCCGTGTTGGATTGTTCCCTCGTTTCTTAACAAAGCCTCATCACAGCCTGCCTGCAGACAGCTGCTCTCTGGACCAGGCGGCTCCGGGTTGCATGGTGGTGCTTCAGCGCTTCAACAAATGCAGAAAAGGGAGAAAAGTTTCGGTAAGACATTTACTTTGCGCTTCGGCATGTATGAACGTTTTCATGTGCGTTTAGTTCCAGCAGCTCTGCGTCGAAGGCGACGCGTCCAGGTCTGACCCGCTGCTGGTCTGAGCTGATCCAGTATCAGTGTGAGCCCATCGCACTGATAACCTTTGATTAGGTGCTGACAGAGATGTGCTCTGATGTTGTGTTGCTGATCATACAGCTGATATGTGCAGCCGCTCCGCTGTCTTATGTGCTAGTGCATGGCAAATTGAGTCTGTGTTAAATTCGTTAGTGGCCTTTACCAGCACTCCGCTGCCATGGCAACAGTAATTAAACTGATAGGGTGAAATGTCAGCATCTTGTTACCGAACAGCTGGGACTCAAATAGCAGGCTATTCTCTGCTACATCCCTCCACCATCCGCCATCCGCTCTGGGTTTAGATGATAATACATGTGGCCGGGGACGCGCCGCCGCGGCAGCGAGTGGAAAGGAGAGAAGGGAGGATACGAGCCAGCGCGCAAGCAAAACAGATATCATTAGGGCTCGGAGCAGCTGTGATTCCCTGCCATTATGGGAAATTAAGCTTTTGTTCAGCACCCCGCGCTCGCCCCTCCCCCGGCAATCGGAAGAGCGAAGTGGTCAAATTCCTGCCTTGCTTCTCCGCTTCTTGATTGCACAGTGAAAGGGGGAGTCGAAACTCTTCCGTCTTTTGGTTTGGTAATGAGCAGCGGGGACTTTGTAGTGTTAACGAGGCTGGACGGATCAGTGCCGCTGAACAGGCGCAGCAGAAAGCAGCCGGCCGAGCAGCCGAGCCTGAGCCCCGCTCTGAATCCAGCCAATTAACAATCCAACAGCCCCGACAGGGTCGAAACAAGCGAACCGAGCCGCTCACAGAACTGCGACCTGTTTCAAACCGAACCTCACAAATTTCGTAAAGTGTGTGAGGTGAGGAGGTATGATTAAGACAGGTTTTTCAATTAAAGGGTCACGCCAGCGTTACACCCAACAGATCCTCACGGTGTCTGAAAGTTCGTTTAAAAACACACAGAGCAGTTTGTCTCTGTAACGAACATTTAATAACTCCTAAGACAGTCAGTCCATCACAGTGAGCAGCCTGTTGGGATCAACTTGAGAGAGGACTTTTTTTTTTATATGGTTATTGTAGTGAAGTGAATGACTTCCAGAAGGAAGATTTAAAACGTAACACACACACACACATCTAAAACATTTGTTCATAATAGAAATGAATGACTCTGCTGACGTGTTTGAACTAAAATGTTTCAAAGTTCCTGTTGCCTTTTTCAAAATGACAAAAGCTAAAACTGTAGGCTTACCTTCAAATATCGTGTGTGTGTGTGTGTGTGTGTGTGTGTGTGTGTGTGTGTGTGTGTGTGTGTGTGTATGTGGTGAATGGGGGACAAAGGGGAGTGGGGGTGTGACACTCCTGAGGGAATGGTAGGAGAATACTAATTCCAGCCTGGTGCGAGGCCACATTGCCCCCCCTCTCCCCTCCCTCTCTCACCCATGTGGGCCAACAAAGGCTCTTCACAGTCAGCTCAGGACAAACAATACTGCCGCTGCAAAGCTCCTCGTTTGTAGCCACGCCCCTCTAAACACAGAGGAGGTCAACGTGAAAAAAAAAGTGTCCAGAAGAATCTGAAACTGTGGCTTTGTGTCTGTGTGGGCTCAGGACTGCTGGTTCTGCTGGTCTGTGCTGATCTTACTGGTCAGAGCCCAGCCTGTTGACCAATGAACAGCCTGCACTCACCTCTTCTGCATGTCTTCTTATTTATCACAGTTATTGTTGTTTCACGCTCATTTACTCACAGCTCTGAGATCAGATTATTGTGTGAGTAATTCTTTAAAGTGTCATTTATTAATGTTAATTTACACAACTAATTTCTTCAAGTAACACTTGAAAAGAAAATTAAATTTGATCAAATATAGGTCTAAACTATGTGTGTGTGTGTGTGTGTGTGTGTGTGTGTGTGTGTGTGTGTGTGTGTGTTTCCTGCTTCAATCCTCCTCTCTGAGTAACATGTTCATCAGTCACATCCTCTGTTTAAACACTGAACGCAGCTCGACTCAAGCCCACAACTGGAGAAGCGATTTGAATTCAATGAACTTGAGCTGAAGCTCACACTGTGTTCTCGTAATCAGAAATATTCTTTGTATATAACACGCGTCCAGACCGTGTCCTAAATCCAGACTACATGCTAACTCTCTTTCCTTTGTCATTGCATTGTGGAAGAATACTATGTTTCAACAGCACACTAAAAGTCATTTTGCTCTGATTCTACAAAATACGCGTACACTTATTTGAAGTACGCTTCAGTGCGCTGTGCTTCGGTTTTAGTTCACTTCATTTTGCTGCTTTTCATTAAAACACAAACCTGTTCAGATGCATGCAGGAGAATTAAGACACAGTTAAAGTGATTCAAGAACGTGACTGAGAGTTCATCTTTTAAAGTCCATTTTCTTTTCTCTCATCTGTCTCATGTGTTATAGTTTGTGTGCAGAGGAATAGCCTGCAGAGTGACTTATTGAGTCCACTACATTATGTGAGCACACTAAACCTCCTGAGAATTGTTTAGTCTGGAATTGGGAGACAGCTCTGGACCCTCTTGTCCCCTTCACACCCACAGTTTAAGATTTATTCATTATCTATAACAAACAGATGACATTTATTTGAACTCTTAATATGTTGAAATTGTCAGTTGTTTTTAGTGTTTGATGCCTAATTTGTCACTTTGCAGTTCAGGTTCAAATCTGTGTTTTCTGACATTACAAACACAATAAATGAGATATATTAGATATATGTTATGTTGTATGCTCATTTTCACTTGTGTTTTAACCGACATTTAACATTTTTGTTAAACATACCAATGCTTATTCCAATCTCCTCCTCCAGCTTAAAGATTGAGGAGCTCAGTGAAAATGACAAATAAGAAAGTGTTTATCTGCGACAGTTCAGCCGAGGTGTGCAGCGTCTGTGCTTCATTTCAGTTTTCTCATTAATGAAACAAAAATGTCATACATGTTGAATGGTCCTTTTAATACATCACATTCTGTCTTGATCATTTAGCTTCATCTTGTCTTAGATCTTGTGTGCTTAGAACTTTCTTTCTTTCACCATAAAACACGTGCCTCCTCCTCAGTCAGCATGCGATGAGTGTTTGAAGCCTCTCTTTGTGCTTCTCACAGGTATACAAATGCTCTCCGTCCAGCCGGACACCAAGCCAAAAGGCTGTGCCGGCTGCAACCGGAAGATCAAGGACCGCTACCTGCTGAAGGCCCTCGATAAGTACTGGCACGAGGACTGCCTGAAGTGTGCCTGCTGTGACTGCAGGTTGGGTGAGGTGGGCTCCACACTATACACCAAAGCCAACCTCATCCTGTGCCGGAGAGACTACCTACGGTAAGAAAGACAGCTGACATCTCCACAGCATCTGTGTGACGTTTAACAAACACTGCATTCACATGCCACCCTTGTCAAAGTGTGCACGGGAGTAGGTGTAATCCACATTACACGCGTTAAGAGTTGACAGTGATCTCTCCTTTATTTTGTGGAATGGAGCACAACCACAATTTATTAACAACAAGGCTTTCTTTGTGCTTTCTTTGTGCTCTGGCCTGTGAGCCTTCAAATCTGCAACAATTCAACATTGAGGCAAATTTGACATTTGGCATTGGTTTACCATGTACTATTAATTTTTTTATTTAGTTAAAATTATGTATATTTTGTCATTTATTTATTGTATTTTTAGAAAAAATCTCTTGAACAGTCTGAGGGGTCTCATGCGACCCCATTTCCATAAATTACATTTTTGTTCAGTTTCCATTTATTTGTCTGTCATGATTATTCTGGCACCTGGTTGAAATCAGAGACATTAGGTAATCAAAATTTTAAAGCATTATATTCATGTAGAATTTAGATTTGTCCTGACTTTAAAAAATGACAACAACAAACATAACTTTCACTCGTCAAACATCAAGAAGGTTTCAGACTTCGTCAGTGTTCACATGAAGAACATAAATTATTCTCAAAAGAACCAATAAGTAACAGAGGCAACTATTTAAATTCACAATAGTGAGAACAAAATCTCTACAGCCTCATCTGTACTTCAGGAGAGACGGACAATACTTCATATTCCACCAATAAAGATAGTTGACTTGGATTTGTTGATTTGTTGATACAGCACACCGGTCAGTTCAAGCATGAGCCTAACTAACAGCCAAGTTGACTAGCAGCATTTTATTGTGAGCAGATTAATTTGATTAATTCATGGTCAAATATTTTTCTTAATTATTTTATTTCATTATTTTGGATTTGAATCAGTGCATCAGTCTCATGTGACCTCAAGCACACACAAGTGTTCTGACAGAACACTGCTTTGTTTTTTTAAACCTTCGCTGTGGTTCTGGGAGCATCATTGAAACCTTTTAGTTTTATTTTAATTGAATTGAACTGAATTTATTTGTTTGACATAAACAGAAGAATTTCCACATGAATATTAGAATTTTTATTTGCAGTGTTTACAGTGTGTTCTGTAGTCTGACATCGTATATCAGCATTAGAAGTAGAAGCAAACATAGTAAGTCAAGTTGATGTTTGAGGAAGAAGCTGTGATCTAAACCTTCACAAAGGGGCAGGTTCACTGCTGAAGAATGAAATTAATTAGAACTCATCACTCTCTCATCTGATTGCTTACATCAGCATTATAATGATCCTCATTTCACAAACTCATTTTTTTAGTTTTATGTCTAAAAATATTATTTAAAAAAAAATCCAATATAAATATAACACTTTATTTTTTAAATGTTATCAGAGGAACCTCCTCTCACTGTCAGACTGTATTTTTAATTGTTTTGAACATGACTGTTATTTTTTTTAGTACCAATCATTTGTCTCCTCTGAGCTGACAGTGTTGTGGTGGTTGTACTGAGGCCTTTTGAGAGACAAACAGCCGCTGGCTCTAACTGTGTTTACATAAGAAATGATTTTGTAGTTTCTGTCCGCCTGACACAAAAAGCTTTCCACTGACACGACGTACACGTCAAATGATTTCTGTTTTACTTTCAGTCAGCAGGAGAATGAATCTTGTCTTCCTTACTGCTTTTCATTGTGACAGACATGTTTTTTATTAAAAATACAAAGATAATACAAAATATTTAAAAAAAAAAAAAAAGATACAAAAAATGCATTTTGTGTTTTTTAACTAATTAAAATAAAATATAACCTGCAATGTATGATGATAAATATATACCTGTTGAATATGATGATAAATTCAATTCAGTTTTATTTATATAGAGCCATTTCATAACAAAACGTATCTCATGACACTTTTCATACAGAGCAGGTCTAGACTGTACTCTTTATAATATTATTTACAGAGACCAACAGCACTTGGTGACGGTGGCAAGGAAAAACTTCAAACAGGCAGAAACCTCGGGCAGACCCAAATATATGTCATTTATGATGATAAATATATACCTGTTATATATGATGATAAATATATACCTGTTATATATGATGATAAATATATACCTATTATATATGATGATAAATATGTCATATATGATGATAAATACATACCTGTTATATATGATGATAAATATATACCTGTATATATAATTACCAGATTGATGTGGCATTTTTAGATTGTTGCCTGTTTCCCACTCATAGCCATATCTCTGACTTCCTCCTGTTGCATGTTGCAGTCTCAGTGCAGCACAGCATTGTGGGAGCATGTACAGTATACTGTAGCTAATGTATGTCAGACTGAGGGTGCATGTGTCCTGAGTGCCTGCTGCAGGCCCTGGCACACTTAATTTCATGATGAGAAAGTCCTGTTAGGAGCTGTAGACTAAGAGGCTTTGAAGAGATGCTACTGTGCCAGAGAATAACCAAAAGGTCCTAAACCTTCCTGTGGGATTATCAACCTACTCACTGACTCAGCCTGAACACTCACACTAGCTGAGTGTGCAGTCAGGTGTTGGTGGAACATCATTTGAGACACATTTTTATTATGTAAAATGTGTTTTTCATGTATGTGTTTTACACACATTTTCACACAGAAAAACAAACCTGAAAAATGTAATGCAGCAACAGCTGTAGCTCTGGTTTTAACACAGCACATCCATTTATTGGAGGTTTGGTGGTTTGATACTGGGCTCCCTCGTGCACATGTGGAGGTGTTCTTGAAAAACACTGGAGCCCAAGTTTCTACCTAAAACCATAGTGGATGGAAAGCAGAAAAGCCACGACGTGCCACAGTTACAGGCGCTCTCTTCATTATGCTTGGGCAGATTACTGAATGAACCTACAAGGTTGAGCCCTTGGGTCCAAGAGATCAGGGGACCCTGAACCAGACCCTCAGTTTGAAGTGACCGTTAATAAGAGCATTCATGTTGTTGAACAGTCAGTGAGATTAAAACTAAAGATGACCTGATCACTTCCTTTAATAGGAGTGTCTCCTGAGTGCTCATTGATTCTATAGTATGATATATATAATATTAAAATGATCTAATATATTACATAATTTTAATTCATTTTTATTTATGTAGCACCAGAAGCTTTATTAGGGAAGTTAGACTAATTATACTATTATTTACACAAACCTAACAGTTCCCACCATGAGCAAGCACTTGGCAACAGTGGCAAGGAAAAGCTTCCTTTTATATCTTCCTAATGCATACAGCAGCACTGTGCATACTTTAGTAGCCAAAGTAAGGTAAAATGTCACCTCAGATGTTTTACTGCAGTCGCTCTTCCTTTAGCGGTTTACAATGTTTGTGTTAGTGTCCTAAAATAGCACCACAGCTAACCAGGGACATATTATAGTGTTTAATATTTGCATTTTTAGGAAAGTTGAACACTCACTGATGTAAATATGGACCACATTTTTTTAGCCTGAACGCAGCCTGAAGCCCAAGTTTGAATAGCTTGTTGGGAGATGTTTGGGTCTGACCAGCTAACCTTTTAGTGTAGTCCATGATCGTATTTTAGCGTCACATGTGATGTGTCATGTAAATATACCCACGTCTCAAGTGTTTGTCTATAGTGCCCAGTGTCCACAGGTCTTTAATACTGACTGCAGAGCCTGAGAACAAAAACTGCAAATGTGATCAGTGAATCAGTTGATGTGGACATTGTTTTCTCAGTACCAATGCGTACAGTAGCAGTGAGGCCAGGCGAGTATTTCTGAACAGGCGTACAGGGTAAGAGGGAGACCAATTCCAACATGTTATTCTTTCATCTTCAAAGTTCAAGGTGACTGAATTGATTTGACGCTCTCTATCACACGAGTGGCCTGCCTGCGAATGCGCCCTGACGTCTCCTCAATGCTGGCTAATGAATGGCAAATATAGCAAACCGCAGCACTCCACATCTGATCTGCAGAGCAACAAAGAAAGCCAGGCTCCATCACTGAGGCAATCAATGGCTGCAACATCACAAAGCAATACAATTTTACACACACACACACACACACACACACACACACACACACACACAGAATCCACTCCTTTACTCAAAAAGCAACCTCACATATATTATTTCTACTTATGTTTATCTCAGTCTGTCAGCCCAGGTTAGCGACAGAGAAAAAATAAGGATAACTTCACATTTAGGGTATTTTTATATTTCATTGGCTTTAGAAGTAAATTATTTGGGCCATCATAATACACCCCACCCCTTCTCCAAGTCAATCCTTTTCTTCTTAGCAGGGTTTCTTAGGGTGGCATGTTATTAGGCCAGACATAACCAGGGTTAATAGAATTCTTCAGGGGTCTACAACCATGAGCAATCCCACCATCAAATGATCCCACCATCAGAGAAATAACACATAAATAAAAGTAAAACACACAAAAAACAGAATAAAAAAAACAAAAAAAACAAATACAGGAAGAAAAAAACTTAAAGCTTCAGCAGTCCCTGTGTGATCAAATATGATGTACGGTGAGAAATCTGTGTGTGTGTGAGCCAACCGTTCATAAACCTGCGACTGCAAACATAATTACAGGTATTATCTCCTAGTGCTTGATTTGTGCTTTGCACTCTCTGAATATGGAAAAATGCAGCAAGAACATTTTATCAGCAAATGATCCCTTTGAAACCAAAGCCTCCATTGATGATACTGGTAATAGCGCGATGCCTCTGTTTATGCTGATGTGTGATTTTCACAGTACAGAGCGATAATGTTTGAAAGCCCAGAGGAGGGAGGAGAGCAGACAGACTGACACATTTAAGTTAAAAAACGCTGAGAAAATGAAGACTGCGGCACAGCGGCCTGCTGAGTGCCACCACAGCACCACACACACACACACACACACACACACACACACACACACACACAAACACTTGCACAGGCTCCAAGGCCGGGTGCAGGCGTGAAAAAGCTGTTGGGCATCAGTTAATGGAAAACTGTAAATTCCAGGCATCCATTTTAAAGACAGCACTTATTTATTTATCTATCTATTCATTCATTTTTTTTAATCCAACTTCAATTTTCCTCTACAGTGGTTTTACTAAGATTGTAAATGCAAGCAAACTCACAGAGCCGTCAACATGGCTGGATTTATTAACGTTTTGGAAAGCTGGCTATCAGTGAGAGATAACCAACATGTAGAGTATGGTTCAATGTAATAACTTACATTTTTTTTTCATCCTTCATAATCAACTTTGTAGTCCACAGCCATCTTGTATAACCATGTATGTAAATGTAAATGAAAAATGTATCTTTTTTCATCTCACATCAGGCTTATGACGCATTGTCAGTTTGTATGTTGGCGTCAGATGTGACTGTGACATCAAGTCAAGCTTTATCTCCAGGGACCGGCAGGGAGTGAAGAGAAATGGCTCAGGCTGTCTGAAGCTCATCTATTCTTTGCAGAAATCTCATTTAGATACATTCTTCCTCATGAACATGTGTCACACTTTTGAATAAAAATACTATTCAGTATGTGATTACTGACAAAGAAGCAAAATATAGTTTTCTTAGCTCAGACACACACAGTCCAATGAAGTGTTTAAGGCCATGATCCATGTTCACTCCTGTCTGTCTATTTTGTAGCAACATTCACCTCTGTTACATCTCTTCATTTCATTTATTCATTTTATCTTCTCTGTGTTAGCGCACTGTCAGCTAGAAATGACATTAACATGCATGTGTCATAACGTACACAAGGCATTTATCATTTTCCTTATTCAACTGTAACATGTTCTTTATATTTGCATTTTTAATATTTGCCACATCAAAGTTAACTTAATGAGCATTCACATTGATGGGGAGATGAGAATCTTCTGTTTGTTTGTGTGTGTGTGTGTAGGAGCTGACTGATCTCTCCAGGAATTCTCCACTTCTTTGTTATTTCACTGTACACCTCCTCTTCTGTCTTCTTCTCTCTGTACCTGAATGATTTGTAGTCAAAAAAAGGCTCAAGATAAGCTCACATTTTTTTGCTAAATTTAAAATTTGCCTCAACTCATGCTGCCCAGAGCAAATTCACATCAACACATATGAAAACGTATGAAAATGTCCATAGGAACTTCTCAAACCACTCCTGCAGCATAAGCAGCATATTCACATGCTGAACAGAAATTACTGTGAAACAATCAGAAAATAATGTATTATTTCTCTGCGGCACTATTTTGTGCAGGCAATGTAGGCTGAGAGTCAGGCTGGGTACCTGAAATAAATAAGCCTGCACCGCCCCAGTAAAAACGCTGTAGCCCAAATGAATATAAAACGTGTTTTCACTGCAGCGCTGGATTTGGTCTGAGTCAGGCCTAACTCACTACTTCTCTGTCTGTCAGTGTGGTCATTATGTTCCAAACACCCATAGCTAAATACTCCTGCTCAAGCTTTTAACAGGCTCCTTTCAGGCCTATAGGAATGAGTTACTAACTCTTGCTAACTGTAAATGGCCAATGTACCTTTACTGCTAATGATGTCATGAAAAATAAAATCTGCCCCCACAAAAGTGGGAGACAGAAAGCAGAAAAAGCCAGTGTGATGCTGACTAATGGAGTGGTAATTAAATGGTCATTCAGGCTAAAGAATATCAGGCTAAAGATACACTCAGTTCTACCCAAATTACACACAGCCTCATTCCACAGAGCAGAACGGACTCGCAGCTAGCTCAGTCATTACGAAGGCATCGATGGATGGCAAACAGCTCCACAAAGAGCTGAAAGCCTGTGATTTCAGAGTGGCCACTGAATCATCAACATCATGCTCACTTGACGATAGCCATGCTCCTGGGAGATTTGCAGGAAGCTGGGTGTAGTTTGTCATCAGCACTATACTCCCTGATTCTCTGCAGGCTGAAAGATTCAGGCCAGCTCCTCTTTCTCTAATGACTAGCACAGATGTTCAGCTGTTCTCCCAGCTTACACTGAAGGGCACAAGGACATCCTCAGCCAGGCCGCTGGTCAATAACACCACTACTTACTTTCCTTCAGTTGCTGCGGTGTAGAGTCCACTCAGAGAGTAGATCCACAGTGTTTTACATCTTTCACTCAGTACTTCACAACACTGCTAACCAATGAAAGCAGGTAGTTTGTTATTTTCCAAAAGCTTGCCTAAGAACAATGTTCATATTGGATGATTATCCAGCAAGGGAGGTCACACTTTTATGAAGGGGACTGGAGTTCGTGTCTGATCACATTTTATTAGCTTCACCGCACCTTAACTGTAGTTCATTTGCCGTAGTCAGGAACTTTGCCTGCCTTTATGGCTTGTACTGTCATTCAACGTAATCAGTGTTCTGTCTGACAATAGTCATTGGTGTGACTTTGAATCTCATGTTTGGGTGTCATGCGTTACAACGCAATAAAACTTATGTCTTTAAAAAAATAATATGATGTTCACTGATGTTAACCAAACTTAAGCATGTTCCAACTCTCTACAAAGTTCATTTACAGAACTGAATGAAATCAGTGCATGTGTGGAAGGTACAAAAGTAATTTAGGTTTTATTTATTTAAAATATGTGCAATTTTTAAATGTATCTAAACAACAGACTGTTTAAAGAGTCCATTGGTCCAGTGCAAGACTGGGCTGTTCTGGTTTTGCCACAAGCTGCCACAAGTGTGTCAAATCAAATCAGGTTTTACCACAGACCATCCTGTCACTAATGAAGCATACTAGTAAGCCACTAAACTAACCACTGCTGACGATGGAAGGGTGTTACATGCACTGCATAAAGACATGCTTGACATTGGACTGTTCCTGGTGCTACATCACGGCTAAAAATACACAACTGCTCAGGAAGTAAAAGCAGGCTACAACTTTGATTCAGGAAAGAAAACAAAAATAGTAAATAGTTAATAGTTAGTGATATAGAATGATGAGAAGAAGAATGGAATAGTATCATGAATTTTATATATGTTGGAGAACTGATTGATTTAGTCAGCTGTGGGACCTGTTTAGGCTGTTGTGTCTTCACTCTCCAGTTTAACAGAAGCAAGGTCATTTCAGTGAGCGTGTGACATCAAAGATAATGTTTCTGTCTCTCTCTCGTGACTGCACCTCGGCTGTAATTGTTTTTGTTTTTTTCTATTTTGGAGGAGAAACTGAGGTTTTGTTTAGTTTTTGTTTTTGTTGAGTTTTTTTTTTTGAAGGATGTGGTACTCTAAAAGGTTACAGTGCCTGCTGTGCCAGTGAATGCCATGATCATTACTTACTCTGTCCTTGTGCCTCGCTACATTTTTGTTTTTCGTTGGCGTGACAGCAGCAGGCCAGCGCTCTACAGCAGTTTAAATCGAAAAGTCAAGTCAGTTACACACTGACAGACTAACAGACACCAGCTCATACACTTATTCTTATTACTGTCATTAATAAGGTTATGTTAAATGGCACAAACTTACCCTCAGGTTAAGTTTTCAAACTGGTATGCAGAGTTCTTGAACTCAAAGATTCCTTTGAGTTCAAGAAAAAGGACAAGATCATTTTTTGAGGCCTGAAAAAGATGCAGCCTTCATTTTTTTTTTTTTTTTTTTTTTTTTTTTTTATGAATCCCTTGAGCACTTGAGGGGGAGAATTTGCCTGGAATGCGTTGGTTCATTCAGGCCCCAGATTGAATCCTGTCTCTGCTGCTTGTTATTACAATAGAGCACTCAGCATGCACAAAGAGCCTCTCCTGCTCAAGCTTTTAATGGGACTTATAGGTGGAGAATGCAGCACTCAGTCTGTCAGCCTTGCCACTTTACCTTCTTATTCCTTCATCTTTCTCAAACACACACACACACACACACACACACACACACACACACACACCTCTTAAGTCTCAGCCCTCTTGGCCCTCTTTGATGCTGCTAATCAGGCTCTCCATCACTTTTGAGGATACGTAGATTACCTGATTCTAATTACAAGGGGCAAACTTTGTTTGATGTCTTTTGTGTATTTCTCCCTCTGGCTTCCTATAGCTCCACCTCCCCCCTAACACACACACACACACACACACACACACACACACACATACATACATACTTACACACTCTTCTCCTCTAACCACCTCACCCCTCCTCCCCCCCTCCCCTGGAGACTCCTCTGTATGAGGCCAGACATACATGCAGCGGCGAGGAGGCCGCAGCGCTACAAGGTGAACTATTCCCTGGCACGTGTTATTATTAATAACTGCCAGAGAGAAGGGTCACCCAAGACAACTCCTTGAAAAGAACCCCGGGCGAGGCAAGTAGGCCGCAGCTGGGTGTGTTGTAAAACAATACCCCCCCTTTCCCCCCGAGGAGGCGCGCTGCTTAAAACAAGAATAATGCATGGGGAGAGAGGGGAGAGTCGCACAGCCACATTTTTCGGCCGTGAAAAATTAAGATGTCACCACCTGGCGCTTTTAAGCATACCTTTACCACTGAGATGAACGTATTAGAATATGAATAGGTCGGGGCTATAACTTTCAACACCCTTTCTTTCTGTCTATTTCTCTGCGCCTCTGCTTTGTCCATAAACTTCTGATGGCAGTGTTAAATTCAAATGGCTGCTGAGTGCACATCCACAGGAAGAAGCAGAGATGGAAATGGGGGAAAATGCTAATCAGCAGTCAAATTATGGGACAGTTAGTTAGTGGAATTCATGAGGTTTTTATAGCCATTTTAGCTGTGCAGCACAACAGTGTGAAAATACAGTGGGTGTGATTAAGGTTTGAAAGCCAGTTATGAGTAATCACATGGCAACATAAATTTGTTGGTTTTTATTCAAAGCAGTATTTTACACCCTGAAACTGCTTTACAGCATGACTCATACAGAAATAGAGTACATCTGAATCATGCATGTTTCTTTTGGATATTTCTTTTGACAGAGGGAAAGATGTGATTTCCTCCCTCTAACCTTTTCATTGGGGTTCTTCAGGCCTCACTCACTTCACATGCATCACAGATCCAGCTTTAACGTCCTCGGCATGACTCACCCCTCCTTCTCTCCAAATAAAATTGGTTTTGTTAGGGTCAAGGTTCACAGTGTGGTCGATGTTATGATTTGATCTGATCAGTGCTGAGGAACAGAATGGGGTAATTCTTTCTACGCTGCTCTCAGACCTATAGCATAATATTTTCATGTCACTGATAAATGCCTGAAATTACTGCAGGACTTTCTCCTGTTTGTTTGGGGGATTTGAAAGGAAGTGAGATGTGTCCTGCTGCAGTGATTCCTCCCACACAATCAGCGAGAGGAGAGTCTGATGGTTCAGGCTGTTACAGTGGGAGGGATGATCTCAAAGATTGTCGGAGGAGGACAACCCCTACATTATTTATTCTCTTAACTCTTCCATGCCTGAGAATGACAGTCGATCCTCTCTAAGATATTTGGGCATGTATTTTCTCCCACTGATAATACAGAGCATCCTGTGTAGAAAAACTGCTGTGTTATTTCCCTTAAAGGTGTCATTTAGTTCAGGAAATCGAGAGGCTTGAAGCTGACAGTCCTTTAGTTCTTCTAATTGTTTTGACCTATATTCCCAATTATATTTATTCAACTAGCTTTTCAATATTTATTTGTAAATTTACCACCCCGCACTATGAACAAATAGTTTAATATGTAAAGACAGTGACACAAGCAGCTTCAGAAAATGAACCTAGATATATGTGTATAATGTGTAAAGACAGCTGTAACGTCTTCACGTTAACACTCTCACAGATTGTAGTGATGAATCATAACTGGAAATTAGTGACAAAGGTTAAGAAAAATATGAGGAACACAAGTCTGTTATAATCCATACATAATAGAAAATCCTGTAGATACAACTAGATACTAAATACCTGTGCAGTTCATTTTGGTTCTTATAGATATCAGGATACAAAAAGACAAATAACTTAATTAATATTCCTTAAATAAACCCTCTGTTGGCTGCAGGGCCTTGAGCAACCACTAATGTGGCTGATATCACAACAACTGATAACAGAACTATGGGGAGGGAGGATGGCTTTGCTCATCCTCCATATGATAAATAAACTTTGTTAAATAAATAAATGACTTACTATGTTTTTCAAGCTTCTGTCAAGAGACCCCTTTTAATATGAAAAATCTGCAGGAAGTGTTTAAATGTTTCACTGACAATCAAAAAACTGTAGAAATGATTGTAAGTTTAATTGTCATTCTAACAGATCTCCATAGAGCTTTCATACAAAACACAGAGCAGTTTGGCTTGAAATCATTTAGCAGCATTAACAGCTGACTCTATAATATTATGTCAAACCATGACGTGAGCATGACTGTGGACTGTGGAAATGTATCATCTATAACTGCAGCACCACCTCTGTTTGTTTCCCATCATTTTATTTGACAACATGAATGTAGTTGTTTCAGATGTTGGGCTCCAAAAAAAAGAGTGACTCTCACAGAGTTTTGGTTCTTCTGACGTGTGGCCAGAAGGTGAGTTGTTGATGAGGTGGTGGACAGACTGGAGTGATTGTTCAGCAGTGGGCTGTGGTTGTTCTGCCTTTATTTTCTGCCTGTTGTTCCTCTTCTATTGATTTTTCACAGCCACATATTCCTGATAAGATAATGTAATAATCAAAGGTCTGAAAACATACAGTGTCACCTGGTTCACATCTTCTCACTTACCATCAGCAGCTCAAGACATCTGTGGTGTATTGATCACTAACCAGTGCACTTGATTTATATGTGGAGGCACAAATAATCTTCAGATTTCCTCTGGCCATTAAGATACTTTCACCCAAATCAGAATGTTGAATTTAAAGCAAATGGAAGCCAGGGCAGTGACAAATGAACGATGTGATGTGTAAGTTAGCCACTGGATGTGTTTGGATGTGATGTGTATAATTTAGGAATAAAATAAATAAAATAATTCTATATCTGTATGTGACTCAACAAGTTGCCGTCACTTTTAAACTTGTGTGACTTAGTCTCAAATTTAATACTCACTCAGTGTAAAATTACTCAAACTGTTTATTTTGAACACAGTATATTCCTTCCTTCCTGCTTCAGCTCTTATCTAATGTACTTGTTCAAACAGTGACCTCTGAATGAAGTGGATAAAAAAGATAAGAGAATTTTGATAAACTGCTCAATCATGTGACTGCTTGTGTTTCCTGAAGTTTTTCCTCGCCGCTGTCACCAAGTGCTTACTCATGGTTGTTGGGTCTCTGTAAATAATATTGTAAAGAGTGTGGTCTAGACCTGTGCTATGGAAAGTGTCATGAGAAAACTTCTCTTATGATATGGTGCTATACAAATAACATTGAATTGAATTGACCCGTCAGCCTTCATTTAAGTAATATCACAATGTCCTCAGTCTGCTTTCAAGTTGTTCAGTATAATGTTATTGTAACCAACACAACATAAATAGGCCACGGTTTAACCAATTCATCGGTTTGGTCAATTATTCTGCACCAATAGAACATTTTAAAAACTACCATTACCAGGGAAATTTGGCTACCTTAGTGGCTAATGGCTGTGCAGCCTCCGCTGGTCTCATTGAGACGTCCTGTAGTGATCAGTGCCTGTAGGCAAACACACTGCTGCTTCACACGCCCAAGTCAGCTCAAGTCAAGGGAACATCTATGCTGGTATTTTAAAGTGAAAAGGATGCATCGACATACCAGTGAAAGAGGACCTGTCCGTCCTGAGAGTGATGGTTGACTAGCTTGCAAACCTCTTGCAAGAAGTCAAAAAGTCAAAGAGACAAACTATCATTATTATATCGCTCTTTATCAGTTGACCTGTAATAAATATAAATAGCCATAAAACATAACATTGCCCACCGTTTTTACTTCCTATAGAAACAGGAACAGTAGTCCTTGTTTTTTTCAGTGGGTTTGTCAAAATGTCTATGTTTCAGTGTTACCGTGGAGCATCCTACCTGTCATTATAGGTCATGCTTAACTATGCAAATGGACACCATAGTGTACAATCTAAACCTGATCAAATCTTCAGAGATCCTCGGAGTGTGTTGTCTCGGGGGCGGCCCTGAGTGCTGGCTAATACACAGCCTCAACTCTGTGTTTCATCAGTGGGCTTATCTAATTCAGTGTCCCAACCATGTCAACCAGGGTAATGAAAAATTCATTGAGTCTGTTACTTTGTGCAATTGAACACATCCATCATCTTGTGATATTTTGTAATATTGGAAGTCATGTGACTGGCCCAGTCATGGACCCCCTTTGACCAGGCAGACATTTTTCTAATGAATATTGACTTGTATTGGGTTTAATTCATTCAATTCAACCTTTTAAATGTGTGAAACACACCGTGCCACACTCTGCTCACAAGGACCAAAGTGTCAGCATTCCATTTCTTTCAAGGCTTTCATTTAATTTTCAAACAGTGTAGAAGTTGATGTTGGTAACTCTATTACCTGCTGACTGGACTCAGGATAAATTTAACTCCCTTCCACAGTGGCAGCTCATGTGGACTTCTCTCCTCATCCCCAGTATTTGATATCCTCTCTCCTTCCAGATTAACCTTTATGGCCCTAATAAATGGTCTGTATTGACATCAAAGGGATGGGAAGATGGCGCTCTGACTTATGGGAAGGGGAACAAGGCCCTCCTGAAAGAGCCTGAGCCCAGCTCCTCTTCTCACCGAACAGTTATCATGCCTGTCCACTACGAAATTATGCTCTTCTTTGTCTTTTTAATTAAACCCAAGTGCAGTTTGGAGGCTAGTTGACCTTTGCTGCCCCCTCTTTATGGGGAGTGCTGCAGGTCATTTCCATGCATATATTAATGGCTCACCCTCCTCCCTTTTCCTCTTAGGCAATGATCCACAAGGATTTGAGGATTAAGGAGAGGTTTGGGTCTCGAGTATTGCCCATTTTTAATCTGCTATGCGGGAAGTTCTTTGATAGAGAAGAAACACAATGTTAAGGCTTTAGTTAAAATGGGTAAGGGAGTGTGTATTTAAAGTGATTGTGTTTTGTCTGCAGCCATAGGTAACTTCTTGAACCCTGATCTAACCCTTCAGTTACCCTTTTAAGTAACTTTAGAGTGTTTTGCCTGCTCTGTATCTACAAGTCAGATACTTCATGTGCCCCATCATTCAACCAGATCCTTGTCAGCAAAGCGGAGGTCATTTTAAGCATTCAGAAATCCTGTCACCATTCCCACCATGGAAAAAAATCAATTAACTTATTTGAGTGATTTGATCATTTGAAGCTGGGACTAACAATGTGTGTGAGTGAGAGAGAGAGAGAGAGAGAGAGAGAGAGAGAGAGAGAGGGGTATACTAGCCTCTCATCCTGCTGTTAGACGACAGTGCAGCTGCCTCTGAACCCGGGGCGCTCTGCCCTGGGGCCGCAAAGCGCTGGAGGGGCGTCTTTGAGAAGATGAGTTGCAGTCACTTAGTGAGGCTGACACAGTGGAGATGGGGTCCTTCACAGGGCGACCAAGTCCTTCTGCTGCCATTCCAATTTGTGGGTTTGGTGGGATGGACTTCGCCGAGTTATACTGCAGCTTTAAGATTAGAGTTAAAAATATGTAATGAACATTTTAGACCAAATACAAATACACAAGTATATCCAAGAATGTTAGAAGAGGGAGTAACTGAGATAATGTGATGTACACAGTGTGCAAAGATGCCAGGAATGTTGAAAGATTAGTCCAGTCAGTGCTTTGAATAAAATGTACTAAGACCAAATGTTGTAGTCTGCAAAAGCATTTGGGCAAAGTGTAAATCCTTGTTTAAGGACACACTTGCCCAAAATGTATCCTGAATTACTTTCAAACTACTTCCTTCTCTGAAATTCATGGATCTTGATATCTTGGTTCTAGTTTTGCAATGATGAAATAATCAGTGTGAGTCACAGGGGAGTGTGTTCATAATCTGATCCTGTGGAAGAAAATGAAGGAATTCTGTCTTTGTAGTTGCATCACTGCTGAACTGTGCTGCTTGCAGCAGCAGTAGCAGCCCCCATGTGTTGTGATTTGTTGTCATGTTTAATGTTGTGTGTATGTAAAGAGTCCTTTGTGATCGCAGCGCGGGCCCCATGCCTCGCCTGGAACACACCGCTGGCTGCAGCACCACCACATATTTGGCTGCCACCTTTCTTCTGCAAGCATGTGAAAGCATGATAACAGTCCTGCTGTTTGACACACAGTGATATGCAGTAAGCCCCCCCACCCCCCAGCCACACAGGCTTTGGCACACTTTGCTTTTGTTTGGTTTCAGGGCTATGTGTTTGAGAATCATCCACAGTTTTCACCCTGTATACAATCACACACTCACAGTCAGTCAGTCTCCCCTGTGAACCTGCATTTCTCTCTGTTTTTAACTATTGATGCTAAATTGCTCCAAGTGACAAAAGCAGATGTGTTGTGGCGGGCAGGATCAAATGCAGCCATGCATGATTAATGTGGCCTGCTGGAGCAGATGAAGCCAGACGTGTGTCTGGCTTTGTGTCTGATCATGAGAGGATAAAGTGAGAAGATGGAGCAGAGGAGGGAGAGAGGCAGAGAGGTAGTGAACACATTCAGAGAAAGAGGACTTGTTAGTCAAACACTCCCCCTCCTCTAGTATGACCTTTAACCTCTGAATGTGTGTGTGTTTGAGTGTTCAGTGCTCAGTGAAGATCCAGCTCAGAGAACAGGTCTGGTCTGGGATCAGTTGAGGAAGATGAGGCTGCTGCAGGTTTAGGGAGCCAGTCATTGCGGCCTGACAGCTTCATCTCATGTTCCAGCGAAGCCTCAACAGGACCTGGATTCATGTGAACACTGAGTGGATCTGGATACAGAAAAAGAGTGTGTCAGTTTAGAGCAGTGAGGACATGTCCCATAGGTTTGGGAGCATGAATGGTTGTCCTCTGATGAATTGATGACCTGTGAACATGTTTGAATAGGTTAGACTAATTTACATTGTGGTGTTGTTCTCCTTCCACCAGAGTACTCTGCAAGTTTCCCACAGAAAGTTTTGCAAATTCATACATTGCTGAAACAATGTTGACCTCATCTCTCAGAGCAGAGGTCTGTCAACCTCCTCATGTGACACGTAGTGTTTCACATTAAAGAGGTCACCTCATAATATGTAGTATGTGAGGAGTCAGGCAGCATGTCTGCATGTAACACTGAACCTGAGATGCAGCCAGGCAGCGTGTGTGTGTGTGTGTGTGTGTGTGTGTGTGTGTGTGTGTGTGTGTGTGTGTGTGTGTGTGTGTGTGTGTGTGTGTGTGGACATGGTGGGTTTCAGCCAGGCCTTCTGTGTCACCCCTGATTAATGAGCCCTTTATGGAGATGAAGTGGGGGTGCAGGAGAGGAAAACGTGGAGACAAGCGCTAGCCAGGGAGACTGGAGCTGGCTGCAGCTGTTAGAACAGTGAGGGGTGGAGGGTGGGTGGCGAGGGGGAAGGCAGGGGCAGCACTGTGGAAAACAGGATTTCAAAATGCTGATCGGTTGGTGTCAGCCCCACTTACAGGCATTATTTGGATGGTATAGGCAGAGCTGTGAGGCCTGTGCTGAACCCCTGAGCGACTTCTCAATTAGTGGCCGGCCTAGCGGAACTGCTAGACACATTTGTGCCCCCTCCCTCCCTTCCCAAGCCTTGCTTACCAGGCTGCACAACAGCCAGATCTTTCCAGTGATCACCGTTGGTCAAGTTATTCTGTGCTGACTTAGTGAGAACATGGTATGAGAGAATCCTTTTGTAGGAAGTGAAAGGACTTATCAGGCTCTCGTTGTTTTTATAGTGCAAAGCTTTGCGAACACAACATGATGTTTTTGATGCCGTGCTCGCCTTCATGATAACCATACTGCACAGAATGGTGGAGTGTGATGCTTTGTGACAGGTTGAAGCTGAATCTCTGTGATAACACACACCACAATGAGGCAAAGAGCCTGGCTTGCGTAACCAAGCTGAGCCAGTTGTAGTCGCTGTGCTACGCTTCTGTAAAATGAGATGTAAATGTGGCAATTTTAACATTCTGATTTATTCATGAGGAAGCCAAAAGAAAGAGGGGAATGCTAATGCTACACACTGCTTTGCCCTTGGCCAGGACACATCGACAAACAAGTCACTCAGCAAAGGAATTAACAACTTCATTAAGTTACCTGACAGTGTTGGAACACCCAGCCTATATTACGTTGTCTGCTTGAGGATGTAAGAGCTATCTAAATCAAATCAAATCAAATCAAATCAAATTTTATTTATATAGCCCAAATTTACAAAACACATTTTTCCTCAGAGGGCTTTACAATCTGTACAGGGAGTGACACCCTCTGTCCTTAGACCCTCAGTTCAAGTGAGGAAAAACTTGCCCACAAAAAAACCCTTTAACAGGGAAAAAAGGTGGAAGAAACCTCAGGAAGAGCCACAGAGGAGGGATCCCTCTCCCAGGACGGACAGACGTGCAATAGATGTCATGTATACAGAACAAATCAACACAAACATATTGTACAATTACAATGAATGATAAAATGACAATGAATTACAATGAATGATAAAATGATTACAGTAGCAGTGGAACCTGTGATAGAGTTAGAGAGACACAGATGCACAGCAGCAGCAAGTCATTAACTATAAACTGTAATGGAGATATGGTAGCAATAATGACTACTTGTTTACTTAAACTGTTTTCAAGGCATCTCAGAATGTTTGTCCAAGCCAAGACCCCAAAACTGGAAAAAAAAATCTGTTAGGCCAAATCTGTACAAAGACTCATTATTGAGAAGACACCCAATCTATAATTGGTTTTGGGGCTATAAAAGAATCAATGTGTTGCCGAGGTCATGCCTGCCTCTTTTATATCTGATGTGTATTTGAGTACATGGTGGCGAGAAGCTGGAGGACACAGCAGTGACTGCAGAGGGGCTGCCACTGCATTGATTGCACCTTCCACCAGTTTTCCATACGCTTTTAATCTGTGAAATGCTAAAGAGGCAATCAAAGCAATCTTCAGCCGTGCTGTCAGAGCAGCGTCCATGTGTCAGTCTGGTGATTTCTCAGCCCCCTCTGCTGCATTAAGAAGGCCTGATCAATGGGTGGGAGAGCTGGGCCTTGGGACTGCACACAGACAGAGGGGGTGAGCTGCAGAAATCATCCTGCCAGACTTCACAACACATCACACAGGCCCAAAATAATGCTGCTAAATTTTCTCCCTGGAATGCGCATCTGATTGTATTTGGTATTTTACAAATAAAAAATAAAATGTATACAAATTTCTAAACAAAATCTGATTTTGCACATTCATTATATTTTCTATGATTTTGTTCATAATATGAATTTGAATTTAATACATGAATTTGTTTTACTTTTCATATTAAAAAATTCAGACTAAGACAAGACAACAAAAACTGCATCACTTAGCATGAAAAGTAAAGACATTTCAACAAACTGAACATCCAGGAGACAAAATTTAAAAACAAACAGATAACAAGGTGACCACTCAGCTCAAACTGACATTAAATAATTAGAAAGTAAATCTATTTTTAAATGCCAGCCCTAAAAACTTTACTTCAGAGTAAACCCAGAGAGAGAGAGGGAGTATTGTTACTATTGAAGACTAATGAATGGATATTGAGTCAAAATGATGTAGTAGCATGATGTTATCACAGTACAGTGTGAGGAGAATCAAGACGGGAATGAGGCCGAACGTATTTGGTGTGGTCACAGCTGACTTACAGTTCAGCTTAAAGGACGTCTGGGTTCAGGTGCTCTTGTGTTAACAACAACCTCAGAATTAAAGATCAGCCTCTAAAAAAGTGCAGCACTTGTTTTGAACTTCTCTCACACAAAGCACATGTGTCTGTGTGGTCTGACAGGACGACTGGTCTTAATGATGCTTTATTCATGCTTTCTTGCTCATGATGTAGCAGCCCTCCTAACACAAACAGTTAAAAGCTGCTCTACATCAGTGCTATAGAAAGCTCTCAGACTTAAATGGTTTTCCATATTTGGGTTTGGCTAAACCTGAGGCTTTTGTAGGCTCTCATTAATTTAATTGGCTGCACTTGGGCCATTCATTATCACAGTCTCCTTTGTTCCGCAGCTTGCGAGGCTTCATTTTCACACATTTTTGCCTTATCACCACGATTTTTAAACAATAAAGAAGCATTGCACCCAGAAAATGTGAGACTCCCTGTTTAGAATGCCTGACTGTGATATCCACATATAGTCTCATAAAGCAGGAACGCTTTTGATACCTAATGATATGGATATTTAAATTTTCATATAAGCCTATCTGGAAAATGTACTGAGAGTTCATCTGCTTTCATAAATACTCTGTGAATTATACTGCCACAACAACATTACAATGTCTTTCAGTCAGTATACAGCCTAGAAGTGACATCTGCAGACACCTTCACTGGGTTTAGATTTATTTATTTTGTTCATCTTTTTTTTTTGTTAGAATGGTTTTGGGTCGATCAACAGAAAAATAATCAGCAGTGATTAATGTCAAACATGCTCTGCTTCAGTGTGAGGATTTGCTGCTCCTTTCTGTTTTATATCATCATATATGGAATCTTAAACAAGCCACAGATTCATTGATGGGCTAAATGAGACATAATCAACAATGATAATAATCATCAGCTGCAGACCTAAAGCCTTGAACAGCAGCATAACCATTTCATCATGTTCATTTCTATGTTGATATAAAATCCTATATGAAAAAAATGAATTAACTCTATTTCCACCAATTTCCTTGAAGGACAGAAGACATGAGAGTATTTATCAGAGATGACAGGAAAATGTTGACCTTTTTGAAGGCAGATTGTTCAGAGGTTTCCTCTGATATGTATCAGATAAGATCAGAAGTAAATGCAATGAATATGAAAAGGTACTGCTGCTGACAGCTTGTGACAGTTGGCGTGGAGGCAGCAGTGGGAATATTTATAATATTCCTATCCATGTCAGTGTTTCAACAATGTGTCAATCAGCGGCATTTCACCTGATGGGCCATGTGTCATGCCCACATCCTCCAGATGCTGATTTGGAGGTGTAATAACATGCTTCAGCTCTACTTGTTTGGGAGTGGAATTGTCCACCTGCACTGTGTTTCTTTCTGTCAAAGATATTTTGAAATAAAAAATAATAAAAAATAATGAAGGTGGTGAAAGTGAACCAGACCTGACATTTGATTTGACTGTTAACCTGAAGTTAACAGGAATTTGCTGATTATGTTTTTATTTTTATTTCACTTGTTCTTCGACTAAAGTGTACTCATGTTTGTGAATGCATCTCAATCATTTTTACATTTCTTTATCTTAAAGGTTCAAATGGCAGAAAATGTGATACAAAGAAAAGTGTGTGTGTGTGTGTGTGTGTGTGTGTGTGTGTGTGTGTGTGTGTGTGTGTTATCTCTGCAGCCTCCACCTCAGTTTGTGGATTAATGAGATGGCACATAGATGTTAAAAGCTGTGAAAGCACCCCATAATTGTTATGTTGTGTTTAGGAAAGCTTGGCTGCCATTAACCTCCCAACACCACAACGCCTAGCAGTTACCTTGCCAGTAATGCCTGAGCTCACAAATGTGTGTGTTCTGAGGTTCCTGTAATTAAATTGGGCTTTTCACATGTAATTTGAAAATGCTAAGGGGTCAAACTGGGCACCGGTAATCACGAGTGATTCAGTCTGAAGGAGGGTCACACATACTGGAGGGTCTGTTTCCACCCGCTGCTTAATTGTCCTGATGAGAGGGGTCACATTTCCTTCAGGAGAGGTCAAAAGTGGAGTGCCTTTGATTTGTCTCCAAAAGCACAGAAGGAATTTAATTTGATAGAAAAAATGAGAGATCTTCAATGACAATATCATTATATGCTGTATGATTTGAGAAGAAAGCTATTAACCAAAGCTCTTAGCGTTCTTGTCATTTCCAATAACCAAATAAAGCAGCTCTATCTTTAATGAATAGTTAAACCACACTGAAGGGAATGAATGTGCTGAACTCATTCTAAAAACTTTGCAGAGAACAAAACAGGCAGGTTCTCACATGAACACTGAATCAGTTCTTGTTTGCTGTAATCAGTGCAACATGCTGTCTGTGAGCCTGACCCATATCATGGCTGTTGTCGCGTTAATAAACTGGACTGTGGTTGTTGTTGTGGTGCTGTTCTCTCTGCAACAGCAAAACAACTGAGCCATGCCAAAGTGATACTCATGAAATGTAACCGCCAGAGAGGTAATGTTAGCACACTTTTAATTTACCAGCACAGATGGAAAAAATGTGGACTGCTGACTCTGTAAAATGTAAGTGCTTTATTGTGAGCTTAGTTTGTCACTCAGGTGTTAATGTCAGTTTAGGATTAGGTTAGTAAAAACTACAATGTTCAGCTGTTTTAGAAATGAAAGCAGACACTAACATGTTGGTGTTTTCATGGGATTTGTACACAGTGAGTAAGAGTATCCTTATAAAATACTGCATTGGTCATATTTGCTTTCAGTATTTTCAGTATATTTTGCTTTACAGTATTTTCCGTCTTTCTTCTGCAGCAACGTGCAGAATTCTTTCCTGTTCCAAAACACAGACACACACACACACACACACACACACGCACACACACACACACACACACACACACACACACACACTTGGTTAATTTCTAAAGGAAATGTGGATTTTTGCTTTTCTCACACTTTCCTTTGATAAAACTGGTATTTTGATTTTAACCGAACGCTTCAGTTCAGTCGCCCAAACACATTATTTTTTGGACCGTCCCCTCCAGTTTAGATTAGCTAAATTAACTGTGAAGAGCAATGACTTGTGGGTCTGTGCATGTTTGGTGCAGATAATTGCAGGGCTAGTGTGCCACAGCCTGGCACCCAGCTTGGGATTGCAGGTGGGTTGGCGTAGAGAACTGCCTATCGAACTGCACATCTGGCTCCTGCAGGGCTCAGAATCTTTCATTACACCCTCTTCAAAATGGACCCAAACACAGCACTACCAAAGCACTGTGCTGAAAGCATTTTCCTGCGCACTTGTTTGGAGTGTGCATTTTTTTAACAAGTTATTTCTTCTAGTTTATAGACAGAGAATATTTTGACCAGGAAACTGTGATGTTTGATGATTTTTAGGTGAAATATTGAAGATAATGGGTTAACTTAGGGTTTTTTAATAAATGAAATTTCAAAGGAGATGTCGCTGCACTCACTTTGGATAAAGATAATATTTGATTATAGTAATATAGGACATGCCGGCCTGTCTGTTAGTATTTTATCTCTTCTTCTCACAGTTTAAGAGATGCGTGATGTTGAATCGTGGCTGTTTTTCAACCTTTTCAAGGAGTTTCTATCAGGGCTAGGTAGCACTCTGCGGCTGCTCTTCAAGCTGACAGTTCAGGGGAATGTTCCTCTGTATGGTCAGCAGTCTCTCAGAAAGCAGGCCATAATTCATCATTAGGATATCAGAGTCCAGGTGCAGATGAGAACTGATAGAGCCAGCAGCCAGGCAAGCTGGGGCACTCAAGGAGGAAAATCTTATCCCAGGGACAATTCCCAGGTCATGCCCGTGGTAATTGAAATAATTTTGCCCCTAGAGTTATTTAATCACTGACAATCACACATGCAGAGGGGACAAAATTGAGGAATGCACAAGTCTGATTACATCTGCCACCCTTAACTGTCTCCCCTCCCCCGCCTGACACAGTTCACATCAGCCCCTCGGATTTCTACAGCCCCGCCTTTCTGTTTCTGTTCAACTGCATGTGTCAAGATATTCTTGAGGTGAAGCATTGATGGGCAAAACATATCAATTATTTTCTGCCTCTCTGGCCTCTTTTATGACAGACTCTTGGTAGCACACCAAACTTTAGCTTCTCCTCAATGTGATTAAATTCCAAGTGGGTCATCAGTGTGGTTTCATTCAGGGTGCATCATCAAATGGACAAAGCACAGTCCCATTAAAAAGCCTATGTTGAGATGCAACAAATCATTTGTCTGTTATTAACCCTGAGCCTGTAATTATGCAGATTGCCATAGATTTTCTCTGGGTGCCTGGAAGTGAGATCCAGAGGTTGTTCTCAGTGTGGCAGGCGGACGAGGGAACGGCCGTGTATTACTGAACTTGCCACATTCATCATGTTGACTGATGGCACAGGGAGTCGGTCCCCGGGTCCCGGTGGTTAATGTAGTGGGTAATTAACTGTCATTTGCCTAGTAATAGGCCGATGATCAATGGTTTGTGAGGAAACAAATTCTAATCCGGCAGCTGATGAATGCACGCTGTGGCTGGAGCAATTTAAGTGGTGGGAGGGATAGAAGAAATGGGGGCTGGGAGAGGGAAGAGGAGAGCAAAGCTGCCGCTGGAATTTCAAATGGGGACTGGAGGCACTGGTGCTATCAATACCCCCCCCCCCCCCCCCCATTCCCACCTACAAAATGGATTAACCCCAAAAACGTTTAATTTGTTGCCCTTGATGGTCAGTCAGCTGAATGATGAGTTAATTGAAGTTTGTAAGTAGGCAATGTTCAACAATTTCTTTTAGATAGATTCAGATATTTTCCCTGTAGTGGTACGTATCTGCACAAAGCACAAATAGTCCCTGTCATTCTCCACAGAATAATCCAACACATTAGAACACAGATGAGACCAAGATGGCGCCACAGACGGTTGCCTTGGTACTGCGCTCTCTTCACCAACTACAGGAGACCATCACTGCACACAACACTGCAGTGAACCATCAACTGGCTGATGAGCTAAAGGTGTTCTACTGCAGATTCGACACATTCACACCTCTCAGACATTAAAGACCCATCTGCGCCCCCTGCCATTCTGCCACCTCTCCCCTCTGACCCCCCACCAGCACTCTGTAAAGAGGATGTCTGTCAGCTTTTCCACAGACAGAAGATCAGAAAGGCACCCGGCCCAGACGGTGTGTCACCCTCCTGCCTGAAAGTCTATGCTGACCAGCTGGCCCCCATCTTCACCCAGATCTTCAACACATCCCTGGAGCTGTGCGAAGTCCCCTCATACTTAAAACGCTCTACAATACAATAATCTCGGTCCCCAAGAAGTCCACCTTCTGAATGACTACAGGCCCGTCACCCTCAAACTTCCCGACTGACAGGAAGCAGCAGGTGAGGCTGGGGAGCATCACATCCAGCACACAGACAATCAGCACTGGTGCCCCCCAGGGGTGTGTGCTTTCCCCACTGCTCTTCTCCCTTTGCACCAACGACTGCATCTCAAGAGACTTGTCTTTTAAACTCCTGAAGTTTGCAGACGACACAACGGTCATCAGTCTCATCCAGGATGGTGACGAGTCTGCATACAGACTGGAGGTTTAACAGTTGGTCTGCTGGTGCAGTCAAAACAATCTGGACCTAAACACGCTCAAAACTGTGGAGATGACAGTGGACTTTAGGAGGAGCCCCCCCACTCTGCCGCCAATCACCATCACCAGCAACACTGTGACTGCTGTTGAAACCATCAGACTTCTGGGCTCCACAATCTCCCTGGACCTGAAGTAGGAGACCAACACCAAATCTGCCACCATCACCAAAAAGGCCCAGCAGAGGTTGTACTTCCTGCACCAGCACCAGGAGCTGCTGACACAATTCTACTGTGCCATATTCAGTCTGTTCTCTGCTCTTCAATCAGTGCTTGGTTTGGATCGGCCACCAAACAGGAAAAGAACAGACTGCGACGGACAATAAGTTCTGTCCAGGGAACGGGCAGGTAACATCTCTGCAGACCCAACACACCCTGGTCACAATCTGTTTAAACTTCTCCCCTCTGGGAGGCGCTACAGAGCTCTGTACCCCAAAACATCCAGACACGAGAACAGTTTTTTCCCTCAGGTTGTCTCTGTGATGAACAGCTAAAACTGGACTCAAATGTCAGTAAAATCACCTGTATAATATCTGTAAATTACAAATTATCTATGTAAATATCAGCTACACTCATACTGTGCACACTGTATATTTATATTTATTATTTCATACTCGCACTATGTTCCCATTGCACCAAAAAAAATCTTCCTTGTCAATACACAGATATTTATGTATATATATATATTTTTTTTCCTTTTTACATGTACATAGCTTTTGTTTTTGTTCTTGTTTATGTCTGTTTACCTGTCAGGTCCTCTGTTTTGTTTTTTAACTGTGCCTGTGTCTATATATGTTTGATGTCTGTACCAAGAGAGCAAAGTGTAACTGGAAGCAAATACCTCGTGTGTGTTCACATACCTGGTGAATAAAAGTGATTCTGGACTCTTTTGATTGTTTAAAAAGTTTTCATTTTGGTATAATTTTTCAAAGTTGTGTGTCACCCTAGTTGGAATGTTTTGGTCTTTTGTCCATGGTCAATCATGGTCAAGATGATCAAGCTGTGAGAAAAGATCTGTTTTTCTTTCATTCATTTTTATTTCATTTCATCAGTCAGTGACTGAGCAAAAAGCAGAGCAGAGCAGGGCAGCAGCAGCTTTCTGTCTCACTCATGCTGCATGAGCATTGTGGAAGTCATCCATGCTGCCTGTGTGAGCAGCACGTCTCACACACAGCTTCAACAATTTCTAAGAGTTGAGGCCTCGTCTGTTTTTTTTCACACGATTGGTGCAGTTTTCAGTAGTCTGTTCACAGTCATATCAACATTACACAATCAACACTTTCACCTTTCACTACATTTCAATTGTTTAGATTTGTATAATATGTCACAGACATGAGAAATACTCCTCATGTATCTCTCATGTTTCTGTGGACAGAATCACCTCTTTTGTTAACAAGTCTTATTGTAATATATTTATCTAAGTGAAACTCAGTGGAGAAAGATAAAGCTGGCAGTAGCAGCTGTAGAAGTATGTTGTCTGAAATATGAAATATTGATATTCTAACATAAAATAGCTTAAATATTCAAATAAATAACATTTTTACAGTATCTGTGGCTTTATTTATATATTCTGGGGTGGGGCGGGTGGAAGCTTTAGCTTCACAAAGCTGTGGCATGACACCACTCCTACATTCTCCAAATAGGGTGGGAGGGAGCCTGCACACTCAGAATGGGTTTTGGGGTCCACTGGGCTAAAGCCTTGTGGAATAATTTAATTGGTGTCTGTTTTTCTCTCATCAAATAGGTACCACTGAGCCGTACCCGGCTGTAATGCACAGTGAATGCCTTTTGACTGAAACAAGGTATTGAGCACTGACTGCCTCGATTCTCTTTCAAATTCAGATTTGAGCAAAGCATGAATTTTAATTTCATGTTGTATCTTCAACCTCTTTAAATATACATGCTATCTTGTCATCCATGGATATGAAGTGTATGTCAAGCCTGCTATTCTACATGATATTCTGTTTTCTTGTATTTTTGGCAGCTGTAGCTTTCTAGAAGTGGCTGACAGCTGTATTGGTGTCAGCCTGAGACACACGCATCAGAAATGTATATATTTATTATCAATTAGAATACAGTGGGGTACCCTTGGTCTTACACACAAGGCCTCTACACAAGGCCTCTAAACCATCATTCTCTGATTGTGTTGGAGTCTGTGACGTTGAATTCATTACAACCAAACCATGCTTAATTTGCCTCCTCCCTTGAGAGCCATTAGCGTCTGTGGCATCAAACTGGCGGTGCGTCGAAAGACGAGTGGCAGGTACCCCACCCCCCACCCCACAGGGTGAGCAAGAACTTCCTGTACGCTGCAGGTTTGAAAAGTGTTTGCCACACAAGAGCCCGGCTGGCTACATGTAGTTGGGGTAAATCTCTGAAGACTGTTTTAGTTTGTAGTGCTCTCAGCTCAGAAACTCAGACACTCGACTTTTTAGCTGAGATTGTCACAGGCTCTAAAAACATTTTTTGATTCAAGGAGTCGATGTATGCATTGTTCCCAATAGTCAGCACAGGTTGGGAGGTTGTATTTAATCATTTAAAGCAGCACAGGAAGATGCAGGATGAATTATGCAGCAAACAAGTGGATGAGAGGCAGCAGGAGTTTGGATATTCTGTTCCAGGAATCCTGGGGGTCTTTGGATTTTTTTTTAAAATTATTTTTACATGGATTTCATTTCCTTAGTGAGAAACATCAATGCATGAATTGGATTATGATCAGTGTTATAGACAAAGCTACATCTTATAATCACTGTGGCATTTACATGTGAAATTGTCACCATACTGGTAAAACATGCCTCATTATATTGATAATATCATTTATATGAGTTGTCCATGTGGCCTAACCTATTGTTGAATGGCAGCAGAACATAACAGACAGCCCTTTCCACTGCAGGAACTTTGTATAAGATGCATCCATTGTCACAGAGTCATTGTCCTTTGTTCTTTACACACTTTAGTTCCTGGAACTAAATTTGTTCATGAAAATAATTCTTTTATGATAGATAGATAGATTTATGTCTATCTGAAATCTCCTGGTTTGTGTGGAAATAACTTTAACAGGTGAATGAGGTTACTGTCCTTATACACTGATACTATTTACAACACCACAGAACTCAAAAGTTGTGACCTTGACTTGTATCCATTGTTATAACTTATGCTGCTATTATTCAAAATCATATTTTTAATTTATATTATTATCGTTTCAATATATTTCTGTTTGAATTTTGATTAGCACAGCTCCTGTCTTTTAACTTGTATATTTTTTATATTTTATATTTCAAGTATATTGTCGTTTGCACCAGGGATATGAGGGAACCACTATTTCAATTCTCTGTATGTCCTGTACATATGGCAGCACTGACAATAAGAGATCACTTCAGATCTACTTGTGACATTGTTTAGATCTGATGCTTTAGTCATGATTTTTTTTCTCCTTTCTTTAATGTGAGCTCTGTAATCTTTTACACCAGTGTTTTGGTGACAGTCTTACTCTGGCTCTGTACTTTGTATTTAGGGAAGTAGTGATCTTATTCATTGATTCAAGCGCCTAGCAGATGGGAGACACACACACAAACACTCAGTGTTCACAGATACGAAGACCTTCACCCAGAATTTCTCAGCAAAGTACTGTGGCAGTCGTGTTCAACAGCACAGGCCACCTTAAATTTGCAAGTGATGGGAAAAGAGCATATAGACATGGCAAACAGTGAAACAGAACACAATTTTGATTCAAGCTGACAGTCAGAAAGCTTAAAACATTGCTTTTTGACATGAATACCTTCCATCATTTATAATCCAGAACCTTAAGTGCATGCTATCTGAAAATGATTCAGGTTACTGGAAGACAAGGACATTTGGCCCTGCACAGTGAGAGGCAGCTGCATAACAGCAGTACTTTGCATGGTATTTTACAACAAACACCCATGCACATTATCTCACACTAAATGTATCATTTCTTTTTCCTTTTTTCCTTTTTTTAGATAAACTACTTGGCTTTATATGAAGAGAAATCATCATTTCATCTATTTCACGTGAAGGCCTTCTGGAAATGCACATTTGTGCACAAAAGAGAAAGGACAAAAGATACCACAAATCTATCTAAATTTAGACTGCTCAGAGGAAAAGGCATAATTCTTTTAATTAAGTCAGCACTAATCCATCGAATTGGCCTTCTTTATTTTCTCCCATCTCCCGTGTTACAAGAGATATCCTTCATTGTCTCAAGGTGTGTTGACAGTGGCTCTTAATTCTGTAGGTATTCATGAGGGCACAATCTATCTGCTTCCTTTGCCTCTGGGAAACACACTTTTTGAAGGTTAATAAACAACCCTGCATATCCCAAGCCCTGAGATCATTTATCAGATTGCGATCTCTTACAGACTCTGAGAGTGGCATGCTGTTTTATCATTTTAACAATGACGGCTAAAAGTGCCTCAAGAAGTCTGCCTAATAGGTTATTTTGTTATATGATTTCGTTATCAGATATTTTTTTTCCCTTGGTAGTCTGGTCTAGGTCGCTGTGTAGTAGCAGCCCTGAATCCCTAATGAATACTCACATTAATGTCCCTGGAGCAGGCGTAGAAATAATAGGGTCCTCCCTGGGCAGTAGTGCTGCCCATGTCCCATCTATTTCTATGGCACAAGCTGTGGCCCTGCTATTTTTTACCATGGTGCTGTAGCCCAGCCCTGTCCAACCTATTTTTGTGACTGATTCAGAGACCCTATCTGTCTCCGCAGCTCATGTTAGTGTGTTTACCACAATCTCTCTGACAGCTGTCACTCTCATTCTAGGGTCACTAAGAAGCAGCAGAAGCAGTTGCATTCTTCTAATTCCATTTGGTTTATTTCTGCTTATAAGTGGATGCAGGGGTGGGACACGGGCTGCTGTTAAAATTGTGCAAATGTGCTGTGCTTATGTTCCTCATACATTCTGGATTCAAATTAATATCAGCTATGTCCCACTCATTGGGACATGGTCTTGGTAAAGAAAATGATGGTTAACTTTTAAGTTACCTCATATATAATGATGTATGACAGCAGTGAGCTTTATATTGAATGACATTGTGTAGTCACATCTGTTCAACAAGGAGAGGATCCATCAGGTCCATCAACAGCTAAAAAATAAAAGTAATGTAAAATAAAGATATAAAAATTAAAATAAAAGATAATGAGCAAAAATGTGTCAGTATGTCACTTTGAATGTTGTCACTTGTCAGACTAGGATAGCAATTTCTCTGTTTCGAGTCCTTGTGCTATGCAAAGCTAGACACCTCCCTGAGTTACTTCTGTGAACTGAGGAATGACTTACATCATGTCTCTTCCCGTGTGTGTGTGTGTGGGTGTATGTGTGTGTGGGGTTGTGGGTGGCTCAGGTTGTTTGGTGTAACAGGGAACTGCGCAGCTTGCAGCAAACTAATTCCAGCCTTCGAGATGGTCATGAGGGCCAAGGAGAATGTCTACCACCTGGACTGCTTCGCATGCCAGCTCTGCAATCAGAGGTGAGTGATTGGACCACGCTTCTGCTCCTCTCCTATACCTGCATCAAGGCAGATGGCTGGTCAGGGAAGCAACTTTGCAGTGTTATGAATCCTAAGTGCTGCTGGTAGTTGAAGAAAAGATCCCACATTAGAGATTCATCACTCTAACCAGTGACTAAGTAGACACATCTGGGGCCAAAGGGAACTGCTGGAGCCAGAACAGTGATTATAACCCTGCACTACTATTGTACAGTGTCAGACTAGAGCTACAGGTGCAGTTGCATAGCCACACATACACTTCCAATCAGTCTTCATTATTGGGACAACACCTGTATCCTGTAGACAGGATGTGGACAGAGATGTGGGACTTGCCACACAGCACCAGAGGAAAGGGAGCAATTTGAAGTTGATAGAAAAACTCCAGTTATTATGATTGAGTTTATTATGTATGCTGGTACAACTTAATGCAATCCAATACAAGAGGCCTGCAACAGTGCTGCACAAATTAGTGGTGGATTGGATTGTAGTGCTTCTAATGTGTTGTCCACAGCCATTTACACACAGAAACTGACTCATAGAAACAATAAAAACTGAGGTTCCACAATAACAAGATAACATGAGCTTGTTTTCTTGTTTCTCCCTCTTAAATGTGCTATTTGAAATGACTAGTACCCTCACTAGAACACTTCCCTCACAGGATGGTGACTGTGAGGACACGGTGAGAGTCCATTCTGAAGTGTCCCAAGTTGCTAATGCAACAACCAGACAGTCCCTCACTGATTTCCTGCCCACAAACACTGTCAGTAGGGTCAGGAGGGTCTGAACTAGTACGTATGGCGCTTGCACTTGCACCATGTTTAAAGGTGTCTATACCATTCCAGCTGGCTACACTCAGCCTACCTTTATATCCTCCTCCTGCCTGTGTCCCACTGCCTCTCTCTATGAGTTTTTGGTCTTTTGCATGTATCTCTAAATAATTATGAATAATTGTCAAAATGGAGAAGACAGAGTGCACTTCCAGAGAGTCTCCTATCAAAAGCATTCATGGTAATCCCAGTAGTTATACACATGGCACAAGTCCAAGTGCCAATCATAAGATTGCAGTCTCTTTGCAGAAAAAAATCGGAAGCCCTGGGCCTGCACACCCAGGGCCACAAACATTTACATGACATATGTAACACATTTCTGTGCTTTTGTGAATGTTAGGAATATTCTGGAGAGCCATGCAGGATCCATGTGCCCAGACTCATGTTACCATGATAGAATATTTTCTGGGAACATTGTTGGAGCTAATGAACAAACCAGAATGTTATCAAAGGTTTTTTGAAGGTTACAAGAAACATTATCAAACAGAAAACCTTAAGGGAACGTCAGGAAGGTTACATGTTGGCTGGGTTCCTGCATTTCTCTCATCTCTTCCCAAACGGCTTTGTTTCAGACACATAGACACAAGCCATGCAATGCAACCACACACACACAACTCAGACACATTGTGCATGCTAAAGGCAAAGGACCTGGTTACACACAATTAGCACTCAGTTATTGTCTTGCCACTTCAGCTGGCTGCGCCAGACAGCCTCTGCTAATGGAAGAAGTCAGCTAATCTTCATCAGCCAGACCCAGGCAGGCCAACTCTGCTCTCCCACATTAAAACCCATTTAAGCGCGAGCAAATCTTTCTTTTTATATTAGGCCAGTTCATGAACTGTTGAATAAAATCGACATCAGTGTATTTCACACGGTCCACTGTGGCCTTGCAAGCAACATTTAGATGCCCATCACAATTTCACCAGGGCCTGGCCAAGATTTATGGTGTGACACTGGATTTAATTGAAGCTCTGACTTTTTGTTTTCCATTTTGTTTCTTTAAGTCGGTAGGGGAGTGTTTGGGGAGAGATGTCTGTGCAGGAAGATGCATTTAAAGGTACATACTATAGGAATAGCTTTTCTCAAAAAAGTCACTGAAAAAAATAATTATAACATGATTTAGTGGGTATGTAAACTTTGAAATCAAACTCTGATGCACAAATTATTTTTATTGTCAGCCCAGTAGCAGACTGTCCATTTTATGCTATCTCAGAAGTTAGAAATCTAATGTTTGTGACTGGGAATTAATCAACGTCTGTCTTTTAGAGGATTTTGGATTCAGAGCAGGTTTAATGCATTTTCAGTGATGACCACAACATTACTAAATAAGTCTCGTCTAACTGGCTTTCTCAACATTTATATCAAGATTAATAGAATGACCTTTAACAAATGTTCTCTGCTTCAGCCTGAGCTCTATCAGGAGATCTCACTTAAGATTCCCTGAATAGTTTCTCAGCATCTTGTTGTAGCCAGTCTGGAAATGGGCTCCTGGCATACTGATCTTGTGTTTTGTTCATCTACACCAGTTCTGTTCCCTCTTGTTTCCCAACCTCAAACAAACATGAAAGCCCCCATTGACCCCCCCCCCCACAACCCCTTCAATAAAGCGATCTAATCCATCTCACAAATGGCCTGGAGATTTCTCTGTGGAACATTGTCAAATGTGAAATCTGATAAACATAGCAGGCGATCGTGAGGTCAGCAGGGGTCACACAGTGTAATTATCCATCACTCTTGCAGGTCAGCCGCAGCCCATGTTGCCGTTTGAAGGTTGAATTGCTACAATCAAGTATGAACATACAGCCACCCCCATCACAAACACATGTACTCACTCATGCATCAATCCACACCATCAGTTGCTTTGTGGATACAGCCAGTCCACTGTATCCAACAGAGCAACGTCAGGAAACGTAAAGCCAGTGATTATTCTGATTTCATCAGGGACTCACTGCAAGACTCTAATAGTCATCGACATGCTCGGCTATTAGGGACCTTGCTTAAGTAATAAGCCAGTTAGTGCAGGGCAGAGACAGAAAGACAAGCTGGCTAGCTGTGACCGCTTTCTTCTTCATCATCATCAGCAGCAGAAGCAGCATCAAATTGGCAGCAATCTCTGCTTGCCATGAAATAAGCATTGAGAGCTGAAGCCGCTTCAGGAATAATATATATAGGAAAGCCTCACCACGTATCTTACTTTTGTATCTGCCAAAGAGCAAAAGCTTTTTTTCCCCCACCTCTTTCTTCACTCTGTGTATGACTTTGAAATGGTATCAAGCTGAGGGGAGTGAATAGCTCCTGTCCATGGTCTATCAGGGAAAATATAGGATCCTACATTGGCTCTGATTGCTCATGTCTGCACCCAATGTGGCCTTACTCTGTTAAACTGGACATAAATCTACCATTGTGACCTTCTCAACAGCCAGAACTGTTATTTTCCCTACCTGAGCCAGGGAAAGGAGGCTCCACTGTGGTCTTAGTGCCAAAGGGATGTTGGGCTGGTTCTGAGGAGAGAGGGGGTGTTGGGAATAAGAACGGAGATGTGAGACTCCATCCAGCAAGCAGTTAGCCACAGATCAGCCCTGGGGGACAGCTAATCGATGGAGCTGTCGTCCTGCCTCATCATCTAGCCAGTGCTGGCCCAATTTCCCCCTGATGAGCTGGAGGCCACAGTCTGGGGAGGCTGGAGGAAGGTTAGAGTAGAGGGGAGCAGAATGGGTGACAGTGCAGGGAAGGTCAGTGCTGATAACGTAGGATGCTCCATACTGGAACTTTGGAAAGCGAGACTGACACTGCTGGGCTTCAGGACAGCTTAGCTCATCCACTGGTGCCTTGTATGTCATGAGTTAGGATTGTTAGACAGGAGCCTAATAGCCAATAAGGGACATAGTTGTCACTTTGTGTATGATTGGTGTTGAGAACTTGGAGCCTGTGCAGCCAGCCTACTAGAGAGCACAATTTAACTAGCTAATCCTGCACTATTGGAAGAGAAAAAAAAACACAATTTAAGGTCAAAATGACAAATGTATAGAAATAGATGTCTGTTTGTCACCACTGATAGAATCATGTTTCCACCAGAAGATTCTAGCTGTGTACCATCAGAGGCCACATCCTTCAAGATCTGCATTTCAACACTGAACTTGTTATGATGGTTGATTAGTAATGTGCGCATCACTAATTCAGTTTTGAACTTTTGGAACCAGATAGTCTCGACTAATCTGCTTTCTCACCTATAACTATAAAGTTATAGGTGAGAAAGGACAGGACAGGAAATGTAAAGCCGCATTTAAAACGGCACACAGCTTAATGCATGAAGAAAGCCGGAACAGCAGAATGTAGTCTGTAATTTGGTGATGCACTGTTAAACTGAACTCATTTGTGAGTGAAATTGATTTGAATGGTAATTGATGCTAATAGGAAATAACAGTTTAAGATAAATACAATAAAATAAAAATTCTAATGATAAAATAGTTTTGTACTTGCAGTAAACACCAACTTGCCATATTTAAGAGTCCGTGTGGAGAGCAATGAGGACAGAACACACTGGTTGAAAACTTAACAGTCTGGTGATAATTTTGTTTTTCATCAGCTTTTTTAAAACATAGCTGCATTTTTAAATGCAGAATTTATATGCAGATATGTCTTCATAGAGATTAACCTTTCAAGTGGCTAATCGGTCTGTAAACAATTATCTGTGCATGGAAGAGGATGTCTTAGTCCAGATATCTCTTATCTGGATATCTGTTTGCTACCTCAGGAGACCTGAAACATTGGTCATTGCCCCTGGAGGTTTGTCATCAGCTTGTGGATTGGTGAAATACAGGTCGTGAGATTAAGGTACAATTTGTAATATCCACTCCTGTTTCATGGCCGCATTCCACAGTCATATTAAACTGGACGGTGTAACACAGCTAATATGATACATTTTGCCATATGAGGCCACATTGTTTGATTCTTCAGTGGTACAGTACAGAACACTGACATGTGAGCGCTGAGCATCATAGAGAGAGAAAGAAAAATTAAAATGCCAGAACATTTTAAAACATAGTCACAGTGGACATTTAGCACAAAGACAAAGACAAAATAAATAAAAAATGTCAATATCCTCCTTTCCAGATGTGAAATGATATTCTCTACATTACATTCCCCAAAGTAAAACTCATCTTCAGCGTGTCCTTGTGCTGCTGCTGTCTGATTGCCCAGCAGCAATCTGCCAGAGAAGATTTACAACATGCTGTTACAATTAAGCATCAATGTCATAGGGCCAAGTGTTTGTGAACCTGCATGCATCCTAACAGTAATTAGATTTGGAGCAGTTGAGACTATTTTCTCTCTTTGACAATCTCCCTGTTTCTTCATTTGAGTGGAAAGTGAATACTCTAGTTAACACGGGCCTCCGAGGCAAATTGCTGGCATCGCAATACATCTTTTAAGTGTGTGCCTGTGGAAGCCATTCTTTCTCTTCCTCCTACAACAAGAGGTCTCTAAAGACTCATTAGTCACAGTCACCTCTAAGTAAAGGAAGGAAGATGGAAGGAAGAAAGTGAAGGCAGTACAGTGAGAGAGGAAGACAGCACCAGCGGAAGCTGACTGACTGTAAAAACATTAATACTCTATAGATACCATACATGTAATAACATGTATGGTTATGTATGGTTATTATTAAGTGAGACCTTCAATGCTATAGCTATAGCATTAGCTATCTCTGATGATGAGTCCCGAGCTCACACAGTTACATGTGTTCTACATACAGATAGAAAGACAAAACAAAGGAACAATCTGATTAAATAAATAGAGAAACACGAGGCTGAAACTAAAAATAAGTGTGGCTGAAATCTGATTTGCAGGATTTTCAGCTGTCAGGTTATTGTGAGTTTCTAACTGACGGATGATCATCGAAAAAAGAACATTATGTTATCTGCTGCGATCATGAGCTTTCTCGTTAACTGAAGGTGACGGTGGCAGGACAGAAATGTTGCTAATGAGTCTTTAGGGCAAACCAAAACAAATATATATAAAATATATTAAAAAAAAAAAAAAATATATATATATATATATATATATGTTCAGTGTTTCTCACTCATCTATGTTAGTGTCAGAGCAGAATGGCCTGTGAACTTTTCCACTGAAAGTTGGGCTAAAGTTTGAAGATGGCGATCAGGTCATCTCATTAGAGTGAACATGAGCTGGGATTCAAATTTTTATTGAAAGACCAAAAGCAGCAAATCAACATAGCAGCACTGACTAATCGCGAGAGACATGTAAAACATGTACTCATGTACATGTTGTTTTTAAGCAAGTGCAAATACTAGGGCAGCACAAGGTCCTTTATTAGATATGCCTGTGATAGGTCGAGTGCAATATCCTCATCATAATTGGTGCACAGATGTCACATATGCTGTTGACATTTAACCGAGCAGAAACAATTTCACCATGTGAAATCAGTGGTAGGCAAGGATAAGAGCTATGAGAAGAGAGGGAGGAGGAGGAGGAGGAGGAGGAGGAGGAGGGAGACACAATACTACTAGGGTGTAAATATATAAAGGCAAGTGAAGTTAAAATGTTAGCGGGCTTGGTGTCTGATTCTGGGATAGGCAGGAAACACAGCGCTGCCTCTGCTTAATCACTGTGCTGTCTGTGTTTAGTTTGGACATAAAGGTGCGCAGGCATCCTGACATTATCCACCACAGATATTCTGAGAAAGCACTATGCTGAAAACAAAAACAACAGACATTATGCTATGTGTCTGTGTGTGTGTGTGTGTGTGTGTGTGTGTGTGTGTGTTGGATGTTCACTCGTGTCCCTCAGCAAGGTCACAGTGTTTTGTCTGGCATGGGGAGTTTGTATGACCTGAGGCAGAGTTTAGATTCGACAATTACACACAAATTACATTTTGTGGTTGTGAGTGTTTATTATTATTTTTTTATTAATCATCTTAACATTTTTTATGAAAAATATTTTTGAGATGATCACAGCATAATGCTAAGTATATTTGTGAGCAGTGATTGTGCTAATATTCAGTGTTTTTATGTGTCCTGGACATGAATGGGCACAGCTTTAAAAGTACCTTCTGGGATGCTTTTGTGTTTCTTTGGACAAAGCTTCCAAAGAGTCATCACTCATTTCCTACAGCACTGGAGAATGTTAGCAGGATGGCATCCCTGAGATCAGATGATTGGTTTATGAGAGAGATGAGATGAGATGAGATGAGATGAGATACCCGCTGCACGTACTGTATGGGTGACTAGACCAGAATGGCCATTTCATCCAGCTCTTCCTCTCAACATTTGGCTGTTGTCCCAGAAACACACCATTCTCACACTTTTTGGTATTTTGTGCCAATACCTACGGTGTATTTGAATCCTGCTAATTGGTCCCAAATGGATGCAACAAATCATGCTCTCAATCTGCCCTGCAGCCCTGAATAAATGCTGTGAACAGCCTGAGCTTGTCAGGTGCCTCCTGAGTTCCATCCGCTTTGTGCAGCTCCCAGCACTCAACTCAGCAGTCTTAACATCCAGGGAAGTCAAAGTAGGCAAGGCTCACTGTCCCCCCCACACCAGCTCCATCTCCCCCTTGGTAAACACTGGCACTGCTGCTTACTGACCTTGTCCAACCTGCATACTGAGGGAGATAAGCGGCCCTCAGGACAATACAACAAGAGTTACTGCCCTGACACATTCAACATAATCTCCACTTGGTGCTGTGCTGAAAGGTCAAGCGTAACCATGCCCCTCCCCGGCTGGAGCAGGATGGGGCTGCCGGGGTCGGTGGGGGTTTCTGTAACAGCTGCAGGTGGAAAGGAACCCCTGCCTGAAACAGAGATAATTCCATTCGTATATATGCTAGAGGAGCCACCCTCCGCTCAAACCAACCCCCAACTAGTAAGCCCTGCATATCCCCCCTCCCTTGTAATTGAGTTGACTGTTTTGGGGTGGAAGGGGGGCTTACTATAGTCAGGAAGCTAGCGCTGCAGCTGGCTGGGCCTGCTAGCCTACAGCTCAGTAATAATGATGAGATTCTTGCTTTGATGCTTATGTAAACCCCTCCCTCTCCTGTCTATTTGTGTGCTGCAGGTTTTGTGTGGGAGACAAGTTTTTCCTGAAGAACAACATGATCCTGTGCCAGACAGACTACGAAGAGGGCCTGATGAAGGAAGGCTACGCTCCCCAGGTCCGCTGACCCTCGTAGGCCAATGAGGAGGAGGAGGAGGAGGAGGAGGAAGTGGAGGAGGAGGAGAGACAGAAAGACCGAAGGAGAGCTTGTAATCACACAACAAAAAGCACTATTGCCTCCTGTCCAGCTCCTGTCCCCCATATGTACATAACTAAGCAAGCCTCCCTGGGAGGGGACACACTGCTGTATAGAATAGCCATAGAGATGCCAGTGTGGCACGGGAAAGGCCCCGGAAACCTCCAACAAACTACAAGTATGAAAAAATATTTTGTCCATTTCTTTGTTTGTGACTTGCGGACGCTGCCTCTTTCCTGCTGGCCAACAGAACGCCTGCCTCAGAGCAATTTCCAACCAACAGCTGATCCCAGTTTTTGGAAGAAAAAAAAATTAACCCCCCAAAAAGAAATCTTGTCTCATCTTATCTGACACGGACGGACAGTGTGCCCACCTGACTGCACAGTCCAACAACTTCTACTTGAATCTAAAATACACTGAAGTGTTGTCAATCAATGTAATTTTGAGATAAAGACCTTTTTACTGTATGATATCAGATGAGAAACACGGTGAATGTAAACTGAAGAGCAGCAAAAATAATGCTGATGACTGACTGAATTGTTGCTGTATGTGTGTGTGTGTGTGTGTGTGTGTGTGTGTGTGTGTGTGTGTGTGTGTGTAACATGTGGGTCCGTCTTCAGGTTGAGGATCTCAGTCTCACAATGGTCTTGGTGCATAGTCTTCATAATCTGAAGATTCCAAAATGGTCAACATGTAACAACATTCTTCCAATACTGCTTTCTCTAACAAGTACTAAAATCAGAGTTTCAGAGTGAAATAAAGTGTTATTGGCTGATCAGAATATCAGTGAATACCTTTTCTGGTCAAAGCAAGCTTTCAAATACATTAAAGCTGCAATAGATGTCATAATATTAACAATAGATAAAATGACTAGTATCATGTGAAAGATGTCTCTGGTAGTAATGAAGCCACAGACACTTCACCACCAACTAGCAGTTGAAGTTAGCTGAAGACCATCTATCTCTGTTTCACAGAAGTTGGTGGATACCAAACAAGAACTAAAAGGACTCCAACGAGATGCTAATGTTGCTCTGTGTCTACACACAACAATGGCTAGAATGATAGTACAGTGTATCTGAAAAATGGCAGCTCTATATCTTATGGACTATACTTTCTGTCTGAAGAAAAACTCTTGGGTGTGAGACTCTTTCATGAGGTGGCAAGAGTCAGTACCATTCCTGAAATGCACCCCATCAGTGCTCCTTTGAATAGTGTTTGGGCCCAGGTTTGGACTAACTCCAGACCTGTTCATTTTTTTTTTTTTCTTTTGCTGATGATAGTCTATTTATTCAAACCTTGCTTTCACACTGGTCAAACTAAAATGTGGGGAAATGCTCATGGAGGCAGGTTGTTGTAGCGTTGTAGGGGTCGGTCGGGATGGTGGAGGTTGGTTACTTTTTGTACACTATTTATTTGATAAGCATTCAGTGCATCACTTGTTGTCCATAATTTGACATGCTGATACTTGAATCCAATCAATGATTTCTCAATCACACGTTGACCATGGCTGCGTAATTTTCAGCACAGCTTCAGGTTCAGTTAACTGCACTCTGCAGCACGTCAGTCACCTGAAGGCCCGGTCATCTTGGTCACAAAGGCTCCATGCTGCAGAGGAGTTCAGTCAAACAAATCTTTGATCGTTCAGTATTAAATATCAGCATATGAGCATAAGCTCAGCATCATTTCTTAGCTGAAAAAAGAAACAACTTTAATTTGTAAATTGTGGGTGTACATAAAAGAAATATTCATTTTTGCTTGCTATTGTACAATTATTTCTTTTTATGTGTCATTCAGCATGAGATGTTTATTTTTAGGACAACGCTTGTAAATACTGTAATTGTAATAATTTTAAGCACAAATGTAATACAGTTTTATTGTGTTACCAGTTAGTGTGGTGTCTTTTTTCTCCCATTCTTATAGGTTTGATTGTTATTTCAATTGCTGTCAGACTGCAATTTATATCTGACAAAAGTTTACATCTTCATACTTTACATTTATAAGTCACTGTGTTTGCTCAAGCAACTAAGGTTAAGTATCTAGCTCAAGGGCACAGCATTAGTTTCAAAGCAGCTGCCAGAAAGAGCCTGTTCTCTGTCCATTACCCTAACCAGCAGAGCATGTTGCAGTCTGATATATGATTGATCTAAAGTGCAATCATTTCCTCAATTTGTTGTCTCTGCTGCTTGTAAAATGCCCTTTTCAGTTTTGTTCTGGTGAAAGGGAGCTTAGAAAAACCTCAGAGTGAAGAGCCTTGGTTCCAGGGTTGAGATTTCCTATTCAAATGAGATCGTCACACAATTTTTAAAATCCATCTTTTGTTCAGCTCGAAAAACACAATAGGCTTTCATCTTGTCAAAAATGGATTTACTATTTTGGTACTGTCGTGTCAAACATGGAACAAGAGAAACAGCAATGCTTTATTTATACTCGGCCGTCAGCAGCTTTCAAGAAGCGCCGCCAGCTATCCACTTGTGGGTCGTTTCAACTAATTGCCTGGATTTCAATTTAGAATAATCTGGAATGTCGAGGTAAAACATTTGGATTAAAGTTATTGCTCCAATTAGTGAGGTGCTTCTAAAGTGCCCTGTGAATTTTGTCGACACCAGTGCTTACATCACATTACAGAGCATAATATCCAGGCCAATTAAGCTAATTGAATTTCCTTATCCAGAGACACAAAGAAGAGAGAGAAACTCTTTGATTAGGTTCAAGCTGTTGAAAGTCTTTTAGTAGATGAAACCGCTCAGAGTAGATGGAGATTACAGCCTAGTCAATTTAAAAGAAAGTGTGGCAACCATAGGGAGAATTCTCATTAATGGTAAGCATGTGTCATGTGTTATTATGGCTCAGCTGCTCTGATCAGATGTTAACTCCTGAGTCCTGTTAATGTGGCATAATTACTGCCATGTTTTCTGGTGTCACAGGGATGATGCAACACAATGTGATGGCATCTGCACCGTTACAATAACATGCAGATGAATGAAGGTGATGTTTCTATGGTTTTTCACAAGCCTGAGCAAACATGGAATATCTTTTATTAGTGTAGGAGAATACGATAACAATTTGCCCAGAGTCTCAAGGTTCAAGGTTAATTTACTTGTCATTCAACAACAGCACAATAAAATGCAAGTTGTTGTTGTTGAGAAAAACTCATACACTATAACAGATGGTGTTCATTATGGTAAAAATCATGTTTTCATATGCAGAGCTCTTCTTCCATATTATACCAAGAAACAAATGGTTATGGTGTTATGGTTTATCCTGGTGCCTTTGAATCAAACATACTGACACAGCAGTGTGCTTCAGTGTTTGACACCAATGCTGGGCGACTTCTGAAAATCTGTTTCTATAGAGACACAGTTTTCTTTGATGTATTACAAAAGTTGATTTACCAATATGTCTAAAATTTTAAAAATGACAAACCCAAATTAAAATGATGATCAAGAAGAAATATGAAATATAAAAAGACAAGATAGGATGTCATATAATCATGTGTACTAAGAATGTTATTTTTTACAATATCTGCAGAAGCAACACGGAACTTTCCCACAAGAATCAGTTTACCTGCAATTAAAGTTTAAATCAACAAATCTACGCACTTCAACATAAATAATAAATGCATAGCAAATTCAGTGTATTAGAAGACCGTCACCAAGACTGCTGGAAGCCAATGATTACAGTTTTAAAATAAAACTCCCAATAGCCAATATTCTGTGACTCAAAGGATGATTTCTTGTACAATTTCATTTTCTTCTGTCAAGACTGAAAGGGTAAATTTACTCACATTACCAAAAAATGAATAAATGAAACTTACTTCACGTGGTATATGTAAGAATTTTATATATTCACCTCTGAACCTGTGCCTCCACGTCTAGACCCTGGAGGTGAATAAATCTTTAATTTTTAAAAGTACCCTATTGGGGGGAAAAAACATGTAAAATATTCAACAGCAACGTCTTTTTCTGGAAACAGTTCAGGTTGTTCTGAATCATCTTCAGAACTCCAACAATTTTATTTGGGACTATATCTATCTGTGTCTCTCTATCTCTATCACAGGTTCCACTGCTACTGTAATCATTTTATCATTCATTGTAATTCATTGTCATTTTATCATTCATTGTAATTGTACAATATGTTTGTGTTGATTTGTTCTGTACACGTGACATCTATTGCACGTCTGTCCGTCCTGGGAGAGGGATCCCTCCTCTGTGGCTCTTTCTGAGGTTTCTTCCACCTTTTTTCCCTGTTAAAGGGTTTTTTGTGGGCAAGTTTTTCCTCACTCGAACCGAGGGTCTAAAGACAGAGGGTGTCACTCCCTGTACAGATTGTAAAACCCTCAGAGGCAAATGTGTTTTATGACTTTGGGCTATACAAATAAAATTTGATTTGATCTGACTTGATATCTTTGTTAGAAAGTAGCCCAAAGTAACCAGCATGTCTCTATGAAGACGAGCTAACATGGTCTTTAGGTCTGTTGTAGGTAGAGTTCTTGTAAACAACTCTGATATGTAGTAGTATTCTCTGCCATTGACCTGAAGTGGTTTTCACTATTCATATTACTATAGCTAATATATTATAAAGTGTAAATTAAATAAAAATTAAATTAATATCGTTCTTGTTCTTGTCTCTTGTCTTTTGCTTTATTTTTACTGCCATATTAGCATTTCATCAGATAGTGAAGTGAACCACGTTGAACATTCTCTCTGTCTACAATCAGCTGACTGAGTTAAGTTACTTTGACGTTGATGTTACGTTTGTGCTGAAGTCAGCCTCCTCTTACTCCCTCACATCTGTCTGAAATTCAGAGTAGTCCTTCACATAAACACTTGCCATTACTATAGGGAAGGTTGGCCTGTGAGGCATGAGAGTCTTTATTACAATATCAGCTGCTTACTATGAACTCCATTGAGATGTGCACTCCTCTCTCTGCACCAGAAAAAGCGTAAAAAAAACCATCAAATTAGAAGAAACCCTGAAAAAAACTAAAGAAAATGAAAAAGCAACAACTTGGCCAAGTCCCTTTCAGCTAAAGTGAGCTGACAAAGCACAAAGAAAATCAGAGATCCCAGGTCTCCCACAATAGGGTACACAGTCATTAAGAGCATTTAGAAAAAACATTAGCTGCCAGGCTGTGTATCGTTAGCGTCTTCATGCCTGTGTTACAGCTGACCCTGGAGTTAGCGCTGGGTTTGCAGTGAGCCCTGCTCTCTTTTGCCAAACGGCTCGAGGGGCAAAAATAATGATCTTTACAGACATGCCAATGCTATCTGGACCAGATAACGCCGCTTTAATGACTCCTTATCCTTTGGCCCTTTCAAGGAGATGGGTGCCCTGGCAAATATATTCCTGTTGTTGGGTCATTAGCTCTTTATTGCAGAGATAATGGACTTTTGTATTTTTGGTCTGATTTGAATGTACCACCCATCTAAGCACAACCCTGCAAAATATTAGTCAGCCCTTAGCAACAATACACAATATTCAGGTCAGCATACTGAATCACCAATTAGACGCTGGTAGCCACATCAAATTATGATATTTGGTCAACAAAAAGGAAAAACTAACATCAAATTAGTATAATTATCTGGATGATGATTGTTTGGTATAAATAACATCATCCTTGACTCATGGCTTCTGAAGTTTTTGTTAAAGGCCTATCTCACCACCAATTATGTAGATGTTCCATCTGTGCTCATAATATGTGTCCATTAAAACGAACCTGACTCTAGCATGATTGATCACATTTTGAGACTTGAGAATGTGGTATTAGAAATTCAGCTGCTGTTACACCTCGGTCTTGGCTGTCAAAGCAGCTGATATCCATCAGCTGTCAAAGTCAAGACAACTGCTTTGACATCTCTGACTGAGGTGTGGAGAGATTCCATGCTGAATCTAGCATAGATTCTTGCGGTTGACACACAGTGTGTCCAACTAAATGGTGGCGATTCCTGGTGATTCCTTGACCCTTCTGTTCCCCCAACACTTGACAAAGTTCATGAAAAAATATTTTCAAAACTGGTTGCTGGATTTACTATCAAAGGATTGTCAAGTCAAGTCAAGTCAACTTTAGTGTTAATGCTGCTATATGTACAGGACATACACAGAACTGAAATGGCTGTATATAAAAATATATACAGTTAAAAAAGACACCTAAGAAAGTATGGTATGGCAATATAGCAGTGTAAACAGAATGGACAGTATAAATATGGTAAATATAGCAGTATTAATGGAATGAACAGTATAAATATAAATATGCAAATATGGGAGATTCTGCAGTATACACAGAATGAACAGTATAACCAGTGAGATACTGATGGTCTATAGAAAAAATAGCAGATTGGTTTTGATCAAAATGCTGTTATGTACAATAAAAGATTAAGTGAACAACACTGCAGTGTGTAGGTATATATTTTTTCATGGTATTACTACATGGTATGAATATCTCTTCAGTAAATAAAAGGAACTATTAACATTCTAGATAGCAAAAGAGACACACAATTAGAACCTATCGATTGTGTAGTTGCATCGCAAACACATGTTCCTGCACTAATCTGACCTAGTCAACTGATTTTCTGTTCGGAGAATGCATTAGGCAAATTATCATCACTGAGGAATCTGTCATTAGCCTCAGTGCAGTCAAGATGCATAGCAAGAGGCTAATGGTTGGAGAGATGCAGGAGTCTCTAGGCATTCAGCTTCCTGGGTCTCACCAATCTTTCTTTTGATGTAGCTGGGTAACCTCTACCAGATGCCCATTCAGGCTTCAGTTCAACCATGCAAGAAAAATTACTGCAGTCTACCTCTGACACACACAAAACTGATGTTATTTTAAGTGCTTCAGTGATAAAAATGGGCCTTTGGTAGTGACAAGAAATCTAAATGTTCTTCTCAGATGGCGGAGCTGTCACAATATTGTTGTATTTCAAACACTAAGAATTGGTTTGTTTGTTCAGATATGATTTACGTTGAATCAAAAGAAACAGCCAAAGCCATAGTGTGTTTACTGATCCAGCCGCAAATCAAACATTCAATCTGGTCATGCTGCTTCGGGAGGGGGGTAGGGGGTCGGCTTCTCTCTTTCTCCCAGTTAGTAACAGAGATCTGTGGATTTCTGTTTGTCTGTTGCCCTGGTTTCTTCCACTGCCAGTGTCATGGCAATTGAGGCTGGATGCACCCAGAAAAGGGGGAAACGGTGCCACCCTCCCCATTCTCCATTGCCAATGTGCCGACCCTGTGTGTTTACGATGTGCTGTTTCCATATGACCTAATCTCAAACAAATTGGAAAGATGATTGTCATCTGCAGGGGGGCAGGAGCTGCATTATTCTCAACAATAACCTTCAGAAAACCTTTCAGGAGAAAAAAAAAAAGAGAAAAAAATCAAGAAGCGGATTATTCAAAAGGCAATTTTCTCTCAGTTTCCAACCCACCCAGCTCGTTTGGTGGAGAAGCGTTGTGTGATGAAACATCTTATTTTGTTGTGTGAAATGGAGGAGGAGACTCAGAGGCACCTCTCCCTCTCTCTCTCCCTCTCTCTCTGAAGGATGAGTGTAATCAAACAGGGCAGATGGGGGATCTGAGGAGAACTCTGTGTATCAGCAATAAACAGGGGTGCAGTTTTAGAAATTACAGAAAGCATTAGGCCTCCTACTACACACACAAACTTTCAGTTAAATGTACGAGCAGGCAATGTAAATCATAATGTATATGTGCAAAACACAATGCACCGAAAATATGTGGTCATCCCAGTGTGGCTGGATTGGAGCTGCAACTCCTGCTTTGGTCAAGGCCTTTTAATGTGCTTCTATTAATCTGGGGAAGGCCCCTTCCTGTTTCAGTCGGACAATAACCTGACCTCAACCCCATGTAAATGTATGAAGTATTACTTTGAACTGAAGTAACAAATATTATTATATTAACAATGAAGGCTGTGTAATATGAAAGGTGTCACTCTGAATATACGTAAGGCTATCCAGTAAACATAGAAGAGTATTTTGCAGCTAAAGAAGTGAAAGAGATTTAATATCATACACATTTATAGACTTATATTCATCAGTTGGACACAAAGAAAAGGGGATACAAACAGGGGCAGTATGGGGTATGTAGCAAAACTATTTACAAATGTGATTAGATAGATGTTGTTGTTGTGTCACTTTATCTCAATCCATGTGTCCAGAGTTTGCAAAGATATCATCAAAAATGAAGGTGGTTACTTAAAGAATCTAAAATATAGCATATATTTTCCTTTCTTTTCCACATAAATCCATTTGTGAGACTGGCTACGACACATGCACATATGGACACATGGACATATAGACACATACATACACAACGACACACATGTCTCAATCCTCTACAGGCTTATGCCTAGTGAGATAATTAAAATGAGTATGTAAGCAAACAACAAAAAGAAAACACCTCTAACTATCAGCAAAAACCTGTTGCGGCTTCATTTCAATCATAAGACATGCAGAATGTGCTCTGAATAGAATATTAACCCACACTTTTCTTATAAAGCTGAACAATTACAAAGCCTGCAGAGTTGTTTTCTCAATAACAGGTCCAGTGCACCACAAGGTCAGAATCTCTCCACCAATCAGATCTCATGTAACATCACACGAAAGCTGTAACCCCTATCATTAACACTACCTGCACGTCTCACCCTGCTGACTGCAAGCTCTCGCTACTGAGTGCGTTATTAAGGAGGCTGTGGACTGAGGTGACGCTAACAACAACAGTGAGCTCCACAACTGAGCGGGCCTTGCTGTAATTGCACAGTGGAAGTGCACAGGGGTTGGCTTAATCAGGACACTGGGCCTCCATTCTAATGGGTCCTCTAGAGACTCTGGGGCTGATGATCCCCCTACAAATCCAGCACTCACCTCCTGACACCATGGGATACTGACGGGGGTGGCAGCCTCCTTTTAATTACTGTTAACCGTCCTGTCACAGAAACTGACACCCTTAATACCCTTAAGCACCAGCCTGAAAAGCATCAAAACACAGGAACAGTTAAAGGTGGGGTAGGAGATGTTTTCTGGAGCATTTTTTACCATATTGCTTGAAAACCTCTTCACGACCCCATTGCAGCCAGTAAAATAGAAGGTTTGTAAAAAAAAAAAAAAAATGTTTTAGTCCAGTCTAGAGGGCAAAATCATGGGAAAACACCATCCAATCGCATTGAGCGGGCTGCTCATTACAATTGGATCCTGACACGTCCATCAAACTTCAGTCCGCTTCTCCTTCCCCCTCTGTGTGTTCACCCATTCGTGAACAAATAGAGACCCTTCCATTACTTTGAAGGCGTGGTTTCGAGGGGAGGTCTGAAGAAAAGGCATGGGTGTGTATTTTCAAAATATAGCCTTCTGGAACCGTTTTCTCCTACCCCACCTTTAAAAGGCAGTTGGATTGTGGAACTGTCGCACAAATCACCCCAATACCAGAGTCCCAGAGGTTGTTCAGTAATAAATACACGTCCAGATGTATCATGTCACTTTTCATACTTCATGCAGCTGCAATCACATTTCTCTCATGTCCCTCCTGACTGAGTTTGATTGGTAAGATGTATCTGTATTGGTAAAGTCATGAAAGATGTCTTTTGGCTTCCTCCCCCTTAACCCCACTTGTACAATTTGAAAGAGCACGCCCACATGGAGCACTTGTATGGTGTAAATCACTTTGGGTTAAATATGAATATAGAGTGAGAGAGGAACAAAATATGAGAGAAAGCCGAAGAGAGAGACAGAGTGGTTGCTGATGGAGGCAGGAGTGTTTATATTTGTCTCTGGAGTAAAGTGGATGAGAAGGACTGTCTCTGGAGAGCCGCTGGGCCAAAGCCATTGCCCAAGGCTCTACCCCGGGGCCTTCTAGCCCCATACAGAAACACTAAGGCACCCGGACTTACCTGGGACTGCCTGCAGGGACAACAAAGAAACCAAAACTGTGACTATGAATTATAGATATGTGGCACAGAGGGGAAACTTAAAAATACAGTAATACATCATTTATATTTAACCAAACAATATGTGCTCTGTATAGATTACATTCATAGAGTGAACGTAATGCATTAAATGTGTACTTTTGCATTCAACTCGTGTGCAGTGTGTTCCAGTGTCCAACCTAAAACACCTTGAGAAATGACCAATTGCAGGATTGCTCTAAACGTAGGATATTTCAATGGCTTCACAAAATAAATGCACAATTATTATGTATAGCACATAAAAATATACATTTCTAACTGAAATTCAGATACACAGCACGCATCATGTTTTTCTACAGCCCAGTTCCTTTAAATTTGTCTGACAATATAGAAGAAATTTGATGAATTTGATCAATGAATTGATTATCAAAACTGAGATCTGAGATCTGAAAAAATGTAGTGGTGATACACTTAGCTAATAATTTGTATTAAGCGTTCTGGGATGCCATTGCCGGAGAAAGGTAGGTAGGTGACAGAAAAACAGAACTATGAACTATGTAACAGAACTGCTGGTGGAATTCTGCCATTTGTCCAGATTCAGAAATGAATAGAGAATGTGTCATCTGTTAGAATCTGTTATGCTTTCAAATAACTTCAATAATTTCTTCATCTAAGTCGTCAACCTGTCTCTTAGACCCCATCCCAACCAGGCTGCTCAAAGATATGTACCACAGTCCTTTAAAGTAGCTGTAATTAAACCTCTTCTTAAAAAGCCCACTGTAGATCCAGAGGTTTTAGCCAATTATAGACCAATATCAAACCTTGCCTTTCTCTCTAAGATACTTGAGAAAGCTGTAGCTAACCAGCTGTGTGACTTTCATAAGAAACCATAAGAACATAAGAATCCATAAGAACAGTTTATTTGAGGATTTTCAGTCAGGATTTAGAGTGCATCATAGCACAGAGACCGCACTAGTCAGAGTGACCTCCTAATGGCATCAGACAAAGGACTCATCTCTGTTCTTGTCCTGTTAGATCTTAGTGCCACATTTGACACCATAAAATTCTTTTACAGAGACTGGAACATCAAATTGGCATCAAAGGAACCACCCTAAGCTGGTTTAAGTCGTATTTCTTAGATCAATCTCAGTTTGTTCACGTCAATGATGAATCCTCCATGCATCCTCCAAGTTTGTTATGGAGTTCCACAAGGAACTGAGCTGGTTCTTGGATGAAGAAGTACTCTAAGAAGTGAAGTTGGCGATGGAACACCTCATGGAACATGGAACTGTTGAAGACAGGACAGGCTGTGGTTTTGGAGGCAAAGTGGATGTGATATTGGAAGAAAACAAGGGCCGGATTAAGCATAATGGTCACGTATTTGTCCATTTCCTGTTGGATGGAAAATTGGTAACAGAGAATGAGAAGCATATAAGAGAATGAGAAGCATATAAGAAAACTCTTTGTGTCCTTAAAGGGATCTGTCAGCAGGTGGTTGATAAATGGGAAGCATGGCATAGACAGCAAGATCATCATAATACCATCTATGATATGTTTGCATATCATAGACAGATAGGTGCACAGAAAGGTGTTAACTGGAAAAAGACAGGAGATGAGAAGACTTAGGAATGACAAATGGGAGGACTAGCTCATGAGCTGAGACTGGAGACCAAAGATTCTGGAACCTGGAGCTAGAAGACCTCACTACATCAGGTGACTGGAAGTAGGTGCCAGGTTTCTCTGCCAAGGCTAGTTCCTCCTCTCTACTCTCTTTGGTTTGGCTCTTTCCTGGCTTGAATCCTATCTCACAGGGCGCTTGTTCAAAGTATCCTGGCTTGGACCCAGTCGACCCTGGTACATGGCTTCTCACATCACTGCTATGCAGATGACACTCAGCTCTATCTGTCATTTCCTCATGATGACCCCTCTGTCTCTGCACAGGTCTCTGAATGCTCTGAAGGCACATCATCTCCAACTGAACCTCTCTAAAACTGAACTGGTCCTCCAAGCCAAACCTACTATACATCATGACATCAACATCAAAATCAACTCTCTATGTCTCGCCCCCACCAGTCTAATAAGGAACTTAGGGGTCATGATCAATCATGACTGATTATATCACCTCAGTTGATTGTGCCGCTTTGCACTTCACAGCATATGAAAAATCAGGCCTTACTTGGCTCAATGTGCTACCCAACTACTAATACAGACTGTCGTTTTCAAGCAACCCAAAAGGTCACCCTGCTGCTCATTGAGCTCCCTTGGCTACCTGTAGCAACCTGCATTAAATTCAAATCTCTAGTCCTCACCTACAAAGTAGTTTTCGGTTCTGCACCCACCTACTTGTCATCGTGCTCCTCCAATGAAAGACTTTTCTTGTCTGTTGTTCTTGATTGTTTCCCTTTTTTGTAAGTCGCCTTGGATAAAAGCATCTGTTAAATGACTACATGTAATGGTTGCTGGAAGTGAGCAGCAGGAAGTACTGTTTGGAGGGCCTTGGAATTCCTGTGTTGGTTACGGATAGATCCAATAAATTATAAAAGAAAGTTGAATATTATTGAGGACTATCATCTTGTCTTAAAAAAATCAAGACTATGTGATGACACAGAATTATGAAATTATGTGGTAAACTAAAAAATGGAACCACACTTTACTTACATTCTTGACATTCTCTCCATCAGCTTCATGAGGTAGTCACCTGAAATGGTTTCCAGTGAACAGGTGTTAGTTTTGATGTTTTCAGTGTCACTCTTCAATAAAAAAGAAAGAAAAATGTTGAATGAGTATCTTAACTTTTGATATGAACTGAACTCGGCATTTATGTACTGGTACATGTGGTACTTCCTGAAGAGAGACTAAAATTGTCCATTTCATCAGGATATGGTAAGGGGTACCAATATTTGTTGTTCCAATTATACATACTCGTCACAAAATCTTGGTTATGTAGAGCTGCAACAAACATTTTCTGCATAGTCAGAAACCTGCTAAATTCATTACCATTGCTAATAAAGGTATAACTGCAACATCTAATCAATAAGTTTTTTTAACAGGATGTGTCTCGCTGGAAACACTGGAGATTTTTATTGTACATTTGGACAGTAAATAAGTTGTGCTATAAGACAGATCGTGCCCCAATCAAAGCAACCCCCCCCCCCCCCCCCCCTAAACTTAATCAAGCAATAGAACGAGGAAACAAGGAGTAGTAGATAAAAGTGTTGGGAATGGTAATGATGCCAAGTAATGATTTCCCTGGAGGAAATCTGATCTATTGCCACAGGGAAAAGATGGAGAAGAAAGACCTGGGGGGAGGAGGGGGGAACTACATCAGCATTTCATGCAGGAGCACCTAAGCCATAGGAGAGAGAGGAGAGACCAAATAATGGAGAGGAAAGATTTTTTAGCACCCTGTGGGTGGCTTCATCTCCCTCTGCTTCTCTTCTCTTCTCTTTCTCTCCCTTATTCTGAATCTCTCTGTGTCTCTCTCTCCATTCTCTTCATCCCTCCTCTGCACTCGGAGCAGATAGCATATATAAAGACAAAATGCTCGGGGGTAATGAAGGTCTGGCACAAGGTGAAATTAAACAGCTGAAAGGTATGATTTAACAATGTTCAAAACTCAATAAGTGCAAGGTAAACAATAAATTAGATCCGTCTGTGTCAGGAGGATAGGAAGAGGGGGTAAAAATATCTTTATTGATCTGATCTTCAAAAATGAATATGCTCCTGTGTTCCTTGTGCCAAGGCTTGTGAAAAGTAAAGAAATCAAAACAGTTAAATCTTCACTTACCTTCCCATTTCCCCTGGATTTATCTTTTACATTCTGTTTTGTCTCAGGGACAATTGAATTGAGACACATATGCAAATGATTGTTAGTTAGTTAACAGTACATGATTGGTGTACTCTAGCCCATCTGGGTAGTTTATAGCCTTAAGGATATAAAAAGTTGGATGACCTACAATTTTCTGATGTTAAATCCAAACAAAACTGAAGTTCTTGTAATTGGACCCAAACACCTCAGAAACTCTCTTTCTAGAGACTTACTTTAGACGGGATCACCCTGGCCTCCAGCTTCGAGGACTGTTACTGTTGCGTAACATCACCAAAATCAGACGCATTGTGTCTCAAGTGGATGCAGAAAAACTAGTCCACACATTTGTTACTGTTAGGCTCGTTGTAACTCTTTGTTATCAGGCTGCTCCAATAAGTCTCTTAGGACTTTGCAGCTAATTCAGAATGCTGCTGCACGTGTTCTGACAGGAACCAAGATCAGAGATCAGAGAGATTCTTCTCCTTACACACAAAGCTCTTCATGGTCAGGCACCATCATATCTAAAAGAGCTCATAGTACCTTACTACCCCTCTAGAACACTGTGCTCTGAGAATGCTGGGTTCCTTGTGGTTCCTATAGTTTCCAAAAGTAGATTGGGAGCCAGAGCTTTCAGCTATCAAGCTCCTCTTCTGTGGAACAAACTACCATTCTGGGTTGGGGCAGACACGGTCAATGATTCGGGCAGACACGGTCAATGATTTGTATAATTAAAATCACAATATAAATCACAATATAAATATTATAATTTCAAATTATAAATATTATATATATTATAATTTCAAATTATCTAATTTACAAATGAGCTATTGGTAAACAAATCCCCACTGATCCCATTGGTTACAAGATGGGACGTGATGGAAAATGACCACTGTTATAGTTTTTGAAAACTGGATAATGAATAATATGTAAAATGAACATTATACATACATTATGAATGTGACTCCTTGGGTTGACAGAATTTGACTATATGGACAAAGAAGGAGTGACTTTTACCTACCGACTAATACAACTCCGGAGCTGAGGTGTTGTGCCCTAGTATTTCATAATCTGAGAATGGAATTACCATATTAAAGCAGACCTCACCACAGGATGTTACTGGGTTCCGGGACTGCTTGTTTTTCTAATCTGTTAGATGGGGGATTAGGTCACACTTTTAAGAATTATTGTGACAGGGAGTGGGAGAGGAAACAGATGAGCGTTTGTGTGTTGGAGGACATATTAAGCATTGAGAGAATCCCAGCATACAAGCTAATGTGTGCCTGACTGACACCAATCTCCATCCATTCTTCAGTAAGGAGACAGGTGATGAGCAACTCTGGGCCACAAGCAGCAATTTATTTTGCCTCCAAATGAGTTTTCCTCACCACGCTCAGAGTGTACGGTGTGTAGTAGCTATTATCCTTGCTCTGTTCAATTATTGATTTGTGAGTGCCACGGGGTGAAAGCTAGAGCATATCATGCACAGGCCAAATAAATCTGTTTGCACATTTTTTAGGCTTTGCACCCCCCCCCCCCCTTTTCTTGAGTTTCCAGATCCCAGGGTTTTTTTTTCCAGCAGACTTAAACCTTCAGCAGCTCTGGTTTTCCCAAGTGCAGTGTTGCAGTCTCACTGGCAGCATCAGAGGCATCTCCACAGTGTATGATATTGCCTTGACAGATTCCCCCCTCATCCTCACAATCTGATCTGTCAGAGGGCTAGCAATACAACTAACACACTGACATCCTTCTGCACTCAGTCTTTGCCTACCAGGAGCAGATTTGTCTACGCCTCCTCGGCCTGGAGAAATGTTGAAATGATCACACACAAACTGCTATAATAGTTACATGACTGTAGCACAGACATTGAGGAGCCTACAAAGATCGGCAGCACACTGCCTGTCAAAAGTTTATGAACACACTGTGCTATATTTCATCATTTGGTAGGTTCCCAAGCAACCAAATTGTAAAATTTGAATTTTAATATTCCTAAATCAGAAAATATAACTAAAATGTTGGGATATGTTAACTGGAAGGTGTGAATGTCTACATACAGAAGGTCTAGCCTTTGATTAATGTCCTGTCCAGGGTATGACCTGGTTCTTACCCAGTGGATGCTGGGACAGGCTCTAGTCCACTACAACCCTGAACAGGACAAGCAGTCTTGGGGTTTTAAAGTCCCTCTGGTGCCAGTGGGAATGATGGGAATTCATTGTTTGTTTGGTAGCCCTTGACATTACTGCTCCCTAATAGTTTGGTTATAAAGAGGATTCATAATGCTGATGTTTAGTTTACTCATCATTAGCGCGACATTAAATAGAGACAGGTAGTATATGTGTGACAGCTCCCTTTTACTACCTTTTGTTTTTGACCTTGTTACACAAACTTTAGTGTAATGTAACTATTGTTTATACCATGTTACTTTACTTATTCATTAACCCCTTTATTATCACACCCTACTACCACCATCTTATTAATGAAGCGTAATGTAAAGTGCTACTGTTTTTTTTTTCTTTTTTTCTTAAATCAGGTAATAAATGGAGACACTCATGACATGAACACAGAGGGGTGTATCTGTCCACATGCAACCTCAGCTCATCATTGGAGACAGCTGATAGTAATTTGGTTAACAATCCCCCTACACTGCTGAGGAAAAGCAAAAACAGAAACGAAAGCAAAATCATAATTATAACAAGCAGTTACTGACATGTCCACCTCTCACCCATTTCCAAGTTCAGGTTAATCCCCCCCACATCACTTAATTAGCCTAAGCAACTGACAACTGACACAAGACAACTGACAACCTCCACCACAGCATTTTTTTAATTTGCTGATATGTATAAGACTCCATCAAGTTTATTGAAATAAAGATAGAGAAATGTAACTTTGGCTGTGTGGCAGCTGTTAGAGGCTGATCCATCCATACATCCAACCTTTAGACAGTATGCTGTCTATTTCTTTTACCAATGATGGGAACATATGTTTTTAGTGTTTATATGTTTAACTGCCCAACCTTCAGCCTTCAAGCACTCATTAATGATACCATCTGAGCAGTTTAGGTCCTAGAATACGATTTGTACTATTCAGTGATTTTAATCCCATCCAGCAAACATCTGTACAGTATGTGAGACTTACCTATGCAATAATTGCAGTCCCAGTTAAACAGAGATCTGTTTTTGTATCCAAAAAGTTTAATTCTTCAATTCTACATACAGCTTGAGATGTGTGATGTGTGCAGAGCCGGCCCATGGCATGGGCAGTATAGGCAAATGCTAAGGGGATAGAAGAAAAAAGAAGAGTAACTTTCTTATACTAAAACTAGTTGGTACTATAATTTGTTGATATGAAAAAATAAGGCCACATTAATTTAACTGAATAGCAAAGCCTGTTAAATACTACTACTACTACTACTAGTAACAATAATAATAATAATAATAATAATAATAATAATAATAATACTTTCCTAAGCCCCCCCTCCTCTGACTGATTAGACTGTACCTGCTCTCAGTTTTCTGATGTCACCTCGTTATTGACAATAATAATGTGAAAACGACCAAAATTCTCTGGTGCCGGGAAAGAAGAAAAGAAAAGAAGAGGAGGAAAAACGTGACAAAGACAGAGGTACAGTACCGATGATATTATGTATTTATTTGTCTGTTGCAGAATATTAGTAACTTTCAGCCTAATACAGTTTGATAATCAATAAATAGCATTAGCTTGTTTTGACGTTAGTTAATGTGATGGAGCGGCCTAACAGCTGTTATGGAAAATAATCTAGGTAATTACTCCCACCTTACATTTCTCAGGCTCATTTGTAAAGGTTAGATCTGTTCGGCAGGTGTTTACATCTGTCTACATTTTTATTGACGTGTGGTCAGCTAACGTTTGCTCTGTAATAGTCAGTCAAAATGCTGTTCATTTTCCACACCTTCATATGTCAGAGTTGTAAGGCTGGTTTGTTGTGTCACAGTTCATATTTTCTAATGTGTGTTTATAGTGTTAAACTTTACACGTTACATCATTGTTAAAGTGCACATCATTAATGTTAATTCTTCATAACTTAGCATTCCCATATATAATATATACTGCAGTTTACCGCTTCTTTGCATTCTGCTAATCAGCAGTTCACTGTAATGAATCAACTCTAATAATAAAATTGAATCTAATCTACTCTGCATATCAGAAATAATTGCATTGTATATGATACATGTACAGAATAGGGGAAATCATGCCTCTCTTGTTTTTTTTGCAGGACTTTCTGGATGTGTCTGACAGTAAATCTAACAGCATACGTTTTACTTGAAAACAGCACATGACCACAGGCAATAGACATACACCATGATATGAGGATAGATAGGATAGGAACCAGTTGCCAAAATCAGTAGTTCGCTAAACTTAACATTTTGGAACACTGTTGTAAGGAGTGGTAATTCTGAATGTGGTGGGTTAAAGATGCGAGCAGCCTTACTTTACTAAAGATTTCATTGCCATATTGCCATTGCCTGATACACCCATCGTTCCCATTGTCTAACAGAGATTAGTAAACTTTTCTCTTTTCTTTGTGTATAGGTTTAGCATCATCCACTTACTTCCTTTTCTTTGCTTATCCAACTTGGCCATCAATTTTGGGCTGTTTTCATATCTGCAAGACTTCATTGATCTGGTGGGTGAACAGCCCTTCCTCATGCCTGTAGATATTTCTACAACTTCTATTCTACTCAACCTTGGACCCATCAAGTATTGCAGGAGTTGGCTAATAAGTGAATATTGACTATGATTTCGGCTCCCAGAAAAGGGAGCATGTCTTAAAATGTTAAAAATATCGTTAAATAAGCACAATTGAGTACAAAAATAAAAGTCTGGATTTCTAATTGTGAGAAATCGTGACCAGAGTCAGAGCTATTTCTTTGGTTTAGAGAAACCGCATTGGTGTGAATTTCTGTAAGCATTACTGCATAGAGCACAGGTGTTAAATGCTTGTGCATTCTTTTGAGGAATGTGTAATCTAGACTTTTGCTTTTATTTCTATGTTGGCTAAAAATGTACTCTGCTAGCCTTCACAGAGGTTAACTCTTTATTTTCTATTATAGATAAGTAATTGAAATGTACTTATATATTGTTTGCTTTGTAGTTGTGCTTGGACAGTTGTGTTTCTATCTGTAATAATTTTCAGTTTTCCGGTGGAAAAGAATACAAAGAGGACTTCATTAAAGTACGAGTGCTTAAGCCTTGTGTTCACTGAAGACTTTATTTGTTAACTGACTGTCTAGCTGTGCACAAGCATACACACTGTGAGGGCAGCATATGGATATTCTCTTCAAATAGATTGTGTAACACTTGCAGCAATGATCTTTTTTCTTAGCTCTTTAAGTTTTTTTTACTTCATATTTCTTCTTCCTTCTTATGTATACATTTATATGATTACTTAAATATATGGTGCACTGTACAAAAAGTTTTAGCCAAGATGAAGATGCCAGCAGTGCTATCAGCTCAGAACTGGCAGAAACCAGGGGACCGCAGAAATTCTGGCTGAAGTGTTCTTCGTGGATGAGTTGCAGCCAAAAGGCCATACTGCCAACATGAAATTATGTCAATAATTGAACTAAAATGAAACAGGTAGAACTGGAACAAAATGGTGATAGGTGTTTCTGACTAGATGACAAATTGTGAAATATTTGGCGTAGGAGAAGTCAGTTTGTTTACTATAATGAGATAAGAATGACTGCAAATATGTATATGCAGGAGGTTCGGTGCCAGCTACATTTCTTGTAATGAGCGTGGAGATGTGTGGTCAGATTTGGTACGTGTGATGAAATACAGGCAGATACTTCATCATGCAATAAGGAGGTATTTGATTGGCTCCCAAATTAATTCTGCAGCAGGACAACACCCAAACATACAGCACAGCCAAAGTTTATTGAGGAACTTTATCTGTAATAAGAACCAGAAATGTCTGAAGAAATTTGAGGTAGTCTTGACTCTGGCCCCATCGCTCATACTAAATAGCTGTCAGCGTGTTTGTGCAATGTGTATTTGTCTGATAATGGAGAGAGCTTACAAACTTTATCTTAGACTTTATTTATGGCAACCGTGTAATGGCTGCAGGTCAGAGTAATTAGTCAAGAGTACACATCAAGATTGTAGAAGAGCAGGTACTCCTGGGAGTAGATTGGGGCAGAGATAAAGACGCCACACTTTACACTTCCACCAAAACTATACTATTTGACATTGAAGATATGAAGATATGAGACTACAAATTTTCCTACTTTTCCAGCTATAAATGATTTCTGTAGCTTGACATTCGCAGTTTAATCAGACATAAATTATTTTTCAATTTATAATTTTTCTTCCTCTCCACTCTAGCATGACAGCATCTACTCTAGCTCTCAAAATTTCTCAGTAATACACCACTATTCATTTTTGCTATGGTTGGCTATTTTGGCAAACTGTTTGGTGAAATCCTTGTGAAAATACATAGCTCGTGTCGCCAAAGAGCTGGAGTTTGATTTTTGACACCTGGTTGTGGTATAAAGCAAAAATCATGGGACAAGTAGTGTATTAAAAACGACGCACTTTATGCACACTCAACAAGAAGTCTCTGAAGTGATGGTATGGCTCTCACATGATCGAAACGTTGTGTGGATTGCAGAACACACAGAGAATTTGAGGTGCTTCCATCAACAGAAGATCTGTGTGTAGTTCTCCCAAGATGTTCCAACAACCTACCAGCCGAAGTTCCTTCAAACTGTGTAAATCTAGAAGAATTCATGTTGTATTGAAGGCAAAGGGTGGTCACACCAAATATTGATTATAGACTATAAACTTCACTGTAGTCTCCTTAGTTCAGTATGTCTGAGATATGTTGAGGTTTAACAGCAAATAGTTCTTCTACTTTTTCCTTTGACCCCTGTATGACTTTAAAAGACTTCCATGCAAACTAGAAAATGATTTATGTGAGCACATCTTAAACATTTTATTGGTACATGGTCACTTGCTTGCATTCAAGCAGGTATGCTATTGTGAGCCAAAAACTTTTCACCTCCTATTATGACACAAGGCTCAATTTCACCAGTCCTTAGGCTCTGTTATGGCATAAATCCACCCTCAGCAGCACTGCCTCTTTGTGGCAAATATTACTCAGCTTATTATCATAAATACCTGTCAATATCAAACTTCCTATGTTTTAATCCCCCTTTGATCAAATATTGAAGTGCAGGAGCAGTGAGCTGGATTCCACCGACTTCAGTCACAACTCTGTTAGGATGTACTTCCAACAGCTGATCTTGAAAGACAGTGATGGTTCCGACGGGTCCATCCCCTGTCCTCTCTGTCATCTGGTATGTTGCCACTGTATGCATAATGCAGGCATCATTGCTCCTATGATAGATGGATAAGATAAGAGACTTATTAACGCGCACATCAAAATTGAACCACTGCTGTGAACTTTTCAAAACCACTCCTTCTGACAGGAGGCTGAGGCTCTGACAGACCAAAACTTATAAAACGCCAAAGAAAGCAGCTTCTTTACTCTAACTACAACAGCAGCAGATGAAAACTGTTGACTTGGCATCCTCATACAGTTTTCTGTCCCTTAGTATATTCTTATACAGACTGATGGATTGTATATTTCAAAACCAATAGAGAGAGATTTTGGATTATGTAAGAGCAGACTGTTCATGGAAAAGGAACAAGGGTGGAACATGGGGGTGAGTCACCCTGAGGTTAGTAACCACAATGGGAGGAGAAAACAGCGATATGATGAAACCAAACGTCAGACGATCTGCCAAAGACCATCACAGCTGATACAGACTCCAGTGCTAGCTTCAACTTTGACCCACTGTTTTAATAACGTAGTTGTGCCTGGGCGACTTCCGCATCCAGATGTGATTCAGATTTACTTCACTAATCTGGATGGACTGCCAGTTTGTTTTACAGCCTGATATTTGATCACTAGCCATCTGCTCCTGGGTAGTCTGCATTACCAAAGCATAGTATGCAAACCATAAGGAACAGAATTGGTGGCAAGTTGTGGTAATCTTAAACCTGACATGATTGATGAAAATTTCACCAAACCATAATACATTCCAAATTTAGCACTACATATAATGATCCTGTTACACCACGATTGATTACAGATATCGACCATACCAACACAAACTTCAGTAAGATGTATGAATCCGTTAAGACACACTTGCTAAAGCAGAAGCAGGTGAAGTGAAATGAGTGCCGGATGATTGTCGGATGCACTAATGATTTCATGTTGACATGGTCCAGCAACCCAGCTTCCATCTATAATCAGAGAAGAACATAGAAGAGTTTTCTCAATGTCCACCTGAGCTTGCCACTGAGGTGTGAGTGTCTGACGCAGCAAATTGCGTTAATAGAATTTAATAAAACATTTTTATTCCAAAGGTTTCAGTACTTTGAAATGCGTCGGCATCCAGTGTGCTACCTGAGAGAATCCTGAAGCTTGGGTTAGAACACTAAAATATTAAACAAGAAATAAAAATCCCTCATGGGGAATGGCAGAGCGTGATGAAATATGAGAATGTTTATGTAGCTCTGCGTGGAGTTTTTTCCATTTATTAATGATCTGATAAGAACTATTCTGTTATGGCTTTATATAATGAAGAAGAGACAATAGATTTGGAATATTTTAATGAAAAGATTTTATTGGCCTGTTGAATTAATTTGTAATTTACAATCACATCGTTCTTACATCAAAAATACCAAGCAATTCAATTAAGTCGGAATTGGGCTTTTGTGTTTGAAGGCTGGTGATGAGTGATGATGGTCTGCTGAAGAGTGGAATTATCAGAAAATTATTCTTGCATATAAAAAAATTGTTCTTGCACTTCTTTCTCCCCAGCAGTCTCTGACATACGTTCACACAGACACACACATACACACAATGGAAAAGTAATGATGGGGAGACTTGCACTATCCGCATTGCTGCTACACTTCAGAATGAGATTTCACACAATACATGACAGCCTGTTTGATGACACATTGGTGCTGCACTACTTCCTTTGTCCTGAGGATACAGACTGACTTAGAGAGCCCTACAGTTCAGAGTGGAGACGATGCCATGCATAGCATATGTGATAAGAGGCTGAGATGATGAAAGAAAAGCAAGCTGAAAATAGTGGAAAAGACGAAAAACCTTGGAAATGGAATGAAAAAGAGAATTGGGAGGTTAGATAAAGAGTCAGCTACAGGCTCAATTACAGCATGCTGGAGGATAAATCAATAACATTTAAATTGCTTATGGTAATCACCTGCACTCAATCATCATCAGTATAAGCAATCTACTGACTCTAATCACTCAGCCACAGACTGAAACATATGAAGGGCAGTCAGCTTTATTTGAAGGGTCAAATCCTGTATTTTTGTGTGTGTTTGTGTGTGTGTGTGTGTGTGTGTGTGTGTGTGTGTGTGTGTGTATGTAAACAGCTACCTGTTAAGGTCGGTCTTCTCTCAGTCCTGAGTGGCTGTAACATATGGAGTGTATCACTAATCTGACATCATGCTTGACCCTCCAGTCTGTATACAAAGTGTCTGGGGCAAGAGTACTGAACCAAATTGCTGGCCAGAATGATGAATAGTTAGCTCCTCAAACTGATATGTTACACTTGCATGGTAATTCTGAGCTACAGTCGCTCAGCCTGAAGACATACTTCTGGCTTGCAGTATTTCTGATATAAACAGTTGAGTTTAACCTGCAGAGTAGAATACTTGTTTGAGGTGAAAGACTCGACAACTTGACCCTCCTTTGTCCAAGCTAATGATTTATGATTTAGAACATTTTTCATACAGTGTAATTCAGGCATTTAAACGAAAAACAATGAATAGTGGTGTGATGAAACAAAATTAAAGATTGATGATCAATATTATATCCCACTCCATGAATTCAAACAAGTGCATCATCAGAATACATCATATTATATAGCTGCAGTGTATCATTTTAAACAGCAGCATTTTGACTTAAACTAAGCATTCTTGCCTTTTCAGGAGCCCAGTCTAAAGATCATTGCTAGTTGTCAAGCTCCATTGAAAATAAAACAGTTTCCTACAGATCAGCCAGATCTGGGATCTTCAAAGAGACCTGATGCAGTGCAAGATAGTTCAGAAGACTTTATTCAAATACTGCACTCTCTCAGACAGTGAGAAAGTGACAACAACCAGCTACAAATTATCAATTTGAAAAGGGAAAGAAAATAAAATGGATGATGAATTATAATGAAGCAAACCACTGAAAGGGGAAAGAATCACTAATCATGAGACAACTAATATAGTAATCTCTCAATAGATAAACTGTGCTATAACTATAAACTCAAAAGTACCTAAAGTAGAGGAAACTAAATCAAATGAAAAGATTTAGTATAATGTAATACAAAATCAATTCTCAAATGAGCGTAACAAGCGGAATAAGGAAATAAAGAGAACTACAGTACTAAAGAAACAGATTACAAAAAAAATCACACTCAAAGAGGCAAAGAACACTGACTTACGACGTGAAAAGGGCAAGGACAAAACTACGACGACTGGCCGGGGTAACACGACATGAACGAGACACTCTAGCACAAGACAAAGGAGACGCAGACAAATATGTTTTTGTCGGATCCGCGATAAATACTTTATCGTTTAGCCTTTGAAATCCAGACGATCTGGCTTTCGAGGTGTGAAACTGGTATTTTTTGAGAATCATCCCAGAGTGAATGGTAAATGGATTGCGTACTTATATAGCGCCTTTCTAGTCTCCGACTAACAAAGCGCCACGTGCATATCTAATTCACCATTCACACATTCATACACTGGTGGCAATTGGAAGCACTATGCAAGGTACCACAACTACTCATCAGTTCGAGAACCAACTATTCACACACATTCGCGGTCAACCGATGCATGAACGCCTGCTACAATGGGGGTTCCTAAATATCTTGCCCAAGGACACTTCGGCGATGCAGGACTGGAGGGACCGAACCGGGATCAAACACCGATCTTTCGATTTAGTGGATCTACTCCGCCTATCAAGCAGCCACAGTCATCTCCCGGTGGGAAAATCCTAAAACGGCGGACAGCCCGGAGTCACCTGGATGGCGAATGCAGATTTTTTTTCAGAAACAATGACGTATAAGCCCCGCCTCTCTAACCTTTAACCTCAGCCGCTAGACGCGTCATAACAACAACAATGGTGGACTACAGGCTTGTGCTCGTACTACAGAAACTACTCAGTCTATTACGGCTGCTACAACAAAACCTTCAGCTTCTATATTACTGCGAGGAGCAACAAAAGAACATGTTTGAACAGCATGTGACTTTTATACGCATGCCCCATGGCTTCTTCTGGTTTTAGTGTATTGGTGTGGCAGCGTCACAGTGCCACATAAAGGCCTGGCATATGTACTACAGCGTTTTGGGTCATTTCCAGTGAATCCATGTGGACGCAGATATTTCTGGAAACAATGCTGTGTTTATGGAGATTTTTTTCAAAACAACAGCGTATTGGGTGAGGCCGCATATTCATGTGGACAGGGCCTATAAAACACATGAGGGTTATGGAGAACAGATGGGCACAATCAGGAATTAAGGAATAAACTTGGACCTTTGACACATGAGGAAATGCAAGTGACCTGAAACGAGTGAGTTAATGAGAGGAGAGTTCATTTTCAAAATAAGACAAAAACCCAGGACAAGACAAAACCTCACCGCGGTGTGACAGTACCCCAACACCTGACGGACCAGACTGTTCAGGGTGATCCCTATGAAAATCCTAAGGCTAGCATCTAAAATTTAGCGTGAAGGGATGCATTGTCTGTCCTCAGGGCCATAACCCTCCCAGTCCACCAGGTATTGTCTACCCCGGCTGCGTACCACCAGCTACTGCTTGACCTTGTACACTGGACCACTGTCTACCACTTCTTACATGGAAGGTCAGGTGAGCACGGAGAGACAGAGGCAAGCGAAGGCAAACTGCCACAAGACCGATGATCTTGGTGATGGGGCACAGACCCACGAATCGAGGTGCCAGCTTCTTAGAGGGAACTCTAAGGTGGAGATCTTTGGCAGACACTTTTTGACCTCGCTGGTAGGTGGGGGTGGGCCGTCTCTTGCGGTCCGCCACTTTCTTGACCCAGTCTCCTTGACAAACCAACACCTGCCGGGCAGCTGCCCAGACAGCATCGGTTCATGGCATGGGTGGAGGGCACAGACACCTCCGGCTCGTTGTCTGCTGAAAACCAAAGACACATTGAAATGGTGAGAAACCTGTGGCTGAGAGTTGGCAGAGAGAATTGTGGGCATACTCAACCCACACTAGGTGTTTGCTCCATGGCCGGATTCCAGCTGCTGGTTAAGGTGTTCGGTCTGGCTGTTGGCCTCTGGGTGATATCCTGATGTCAGGCTGGCCTTAGCACAGATGAGTTGGCAGAACTCCCTCCAGAACCGGGATACAAAGTGGGGCCCCTGGTCAGAAACAATGTCTTTGGGAAATCCATGAACCTTGAAAACATTGTTCATCATGATCTCCGCCGGTTCCCTAGCGGAGGGCAGTTTAGGCAGAGCAATGAATCTAGCCATCCTGCAAAATCTGTCCACTACTGTGAGAACAGTGGTGTTACCTTGAGAAACCAGGGCCCCCATGATGAAGTCCATGGAGATGTCGGACCATGGTCTGGAGGGGATGGGAAGCAGCTGCAAGAGTCCCATGCGTGAGCCAGAGGAAGTCTTGTTTCGGACACAGACTGAACATGACTCTACGTACTCCCAAACCTCCAGCTCCATCGGTTGCTACCAGAACCTCTGAGAGATGTCCTCCGAACTCCCGGATGACAAGAAAGCAGCAAGGTGTGGGCCCAGTGGATCACCTGTGGGTGCAAATCAACTGGGACAAACAAACAATTCTCTGGGCACCCACTAGGTGGTGGAGCCTCACCATTGGTTTGATTTACCTAATTTTCTATCTGCCAAGTCACCGCTCCAAACACAGGTTAGTGGGAGGATAGGTTCTAGTTCCTTGGCAACAGGCTCGGGGTCGAAGAGTCGAGGGCATCAGGTTTGACATTTCAGGACCCCAGCCTGCAAGAGGTTGAGAAAGAAAAACAGTTAAAGAAAAGCGCCCACCTAGCTTGGCAAGAATTAAGTCTTTTAACTTTTCTGATGTATTTCATGTTCTTGTGATCAGTCCAGACAATGAATGGCTGATTGGCCCCCTCCAGCCAATGTCTCCACTCCTCTAGAGCGACCTTGACCAACCAGCAGTTCCCGGTTGCCAGCGTCATAGTTCTGCTTCTGCTCTGAACCGCCTGTAAAAGTTAGCGAACCCAAGGAACTGCTGAACCTTTTTGTGGCTATCAGGTGTGGGACATTCAGCCACAGCGCTGATTTTAGCCGGGTCCATCTGCACTCTTCTAGGAGCTACAATGAAGCTCAGGAAGGAGATGGTATTGGCATGGAACACTTTTCTGCTTTGACCGAGTTTGTTTTCCAACAGTCTTTTCAGTACTCTGGTTACATAGTTTTGGTGGGTGTCAAGGTCAGGGGAGTAAATCCCCTGTAAATCAGGATGTCTGAGGTACACATAAACAAAATGATCAAGAAAATATTGTACCTCGTTTCTCATGGATTGGAATACGGCAGGTGCGTTGGTGAGTCCAAAAGGCATGACCTGGTACTCATAATGTCTGCTTGGGGTATTAAACCCTGTTCTCCACTCGTCACCCTGTCTTAGTAAAAACTTTGGCCTGCTAGACCTGGTCAAACACAGAGGCCATGAGAGGAAGCGGGTAGCGGTTCTTTATAGTAATGTCATTAAGAGGACTGTAGTCAATGCAAGGTCTTAGGGACCCGTCCTTTTTACCCACAAAGAAGAAACCTGTGCCTTCTGGTGATGAGGAGGGACAGATCAGCCTCGCCTTCAGCAAGGTGTCAATGTACTCCCGCATGGCCTCCTTCTTCGGCCCAGAGACTGAGTACAGGTGGCCCTTGGGAATGGTGGAGCCCAGGATCAGATCTATAGCACAGTATATAATGTGTACAAATGAAGACATCAAATTTGGGTTGTGTATGACAAAATGCACCATATTTATTACACTTTCAATGTTAAAAAAGTACAGTATCCTTGGTAATAAATACTGTAATATGTTGAATTACATTACACTTACAATTTTATCATATCAAAATGTGTTTTGTTTTTTTTTACCTGTGTGTGATCACACCTTTTCACCTTATATATGCAGGCAACATTATGTGCTTGCTCTCTGTAAATAATATAATATATAATATGTATTATGAGATAACTTCTGTTATGATTTAAAATTGAATAAAATAGCATTGGTCCAAGCACAGAACCTTGTGGAACTCCTGGACCCATCCTTAGCATGTACAAACTGAAATAGATCTAATAAATAAGACTTAAACCAGCTTAGTGTGATTCCTTTAATGCCAATTAAATGTTCAAGTGTCTGCAATAGAATGTGATGGTCACTGGTATAAAATGCAGCACTAAGATCTAACAAGTACAGAGTACAGGAGACAAGTCCTTTGTCTGATGCAATTAGGTCACTTGTAACTTTCACTAGAGCTTTCTGTGTGCTATGATGCACTCCTGACTGAAATCCTGACTGAATTTCTTTAGATACAATTGGACCATCTACTTCTACTTTTTTGTGAACAGACACACCTTTAATTAGCTTCATATAAGCTTCATAATTTAAAGCCTGATGATATAGAAATTTGTATTTTTATGATTTAGCACTCCCAGGTTTAAACTACAAAACGATGCTAACTTTTTTTATTTAGATTATGGCTCCAAGAGGATTTTTTGTACATGTGATGTACATGAAGGTGAAATTCTGCTAGGGCTGCTTCATTGAAATTGAAAATGTAAGGGTGCTGTCACCACACCCATGCACATCTCTACAAAAACACCAATGCACAAGAACTGGTGTTGGTTGGACCACCAACTGGGAACCAGGAGCAGTGGATGGCATGCAGTTCTATACATAATATATTTGTTGTATGCATATGCAGATGTGCTCCATACATTCAGTTGATAATTTGTAAACTTATATACTTTGGAGCAGTTTGTTGACCCCCTTATAGACAACACTTGTGGACATAAGCAGCTGTTTGAAATTTATGTCCCATAAACACTCATGATACCTCAAGTGTGTACTTTCAAAACTGTCACCCTGGTTGGTCTCTTCAGTATTGATATATCTGTTATTTAACTGAACTTACATAACTTTCTTAACCAAATGTCAATCTAACATAGTCAATCTTTAATCATTTAGTTGCTACAAGTTGACAGAATATCAAACTGAAAAGTGTTGACAGAACACATTTTTCAGAAGCATTTAATGTTAATGTTCTGTCATTTTTTGAAAAGCATAACACAGAAAGAATTGCTGTTCCTTCTGCTGCTGCAAAATAGTTACCTATGAGAATAATGTGATTCATTGGAAGGGTTACAGAGTTCAGTACACACTGCATGTAGTATGAGTAAGGTGTCCTGGGTGTGTCTGGGGTTGTTAGTTATAGAAGGGGTCGGGGTGTTCCTTCCTCTCCACCCGAGCTGTGAAATGTCTGGTTTGTCTGAGGAATGAGAGACCCTGGAGGGCCAAGGGTCCTAAACAAATGAGCTCCCATAAAACTCTTCTACTTGTACAGGGACAGGACACAATGCAGACGAGCAACCGCCCAAAGCAGCCTTCATGGTAATTTCGCTCTAGACTATTTACAGTGCCCACCCATGGGTTTCACTGCTCTGTGAAGCCAGTCACCTTCATCTGCAGCGTAAGGTATTCATCAGCAGCAGCTGAGACATCTAAACAAGTCAGTACACTTTACTTCCTAACAGCAAACACAGGAAGGAATCAGATTATGACTATTAGTCTATATGAAAATGTTAGCAAATTGGGATAAACAACACTGAAGCTGTTGTTCCATGCATTTAGTTCAGCACAAAGTGTTTGCATAAATATGTAACATCCAGCAGTGTTTGTGTTTGGTGGGAAATGAAATAAAAGCTGCATTGTGTGATATGCTGGGGAATGTTTTCAGCAAAGCTAATGAAGTTAATTACTTGAGCTGAAGCACTTTTATGAGCTGCACCTGGTTCATAAATGACTCTTAATGAGGAGCAACTCAGTTGACTTTTAAAATGCCTCCCTCTAGTGGAAAACAGAACAGCTTCAAAGCATCCAAGTCCCGTCTTTTCTATTCTGTATCTCCCACAAACTTGGATGTTAGATAGATAGATAGATAGATAGATAGATAGATAGATAGATAGATAGATAGATAGATAGATAGATAGAATTTCATAAACAGATCCAAAATTTGATCTCCTCACATGGATTCAGTCTTTGTTTTCTTTTATCAGTTGGTGGCACATTATTACACATTATTCATTCTGACATCAACTGCTGAAGTAATCAAAATATTCATTTTATCTGTGTTTCAGTCAATAAAGGAAATTAATAATGAACAAAAATGTGTTTTATAATATTGAAAAAATACAGATAAAATAAAACTCAGACATTGCTTTTAGTAGAATGGGAATAAATACAGAGAAAAGGACAAGAAAGAAAGAAACCAGATATTACAAATAGACTGAAAAGGTTGACCACATATTCTCATTTTTCTTTTTTTCTCTTTGTTACTTTCTACATTGTAGATTAATCCTAGAGGCACCAAAATTATGAAATGACATACAAAATTATGTGGTAAAAATAAAATAGTGTAAACAAAACCAAATCACACTTTTTGTATGACAGCTTTGAACAAATATTCTGACACTAAAATAATGATGATATTACATGATCAAATGAACTTTGTTGATAACTTTTCTCAGCACCAACACAGATATCTCTCTATTGGTGCTGAATCATCAGTCTGGCTTCACCCAAGATGATCTATAACAACTGAACTAAAAGTTAAATAATCTGACAGGAAGCAATCTGCTTTTATCCATCCACAACAAGGTAGGGAGATGAAGGGAGAGGTGATCAGGCCCACTTAGGAGACAGGAAGTGTCTAATGTTTTATACCATTGTTGCAGCTTGTCATGCATTACAGTATTTTCTGTTAGAGAGCATCTTTGACACTGTATCTACAAAAACTGCTTCAAACTCAAAAATAAATAACAACAAATTAAGTACTGATCCAGTGAATTACAATAAATAATGCAGTTGTTTATCTCCATTTACATTTTTCCATGAGCAGTTCAAGAGGACATAAATACTCAAAGTCAAGTTAGTGGTATGATATAAATAACATTGCAAAAGTAAGTGGCAAGATACAAAAAAATATAGCAAAGGTAGAGTCATGATGTATTAATTTAACTAATCTGGAATTTATCTGTATGGATAAATCAGACAATAATAAACTATTCATGATTCATAGATTCCACACAAATTCAGTGCACATCATTACAAAACCTTTGCCTGTTCCCAAATTCAATATAAAATGCAATTCAATTTACCTCTTCATTGAACAAGCTCCAAAGTGAAAGTCCATTTCCAACGCGGTGTTGATCATTTATTCACAGAGTGAGCCTCTGAGGTCTCTGGTCGTTGCGACAGGGGGTTATTGAAAAGTTATCCATTTCCACTTCAATCATTATTAATTTGTCTTCTACTTGTGCTGTGAATATGTATTGTTTCTAATTGCCTTGTTTCAAGACAAGAGAGGACTAGTGTTTAAATGTAAGACAGATGTCAGAAGGGTCTATAGTTTATAGAGTACTATGGGTTGTGGCAGAAATAAATAAGCTACCATTACTGTGGTTGTACCTAAACTGGCACCATTACACCATTATTTTCTTCATTGTAGATTAACAGTGAAGACATCAAAACTATGCAATAACACATATGAAATTACATGGTCATCAAAAAAGTGTAAACAAAGCAAAATATGTTTCAGGTTTTTACAGTGTAATGTGTCTTAGTGTAATTTTTGTCTTCTTAATACAATTGAGACCATCAGTTGTGTTGTTCAGAGGTGGTGTTGGCATACAGTAAAATGCTTTACTGTTTTAATATGGCAGGAACTATTCAACCAAGTATAGGGAGTCCATCATTACTTAATGACATGAAGGCCAATAAATCCAGGAAATATCAAAAACTTTGAATGTATCATCATGTGCAGTCACAAAAACCATCAAACACAATGATGAAACTGTCTCTGCCATAAATACTTCACAGAGTTCAAGTAGAAGACACATCTCAACATCAGCTGTTCAGAGGAGGCTGTGAATACACAAGGGGATCAACCATGACAAAGTGGCCTGCCAAATCATCACCACACTGCTACAACAACTACAGTGGGATCACATTGAAAACCACTGCTCAGCACAAACCCCATGAAGCCAGCAAATCATAATTGTAGCTTTGCCTTACAGCTTTGCCTGTCCCAGGCATTGTTGATGACACCTATGGCCTTTGGACTAGTTTGAGCAAACTCCAGGTCTCTGGGTTGCCCACTGTGATCTTAGCCTACATTAGCAGAACATAACAGAAAGAGAGTGCTGCTTCATTCATTCATTCATTTGAACATTTTCTTTCTCTTCCTCTTTTCTTTCTTTATGTTTGTTTGTGTTTGTATCGTTGCCTCTCATTTACTTTTTTACTCATGTTGTTTGTTCTTGTTTGTCTTTACTAAATATTTACTTTACTTTGTCTTTTTTGGCTCATATGGCTCAGTGTACTTGACTTCTCTTTGTAATCACTTTATTGGAGGACAGACAGCTGAGTGGTGGACAGACAGCAGAGCAGTAGACAGACAGCTGAGTGGTGGACATTGACACTGTAACGTTAACATACAAGCACAAGATCTGCAGGATAAAAGATATTTTTGTGATATATTATTTTTTATATTATTTAGTTGCACAGCGAGAATTGCCTAATATGTGGAACTAGCCTAAACTTGCCCCGTACTTGTTGTCTAAATAGTGTTGCTTAAAGTAACCAGCAGATGTTACCAAATTATTGTTAAAAAAAGGATGTGTGTGTAGAGAAATTAGAGAAACATTATTTAGTGATTGCCAGCTAGCAAAAACAGGCACCTGCCTTGTTGATTTATCCAGTCTATCATTGGCTTATGTATCCCAGATGTTGATAGACATGTTGCCCTTGGCATGTTAATATAAAAGCAGAAAAAGTCCATCAAACATAAAACTTTTGTGCTGTTGTTTGCTCATACATGTTGTATAAATAATGTATTTTTTGTCACTTGCAAGAAAGAGACTTGACTTGGCCTTTTGTATTCTGTTGAGACTTTGTTACATAGTGCCACTGATCTTTTATATATTTGCCTATATTAGTTTGTGAACTGTGATGAATAACATAGGATATTTCCTTTGCCATCTTGGACCATATATGACATTTTCAGGTGTGGTTCATGGAACTAAGAGAGATGTACTGAATCAAATCAAATCAAATTTTATTTGTATAGCCCAAAGTGACAAAATACATTTGCCTTGGAGGGCTTTACAGTCTGTACCCCCTCTCTCCTTAGACCATCGGTTCGAGTGACGAAAAACTTGCCCACAAAAAACCCTTTTAACAGGGAAAAAAGGTGGATGTCTAGCCCTATGGCAGCATAACTAAGGGGTGACCTGAGCCAGCCCTAACTATAAGCTCTATCAGAAAGGAAAGTCTTAAGTCTATTCTTGAAGGTGTTGACCGTGTCTGCCTCCTGAACCCAGAATGGTAGTTTGAATGGTAGTATCCTTACAGAATACTGAAGGTCCTGTATGTTGGCTAACCAGAATTGGTGATCAACAGTGTGGTTAGCAATAGTCACTAGTGAGTGAGGTTATACAAAGCTTAGTGGACTTGGACCTCTTGGTCTTTATTCATCCATACCAGGGTGCTGGGTAGACCAGGGAAATGGTGGCATTAAGAATACAGTTCAGATACAGTCTGGGCAGGACACACAGACTGTATCCGAACACTGAATCCTACAGTGTGTAGGATTCAGTGGCATCTATCATTATAAATGCAGATTACAGTGCCCTCACTTCACCCTCTGCTCCTATGAGAAAGACCTCTCTGTAAGCCAGTGATTAGTACATCTGTTCTGGGTTACTGTAGAAACAGAACAATAACACATATTTGTAAAATCACACTAGTGGCTTCAAAAACTGTCACTGTTCTTGGGACATCAGGTGTTATTTGTACCTGCGGACTCTTTCCACATCCAGATCTTCACGGACCAGTTTCTTGTCCTTTGCGGATGAAACAAATGTAGTGTCTTCTAGGTTTGCAAAGGCCTGAAAAGACATCGGTTCACAGGTCAGATTCAAACTGCTTGTTTCTATGGACAATGCTACATTCTACAGTCTTGTGATGTTTGGCAAAGGTGAAAAAAAACAAAAAAAACTTGGAGGACCAGGCTGTCCATTATAACGCTTGGTGATGACATTCTGTCAGAAATCACTGGAGAGCAACAGAAATACATATTTAATCAACTGAGGTACAACATAGTGTAAATATTTCAGCAACAAAACTGACAGCAATGCAAATAAAACATACATGATATATGACAGGCAGAGCAACATGAATCCACAGGACATGCATGTTTATATTGTCTATATCTAATATTTCAATGTCTTTATAATGCTAGAATGAAATATTGTGGTCAATATCCCAAACCTAGTATTGTTTGGGATATGTATGTTTACTAAAAAAGAAATGTTACACTAAAGTACAACATTAAAACATCATAACAGCTATCCTGTGTCAGAATCAAGTTTTAAGGCTGCGAATAACAAATTAGTTTATATTGTGCTCACATGATCCATATTCCTTTGAATGTTTAAGATTTTTTAGAACTAGCTGAAACCATACACACACTCCATTAAAGTTTGAAACAGGACTAGCACAGCAGAGCAGATGAAGCTAAAATTAAGAGTTTTAGTGGTCAGACATTTCAGTTGTCTATATAAATAAAGTAGATAAAGACATATTTCTTTTAGTAAAAGAACAATATGAGATATGCACTTAGGACAGGCTCTTACCTTTTTCCAGTCACTGCACAGCAAAGACAAAAGATCAGTTGCACATGAATGCCTGGAATTTGCAGTGTAACAACTTACCTTAACTTAGCTCATACAGTATATTATACACTGGTATTTGTACGTTTGAACCATTTTAAAGTCAGTATGGACATATTTCCTGTCTGGCTTGTTTACTTTTGAACTTGGATTCAGGTCTGAACCTTGCATAAGACACGCTGTGAGGTTTCCAGTATCTGGGTGCATTTTCCTCTTACAACATTTGACATGAATAACCTTCTTTTCTCTCAGACTGAACATCTGTACTTTACTGAAGTCTGCAGAGTGATTCATAGTTGCATTTGAGTTTCAGTATCTACTACATTACCTCGATATATTCACACTGTTTATGTTGCTATATCTACACTGGAATACCGTTTTACATTTGCAGTACTTTTTTAGATCCCTTAAAGATCTTATAGAAGTATAAAGGGTTGCACCAGGAGCATGAGGGAAACATTATTTCAATTCTCTGTATGTCCTGTTGATAATAAAGTTGACTTGAATTGACTGAAAAAGACATGAGCTAATAGCAAAGTTTATTAAAATTAAATTTTACATCCAATTGTTGTAGCAAGACAAAGGGAATGCAAAGAATACAGTAAGTGCAAAGAGTGTTTAATAATCAAGCTCACAGATCGAGGCAGTAAAAGGAAAAGATTCAGATTAAGCTTCAGTGTAGCAATGTGAGCTTGTGTGGAAGAGGTCAAGGTCTCCTGTCTCTAAAAGAAGAGAACTGTGCTGAGGACCCTGTGGGCCATAGAGAAGGTGACCAGCAAGCCTGTGATATAGGACAGACCTCTGCTAGGCTGAGGCAGAACGCAGACATAGGCGATGGTGTGGAGGATCCGAGAGCTGGCAAAGATGCGGAAGTGAAGCAGAGCGGTTGAAAGATCAGGTCCAGTCAGAGCGTAGAGCAGGCCAACTACTATGAAGGGAACAATGTTCTCCAGGTCATTCTGGTGACACCTGGACAACAAAAAACACACACAGTATGACTAACTTATGTGTCCATTAACATATTACAATGTGTGTGCGTTAGAGTCTATATATCAGGAAAGAAAGCCTTTAATCTGATAATGATAACAATATAATTCGTCATCCATCATCCAGCACACAGTGGGTGAAAGATACAGTATGATTTGTATTATTAGTAATAGAGAACCACATCTACAGTGCTGCTCAAAAGTTTGTGGACCTCTTGATCATTTTGGAGTTCTATTGTTTCACCCCGGTTTCCTTATTTAATCAAAACCATTATTTTTTATATGAAATAGCAGGTGCAGGTTTATTAATTCAATATACTCTTTAGAAAAATCAATTTGTGCAGTCAAGACTAAATTAAAAAGTGTCTTTGGTCAACTTATGTAGGTGCAAAAGTTTGTGAACCCTGAGCTGCATTGGTTAAAAGAAGCAGTTCAGTAGAATCTGGTGGGACAAATTGGTGTCCTAGTGAACCACTGAAATGGACCAATAACATAGACACATGTTATTGGTCCCATAATGTGGACCCATAACAAAATTGTGCATCACTGATTGAAACAGAGATAAAACCAGGTCAGGCCAGTCTTACCTGGGTGAACCCATACAGGTCAATCATGCAGAGAGGAAGCGAGATCTCAGAGGACCTCAAGAGGAGGGTAGTGACAGAACATTTGTCTGGGGTAGCTATGAAGTCATCTAAAAAAAAACGTGAGCTTCATCTACAAATGGTGAGCACTGAAAAAAATATGGTAATGGAAAATATCCTCCAAAGTAGATATGAGAGACTGAGAGTCACTACAGAAACCCTTTGATTGAGATTAGGAGTTACAATACCCTATTAACTGAAGGGGTTCACATATTTTTGCACCCATAAAATGGGCAATTTTTTCTTAAATGGAGCCTTTCTTTTTTTGAAAATACAGAATGAAAATACAACCATTTCTTTTGTTTGAGTCCATTATTTGGAATGTCAGTATTGTGAATTGGGGTATAACTTAACATTTAATAAGGTTATTTTAGTATTTTTTGCAAAAAAAATCTGACAATTGCTGTAGGATTCACAAACTTTTGAGAAGCACTGTATATCCCAACCCTGATCTAAATGCAACAACACGTGATTATGTCATCTCAGTCTCAGACAATACTTTTGAAAATCAGTTGCTAGTTCTGATATCACTCTTTCAATACTGACTTTAAGTGTAAGTCATTGTAGCATCTGCACTTCAAAGTCAGATCTCACCTTCTAACTCGCTCTACATCTGGATGGGCTCTCAGCAGTTTCTTCTTCTCCTCTGCAGACTTTCTGCCCACATCTTCCTCATTTGAGAAAGCCTAAAGGAGAGAAAAAGGCATGCAAATTGAGTTGAAAGATTCCATATTATAATGTCAAAATGCATGAAGAGAAGATGCAAAAAGTTTTTAGTTAATATGAGAATAAAAGTCTAACTTTAAGACGTAGTAGTGGAGTGGAGTTCTGTTTACTTTGAAAAACCAATACAACTATTTGAGGATTGGAAGTTGACAGGGGCTAAGTTTAAATACGTCTGACCTCATAGACCGTGTAAATAAAATTACATCAGACCTTTGTGAAAAAGACATAGGAAGTATTACTGTTGTTACTTACCCCTCTGGTGATGCGGTAGTATGCAGTCATGGGCCCCATCAGCATCATCTTCACAGTGACAATAGCAGCATAGGTGGTGAAAGCCATGAATACCTCATCTTCCATCAGCTTTGCCATCTTTGTTGGTTTACAACTGAGCAACAGTAAAGAAGAGAGCAGACTAAGTTTAACAATCTGTTTCAGAAGATGTATTTTACACAACCTTCCACTCTATCCCTCTTTATAATAAACATATGTTGGTGTTTTTGTCTGGAGATAGCAGCTCAGCAGTGTATGTAACACAGAAGTGAACCTGAAGATTTATTTGAGCAGCACATCATAAATCTGTCATCTGTGCTAAACATTGTATTTTGGTTATTTAGTATCTAAACTTCTGACATTTGGACATTTCTGGCGATTAGATGGTAAGCACTCCTCTGGTGTAAACTGTTTCTCTTTTTGTCAATCTATGCAGGAGAGACATCCATCCTCTGAACACCCTTGGCCTCTAGTTTGTGTTTGGACAGGTTCATGAGGCTGTGATTATCCTCCAGTCACAGCACATAATTTATACAACAAGCTCAAGTTTCAAAAAGTGCTTTCACTACAATGAAATGACTCCTATGAGAACTAACATCATCACACATGAAGACAACTGGGCTCATTAAATCCACGAGAGTCTCAGCTGTCCAGTCAGACCTAATTCATGATATTCAATACTGTATGCAGAAATATTCAAATGCATGAGGCCAAGTTAACACATTTAATCTGCACGCAGAGAGGGAGAGAGAGAGAGAGTGCTCTTTATATTCAGATATCTGAAGTCAGAGGTCAAAGCACCCCTTTCCAGTTTTAACACTGACAAAACTTAGCCTAACGTTATTTCAGCTCCATTCCTGACAAGCTGGCCTGACATGTTTGACAGTGATGGTTGCGTCTTCTAGTCTTCTAGTTTCATGTGATGTGTATCTTCACTCTGCAGCTTTCACACCAAGTCTGTTACAGTCCGCGAGGAGCGCACAGAGTCAAATACCTTGGTTTTTCATGAACACACACGTTTTATGATTGAAACAGATGAAACATCAAACATGGAGGTACGTAACATACGCTCCTGTCTCTATGTTATGTGTTTGTAGAAGATAGCAAAGAAATGTCAACAAACTAGTTGGAGTTTGTCTGTGGCTTTGAACGCAACACTCAGGAAGAAGAACACGTCAGTGATCTCAATACAACATTTTGAATAGATGTCAACTTACGTCCTGAGGTGACTGCGGATCAAGTCTGGATTCTAGTCTGGATCTGTTGCTGCAAAACAAACTGACCTATCCCCCAGAGAGTCAGGGGTCAGGACAGCCAGAGTTTCGACCAATGGGATGAGTTCAGGCAAAGTGGGACAAGAGTGAGACCTGTTTACATTGTGATCATTTTCTGGGGGGAAGTGTACAAAGTCAGCAGCCAATCACCAAAACTGATCTTTAGTCTTTGCTGGGTTTCTTATCGCTAAACAATGGATTGGATTGGTCTGACATCATCAGAGTGGGTGAGGTCTGCCTTACTCTACAGGAAATGGTAGGTTCAGTGCTTCAGGGTGACCTATGTGTGTTTCACAACTCTGATTTGAAAAAAGAAGGCTTGTTCAGACAATAAACTATTGTTCTTAGTAAATACATTTATTCTGTTTTTATTTTATGGTACAATCAAACAAACCTTCTATCACTTTAATATAATTTAAACATTTAAGTGAAATGAACATTCCCAGAAGAAATTATTTCTTTGTCTTTCAGTCGAGACTGTCTGCAGATGTGGCTTTATCCTCTCATCTGAAGGGGGATTTTGCTGTAGCACTCAAGACAGTTCAAAGCTCTGTTTCAAAAGCCCGAGAGTGAAGTGAGAGCACATTTTGAAAGAATTAGGGAGTGTACTTTTAAAGGCATTCTGTGTGAGATATGTGAGCATTTATTCAGTTATATATCATCTCAGGAGGACATTGTTTATCAGAGTTTATCATCACTGCACAAGGTTTGCTGGTGATTTTTTAGGAATGATAGGTTGAAAGTATTGTTTCATTAGTGTAAAGGTGTAAATTAAAATACATTTACAGTACATTTCTCTCAATCCTTTTAGAAACACAAAACTATATGATTAAAAAAATACATGTTAAAATTTATGTCAACCATAAGTGACCATTTGGGCCTAGAACGTGGATTCCACTGCAGTTTTCAATGCAGTCAGTCTGTTCTACAAATCTCAGTGAACACACTGTCTCCAAACTGTGTAAAAAGTTAAGACCACTTTTGCAACATTGCTGTCATTTCCCTTTAATGAAACATGTGTCACATTGTTGTGTTTGGAGAGCCAAGGTGCTTGAAACAGTCAGTCTGAGTCTGGATCAGTGTGGGCAAGTTTTTCCTCACTCGAACCGAGGGTCTAAGGACAGAGGGTGTCACTCCCTGTACAGATTGTAAAGCCCTCTGAGGCAAAATGTGTTTTGTGAATTTGGGCTATACAAATAAAATTTGATTTGATTTGATTTGATTTGATTTGATTTGATTTGATTTGATTTGATTTTGTGCCTGTTCACCAACCCTCTCTTTATCCCATCCCAGTTAGCCCAGTGCAGTCACTTTGCTGGGTATATATCAGTTTGGCAGGGGAGTCACAGTCTCTTATGGGGAGTTATGATCTGCCTAAGAAAAAAAGAATGTTGATAATTTGTCTATTTGGCCCAAGGCATGTTTTCCATGATTTTATATGCTGGTACTGTAAAGGCCTGTCCATACAGGAGTCACCTCACCTGTATCAGACATAACAGATACACAATGTCTGAGACAAAACAACCAATCCAATCTTTTTGGTTTGAACAATGAAAATCATGTTTGTGTCACCTAGCTGCACCTCTGTCAGTTGCAGATTTTTAGCAGTAAATTTTAATTTCTCTGCAGTAACCAGTTTACTATTTGAAACTGATTATTTTTCTTGTCAGGGACTGCCAGTGATCAATACATTATGATCGCACATCATGTCAAAGGCAGCAAAATATGAGGTTTTCTCCCTGCTTTATTGGCACTCTGCTGCAGGATTCCAACCTGAGTCCCGCCCAAATTAAATGGAAGCTAAGCACTTCAGATGGATCTTAAATATTAGCAGCAGATTCCTCGAGAAAAATAATGTCCTGTGATTTCCCACAAGGAGTGCTAATGGAAAAAAGCTGCATTGCTTCCTTGCCAGAACTGCCAGTAATTAGGATGCTGGCTGCGATATGCTGCCATTGATTTCTTATGGTAGTGAGGTTATGCTGCTGGTGTCGGACAACAATGACTATATAACAGCCGGGCCAATGATCTTAATGCCAGAAGCCAAGCACAGTTATTGATTTCATTACAGAAACCTCCCAGGTTCTAGGAACATACATTTTTTTATTGATCAGCGGCAGTGTCCACATTACTTTCAGCACTGTCACATGCAGCCAATCAATGACAGCAGAATGCTGAGTGTATGGAATTGCATAGGTACAGTGGGGCACAATAAATTTGGCAGCATATAATCAGGGTGGAAGGTGACCCCAACTGACAGAATTGATAAGTGTGAGCATTTTCGCTGCAACCTGTGGGATAAACTATAGATATTGTGTAATTAACTTGTCCAAATGGGTTTCATTTGACCCTATTCACATCTATGTGGCCCAAGAGCTGCAAGAAAATAAGAAATCAGACCAGCACCTCGGCAGGAGAAACTGCTCAGATAAGAATGTATTGATGATAGGTTGGGAGTAATTTGTTCAGCCTAAACCACAAAATAGAGGAATCATATCAACTGGATGGACAGACAGCAAAATAATAGTCTGTGTACGGACAATTCCATGTTTTATTTCAATACACAATGAATATGTTGGAAAATAGTTGCTGAAAACATGCGAAAAGACTTTGCACAATGTATTAATGAAATGTGGAGTTCAAACAGTTTTTCACCAGTTTTCAGTCCAGGATTTTGTGGGCGGTCCTAAAATGAGACCACGTGATCATTAACATAAAATAGTAGCAAAATTAAATTAGCACAACTCTGCCCCCTAGTGCAACGGTATAGAAGCCTTAACGATGTAGATTGTGGTCCTGGTGGCTCAAACATATAGGGCTGAACAATACCAACAATACTGCTAGCTGTAGCATACATATTGTGCTTGTTGCAGTCCTAAAATGAGATCACGTGACGTCACACGGTGATCATTAACATAAAATCTGCATATTCCAACCAGTGGGCGTGGCTTCGGCACATTCAGTGGACACACCCCCACAGTCCTGCAGCTTAGAATTCATTTTTACCTGATTTTGACTCCTAATTTCATAAACTTGTTATTTTTGATCATTCCAATTTGGCTGGGTGGTTAATAAAACTTTCTTTTTTAGTCTGACAAACTCAGAACACATATTTAATTTGACTTTACATGGACTTTAAAGCCTCAGTACCAGTAATTGGTTGATTTTTGCTGAAGTGGAGCATTATGACACAGTCACAACCACACTATTTTGTGTTGTAATGGTTTTCATGATAGAGGTACAGTAGTCTGCTCTGGTGCTTGGGGTGTTCAGTCTGGCTGCCTCCAGACCTTTCCCTTCCAAATGGCTCTTAATGAAGAGGCTCATTAAGGATCAGCAGTTGCTTTACTCTTAATGAGCGCCACACAGCTGCTCATTAGGTTCAGGCTTTTAGGCTCAGTATTTTCACCAACTACAGATTGCAACTCAGCATCTTCTTTACATCTACCTTTTTAGTAAGCTAGTCTGTTGAGGTGAATGATCAAGCAGGTTAACACATCTGGCAGCATTTAAAATCCTTGTTACTGGCTGTTAAACATTTAGACATGTCTGAAATGAAAATAAAGGTCAAACAGTCCTAAAGGCCTGCTCACTACAGTCCGCAGTATAGAAACTCAAAACTATATTCATGTTAGATTTGTATTTGTTATATTTGTTATGTTTGTTATTTTCTATTCTTGAGTGACACATATATAGTTTTAAATGGAATATAATAAATGCACACACATAGACACACAAAACACATAAACATACAGACACATTACACAAGGTTACACAAAGTCACATGTGGACCTTGAGGTCCTCTGCAGTATTAGTTGTTTGGCTTTGACTGGCAACAGTAGGTGCCATCCTATCTCAACACTGTGGTGGCCAGGGTCAAAGAACTCTGGTGCTGCATGCTTAGACATAATAGATAGCTTGCCATTGACATTCCAATCTGCGTAAACAGACATCTGTGTCTCCAGACTAAAATATCTTGACACCATCCTTGGTAAAAGCATTCTCTTTTACCTAATTCTGGGCGTATGCTATTTGTGATGTTACTGTATCTTGGGGGTTTAAAGTCTATCCACCAGCACAAGTTCGGCAGAATGTGAGACCAACTCAGGCACTACTGATTTACTCTGAGAGTGTCTCTAATTCTTCTTGGCCAAGCTTCAATAAATAATACAGACATCAGAGGCTCCTGAACACTTTCTTCCTTCCTGACCTCACCATTGACCTTTGACTTCAGCAACTTCTCCATAACAATATTCATTTTCAATTCTGCAAATATGTTTTGAGAGCAACATAATACTATTTTAAACATAAGATGTTCACATGAATTAATCTGTATTTACTGACAACATATTTGATTAATTTTTCTGCAGTATCCACTCCATGAAGAATGATTCACATTTTAGTAGTGCTGATTACAAGCCTGGAGTCAGGCAAAGACAGAAAAGGTTAGCACTAACTTAAAAAAGAAAAACAACCTAGGCCTTTAACCAAGACCACGATCCTTCCATAACCTTGTCCAACCATAAAGTGTATCTGTTCTGACCCACACATGTGTCATGGTCTCATATCCTGTGCTTTGTACTTCTATCTATATATGGAATGAAATATGGTGAAATTAAGGTACTGGTGCCATCTTTGTTTTCTGTACTATCACTGTCTGGTCCAGAAACAGCACAGAACAAGACCAAAAGACCCTACAAACAGTGGTTCATTCAGTTGAATGTATAATAGGTGGTGCTTCACCCTTCCTAAAAAACAGTACCAGATGTCAAAGAAGACGAAAGATTCACATTACAGAAATACTTTCTCACATCGCCTCACAGCAAGAAGGTTCCTGGTTTGAACCTCGGCTGGTTCTTTCTTTGTGGAGTTTGCATGTTCTCCCATGTCTGCGTGGGTTCCCTCTGGACACTCTGGCTTCTTCCCACAGTCCAGACACATGAGCCTTAACAGGTTAATTGGTGTCTCTAAATTGTCCGTAGGTGTGATGTGAGTGTGAATGGTTGTTTGTCTCTATGTGCCCTGTGATGAATTGGAAACTTATCCAGGGTGTACCCTGCCTCTCGCCCAGTGTCAGCTGGGATAGGTTCCAGACCTCCCGCGACCCTAGTGAGGATAAGCAGTTACAGATAATATATGTATGTATGTAAGCATATTACACATCAAGATTCAATAAAGTTCTGTTGGATAAAGAAAAATGAGGTACTGGTAAGCTCGTTCCTGCAAATATGTTCAAAAAGAGAGAGCACAGGCTGCACCAGCTGTAATTAATCCAACAATGTTTGTGTTGATTTGTTCTGTACATGTGACATCTATTGCACGTCTGTCCGTCCTGGGAGAGGGATCCCTCCTCTGTGGCTCTTCCTGAGGTTTCTTCCACCTTTTTTTCCCGTTAAAGGGTTTTTTGTGGGCAAGTTTTTCCTCACTCGAACCGAGGGTCTAAGGACAGAGGGTGTCACTCCCTGTACAGATTGTAAAGCCCTCCGAGGCAAAATGTACTTTGTGACTTTGGGCTATACAAATAAAATTTGATTTCATTTGATTTGATTTAGATGCTGTTATAATGAAGGCATAGCAGTAAATCATTCCTGCTGCCTACAGTCAGAACACCAAATCCCTGTAGTAGTGCCCTGTCATTAAATGCGAGATAATTGAGTTATTTCTAACCCATGTTACAAACACAAGGTGAGGCGGACAACTTCCTGTTCTGATTGCAGCGCTCTCAAAGAACTTTGACAGGCAGACAATGGACAAAGAAGTGAGATGACTTGGGTTCTAAGTGTTTCTGGGTGTGTCATCAAACCTTTCTTATCTATAGTTCACTCTGCAGCCTTTATCTTGGCAGCCAGCTCAGTTTGGGATATCTTACTCAGCATTAATAGTTTTGCTGCATGCAGGGAGGATTTGTCTGTGAGTAGAAGGACATGCCTATGGATGAGTGATTTTGTTTCAGAGCTGATTAGCACACTGTGGTCAGTATGTACTGCAGCAAGCTAATGGTCTTCTGAAAACTTCCTTATGTAAAATATAATTTACCAATAGCCTTCATACTCAGAGCTATCAAGATACTAAAGAGTTGTTTTGGAAAAAACTCTTTTCCAGACACTCACACTGAGCATGTTGGACAGGACATCTGATCTCTGCATTATATTCATGTTAGTTCAGTGGAGTTGGGCATCATGTATGCAGTATATATAAAAATGGTCTCCATGACGTCACTCACAGGTTTCTGAAGGTCAGTGTGGTGTCTCTGGCCTGCTCCCTCCTCTCAGCTAATCCAAACATGGGCAAAGAGGTGGTGCGTGGGTGGAGCTGAGCCAGACTGAATGAAGCCTGAATGAAGTGCTCAAACAAGCCACCTGTGACACCTACCTGTGAATCAAAGAGGTCACACTCTGCACTTATATATAACTTTAAGCCTTAATATAATGTGAACAGGTGAGTTGTATATACATTCACCCTCAGTACAGTTGTCATGAACGGGGAAATTAGCTATAGAGACCAAAACTGTTTTTTGTACCAGGCTGTAAACATGTTTATTTCTGCTGTGAAGTTGGACATTTGAACATGGGGACTTATGGAGACTGACATGTCCTATAGCCAGTTCAGGTTTGCATTTCACTTCACAGCCATGGAGGTTGCTAATAGGTCAAGAACAACAGTATTTCTATGTTACTGTATTATTATATTTTGTTTTGAAGCTGGGTTGTTTCTGTTTCTAGAATGAAGGTAAGGTCATCTGATGTCATAGTAATAAATATTGAGCAAATTGTAAACTGTATGACCATAGCAGCACTGTATGTTTGTGGTCTAGTACTATGATACAACATTGCTAGTTTAATGATGCCTTCGTTTCCAAACAGTGCAGTTGTGTTTCTATTGGTCAAATGTGTGAATTCAAAGTCAGTGTTGAACTAAAGTGAACTTTTATTATTATAGCAGCTGATTGTGGAACAATGACTAGAATGCACCAATATTCTGATATTCTACTTATTGTTCTATAATCAGTGTAACAAAGTTTCCTTCTCAATCACATTTGTGAATGGCGTGCCATGCTTCAAGTCAGGTGTGTTCATCACCCGCTCTCAGTGAAAAGCAATGCACCCTGGGTGATCAGGCCAGGCAAGGATTCTGCACAGTGGGAGGAGTGGCAGCGCCTCATTAGGGTGCTATTTTAACAAAGCACTTTCTCTCCATGCTGCAGAGAGGCATGTAACCGCAGCTCAACATTCCATGCTTTCCCTCTCAGCCCTCACAAAGGGATATAAATCTCCTTTGGCCAAGATAATTACCAAGATAATTTTATCCATAATGATGCTTGTCAGTCAGGAGTGCTGATGAAATTAAAGAACTTATTCTCTGTGAAATTTCTCCCCCAGATTTCTCTCCAGATTTATGTGTCAGGGGAAGAAGAAAAGGAAAAGAGAAACTGAAAGTCTGAGAAACTTTTCCATCTATAATAGGCTGACTCCATAAATCCCTGCAGTGTTAATGGTGTATACATGCCTCACCTGGCCTCAAGCCAGAAGTCAAGCTCACATCAATTTAAAACAAAGGTTACAGGTGAGGAACTGCTCATTGTTGATATTGTATTTACATTACTCACAGTGACAAACCTGCTGTAGTGCTGTGGCCAAACATTATGTTCTCAATGTGCGGCTTCAGTCATCAGAGAACATCACTCAACTTCACACTTAATTTTCTGTTCACATACATTCTGGTAAATATCTTGTGTGTTGTGGGCAGATCTTGGGAATCCAGGACAGTTTTAACAAAACAGTGTCTTGATCATCATGTACTGTCAGTAAGGAAGCTGGAGGAAGTCACCCTTGCTGAGGTGAAACTGGAAACTTTGATCTTGAATCTTGAATCTGAATTCTTTTGACTTGTCTCAGTGTTTTTTTTTTTTTGTTTGTTTGTTTTGTTTTGGTTTTTTTTTTTGTTTTGGTTTTTTTTTAAAAAGGGCCACTTAAATTATTGCTGAGATGCTATTATGAGGCTCGGTGGCAGAGGTGAAGGCCTACTGTGGATAAGATGAGATAAAAAGGAAAAAATAAAAGACATCAATGCCTGAATGTTATAATATTTAGCATAAGCAGTGGCAAACATTTCTTCAAGGAATAAATGTCTTGTGCTTTCTTTTAAAAAATTAACATGGAGGAATTGGGACCCTGTTACTCCTCACTCAACAAAAGCGAGTGAACAATCGCTTATGTCAAAGTTTGACAATGACAGAATTAGAGCAGGGTTTTCTCAGCTCCCTGTCCCCCACAGGGAACCTGGCACACACAGCTCAGAAAAGAAGTTTACTTTCATTGTTATTTGAAATTACACTCATTTGCATTTTCTGGGAGAATGGGGCCACATGAAAAACAACAATGCCACCAAGCAGGATGTAAAAAGATGCAACACATCTTTGAAATGGAACCTTGGAGCACTTCAATGGGATGAGCTGTCTGATGATTATCCCTGCAGAGTTTTAAAGAACATGTAATTCAGGATAAGGAGAAACTTCTCCAGATGGCTTCTAGAGCTCTGCCCTACAGTAGAGAACATCATCCAGTGTGACCACTGGATGATGTTCTCTGATTCACCTCCAGTTACTGTGACATTGAGCATTTTGGGAAATATTTCGCGCCATATATTCTTTCAGATGTGAGATGAACAGCTGAATCTCAGTTATAGGGAGACAACAAGCCGGACTCTGTCCAAAGTTCAAAAATACACCCACCAATACCTGGGAAGCTTACTGACTGACATGATGTATGTTTTTGTTTAATCTGTACACAAGCAGAAGTTTTAAAAACCCAGAGTGAGTATTGTGCTGGAACTATTTCTTGGCATGCCAGCAGAACACAGTGAGTGTGCAGTTTCCCAGAGTCTTGTCATCACAGCAAGGTTGCCAGGTTTGATCCTATCGTGCCTGTGCAGAGACCAAAACCTGTGCTAACCAATCGTATCTGCACTATAGCAGGAGACAATGCACAGAAGTGCTGAGTAGAACGAATGAATACACTGTTGTTGTTCATCATAAAGAATATATAACTGCATCCTACAAGTCCAGTAACTGATACATTATTCTGATAAATATGACTTGTGGGGAGGTGTGTGGAATGTACATTGTGTGTACATGTGTGTTGTGTGTACACAAATGGTAAATGGACTGTACTTATATAGCGCCTTTCTAGTCTTCTGACCATTCAAAGCGCTTGCACACACACACCTTCACACACCGATGGCACAGCCTTCAGGAGCAATTTGGGGTTCAGTATCGAACCGCCGATCTTCTGATTAGTGGACGACCCACTAATCAGAAGATCAGAAGATACATGTGTGTTGTGTGTGAACATTTTCCATCCTCATCCTCCTTCCATCATCAGTATTGACTTAATATTTATGGTTGTTGAATCCAGAGGTGATTTCTACATTCCAATGACTTGTAACACAGAAAAATATAACATTACATTTACTATATTTGTTATTTATGTATGACTTTAATTAGAAAAGTACATTTCAAGGACTGATTGATTCTTTGTCAGTTATCTTTGATACCTCTCTATGCTTTGAATCAGTCACCATTGTCACATAATTTTAACCTAAACCTGAAGTACTTTAAGTTGCCTAAACATGACCATAAAAACATTATCAGTGTTTTTAGTGAACATTCAGTGAACAGTTTGCGAACGCATTTGGTGTCAACATTGTAAAACTACAGACATTGGTAAACAATAAGTTGCCTCAGCTGAAGATTTTATTCAAAATCACAGCTGTGGTTGAACTGCAGAACTTATCCAGCTTAGATGAACCTTTGAATAGAAGAACATTTTAAACAATGGAAATGAAAGAGGAATCAATGAGGGTGAATTTTTGTTTGAGCAGGCCAATAAAAAAAGAAGAAAGAAGAAGAAAAAAACACAGATAAACATTATTTTGATCAAAAGTGAAGGCAAAGTAAAGCAGCATGTTTTATTCACTCATTCAGGGCCTCTTGTTGACTCCTGCTGCACATCTCAAACATACTGTGACAATTCTGTCATAGCTGTGATTGACAGAAAAAGTTTCCTTGTCTTCCCAGCGCATTCATTCAGCTACGTGGATTTGTTTAATCAATTGCTTTTTGATAATCTCTCAAAGTTTCTTTCATACCAGATGCTTTTCCATCACCTTTCTACTTATATGTGCTGTTGTGTGCTTTCCATACAGCTACAAAACATTATTATATATATATTATTATATTTGATTTGAGTATTTACTTTTAACATATTTATTATTATTTTGTTTATTTATATTTGCAGATACACATGCATCAAATGTTCAGCATTTATGGGCTATATTAGTGCAAATGTGCAAGTAAGGACATTCTTTCAGGAAATACACAATACTTATGTCTTTGTCCATCATGCTTCTGTTCCCAAAAGGGGAGATTATCAATTATCATAGCATCATCACTTCAAGTTGCCTGTCACTAATGTTCAAGTGGAGAAAAGAATGCTTAGAAAGTTCAGAAAGAAAATGCTCTACTCATTCTACCAGTTATTGTAGTTATTGAAAGAAACTGAAGTATTAGTTGAAGTGAATTTAAGATGGACTTGTTTTACATTTAGAAACATCTGACACTAAGAAATAGCAAGAAGTACTGTGAACTTTGGACAGAGCCATAGCTGTTTCCGATCTTTGTCAGTTTGCTTACATCCTGACTTTAGATCTGTATTTAACACACAGAAGTGAGACTGACATCCATCCTTTCACTTTCACTCCCAGAAAACAAAAAGTCATATTTTCCAAAATGCTGAACCATTCCCAATCATTTGTGGTTGGTCTAATACTTATTTTGGCACCATACACCTGAGGATGTCAGCACCTGCAGTTTAACACAGCTTACACACAGCGTGTTGTAATGTCAGGCCCTATGTGGTATGGGGCTATAATACTTTTGGAACACCTAGGCATTGGAAGGATATAGGTGACAATTTAACTCCACCCTGTTTTGGCCAATCACCCAACCAGTAGCGAAAATTACCGAAACCAAAACTCAGATCAAACATTGTTCTTTGATTCAAGCTGCAACAGCTAGATGAGACCATTGGGCTAAATCCCTAAGGAAAGCCAAGGGAGGAAAAGCCTGCTTGAGTTCAAGACCAAACTGGAATGCTGAAAAGTGAGAACTCTATACCAGAAAGGGAAGCTAGTGCAACTAGCCTAGGAGATGTTGTGCACTGCAGTGTAGTCATAGCCATGGAAGACATGACGTCTCTCCAAGGTGGGGAAAAACAAAGAGAACTGGAAGATAGATAGATGGGATAGATGGTCTAGGGGACATGAAGGGGAATGAAACTCTCTTTGTGGACTTTCAACATATTGATAATTAGAGAGAACCACTATGTTCTCTGCACAGCTCATGCTCCTGGTCATTCCACTGCCATTACTATATTTCTTTCCTGTTTCTCATTTTCAGTTCAGAGGCTCAGCCCCTCTTGTGGATAATGTCCAATAACTGGTCCTCCATACTTGGCACTGAAGTTCAATCTATAAATGCCCTAACTCCATCATTCCATCACCAATAGTTGAAGTTTCATGATCAGTTCAACCCTTCCTATCGTTCAATCTTGTAACTATGGCAAAATACAAAACAAAATATAAATACAAGTGGATTCCACCTACCAAAGATCTCACTCTACAATCTATACTATATTTTTACTTTGTTAATAAATTATTTAAATGATGGTCTCTAAGAGACAGATCTATCACTGCATCAAAGCATCACTGAATCCTGGGCCGTGGACAAATCACAGAACTAATTTAAGAGGGAAACAGAGAACAGTTATGCGCTGCTTAAGGTCAGTCCAGTTTAATCACAGTGCCAAATGTTTCTCCCAGCATGTACTAAAGGAGGAGACTGACCTCAACTGGGCAATCAGCATCATGCATTATGTGTTTGCTTGCTGTGGTGGGAGCTTGAGCTTCAAAGCATTTGATAAGACATTCATTTTTTTTCTTTGGCTTATATTGTGGTTTATAATAGAGGTAGAGTGTGTTTCTCTTTTTAACACCCAGCACTGTTTTGTTATGCCACTGAATTGAAGTGCAGATATTCAGATCTTCCTTAGATTAAGTCCACTAACCCCCGCCCGCACCTCAATTTATTCTTACAAAGTTGATGGTGTCTTGAAAGTGCTGCTTATAATTTTGGGGGTGAACTCCATGTTTCTTCATTTGTGAGGCCCCTCATTCCCTCCCCACCCTTGAGTTTCTTCAATGTCAGTGCTCACTTCAAAAGCCTCAGAATGATCTCTGAGGACTCCATTGAGGTTTCCCATTGCAAACAATTATTCTGTCCGTGGTTCTTTGACAGAGTTTTCTCTAGATTTATATTACTAAACCATGAATCAAATATCTCTTTATCTCAGTGGTGCCTTGTGGTTATGTTATTGACCAGAACCTTGAGCTGAATGTAGATTAGTCGTTATAGAAGGATCCAGGAGCATGCTTAATTCAAATCAGCTCAGTCAGGAGTGAGATTTGGAGTGCAGATTTAGGGGAAAGCTAAGGGAAAGAGTTTGGTTGGAGATTTTTTATCTTTGCTTGGCATCTTCACATTCTAAGTTTTTGGATAGTCTTCTCACAACAACTATGTAATTTATAACTCACTCCTTCCACCTTCCCCCTCTTTCCCTGAAATCCTATAACCTCTATGGCCTCTGTACCTGGGATATCCACCTCGGCTGGGAGGTCTTTGGTGTGTGGCTGTATCATCCAAAATAGATAAGAAAGCCTTTCTGTTGCCACAGGAAGGCATTGTGAAGTCTCCCCAGCAGTGATCCCAGCAAAGGCTCCACACAAGCAACTGGTGAGAACAAGGGCTGGTGCTTTAAAAGAAGCTTCACCCCAACACAGCATACCTCCCTCAGGTAACCACCCACGCTGAGATACACACACACACTGCAGCAATGTCCTGGAGGAAAATGAATCTGAGTAAACATGTCTGAATAAATAAATGCATCAACTTTCTCTATTCTGAATCTTAGATTATTGCTGGAGGACTCTCAGGTGAAGTTTGAAATCAATCCAGTCCCAGCTGAGAAACGCTGCATTACAGGCAATTGTTGGTCAGGCAAGCAAGCAGACTTCTGTTTGTTTCTGTACTAGCCAAAGCTAAACTTATACCAGCATTACTGTTTGACCAAATGTTTACTCACTTGATTTTATTGGATTATTTTAAATATCTGAGCTGGGTTTTACGACCATCCAGCCAGTGGTTTTTATTCCTTTTACACAATGAAAATAATCTTGCCTAGACTTCAGAACATAATCCATCAGAACAAACATCATATTTTAAACATTTTTTTATTGTACTTTTGTTGTTATTACAAAATCTCAGAATCACATATTTATCACGTGTAATGCTATTTATTTAGATTCATCAGTTTTTCTGTATGTCCAGAACTTGCAACTTTTACCCTGAGCAGATAGATTGATATAAGAATGGACCCATGGACGATTTTGTCCTTTGACAATTTTAAAACATTTACTCAAGCATAAGACTGTGTCCTCAAAAAATACTGCCAAAAAGTAAGACTTCTTTGTACAATTCAAATCTACGAATATGAATGAAAGCAAGAATAAAAAGACAAATACAGAGCCACAGATGTCTGGAGGTTGCAGACAATACAGTCCGGTCTTCAGTTTTATATCACAGCACTATTTGGAGACTACAGTTACAATACTTCTCCAATAATCCAATAAAAAAAACACCTACAGTTTATAATTCATCTTTTGACAGTAGTAATGATGGGGAAACAAACTACATGTCAAGTCACTCAGAAATTCATCCAGATTCCAAAATTAGTATCACCCTGGTTTGGCCATAACAAACACCATGTTCAGGCATACAGATGTTCATGAGTGTATCTGACTAGTAAATCCCAAGTTTAGTAACTTATTAATAATGAAAAATGACCTTTATTTGACAGAGACAGCTGAAGAGTGACAGGAAATGTGCGGAGAGAGAGATGGGGAATGACATGCGGGAAAGAGCCAAAGATTGGATTCAAACCCTGGGCCACCACAGCAAGGACAGCCTTTGTACATGGGGCGGCTGCTCTACCAACTGAGCTAAATGGCACCCCTTGTAACTCTCAGAATGCTGGGTCTCTTGTGGTTCCTATAGTTTCCAAAAGTAGATTGGGAGCCAGAGCTTTCAGCTATCAAGCTCCTCTTTTGTGGAACAGACTACCATTCTGGGTTCGGGAGACAGACACAGTCAACACTTTTAAGAGTAGACTTAAGACTTTCCTTTTTGATAGAGCCTATAGTTAGGGCTGGCTCAGGTCATCCCTTAGTTATGCTGCCATAGCACTAGACTACAGGGGAACTTCCTATGATGCACTGAGCTTTTCTCTCATTTCTCTCTTTCTCTCCATCAGTAAACATACATGTTGATTCATAAGTTTCTGTGCTCTCTCATCTCACAGATTCTCATAGATTGTGGCTGCTGCTGTGGCAGCTTGACGTCCATTACATATACTATTATTAGTAGTATCATTAGTATCATTATCTCCATTAAAGTACACTATTACATTTATTCTTTTGCTGCTGCTATGTATCTATCTCTCAAAATATGAAATTGGGTTCTGGGAACAGGTGATATTTTTTTTATTTTTACATTTTCAAAATATTTTCACATAATCAAAAAAGAGAAAGATCTGGACTGAATAAAATATCAGTATGGAGCCAGTCTGTGTAAGCTGTGTCATTTTTTCACAGTGCACAGCTGTGTCTTGTAGCTGGGCTGAATCGATGCTGATCAACTTCTATAATGAACGTGGGCTGTGAAAACTGTGTGCCAGTGTTTGTGGAGACAGGTGAGCCTTGACTGTTTTGATCTTTCAAACATGTATTCCATCTCTTCTCTCACCACAAGGGAGCCTCCAACCAAGGTCAGCGCTCAAAGGCAGGGTGCACCATGGGAAATGAGCCTGAGCGAGTGTGTGCCAGCCTCCCGCTTTTGTGGGATCAGCACAGCATCAGAAGGATCAGACTGACACTAGTGAAGTCCCCCGATATCACCTATCACTACCTGTTTCTGCTACAGAGGAAACCAAAGGCCTGCTCTAATTGTATCATTAATATCATTGCAGTCTGAGAGCCAATTATTAATTTGAGTTTTACCTGCCCCAACCTTGAATCAGGCAATGCTCGGATATTTGAGCACAGACTGGCTGTGTTAATGATAAAGAAGCTTTTCAGCCATCTGTGATCAAAACTGTGCAGATGCTGTTGGCCTGAAGACACAGCTACTGTAAGTTCAACACACAACAGTACAACGTGCCTCAGATGACTTCTAATACAGAAACAATTCAGTGTACAGTGTTTCATGGTGTAAAAAAACTATAAACAAAAAATCTAGAAAATGAACCTGCTCATAAAATGATCCCAGACAATGTATGTACCAAATTATCTGATCTTGCAATATGATATCTGCTCATAGTGACTACATGATTATTTAATCTGGTTATCAGGTGATGTGTGGATGAAGTTAAATGGTAAATGGACTGTACTTATATATCTCCTTTCTAGTCTTCTGACCATTCAAAGCACTTTACACTACATATCTCATTCATCCATTGACACACATTCACACACTGATGGCATTATCTGCCATGCAAGGTGCCAAGTGCTCATCAGTTTGAGGAGCTAACCATTCATACACATTCACACACCGATGGCACAGCCTTCAGGAGCAACTTGGGGTTCAGTATCTTGCCCAAGGACACTTCGACATGCAGACTGGAGATCGAACCGCCGATCTTCTGATTAGTGGATGACTCGCTCTAGCCATAGAAGCCCCAAATTTGACTTCTTAACATCATTTATGTTCACTTTCATTAGTATCACTTAGCATCCTTTTTAAAACCTAATAATGTTATGCTTTTTCTATATGGTTTATAGATTTTTTCATTAAAAGCCTTTGAAATCTTTAGCCGGGGGTGGACTGACAACAAAAAGGGGATAAATATGGAGGAAAATTTGGGCCAAAAGCTTTGAAAGTTATAAAATTGTAAGTGAAAAATTTATAACTGAAAGTTTTGATGTTGAGCTTTTGTTGTCTAAGAAAATCTGCAATTTCTTAATGATAATAGATTAATAATTTAATATTGAAAAACACATTTCTAAGCATTTTTTGGAACAATGTAAAACAGCTCAATGTCTTCATGTCATTCTCTTAACAGAAAAACTGCATCACAGCCAGCTGACCATATCATTATTCTATGACATCATTATTCTTCAAGACATCACCTGAGAAAATCAGCAAAAATATAAATGACAACAGCTGCGCTGTGTTCAGTTTCATTAACATTTATGTATCTATCTTCTTTATTATTATTTATCTTATCTTACCTTGTTAAAAATGTGTCACTGCAGAGAGGGTTACAGATGACAGTTTTTTATTATCCTGCAACGTGGATTTTTTAAGTGCTTAAATTGTATATAGAAAATCTAGGTCTGTGTGAGATTGTTTGATATTAAGGCTTTGATATTATGGCTTTCAGACTGTGTAATAAATGTGCGAATTGTTGTAGTATGATGGATTTAGAGCCTCATCCGTCTGTGCCACTCTTTATGTCGTGAAATTTCAGAAAAAAAATAAACTTTGGCCATAATACTGAAGCTTCTATGTGTCAAAGAACTTTAAAAGAGAAGGAGTACAACAAAGATAATAGATAGATAGTCTATCATTTTTGTTGTGTTTTTTTTGTTTGTTTGTTTGCAATGCTTAATTTAAAAATAAGCCAACAAAATGTTGGCGCTAAATATATTCTATATAGTTTCTTTCCATCAAATGGTGTGTGTGTGTGTGTGTGTGTGTGTGTGTGTGTGTGTGTGAGCACCATTGCTGTGTCTCCAGTGCACTCTGTGTGCTCCGATAGCACAGTCGTGTACACGGCAGCAATGTTATACACACAGTTGAATAACTAAAAACATACTTGATGATGTATGCACAGTGTTAGAAGACATTATTAAAAACTACTGACATTTTTCTACTATTTTCTACACTATTCTTTAATACTATTTGATGTAATCTTTCATTTGTACAACCAATGATGATTGCCCTCTCCTCTGCCTTCCGGGGTGGGGAATGTGATGATGAGAAAACACTGATGAAATATTGAGCAGACTTTGAGAATTCAAGTTGGTTTATATCTTTGTAAAAGAAGTGAACGATGCTCATGATTATGGTTATTAGAGTTATCACTCACTATAAGCACAAGTACAAATATTACTGAATATTTATGATCAGTGGATCTATGAGTAATGATATTAAGTGATATTAAATATGTGAGAGGCAACATTTCACAATCTGGCTTCAATTCACCACCTCACCATCTCTGTTTTGTGCATACGCTGTGGTTATAAATGAGACCCCAGGTGATTTGGTTGACGTGGTGTTCAAAGGAAAGGTTGCTGTCAAAAACTACTCCAATGTTGCGACTGTGTGTGGAGGGAGACAGAGCGGAGTTAGTGATGTGAGGCAGAAGTTGTGAGTAGTTTTTGTAAGGGATTTCGGACCAGTGATGATCATGTTAGATCAAAGAGACTGCACATCATCAGCGTAGCAGTTAATGGTGTATGATGTTACCAAGTGAGGGTATGTAGAGCATGAACAGTAGAGGACCAAGCACTGGACTTTGGGGGACACCTATGGATAGGGGAGTGGTGAAGAACATGCAGCTGTTGATGTTAAAACTGTTGACTATTTTTGTGATAAGACCTTAGCCAGGTGAGGGCTGCACTAGTGATATTTGAAGGAGGATTCAAATGTAAGAGAAGATGGTGTGGCTGACAATGCAGTGAGGTCCAGCAGGATATATTAGTGGACAAGTAGAGACTATTACTGTTAGTTGAAACCATGACACGATGAAGCAGGTCATTGGATATGAGGTAGGCTTTGAGTTTTGAGGCATTCCAATACATTCCAATATTTTTGAAAGAAATGAAAGGTTGGAGATGGGCCAGAAATTTGTCGTGGCAACCGAGTTGAGTCCAGATTTTTTTGAGGATGATTTCTGTGAGTGAAGAGATAGCAGGGAGACAGATCTTAACATGCTGAGATGTGATCTGGGAAACAAGGGCAGCTTCTTATTCCTACCATAAGCCTATACTTTATTTTCTGAACTACAAATGTGACCATTTTTTAGATATGCGTGTTTGTGGATATGTGGACCTTCAGATGACAATCTGGATTATGATCGAGGTTGGACTTTAAACATGTGAGATATTCTCATCTTCTGGATTCCTGAAACTGCATCCTACGACACACAGACAATTATTAAAGACTTCATGAAAACATGTATGCAGCTATTTTACATTAAAACAAAACAACAACAACAACAAAAAATGATGCATTCGGTGCTCCAAATTCCTGTCCTGTCCTGTTCTCCTGCGAGAAGTGTGTAACACAGCATAGCACTACACCCTTCCCCAGCTATGGGTCTTCAGCTAGGAAGAAGCTAGTTTGGATTTTGAGTATTTAGTATTTAGACATTTATCATTTTTTCATCATTCTGCATGGTCACACAGGTCATATGACAGCTACAGAAGCATGGAAAATAGCAATATGGGGCAATAAATTTGATGAATCTTCCCTTTTCTGTATCAGATGACAAATTCAACAAGAATTAGGTAGTTTCTGGGAGCCAAACCACACTGATTACTGTGCAAAAAACAGCAGCACTTTATTCATTGACTCAATAATACTTCTGATACACTCTATTCTTTGCTTTATGTGAAACAAAACAGGCCACCTCCACCATCACCATCGCCTTCGTTTTACTGGCATTGATGTGGAGGTGGTTGACATCACACCAGTCGACAAAGTCTATCATCACCCCCGTGTACTCTTGCTCATTTCCTTCTGATACACATCCAACAATGGCTGAATGATAGTTTTCAGTCCTTTCCAGCTCTCTCTAGTGTTGTTAAGTTGAGCTTGTTCCTCCAACCTTCTCCTGTAGGTGGCCTTGTCCTTCCTTATCTCCATTTTAAGGTCTTTCTCTACCCTCCTCAGCTCTTCTTTGTCCCCAGATCTGAAAGCAGTTTTTTCATTCATTCACTTTTAGCTCGGTGGACATCCAGGGTTTCTTGTTGGAGAAACACTGTACCTTCCTTGTAGGCACAGTGTTCTCTGTACAGAAATTCATGTATCATGTCATGCATCTGTGATACAGTTGGTCAAACTGTCAATGTCCTCCCCGTGTGGTCTGCAGAAGACTTCCCAGTCACTGATTTTAACACAGTAATGGTGTGGATGGTTTATACCGCCTTTTCTGCTCCTGGCGCTTAGATCCAGCTCTGCGTGTCCATCTTCTTCTCCGCAATTCAGCAGGGATCACCAGTCTTTCCACAGACATTATGCTAGCATTACCTAGCACTAACAGCTGTTCTCGAGTGTAAACAAGAGAGCCTTTTCGGAATTGGTCACCTGATGATGCAGAAAGGCAAAAATAATTCATCTCCACGGTTCAAAGTAAACGCTTACCCATGAAATGGCTGGAGATCAGTGTCAGAAAAATATTTAAAAAAAAACCTAAAAATACTAAACAGTCAGAGAAGTGTCCAGAGCTACTGTAACTGTTTGAACTACATGAACTACATGTGGGGCTCAGAAAGTGTTGTGTTTTTACACATGCTTCAGGCTAAAGAAACACTGATGAATTAAACAACAGAAAGCCAATCAATCTGAGCGAGCTGATTTGTCAGGTGTGAGCAACTGGATCACTGCCCGGTGACAAATACAGCCCATGCTGCTGCTGAATGTTCGTCCAAACCAATGGGAAGTTAAAGTGCAAACAGACCTGCTCCCTGTCTAATCACGCACTGTCCAATTCACATCAAACACTCACCACATGTTGTCCAACAATCAGCACTACAGCAGCATTATAGCAGCACTATAGCAGCACTACAGCATTGGGGGGACCATTTGTTATGTATTTGTTGAAAAGGTACATTCTTAAGGTGACTGCTTGTCAGACTGTAGTTATAGTTAGTTTTGCTACTATAGGCCTAGGCTGCTGGGTGATTTCCCATGATGCACTGAGCCCTTCTCTTCTTCTCCCCCTCTCCATTGATGTGCCATTAATACACGTTACTAACTTGGGTTCTTCCTCAGAGCTTTTCTGCTTTCTCATCTCACTGGTTCTCATGGACTGGTTGAGCCTGCTGCTGTGGTCCTGATGACATTCATTACAGATACTTATTATTATTTTCTTATGGTTGATAATGGTTGATATGGTTCATAACAAAAGTTATCTCATGACTATTTCCATATAGTGCAGGCCTGGATTGTACTCTTTATAATACTATCACAAACCCAACAATTCCACCAGGAGCAATCATTTGGTGACACTAGCAAATAAAAACTTCCTTCTTACTCCATGTCTCCATTAAAGTTTGAGTGATAGTGATCTTTATAAATGGCCCTGATAATCAATCAAGCAAAATCAAGTTACCTCTGATCAACTGACCATCAGTCAGTACACTAAGATCAAGTGGTAGTGCTAGGTCCAGATTTGAGATGATCTACATGCCTTTACATAAGTGGAACTAATCCATCAAGAGCAGACAACAGACACTCACTACACCATTCCTGTTTACACACCTCACACTGAAGGCAAGTTTATTTTATCTCCTATTTTTTCAATGTCACTGCAGAATTTGCATTACCAACTTTGCATTTTACAGATATGATAAATTATGCCTGCACTAAGTAAAACTGGAAGACATTTCAGGAGTGCAAATTAAAACTAGAAGAAACAAAAGTGATTTCAGCTCCAAGAGACTGCAGTGTTAATTTTTTCTAGTCCTAATAGCCCCATCAGCAGTGATCTAAGGCTACACTAGAAATGTCTTCATAATCATAACCTTGATCCTGAGCCTTAATGTTCATTTTTGACTTAATGAAAAATAACTGAACAAATCTTATGATTTCTGCTAGCCTTGATTTCCTCGTACCCCCTCCTCCATGGTTCACAGTGGGAACCACACAAGCAGATACCATCTGTCCCTCTTCTCCACGTCTGTGACAAAAACACAGCAGTTGAAACCAAAAATCTCAAATTTGGACTCAGACCAAAGTCCACAGTTCCACTGGTCTGATGTCCATGCTTTGGCTTTCTTGGTTTCTTTGCAGCAATTTGACCATACAGGTCTGACACTCAAACTCTCCTCTGAACAGTTGATGTTGAGATGTCTCTGCTACTTGAACTCTGTGAAGCATTTATGTGGGCTCAAATCTGAGGTTTTCTTAATAAGTGATTTCTGAGGCTGGTAACTAAGTATCCTCTGCAGCAGTGCTAACTCTTGGTTTTCCTTTCCTGGGGCGGTCCTTGTGAGAGCCATGGATTGTCAAATAATAATGGTTAGTTAAGTGGTTCTACAGTAGTCAAAATAGGGCTATTTACTGTATGCCAACACCACCTCTGAACACAACTGAGGGTCTCAAATACATTAAGAAGGCAAGAAATTCCACTAATTGCCCTTAATCTGGTGTGTCAAAACCTTTGACTGGTACTGTATGATTTTTTTCCACAAATTTATTTCATTTCAATATATATTAATATTTATTTGAAATATATTTGTCTTTAAATGGACTGTACTTATATAGCGCCTTTCTAGTGTTCCGACCACTCAAAGCACTTTTAGTGCATTGGCTGTCATGCAAGGTGCCAAATGTTCATCAGTTTGAGGAGTTAACCATTCATACACATTCACACATCGATGGCACAGTCTTCAGGAGCAATTTGGGGTTCAGTATCTTGCCCAAGTACACTTCGACATGCAGACTGGAGGGGCTCGAACCACCGATCATCTGATTAGTGGATGACCCACTCACAGCCGCCCTATATGTATACTGTATTATATCTGTGTAAATTCCAGGTTCATTGATGAGACCTCTGCAGCAAATCATTCAAAGTTCTGCATTTTGTCAAACCACCACCTCCAAACCTCCAATCCCTTACTGAGCATGGCCTCATTCCCAGCCCTTCCACCGCTGTCCTGAAGCCAACCCCTCCCATGAGTTTCCCATCAAATCCCACATTTTCCCCCAGAAGCTCACATCACTTAATTCACTCATTTATCTTCTGTTGCAGTCAAGGTCAAAACCTGTGATATCTTAATTAAAGTAGGAACAGGAGAAGAAAGTTTTCTGTCTTAACATGAATCTTCGAATTTGTGAGCTCTCCAGTCACATCTTTTAAACTCACTTAACCCCTGATTAATCCCCCACGCTCTTCAGTTGGCTGAGATTCTCACTAATGAAATTAAGTAAAGGAAGCCTCCATAACACATTCAGCACACATCACTGGGAAAGGCTGGAGAACTTGACAAGCATCTTCAGAATCAGACAGGCAGCATGAATCATAGCTTTCATGGATATGATGGAAGCTGTGGCTCTCAGGATGTCTGCCTGCTCTTCTTTCTTTTCAACATCCAAGTAATTTGGAAAAGTTTATTTTTTTATTTATTTTTTTATTTATTTTTGGCCTTTTCAAGTTTTATTTTGATAGAGATAGCTGAAGAGTGACAGGAATGTGGGGAGAGAGAGATGGGGAATGACATGTAGGAAAGAACCACAGGTCGGATTCGAACCCTGGGCCTCCGCAGCAAGGACTGAGCCTTCGCACATGGGGCGGATGCTCTACCAACTGAGTTAAATACCGTCCTGTAATTTGGAAAAGTTTAAGCATGGCTCTGACAAAGTACCATGTTCCAATTAAAGGGAATATTGGTATTATTTGGCACATTTCATTTATAGAATTTAGGCTAATAGTTCAAAGTATATCAGAATAATTGACAGCTGTACAGCATGTAGGCAGAGGTGAGACTACTACTGGGAGATGGCAAGACTTCCATAGAGAAAAATAATGGTCCAAATAAAGTCTTAACGTTTGGCAATAAGTATTAAGATGATTGATCATTTTATAACTTAATTAATAGCAGCGATGGTTCCCACCCTGTCTACTGCTAACTCATTCTTCTAACACTAATATTTGCTTTGTCAAATTAAGCCTAAATTCAGTTGTTTTGTTTTTCTAAATTTAATGTTCTATCGCAATGCTAGTTAGTTCAATAGGTAGAGTGGGCACCCACATGTACAGAGGTTCAGATGTGTACAATACACAATAAATATATACAATAAAGGTTCAAAAAGCCCCCAAAAATATTCAAAAATGATGTTTTTGTAATAAAAGTAATGAAACCCATATGGCATTACTTTCCTGCATGAGTGATATACAGTAATACCATTAAACCTCAATATAATTTTGTGTTAATCCTACATGTGTTCTAGCACATGCACCTCTCAGTATGTAAAGAGCAAATTCCAAACTGATGAATATAGTTTTTTAACCTTTTATTATTTCCTTCACTTTTGCTTCACAGAAACACTTTTTCCATTTTAACTGAGCACATCCTTCACAATGAAGACTGACTGTAACAAAATGCTGAGACAAAGTGTATTCACCTCTTTGTGTTTTACAGGTCTGTATAGGCACATTAGTGTTCTACTACAGTACAGCAGTAAAACCTGTTTTTACATTTTACATTGGTCCTAGTCTTACTTCAAAGCACTGAACGGTGTGTGTGGGCTTCATCAGATGAGTCTGTGTGCTGCCTGTGTCTGAGGTTCTGACCGGTCATTAAAACAGGATGTCCACAGCTTCAGGCCATAGGCAGCTCATGATAGGCAGGATATTGGCTAGTAACATGATGGTAGATCTGTAAAAATAAGAACAAATGAAAATAGCAGAAAAGTATGATAAGGAAAAAGTAGTGCATGTGCATGTACATGTGTGCATATTTGTGTGTGTTGAGGTCCCACCTGCCTCTCGATGTCAGCCAACAGGCTGCTGGCTCCCAGGCGGAACAGGACAGGGCAGAGCCAGTCGTTCCCCAGCTCTTCTTTGATCAGAGTGAGCCACACCAGAGCCTCCTGAGCTGTCCGGATTCCTCCTGCTGGCTTAAAGCCAACCTGAGGGAACACACAGACATACACACACACACACACACACACACACACACATATATGTTATATTTTAGAAAACAGAATAGGGGTCTGAAAACAAATATTTTTCCTTACTCTCTTTCTTTTGTCATACTTCTCCAGGCCTGGAAAATCAGATTCTATACCTTTATATACAGCGTAGGAACCCTGGAATACACAAGACTCTATACGTACGTGATCATGTAAGTTTTTGCTAGCATGCTTATCAGTAGAACCAGGGAATGGTTTTATTTAAAAAAGGTAAATAAGACTAAGAATAAATGATGCACAAGCACAAAATAAATGCACACAATATGGTACATAACTGGACTGGCTGTGTTTTACTGTGGAAGTGTGGTTGAGAACATGAGATGTAGACAACAACAACAACAACAATAACGACAACAACAACAATAATAATACAATTAGTGCATATTTTTGTATTCAAGTTTTGGTCTTGATTTCCACAGATGCCGGCTCATCTAATTACTGAAATCACAATGAGTGTGTTACAGTTGATTTACAGTGTGTGGTCCACTTTATCTTTTTCCTTATTAACACACAACCTACAGAAGGGCAGAAAGTACTCTACCTTGTGGCCTGTGCACAAGTAGTAGTCACGGATGGCCCTCACCATCACTATGGCGACAGGGTAAGTAGCATTGACAGCCTCCTTTCCTGTGGAAGTCTTGATGAAGTCTGAACCTGTCGGGTTTAAAATGGTGACATGTAGTCTTCAACACACAGAGTGTTACGCTCATCATTCATCTGTCAGGATATTTCCCACATTCAAAAGTGCACAGGAAGATTCAACATGCTGCTGAAGGAGGAAGCAGAGTCAGTGACACAGTTGGTGTGAGGGTGCAGAGAGGATGGACAGGGCATTACTCTGACAGTCTGGCCTGGCCAGACAAGAACATATGCTACTGCTGATGGCTAACAGAGGGGCAGTTGCTCACTCATCAATAAAATCCTTCATTTTTCTTTCCCTTCCTTCACAGCCAATTATGTTTTATCAGCTTTCCTGATAAAAATAGAAGATGAAATGAAGCTCTTTAATAGATTACCCACAAACTGTGGGCTGCAGGAAAGAAAAAAAAAATCAGCCCTTCTGCCTCCCTGGTGTATAATGACTGTTCATTACTGAACAGAGCAAGATGAACATTTTCCAGTTCATTAAAGACATGTTCTATGTATTTTTCCAGTCAGGTCTTTCAACCTCTCTCCCCTCGTTCTCAAACTGGCATAATCCATAAGATTCGTTATGGGGAGTCTTAATTACCAGATAATGGATAACGGTTATTAAATGCGGGTGGCGGTAATGAAGCTCTATTCATTTGCGTGGGCAGAGGGGATACTGGCGGGGAACAGCAGAGTAAAATAGCCTGCATCAGAGATTAATAGGTGAAATTATCATTCAATTTCAGGAATCTCATATGCAATTCATAGGAACAAGGGGAGATTAAGGAGTGACTGTGGTGACAAAAGCAATGCATTTTAATAATGATCTCTATCAGAGCCCCTGACAATTTGGTTCTGTAATCTGCTTATTATGTGATGGCTAGTTAAGCATACTCTGTGTGTGTAAGTGTGTGTACGTATGTGCAAGCATTAGAGAGGGGGAGCTCCACTCATCAGGTCTGCCTTAGAAAAAGATAAGCAGCAGCACCACATGCTGGATTAAAGCAGGAAATACACCAAGACTTCAACTTTTACTGTCTTGGCAGAACTTTTTAAAATCTCTTTTGTGCAACATAAAAATCAGACCAGTATCTCCAAGCATCCAGTTAAAAGCAACCCGAGCGCGGTGGCTTCTTCAGACCATATCTTATAACTCTTACAACAGAGTGGTAAGTGGTATGTGCAAAGCCAGCAGTACCAAGTCTTCATGGCTTCTACCTTTACAAGTGATCTCATCATCATGAACCTCGTCACAGTTTAGCTGTCTGTTGTTATCTGTAACATTTAAGTCTACCACAGAGAACCATCATCAGACAAAGGAACGGGAATAATACACAATCAATGTGGTTACACGCATTGTGGATCTGTTTGCATGAACCCAAACTGAAGAACACAATCAATTCAGAGGCTGCTGTGTCTCTGACACTTCACCGTATTTCACCCACAACCAAAACACTATCAGTCTGAATGTTAATGTCTGGAAGGATCGTTCCATAATGCTGCCAAACCCTTAGAATAACAATCAAAAGCTCTGAATGCCACGTTAATGATAATGTGGCCCAGTAGAAAAGACATAAACTGTCACTATGACAGACACTTTATGACAGATTAGTTGTGCTTAGACTGACCAGCCATCATGGCGACCAGGCTGGCCTTGTAGACATTGGTGAAGGTGCCCAGCTCTCCAATAGCCAGGATGGTCTTCATGTGGGCGTCACCACAGGCCTCCCGAAACTGACGGATCTCGTCATACATGGCTGTAGATGGGGACAGGAAACACAAAATCACTAAAGACAGTTTCAAATTTAATTATTGTACTCTGACGTGACACATTTATTTGGACTTTTTAGTAAATAGAAGAAATTATTTTTCTGTGGGACTTTTGTCCAAACAGAGTCAAACAAGTGAACCCTTCCCTTCTGTGAATGTAGGAGGAACCTTGGTAGATGTAAAGGGCTCATTCAAAGGTAACAAAAAGGTGAAACATCACTTGAGAAAACAGTCTCCAATAATGTAATACCTGCCAATAACATAATCATTTTGGCCATTTTAAATGTAATAAACCCAATAACATAATAGCATGACATAAATGTAATAAAGTTTTTGAGCCAATAACGTAACATTTTGCTATTAATGTAAAAACTTATTACATACCAATGTAATAAGTTATTACATTATTGGCTGGTTATTACATTATTGGTGTAGCATTAAAAAAAAATCCTTTGAAAATGTAATAACTGCAGCTGACAATGTAATAATACATAAATAGGACTGCATTTCTTGGAAATAAAAGATTATTTGTGCAGTTTGCTCAAAAATAGATTTAATGGATGGCATAGTTGTCATATTCATTCATCAGTAGCACGTCTCTCTCTCTCACTCTCTCCTTATTTATGGCTGGAAGAGCCAATTTGAGAATTATTTAGTGTGATTTGATAAGGTAATATATGTATCATTTTTCATCATATGACCACTGTTCTCTTCCTGAATTCTAGCACATTCCACTCTGCGATCTAACTACCATACACTTCACAGTGATGGAGTAAATAATATTATATCCTCCATACATGAAATTATGAATTTACCTAAGTCAATAAGCAATATTCTAAATAAAGATTTTGTACAACAACTAATTCTCAAATTGGCTCTTACATCCATAAATAAGGGAGAGAGTGCTGCATAGTACATACCATTGATGAATGATGAATGAATATAATCTATTTTTGATGAGCAAACTGCACAAAAACTGCAAAATAATCCTTTATTTCCAAGAAATGCAGTCCTATTTATGTATTATTACATTATTGGTTGCCGTTATTACATTTCCAAAGGATATTTTTAATGCTACGCCAATAACGTAATAACCAGCAATAATGTTATCAGTTACATTATTAGGAAATTGTTGTTACGTTATTGGCTCAAAGACCTTATTACATTTTTGGCATGTTATTACATTATTGGCTTTATTACATTTAAAATGGCAAAAATTACTACATTATTGGCAGGTATTACATTATTGGACGTTATAAAATTACTGGTTGCTACAGTACTGATGATGCTGATGCTGCTGATGATAACAGAGAATATGACTGAAAGCTCCAGAACAAGTAGATAAGGTAAAATGTACCTTCCCACTGCCCTGTGAGGGCAAGTGTCCGGTTGATGACAATGTCGATCTCAGCAGCACCATCAGCCACTGCCATGCGGACTTCCTGCAGGCGGGTCTCCAGTGGTGTCTGGCCTGCTGGGAAACCAGTGGCCACTGGGAGCGGGGGGAGATGACACTGTCAGTGTCTCATTCATTTTATACACAGTCACACAGACTCGCTCACTATTCACTTCATTCCAGCAGTGAAGTGTTACACAGTGTGATTAAGTTTCAGGTGACTTACCTGAGGCAACAGGAAGGCTGGAGTTGGCTGCTTTTAGTGATTTGAAGGCATCAGCCACACGAGATGGATACACACACACTGCTGCTGTAGTCACTCCTGACAGACAACACAACACAGAGCGCGTTCAGACAGGGACAGGCAAACCAGATGCTGGCTGCATTTTTCAATTCGTTTCGGGGGGGGTGTGTGTTTCCGCACCGGCAGCCCACATTGCAGGCATTGCCGCAAAAAACGTCGCCAGCGTGCAGCGAGAGAAGTTGAGCCAGATTCAGCTTTTGGGAAAACGGAGTCCCACATCACGCTCCGGCCGCCAATCAGACACTCATATCGGCCAAACCTCCACAGGTACCAGCTTCCAAATCTGAGTCCACCTTGGACTCATCGCCCCCAACACCGCACTCCCCCACCACCGGTTGCTGGTTTGCCTGTCCCTGTCTGAACACGCACTAACTAGTAATGACTTCATGAGCTTCTTTAATGATAAAATTATGGCCTCAACAGGCACTGATCTGCATTCTGATACAGCAAGTTTGGAAACAGCTGCAAAACCTGATATATATTTAGACTGTTTTTCTCCATCGACCTTCATCAAATAACTTCAATAATTTGTTAATCTAAGCCGTCAACCTGTCTCTTAGATCCCATCCCAACCAGGCTGCTCAAGGATGTTTTACCTCTAGTCAGCCCTTCTTTATTGGATATGATTAATCTGTCTTTATTATCAGGATATGTACCACAGTCCTTTAAAGTAGCTGTAATTAAACCTCTTCTTAAAAAGCCCACCCTAGATCCAGAGGTTTTAGCCAATTACAGATCAATATCAAACCTTCCCTTTCTCTCTAAGATACTTGAGAAAGCTGTAGAACAATCAGCTGTATGACTTTCTCCATAAGAACAGTTTATTTGAGGATTCTCAGTCAGGATTTAGAGTGCATCATAGCACAGAGACCGCACTAGTCAAAGTTACAAATGACCTCCTAATGGCATCAGACAAAGGATTCATCTCTGTACTTGTCCTATAAGATCTTAGTGCCGCATTTGACACCATTGACCATCAAATGCTTTTACAGAGACTGGAACATCAAATTGGCATCAAAGGAACCGCCCTAAGCTGGTTTAAGTTGTATTTCTTAGATCGATCTCAGTTTGTTCACGTCAATGATGAATCCTCCATGCACACCAAAGTTTGTCACGGAGTCCCACACGGTTCTGTACTAGGACCACTTCTATTCAGTTTATATATGCTTCCTCTAGGGAACATTATTAGGAATCACTCCATTAATTTTCATTGTTATGCCAATGACACCCAATTATATTTATCAATCAAGCCTGATGAAGCCAATCAGTTAACTAAACTCCAAGCATGCCTTAAGGATATAAAAAGTTAAAGAATCTTGGAGTTGTTTTTGATCAGGATCTGTCCTTTAACGTCCACATAAAACAAATTTCGAGGACTGCATTCTTCCACTTACACAACATTGCCAAAATCAGACGCATCGTGTCTCAAGCAGATGCAGAAAAACTAGTCCAGTTGTTACTTCTAGGCTGGACTATTGTAACTCTCGGTTATCAGGCTGCTCAAATAAGTCTCTTAGGTCTTTGCAGCTAATTCAGAATGCTGCTGCACGTGTTCTGACAGGAAACAAGATCAGAGATCACATCTCTCCCATTTTGGCTTCCTTGCACTGGCTACCTGTTAAGTCTAGAATAGAATTTAAAATTCTTCTCCTTTCATACAAAGCTCTTCATGGCCAGGCACCATCATATCTAAAAGAACTCATAGTACCTTACTACCCCTCTAGACCACTGCGCTCTCAGAATGCTGGGTCTCTTGTGGTTCCTATAGTTTCCAAAAGTAGATTGGGAGCCAGAGCTTTCAGCTATCAAGCTCCTCTTCTGTGGAACAAACTACCATTCTGGGTTCAGGAGGCAGACACAGTCAACACTTTTAAGACTTTCCTTTTTGATAGAGCTTATAGTTAGGGCTGGCTCAGGTCATCCCTTATGCTGCCATAGGACTAGACTGCTGGGGGACTCCCTCCGTCCGTCCGTTCTTCTCTGTCTCTCTCTGTCTATCTGTCTGTCTATCACCACCACCATCTGTAAACATCTCGTCCAGCAGGTTCTCATGGATCGTGGCTGCTGCTGTGGTCCTGCACGACGTCCACTACATATATTATTACTGTCATTATTGCTACCATATCTCCATTACAGTTTATAGTTAGTTAATGATTTGCTGCTGTGCATCTGTGTCTCTATCTCTATCCCAGGTTCCACTGCTACTGTAATTGTACAACATGTTTGTGTTGAGTTATTCTGTATACGTGACATCTATTGCACGTCTGTCTGTCCTGGGATCCCTCCTCTGTGGCTCTTCCTGAGGTTTCTTCCACCTTTTTTCCCTGTTAAAGGGTTTTTTGGTGGGCAAGTTTTTCCTCACTCGAACCGAGGGTCTAAGGACAGAGGTGTCACTCCCTGTACAGATTGTAAAGCCCTCTGAGGCAAAATGTGTTTTGTGAATTTGGGCTATACAAATAAAATTTGATTTGATTTGTTATGACGCCACAATTTTAAACTTCAATACAACACCTGTATTAAATAAGCATCACTCAATAACCTTTAACACATCCATCCTGCACACAGAGCTGCTACAGCAAAGTCACTGAACACACTGAGGACCAGCTGCAGTGTTTACCACAGAATGACTCAGATATGTTTCATATTTATGATTCACATTTATGTTTCATATTCATGATTCACATTTATGTTTCATATTTATGATTCATTCATGTGAACACAGGGTATCATGATATCATAATCATCATAGGTTAGAAGAGCTGCAGCAGCACACCTTTGTTATGCATATCCATCTTCTTGAGCAGGTCGTACCGGACTGGCTGAATGGCTTTCAGACACAGCCGATGGACGTTGGATGGTGTATCATCTCCAGCCAGAGTTGTCAGGTCGATACATGTGACAGCCTTCAGCAGCCAGGCAGCCTATATACAGAACATACAGAAAAATAAACAAACCTTCACATACATACTGTATGCTTACAGGACATATAAATACAAGTGTGTAATTACAGTGCAATACATCGTTACAATAGAATGTGCTTCCTTTCATCATGTCCCAGTATACAGAGTGTAGAAGCTCTACCTGCCACTGTTTCTTGGGGATCTTTTGTCCTTGGATGTGCTGAGCTCTCTTCAGGACCGCCTGCGTGTTCACTCTCACTTTTGAGATCCACTCCAGGTCTGTTGCCCATAAGAAGGACATATAGAGGTCAGAACATATTTTCAGTACGTGCCTTACTTGCTCTTGTTAAGATGTAAAGAGCATTTATCACACCTTAACTTAAAAGGATAGTTTGTGTTTAGAGGTGTTTAGAGTTTGGGGTTAGATGAAGTACTCATCCACAGTCAGTGTGTTACACCTTCAATATCAACAGATCAGATCATTTCTTCAGAAGAAAAACAGTCGACTTCACATCGGTGAACATCCAGGGATCGGACATAGACGTGGTGGAGAGCTAGAAATTCCTGGGTGTTCACCTCAACAATAAACTGGACTGGACGAACAACACCCATGCTCTCTACAAGAAGGGCCAGAGTTGCCTCCACCTGCTGAGGAGACTGAGGTCCTTTGGATTGTGCAGGGCTCTCCTCGGGACATTTTATGACTCTGTGGTGGCCTCAGCCATCTTTTATGCTGTGGTCTGCTGGAGAGGGGGCAGCACTGACAGGGACAGGAGCAGGCTCAATAGACTGAGCGAGCTCTGTCCTGGACTGTTCTCTGGACTCCATAGAAAAAGTGGGTGAGAGGAGGATGTTAGCCAAGCTGACATCCATCATGGACAACACCTCTCACCCCCTACATGACACTGTGGGGTCTCTGAGCAGCTCCTTCAGCAGCAGACTGCTACACCCACAGTGTAAGAAGGAGAGGTTCCGCAGGTCTTTCATACCAACTGCACCTGCACCACCTGATCTTGTTGTACTTTCTGTTTTCTGTCTCTGTTCCTGCTTCTCAATTACCCACCACTCACCGTGGCTCTATGTTTATGTTTATCTCTATTTTTTATTTTTATTATCTGTACTTATATTTCCATTCCGTTTACTTACAGTGTACAATATTACTTATATCATGGTCACTTTACCTTTGCAATATTATTTATGTTATTTATATTATGTTCATTTTAGCATACAATATTACATAATACCATATACCAGGGTCACTTACTTTTGAAATACTATTTATCATGTTACTACTTTTACGATATCACTTATATCTTGGTTATTACTTTTGCAATATCATTTATATCATGGCACTACTTTTGAAATATCATTTATATTATGTTACTACTTTTTATAATATTATTTACATCATGGTTACTACTTTTACAATATTACTTATTTCTTGGTTATCATTTTTTGCACTATTATTTATTACATGGTACATAGATACTACTTTTGCAATATTATTTATTACATGGCCACTCACACTTACAGCGCAATATTTTCATATCATACCACTTTACCTCAAGTACTTTTTTGCACATTGTCTGTTGTTTGTCATATGTCAGTTTGTTCTTGTTTACTGTGTAGGTTATTAGTCACTTCTGTAGGTACATGGTGTTGTAACTATTTTTTTTTTCTACTTAAATTTCTGTAGTGTGTACTACACTTTTTCTTCTTGCTGCTGTGACAAGTAAATTTCCCTGCTGTGGGATACATAAAAGTATAATCTAATCAACAGTAACCAGTTTGTCAGATCTGACAGGAGTACAGCTGTGTACTGCTGTGGACGGGCCAGGGTCAGGCTCCAAGAATGCTAACCTTAAAAAAATATCAATATTTATTCAACTCTACATTATAAAGCTGTAAGCCCAACTGTGCCTCTCATGGCACATTATGCTGCAGATCTTATGGAAAGGTAAAGAGGTGAGTATTCATCAGAGAATGACACAAGTGGCTTTACTGGACTAAAACTAACACTGAGTTGAGATCAGCTCAGCTGAGCAGGGAGTGACGATCTGTCATGAGGTCTCAATTACACTTACAGCTGACTGTAGTTAGAGCAGCCCTGTCACAGAATGTTCACCAGTATGTTAAGTAACTGTTCTGATTTTCTGAAAATGTTTTGTAATAATCATTGCATACTTCTTCTGTGCAGTACAATTTTCATGAAACACATGTTCAAACTTGATTAATAGATTTCACACATTTTGCATCACATCAGGATTATTGCTTATTATAGGGTTTTGCATAACATAATATTCTAGTGCTGTTTGTGTCAAACCATAACCTAACCTTTGTGCTTACTATTTATGTCAAACCACATATGTCAAACTAAAATTTAATGTATTCTACATAAACACAAACTCTGTCTATACTACATGATTGCATAAAATGTTACACTACATGACAATGGAACTGAAGTGACCATTTGAACAGAACACTTTTTACACACTCACACACTGTCACACACACAGACATGAATTCACTGACTAACTTCTTGTTGACTGTCACAGCGTTACACAGTAACATCTGGGTGCTCAGCAGGTCAGTTACCTCCACATGTTACTTATTAATCTGTCAGCAGTTCACTCAGATGGACTTCAGACTACGTCATGTGACCTCACGTGTTTCCTTCAGCTAACAATAGCTCGGTTGCAGTTTAACGTTGTCCGTGTTGACTCTCAGCTTTCAGCGTACTCACCGAGCTTCATCCCTGGGTTCCTGTCCGACATGTTGAAGGACAGCTCGTGTTTGTCCACACGCAGAAAAAAACAGCAACCTGTCGTAAGGCGACCTGACCTGTCAACACACACTTCCTGACTTCGATGGAGAGACCCTCCACCCTACGCCCCGCCCTCGGAAGGACTCTGGTCCAATAGTGTACTGAGTGAAATGACCCGGAAGTATTAACGTAGCCGCCATGATAAGAGCTCTTCAAATTCTCTAGTTAGTTAGATTATTATAATCTGTCAGTTAGATTATTGACCGTCACACTAAATGTGATATTAATGTTTTATATCTTAGTTTCCATGGCCAGTATAAAAACTTGAACACCTCTGTGTGTGTTTAAGGATTATTTTTTGACCTTTTCAAGCTTTATTTTGACAGAGACAGCTGAAGAGTGACAGGAATGTGGGGAGAGAAAGACGTGGGAAAGAGCCACAGGTCGGAGTTTAACCCTAGGCTACCACAGCAAGGACTGAGCTTTCACACATGGGGCGGCTGCTCTACCAACTGAGCTCAACACCACTCCTGATTTATTTATTTATTTATTTATTAAGTGCCGCGAGGAATTATGGGACGTTGTTACCTCCTTTCCTTTGATAAAGGATGGTCCAGTGTATCCTATGCTAAAGGAGATAATAAAGGAAGCACTGAAGCTCCTTTCCTTAACAGTTAGAGAATTCAAACAGCTCTTATCTTCAGATTATAATAATCTAACTAACTAGAGAATTTGAAGAGCTCTTATCTTGGCGACCGGTCATTTCACTCAGTGAGGAAGGTTCCTAGGAAAAGTAGACTATTCGAACAGAGCCCTCGAGTGTCTTTTCAGGGTGAGTGACAAGTATCCAATCCAATAAAGAGGAAGAGCACTCATTCACTATAGTGGGTTTAGTAATGAAGTGAGTAAGGTTCACATTGACCCATTACTATTGAAGTCACCCAAGTTAATCAGTTCATTATGCCTCTCTGTATGTGCCTCGGCCTGGAGCCTTATGAAATATGAGAACATTAGGGCAAAATGGACAATGTACCCTGACAACAACTTCCTGTTTCTTGGCAAAACCTTGAAATTTGATGCCGTGCTGCGACATGGCCACCAACAACAATCTCAACTTCCATCATGAAGATTGAAGATCTTTAGGTTGTACTGACTGGATCTGAAGCAGATCATATTCATTCTCTGTAAAGCACCAAAAATGGCCACCGCATTCAAAGTGACCGTTACCTGCGTTTGGAGTGTGTTTCATAAGGATACATAATGAATTCATCATGCATCTCAAGAGAATTATTTTTAACTGATGATGAAATAAATTTTGTCAGTCAGCTGGAGCAGATGGAGGCCTATGATGTTGTTCATTCATGTTATCATTAAGAACAGTGTTAATGACCTCCAGAAGCCCTATCAGCTCTAAACAGAACAAAATCGTCCAAAATTGTTATTGTTAGTAATTTCACTATCAAATCAAATCAAATTTTATTTGTATAGCCCAAATTCACAAAACACAGTTTGCCTCAGAGGGCTTTACAATCTGTACAGGGAGTGACACCCTCTGTCCTTAGACCCTCAGTTCATGTGAGGAAAAACTTGCCCACAAAAAACCCTTTAACAGGGAAAAAATGTGGAAGAAACCTCAGGAAGAGCCACAGAGGAGGGATCCCTCTCCCAGGATGGACAGATGTGCAATGGATGTCACATGTACAGAACAAAACAACATGTTTACAATTACAATGAATGATAAAATGACAATGAATTACAATGAATGATAAAATGATTACAGTAGCAGTGGAACCTGTGATAGAGTTAGAGAGACACAGATGCACAGCAGCAGTAAATCATTAACTAACTATAAACCGTAATGGAGATATGGTAGCAATAATGACAGTAATAATATATGTAGTGGACGTCATGCAGGACCACAGCAGCAGCCACGATCCATGAGAACCTGCTGGACGAGAGAGCACAGAAACTCCAGGGAAGAAGTTTAGTTAGTCTCTCTAGTTAGTCTCCTTGTCCAAACTATTGTGCCACCACTGGACAATTCTCCCTTGTCTGAGTTATGTTTGCTAATAGCAGTTATTTTTCTACTGATTCTTCGGCGTGTGTCTGAAATGGTATGTGCTCACTTGGTGTAATTCCCTTTTTGCACAGTAGGTGGTGTGTGGAGTATGGGTAAAAACCAAATAGGTGAAAGTAACCATAGAGCAGGTGACCCTACTGAATGTAAGTTATTAATTGGTGTATTTGCATATAGACCGCTCTTCATAATGTTTTTTTTAGATAATGTAAGTTTATACATGAAATGTTTGCAAAGATTTACTTTTTCAGTAGGAACCAATTGGTGAGAAGTGTCAGACAGGGTGGGGGGGTCAGAGAGTATTGAGAAATGGACACATTTCTGGTTTTAGTGTTTTCCATATCATTTGCTGGATCTGCTATGTTTGATAAACTACTAAATTTCTATATGTCACAAGAACAAGAACAAGAAGAAGTGTTTATGACTCATGCCAAACACACATACTGTGTGGCTGACAATGGAGAAGGCCAACCCCCATAAAGTCTTTGGAAAATCAACATCTTTTTCATATCTAACATGACATAACATAACACTGGTTAGCTTACGCTAAATGAGTCAGCTTACTGATAATACAGACATTAGCCATAACTGAATCAGTCAGCCTTGTGGTGTCCACTGTGGGGCCACTCATTTATAGTCCTTCATACATGTCCACTGTAAAAAATGAAAGAATAGAAATCAAAAACTCACACACACACGTTTTCCATATTTTTTTATTGTGGTGAATAGAACACAGTGAAATACAAACACTGAATTTCTAGCATGCTAGCAGGATGGGAAAACAATAAAAGCTGAAATGATACAGGAGCAAAGCAGAAGGAGAGCTTTCAGCGTCCCTCATAGCTAACATTGCATGAGATGAAACAGTTCTGTGTCCAGTCTTACTTGATACGGTGATTGAGAGGCAGAGAAAAAGTCTTTACCGCTCACAAAAATAAATGACTGTAAATAAAAGTTTGATGTTGTCCCTATGCTCTTGGACAACTGAATTGAAACGGTATTTCAGTTTGTATATGAGGTAAAGAGGCCTTTCTGGAGGTAGTAATGTGTATTTGATTGTACTGGAATATGAAATCATGAAGAGAAAAGGTCAACTACAGAGACTACAAGACTCCCAGAGCTGAAAAGCTCATCAACAGTGGCTTCTACAGTCATTGTTCCCAACAGCTAATATCACGTCCAGAGAACGTTAGCTGACATTTTATACTCTACTGAACAAACTTTCAAAACGAGCCCAGAGCTCGAGTTCAGTGACACTCTCTATCCCATGTACACCTGGTATTATCACATGAAGTATGCGTACACTGGGCCATAAATGTGTGCTTAAACAGCTTAAACATACATCATCAAAATTTAACCTGCAGCTGTTAGTACAGATTTCAAATAGCCTCAGACCATGCACACACACATATGATGAAGGAAACTGAAATACACCTTTTAACTTTTCAGTCATGAAATTCTTTTTGTTCTCTGCCTCAAGAATCACACCTCTGTCTTACAATATCATCTTAATGTAGTGTTTTATAATTTAATTTTTTTAATATTTATACTTATTTTATTTAATTTCATTATTATTTATTTTATTCTACTTTGTTTTATTGATGGATTTATTGATGTATTGATTGATTGATCGTTCCACCACTTTCTCTATAACTCAACTCTATGCAAACTAATTACAAACAGTCAATTAAGAACAATTATGATTTACAAACTAGACGTAGTGAATGAAGCCCATTGTGTGAATGCACTTGAACCTTTGTCCTTATGCAGGTAGATACAGATGATGAATACCAGGTCTACATGGTGTTTATGGCGTTTCATGATTCTTCAGATGATGAAGCCTGTCTGTTTCAGAGCTATTCATTCAAAGCTACTGATCAGCTTGTTTCAACAGGTGCACACAGTTCACAGTATTTCTTAGACTGCTGTTTTAACGGCAGCTTCTGATTCTCTCTGTTTGGATTGGTTAGATTATTACAAATAAAATTATCTCCACAGAGTCTCAATGTGCAACAGAAATATTTACTCTCATTGCTGGTTGAGATGTAGTGTATGTGTATGTTGACTGAAATTCAGTTCTTCAAACCATATTTAGACTTCATGTTGACAAAAATTGTCTTTGTAGGTCATACTGTTGAAGATCAAAGAGATTTTAGGAGCCTTGCACAAAGTCTGGAGGCAGATGATTTTATTTTATTCAAATCAATTCAATTTAAAAAGATTCCATAAATTTGAATGGTGCTGCCGTATCTTCTTCTCTAACATGCAAAATAAATCAGCTTAATGTTAAAAATGTTTTAACTTGAGCAAAAGATTCACATCAGATTTAATACCTTCAACACCTGCATCCTTTGTTTGGGTGTATTTCCACATGCACGTGTATGAAAGATAACAGACAGGGGTCAGATTTGTGCAGGTTATTGGTTAGAGAGAGCTTACCACTGTTAAATTGCCACTGTTCCACACCAGTGTTGCTAAATGCAGGTTGACCAGATCAGTGTAGCTCCTCTGAGGCTATACCTCTGGCCTAGTTCAAAATACCAAAGGTTGTCATGGTGATAGGTGAAGAATAATAGAATCCATCACTATATAAGAAGCAATTCCATATCCATATACATGCTTTAACCATATCACAAGAAAAGAAAATCACATTTTTGTGACGTACACACACACACACGCTAATCAAGTATATCGTTATCTACTAATAAAAAAAAAGAAAACATATTCATGAATACAAAATTCAAACATATCACACATGTCAAAATCTTAAAGTCACTTTGAAGGAGAGAATCCACGTGTACTGAGATTAGAAGCTTGACTGAAACAATACTTGAAAAAGGAGCTTCTGCTGTCCTGATATCAATCACGTCATCTGTCTCATACTGAAAGTAAACTTGCAAAGTTATTCCTTTTCAAGACTGGAGGTAGGTATGTCAAATGATGAGTCTGTGAGTCTGATGAATGTGTCTGTTTGAGGTACTGTACATATATAGGTAGTTCATAACTCAAAGTAAAGTAAAAAAAAAACAAACAAAAATATTTGTAGTTATATCATATAGTGTCACTACAAGCACTTATTCCTCCTTATTCTTATTAAACCATTGTGTAAATCAGTACAAAATAGATTCAAGTTAACAGTTGGTCAAAAAGAAGTCCCAGTTTGCAGAAAATGTAAAATATGTTTCATTACAATGTTTCCATACAAAATAACATCATCAAGGTCAATGAGGAAAACAACAGTACCTGATTTAGCTGCTTTTCTGTTTAAGTATAAAGTATAAGTATAAAAGTATAAAAATGTCAGTGCCAAGTACTCAAGTGTTGGTGACAGAGACAAACTCTAAACACTGCACAACTTCAATTGTGAATGTATGAATTATTTAAATATTACATTTAAAATATATTTTTAAAAAAACACAATTTATTTACATTTATAAGAGTTTACACATTTATTGAGATATTTTGAATGGTATGAGATATTTTGTATTGGTATTTTTGTATCAATCAAATTGAAACCACAAAAAAGAGTAACATCTGAAGTATAAAATATGGACATATAAATTGGACTGGAAATTGCAAATGTTGGGCTGCAGGCTTTAGAGTCTGTCTCCAATTAAAGGAAACTTTCTTTTGAAACAACCTCTGTCTTATTTTCATAGTTTTGACCATCGTGCTTGAATGTTATGATGACAGTTTAACTGTTACCTTATCTTATCACCTTATGTAAGAATAAACCCAACTGTGTAATTAAAGTTTTTACCAAAAGTGACTGCTGTGACTCTACAATTCGGTTTCATGTGTGCTTTAACAAAGCAATGGACAGTCAGACACTGTAAGATGAAGATGTGTTCAGTATTTTTTTTACTTTATAAAATGCCACTCTGAACCTGTAAAGTAATTTGATTTTAAATAATGTAATGTTATGTCTGCTTGGAAGAGTTTTATCAAATATTCCGACTTCATGTGTGTATATTCTTGAAACCGTGTAAAAGCTCTTATCTGGTCCAACATAACCAACAAGAAAGATGGTCACAAATGAACAAAAATAAGGCTGCTGTAGTAAAAAAAAAAAAAAAGAGTTTTCCTTTAATGTTGATTCACATGGCTCTATCTGACTTTTGCTTCTTCTCTACAGATTATTTAGGGTTTACCTGCCTGATTCAAACAACAGTTGCAGACAAATTCCCCCATGACAAAGACAACAGCCAGTATGACCTCGTTTGAATGAACAGTATAAAGTTGTATCGAATGTCTAAACGCACAATGCCTTCCTGTGTACTGAGCAACAGTGTTCATGAGCTAGCTGTGCTGAATCAGAGGTAGTTTGAAATGAGGAGAAGATATTGCATATCACTGAGCAGAAAGCGCTGGCATGACATCAGGTTTCCCTAAATGCAAGTCTCCCTGAAGTTACAGTGCGAGATGAGTTGTCTAATGTCACGCTGCTACTAAATCCAGATATCAAGTGTGCAATGAGGTAATGTGTGGTTTCTTCTTGTGTCTTTTGAGTGAGTGTGTAGACTTCTTTGCAGCGTGGCATCAACGATGGATTCAAGGTTTTAAAGCTATGTTGCACACAGAATAAACATGAAGCTATCTAACCTAGTTAACGTAAATCTGAACAAATGGTACACAGTAATCTGGTGCAATGTCAAACACTGTGGTAGTGAAGTACCAACAGGATGCTCAGAGGTTCTATCAGTTCTAGACCAAAACTAAAAGGCTGGAAAACAAAAAAAAAAAAAAACATCTGTAGTGCTCTGATATTCTGGTCTGTCAAGTCATGATGAGTGTATCAAAGTTAAAGCTTTACATACTCTTTAATTATCATTTTTGTTGATGCTCTGACAATGAACTGAATCAAACAATTGTTTGATCACCTCTTTGCCTCTTTTGCCTCTCTCTCATCACCTCTCTGATCTGGTGCACATCCAGCATCAATATCTGAGTGATGCTTATCATTCAAATAAGCCGATTGGAGGCAGAATATGCTGCTTTGATGACAGTAAAAGAGATCTTACTTGCAGTTGATCTGATGGTCCAATACAAAATCATAAAGTTCAGGTCAAAGAATTTGACAATTTTTACAATCAATAATTTCTCCTTAATTTTCAAGTCAATGATCACAATTAATGATTTCATCTGTGGCTTATTTCATGTTGTCCCACAGAAAATGAAATGTTTTGGATTCCATGTGGATTTCTCTTCATATCTCTCATTCGGTCTATTTTCCATTCTCTACATTAACACACAGCTAGAAAATTAGCCTTGATTTAAATTTGGATATGAGTTTAATTCCAAAGGCTGAAGCTCTGTTACAAGAGAAGACTCGTTAGGCTCAGTTATATATTATACAATCAATGTGATCAAGGAGAGAATGAGTTTGATGCTAACATTCAGTCTTCAGAATGGGTTTAAGACGATGGATAAACCACCTCCCTGAGAAAGATCTCTGTGTCTCCCTGACTTTGGTTGGTGAAGGCGATGTGCAAGGGGGTTGGTTTGTTTTAGAACTAACACTGGTATGTTGGAACAGCACAATTTAGGACTGCATTAGTACAAAGATGTAGTCTTCAGAGTGATGTGCCCTTATCCAAATTGAGGACCTTTGAGACAAAGAGTGTTTTGTGATATTCAGTCATAAATTAAAGTTGACTTGACTTGCCCCCACTCACATAATGATGCTCTAATGAACCACAAATATCAACATTTGCGTGCAGCTACACTTATTCATTTTGTCTGTGTGTTCCTGTTTGTTTTCAACCCTCATTGAGAAGTTTGTTGTACATGGTTGACAATTTGTCTGTTGACAGGTAAACAGAAGAAAAAATTTCATTGTGATCTCCCCGTGTTGCAGTATTCTGTATGGTCTATACAAAAAAAATGTAAGATGATCTAGCCAAAAATGAACTCACCAGGTAAAATAATGTGGAAAAGTTAGAAGAAAAAAAAAGATAAGTGGTTGAGGCAGTCTTCTCCCTTTGAAAGACCGGACAGCTGAATGAGGTAGAAGTGTCATGATGTGGAAACTTAGTCTTCCTCTGGGGACTCTCCAGCCTCTTCTTCTTCTTCTTCTTCTTCTTCTTCTTCTTCTTCTTCTTCTTCTTCTTCTTCTTCTTCTTCTTCTTCTTCTTCCTGTAAATAAAGATGAAGTGATTGAAGATTTAAACAGTGATTCGCAGTCAAACTCGCAGCAAAGAGTGAATTGTTTCCCTCTGACAGAAACTGGTGAGGAGACTGTATGACTGAATGCTTATAGAAAGATTTTCCTGCTCGCACATTCGTTCACACACATTCATACACTGATGGCCATTATGGAACATTACTGCTCTGATACTAAGCTCATCCATACACACATGGTCACGTCTGTGTTTTTAGTGTACTATCTCATATTATTTTGCTGATTTGATGTTCTTTTTATCTTTGAGTACCTTGAAGCGCTTTTAAATAAAATGTATTATTGTATCTCCCTTTAGATTCTGCACAAGTAGAGATATTAAGACTGCTGAAAATCATGTTTGTTTGAGATGTTGAGAAATTATAATTTAGTCAACTAGTCTAAAAGTCTAAAAAACACTCAAAACATCAAGATTGGGCAACCCACACACACAGCCACAGTTTATAAGTTACTCTGTACCCCAGTACTGCTGTATGTCCTGTCCTGTTGTTGCTATACTGTGGGCACTTTTTGTCACATTATCAGCATTTAAAAGTCAGTAAACTCGTTGGTATTCTACTGAAATGGTAAACATATGGACAAGATCTTCCTCACAGAGAAGGCCGTGAATGATCATGAAGAAAATGAAGACTGATCATGTTATTAGACGAGAGAGACTCTCATGGTGCCCGATTGCTGTGGGGTAAACTCCACACATGATGCCTGTCCAACAACAACAATGGCCTGTGATGATGTAAAGTTACTGAGGATAATGTTACAGCTATCAGAGAGAAGCTAAGCTAACATTGCATTAGATAACTTAAATCCATGAGAGATAACTTAAAGATCATCTGTCTGTCAGCATATACAGTGAGGCCGACAGGAATGTCATGTGTCACATGTCAGCTGAGATGAAGCAGCCTATCAAATTGGGATAAATGACATTTTTATGGCTTGCAGCTCCCTGGGCCTCACAGCACCTCCCAACTACTTCAGCCTTGTTCCCAAACAGCCACAAATCAGAGGCAAGTTATGCATTCACACCAAGTAGTGGACCGCACCAGCAAACACAGGGAGGCTGGTGAATTCCTGGAGTGTGAGAGAATGCTGAGGTTGGGGGTCCTGTGTCTTGTTTCATTCACTTATTACCATTCTCTCTCTGATATAGGTGCATACACCAACAATATAAAATAGCATTTAATTAGCTGCTACATTTAAGACCATCAGAAATACTTCAGGTCTCATCTCACCTCTTAGCCTCTCTCTCGTAAGCTATAACTACATGTAGAGTTACTATTGCACCAGCTACTGTATAATGGATGTTCTAAGCATCTGAGAAGAACAAGAATCATTCCATCACCTAAACTAAAAACAAATTTAGTCTGTGAACAGGACCCAGAAGTTACCCAAAATATGAAGATAACAATGACCAACAACCCATGTGTACCTGACAAGGACTGCAAGTGACTGCGTAAATTCTTTTGGAAGGCGATGGCAAGCAAGAAATTTTACTATTTAGTTTGGAGGACGTGTTTCAAATTACAAGCAACACACTCAGTTTAAACTGCCCCAAACTTTCTTACATTTGCAGGCTATGATTTACGAGGTGGACCAAGTTGTCCACTAATGACAGTTGGTCGCTTGAACCCTGTCTGCTCCAGTCCATGTCTTTGGGAAAGATACTGAACTATAATTGCTTTGTAAAACAAAACAGTTGCAAAACAGTTAGACAATCTTTAGGATCTCTTACCTGAGTAGACTTTTTCTGGACAACTTGCTGTGGCTGCAAAAGAGCAGAAAGGAGGGGTTATGTCACATTTCGGTGAAGCAGAACCAAATATGATTTATAGGAACCTGAAGACTGACTAGTTTGTGTTTCAACTGGAAATGAAAACAAAACAAAATCGCTGGATGGAAAACACAATGTGTCCAGGCTTGGTCTAAAATAATGTGCAGTAACAACATCTGCAGTATCATGAGACTGATGATCACCTGAAATCTAACAGCAGTACAGTAGCATACAATGCACAGGCCACTTTGAGCCCAGCCTGTAGCCTGATCTTTAAGATTTTACACCTGAAGCTGGCCCTTCTTTATTTCATCTGTTACTGACCATGAGCTTGCAAAGTTTTTTTGTATTTTTTTAGCATTTTGAGACAAAAGTCTCATGACAGAGAGAGAGAGAAATAAATACATTGACTGCAATGCAGTTAAATACTTGGTGAAAATTGCCAAACCCAAACCTAACCTAACCTCAAGTCTTTACAAAGTATTTCTCAGCCATGCTCTCTTCTAAAAGAGAAGGCTATTAGAATGCTTATCAGACCAGTAACCCACTACTGCCACTGCAGAACATGCTGGATAACATAAAGGGTGTAATGACCTGTACTCTACAATTGTCTCTGGCATTAAAGTTCTCATGAAGTCAAACTTGATGTTGAAGTGTTTTTCTTCCATCTGTCATCTATACTCCAGTATCTGGACCAACAACGACAAAAAGTCGAGGTATTTTCTTCATGGTATTATAGCGTGTGTCATCCTGCACTTCGGGGCATGTACCAATTTGACTAATTTGGAGCAGAGTGCTTCCTGTTTGATCCAGTCTGAGTGATCATGAGGGCTGCTACAGTCATGTATGACTCAACACTCAGCACTCAACAATGCTACTGTAAATGCCATAATAGTGTCGGGAAATACGTAAAAATGAGAAAGCAAACAGCACTCTCCTTTCTGTTTCAGTGGAACTTGAATGAACTGATTAGATTAGATTAGATTAGATTAGATTAGATTAGATTAGATTAGATTAGATTAGATTAGATTAGATTAGATTAGATTAGATTAGATTCAACTTTATTGTCATTGAACAAAGTAACAGGTACTTGGACAACTAAATGTCCATATATACAGTGCAGGTATGAATTGAATATGCTAGGATAGGATATAGGATATATACAGTGAATGAATATGTTATAAAATATATACAGCATATGAATGTACAGAATGTACAGTATAAGCAGCAGTTAGATAAATAGCGCATGTGTCAGCAATATATACAAAATAAACAGCTAGATCTGAGTGTGGTGGCACACTATGTATAGTCAGTCAATCTGGTAGGTGGGGGTCACCTCTGTACAGAATTTAGCAGGGTGACATCTGAGGGGAAACAACTGTTCCTGAACCTGCTGGTTTGGTCAAGTGCAGTGGAGATGGCATCATCAGTACTCCTATTCTGGTGGTAGGCGAACTGGAAAGGGTCCAGAATGGGTTGTAGGCTGGTTTTGAGGTGAGCCAGGATCAGCCTCTCGAAGCACTTTATGATGGTGGGGGGAGAGTGCAACAGGGTGGAAGTCATTGTGCCTCATAGCGGCTGTGTGATTCGGCACTGGCACAATGGACGTTGTCTTGAAGCACATGAGGACTGCTTGGGCCAGGGACAGGTTAAAGATGTCAGTCAGGACCTTAGTCAGCTGTCCAGCGCAGGCCCTGAGCACACGTCCGGGGATGCCATCAGGGTCAGCAGCCTTACGTGTGTTGGTCCTTTTCAGTGCTGCACACAAGTTGGTGGGGGAGAGTGTGAGGGGTTGGTGGTCTGCAGAGAACACAGCTTTGATGGCTGCCTCCTGGTTCTCCCTGTCAAATCGAGCATAAAAGTTGTTGAGCTCGTCTAAAAGGTAGATGTCGTCGGTTTGTGGGGTGGTGTTACTAGGTTTGTAATCCAAGATGACCTGGATGCCTTGCCACGCCGGGGGTCAGAGTTGTTGAAGTGATCCTCAATCCTTAGCTTGTGTCTGTGCTTGGCCTTCCTGATGCCCCTCTTCTGGTTAGCCCTGGATGCGCTGTAGGCCTGTGCATCACCAGATCTGAAAGCAGCGTCGCGTGCCTTCAGCAGGAGGCAGACCTCTCGGTTCATCCACAGATTCTGATTAGGGAATCTTGTGATCTGTGAGGGTGGTGACACTGTCAATGTTGGTGTTTATGAAGTCCAAAACAGAAGAAGCATAGGTGTCACTGTCTTTGTGTGAGTCCAGGGTGGCATGAGTGGCAAACACACTACAGTCTGTGTTCTGGAACCGCTGCTGAAGTGTAGAGTCTACTCCCTCTGGCCACACTTTTAACAGCCTTTACAGCAGGCTTCACACGTCTGATGAGTGGTGTGTATTTGGGAAGAAGAAACAAAGAGAGGTGATAAAATTGTCCGAGATGGTGGAGGGGGGTGGCTTTGTAGGCCTCAGCCATGTTGGTGTAGACATGTTCCAGGGTCTTGTCTCCTCTGGTGGGGCAGGAGACATGCTGGTGGAATTTGGGGAGTACAGTCTTCAGGCTGGTGTGATTCAAATCACCAGCAACAATAAAGGCTGCCTCAGGATGCAGTTTGCTGTTTGCTAATGGCAGCATGCAATTCTTTCATGGCATGTTTGGCATTAGCATCTGGGGGGATGTAGGCTGCAGTCACAACAGTGGATGTAAACTCTCTGGATAGATAGAAAGGTCTACACTTAACCATGAGAAACTCTAGGTTAGCAGAGAAATGACTCTCGATAGTAGCAGTGTCCATGCACCAAGCTTTGTTCATATAAATGCACAGTCCCCCACCTCTGGTCTTGCTGGAGCCATGCAGCGCCCCACTAGCTCAACTGCACTATCGGGGACGCCACTGTTGAGCCATGTCTCAGTGAAGATCATGATGTGATCTATTACAATATCTAAATCAAAAACTTCATAATTAGTAAACCAATTTATATTTACATACGCATATACATTTATAATATTATAGTTAATACTGAACAGCATGGTTTCCAGCAGCGTCTGTCCTTTTTTTATACCTTCAATCCTTTTCAAGGTTACAGAGTGCTGAGCCAGTCCTAGAGAGAGAGAGACAGAGAGAACCTCCGTGGCTGGGAAATTAAGCCAATACAGAAATGCGAACACAGCAATCCCTCGAGCTGCCACTTGAGGCTGGCTTCAGAAGTGAGTCAGTCTTCATAAGTCCCCATGTTCAAATGTCCAACTTCACAGCAAAAATAAACATGTTTATAGCCTGGTACAAAAAACACTTTTGGACTCTATAGCTAATTTTCCTGTACTAAGGGTGAATTTATATACAACTCACCTGTTCAAATCATATTAATGGTACAATATGTAAGACATTCACTGTATTAAATCATAAAATGAATATACTATATCATCAGTTCTTAAGGAAACCTGCTAAGCTGAAATACTTGACTATTGACAAAAACCCGACAGCCAAAATGATCTTATTTTCAAATTTACCCGTTGGCCCATCTCTTTGTTCATGTTTTGGCCTTTGGAATTCTGATCAATTAGTTCTGTGTTCGATATCTGGGGTTGCCAGGTATGAAACAAATATGTGGCAAACACAGCGCACTACAGCGCTGGAAGCAAGCGAGCGCAGCAGTTTGACAGTTGGACTCTACCAGACCTGAGAGACAGAAACAGGTGTACAGGTTAGGCACACACACAAAAAAACAAACAAGGGACGTTACAGCAGCTGGGAGAGTTTCACAGTTTTCACAGTTTATAGTGTTCTGTGCAGGTTTGCTGGGAACGTCTGGCTGAATCTCCTGTCAGAAAGAGCTTCAACTCGCACCTCCGGGAGGGCTTCACTCGCTTCCCAGGGGAGGCGGGGGACATTGAGTCCGAGTGGACCTTGTTCCGTGCCTCCATTGTCGAGGCAGCTGACCGGAGCTGTGGCCGCAAGATAGTCGGTGCCTGTCGTGGCGGTAACCCCCAAACCCGTTGGTGGACACCGGCAGTAAGGGATGCCGTCAAGTTGAAGAAGGAGGCCTACAGAACCTTTTTGGCCTGTGGGACTCCTGAAGCAGCTGACGGATACCGACATGCCAAGCGGAACGCGGCTTCTGCGGTTGCGGAGGCAAAAACTCGGGCGTGGGAGGAGTTCGGTGAGGCCATGGAGAATGACTTTCGAACAGCTTTGAGGAAGTTCTGGACCACCATCCGGTGGCTCAGGCGGGGGAAGCAGTGCACTGTCAACACTGTGCTCAGTGGGGGCGGGGTGCTGCTGACCTCGACTGGGGACGTCCTGGGTTGGTGGAAAAAATACTTCGAAGACCTCCTCAATCCCACCAGCACGTCTTCCACTGAGGAAGCAGAGTCTGGGGACCCCGTGGTGGGCTCGCCTATCTCTGGGGCTGAGATCAACGAGGTAGTAAAAAAGCTCCTCGGTGGCAAGGCCCCAGGGGTGGATGAGGTCCGTCCGGAGTTCCTTAAGGCTCTGGATGTTGTGGGGCTGTCTTGGTTGACACGTCTCTGCAACATCGCGTGGACATCGGGGGCAGTGCCTCTGGACTGGCAGACCAGGGTGGTGGTTCCCCTCTTCAAAAAGGACTCCACCAGGGCTGCCCTTTGTCACCGATTCTGTTCATAAATTTTATGGACAGAATTTCTAGGCGCAGTCAGGGCATTGAGGGGCTGCGGTTCGGTGGCCTCAGGATTGGGTCACTGCTTTTTGCGGATGATCCGGTCTTGTTGGCTTCATCGGAGCGTGACCTTCAGCTCTCTCTGGAGCGGTTCGCAGCCGAGTGTGAAGCGGCTGGGATGAGAATCAGCACCTCCAAATCTGAGGCCATGGTTCTCAGCCGGAAAAGGGTGGAGTGCAGCCTCCGGGTTGGGGACGAGATCCTGCCTCAAGTGGAGGAGTTCAAGTATCTCGGGGTCTTGTTCACGAGTGAGGGAAGGATGGAGCGGGCAGATTGGTGCAGCTTCTGCAGTGATGCAGACTCTGCGCTGGTCCGTCGTGGTGAAGAAGGAGCTGAGCCAAAAGGCGAAGCTCTCGATTTACCAGTCAATCTACGTTCCTACCCTCACCTATGGTCACGAGCTTTGGGTAGTGACCGAAAGAACGAGATCGCGAATACAAGCGGCTGAAATGAGCTTCCTTCGTGGCGTGGCTGGGCTCTCCCTTAGAGATAGGGTGAGAAGCTCGGCCATCCGCAGGGAGCTCAGAGTAGAACCACTACTCCTCCGCATCGAGAGGAGCCAGTTGAGGTGGCTCGGGCATCTAGTGTGGATGCCTCCTGGACGCCTCCCTGGTGAGGTGTTCCGGGCACGTCCCTCCGGGAGGAGACCCCGGGGAAGACCCAGAACACGCTGGAGGGACTATGTCTCTCGGCTGGCCTGGGAATGCCTTGGGGTTCCCCTGGAAGAGCTGGAAGAAGTGGCCGGGGAGAGGGAAGTCTGGGCCTCCCTGCTGAAGCTGCTGCCCCCGCAACCCGCCCTCGGATAAAGCGGAAGAAGATGGATGGATGGATGGATGGATAGCGGACTGTAGGTCCCCACTGACCTGCGGGGAAGTGCCACTACTAGCTGCCGCTGCCACGAATTGAGCCAGCCCTTTCTCTGTGTTTGTGCTCTACGTAACCGCTATGAAACAGTCTCCCTCAGTCTGATTTACCTCGTATGTATCTCGACCAGTGCTCTCTCTCTCACTACAAACCAAACTAAACTTCTTTGTGTCACTATTTTACAACGTAAATTGCGAGTCAGACTCCCATTTAGAAGCTGATTCATGAAATAAACAAAGCCAGAACACAACAGGTAGAGCAAGGGTCACCAACCTTTTTGAAACCGAGAGCTACTTCCTGGGTACTGATTAGTGCAAAGGGCTACCAGTTTGGTACACACTTCTGAAATAGCCAATTTGCTCAATTTACCTTTAACTAAATATCATTATTAATAATTAATGATATTCATCTCTGTGAAGACACTGATCATGTTAATGATTTCTCACAATGAATATCAACAATGATTTAACACGATAGGAAACAGATAAATATAAATATGCAACACTTTATTTCTATATTTTGTCTTAGTGCAAGTGTTTTTCAAATTGAAAAAAAATGTTCAAAAACATTTTAAAATGATCACTTCTACAACAGTAATAAATCATGTAAAATACAAAAATAAACTTTCAGATAGCATGGTAGCTTGTGGGTTGCTGTGGGCGTGTCTATACCTGCTGAACGTAACCGCTGTGAAACAATCAGGAAATAACTTTTTATTTCTCTGATCAATAACAGCTTTATCGAGGCCGGCGCTCGCTCACTGTGTTCTCTCTCTCTCTCTCTCTCTCTCTCTCTCTCTCCATCGGACACAAATCAAATTTCTTCGTGTCATCATATTTTGCGGCGTAAATTGCGAGTCGGACACAGATTTAGAAACTGGTACGTGAAATAAACAAAGAATAAACACAACCGTGCAATGCTATATTTATTTGCCGATGGCCGATGGCAGTTAAGGAGGCGAACATCGGCCGATACCGATGTTGATCCGATGCATCGGTGCATCCCTAATATATTGTCATTTCCAGTTTACGTGTAAGTGTGATTTAAACAAGAATAGCAATCAAAATAAATTAGATGCAGCTCACTTGTAAGTGGCGCTATTTGACCTATTTTTAGAACAGGCCGGCGGGCGACTCATGTGGTCCTTACAGGCGACCGGCTGCCCGCGGGCACCGTGTTGGTGACCCCTGAGGTAGAGTGTCAGAGTTTAGATAGTCACTTTACATTATGTTTCGCTCGTCCCGTGCTAGTGAAGGTTCAGTGGCATCAACCTGGCACCCTGCGTGAGCGTCGTTAGGGGAAGGGGGGACGACTCTTACATAAAGTTAGAAGTTAAGAATTAACAGCATGGTCGCTTTAATTGACATGTGCAATTACAGGTGTCATTCAGTCTGCCTCATGTCAGCTAATGATCCACGTCTTTGCCATTAGATTAGATTTTTTTTAGATTAGATCAGGAATGCCAAGATGGCAGCACTCAGGGCAACAGATTCTGAGCTTCAAAACAGGTTTCAGAAACCTGCCAGGGATGTCGTGCATACGCTGTCCATTCTTTATATTGAGTGTGTAAAACCTGAAAGCAGGTGACTGTTTTTATGAAGTGTTGTTGTGGTCACATGTTCATGTTCAAGTGCCTTGTTTGTATTCAACATTTAATTGAATAATGTTGCATAACTGAAACAATCACCCTCTGACAGGAAACCAAATACCTCACACCAAGGACCTGTTGAACTGCCCCACATCTGATCCCAAATGCAGCTCTGGACAACCAAGAGACCAAAAAATTTTTAAAGAAATGAATTAAAAACACAAGAGTTGGATGTATATTTAGTCTCTACAGCCCACGACATGACCACTGACACTTGGATGGCATGGTTCCTCATATAACTGATGTGAATGTGTTTATTTCATTAAAAACATAATGCTTATTGTTATGAAGAAAAATATTTCTAAAAATACTTGTAAGTAATTTAAATCCTACTGTAGAATATGAGAAAATATTGTGACCAATTATTTTATTTAATCGTTATTTGGGATGCTTTGTGCCTCACACACAAGCTGTTTTCTTCTCTCACAGCTCTCTGCTGCATACAGCAGTATGTTTTATGTTTTTTACAAGTTTCATTCCCTCATGGTAAAAATCAGGTATTGTATGGTCTCTGCTCCATCTGTGCACATATGATGTACCGTCGTGTTATTGCATTGATAAATAGTAAATGGACTGTACTTATATCTTAAGTACTTATCTTATCTTTTACAATACATATCTCATTCATCCATTCACACACATTCATACACTGATGGCATTGGCTGCCATGCAAGGTGCCAACTGCTCATCAGTTTGAGGAGCTAACCACTCATACACATTCACATACTGATGGCACAGCCAGGAACTCAGGAGCAATTTGGGGTTCAGTATTTTGCCCAAGGTCACTTTGACATGCAGACTGGAGGAGCTGGGAATTGAACCGCCAATCAAGTGATTATTATTATTTTATCATCTCTAGCTCCTGAGCCACAGCCACCCGCATTGTGATGTATTTGCGAGGGCTCCACTGCATATAGGTGAGCTCAGAGCCCTGCTGGTTCTTTTCGGGAGCTGATTGTCTCCGTCATCTTCTATGGTAAGATCGAGCTGATGCTCACATAGTAAATTAATGTAGGGGGCCGTGTCTATACTAACAATGCCTACTTTGACACCACACCTGGTCAATCAGGTAAATAGATTTTTCATTAAAGAAATTGTCAGATGCAGCTCCCTCATTCTATCAATGGAAAGCAAGTTTCTGATTCTGTGAGACCACTGAGTCTCCATTTGTTGCAACATGGGACAAAACAAGATCACCAAAAAGAATCCCACACAGCACATAGAGAGCATCCAAACTCAGTACCAGCTGGTCATTGGATTTGACTTTGCTGTGAGGTGATAACCAACTCACCACTGTGTCATCGGTGTTCTAAAACTTTGGGCCTCTCTAAAGAAATCTACAGCCATGACAAAAAGATCCCTGAGATTTGTACTTGCATAGCCCTTGGACAGTTCTACATTAACCTTGTCTGAATAATTATTATTTTAATCAGGAAAGATTTTCATTTGTTTATACTTGCAGCTCTATATATAAATGGTACAGATCACTGCTATGGTATGCACTTCAGTCTTAATCTTAGTGGAGTAAGATACACCCTCTACTCCTCTCTCCTCTCACCTTCACACAATGTTGAGTCACAAAATTACAAATGGAAACTGAAAGTAAGAATTTGCATCCACCCTTCTCCACCACATTTGTGTTTCTGAGTATGTTAAGTAAAAATTCTGCAAGTGATTGATATAAATAACTGATCAATGATGTGATATGAAAGCCCATCTTTGTGAAGATAAAGATAAATTTACACTTTACACATTAAACTTTTTGTAGGCTCTCCACTGGTGCAGAATAACATGTTGATACAACCTGACTTTGACTTTGATTTTTCATGTTGGCCTTGAACTGCACACGTACTGTGGGGTGAAGTTCACAACTGCACATAGCTCTGGACCACAACTAAACAGCTCCAATAACTCTGTGAATATAAAAAGAAAATATGCCGCTTCTGTCTGGAAAGTCAGTCAGCTCAAACACAATAATGGAGTCCATGTCAACACTGTCCTGCATGAGGTATGGAAGCAGCATTGAAGAAAAGAACAGGAAGTTATTGCACACAGAGCACAGGATCCAGACCCTTTGAACACTGCCATGCGTCCCCCCTTCTGAAAGACACCATGAACACACTCCCTTTGGCAGGTGCCCGGCCACTACCCAGAACTCCTCCTATGCCACTTGATACAACAGCCCAAACATTAGTCCTGCTCTTTTTCTCTGACTCTCTTTTCTGAACTCTCAGCAACAACACAATAAGTTCTTTCACTTTTCAAATAATAATAAAAGTAATAACAAGTACACAATTTCATTTGGAATGTCCAGCAAACTTGATGCTGTTACAATGACCATTAAACACAGGACTCCTCTGTGTTTACAGTCTGAAGGTGATAAAAATAAATCATGCCGTTTCAGTGCATCTGGGACAAAGTACTCCAAAATAACCATCAGTGAAATACAATCCCTTTAAGTACAGAAATTGCTCCTGCTAGAAGAGCCCTCTTCCTGCCCTAAACCTGACCCCTCTCCCTATATAACACAAAAGAGAAACCAAAGTCTTTCACATGCTCCACTGCTCTTTGATGTTCCCTTGGCCTAACACTATGAACGCAGCAGCAGCTGCTCAGCTCTACAAGTGATTTGAGAAGCAGCTTGAGGCTTAGTCAAAGGCAGCATGGGCAGCTTCAACCATTCCAAGGTATGGTAGGTAAGTATTAAAAGTAGGAGTCCTATAGTGGGGACCCCATCTCAGCTGAAACCCAATCCCTCTGTGGCTACAAGAATGCAATGCTCCAAGCTCTCAGCTCTACAACCACCCAGCAGCCACTGTTCAGATCATTTCCGCTGATCAAAGAGAGAAATGCCTCTGCTCTGCTGAGCACCTTGTACAGGCCACCATTCACAAAAGTCCCACCTATAAAAAAAAAGGTGAGTGCTCAGCCAGTGACTGACTTATATACTTTGCTGGTTCTCCAAGTGGACATAGAAAAAAAAATCCAATAAAAAAAACAGAAGCATTATAGGTTCCAAATTATTGAAATTATTGCTATATGCTATGAGACAGGACAGAGAATCTTTGAAGTAAATCACATTTAGTGGTGTGTAAGATGTGTATCAAACTGGTGCAGACCAAACAACCAGACTTCAGAATTACTCAGAATTATATCTGACATATCTGTATTCTGTAAGTGTACCTGATGTATCTACTGTTCTGCTCTGTTGTCCAGTCTAAGTGTTAATTATTCCATAAGACTGGTGCTGCTGCTCTTTGTTCTGGTTAACCATTACTGGGTCTGAGACTTTGAAGCCAAATGGATGATTTGACTGACTCGGTTCAATCTTCCTTCCACAACATAAGTCTGCACGGATGAAAAGTGTCATGAGAAATGCTGTGTAGAGTATGAGACTGTTCAACACTTTGAATTACATAGTTAAATGTAACAACTCTACCTAATGGAGGTAAACATTAGACTGATCTCCACACTCAAGTCATAAGTCTGTCTGAGAATCAGATGGAAGGATATAAGTCAATTAATTATGAAGGCTACAGTATACCACAAGTTCATAATAATTACCTATAATAAACATTTAAAAGATACTATTTAGAAGCAATTATTGGTAAGGGCAACCATATGCACCAACTATTACATATACCGATGATTATTTATTGAGGAGCATTATGTAACTGTATCTATCTGACTCCCCTCAGTCTAATGATCTGTAATATCTCAACAATTATTGTGAATTATTATTAGTCCTAATATGGATTGATTGACATCAAATGTTGCAGAAATCTATCTGCTGACGTTTCCACCATTTTCAGGCAAACATTTCCTTTTCTTATATACCTTGCAGTCCCAAAAGCAGAAGACACTAACTGAATACATTTATGTTCCTAGAATTTTGATGAGGACAAAACAAAAGCTTTTCTATGCATGATATCACAAATGAAAGAACCTTGGCTAACATAACAGTTTCTGCACAAATAGTCATAAATATCTGAAGCTGTTTCTCTCCTTCTGTCTATACACACAATCCACCTATCTCACACACGTGTGTCTTTCTGTCAATGTCTCTTATAAAGGAGTCTGTGAACATTAAACATTAAAATCAATTATCTTATTATTATTTTGACTGAAATGCCCGTTCACCAAGAAATGGTAGCATCAGACCTGCCCCAGTGACGAGCAGGGTTGGCTGACATACTGTCTTTTTCATGTTTTGATGCAATAAATTGTACAAATGGGGATAACGCTCTCCTCAAAGATGTCCATGGTGTTGAACTCAGTTGTACACACAAGAAGTGGTGGAAGTAGTAGTAGTGTAAATCCTTCTTCTGTCAGATTGTCTGCTTCATAAAGTTGCCCCTGCTCTGCAGCATCGATTCCACTGCTGCTAAAGTTCAGGGTGAGAGCAATTTTAGACAATTACATTACTGATGTTTTTATCCGAAACAACTTATAATAAATGCATTCAATCATATATATTATATAATAGAATAGATAGTTTATTGATCCCTCAAGGGGAAATTCCTTTTTCACCCAAAATACACACACACACACACACACACACACACACACACACACACACACACACACTCAAAAGGTTATGGATGAGCCTTTATGGAAATTTGGGGGATTTCTGTTACTGTCACATTACTGTCTTAACCCTAGAAAGCCCCAGAAAGGGACAGCATGTCTCTAAATGTGTTTAGAAGTAATAATGTATAAACATTATGGGGAAGATATGAAAATATATGGTATACACAATACTAACTGAACAGAGTGATATGAGTATACCACATATATGCAGTGCTTAACAAATTTATCAGACCACCTGTCAAAGACCATCCAGCATCATGAAGTGCTTTAATGAAGTGCTTTCATTTTCAGTGAGCTCTTGACTTTTTATCATTTTGAACAGGAATGATGAATTTCAAACTGAATTCACATTTTTATACCCAAACCTAAGCCAGCTCACTAACTGGACACTGGAGTAAATAACTATAATTTGACATCATAATCAATAAATAATGTGATTTAATATTTTTTTTTTGTAAAACAGGAAATTTGAAAATTAATGTATAACAATAATAGTTATATTTTAGCATTAAAAATATCATTTTGGTTAAAGAGCTTCTACATACTGCTGTATTAACCATTACAGAAACATAAAAAATGATTTTGGTAATTACCAATGCTGTTAATTTAGGGCAGCGGTGGCATTAACTTTACATTGGATGGTTAACAGAATACGTCTGCAGCAGGCACATCCATACTAGAGCAGATGCACTGAATTAACAGTTGGAGGTATGGTATTGATACACTGTTGATCAGATATAGTATAGACAGTAGAATAAATATGAATACACATAAACATTTTAGTTGTCTTTTAAAGATCCTCAATTGAAGTTCCCCAGCCCACATACCAACCGATGCGCTACTAGAGTTATGAACTGTACCTATCATGGCCCAACTCAACCCTGTGATTAGGGGGAATTTGCAGAAGGGCCCTTTGTAGAGGAGAAAAATGTCTGCCTTTTCAAGGAATGTGGAAAATTCCTTGCAGACAAGCAGCCTTTTGTTGGAAGGGTTTTGGGGGGTGCTCTGAAAGGAAAGAAAGGCACATACAAATTGGATCTGCTTCATTTGGGAGCCTCTGCTGTTTGATGTGAAATCTGTTCCCAGAGTATCTCAAAGGTAAAGAGGAAGAAAAGCAACATGTCTACTCATGCTTTACTAATCTGTCTTTGCTTCTTCTTTCATTCACTGAATTTGCATTCACAGAATAAAAAAAAATACAAACATAAATTTGCTTTTGTTTTGTTCAGTCTATTTTGTTTGTGAACTTTTTACTGTCTTTCATACAGATGCATGTGGCTGTTTCTCAGCATGCATGTGTGGCTGCTTTGAAACAGGAAAGACTCTATGCATGGCACTCAGCTCTGCCTTGTTTTAAAGAGGGTTGCAGATGTTATGAATTAACCTGTCGTGCCTGGAACAGCTCACTTCTGGCCACATAAGAGTGTTAGCAAAATTGCTCTGATAATATAAATGTCTATATCTATTGAACAAATTTGACAAAGAACTGCACTGTGAGAGGAAGAGAAAAAATACAGTGCAACAAACAGCTAGGACACCACAGGAAACCATGCAACTTCCTGTTTACAGATGGTAAGTAAGTGTTGTCCTTCTCTAACTACACTACACATGTTCATATTTAGATTTTTCAGGTTTCATCTTTAAATTTCAATGTGCTGTACATTCAGAAGTTCTTGGTGTAATTTGTACATATTTCACTTTGATTCCATTTAAAGAAACATGCAACTCGAGGTTACAGTATGTGTGCATGTAAATCGATTTACCACTGTGGTTTATCATTGCTCATTGCTCTGTTTCTTCCTCAGAAAGTGGAAATACTAAAGACTAAACTCTTCTAGAAGCTGCAGCAGGAAAAAGTGATGAGAGCTGGGGGAGGGAGGGATAGGTGACCTGTGGAAATCCGCTCGGGTCTCAGAGAGTATGTTTGTAGAGCCACTCTCTGAACAAAGGCCTCTAGTGGCTGGAATTCAGCCTCTCAGCCTGGTAGCAGCCAAGGATGGAGGAAGGTGGGGGGTTGAGAATGTAGGGAATGAGGCAAAACCGCTATCCACCCCCAACTCCTTTCAGTGTCTCTGTGCCCTCTGAGGTCTTTCTTTCTCTTAGTGCGCGTTCAGACAGGGACAGGCAAACCGGACGCTGGCAGCGTTTTTCAATTTATTTCAGTGGGGGTCGCGTGTTTCCACAACGGAAGCCCGCAATGCAGGCGTTGCTGCAAAAAACATTGCCGGCGTGCAGGAGAGAAGTTGAGCCACATTCAACTTTTGGGAAAACAGAGCCCCACATCACACTCCGGCCGCCAATCAGACACTCAGATCAGCCAAACCTCCACAGACTGTCTGAAATGTCTCTGAAGCAGAGACTATCCAGGTGGATTCACGGACTGAACTCTGATCATCTACCTGTGTGTGTACTCACTTCGTTTGGGGCAGCTGTGGCTCGGAGGTAGAGCGGGTCGTTCACTAATCAGAAGATCGGCAGTTCGATCCCTGGTTCGATCCCCTCCAGTCTGCATGTTGAAGTGTCCTTGGGCAAGATACTGAACCCCAAATTGCTCCCAAAGGCTGTGCCATCGGTGTGTGAATGGTTAGTTCCTTGAACTGATGAGCAGTTGGCACCTTGCATAGCAGCCAATGCCATCAGTGTGTGAATGAGATATGCACTGTAAAGCACTTAGAGTGGTTGGAAGACTAGAAAGGCGCTATATGAGTACAGTCCATTTACCATTTGTTTATTTCATGTACCAGCTAAATCTGAGTGCAACTCGCAATTTACGCCGCAAAATAATGACAAGAAGAAGTTTAATTTAATTTGTGTCTGATGATTAGAGAGAGAGAGAGAGAGAGAGAGAGAGAGAGAGAGAGCGCTTTGGTAGAGAGACATAGAGTAACAACACGATAAAGTTGTCATTAATCAGAGAAATAAAAAGTTATTTCCTGATTGTTTCACAGTGGTTACATTCAGCAGGTATGATACAGTAGCACCAACCTAAAAATAACTACAAATATAATAATCTACAACCTCAATACAAATGCCTGTCTTTGTCATTATATTAAAGATTATTCAGAACAAATGAATGTACCTGAGTCATGTGCATAAACATTTTAAATAACAAGTCTTTTACATATATTTAATGCTGCTAGTGTTCACCAGTGCTACTGTTTCTCATGTGATAACCAAAGTCAACTCAGCATATTTACTGATTGTTAAAACATATGGAGTATTTAATATTTATTGAGGTTTTCAGATTTGCTGTCCTATTTGTGAGCAGCTGTCTAGCAGAATGGGGATAGAGAACTGTTAGTGATGTGTTTCAGATCACCACTTTGTTTGGAGTTTGTTGGGAAGAAGATGACATGCATTCTTTTAAATGTGTTGTTCTATTATCTCAGCCTTGTAATGTCATCCCCTCTACAGCCAAGCTCCAGACACAACACTCAAGTGCCTTCATGGTGATCTCTGGACACTTTAACTGGAGTGTGACAAACTTCACAGAGTTTGTGGGGTTCTCACCAGAGGCAATATAACACTGACAAAGAAGTTGTTTTAGTCGTATTTTCCATTTCATAATTGTATGTAGTGATTCTCAAGGACGGTGTTGTTGACCTCACAGATTACTGTACAAAAACTCAACTTATAACTTTAAGATTTTAGAACTTTAGAACTTTCTGTATTGTACTTTACACAGACTTTGTACAGAATTCTGATAAACTGGGCAGAGATATTTGGTTGAGGAGTCACACACACAATCCTCTAGCTTATTGAGAATGAATAGGACAGAGAATTCACAGGCAGGTAGGAGTTGGCTCCAAACCAGTGTGTATTTTGAAAGATCATGTAGGATACAAAAGGATGTAATTATGATAGTATAATATTATTTATACCAGAATGTGAGAGAGCTTTCATGATCTAGATTTTGTGCCACATTTAAGAAAATTGCACTTATACACTGACCTCCATGACACACTTGTCAATCATTTGTCAATTATTACAAAAACAAAAGTCTCCAGGTATTAGTTCCATACCAATAAGCCATTACCTTCAATAAAATATAGCACTAACTGCAATGTTTGTTTTTACAATTTTCATTGTTGTTGCTATAATCACAAGAATAATAATCACAATAATCACAAATCATTACTGTAAGAGAGCTGAACACAAGGATAAAAACATTAGCTTGCCTGTGGTGGAACCAACACATAAAATCCAATGGACAGCAGCCACTTGGCAGCAACAAGGGGAATTGCTGCACACAACTGATGAATGCAATCTATTGGAGAGCAGAGAGTCCCCCTTCAAGCTATTACAAGCAGGCAGAGGAAGCTGGTCAGCTTGGCAGAGGTCTGCCTATCCATCTCAGCACCTGCACACAGAGAACAGGACCTGCAGCCAGGCAGCAGAAGAGCAAAAGGCCATACCGATGAGGGCTAGACCCTGGATCATTCATGTCTGATTAACAGTTCCTGCCAGCTGTGTGGCGATGGCACATAGGTATACAGTGCATGGCGCTTAAAGGGATAGTTTGGGTTTTATGAGGTATTTAGAGGTACATAGTCAGTGTGCTACCCATAGTAAAGAGTCCCAGTTTGTCCTAGCACAGAACTAGGGCAAACGGTACTTATATAGCACCTTTCTAGTCTTCTTTCTAGTGGATTTGTGTAAATCACATCATCAAAACACCAATGATCTGATTGATGGACGACCCGCTCTACGCCCCAAAGCACTGCTGAGGACAGAATCAGCTGAAAAATGTATTTTAGCCATATGAAAAAAGGATATAGTGAGCATATTCTCATACCTACCAGGCTTTTCCTCTGATGTTATGTCTCAACCATAGCATATATATTCCTACACTGCAACCCAACTGTGGTACGCATTACGCATTACTCTGCAGAGCAATCATCCCACCAAAAGAATATCAAATCAACCTTTTCCAAAAACAGTGTGTGTTTGGGGAAATGGTTTGTTGCAACCAGAGGTCAGCTTATTGTTCACGTTTTGGACAAAGTACTAGTTAAATGTCACGTTCTGGACCCACTATATGGCACTAGAAAACAAAATAATTACAACTTGTAGGTACACCACTGTGCACACAAGACAGCTGTCAGTTTGTATGATAAAATATTGCACATGATGTGTAAACTTATTTCCCATCCATGCCTTGCCACGTTAACATCAAAACCCCTGAAGGTTCATTTCACTCTGACCAAAGCTAAGATTGTCTATCTGCTAGCAGGAGTTCCTGAAAGTATGGAGGCTGTTTGGACGTTACATTTTTACACTACATTCAAAATGGTTGTTGTTGGGTTTAGTCTATGGCTCAAAGAGTCTCGGCATGATGCATGTTTTCACCAATTTCTATGCATCTTGGGGAAACAAACACAAAAGACAAATAGAGCAAATCAACTTACATTTATTTTACATATATTGGATAAAAAATAAGAGCAGACACAAAACTTTTCAGAAATGTGGCTACTCCCATTCCCCCATTAGCAGTTTGTAAACAGTATGGGTTGTAAGGGTTGTAATAGAAAAAGTGAAAAGGTGCACTGACTTAATGTAAAGCCTGCAGTATCATCCTGTAAGGAGACCATGCACATGCATGTAGACCAAGCCGTTCAATTACTTGCTGTAAAACTTGAAATCACTGCATGGAGGTGATAAACTTACACCAGCAAACCAGCAGAGTATGGACAGTGGAATTATTTTAGTATTCCTGCGGTCAGTGTATAGAGAGTAAACATTTTCTTTGACTGATAACATGATTACTTTGGAGATTTTCCTGAACACACACACACACACACAAGCTCACACCTCAAGAGAACGACTGACTCACCCATTTCCTGGGTCGTCCCCTGGGTCTTTTCTCCCCGGTTGCCTCAGCTTTCTGTGAAGACAGAGTTTAGGATCAGTACAATCAGTTTTTATCCTGACTATCACTTCATGACATACATAACATGAAAGCTGTATATAAAACACCTGATTGGTGTCAATAAAAAGTGGTATATGCTCTGGTACATATTAAGTGCCACACCAGTATTTCAGGTGTTCAGATGTGTTTTTCACATGATGTATTGACAGCACTAGATAGCATGCTTCACAGTGGTACCTTCATTCCAGTGATGGTGCTTTCATTCTGATTGAAACATGATCAAATTGATGATTTTACAGGCACAGGCTGAGTGACACTCAACATTCATTCATTCGTCATTTTACAACTATTTCTTTCAAAAGAGTGAAATCTGGGGCAACTGGACTTGGTTGTAGATCCATGATGTCCAGCTCAGTTGTCCCAGATTTAACTCTTCAGTGAACAATGATGTGGACCACTGACAACATTGACACACAACCATTCTGTTCATACTGAACAAATAGGACTAAAAATACTGCTAATGGCCAGTATATCAATATATTCCCAGCACAGCACTTGTTTGTGGGAGTGTTGTTTTTAATGTCCATAAAGAGATCATTCCAGTTTATTATCTGTGGCTGTTGTTTCTATCAGTTATGATACTACGATACTAACCAAATGAATTGCTGTGACACAGACAGATCAGACCAAACAGTTTAAAATGTCACTAATAAGTCTCATTTCACAGGAAAACTGTGCACACAGCTACAGTCCAGGAGGTCAAAGCTTTTCTCTTCCAAATAAAGAGAGATTAGATAGACATTAAAGATGTAGTTTGGATGAAAATAATGTAGGTTTTCAATATGTTGATAGATCGTAGATTATATTATGTAATTGTTTCAGAGTTTGCTGTAGTTTGGTAATTAGTCTGAGCTGTAAGAGGAAAGAAAGAAGCACGTGTATGACATGCATGCGGACTAAGCATAATGTTCATTTCCATCGCTTTAGTGTAATAAATCTAACATTGTGCTATTTATTGATAATTCATCTGAAGTGTTATTGTTCAGTCACTGCAGGTGTGTGTATGTTAAGGACTAAGCTGTATTTTGTAGTAATGTACATGTACCACAAGAAGGCAGTAGCTACATTTAAAATACCGTACAGGAACATAGTCCTGCCAATGTTTCACAATAAAAGTCTTGGTAAGAAATAAAGACATTCTGTCCACTGAAATGCTCAAGGGATTTTAATTTGAAATACAGGAAATGTTGAGCTTGTGTATACAGTATGATGCAGTAACAAACATTTAACATCAGAAAACAAAGAAGATATGAACAAACAGAGGAAATTAGAAATAAAAGCTTGATTCACTCTTCAATGAGGTAAATAAGGATCCAGCCACTATGTGAGAATTTAAAGTGTTTTTACCCTCTCCTCAACAGTCTGACATAATGATGTCCTGTAATATTTGATCCTTTCTGTCATCATCTGTGACACACTACACCAACTTTGGTTCATTTGAAACCTTCCTGGATTCCCATGAAAAATACTGGGCAAAGAAATTACAACACATAACATAAATTTCAGGTGGAAACTTCCATCCATAATTGTATCCATGGGCAGCAAATTATTCTATATTTTGAACAAGCAGCAGTCAATAAGTGAAACTACTGCAGACCACTCACAACATTTTGAAACAGCAATAACCAGTGGGGAAACTCCATAATAATAATAATAATTGGCCGAGCAATAGTGTAAGTTCATCACTTACTCACTCACTTATTCAGTAAGTCAGTGACTGACTTAAAACTACAGTGACTAGATGTTTTAGGAAATTCCTGAGGCTGAGGATCAAAACAATACAGTAGGTGAGAGGTTCCAGGTGTTGAAGGTGGAAAGAACATACTATTTTGGTTGAGAGTTTTTCTCACGTTTTTTAAACTCTTTGAGAGTCTTGGGATGCTTGAAAAGTCAAAAACTGGAACACTGTGATTGGCTTCAGGGGTGGTCAAAAGTCCTCTATAGCATCACCAAATGCATTTGGTGAAATATGAAATTTGTATGTATTTAAATTGAGAGTTTGCGAAACAGGAAGTGAGCCATTACGGGTTTCGTGCATGAATTTCATTTTGATTTGATGTCACACTTTGGCTTGGGTACGGCATGTTAGCTATATAAACTTAGCACATACATCAGGAGTGGTGAGAATTAATATCTGATGTGGATTGATAGTGGCCCTAAAAAATGTAGCTAAATACCTTTTGTGTTATCTTTCATCGAGATGTACAAAAGTCAGGAGGCAGATGTAACATACCAAATCCTTCAAAAAAGAATTGATACTATAAAGCCCACCTGAAATCTGGTTGAATGAGAGAGTAGAATTGTGTTTCGGACATGAAACAGGAAGTTGTTGCAACTTGAGTTTCCATTCCAGGCTGAAGACGTGGGGACAAATACTGCATGTGTGTGGCAAAATGGCTCAATAGCGCCACTGACGCCTCTCTCAAACTCAGCAGGAAGTCAAACATTTTGAATTAACTGTAACTTTAAGAGCTTTTTTTTTGTCATTTCCACGTGTTGTACTTTAACAAAAGCCTCTTATAGAATTAATCAGATCAACTTTATACGTCAGTTTCATCTAGTCTGTTTCATATAGTACATTTTATTGAATGGCATAGTGTAGAGTTTCCATATTTCACCAGAATCATTAATTATGCTATAAGCTTAGACTGCCAGGGGACTTCCCATGATGCACTGAGCTTTTATCTTCTTCTCCCACTCCATTTGTACACATTCATGTCACATTAATGCATGTTACTAAGTTTCTTCCACAGAGTTTTTGTGCTTTTTCACCTCACATGTTCTCATGGACCATGGCTACGCCTGGATCGGGGATTGTGGTGCTATCTGCTGCTGTATTCCTGCTTGACGTCTACTACAAACATTACACAGGGCTGAAACAAATAATAAACTCTTTTCACATGTATCCACATTAGCATGGAAGCGCCAAGTGTGTATGTTTACAGAACTTTCCCTTGTGAAATTAATACCTCCAAATGGAATGTCCCTGTTTGTTTGGCTCCAGGGAGGGAATTACCTTTCTTATGGAAATAGCGGAATGATATAACATTTGGAGGAATTGGGAGAGATTGGACCCTACAGAATCTCTAGTACAGCCAGAGGGCCAAGCCCTGAAGTCATCCACAATTAACAGGACCAGACCAGTGTCAATAATTCATTTGATATAGCCGGGCTCCATGACTCTAGTTGGCAGTGTAGAAGTCAGGTGAAATCTCAGTTGGGATGCAATTAATTTTGCAGGCAATGACCAGCAAAAGGCTGCTATCAGTGAGATGGTGGTGTTGGGGCATGTGTGTGGCTTTCTGCAGCTATTTGGCTCTGTAAACAACACCAGCCCCTTTGTCAGGCTGACACTGAGTACAAGCCACCAAGCCTGGTCACATGGTAGCAGGAGCCCAGACTCAAAAATCACAGGGAGCACGACACCCTTAGACCAAGTCCACACTACTGCAAGGACATTCTTCTTTGTATTGGCCATCCAGTCCACAGTGGCTCAGACTGTGCACAGGATTACCGGGCATACAGTTACAAGTGTTAACCTTTCACAGGCATGGTACACTATACTTACACATAACTGGGATGTTTAGAACTTTCTTTTGCCTCCAACTGTTTGGGATCATCAGCGGCATCAGTGTTACTCAGTAATGCAGGATTGTAACAATTATTAGTAAGAGTCATGTAGTCATGGAACTTACTATCAGAATTCAGTAAATAGATTACAGTTACAAATTTTAAAAGATAAAATACAAAATATAAACATCACTGCCCTTTTTCATTGTGGGAGATCAGCTTATTCTCTGCTCCAGGCTGAAATAGAAGGAGTACACTTTCAGTATGGAAACATGGAAGTTTTCTTATTTATAGGCTGTGAATTTATAACTGCAGTAGATTTAGGAATCACCTGGGTTTGCGGTGATTTGGGTTTAGATGTGGATTGTGAACCTCACTATGAGCATCCATTGATGGCCAATAAACACCTCCAAATTTCTACAGGTTCAAATTTTGACTTATTCTATCGCGGCAGATGGGCAGCCATCCTGTGTTGGCTCAAGGTTTCTACCTATTAAAATTTTTCTTGCCAAATTCTTGCTAAATAATATTTAATAATATATACAAAGGTATGATCTAGACTTGCTCTATATGAAAAGTTTAATGAGATAACTTCTAGACAAGGATAAGGTGAAACTGGAGTTGTTGGAAGGCAATCTAAATGTTTACTAATTACTACTTAAGTATTAATAAGAAATGAATAAGAACATTTTCAAATGTACAAGTTTGTGTTTCTGTGATGGCCACAGCTGTGGCCACACAACCATAAATGTCAGTAACCTTCTGCACTCACACATTTGTTTCTATAGTTCTAATGTTATTTACATTATACACATTATATATTTAATTAAGTAATTAGTTAGTTATTAGGGGCGGGGGTGGATAGTGCTTTACTGTTTACTCTTTTTTAGACAATTAGTAATTTCACTTGGTTTGGTTAAGTATAGATTATGTTTATTTTATGTTATGCTGTTGTCTTTTGTGTTTAGTGTTTATGTTAACCCCTCTTGTGTTTGGTATGGACTGAGCACCCAGTATATAAAGTTCCCCTCTTGTGTTCAGTCAGAAGGTTTGTTTGTTTTGTCTTCTGTTAGCTTGTTCAGTTGACGTTTGTACAGTTTTGTTAATTTGACCTCTTTTATGGGCCCAATTCTTTATGACTTTTGCTCGGGAAATTTTGTTGCTTCATACTTTGGGTAAATAAAGACCCCTTTTTGAAAATACTACCTGTTGTCCTCATTGCTGACTGACAGTTTCATTGCAACCAATCACTCAATAGCAGAGGTGGAAATAATCAGAACACTACATTATATTTATATCATGCTTTAATAGCACTCCAGTATAATTTGAAGTACTTATACTTCACATCTATCCTTCTATGTGTTGTGTATTTTTACATGATGAGGGTACTTCATTTATATTAATATTAACTTATAGTGAATATTCCATTTCATTGCTACTGCCCCAACTAAAAGAGGGACCAGGAGATAAGATGGTTTTGCTATAACGCTGTCTTTCCCAAGTGTCCAACTATGAAGTGAAGTTACACAGGATAGTGTAAGCTTTCAGAGAGCAAGTAAACTTATGCTACGCAAGCTAGCTAAGCATGATATGACTGTTTCTTGCCGCTTAATGTCATCAAAACTTACATAAGAAATAATTATTTAATAATTCTCTAATTAAGTTATAGTATTATAGTGTGATTATCTTCTCTTCAATATACTGTATGCAATTAGCATGCAGCTAGTCTTCAGTGTCCATTAACTTTGGATGGCCCTGAAATGAGTTTCTTCTAAAATCTAAAAACCTTTTGTGATCAGAAAAAAGGAATAACTATTCTTGTTATTCATGTATCACGTGGGAGCAAGGGTTGGTTCAGGCTCCCATTAAAGAGAAACAGAAGTGTACACAATGATGATGTCTTGTGAAGACAATGTTCACTAGCAGGTCTCCATTATGACACATCACGATGTTGGCAAGCTAATCTGCGTACTGTAATCCCAGTTCTCTGTTTGGGATGCTGCATTTTTAATGTGGAGATTTAATGGTCTGAAAGACAACACCATGTTCAATTAATCATTAGTGTGTTTTATATGTCTGAGCAGAGAGACACAGCATGTCTGCAGCAGCCCTGAATACACAGGAATCTCATGCCCCTTTCAGCAGGATCGGCTTCCAAAACCATTACAATCACCCTCAGAAGAAAATGAATGAAACAATGTCACCACAGGCAGAAAACTGACTTGGTGGGGCTGAGGGAAGGATTGTGGTTTGAGTTTGAAAAAAGACTTTGTTAAGGTTACAGAACCTTTTTCATATAACTTAGTAAAGGGAAAGATTGTGGTCGTGGTTAATCCTCCAACAAAGCGGTCTTAAAAGCGGCTGTATAATAATGTCACAACACACATAAGTTCACAGTGCTGTAAGATATTAGTCAGTTACACATTATTATAAACAGCATGGTCTATACCTTCTCTATTTGGAAAGTGTCATGAGATCATTTCTGTTATGATTCAGTTAGGGATGCACCGATGCATCGGATGAACATCAGCATCAGCCGATGTTCGCCTCCTTAACTGCCATCGGCCATCAGCAAATAAAGATGACATTCACTGATGGTGGTGGCCAATGTTTATATGTCGATTTACATGTGGCATGAACGCTGTGCTGAGGAGAAACCTTTTTTCCTTTTTTTTTGGAGGCTCCGAAACCCCGCTCCACACATCTTTGGCACATCGGTTTTGGTCCGTCCTGCAAGTGACTTCAAATGCCACCAGGAGAGTTTCAGAAGTGAGCATTTAGCCCGCCAGACTTTGTTTACTTGCTTAGATTTGTCCATTTTCCCAGTGTATGTTCTTCTAAATATGCTTCTACATGTGTAAATATGCTACGTAGTTACTTAGTTAGTTAGTTAGTTCGACTCGCAATTCACGCTGCAAATTGTAATCACACAAAGAAGTTTAATTCGATTTGTCTGATGATTAGAGAGAGAGAGAGAGCGCTTTGGTAGAGAGACATAGAGTAACAACACAGAGAGCAAGTGCCGGCCTTGATAAAGCTGTTAATCAGAGCTATTAGCTATTAATCAGAGAAATAAAAAGTTATTTCCTGATTGTTTCACAACGGTTACATTCAGCAGGTATAGACACGCCTACAGCAACCCCTCATCCCCCCACCACCGCACTCCAACACCGGTTTCCCTGTCCCTGTCTGAACGTAGCCGTATTAAGCGCGTAGCCGAGCGTAGAGACGCTTCTGGGACGCTTCGAGAAAGATCCACGTTATGCAGTTTGCAATACGTAATGTGTATGTATGTATGTAACAAACATCGGCATCGGCCAAGTTGTTATTTCAAACATTGGTATCGGCCCCTAATTTCACAATCAGTGCATCCCTAGATTTGGTGCCTTATCAATGAAATTGAATCAACTGAATGTATACAAATGACTTCTTTTTTTTTCAATTTTATTTCAAGATCTGACTTTATAGATTAGATTTTTTTAGAATTCTTTTTTAGATTATCAACCTTGACTCATTCACCCATTCATGCACATTCATGTGAGGATGTCATGCAATGTGCCAAGTGCTCATCAAGAGGGCTACAGCGCTTTCTGTCCTAAATCTTCACACTGCCTTGGTATCTTGCTCACAAGGACACCATATTCAGGGATCTAGCCAGCCACCCTCAGATTCCTAGACAACCCAATCTATTACTTGAGCCACAGCCACCCATTCTACAACTTGTGTCAAAGTATTGAGGGTCCAAGAGAGGTTCTCAAATGTGGACCAGGCAATCAACCCCACCACCCCCACTCCCCCAGAATTATGGAAGAATTATCCTATCTTTATTCAAGAGCGTAGATTTTCAGTTTGAGAGCATGATTTCTCCTTTTCATGCTCAGATTTATTCTCCTCGTGCTCACATTTTGTGCTCGCACTCAGATTTCTGCTGCTTTCTTTCAAAATGTGTGCTTGGACTCAAAACATCACATGCTTGCGCTCACATTTCTTCTTCTTGGACACAAACATTTCGCTCGCACTCAAATATGTCCTGTGTGCGCTCAGATCTAACATCTACGCGCTCAAACCTAAGTGTGCTCGCACTCAAAACGTGCCCTGTGCGCTCTCAAATTTTTTGTGCTCGCACTCAAACAACACATCCTCTCAGGTTGAAGTGTCTGCTCAGACTGAAGGATGTCCCTCCCTGTGCTTAAATTAGTGTGTTTCACCAGCCAATAGGGAGACAGCTAGAGTGTGGCCCAATCTTGGGTGTGTTCCTTCGCCGTTTTTGAGTGCTCTGTAGGGGCGGATATGTGGTCTGTTTGTGAAACTGCTTCTCTCTTAAAATACACCAATTTACCATATTAGCCAGCTATTTGAATCGTCACCTATTTACGATGCCAGCTTATTTATGTATAACTAATCTTAAGTAATCCTAAAAAAAAGTTATCGTAATTTAGATTTTTTCGAATTTCATATTAGCATTATATTGTAAATACTCTCATGAGCATAGCAGTGGTATGATAGATGAATGGTTAAATACAATGCTATTTGTTGCATTTTAAACTATGGGACGTCGGTTCGCATCCCGGTTGCCGCACTTTTGCTGCATGTCATATTATGATTTTAAATTTAAATTAATAAATTACTGTTACAGTAATGGAATCCGTGTAACCAGCTGATTCAAGTCAACAAGACATGATGGATGAATAGGCTAGGCTGCGTGATTAAAAAGGTATTGAGGTTTGAGCGGTTTGAGCGGGATTCGGAGCGTGGCAGCCTGCTGAGGGGGAGATGAGATGGATGGCCAAAGACCTCAAGTAAGTTCATTTCTTAATGTTGCTACAACTCAAAGCACATAAGTACGAGTGTCAAAGTGATTACTGTAGGCAAGCCGCATGTTCACGTAAAAACGCACAAGCATTACGGTCACGCGCACGAGTGTCACGGTTTTAGATTCGGGAAATCGGTCACCTCAACATCCTAGCCAGCATACAAACAAGTTGCATATTGAAACTATATGAACAATGTAATTTGAGTTGTACAGTAGCAACATTAAGAAATGAACTTACTTGAGGTCTTTGGCCATCCATCTCATCTCCCGCTCAGCAGGCTGCCGCGCTCCGAATCCCGCTCAAAGTCTTCTTGTGAAAGCCTAACCAATATATAGGCTAACTAATGCACCGATGCTATCCTCAAATCATTATCATCACAGCGTATTTTTCGTTATACCTTTTTAATCACGCAGCCTAGCCTATTCACCCATCACGTCTTGTTAAATGTTTCAATAAGAGAATCAGCTGGTTACACGGATTCCACTACTGTAACAGTAATTTATTAATTTAAATTTAAAATCATAATATGACATTCAGCAAAAGTGCGGGGACCGGGATGCGAACCGGCGTCCCATAGTTTAAAATGCAACAAACAGCATTGTATTTAACCATTCAACTATCGTAACACTGCTGTGCTCCTGCGAGTATTTACAATATAATGCTAATATGAAATTCGAAAAAGTCTGAATTACGATAATTTTTTTTAGGATTACTTAAGATTAGTTATACATAAATAAGCTGGCGTCGTAAATAGGTGACAATTCAAATATCTGGCTAATATGGTAAATTGGTGTATTTTAAGAGAGAAGCAGTTTCACAAACTGACCATATACCCGCCCCTACGGAGCGCTCAAAAACGGCGAAGGAACACACCCAAGACTGGTCCACACTCTAGCTGTCTCCCTATTGGCTGGTGAAACACACTAATTTAAGCGCAGGGAGGGACATCCTTCAGTCTGAGCAGACACCTCAACCTGAGAGGATGTGTTGTTTGAGTGCGAGTACAAAAAATTTGAGAGCGCACAGGGCACGTTTTGAGTGCGAGCACACTTAGGTTTGAGTGCGTAGACGTTAGATCTGAGCGCGCACAGGACATATTTGAGTGCGAGCGAAATGTTTGTGTCCAAGAAGAAGAAATGTGAGCACAAGCATGTGATGTTTTGAGTCCAAGCACACATTTTGAAAGAAAGCAGCAGAAATCTGAGTGCGAGCACAAAATGTGAGCACGAGGAGAATAAATCTGAGCACGAAAAGGAGAAATCATGCTCTCAAACTGAAAATATATGCTCTTGAATAAAGATAGGATAATTCTTCCATACAGAATCGGACACATACATATAACCGGACACATGTTAGTCCAGGAGAACGTCTTCAGGTTGGAGTGGTTACAATAAAGGCTGCCTCTGTCTCTTGTTTTGCAACATTTCAGCAGTTCTTTCATTTCAAGCATTTCAACATTTCAGGCTACATATGCTGCAGTTATAAGAATATATGTAAACTCTCTGGGTAGATAGAAAGGTCATGATATATTATAGGCTAGCAGAATAGTGATTTTCAATTATAGCAATGTGCAGGACAACTTCACCATTTCAGGGCAGACGGGCATAAGAAGTGAGGAAGTCAGGTGACTGTGTGTATGTCAACAACAGGTTATGTGATAACATCAAGATCTACAGCAAGGTCTGTACTCCAAATCTTGAAATGCTGCTGATAGCCAACTGTCCCTTTCATCTACCAAGGCAATTCAATGCTGTTGTCATCAGCTGTATTTATATTACACCTAATTGCAAATGGAACATTTTTGATGGCACCTTAGATGAGATGGTCTCTGTTACCACAGACTACATTAACTTCTGCATTTCCACAAGCACATCAGTTAAACCTTGTAAGAAAAACCCAAACCCTGGATTGCCCACCATATTCATCACAGTTTGATGGAAAAATGGAAACCAGGGCTGAATTTCATTCAAGGTCACAAGCCATCAAGTTAAAAATGACACCCTGAAGGCCAAACTCAAATACAAAGATAGAACAGTAATTTAGCACTATGAACACTAACCAAGCTTTTCAAAATGAACACTCACTGGATGCGACCCAAAACCCAAATTATCTGTAATAACTGACCACATGTCATTTGGTGAAGAAGAACACCTCTACATATGGTTTGACACTATTAACTACCCAGAGGAGCGAATGGCACTGTTAGAAACCCAACCTATCCAAGAGCCAGCACCCCCTGCTTCCTTAACAGTGGAGGATGTGGGCCGGATGGGTTCCAGGTGATTATGCTCAAGGACTGTGCCACAGAACTCTCTTCCATTTTTCATACCTTTTTCTGGGAATCCGAAAGGACTGCTTCAGTGCCAGCCTTTGAAAAACAGCCACTGTCACAGTGGTGTCTGAGAAACCCTAAACTAAAATCACAACCAGGGCAGCTGTGGCTCAGTGGGTAGAGCAGTTCCCCCGGCTTCTCCAGACTGCATGTCGAAGTGTCCTTGGGCAAGATACTGAATCTTGCTCCTGAAACTTGCTCCTGAAAGCTGTGCCATCGGTGTGTGAATGTGTATAAATGGTTAGCTCCTAAAAGTGATGACCATGCACCTTGCATGGCAGCCAATGCCTTCAGTGTATGAATGTGTGTGAATGAGATGTGTAGTATAAAAGAGCTTTGAGTGGTCAGAATTTACCACCTCAACAGTGATGAAGTGGCTGGAAAACTGGTGCTTATAACCATAACTGGACTCCTATTAGTTCACCTGTAAGGCCAAAAAGGCAACTGGGGATGAGGTCCGTCTGTGGCACATTGCGTGAGCGTCGTGTCATCACAAGTTTATGTGGCCATTCTAGTCAATGTATCAAACCTTTATATACTGGGTGATCAAACGGCTCCATCGTGGTCCATTTCAGACACGTCCCAGAAGCGTCTCGACGCTCGGCTACACGTGAATTACACGTCTGTTCCATTTTTGACGCTTGACGTGAGCAGCACGCGTCAATTTACACAGACCACCTCGAGTGCCAGGCACAGAAAAAGCAAAGAGAATCTGGTGGATTTTCAAAATTAACAAATATAAGCAAACTGCTAGTCGTAAAAAACAAAACTAATTAAAGAAGCATGTTTAGAAGAACATACACCGGGAAAATTACCAAATCTGAGCAAGTAAACAAAGTCTGGCGGGCTAAACACTTGCTTCTGACCCTGGTGGGGTTTGAGGTCACATGCAGGATGGACCAAATACACTACGCTCACGCAACGTGCCACGAACAGGCCCGGTGGATTTTCGGTGTTAGAATAACCAGGTAACTTCATCAGACTCCTCTTCATTGCCTTCAGTCCACCATTCAGCACCACCAGATGATCAGGAACGACCACCATCTCAACATCCCCCCACTTCTCATCCACTGGAACAGATACAAATGCACCAGCATTGACACTGAACAGGACAGTGGTAATGTTAGCATTTTCTACTCAGCTTACAGTTAAACTTGTCCCCTCTGCTCTACTCGCTTTCACTGTCTGTCTATTCAATCACAACCACACTCATCTTTGGCTCTTTTTGTTTCTGACTGTCCTACATGTTGTAACCACAGGGTGGAGCAGGTGACGAGGCAGTTACAAAAAGACAATCTGTAAGAGTCTGTTGGAAATTCAAGTTGCGTTTTTATCAATCAATTTCTTACATTTTTTCTTTATGTTATGGCCAATCATCTCATAGCTTAGAAGAAAAAAGAAAGAAAGAAAGAAAGAAAGAAAGAAAGAAAGAAAGAAAGAAAGAAAGAAAGAAAGAAAGAAAGAAAGAAAAACTTACTTACAACCTCTAGTCCACAGCCATGTTCTGTAAGGCTGTTCTTATTGTTATGCTGACGACACCCAATTATATTTAACGATCAAGCCTGATGAAACCAATCAGTTAACTAAACTCCAAGCATGCCTTAAGGATATAAAAAGTTGGATGACCTACAATTTTCTGATGTTAAAGTCAGGCAAAACTGAAGTTCTTGTAACTGGACCCAAACACCTCAGAAACTCTCTTTCTAGAGACTTAGTTAGTTTAGATGGGATCACCCTGGCCTCCAGCTCCACCGTAAAGAATCTTGGAGTTGTTTTTGATCAGGATTTGTCCTTTAATGTACACATAAAACAAATTTCGAGGACTGCATTCTTCTACTTATGTAACATCACCAAAATCAGACGCATTGCGTCTCAAGCAGATGCAGAAAAACTAGTCCATGCATTTGTTACTTCTAGGCTGGACCATTGTAACTCTTTGTTATCAGGCTGCTCCAATAAGTCTCTTAGGACTTTGCAGCTAATTCAGAATGCTGTTGCACGTGTTCTGACAGGAACCAAGATCAGAGATCACATCTCTCCCATTTTGGCTTTCTTGCTATCTGTTAAATCTAGAATAGAATTTATAATCTTCTCTCCTCACATACAAAGCTCTTCATGGTCAGGAACCATCACATCTAAAAGAGCTCATAGTACCTACCATAGTACCACTGCGCTCTCAGAATGCTGGGTTCCTTGTGGTTCCTATAGTTTCCAAAAGTAGATTGGGAGCCAGAGCTTTCAGCTATCAAGCTCCTCTTCTGTGGAACAAACTACCATTCTGGGTTTGGGAGGCAGACACAGTCAACGCTTTTTAAGAGTAGACTTTGTATTTATCTAATAGGATACAATGTATTAAAGTTTGTGACGCACTGTCCAGTAACATGAAGTGCACAATGGGTGTTCCACAAGGGTCAGTATTAGGTCCCCTTTTATTTAGTCTATATATTAATGATCTTCTTCAACAGTGTCATGATGTAGAACTGCAAATGTATGCAGATGACACTGTTGTGTACACACATGCAAAAACAGCTGAGTTTAGCAGCTGCTAAGCTAACAATTGCGTTGGAAAGGATCACACAGAGGCTTGATCAATCAATGATCAATGTCTGAGTCCAAATATAAACAAGACTAAGGGTATGTTTTTCTGTAAAACCATGGTACAACCTCCTAACGCTGATATCTTCATTAGAGGTGAAAGGATTGATATAGTCACTGATTTTAAATATCTTGGTGTAACACTGGATCCACATTTGAACTTTAAGAAATGAAAGAAAAATGTTTAAAAAACCGTTAAAACCATAAAGTACTAGTAAAACTTTTAGACATATTAGAAACTGTCTCTCTTTGGACGCAGCCAGGATATTTATGCATGCTATGATTCTTTCCCATATATCTTATTGTATCACATGTTGGGGGCAGGCTGGAGAAACAACCATAAAACCTCTTGAATCTTTATACAAACAAACTTTAAAAACTCTAGACAAAAAGCCAATGCATTTGCATCACTGTAGGGTACCGGAAAAACACAATTTACTAAGCTTTGATTATTTTCAAATTTGTGCCTTGTTTATAAATTTTTAAATGGTTTGGCCCCTCCTCCACTATGTGACTTTGTGTATGCTCGCCCAGTAAGCTCTATTAGATCCTCCAGAATATCCTCTGTACGAGATTGTACCATACCATTTCGTCGCTCTGCATCTGGGCAATCAGCCTTTTCTGTGAAAGCCACAACTCAGTGGAATGCACTACCTGACAATATAAAGAGCTGTAGTTCCATCAGTACATTTAAAACCAAATTAAAAAGTCTGCTAAAGGATACTCAGCTCTGTAGCCACTGACATTGTGGGTGTATGTTATGTTGTTATTGTGCTGTAATGTGTTTTAATTGTGTTTGCCGAAGGGACTGCAGATGAAAAGTAGCTGTAATCTAACTCTGGTGCAGTACATCAAATGTAATCATTTATGTTTGATACTGTACATGGTCCCATTAAATAAATAAATAAATAAATAGAAATAGACTTAAGACTTTACATTTTGATAGAGCTTATAGCTCGGGCTGGCTCAGGTCATCCCTTAGTTATGCTGCCATAGGATTAGATTGCTGGGGGACTCCCCCTCAATAAATGTAACTAGTCTGTATTTTACAGTAAGTAACATTCTAGTCAAAGTGTGCAGAGAAAATGTTTTTTCTTACAAGCTGCAGTGATATCTGTCAGAGATTGCAGAAGTGATTACTGGGAGGGGAAATGAACTTTTCAAAAGTATATGTTAGAGGTGTAGCTGACCCAGAACTTGTTTCATCTGGAAAGATTGATATCTTCAGTGTTTATCATAATGCCAGATGAGACTGGATTACAGCAAGAGCAGAGTGGTTCACTTTTCAAAGTGCTGGGAATGTTTACAGTGGTTCGTGGTGGCAATGGAGCGCTAGAGCTGCTGTCATCATGAGCCTAACACAGCTTCATCTAACTAATGAATGAAGACACAAGGACTTGGCCCTGCTGAGATGCACAGTATCACAACCCAAAATTCCAAAGCTTTTCTCTGGATCACTTTTTCTTTGTACCTTTAATCTTTTCTCATTCATCGTCTCTATCTCTCATGCAAACAGTGTCCGTCTCTGTTGTAAATATGTGAGTGAGAGTGCTTTTGCAGCCATACATGTTTCTATTAACACAGATGCACATTGGCCTGTTCCTGTTTTCATATGTATTCATTTTGCAGTTGAGTTTTGGAACTTGAGGGCTGAAATACACAGCAGAGTGTGTCCATTGTAACCAACTACAGTTGCTACATTGACCACAGAAGCACCTGCACACATCTGCATAGATAAAACAATACAGCTGATTCATAAAATGTATACAGTGAAGCTGGAATGCAACCAATACACTACAAAACAAAAAGTCTGTGTAGAAGGTTAACACACTCCACCTGTCCCATGTATTTTGGCTGTCAATGGCTTCCTATTGTTGGAAGATCTTGTTCATTCAGGTATGTTGCTCTTCAAGATTATGTGAGCTGCACATAAACAAATGTGTACAGTTGAAGATATTCTGTTTCTTTTTCAGCCTTCCTCCATCTCTTCTATGTTTGTGTGACCAATCCTTTTCCAGGTCTTATTGACAGCACTTCAAGTTGTTCTGTGTCCTCACTAAACATGATTTCTGGTGGGGCTGAATCTATTCAGTTGTTCAGGTAAACCTAATAAACCAGTGCATCAGTCATTTCTGCAGTATTTTATCTCCTTAAGGTCGAGCTCACCGAAAGTCAAAGTATTAAACGTTTTTTTACAGGATTCTTTCAACATTCATTCAACATACAAAATGCTGCAATGTGATTTCAAATATAAACTGATGTCAGTGACATAGAAAGAAAGAACACTAAGGTAGATTATAATTAGAGTCATGTTTAGGTAAACACACAAATCATCCAAGAATCATACAAAACAACTAACCTTAACACAGCCTCACTGTAATCACAACAACTAGCCTGTGACAACACATGTGTTGGTCATAGGATGTAAAATCCTGTGTGTGTCCATCAGGTGCTGAGCTCCTCACCTTCTGCACTGCCTTGGAAGGTCCCTTGTTCTTACTTCCTTTGGGGCGGCCCCTCGGTCGCTTCGGGACAGGCTCTCCAACGGGCTCCTGAAAAGGAGGGGGGACATGGCTGCTGAGGACAGGAAACAAAAGTCCCCTCACCACCCACCCCACTCCACACACCCCACTGACCCATTTGGTCATTACTTTATGGGTCAAGTCCAGAAGAGGATCAAAGGTTGGGTGGTGGTGGTGTGTGTGTCCCAGAGAGGGATTGAATGAGAGAGATAAATTCACCAAATGTGATATTAATGTTAATATTAATATGAACACATTATTCTGACAGCCTCTTCATGATGGTTGAAATGTGTTGTCTTTATAACACTGCCTCCGGAAGTGTGAGTGGATGTGATTTGGGTGTGAAGGTTTGATGGAATGTGACTCATCAAAGTCACATCTCTGAACACGCACACAAACACGTTGAAAGGCTGACAGGTCCTGGTTGTCTGTGACTGAGCTGCACTTTACGTTTGACTCACGCTGTCATAAGATTCAGAAGAACATTAAGCACTCATAAAGTTGGTTATTGTTGGAAACTCTACTCAGTTCCAATTGGAACACTGCAGGTCGAGTTAAGGTGAGATATAACGTGCACCAAAGTAACAGACAGCGTGCACATAACGTCTGGATTTGATTCTTGACTCGGAACAACAGACATGCGCGCGTCGGTAAACAGCAGACAGACAGCACATTCACACTTACTTTCTGGGGCTTCCTCGGTCTCCCCGGCCTCCTCTTCTGGGGCTCCGCGGTCCCCGTGGGCTCCTGGGAGCCAGAGCTCTCCCCGGCCTCGTCCACGCGTCCGCTCATGGTTCCCGGTGCTGTAGCTCCGCCGTTCTCCCGGTGAACATAAAAGAGTTGTAAAACAAATAAAAAGGAGAGTTTCTGTGGCACTTTACGTCTGGGCAGGTCGACTGGCGGCTTGGAAGCTGATAAAAACAAGCCAGAGAGAGGCTGGATGTTTGGCTCAGTGAGCAGAACACCGGAGACGCCGAGCAGCTCCAAGTGAAACTCGGCTACAACACACCGCGGCACCGGGCAGGACCATGCAGCAGCGAGGCGTGACAGCTCGGCACGGTTCGTGTGGGCATAATAACCGCATCCAGTGAATGGATCCACTGAACGAGGATGGTTTTTTTAAAAAAAGAAGAAAAAAAGGGGAGGAGGTGGGGCGGGGGGGGGGGCGGGGCGGCACCTCTCCCGCGGGTGGATAACACGGGTGGGGAGGAAGAGGGGGTCTGGACGGGAGCCAGAGAAAACAGAGAGGAGACGGAATCCTGGCTGCGGGCCAGACATGGCAGGCCGCATTTATGAATTAAATTCACATTTTCACACGTTTCAATGGAATTCGTTGCTGCCGGGCACTGAACAGAGTTCACTATGTGAAATATAGCAGGGATCACCTCAACACTGGACTAAGAATACATGTAGTAGCTGAGCTGCTTTCACAATTCCTTAAAACGATGCACTTATTCAACAAACAGGTCTTTCTGTATTTCATCTAGATTGTACTGCAGCATTTGGAAACTGCAGCTGTCTCGTGTGAAAAATCACATTTGAATAAAGAAGAGCTTAAAGTAAGTTTAAAATGTCAACTGAAAAGTGAAGTGTTCACAGAAATCCTCCAGCTGAGCAGAGCATTTCATAAGTGGAGCTGAGAACAAACCTCAGCATGTTATTCAGAACATACAGTGTAAATATGAGCATTTGAATATCATCATTCCTGACAAACACGCAGCATCTCTCTCACATCCCTGCAGCTTGTAATACTTCTATAACCTTCACAAAACTGCTTGCTGAGTTTCGCCCTCTCTTCACTACACAGAGGATTATTCTCCAGGGAGATTCCTGTCTTCATCCTGCATTATTCAAACCAACAGAACTTTTTATAAATTCTAATTCTAATTTTCAAATACAGAGAGATGTCGAATAATAATAATAATAGGTTGAATGTTGGGAAATGTGTATACAATAATGCATAGGGCATGTGGAATGGTGTAGCCATAAAATGTGTGGGCCTTTGAAGCACTCTGCCATGGACGTGGAGTGAGATCAATTACACAAGAACAACAGACACAAAGAATAAAGTGCCTTACGTGAAGGACCTTTCCCACGGCCCTGCAGCTTAATGTTCAGTGAACATCAGCCACATTCTAAGCTGCATTCACATTTACAAGGATATCATTAAAAATGCACATTGTCCTACTAAACATTTATTTTCATAACTGCCCAACTTCCCCTCCACGCATTCAGTTCATTTATTGAGAGTGTGTGCTTCATTTGTAGCTGGTATTCACTTCATTCATAAAAAAACAGCCGAGACCCCCAAAGATGGGGTTTCTGTGCAGACCCCTCCCCTTCAGACAGAGCGGCGTCAGCATCAAACTAATACAATCAATGGCTGCACAGATCCATTACCTAAGGGTGGTTTCATGCACACGTTTGTGCTGGGCACGCAACTCTGTTTCAGCCAACTGAGGCACAAAGAAACAAGGAAATAAACGTGTTATTGCACTGAAATGGAAAGCTTTGAGTGTTAGTGAGGCACAGTGAACATTCACTCAGCAGCAGACACACACAGGACTGTCGTTAGACTGCTTAACACAGTGAACTTTCACTTTCTTTGGCTGAAGTACACCTCTAGACCAAGTAGTATGTACACACACAGACATACACAGGACAACATAAATATATATATATAGAGAGAGAGAGTTTATGTGTCCATGAGTCACACCCTGGACAAGTCACCAGTTCATGTGTGCAGTATTTCATCAAACCATAACATTCAATATGTAGAGTAGAATTTTATATACATTTCCACCATATTTAGATTGACATAATGCTTGACATCACAGCATGAATTTGTAGATGAAGCCACCAATGGGCACAGCAGAGTTAAAAAGGTACACACCCAACATGATTAAAAAACAAATACACATTCCTCTGCTTTTATCTGTCAGTGATTTTTTTGATCAAATCAGAAGTAAACGATGAGGAAGAAGGGTAAAAAGCGTGGATATTAAAAAAATAAATAAAAAGGAATTGATACTGCTGAATAAGAAAAATGTTTAAGGGGTCTGCAGATTGAAACACATAAAAATGTTTTTTATTATTTAAAATAAAACTAAGCCTACAGTAACCCTAATACAAATCAATGAATTAGCAAGTGAGTATGGGACAGGGATATGAAGTACAGCACATGAGTATGAAAATCGATGTTACATTTTTGACAGACATTCAGGATTGGTCAATGAACTCTTTTAACTTAAGCAATAATGATTTGACACTCTGACGACCATCAATATTAGATGTCATTTGTATGACAATTAGCCTGGTTTGTCTCCACATGTTGGTGAGCTCTGCATTGTTGTGTGCCACAGGATGTTTAAAATCCAATGCACTAATTTCTGTAGGGAAAAAAAGCGTAAGGTACAAACTGACCCGCATTCTTCACTTCATGCAGAGCTCAATCTAATTGTGCAGGAGAGTCCTCAATGTCAAATGTTTGAGAAGTCTGAAGAAGAATCTTGAAATGTGCTTGAAACATCCCTGGTGAATAAATATTTCCCTCCAGGCACAGAGGACCTGAGGTCACTGTCTCTAGACATATTTGATGAACTACAGGTTTTCATAGTTCCACATTGATTTCACTTCACAGCCACGGAGATTGTTGCTTACCTGTCTGTTAGTTTCTAAACTGGATTACTGCTTAAAAACTTCTTTTCCTCTCCATCAGGGATGGGTTGGAATTGTTTACATTTACATTTAGTCACTTAGCAGACGCTTTTATCCAAAGCAACTTCCAGAGAAGGGAACAATCAAGGTACAGTGCGATAAGAAAGCGTTAGTGCAACAATAAGTGCTATGACAATTCTTAAAGGGGTAGCTTTCTCATGTCCAGTTGTAGGTAGTGCTAGGAGAGAAGGTAGGGTAGTCTGAAGAGCTGAGTCTTCAGGAGTTTTTTAAAGGTAGAGAACTGGAAGTGCGTTCCACCAATGGGGAACAATAGACGAAAAAAAAAGTTTGGATTGTCTTGAGCAAAGGCGTCGCTCATTGGAGGAGCGCAGCGGTCGTGAGGTTACATATGCCTGTACAAGGGCGTTCAGGTAGGTAGGTGCAGAACCGGAGACAACTTTGTATGTGAGCATAAGCGCTTTGAATTTAATGTGGGCTGCAACAGGTAGCCAGTGGAGCTCGATGAGCAGCGGGGTGACATGTGACCTTTTGGGTTGGTTGTAGACCAGGCGCGCTGCTGCGTTCTGGATCATCTGAAGAGGTTTCACTGTGAAGGCTGGGAGGCCCGTCAGGAGAACATTACAGAAGTAGTCTTGAAATTACCAAAGCTTATGTCAGGAGCTGAGTGGCATGTTGTGTTAAGTAAGGTCTGATTTTTCTGATGTTGTAAAGTGGCATGACCAGGCAACTGAGGCAACATGATTGGAAAAGGTTAGTTGGTCATCAATCATAACCCCTAAGTTCCTCACCACCCTGGTGGGGGCTAGACATAGGGAATCAATTTTGATGTTGATGTTGTGGTGTATAGTCGGTTTGGCTGGGAGGACCAGCAGTTCAGTTTTTGAGAGGTTCAGCTGGAGGTGATGTGCCTTCATCCATGTGGCAATGTCTGAGAGGCAATCGGAGACCCGTGCAGAGATCGGAGGGTCCTCAGGAGGAAATGACAGATACAGCTGAGTGTCATCTGTATATCAGTGATAGGAAAAGCCATGTGAGCGGATGATTGGACCCAAGGAGGTGGTGTAGATGGCAAATAGAAGGGGTCCCAGTACTGAGCACTGGGGCACCCCTGTGGTGAGGTGATGCGAAGTGGACAGCTGTCCAAGCCAGGATACATTGAATGTTTTTGCTTGATATTTTGAAAATCTTGCTTGTTTCTCTTGAAAATTACCTACCGTAGTTCAAAGTAAAAGAAAATTACTGATTAAAAAAAAACAAAAATAATAATGGTACAAGTACACCAAAAACAACTTTGTTACAACTGTGTAAACTTGTTACCCCTGTTCACCCCTGAAATTATCAATGACATAATGACAGCTCCAAAGAAAGAAGTATACACCTTGCTTAGAATTATCTCTTGTTGCTTATGGGTTTTAAAAAAAATGTAACAAGAAAGGCATTCAGTGTTCTTAGATATTTTATTCACACATTGACAGTTTTAATGCAAGCGGTTTTTCCTAATGGAGAGAACTAAATAACAAACCAATACGAGAAGTAACCTAAAAACCACAGTGAATTATTTGTCCACAATACCACACAGCATGCTGTCACTGCCTGTGTAGAACTTGCATAGTCAACTTCACTCACACACTGAATCAACCTCTCGGTATCAAATATCACTTCAAAAATATACTGTAATAAAATATTTTAAGCTGGAGTATCAAAAGTTCTGCATTTTATGTGTGTCTATACTGTGCATGTGTGCATATATATATATATATATATACACACACATAAATATAATTTTTTTTTTTTGCAGCTTTGACTGTGGCTAGAAAATGGCTGTTTGGAAGTGTCCACTTTGGAGTGTATTTCTGTGTCTGACGCCTGACTACCTTTCTTCCTTTCATTCTTCACACTGTGACTCAAAAACACAAACCTATCTATACAAACTATTTTATGTACAGTAGGTGCTACAGTACACAGGCACAGTAATCATGCAGAGTCTTTTTTTCAGAGCTCAGTTTTCCCATTACCCACTGAGTTGCAGGCAGCTCCATCCCCATCTGCAGAGCTAGAGGTGGCAAGAGTCTCTTGTTTGGGCTGAAAAGCCAATGAGGCCGAGTTAATGCAGTAGCGTTTTCCTGTGGGTTTTGGTCCATCATCAAACAGGTGCCCCAGATGAGCTCCACACTGTAACACAAAGGTAAAGATTGATATGCAGCTGCAATTTAGTAACTAGTTGATCATGTAAAGACTATCAGCATGTCTATTTGTCATCCTGTTAGTTCTTTCAAAAAGGATTCTGAACATAATAATAATACATTTTATTTAAAAGTGCTTTTCAAGGTACTCAAAGACATTTTACTTAAAAAGAACATCAAATCAGCAAAGCAATATGAAATCGTACACTAAAAACACATTAGACTGAGCTAAATATTAAAAGCAGTTTTTAAAAGGTGTTTTTTTGTTAGAGATTTGAAGGTGGGCAAGTCAGTACAGTCACGGATGTGTTTGAGGAGAGACTTCCAGAGGGAGGGGGCAGCTGCAGAGAAAACATGGAGACAGGGTGGAGTTGTCGATGTTGAGGCAGAAACTGTCTGCGGTTTTGGTGAGGGATTTGGAGAGGCAGAGGCAGTTGGAGAGAGTGGAGTGAGTGGCGGGGTGATGGAGTTGGTGGAGATATAAAGCTGGATGTTATTGGCATAACAGTTGAAATGGAGACCATGGTGGCGAATGATGTTGCCAAGGAGGAGCAGGTAAAGTATGAAGAGGAGAGGACCAAGCACCGAACCCTGGGGGATGCCTTGGGACAGAGGAACAGTGGAGGAGGTGCAGCTGTTGATGTGGATGAATTGTTGGCAGTCTGTGAGGTATGATTTGAGCCAGGAGAGTGTAGTGCCAGTGATGCTGAGGGAGGACTCAAGGCGGGAGAGGAGAATGGTGTGGTTTATGGTGTCGAAAGCTTCAGTAAAGTCCAGGAGGATGAAAATGGTAAGGTGGCTGGAGTATGTGGAGAGAAGGATGTCAGTGGTGACTTTCAGGAGTGCTGTTTCAGTGCTGTGTTGGGAACGGAAACCAGATTGAAATGGTTCAAACAGGTCATTTGAGCAGAGGTGGGCTTTGAGTTGTGTGGCAATAATACGCTCCAGTATTTGGACAGAAAGGGGAGATTGGAGATGGGCAGGAAGTTCAACATGATGTCAGGGCTGAGTCCAGGTTTTTTGAGGATGGGGGTGGCAGCAGCCAGTTGAGGGAGGAGTTGATGATTTCTGTGATGAGTGTGGAGATGGCTGGTAAAGACCATTTTAGGCAAGTTGGGTGCTGGGTATGATCCACTGAGGAGAGTATGCATGCATATACAACTGTATGTATGCACACTTAGTACTACGTGTGTATATATACATATATACATACACACACACACATACACATAGTGGTTTTTAGCAAAAGCAACGAAACAATAAATAAAACATAAACCTTTAGCTCTTGCATCACTAAGGCTAAGCTATTTTCTGAAGCAAATCCAGCACTAAGGACAGGTGGTGACTTGTTTGCTCCAGAAAATCCACATTTGATGAAAGATGCTGAAATATAAGTAAATAACTGTTGGAGTATATACAGTAAGTGTTTATAGTGTACCTGGCTGCAGGTGGTCTCCACTCTGTGCATCCCATAGGAGAAATCATCTGACCGTGTGATGGACTCTTCCTTCACAAGATCAAAGAAGGATGGCCAGCCTGAACACATGACAAAATTATGTTAAAGAGATAATATCCATCAGACAGTACTGTACTGGGCAGATATGGGATGCTGTGGTATTAATGTCCACAAGGAGGGCAGTGCCCCCTACTGACTGAACAGTAATATTACCATTCTCATGTCCTAACTGTACATGTGGATCATGATCCTCCATAAAACAAAAGTAAAAAGAATAAAGGCTCCATAGATGTGACAGCAGAGAAAAGAGCTGCACATGACAAACTGGACAGAGCTTCAGCTTACCTGATCCTGAGTCAAATTTAGTGTTGGAGCTATAAAAGAAAACAAAAAAACAGACAACAACAAAGTCCATTAGAGAAAAAAGGAATCATTTCATGTTTATAAAAGACTCTTTTATTTCTTAGTCCAATTCAAGATATTGTAACCAGACTTTTCAGGTCCTCATTCTAACTGAGTCTAACTCTTTCTCTAAGCTTATGTCAGGCCTGCACACACACACAAAGACAGTGCAGCTCTTACCTGAACAGTGGTGCCCCACAGACAACACATGTGTAGGTCCCCTCATCTTTATGGTGTGCAAACTCTCCAGTGAAGGCACTGTGCAAAGTGAGTGGATCAACATGATGAATGTCAATATTTACTGCTCTATATGAAAAGTGCCTTTATAGAAATATTATACTGGAAAACTTCAAAGTTAGAATGAATTAAAAACATTTCTGAACAATTTTTGAGTCATTAATTTGGAATTTTTTTGTTTTTTCTACCGTTTAAAATCCAATAATGTACATACATATCCAGTTTATTTTTAAAATTAAAATACATATTCTAAAATGTATAATGAAAGGAACTCTCTTCAGAATGGCGTCACTGGTGTTAAAATTCAAAACAATTTCTTCTGAACAGGTAGTAATGATATAGCTTAGTGAGTATATCATGGCAACAACCATCAACACTTGTATGTAACCACTCACCACTTTCTCACACACACATTACAACCCCCTTCAAACTGACCCCTGCAGTGTCAGTTGTAGACAAGTAAGGATTCTGCTTTAAAAATCCATTTTAGCCAAACTGTAAATCAATAAGACTTCAGGGTGAGCTGCAGGCTACACAGAAGTGTACACTGTGGTCTGGCTGGTGGCAAAACATCAGAACAAAACTGGGTCCACAGAGAGGTTCCTTGTCCTCTCTGTCTAATGAGTACAAATGTCTCCTTTGTCACTGTAACCAACCCAAAGCTGTTCCTTTGTAATATATTGTTCCAATCCAGGAGGATGGAATCCTTCCGTGTCTTGATGTTGGTACTCACTCGTACTATCTAGCAAGCATCAGTGATATCAGATGAGGTGCCTATACAGAGACAAAATACTAAAAGACAATGCCCATCCCAACAGCAGCCTGTTCACCTTTAGACACCTTGAATGGAATTGAATTATATAATTATATATAATGACATTTTTAAATATAGAATGAAATTCTAAGGATAATAATCATGGAACTTGAAAATGTTGAATGAAACTTCTTGAGGAAGATGCCTTCACTTCAAATAAACTTTTTTAAAATAAAATTTGTGCATTGTCATAGTATGGATATGAAACACTGCCAAAAATGTATATTCAAGGGTGCATGCTTGTGATAATAAGCAGTTAATGCAGGGTTCATTTTCATTCATTCATAGAAATATCACAGGAAATATCAAGTGATCACAGAAAAAAAAGAGTCAGCTAGTCACAGCGCTCATCTTACCTCTCCGTTCCTCTCTCCTGGGTAACATGGTACTGGATTGGTGTGAGGCGTTTCCTCAGTTCCTCCTGAGGAAAGCTTACTGGCCATGTCTTTTTAGATTTACATGCTCCTAAGGGTGCAGTAAGGACACAAATATTAACAATGCAGTATTAACTATTTTTTGATGGCACAAGGACCAGCTGCATATCATTATCACACTATCTGTTAAATCCACAAGATGTTAAATCTTCCCTGGTCTCGACATTATGCTCCAGCACAAATTAAAAAAGCAGCTCTGTCAAAAAATGAACAGTGCTTTCAGTTGCTTTGTCTATGAATATTTGACATGACATTTTTATTGCCATATTTCTATTTAGAAATGATATATTTATTTCACAGCTGGGATATGCTCCAGCCCCACCATGACCCTAATGAGATAAGTGGTTACAGATAATGGATGGATGGATGTTTATTTCACTATGTTCGACATCTTATCAAATATTTCATGAAGACCCTGAGAAGACCACAGGCTGACACACATTGGTGTTATTGGTCTCAATAAATTGCTCTATCTAAAAGTGTTGCTGGAGTTTTAAACTTAAACTCTCTCCTTAACAGACAAAAAGCAAAAATAACTTATTATCAATAAAACATTAAGTGTAAATACAATAACACACTCATGAATGCAAGCTGCAAAGAAGCCAGGCAGTGAATCATTTGATTATTCTGTTACAACTGTGTGACAGCAGCATGTGAGAATAGCTACAAACTCAAATAATGCTGAACTCATAGAATTCAATTGATCTCTCAGACTTATCTTAAGTGCTATGACGCTGCTTGCCTTTCACAGGTGGTGAAATTACAACACAAGAGACAAAATAAAGATATGTATTGAAGTTCAGTGTTGCCCAGCAGAGGGCTGCATAGACCAGCCAATACTAATAGTTTTCATGAGGTGCAAGAGAGCTTTTTCTTCTCAGATTGAGAAGTTCCGTCCCTGCCAAAATACAAATTAATCAACTGTCCAATCACAACCTTTAGAAAATGACATTGTTAAAGATCCCTTTGAATGTCTGTACAACCTCCTGCAGCACACTTCATTCAGTTATTCACGTATGGAGGACAACAGGCCTGATAACTATCCTGGTTACTGTTACAAATCACTTTCTACTTAAAAAGTATTTAGGTCCAATAACCAGCTTTATTTAGATTTGATCCTGTTCAGGAGCTCTAAAACATTGTTGACTGGGAAGTGTTTGTCACCTGACCAAATTTAAAACAGAAAGCAGCTCACATAATTCTGAACACAGACAGAGTGAGACACTAAAGACATGCTGACACACCAGTGAGGTGTTAAGACTTTAAAAGAGGCAGAGCACAGCAGGCACACAGCACCCAGTCAGTGGACCTGAAGGAAGACTGCAGGACCTCAGAGCTACAGGCTGGCCCTTGGTTATTAGATGCAGCAGATTGAAGCCCGACATGACTGCTGAAGAGGTACTCCACCCACCACGAGAACCAAACACCCTGCGGTAGGGCTACTAGGATAGGGCTGGATGAAGAGGAGCACACAGATGGAGAAACATCACAAGACAATACAAGTCAAGATACTGAACACCATTAGAGGAGAGATGGGGAATGAAGTGCTGCTCATAAGGATTGTTTGGGACTCTCACTGTTCATGCAAAGTTTGAAGTACATTGGTTACACTGGTTAACAGGCATGAGAATCATGGACACACACCTTGAAAAAAATAGATGAGTTATAGAGAGACTACAGAGAGAAATCATTATGAAACAAAGACATACTGACAACATTAGGATAACTACTCCGCTTAGTTATTATGGTCTACTGGCACTCCCTATTGGCATAATTGAGAGCGAGAGGCCAGAGTACATGTGGCACGTTTTCTTCTCTCTTTTTGTTGAAAAGGAAATAGACACAAGCACAATAGTGACTCCTGCAGATATCTCGTGTGCAGTAGGCTGGAGTAGCCTAACCACCAAGATTCAAGTAAAAAAACAGCAATGTTAAACAAAGAAAGATTGTTTAAAGCTGAAAGAGAAGCTACACAGCATCCTTGGAGGTGGCTGGCTGGCTGATGATCCGACATACTGACACTCCCCCCAAAGACAAACATGGAAGTACTGCGGGAATTATCGTCTCTAAACCGTCAGTTTACAAGTATTTAGCTGTAACAGGGGTACCACAAGGAAACTTCTACCAACAGTCATGAATATGCTTTTACTTACTGTCAAAGCTCCAGCAGACTCACTTTCAGACACAGACAATTACCAACTAACTGTATATCGGTGCTGTGACATAACATTAATATCGATATAGTTTATTTTGCATTAAAATGACTATGCATTTCTTCCCGTAAGCCGCCAGTTCGCTTTTATTTCTCCTCTCCCTCTGTCCAGGTCTCCCGCTGCTCGTTGACGTCGTCACATCAGTCTCCAATAACTCCAGAAAAAGTCTCTAGATTTGTCGCTAGTCTCTTTTTGGGAAAAAAAACAAATGGCTAGAGGGTCTGAAAAGTCTCTAAATATGGCGACAAACTCGCTAAGTTGTCAACTGAACCACTGATTAATGTGTCAATAAACAACTGAAGCAGTGGGGCTCGAGGTGGTGCACAGGTCTTGACCTGTGTGTCAGCTGTTGCAGTGCATTGTGGGATTTGTAGTATTGGCAGGCCATTAATAATAGACATATGAAATTATCCGGCCATGGAAAAAATATCGATATATATCAAGTATCGCCATTCAGCTAAAAAATATCGAAATATGACTTTTGGTCCATATCACCCAGCCCTAGTGCAGATTGGAATAACGCCAGAATTGGCACCAGAAACAGAGCGGGCAATATAACCGAGAGGGTGACTGAGTAAAAAGCCACCGGACAAGAGTAAATCTGGGACTGATGAGTACAGCTGTCCATATTTATGACAGTGGGATTACACTCTTAAACTGGGGGAGCTAAATCACAAAAATACTAATTTCTGTGTAATACCCCTTTAATAAGAATCAGCGTCTACATTGTTCTGTTACACCTAGACATGTTAACACTAAAGTTAACAGGTTACTCTACCTAGAAAAGCAGCAGGCAGTGCAGAGGAGCAGACTGAGCTGCTGCCTTGCCCAAAGGCATGATGCAGGGCGAAGAGCCCACGTCTGAGGAGGACAGCCATGAGACAGACAGTCACACTGAAGAGAGAAAGATAAGATAAGATAAGATAAGATAAGATAAGATAAGATAAGATAAGATAGACTTTAATGATCCCACACTGTGGAAATTCACTTGAGTTGGATTATTCCATAACCACAAAATTTTTGCTTACATCAGCACATTACATAATCACACCACAGAGATGAGAGGGATGCCCTGTCCAATATCTGCATGAAAGGAAACATAAACTACAGCTTTCAAATCATTGTGAGTCTAATTACCTCCAATGATGCGTGATACACAAAATATTAAATCATTAAATAGTAAAGCAAATAAACATGACTTCCTCATAGACAATGCCACCTCCATAGCGCTCCAAAAATCCCAGTCAGCTTTGTCCACTAAGAGAAGCTAAAGAATATTTTTGCTTTGTCCAGTCACTGCTCTCTCTATCTTTGGCTATTTGCACTGTTATGCCAGTCTGCTGCCCTTTGCTCTGTTGCAGAATGTGGTCAAGTCCATGCCAAAACAATGATTTGGGGGGGGATTTATTACAATAAATTCAGCTCATGGTGGAAGTTGCATACTAAACTATGATCACAGAAAACACAAGCAAAACAGACTTGAAAGGTTCATACTGCAATATGACACCAGTGCTTACTGGTACACATCTAGGACCTGCCCATGAACACACACACAAAATTGTGATGTGGAAGTATTGAAATAAAGCTGCTGTGTCACACACCGCCACTAGATGTCGCTGAGGTGTAGCAGTTAGATGCTTGTTTAGAGCTTCGTCCATTACATAAACACTTTGTGCTTACGTAACAACAAGACACGGTTAAATATTAAAAGTATAATGCGTAATTATTATTCTTTGGAACAAATTAAAACACATAATATATGCTGTACATATATTAAAGCTTTTATAACTAAAATATCGGCTTTCTGACGTCATCCCAGATCATACGTCGTTGTGTTATTGGGATTTTTCAGCAGGCTTCATTTTGTCTCTTCCAGTTAACCTGAATCACCTGCGCCATATTGAAACGCACCAAGTGTTGTGGATGTGTAACCCAGACAAGAGCTCCAGTCTGCCGCTGCCTGCTTCAGTCTACCGTTCGTCATCCCATCATACTAAGTTGTCAAATGTCGAAGTCACATTGTACTACACTGCGTTACAGCGCCATGCCGCCTCTCTCTATCGAATCTGGGTTTGTCGACACAAGAGAAATAAAGTGATGAGACACATTTCAAGTATTTATCTCCAGTTCAAACAGGTTACCCAGTGTCGTGGTTTATGCTAACTAACCGTAATTAGTCTACAAAATACAACAAACAACTTCCATACCCGCGAAAAGCAGCAGCAGAAGCGCGACGTTAACGGTGAAGCGTAACGTCGTTAGAGATAATACGCCGACAGGTCGCCACATCCACTGGTCTGAGCACACACAGGCTTCCGTCTGCCCGTCCGTCCGTCCGTCCCGTCGACCAAAAGAGTAGAATGACGGGAGCAGCACATTTCCAATTATGGACAGGACCCCGCTCACTCCCGTGGATGTTTAGCTGATAGATAAGAGCTTCGTCACAGCATGATGTAACCGGACTACAAACCAAACACCGAAACAATATAACGACTAAAGCACGAAGAAAGCAACGAAAGTAGAACGGGGAGAGCGGAGTACAGCAAACAGCAACGACTGACATAGAAAGTTGTGGTAAAGGTTATTTTAGGTTGGATTTACACAGCTAGTGATCATTTGTGTGGACCTGCATTATGTAATATTAATGATAATAAACAGCATTTTTTTGTCTTCTGTCCATGATATTACCATTACATTTATGATTCTGTCTAGAGGTCATCACCTCATCCCTGTCAGGTTGGAATGTAGTGTAGGGCTCATGTTGACAACCCAAATATATCTATATAAAATAAATAAAAATAAAGAATATAATGTAACAAAAAAATGAAAATAATGTAACAATAAACTTATACTTGTAATACTTTTTAAATTGAGCTCAAATGTTACCTGTGAATAAATTAAAGAATGTTCATTTCATGCCTGTTTGTTTGTAGAAGACATGCATTAAAGGTGCAGGCGTACAGCTCCACGGTGTATACTGTTTTTTCCAGATTTTGGTTTGATTTTGGTCTCTAATAAAACATAAAAGGTGTTTCTTAAATATTTCTGCCCCATGTGTGCAAATGACAGAGAAGCGCAAACACAGTTTAAAAACTCCTAATAAACCTTTAATTTTAGCTGTTTGTACAATTGACAAATTACATTAAAACATTAAATGTCTGTAGTATTGTACACCTCCCCATCTGGCTAGCAGGCTAGGGATACTGGGAACTCCAAACATACAACGCAATGGAAATAAAGCTGCATATAATATTACAGTTATGTCAATGTACAGTGTTTACATAAAATACATCAGAAAAAAAGAATGCATCCATGAGGATGCACTTAAAGGTGGAGCACAAGCCTGGAGAAGTGCCTTCACATCATACCAACATTAACATGCAGCCTCATTACAGTGAGTGTGGGCAGTGATGCACAGTTATGCTGGAGACATACAAAAATAAATTGCAGTAATGTACTGGTCTGAAAGTGTTCACTTTATTTTGTTTTACACATCCTGACAATTGTTTGGAAGCAGATGTAAGGTTGGTGAATCGATGGCTTGATGAAAAAACAGTTGACAATGACACATTTAACAGGTCAAGTGACATTAAAATAGTACACCATGGCTGATTTTAAAAAAATAATAAATAGAGACAAGCATTTGGTTTAATATCAAAGGAAGCCGCTACAAAACACCAAATTTGAAGATGTCAAACTCTACCAAAACTACATCTATGGCAGGCCTTACTCACCCTTTCAACTGTTTCAACATTTCCTAAATCTAGGACATTCTCCAGTAATGCAGTGCCAGTCTTAAAAAAGCACAAATTTTAAGGCACAGTTGGGTTGTCTGCTGCAGCAGGTTTTGAACACTTGAAATGTGCATCATTTGTACAATTTCACACTGCAAATACTGAATCCAACTTTCAATTCACTGCATTAAAAATTAAATTATTTCTGGCATCTCCAGGAATTTGAGCAGTTTCTGAATATACATGTGCTGTAAAAACACACAAGCAAACAGAAATCCTAAATCCAATACATTCTCCTCACGGGGGTTGGGAATATTTGGAAATGAGTATTAGAGACTATCAACATCCCCACAGACCACCTCATGACAAAAAGAGTGGTGGCAGCATTACAAGAGACCGATATAATCAAAGACACGCTCCACCAGGACAGGAAAGTTGTCACTAAAATGAAATGAGCACAGATTGTAAGCTGAACATGAAACATCGTGAAGTGTGCGTGCTCCGCCTGTCTGTTGATCTTGATCTGAGATGACAACACACACTCACACTCACACACACCTTGTTTAGAACATGTTTGGAAATACAATTCAATGTGGGGGACACGCCAACAGTGAAAACGACCTGAAATGAAAGAGGTAAATAATAAAAATGATAAAGTAATAATAATAACTTGGGAATATACTGGGTTATATCTGAAGAAAGTTTCAGGTGACACTCCTTGATTCTGTTATATCGCTCCACAGTTGAGTTTGGGAGCACTGCTGGACGCTCAAACAAAATCAAGGACAAAGGGAAAGAAAAGGCCAGATATGGAATACATGGAGCAAACAACACACACAGTGGCTGAGTTAACGTCCTGTCACCCTGTTCGATCAGCTGAATGAATAAGCAAACACTGACACAAGGGTTTGCCTCTGCTTACACATGTTCTCTGTTGTGGTAAATGAGCAACAGGAAAATGTGAGCTTGTGGTTTGCTTTGAATAGAGATGTGAGGATGAGAGAGGATGTGATAAAGCTTGTGCCACCTTTCACATGTATTTACAGCACACCCACTACTGTTCATGCCTTCCTCACTTGACTAAATAATAATAATAATAATAATAATAATAATAATAATAATAATAATAATGAGTACAATGAATATCCTCTGGAAATTAACACCCACACTGTGTTGTATTGAAAGCTTACATAGAGACATACTCTGATACATGCAGCCATTTCCATACAATGCCCAAATGAAATCCATCATGGCATCAGTTAGACTGTGAAAGAGAAGGAGGGAGGGTTAGATCTCTGCACAAATCTTAAATATTCCAGAAGAACATTGCTTCCTTGATAAATCCATGACATTACTAATACAAAAATTACAGAAAACGAACACTGCACCGCTGACAGCTTTCTCTTGCAAAGATCCTGTGTCAAAAAAAGAAAAAACAAAAGCTCTCCCGTGACACACACTTAAGTCTTCCCCTTTATAAAGCAGTGATGTGCAGCAGCAGACTGGTGCTGTCAGGCTGGGAGAGCACAAAGGAGAATTCTAAATCTAATGCTAATGCTGATGCTGATCTCATGAGAAGCCTGAACAGTTAGCTGGGCCGCGGTGCTGCAGGCGGGGCGTAGTGTTCATGGTGCTTGTGGCATTCAGGTGGAGGCTGGAGGCCTTCAGGGGTGTGCTGCAGCCCTGAGCCTGTGGGAAGCGCTGGTGGTATCGGTCCAAACGTAGATACTTCACTGTCACCAGCTTACCTGTCAAACCAAACGCAGGAGCCTGTGACTGAACAATCACTGCAGTGCTCTGTCCTCAGATCACATAAGAGTTTACAGTTTCCTCTATAGCAGACCATTCAGGAACACAGTGACCCTGTACTGCACTACAGCATCTGCTCATGATGGAAATGGTGACTGATTCTCTTCTATTGCGTCTCCGCTTCTAATTATACTGTGAAATAATACTTCCTGAGGATGTAGAGATGGACCTTTTCCATTCTTCATAAAACTCTGTCACTTTCTGTATGAATAACCATGAACAACTTCAAGGACTGACTGTCTGAAAAGGTTCGCTGCTACCTCTATGTTTGTATGATTCACTGGCTCTCACTCTTTACAGTCAGTGGAACAAACATAAACACAACGTAACACCTCTGCACAGTGCTGTCCAGCATTAAATGTCAGGTCCTGTATAATGACAACAGCATAACATTTTTCAATGTGAGACTTCGTAGTGGCCAACATAATTAGGTTTGAAACATGGTGTAACAGAGTTGTGGCATTAATGCTGCTGTGATGTCAGGCAGACTTACTTAGCCTGTCCAAAAGCTAGCATTGTTGTGTTAAGTGTTAGGCTAACTGCATGGATTTGTTTCTGTATCTGTGTAATATACAACACAAAGATATACACACACACAATCTCTTCTTTTTTCTGTTGTTATTGCCCTCATACAGGTGTTATTAAGTATGTCATTTACCATCAAACCAGGAGCCATGAAGTGCCTTGAAGGCTTTCCCTGAGTGCTCTGCAGAGAGACACTTCACATAGACGCAGCCCTGGAAAGACAGCAGGAAGCACAATGTAACATCACTGCAGCTAACACCATGGAGTTGTGACATCAGAGTTTGCTCATCACAAATAGGACAGATAATACCTCTCGTGAATTCTTGTCAACTGCAATGTGGACTATGCCATCATTGTCATTGCACTTCTCCAGGATGGCCTCATGGATGGCTAGATCCCAGTTCTCCCCAACCTCCCTGAAAGCACAAATACAAAGAAGAAGAAGCAGAAAGTCAATGAGGGGAAAGAATAATCTTGATGGCACTTGGCTGTGTGTTTGTGGATTGATCAAGCTGCAGAGAAAGATACTCACATGATGGGATCAAACATGTTTCTGATTTTCAGACATGGGGTCAGGCTGTTGGGAGGTGAATTCCTACGGTCTAGAGGAAAAGCTGAAATAAAGACAAAATTTCAATGAAGTCATGATTATGTCAGAAATACACACAGTTCAGTAGAGTCCTGTGGACAGGTGTTTGCCGACATGTAAAGCTGAGCTGCTGTGAGAGTGTACTTTTTTTAGATTAGAAAACATTGAACAAGTTCACTTTGCTTTGCGTTTATGTTTTTTGACAGACAGACACTATGAACTGGAACATTTAGGCTTCCCCTGTACTTGGTCCATAGAGCACACTGGGCCCCTGGACATTTACTGCCAGCAAATCTGGACTTCCCCCCATCAGCTATAAATGTCTGATATTTTTCTTTACAGGTTTCTGGAGGAGTCGTTGATACAGAACATTAGAACCAACAGTAGAAACAGTAGAAGCATGTTACCTTTTCCCTGCCAGACTTTGGAGGGCATCAAGGAGGTCTTGTCACACAGAGTAGGCTGGATCCACCTCCAGACAAGGAAGTCCGCTCCACCAATCCTCTGAGTCTCTGTTCGAATCCTGGACTCGTCAGCAGAGAGGAAGCTTACAGCCTTCTCCCATATCTTCTTCATTTTCTTCCTGTAAAATATCAGAAATACTGACACGTTCCCTAACTGATAGAACAACAGTTTCTGAGTTTTCATGTTTAAATAAGCTCCGGGTCATTTCTCCAATTCAGTTTAGTTTAATGATCACATGTAATACAGGGACAATAATAGTGACCTATATTTCCATAAGCTAATTGTATACATTAGGATAACTTAGAATAGAAAACATAATGAATAATAGCCATTATTATAAAATAATGTGAGTAAAGTGCCCACAACAAGAATAATTATAGCTGCAAGCAGCACTGAAAGCTCTCGTGTTCTGCACAGGCTGTGATGTTTGATACATCTACTGTACATGTGTAGAGCCTCCATAAATACTTCATGTAATGATGATTGTTACTGTTGTCTTGTTATGATTGTTAAGACTTATTTCCTGTTGCCAATATTTCATACACCCCATCAAATGTACCATATGGTACTTTGTTGTATGACTATGTACACTTCATGAACGTATGAGGGCTATAAATGTTAAGACAATCACAAAAATTGTAGAATTACTTCAAAATGGCCAACTTCTTGTTGAGTTCAGATTAGAGGCTGTTTCGAAGAACTTCTTTGGGTTGCTTTGTTGAACACCCATGTTCAAGACATCCTAATGTGTGTACAGGAAGAGCACAGCTCTGTAAGTTTTGTGAGTTTAAGTATGTTAAGTTTGTCCAAAATGCTCAAAGTAATGAGGGGATGTTATGGAGCTGACGTGCCACACCCAAACCCAACTGTGACCATTTTCAGTACTGATGCAAGGTTTCACTTTTTTGAGCATCCTAAAAGGTTAAAGCATAGATTTGTCTATTAAACTGAAATTCACACACAAATTTAATAGTCAGTTTCCTGTTGGCATAGTCTTGTTCATCATGATGAGAGAAATCAGCTAAACAAATTCCAACGAGTCAGGTCAGTTCTGATCTTTGTGGCAATTTTTGTGTCCAAGAGCAAAAAAAATAATCATCTCTTCAAAATGGTTCCTTCATGCAGAGTTTTGGTGCCACGGTCCAATGCCACACAGCGCCAAACAAGGCAGACTCAGACTAGAATTTCAGGGAGTCGTGTCGTCATGTTCTGTACTGTGTGCACTGATGATTTGACTCCCTCCAGTCAAAGTTAAGAAGCCAAATACAGCAACAACCAAGATGATAGAAACACAAACACTTGTTTTTGTGTAGCTGAGGCTAATATAGTTCATAGACATAATTTTAACTGCAACATTATATGTCATAAATAATAATGCTCTTATTTGCCACACTTTATTTAACACAATAAAGTCTTTAGAGGCTAGGCTAATATAGCCTAAACAATGTGAGAGTTAAAACCATTTTAACTGCAGCATTATGTGTTAGCATAATCTGTCGTTAATAATTATGGGTTTATATTCTCCACATTTCTATTATGTGGCATTTACTGTACAGTTGAAGGAGTGATTGACTGTGACTGTGAGTTGTGAGAATATAATACCGTTGTACTCCAGTGGATCACCAAACAAGCTCTGAAAGTCAGTTGAGTATGGGTGGTACACAGACAATGTAAGAGCAGGTTAACCTAGTAACTTCAAATGTTGCGTGTCACTGAATATAATGCCAGCTAAATATAAAGATTCAGAACTACTAACAGCATCATAGTTAATGCTTCAGATTTCTTTAATAAGATGAAAATGCTTATTGAATATTTCCTGCATCAAAATTTTAAATGCACAAACAGTAGACTGCCTTCCTCGTAGAATAGCTCACAAATTTGAATTTATTTAGCCTATTTGTAGTCCGAGACAGTGAAGCTTGTGTTTCACTGGTAGAATTTTTATGCTTATGGACATACAGACTCAAATGACTCAAAGGAAAGATCTGAATGAATGTTTAACAAGTTTCACATGTCTAATGTTAATGCTAAAAGAAAACAACAGAAATCTAACCAAGTAACATTTCTGCAACTCTGCAGAAACCATCCACAATTCTAGACAGAGTAGAGCAGCGCTGTATGTACTGACCGGTCCTGAGGCAGAACCAGGGAGTCTCTAACATGAGGAATAGGCAGGTAGGGCTGTAGGTCCTGGTTCTCCTGGCAGGCCTCATTGTGGCTCCTCAACACATCTGAAACACAGGAAAAATGAAGGATTATAGCATGACGATGCAAGTCTGCAAGATTACTTCAACTGACCAAAATCAGGACATTATGTACATAGTATAGTAGTAGTAGTAGTAGTACTAGTAGTACGTAGTATTTTCAGAATAGGATTTACACATAATTGTATCTGGGACGTTCCACACCTCTCCCAGCCCCCCACGACCATACACCCAACACTAATCCCATAATTCCTATGCACTTGTGATTGCAATGAAGTGGTTTGCCTTGTTACAAATGTTGGTTTTCATACCAAAATGCATACACAAAATGCTTTTACACAATACAATATACATACAAATATGATACAAACAGGAGCCAGTACAGATGAGGCAGGTTTTCTTTTGTTTTGTTTACCATCATGAGGAAATAGAGTAAATGTCTGTCTGAAAACATATCTTGTGGTGGTCTGGCTTTTGTGTGTCCTGCACTAATATCGTTTATTTGTCACATGCCTGTTTTAGTGATCAATAGCACTACTTGGAAATAACACATATTTCATTCTTGTGCTACAGTTGTGTGGACTGTGTTACAAAACTTCAAATCTCTGTAGCATTGGTGCTATGTGCAAAAAAAGTCATCTGTGCCTGTGAAACTTCTGATGGATGCCAGCAATGACAGATGCTAAGCTGAGAGGAAGCCCAAAGTATACACTCCTCAGAGTTTTTGCTAGCGTTGTAAACCATTTCATAAATGTCTTGTTTAATACTAGTGAGTTAACTGATAATTAGGCACATTTCACATTATGTTAAATTACTGATTTTTTTCATTTGTTACAGGAGAGTTTAAATTGTTGTCTTCTTATGATGATGCTTATGGTAAAAGGTTTGTTTCTATCTGCATATGTACCCCCCAAAATTAATATATGCAGTATCAGTCATAAGTTTGAACACACCTTCTCATCCAACCTTTTTTTCTTTATTTTTATTATTTTCTACATCATAGATTAACCGTGAAGACATCGAAACAATGAAATGACATGTATTATGTTGTAAACAAAGCTAAATGTTTTAGATTTTAGATTCTTGGTAACCATGGTAACCATCATTTGCTCTGACAGCTTTGCAGTCTTCAGGATTTCTAGTTAACAGGTTAGCCTTCACAAAAAGTTATCAGTGGAATTTCTTGCCTTCATAATCTGAGACCATCAGTCGTGTTGTTATATTTCTGAATCAGCTATTCACATGAAATTTAGACAAGAAGTTGGTAGTTAATCAACATACCTATCCAGATAAAGAAATGCTAACATTTTAATCCATTAAAATATAACAAAATATAACACATTTAAATGGATATGTAAACTTATTGGGATTCTACTGAAATGGACAAGATCTTCCTCACAGAGAAGGCCGTGAATGATCATGAAGAAAATGAAGACTGATCATGTTATTAGACGAGAGAGACTCTCATGGTGCCCGACTATTGTGGGGTAACTCCACACATGATGCTTGTCCAGTTATTATTACATAATTGTCAACATAGATGACATGACATTATGATGATGTAAAGTTACAAAGGATAATGTTACAACAATGTTAGAGTTCAGTTATCAGAGAAAAACTAAGCTAACACTGCATTCATTCATTCATTCATTCATTCAGTCAGTCAGTCAGTCAGTCAGTCAGTCAGTCAGTCATGGGGACTGGGGATCATCTTTTTACTGAACACACACAGAACAAAGTGGCAACTATTTCCTTACCGATAATCCTCTCCACCATGTCATACATCTGCCTGGTCTCTTCCTCCTGTCTTCTCCATCTATACTTCATGTAGCAGACCACACTCCATACACAACCTATGACTGCAGACAAAAACACACAGGATTCACAGATCGAAATACAACTAATGAAAGACGTTTGAAATAATACTGTTACTGCTGCCCAATTCCAAAGAAGCTGGGACACTGTAAAATGAAAATTTAGCCTAAAGGACAAATTTAAAAAGTGGACTAGTCAGACCACAGTGATCAGTGGAGCTTCTGAAACATGATGACACTCGCATTATACAACTGTAAGTGGCAAAGGAGCTCTAATAATCACTGTGTGTGGGAATGAACTGTGACATGTTGCAGATGTGCTGTGGTTTATCTCACCAAATGCAATGAGGAAGACTCTGCTGATGACAGTGAGGAAGGCCCGTCGGAAGCGGCATGTGAAGGTCATCTTGGGATGTGTGGACTCCAACTGAGAGATCTCAGACACATCAGTCACTGGATCATCAGCTACCTGCCCAGTCAGCCTGTACACATACACAGACACACAACAACTAAGGACAAATATCACACTTGATGTGTAACTAACATGAATCTGTATATGATGCGTTACCTTATCCCAACATCCTGGCCTGCCCGAATGATCCACTCCAGAGAAGTTTCAATGAAGCCATCAAACTCCTGATTCTGAGCCTTAAAAAAGCACATGGTAAATCACTGTGGCACTTAATGCCATGAATTTACACTCCTACTTAATGCTGCTTTGAGTTTGTCCACTTTTCTCAAGTGGATAGAGATCCTGCTTGAATAAGAGCTGTTTAAAGCTATTTCTGTCACTGTTATCTCTTTCTTCTATGATGTAATTTGTATCTTCTGTGGCTTTAGTTGGTTTTCTTAAGGTCCAAAGGCCCAAACAATGCCATCTGTTGGACTTTTATATGACCAAACCATTGTTTAAGCCACAGTCCATGTCCAAGTGGAAGACTCCTATTGGTGGAATGTCACTATAAAAGGGCCTTTTGTTCAAGGAGATCTGCTCAACTCCCAGACCAAACCTTGATGCAGGCATGTGTTGGAATTTGTTATTCCATAACCATACTGTGACAATAAGGGCATTTTAATTAGAGTTCCTTGGAGTTCTTTGACTTGTGTGTTGTTTGTCTTGAACTTGGCCAGCAAGTCAAGTTACATTCATGTGTCTCCACACTAATAATACATGGTGAAGACTTTGAAGAAATGTAATTAACAAGTATTTTGGCAGAATGGAGGTTGTCAGTAGATTGACATGTATGATTCCAATGAATAGTTTCCAGTGAGAAACATGCTGTCGATACTATAGAGACTATTTTTATAGAGAAGTACAGAGGACTGATGGAGCTGATAGAGCTTTGTCACATAGTGCAATGACAATCACCTCCACGTCAGTATCAACAAAACCAATAAGCTTGGGGTGAACATCTGTTGCACATCTGTCTGACCTGGGAGAGGGTTCCCTTTTTAGGTTTCTTCCACTTTGCCTATTAATGGGAGTTGATCCTCATCTGAGTCTAGGGGTCTATGGATAGAGGATGTTGTCTGCTATACAGATAAACACACATTTTTGATATGTGACACATAAATTTGACTTGACTTTGTTGTTCTTGTTCTGCTCTATGTCTGTGACTACGTGTAAGTTCACTGAGCAAAACAAAAAGTCAAATTTCTTGAATGTGTTCAGGCGCTTGTCCAATAAAGCTAATTATGAAAGGTTGTAAAAAGTTGCAGCCATGACATTAGACGATGCTTCAAACATGGATATTACTAAAAAGAAACTACAAATTCTAAAATGTGGAAGCTTCACATACATATTTAATATGGTAATATAAAGATCTCTACAATCACACAGTTTCAAGGTGGGCACTCAAGATTAGTGTCACCAATTCAGTACCATGCCAACCTGAAGTTATGCCATTGAATAATAGCTAGAAAAGTCTTTTTGCAGAACATTATGATGTCACACTGAAGATAACCTTTGACCTCTGGGAGATAAAATCTCATCTCTTCATTTCATTCTATTTATCCATATATTCATACATAGTTTAGTCCTTGTCATAATTAGCATATGAATTTTAAAGTTGTGGCTAAAACATGTTTTAAGAGGTCACAGTGACCTCTAATCTAATTCTAATCAGAGCCCATGTTGATATTTGTGCCTGATGGCACAAAGGCATTCCTGTGATATTGTGTTCATGGATGGATGTGAGGTTACAGTGACCTTGAACTCAAAAATCTAACCAGTGGACATCTGATTTAAAGTGGACATCTGTGCCAAATGTGAAACGAACACCTCTTTAAGTTGTCAATTTCCTGTGAATGAAGCGAAGTTACACACTTTGGACTAATTATTAGACTGCAATGCAGTCTACTGACAACTGCACATGCTCTGCTATGGAGAAACACAGACATACAGACATATTATCTGGTATTAAGGTAAAGATGCGGCAGTGTTTATTTTACAACAGTAAAAGTGTGAACACATTTGGTTGGTGCCAATGTCATTAGATACCATCCTGGTTCCATCCTGGTTCCAATAAGTCACGTCACTAACATCAAGACTCACATGTGGCTGTGAAAACAAGCTTTTACAGACCTTCTTAATCTGCATTTAACTTTGCATTGCCTTTTTGTCAACCATTTTCTCTTTGGAGGATAACTTCAGTCATCTACTTTGACATGCAAGCAAATCTCTGCAGTCTGACTGTCTGCTGTCTCGCTTCCATGTATGTTGAGAAAAGATGTCATAAGTTTATCATCTCACCAACCTAAATCTGGCATGAATTTGGGGGCACTACAGAGTCTGCTGACCACACACAAGCCCAATCAATGCAGAACTTTCCTTCATTTTCAGAAGTTTGAGTATCTTGCACCTTCAGTCCCAGGAAGCACTCTTGGTGCTCTGGCTATAAGGATCTACAAAAAACAATAGGTCTGAACTCTACTAATAAACCAGCACAAAAAAAACAACACAAAAATAAAATACAATTTAAAAAATAAGAGCTAGCAGCAATGTGTGGGTTCCAGCTGTTGCAGCTCAATCAGCCAAAATGAATACCCCAAGCGCGAGGAGAGCATGTTTACAAAGGGAAGCAAAGACACTTCAACCAGCAGGAAGACTCCAACTGCTTTGGTAGACATATTCCCAATTATGGCCTGAAACGATCTGCTGAGTTTTATGATAGTTGGGCAAATGAGTTATTGGCAATTAACTGCTAAAAGATTATTTTGATTGATGGCAGTTCTGTGACCAATCTCTTAACTGTAATAATAACTATAATAATATTGATTTATAATACTTATTATTGTTACTGTAATTTAGCTTTAGTTTTTTGGTATTAGCAGACCTAGCACACCATGTAACACGGTGGCGGTGGACAGAGCAGGTAATTGCTTGCTACATGTATGTGCGTGCTGAACGGACAGACTGATGAAGTATTGGGTATTATTGCATTGACAATAACAACAGTAGATGTCGTATCACGATGATTTGTGTGACAGTTGTGACACTTGTGGTTAAGAACCGTGATAATATTTCCCGGGCTAATTGAGCATCACTATTGCATTGCTAAAAAAAAAAAAATAAAGCATCTATCCTGGGACTCGGTTTCAGGTTTGGTTGAACAGGCAATGTTGTAAATGTGTGGACATACCCGTAAATATGTGGACACCTCAGCCATGGACAGACTCCTGTTAGGATAATGTTGGTCTCCACAATCATGCTGGCCTGTAATCATAACATCAAACCATCACTGATCAAAGAGAAAACATTTATTTTCAAACCCTGTTAAACAACTGATTTGCATGCATTCATTTTTTTAAGGATTATTATTTTTGGCCTTTTCAAGTTTTATTTTGACAGAGACAGCTGAAGAGTGACAGGAATGTGGGAGAGAGAGATGGGGAATGACATGAGGGAAAGAGCCGCAGGTCGGATTCAAACCCTGGGCTTCCGCAGCAAGGACTGAGCCTTCGCACATGGGGCGGCTGCTCTACCAACTGAGCTAATCACCGCCCCGATTTGCATGCATTCTGACAGGATCAGACACTGCAGCCTGACGTAGCAGCGTTGTGTGGTGGTGAGGGGAAACTGAATTCAATTCAAGAATACTCTGAATTAGGAACTATCAATTAAGATATTATCACTTTTAATACAATGTTAAAAGCTGCTTTCAGCAGCTCTGTCTGGGGACATTGACCCATTTCAATGAATCATCGCTGAACCAAGTGTGTAGGATATCAAGTACAAATGTGTCTTTTATTATCAGAGTCAATGTCACAGTGATTTCAAAGAACTAGAAGACTGGCAACATATGGTCTGGAAATGTGTGTCGGCCCAACTCGCTATATTGCCTCATAACATCTTGATGCTACACACTACTGGATTTTACACACTGATCTGTACATAAAGCAAAGCAGCGAGAAAATAAATGTCTATGATTTGCAACAGAGTCATTAAAAATGAACACTTCAATGTGTCCGATTTCGGCCCTACTGTGTACTATCACAGTTCTGAATACCCACATTCAGACCCACGGTACCTCTGTGCCGTAAAAAATTGTTGGCCCTGCGCTGGGCGCTCTATAAGGTGACACCAGTCTCCAGTCTGGACACAACATACTTTAAAGACAGACATAAAGACATGCCTTACATCATTTCTACACAACAGCTGATCAGGCTAACCTACATTAGCTGACCCTTCTGGCTCATGTAAATGCCTATGAAAACCAATATAATATATGTGTATTGAAACTGTGACACAACATGTAGTGAAACAAAGTGATCATGAACATCGTCAATAAAAGTAAAAGAATCACCACGCAACTGTACCTGTACTAACAGAGTATGAAATCATTAACAGAAACATGTCTTCATACAGCTCTACAGTCAGTCTGTCAGTCAGTCTTCACAGAGTGTAGTGCAGAGAGTGAGTAGTTACCAGCGATATGGGCCAAGTGGTTGTGTAGACTGAGCAGCAGCTTTAGGATCAGGTCCCTCTCTGCCTTTTCCTGAAATGAATAAATACTTAGTGAACACACTCCACCAACACAAATGCATTTTAATTTGTTCAATTCAGTTTATTAGTGGCTTAACCAGAGTCCTAATGAGCAAGAGAGAAAAAGTAATCACACATTATCTTGTGGTAGTGGAACTCCTACGCCACGGATCTATGAGTACAGACACTGACTTCAGAGATCACTTAGGCAGCAGAGAAGTCAATGTCTCAGTATCAACTGACTCACAGAATTAACATAAATTAGCAACAGCTGATATGAACTGCTGCTGGTGGTTATTATTTTACCAGAGGAGAGCAGCGGTCATCTGCTAACTGAAAGTTTACTACAAGTTTAGTGAATGATAATTAACATCTGAGCTTAGCAAGCACAACCTCTGTGTCTGAACCCAGAGTCACACACTCATGCAGCAGAATGCTGCACTGCAAAGGCTGGCTGTGGTATAAAAGTGCAGTAGTGAAGGACTAGCAGGCTCAAAGTGGACATGACACAGTCAAGTAAGTAAAGAAAGGAGTGGATTCTTGTCTATTTTAGATGACAAGGATTCATTCAAATATTCCTGGACACGGCCCAGATTAGAACATCTGAACAATCTAGTCCCCAAAATGTAGTTACAATTAAGGTACAATCGGGTTTAGGTAAAGTTTTTTCACAACCTTAGTCTACAATAATATTGTTGATGTAATGGAATGGATAAAACTTTTGAAACACATTCCAGCAACACAGCTGGTCCTTTCTAGCTTTAAAGGTGCACATCACAACAAAGATGGGAAGGTTGAGGGTAGCGCTGCCTCTGCATTAGTTCACCACAGCACAGCCAGCATAGCAAGTTATGGCAGCACTTGAGCTGTGTCCATGGCTCACACCCATTAGGTTTCCAATCTAATTCTATCTTAAGTGTACACAACGCTCTTCCTGTGCTCTACACTCTATACTGAACAAAACAAAAAAGCTAAACAACTAAAAGGGGGAATCCGAGGGAAAGATCTACTTACATAAGAAGAGTCAAATTCACTGCCAAAAGGGTGGATCTTAACTGCAATGAAAGGAGAAAGACACAGAGTCAGGAGACAGAGACAAAAACACACTCACTGTAATCCTAACACAGCACACATAAAAGGAATAGGCTGGATTAGAAGGAGGAAGAACTTTTACAATAAGACGGCATCTTTGGAGACTGTTAAATATGAGTGTAGTTCAGACATCACATAACACACGTCCACCGAGACCTCCCCACATCAGCCAGGAACATTGACCTCACAACATTGACCATAATCACAAACACAAAATGAATTCATGGAGTGAATTATACTGTATGTAGAAACCTACAGCATATTTTACACTGTCTACTTATGACATACATTATATTTACAGATGATACTGATGAAAAATGAACTCAAAGATGAATAATATGGAAATAAAATGTTCACAAACTCAGTGAAGAATAATACTAGTGGTTGTGATTAATGTGTGTACAATTAACAACTGCTGCCATTGTGACTAAGAGGTGTTGAAATCCAGAGTAGCATTTAGGGTTGTAGATTGTGTTGTGGTGTTCGTAGGATTTCTGTTTCTTCTCATTTAAATGAGGAGCACTAAACATTATGAACACCTTCCAACACATCTGGTTTCATTTCTATCAATGCTAGTGCCACAGTCAACATGCTATTCACCTCCACTGTACTGCTCAATGGTACACATTTCTAACAGGTCTTCAAATAAAATCATATTGACGTGCACTGCTAGACATCATTCGCCATAATAGTGATTGGTACTTTTATAATAGCATTAGTATGATAGTAACTTCAAACACGTTTGAAAAGACACTTTGATGTTGACCCAGTGTGCGTCTCAATCTCACTCCTCTTGGATCAGGGATGTACAGTTTCTCAAGGTGGAGAATGTTAGCTGTACAATGCTGAGGCTGATTTTTACTGAGGCTTTTTCTTTGTGTGTGTTTGTAAGAAAACGTTATACACTGTATTGTTTAACTTCAGTGTCATTCCTTGCTTTTGTTGTCAGTCGTGGGAAAGTGTATCGCATCAACAACAATTTTATTTTTACAGTTACATTACTCAGAACTGAGAGTAATTTCTGATGATGTTTTAATGGTGTCTACAATGTTTCATTGTTTTTACATTATCATTGTTAATCATTTGTTTCTTTTGTTTTTTTGTTTTTTCTGGACCCCAGGAAGACTAGCTCATTCCACTTTGGTGACAGCTAATGGGGATCCCTTTAACAATAAACAATAATAAACTCAGAACTGTTAAAGAACTGCAATTTTTACTTTAGTTATATGAGTATTATCATTATTGATTAATATTACACCTCCTTTATTTGTAATTGTTTCGTCAATATTGGTTTGCATTATGGGTCAATTACCAAGCAAAATCTGCACAAAGTGGACTCTGTGGAAGTCTACATATTCTGAACTCACAAGTCCTTGGGTGCTTGACAAATTGTGGATTTGTGGCAGTCACAGACTTCCTGGGAATGCACATTTTAGGTCCTAATCAAACAGGACAAGTTAAAGTGTTGGAGACTGTTGACTGACTCGTCTAGAGCTGTAAGAGGGATTGATTTAAAAACAATTGTGCACACACATCTGGTTACAGGTGAAGCCATGGGAGACAGATGAACAGTGTGTGGATTCTGTCTCTACTATATAACCAGCTCCCCTTGAATGAGGAAATCAAGTTAGTGTTAAGTTTTCTTTTTTCTGTCCTTTCTGTGCTCAAACTGATGAACAGAGAATGTCTGCTTAGTTTAGGTTGTGCCAGTTCTAGCTATATTAGACTTGTATAACTAGACTATGTATAATGACAACAGGTTTTTAGATTTTAAACATCTGTGCCGAAAAACAAAATGTTTTTAATCTCCCAAAAATGATACAAATCAGATTGTGTAATTGTGTTTTTAGGAGCTCATTACTATTTCAGTGACTATCAAACATACAAACACAAACCACAGCACAATGCCACACCTGGGTAGAATTCTACTAAACACTGGCTTTAAGATGCCAAAGCGCAGATTTAACACTCTATGGTGATAAACAGTCAAAGGCTTCCACATTACATCTTATACTTACTGACTCCATCCACCTCCGATGATCCGGAGCCCCTCATCCTAAGGTACATGAGGCCTAACAGCAGAAAGAAGAGGCAGGCTGCCGTGAGCAGAAACATGGACAGGTAGTGAGCGCTGAAGCTACCAGAGGAAACCACCTCTTCCCTTTTGAATTGCTGGAGCAGTTCATCCTCCGGGACAGACACTTTCTGCTTCAGCACTGCCTGGCTGTATGAGTGGTTAGGAGCGATGTGATTGGAGTGGTTGCCCCTGTAGGTCTGGGACAGGCTGCTGTAGTTGGAGAAGCGCGGTCTCAGCCCGATGCTGAATCTACTAGTGCTGCTACTTCTCGAGCCTCCATAATCCCCGTCGACGTGGTTGTTTTTACCGACCTCTTCTCCGTGGTTCTCGGTAAGGGACACGTTGATGGACTTCCTGAGAAAGTTGTGGCTCCGGGAGCCGTCCGATGAGTCTGATTCCCTTTTCTTTACTCCGTCTTCCTCCACCTCCTCCCTCCGACTCCCCACCATGTTTAGACTCTCGGGCGGGTTAACTTCTCTGGCTGCCCCTCCCGTCTGAGACCCTCTGCCGACGCCGTGGGAAGGGAACGACGCTCGCGGGTGGCTCCGTCTAGACTCCAACCTATCGCGCTGTCGGTCTCCGGTAACAAGGCCCACAACCTCCTCCTCGTCCGAGTCCGAGTAATCCCCGGCTGATTTGCTAGTGTTTAAGTGAGTCGCCCCACAGCCATTTAAAGAGCGAGAGTTTTTCTCCGTTTCCCCCTCATAATCATCCTCGTCCCCCGACTCGTCGTAATCCCTCCCTTCCGCCTCAGGGTTGGATCTGGCACGAACTCCCCAACCCAGCGAGACACTTCTCTGGTCGTCCGGATCCGGAGAAGAATTGTTGCTATTCAGTGTACTCGTAGCGTCACATTGGCTCTTGATGGCCACACTCGGTGTTGTAATGTGACTTATCTTCAGTTGTTGTTGAAAACCAGAGCGTCGGTCTGTCCTGCCGCTGTTATTAAGGCCCTTTCTTTTCAATGGAGTTTCAGCGTCAGACTCGTCAGAGCTGAAGCCGAGGACGGAGGACTTCCGGCCCGGTCTCCTGCTAGAGCTCAGGTGCGTGACGTCATGGCTGGCTGGCCTGGATCCCGCCGTGTTGCCGCCGCCAGTGGTGCAGTATATTGCCCCACTACTACGGGGTTTACCCGCTCTGGAGCCCCGCTGCTGATGCTCTTCGCGAAGCTTCTTCAGTTTCTTTAAATATACCGGACGAGTGTTTTCGGTTACCGGGCCTGGAGTAAAACCAAAGCGCTTTAACTCGGAGAAAAGCTCATCATCCGTTAACTGCACTGTCGCCATCTTGGACAAAATTCTCGGAGAAGGTTGTGTAACGGAAATGACGTGGGGGTGAAGCGGCAGTAGCAGTAGACCAGCTGGGCTGCGTTTAGCAGGTTCTTCTTCTTCTTCTTCTTCTTCTTCTTCTTCTTCTTCTTCTTCACACGTACAGTGTAGGTACCATTAGGTTGGAAATTCATTTCAGATACAAAAATAGTAAGTCCAAATACTTAGATTAACAGCGTCCTTTCACGTCTGTATTTGTTACGTAAGATGACATGTTGGATTGGCAAAATACTGCACTGACACAAGTCATCTGGATGTTTGCATGTGACTGTCCAACGTCCTTCTCGATGATGCCATAATGATTTTATCATCTAATGTCTAACTGTCTACCCATTGTTCTTCTGTCCACTTACCTTTGTAACTGTACCCTTAACATTTGTTAGAAGAGCTCCAATCTTTCTTTGCAAATGTTTACATTAATTACCCTGAATCCATGAGTGTCCAGGTATCCACATCCTATATTCTCAATCCTGAATCCTAAACTCTCCAGGAGATGATCTGGGCAGGCCCTTGAGGTCCCATCTCTCAAAAACAATGGGGCAGTGACAACATGTGCACAAACAATACTTTCAGGGGTTTCACCTACTCTATCCACCACATGGCTCATCAAATTGCCAGTAGCTCAGCAAAAATAAATAAATAAACAACTCAATTTTGTGTCTCCTGGAGATTCCCTCATTCCTACCAGTAAAGTTGGAATAGGCATAATTCTAAAAGTGCTACAGCAGGTCCTTATCATCTTTGCCTGGACCCAGTTGAGCTTACTGAGAGTAGAATCAGCAGCTGACCCAAGCACAACACACCCATAACCTAAAGTAGATCTTATCATGGTGTGATAAATCATAAGCAAGGTGTTTCTCTCAGCTTTCTCACATTTACAAATTATTTCATTGATATGAGTTCCCCACGCTTTCATCCACCAGCACACCCAGAAATGTGAAAAGCATGTTCCTTTCTACTGATACACAGAGACTTTTCCTCTTGAAAACTTAAAACTTTTCCCAGGAGAGTTTAAAAATCTGCTCTGAATTTGCCTTTCTTGTAAATAGTATTGATATTAAAAGCCATGAATATACCAATACACATATGAGGATTTATTTAATATTTCATTAATATAAGGAAAATTACTTTTACTATTTCCATGTGGAAAGTGTGAGTGAAAGCCACTATACGATTGAGTGGGAAAAAGCATGGCGTGCGTATAAGTGTAAGTCCACAACAAAATAGTACATTTATCCCACAAACACTTTACATCTCAAGATTTAGAGATGCCATCAACAAATGTGTTTTTGTGAAGACACTGAATTATATCAGTTAAAGTAAGAACATGTCTAATAGGTTTAGACATGAGGGATAGAGTCACACTTAGAGTCAGACTTATTCTGGATAAAGATGACCTATATATGACCTATGTAAGTATGGAGGGTGGACTGATAGCTGGAGAGGCACCAGTTTACCTCCTGGGCACTGCTGAGGTCTCCTTGGGCAAAATACCGAATCCCTAACTGCTCTCAGGGCACCACTACATGTCAGCCCATCACGTCATCGTCTCTCCACATTTGCATGTCTATGAGCCCTTTGTGTATTTTGGGCCTATATATATTGTATATATCAAAACCTGAGTGAAAAAAGAATTTCCTCTTGAGGGATCAATAAAGTATTTCAACAAAACACCATTTCATGAAACACTCATTTTTGTAAAGCTTGTTGAAGTCTGGTGCTTGAAGGGAACAGTTTTGTCTGCTTTGCTGTCAACATGTTTATATCTGACAAACATGTGGACTGTGCACCAGACAAACACCAACCTAATTATGTAGTCTATGGACGACATAGTGTCCTGCACTAATATGTTACATTAAATGGCACAGTACCACATGAGCCTCTATCTGTCACCAGAAATGTTCTAAGTATTAGGTGTAGTGACTAAATGAAACTACATTTTTATTTTGTCAGGTATGGTGTTGGTGTGGTAGGGCTGGGCAATATATCAATATTTTATTTTAATATATATATATATATATATATATATATATATATATATATATATATATATATATAATATAATATTTTAATTATTTTAATCTATATCAATATATTCTCAAGCGCGATATAGCATGAGACCATATTGTTAATATTGATATAGTCTATTTTGCATTAAAATGACTATACATTTCTTCCCTTGAGCTGCCAGTTCACTTTTATTTCTCCTCTCCCTCTATCCAGGTCTCCTGCTGCTGGGTCTGGTCTCACTGCTGATAGTGGGTTCTGCTTCTGCTGGAGATGTCTCCGTTTGAGAAGAGCTCGCTGGTGCTGCTGGAGATAGTGCTGGTCACTGTGGTTCTCCTGGGTTGGAGGGAGGGGACCTTTGATGCACCTGGGAAAGGTGAGGGAGGGGCTGCAGGTCTCTCTGGTGCTCCCGTTGGATATGAGGGTGCCTCTGGTGCTCCTGGAGATGATGGAGGTCTCTCTGGTGCTGCTGGTTATTGTTAGGGTACCTCTGCAGCTCCTGGAGATGATGGAGGTCTCTCTGGTGCTGCTGGTTATTGTTAGGGTACCTCTGCTGCTTCTGGAGATGATCTCTTTGGTGCTGCTGGCTGTTTTGGGGGGTAGCGTTCTCTGTTCAGAGCTCTCTCAGGCTGATTATACAGTGTTCCGTGGCAGTTACTGTTGGTTGCTAGCTAACTGGCACTTAGCTGACAGATGCAGTTGTATCTTTGTCCTTTTTTTGCTTGTAGTTGATGGGAATTCTTCGTTCTTTCACTCAAATGTTTCTTAGACTGTTCATCCTCATTGTTGTCATCAGTTACTTTGTATTTTCATCTACTTTGTTGTGAAAAACACTACATATTAAAGATAAATCAAGGGAGCATTGTTTTCTTTCTCTCTCATTGTTTCTTTGTTGTTGTTTTCTTGTTTTCTGTTTCTTTCTCTCTCATTGTTTCTCTCATTGTTTTCTTTCTCTTCTTCTCTTTTCATACTCTCTCTCTCTCTCTCTCTCTCTCTCTCTCTAATCATCGGACATAAATCAAATTAAACTTTCATTATTCTCATTATTTTGCGGCATAAATTGCGAGTCACACTCGCAGCTGGTAGGCCTACGTGAAATAAACAAAGTGAGAACACACACACAGGTAGATGATCAGAGTTCAGTCTGTGAATCCACCTGGATAGTCTCATTTTACATTTCAGGCTGTCTGTGGAGGTTTGGCCGATCTGAGTGTCTGATTGGTTTGTGGAGCGTGACGTGGGGCTCTGTTTTCCCAAAAGTTGAATCTGGCTCAACTTCTCTCCCGCACGCCAGCGCCATTTTTGTGGCAACGCCTGCGTTGCGGGCTGCCGGTGCGGAAACACACGACCCCAACTGAAATGAATTGAAAAATGCTGCCGGCGTCCGGTTTGCCTGTCCTTGTCTGTGCCTAAAAAAATATCGATATATATCGAGTATCGCCATTCAGCGAAAAAATATAGAGATATGACTTTTGGTCCATATCACCCAGCCCTAGGTGTGTGTGTTCATACTTCATAAAGTGTAGCATACCCGTGGTGCAGGCAATCATGTTACACCTAAGTGAAACACACATGATGTCTGTGTAACCACTGTCTCTGTCTCCAGGAGTTGTTGGTATGATGTTGGTCAGATTGTAGAGGTATTGTCAGATGCTAATGAGGTGTTTGAGGTAGGCTACTGGTGTGTATGGATATTGATAGATTCCACCCCCATGAGGCTCAAATGTCCGTTGAAGTATATATGTGTATATGTGTGTATATGTGTATAAAAGTAAAAAAAATAAATAAATATATATATAGGAGCCTAAATGCTATTTTTTGTTGATAAGTATTTGAATAATAATTTAAGTTAAGTTGATATATGAAAAAGGATTGTCATTAATTATGAAATAATTATTCATTTCACTTGAAAAAATGTGTGGATGTTTGTAGTTTAAAAATCACACATGTAACCTTTAATGCGGATGAGTGTGTGTGCGTGGTTGACGTAAAACAGTCAGTCAGGTCAGTGTCATGGAGTGGAGCCACACAGTTTTTTGACCTCCTTGCTCTTTACTTTACCTTTAGACTCCGACTTTACCTTTCTTTCCGACTACGATGAAAAGAAACGAAGGAATCGTGTGGAGTTTTTTTTTGGAGAGGAGGAGAGCGTCAAGCTCACTTCACTGATTAGGCTTCACTGATTAGGAACCTACATATAATATATAAAAGATGTGGAGTTTTTTTTAACATGTCTATATGTGTCTGTATGTGTACGTCAAACTGGTTGTTTCACAAAAATATTTTTAGAAGGACCATTCATCAGAAACTGCTGTTCTCACTGTGGTTCCCACAGAGTATGTAAAGAGTGTTGTACCAACCACTCAACTACCTATCAAAAAGGAGAGAGGTCCTAATGGACTGGTTGCACAGCATACATTTTGACTTGCCACAGCAGGAGAAACACAGGTGAACAGTATTGATTTCCAGTAAACAGAGACAATGAACCAGTACACGCATTAGCAGGACCTCCCCTAAGTGGAATGCAGCAGTCATTAATACACCTGTGAGTTCCTGCTATGACATGTCAAAATGCCTGCTGTGCAACGACTCCACTGTTAAACACATTAAATTCAGTCATCAGACATTGCTACATGTGTAATCAGTCATGTAATAACCTATGTGTTACTGTATGTGGGGTTTGAAACAGCTCCATTTTTTTCTTTATAAGTGAGGACTTTATAACAGTACTGCTCCAAGTATTGTAGTGCTGCAGTACTGTAGTTCTCATAAAGGCTGTCATGGTAGTTGTAGGATTAAAGGCTGTAGTTGTAATAGAAATGACTCAAAAACATAATTCAATTCAAAACAGCTTTATTATTATTATACAGAAAGACACATCTGCTTGTATAGTACAAAACCAGTTCCATATAATTTCAGAAATGCACAATTGTTCATTTATGATAATCATACATTTAGAACAGTTGAAGATAATGTCTTCATGGTTTACCCATTCCCTGATTCTTGAGATCACAGAGGATAGAATTATAGTATTATTGTTAATAGTATTTCTTTAAAAGCCTTCATCTTCAACTCTTCAATAACTTCAGCACTTCACATACACTTAACAGCTCAAGCTGTAGATCCCCAAAACTGTGCACATACATTTACAGCATAAAAATGTACAATCACAGATATTAATAAACCCAGGCATGCGTTTTAAATTTATCAAAATGAACACATAACATGCCACATTCTTTCTATTGTGCAGTGATACTTGAAAACTTCCAACAATAAATTCAATCTGAGAATAAATTAATGGAATGATAGAAGCCCAACACAGAGATACTTCTGGAAATATATATATATAGAATATCCACTGCCTAGATTTGTTACTGCCACGTCCTACCAGCTCACTCTTAATGTTTCTTAATGTTCTTTGAACAGGTACAAAACCTGCCAAAACCAGGACATGTGTGCATCACAAGACTCATTGCCAAATCCCAGTGCACCAAGCTGATGAAACTGGGCAATATCACTATAAAACATCTAAATCTAAACTATACAGTATATTATATATAATATGAGAATACTTTTAAGGATAAGGCTGGTGAGATATATTCATCTTTTAGTCAACAAACCCCATGAAAAAATTCAAAGCAAGTCTAATACATGTGACTTCTCTGTGTCATAGAGCTCCATTGTAGTTACTTAGTCTCTCATCCACATCCTGGTCAGACTGAAAACACAGGTTAAGCTTCACTAAGGACATTTAGGGGTGCAAGTGGGCTCTATGTCAAAACAGGTAGTGTACCTTTAACCATGGAGAGTTCTCATTATATGATGAATACATTTTGGTACCAATACAAACAAAACTTACTTGACAGAGATTAAATTAAACTAATAAAAAGATATAATCAGCTCCAAACAGTAGTTGGATGAAATAAAGCACGTAGTACAGCAACCCGTTTAGAGATGAACTTGGTGAACTTCAGGCACACCATATGAACACAGGGTAAACACAGCACAGTCATATCTGTGTGGTTCTAGTGATGCGACTGACAAGAAGCTATTAGAGCTGACTAGAGTAGTTGGAAGTCATCCTCCAGCTCTCATTGCTTCTTCATAGAATCAAGGAGACGCAGGATGTGCAGGAAGAGGTTGACAATGTCCAGGTAGAGATTGATGGAGGCCAGGATGTGCTCCTCAGGAGAGAGCTGCTTCATCAACATGTTGGTGTCGTAGATGATGAACCCACAGAAGATCAGAGCTCCAGCTCCAGCCAGGACCAACTCTGTGCTGTTACTGTCAAAGAAAAACTGAAAAGAGACCAGAATATGCATGAAGCACAGATAAGGCTCAAAGTTTCTCTTTACAGCTTTCCGGGTATGTGTGATGTGAGCAGTGTGTGGTAGGAGCAGACTACAACATGGAGTGGCTATTTGTTAGTACTTATAATATCAGAGTTCACATGTGGACAATCCTGTTCCACAGCCTCCAGTTTTGGGTTGAGCAATCAATTGTTCATATGTTTAATAATACAACAAGTAGTTCTGACCGAGCAATCTGATTGGTCAACTAGAAATTTAGAATGTACTCAAATTTTAAATATCTTTTTAGTACTGATGTTGTTTGATGGTTCTGTTTAGGGAAGGTTAACGTGACATTGAGATCTTTTTGCAGTACAGATGTTGCAAGACTATCCATGGGATCTTGTGGTTGGTTTAAAGGATATATTTAATAAGGTAGTGCATTTGATTTAACAGCTGCAGTAGAGACAGTCAATTTATACTGTTTTATTTTTCCAGTAGAAATGTGTAATATCAAAGTATCTCATGAATAAATGAGCATCACATGTGTGATGTCAATAAATGAAAAAGTTCTTTTGTTGTTGAGCAACAACTAAGATTTTGAACTTGATGGTGAATCAAAAAGCAAATCAAATGTAAAATGTAAAAAAACTGTTTTCTATTCTATTATCTGTATAAATCTGTATGATGGATCATGTATGTATGTATGTATGCATGTATGTATGTATGTATTGTTTTGGACAGGCCAATGAATTGAGTTTTCTTACGGACATAATTCAGTATTGATCATATTTATCTATTATCACCAAGTATGGTGAGTATGATATGAACAACATAATCCACTGTCTGCATATAATACAATAACACACTACCCAGAGAGAAGTCCACTTTAATTCAGAGCTGTTCAATCACATTCTACTTCTCACTTGTCTGTTCTTTATTCTGTTTTGTTTTTTCACTCTTTATTGCTGCATTTCTTTCTCTTTCTCTTTCTACTACTTTCTGTTTTCTCTCTACATGTACATTTATTCTGTCCTTTCTTCATTTGGGTGCTAGCAGACTGACTTCTATTGTAAATCGATGTGTGGTGTTAGACTTTGTGGGCCATATTTCATCTGTAATGCTGACACGCCAACAACTACACGGCAGCCTCAGTGCTGTTTTCTGTCTGAATGCTCTTCTTATCTCTTCTCTTTGTTTTAGTCCTTCTGACAGTTTTTATCTCTTTCTTCATCATGAAACTGACACGTAATGTCAGGCACTTCCACTTACCCTCATGAAACTTGCAATGATGAGGATCCACAGGCAGGTAAAAAGTCTGTAAGGATAGAACAGATCAGAGGCTGTAAGTCTAATGGTGGCTCCTTCTGGAGAACGAACAGACTATCATCAGTGAGCAGAAGTCATAACTCACCCTGCTCCCATTTTGCTGAAGTCTCTCTTGGACTGGAAGGTGTAGGCTGTCAGTCCAGCAAACACTGCACAGGTCAGGAACAAGGCTTGCAGCACAATGGAGTATTCATAGAAGGTCACTGTGGAGAAAAGAACTGCAGTCAGGAAAATCTGCCAACAGGCTCTCAGAGGATGGAAACTGACAAAACTACTTACAAGCTGTGGCCACAGAAACCGCTTCCAGCAGTGTCTGAAAACAACATACATCAATGGCATTTAGTCAATAGAAACGGTTGTTAAATAAGCAGCGCCTGTCTAGATCTAGTGGCTAATCTAGATCAGGACATGGAAAACATGGAAATAGACAAAAGTATACACCTTATTGTATGTCATCTATAACAGTGCTGGACAGTGTATGATGTATTGCCTTCCTCTAGCTTAACAGATATTACAGCTAATGTAAATATTCCATTCCTTAACACTAAGTCAGTACTCAGTAGTAGTTACTACTGGAAACAACAAATGCTTACAAATATAAGCAGCAGGTAGAGGTTGGTTGGATGTTGGTGTCTGTATATGGCCAGGGCCAGCAGAAGAACCAGAGAGCCCAGGGCCGAAACCAGAACCACAGCAGGACTGTCAGAAGAAATCAGATAAATGGTAAATGGACTGTACTTATATAGCGCCTTTCTAGTCTTCCGACTACTCAAAGTGCTTTACGTATCTCATTCACACACATTCATACACTGATGGCATTAGCTGCCATGCAAGGTACCAACTGCTCATCAATTGAGGAGCTAACCATTCACACACATTCACACACCGATGGCACAGCCTTCAGGAGCAAGTTGGGGTTCAGTATCTTGCCCAAGGACACTTCAGCATGCAGAATGGAGGGGATCGAACCGCTGATTATCTGATTAGTGGACGATCCGCTCCACCTCTGAGCCACAGCCCTCCAAGATAAGAAACAGACATACATTCAGCAGATCCAAAAATATCTGCCCTGTGATTTAAATGAAATGGACCTGTACTGGGTTTGAAACTATTCAGCAGACAATGTGCATTGTTGTCAGTTCTGACCACCACAGGCCAACAGAAAATGTGCAGACATGACTGATCTGAGTTCAAACACAAACATTAAAGGTTAAAAGCTTTCAGCATTAATCGGGGACACTAGGCATTTCTTATCTTGATGTCTCACCTGGCATGAACAAAGTCCTTGATGGTTTGAGAGAACATGAAGAGGGCAGATGTAGCTGTGGTCAGAATTATCTGCAAGCTCAGGAGGGTGTACACTTTCCTCAGGAAGTCTGATCAACAAAGAAGACACAGCATTACAATAGCTGAAGACTCATTGGATGTGGAAGATTACACTTTTTACATTACAATTTGTTGTAGGAATTTATTATGCTTATTATTTATTAAATATTTATTGGATCATATGTTAATGTTGGGACCAGTATAAGTAGCTTGTTTAGTGGTACAGGTGGCAGGACTACTTCAGGCAGACAACGTAAGGTAACTTATCACTTTTCCAAGTAGTTATGTTCAAATGATATATCAATGCTAAGAAGCAAACTGTAAAGGTTTAGCTAATGTTATGTTTTAACCAGGCAACAGTGTACTGGAAACCAAGGTAATAAATGTTATTAACACTAGCTATAACAACAGTCATCTATATTGTATATGTTTTATATGACTGCACTGGTTGCACAGCAGACATACTGACATAGCAGGTGTATTAATAATGGTTGTTAACTGGCAACCAACGTTGCTCTTCCTATGAATGAATCTCTCTCTAATACATTTTCTAAATAATTTGATATCTTATATTTCATCTTTACAGGATTCAAACTCATACCATTGTGAGAAAAAATAACTATCACAGTTCTCTATCAACACACTATAAAGAACCCATAAAATACATTACACCATCTCTGACAAACACATCTACTTGTGACCTTTGGCTCTGGCATTTGCTTCTTAGATAATCTATTTGTATTTATATGGTGCTTTACACATATAAACATGACAAAGATCTTCATTCGGAACACAAGATTATATATAATCATTTCAGAAAACATATAGATTAAGTATATGAACACCCAAACATTTCACTCATATCTAACTGCATCTTCTTCAAAAAGCATGTGATGTCTGTCCAAGTAATACAGATTTATGCAAAGAGCAAATAACAATCCTGTTTTAATTACAATTATACCATAAATCTTCCATATTTTGTGAACCTATCAGCAGATGACACAGAGGGCCCATGTGGTAACACAGATCTGACTGTCTGTCCCGTTTTCAATAGATAGAAGGCTTAATGAGATGTTTTATGCTTCATTTATAGTATGCTTAAGAAATATTTTTTTTCACAATGATGACAATGAGTTTGAATCGCGTAGACAATAGTATATGAATAAACACGTTATTAACAGAAGCTCCAAAAACATATTTAGAACATTGCCAATAAGATTATTTTGTTGGAGATTTATTCGAGACACTTACAGGAAGAGCAAAGTTGCTCTCTTCCTGTTTTCATCGCGTTACTCCAAACACGGTCAGGTATGTTTGTTTTTGTTTTGTTTACATTGTAACGTTAACAAAGAACCAAAGGCATAACGAGGACAGTTACATCACGTGTTCTTTCTGCTGTAACAGTCTGTCCGTCCAAACATCGGCTTTGACAAGTTAACATGTCTGCTGTGTCCACTGATGTTAACTAGCGTTAGCTAGCAGCCGAGCATTGCAGTACTTACCCATCCGTATCTGAATACTGGCTGTAGCGACATTAGTGCCGTAGTTAAAGTCGTCTTCAATAGAAGACCTGGGGTATTTTTCACCAGACATCGTGTCACTGTAACGTTTTCTCAACTAGACAAAGAAAGGTAGCTTCAAATCCTCAATGATATGGAACGACGGAGGAAGGAAGTAGATGCCTCGTCATTACGTCAGCTGACGGCAAAAAAAATCAATAATCTTTATTGAATACATATACAACGTACAATCAACAATAATGACAGCGGCATGTTATGCAAGCGTAACATTAAACAACTAAAACTAAAACATATATATGAAATGAGATGAGTGCTGAGATGATAATAAGAAGTGAAACGTGATAATAAATAGTGACTCCGTCGCCTGTCACCCTTTTTGTTCAAAAATCCCACCACCAAGTGCACAGGTAAAAACAAGGGGCGACAGCGACCACACCCCCTGTGCCAATTACCAGAAGTAAAGGTGAGCTACAAACGCGTGATCTAAAGAAATAAACAACGCAAACTATATACACACATTTTGGCTTCTACAGTCACATTAGAAATAAACAGGAAGCAACTTCCTGTCTGTATCCCTCTCTTTGTCGTTTTGGAGCAATAATGTTGCTTTTTCCTGTATTTATTAGTATGATGTTATTCTTTATATTCTGTATTCTTTACAACAAAGTAAGAGTCATGTGAGTTAACAAATAACATTGATACTGGATTTTTAGGTACTGATCCACTGGTTGGGAGGGGAAATCCAAAGTCATAAAAATCAAACGCAACAAAGCTCGTCAGAAGTTGAATACGTTTAGAGAAGCAACTGAGCTCTTTTGAGCTCTGTTGGACTGTCCATTTTGCCCACTTTTCATAGAGCATCTGGAGCTACACATTATTTAGAAGAACTTTAGCAGAGAGAAGAGAAGAGAAAAAAATACACTCAAATAGTCCTTCTCTAATTGATGGGACTGAAAGACGTCCTGTCGTGGGGGTCGAGATGCCATATTGACGTATTTTAGCATTATTAAACAAAGTCAGCTCAATAAAACCAGTTTTATGATGGTCGTGGTGAAGGTGTGTCCTCAGAACTCTCAAAGTTTCCAAAACCCTTCCTCATCTGCACGAACGAAACCTGTTTAGTTGTATTTTACCTAGTAACCGTGTGATGGAAATTAATGATTGGCTGAGCTGGTAGTGGGCAGTCCTTTATAATTGCCAGTTTATTTATTGCTGCTGCTCTACACTTTCAGTTCATTTTCGCTCTGCACTGGATGAGCCGCACACTTCTTTTTTTGCCAAACTACCAAAGAATATGAAGTTTGTTCTATGCCTTGCCGCTCTGGTAGCTGTCTGCTACTCAGACTCAGACTCCAAGCACAGTAAGTATTATATATATATATATATATAAGTATTTTAGTATTTTATTTAAGTATTTTATATATTTTATATATATGTGTGTGTGTGTGTGCGCGCGCGCGTGCGCTTAAACGATGACATTTTAATGAAGAATGTCTGTATTTGAGTAAAAAATCTGTTTTTTATACTCTATGGCTGCCTGTGAACTACAAACTACGCACGACAGGACACATTATGTTAAATAGGCTGTATGATTTCGACAGCCGGCAATACAGAGCAAACAATAGGCCGTCTGTTATAAGTTGTTTGTTAGAAATCCTAAGAGTCAAGTGTTAAAAAGATTTATACAACGTGTTTTTAATTCGGCGGAATTCCCCTCAACAATCTGGATTTACTTTCGATTTTCTGTAATACCAAACTGTGCTGTGACAGCGCCCTCCATTGGCTTCAGCTCGGTACACATACTGATGAGTGTTATGAATTCCTACATTGTCAGTAAAAAAATGCTGCTAAAAACAAAACATGTTTTATGAAAGAGGGTAAGACTATAGAGCCTTTCTACCATTCTTCCATTGTTATTATAGTTAATGTTAAAAGAAGGGGACACGTACTGTGTGTGTGATCAGTTTCATTTGTATTGTATGAATATATTTTATAGAAACGAAGCAATTAAGAACAAGCAACAGAAATTTCAAGTCAATTTCTTCTAATGTTTCTGTTCCAACAATTAACCACGTTAAAGTCGAAGCAGAGTTCTTTTAGTTTCGATGAGCCACAGCTGTTGCTGTGATAGTGTCCTTCGAAAATAGTTTTCTTATTCCCCCTGGTCATCTGCATGTAATTTGGATTACTGTACACTTTATGGTAGTTTGACATCATTTCCTTCTCCTTCATGTTGTCCCTAGCTCCAGCCAAGGTTCAGGTGTACAGCCGTGACCCTGGAAAGTTCGGCAGTAAGAACGTCCTGATTTGTCATGTGAGTGGCTTCCACCCACCTGACATCACCATCCAGCTCATGAAGGATGGAGTGGAACTCCCTAATGCCAATCAGACTGACCTGGCCTTCAAACAGGACTGGCACTTCCATCTGACCAAGAATGTGCCCTTCACACCCCTGGATGGACAGAAGTACACCTGCAGGGTCACTCATGGGCAGAAAGTTAGTGACTATGCCTGGGGTGAGTTAATTTGTATCTAAAAATATGTAAAAAATGTAGCTAAAAATATGTGTGTCACATTTTCATAACCAAAATGCATGTGATACAGCCAGGAGAGAATGCATTAAAAAGAGATAATAGGAAGAAAGAAATTATAATATTATTAATCATTTATACGTAAAAACAAAATTATGCACACACCTTAGCCAAGGCTGAAAATGAATATCAAATTTTGTGTTATGAAGAGAGAATTAAAACAGTGCAATATGCATCTTGATGCAGTATAATAGATAGATATCTAAAAAGAGACAAAAATGCAATCAAATGTAACCACATGAAGGAGAAAATATTCAGTGGTAAATGCAAATATTTCTTCACAATCCTGACAAAATGTCTGTCTGCTTTTTCTTTTTTTTTTACAGAGTCAAACATGTAACACATCTGTCCTCAGCTACAGCAACGTCTATCATTCACATCTCTAATCAACAGGATCAGCAAAAGATTGGAGTTATTCCAACCTTCCCACCTTTCTTTTCACAATCATAAACATCAGTACCATCTGTAGAGGACTTATAATCACCATTATATTCTGAGATAATTCATGGGCTCCAGGTTATTTAGTTATACATCTGTTTATATTGGTAAAATGTTTTAGATTACAACTTATTTTCCGCTTTGATACTGATAAGTGTGTATATATTAAACTAATGTGGTGAGAAATGCTTTTGCTTTTGCTTGTTCACCTTTCTTAAGGTTTGAACTGTTATAAATGAGGCAATCAAATGGTAATAAAACATGAATGGGAGTTTCTTGCTGGTCGATAAATGTGTGTTGTGTAATTTGGATTTACTATTTAAAGAATTTGTTCATGCCCTCTATGAAATAAATGCCTCTTGAAAATTCTTTGGTGTTGTCATTTCTTTATTATTTTCATCTTTAGGGCTTTGTGAAGTAGAAAATAGTAACACTTAAGTATTTTATTTGAGGTGGGCAATGAGGTTACTTAATGTAAGGTCAGTCAACCTGAATTTAAGCATAAGAGTCTATGTAAGACTCCTTTGACCTGTATTACCTGTGTGCTTCACCAGGCAGCCTTAATGCTGACGTACAGTATGAGATCACAGCATGAAAGCTGATGTGAAAACTACAGTTCCATTTTTGGAATGCTGTCCCTAAATCCATACACACTGCAATTAAACAATTTAAAATGCCAGTAAAATGTGTCAGTGTAGAAAGTTCCATATCAGCAAGGAGCATTGACATAAAATGTTAGTGACATTAAAACTGGTACTTTTTTAACTGTTCTTTCACACTGACTGAACTGAACTGACGGAATTCCCCATGTTTCATGATCATAATGTTTTGCAGTAACTTTGAGGAGTAGCTCACACTTAACAGCAAAAGAACAATTGGAGCCAAACACCTCAGAAACTCAGAAACAATTTGTAATTGGACCCAAACACCTCAGAAACTCTCTTTCTAGAGATTTAGTTACTTTAGATGGGATCTAGCTCCAGCTCCACCGTAAAGAATCTTGGAGTTGTTTTTGATCAGGATTTGTCCTTTAACGTCCACATAAAACAAATTTCGAGGACTGCATTCTTCCACTTATGTAACATTGCCAAAATCAGACGCATTGTATCTCAAACAGATGCAGAAAAACTAGTCCACGCATTTGATAATTCTAGGCTGGACTTTTGTAACTCTTTATTATCAGGCTGCTTCAATAAGTCTCTTAGGTCTTTGCAGCTAATTCAGAATGCTGCTGCACGTGTTCTGACAGGAACCAAGATCAGAGATCACATCTCTCCCATTTTGGCTTCCTTGCACTGGCTACCTGTTAAGTCTAGAATAGAATTTAAAATTCTTCTCCTTACATACAAAGCTCTTCATGGCCAGGCACCATCGTATCTAAAAGAGCTCATAGTACCTTACTACCCCTCTAGAACACTGTGCTCTCAGAATGCTGGGTTCCTTGTGGTTCCTATAGTTTCCAAAAGTAGATTGGGAGCCAGAGCTTTCAGCTATCAAGCTCCTCTTCTGTGGAACAAACGACCATTCTGGGTTCAGGAGGCGGGACACAGTCAACACCTTCAAGAGTAGACTTAATGCTTTCCTTTTTTATAGAGCCTATAGTTAGGGCTGGCTCAAGTCATAATTTTTTCCCTGTTAAAGGGTTTTTTGGTGGGCAAGTTTTTCCTCACTCGAACCGAGGGTCTAAGGACAGAGGGTGTCACTCCCTGTACAGATTGTAAAGCCCTCTGAGGCTAAATGTGTTTACATTACTTTGTTACTTTGGGCTATACAAATAAAATTGGATTTGATTTGATTTGATTTGAATATTAATTAGGTGGAAAGAAACAACTCTAACTACTGAACTGATCTTAGTGCATTTTATACTTCTCTAAGCCTACACTTGATTGAAAATAAAAGTAGTAATAACACATGTGATAACAGTTGAAGGATGGCAATATCATTGATATATTTTTAATTATTTAGGTTACTCATTCTCACGTGAGTGAGCTTTCATGACTAACAATATTGTGTGTGAGTTATTACAATAGGGTTGTCGTGTTGGAACTGCGCAACAGAGAACAAGAACAACAACATGTCGGACTTTTTCCTTCCTAGTAACAGTTCTTGATTTCTCTATTGGTCGAGCCATGCACTGTATTTCCGCTAAGAGGGCCGCCCAATGTCCAAAGTAGTTCTGGGAGGGGGGAGGGCGAACGTTATCATTACTTTCGTTTTTGGTTGAGGCACTGTTGTGTCGTTTTTTCTTGGTCACATTTCTATCAAGTCTTCCATCGTACAGAGACCGTGAAATTATGAAGTTGTTTGTCTGCGCACTTCTCGTCGGCGTGCTCTGCCTCCCGGTCCCTTCTTTGGCTAAAGAAGGTAAGTAGTCTGCTCGATTGTACTTTGTAGGCCTGTGTTCTCAGGCGGTGCCGTGTTTTTATAGGAAGGCGCTGACAGGCCTACGACTCGGACTCAGACTTCACCGTAGATTTAGCTTTTATAGCATTCGTCCTCACGAAGTAAAAAGTCATTGAAAAGTAGAGAAAATAGTCTTACAGAGTTTAAAGGTTGAGTTAATGCCAACGACATGACGTCATAAAAAACATCGCCGCTCTGACAGGTCTGAGATCGGTGTGCGGACAAAAAGACAGAATGTTTTCTCTAACTCGAACAAACAAATAAACAATACAAAAAACAACAACAGGGAGATGAAACAATAAAGTTATATGAAGAATTAGTTAGGAGAACTTTAGACAAGAGTAAACTTAGACTCAGTCTTGTAAATATATAAATGTGTGTGTGTGTGTGTGTGTGTAGATATATATATATATATATATATCTACACACACATACGCAAACATATATATAACATATTAATCCTTTACTTTTACTTGAAGTAACATGTTCAATGATAATTGATAATAATTAAGTATTTTTACATTGTTCTATTGATACTTTGACTACCTGGGTATTAATTTACTTCCTCATAACACTTGGACTTTGTAACGTTGCTTGTAACTCAACAATCCAACTTAGAAGTTACCCCAGAAACATTGTAAACTGGATCTTTAGATTTTGGCTTATACAACCCAAAATAAAATCTTATCTAATCAATCTAATCTTCACCCACTTTTAAAGCAGCACAATCGCAGTGAGTCTCAATTATTTAATATTATGTTAAGAGTCTTTTTACATTCCTGTTAATGGTGTGAATATCGATACACCTTTTAAAATAAATCATACTGTTTATGAATTTGCAAATAGTACATTAAAAAGAGACACACACTACAGTGAACACAAGGCCTTGTTTTGATCTGCTCTGTTAAAATTACTGAATAAGGTTGTTAATACAAACAAATAGCTTTTTTTTATCCATAGCCCTCTTCGTTGTTAAGACCCATAAGACATATTCATATCACTTTATAATCTGTCCTGCTGATAATACAAGCTGTCACATCACAGCAGTTCAGTTTAATAATAAAACTATGCAGAAAGTAGAATTTTAAGAATAGTTGGCTGTGTGAGGGAATTCTACATTAGTCTTTGGGGGCTCTGTTGTTTTTTATGTAATCCTTTCTGTGTGTATCTAAGTTATTGTGTTTTTTGGTAGCTCCGCCCAAGGTTCAGGTCTACAGCCGTGCTCCAGGAGTGGCAGATAAAGCCAATACCTTAATCTGTCATGTGAGTGGCTTCCACCCACCAGAGATCAAAATTGAGCTGCTCCAAGATGGAAATCCAATCCCAGGAGCCAACCAGACTGACCTGGCCTTTGAAGAGGATTGGCATTACCACCTGACCAAATATGTGCCCTTCACCCCACACAAAGGAGAGAAGTTTGCCTGCAAGGTGACTCACATGGGAAAGATGAGTACACATTTTTGGGGTATGTATCTGTGTCTCCTGCATTTATGCTTTACTGGCACAACCATTATCATGTACAGTATTGCTAAAGGTGAATTTTAGGACAAAAAGAAAAAGTACACATAATGACACAAATATGATTCCACATGTGCACTATTACATTGTGCAGCTACTTACATTGTATGCTGTAATGAAAGACAACTCTATCAGAAACAAATCATTAGAGATAAAAAGATCTGGAATCTCTGTTTTGAGTAATCATGCTCGTAAGAGTACTCGTTACTAGGAAAAGTAATTATTACTAGCAACACATTTCTTCCTAACACTAGTTGTGTATGGTGTAAAAACTTTGAAACGTTAACAAATATTATGTGTAGATATTAATATATGATATCTCATAATTTGAATTCAATAATCATAATACATAATATGATGTCTAATATTTTTTTTTTAAATCTCCCCCCATAGGTCCATGTTATGACATGTTATTAGTACTATTACTAGTTATTGATCAGAGTAATAAGACACAACAGTACTACTAATGACATTCAAAATAACAGGTTGTATAATTCTTCATGTAAACACAATACAAAGAAACTGAACTTGTGGTCACACCATCAGCATGACTGAAACAAATGTGAAAACAAAGTTACTCACTCAAACCACAAAAAAAACATTTATTCCTGTTCAGTTCTGGTGAAGACAGATAATGGCGGTTTGGGAGGTTTGTTTATATAACGTTGAACCTAAAGGATCAGTATTTAGGATTTAGTGACATCTGATGGTGTAGTTCTGTACTGCAACCCCTTCCAAGAGTTAGAGAAGAATTTAAAATGGGCAAAAAACATTAAATGCCCCATCCATGATGCCAGTGTTTAATTTGTCCATTCTGGGCTGCTGTAGAAACATGGCATATGTAACACCTGTAGATATAAAAGGCTCATTCTTCCAAACATTATATTTAGGTTCTGCAAGTCTCTTATATCCTGACGCATTGGAAACAGCAAAACACAAATAATCCAATTTCATTCCTACAAAAAAAAAAAAAAAACTTCCACATTTACAGAATTATGCAACTGAGATATTAAGATGTGTGATAAAAAAGAACAGATTCTTAGTGGGTTTTTTTTTTATTTTTTCTACAGAATCTGATATGTGAGATTGCTCTGCCTTGCCTCAGGTATGTCCCATATTCATTCTCAGTGCCATTTTCCTACTCAAGTCATTTGAGTAGTAAATGTGAGTGACTACACACTGTTATTATCTTTCTTTATAACCACAGGTTTGCCTCGCCTCAAGAAAATAAGAACATTGGAATGTTTGGCCTCATCTTGGTTTGCATTGCAAAAGTTTGAGCAAATGAGAAGAAAACTGCTTTTCTACTTTGTTTTTGTAGCAGAAATTCCAAATGTATTCCGAAATAAAGCTTCAGTAAGAATAATAGGAACCTCTAGATTACATTGGTTCATTTAAAAAGGAACCCTGTGTGTCCCTGAACCCACTCACTCTTATCATTCACAATTCCAGAGATTTAATTAATTACTATCATAATTATGGTTTAAAAATCATGAACTGTGCCATTTGCAGTGTCATAGAAAAATGAGAGATTAATGTTTAATGCAATTTATGAGGAAACTCTGTGTGGAGGTACATCTCTTTGTTGCAGCTCCAGTTTGCTACCAGAACAATTGGCACAGTTGCCCATTTCAATAAATACACAGAGGCTTTATTATGACTGTATCAAGTCGTAATGGCTCATCTCAGTCAACACTTTCACATCCAGCAGAATTATTGGGAATATGGATACCTGTGGTTGCAGCATTGACAACAAAACAAAATAGAAAAGATCCCATCAATAACAGTTATAGGGCAAGTTCAATTTTATGAATACAGAATGACATAAATGTGCACATTCACCTCATTTAATTCAGTTTCCAGTCAGCTGTGAGCTTGTGATGAAGGAGTGGCTGCCCACACAAACAAAATGTAAATGTTAGCATTCTTCTTGTGTTTGAATCTACAAAGTCTAAAAGATTTTAGCTTCACTATCATGACTTGTTTAGCAATTGTTATATTGTACTATTGAGGGATGATTAATATCCCAAACCTGAGCACTTGTTGTTCAAGTATATATATATATTCGTAAATCTCAGTATCACTCTGTAAATATATTTTTTATGATATGATTGGGGGTTTGTGGGTGTGAATTGTTATTGACTCTTTGAATTTGGAAATAAATCTGATAATGTCTTAATTCCATTTCGTCAGTGAAAGTGGCTGTTGCAGTGGAATCATTCTAATGCTCGATCTGGTGTTTTTCTAATTCACAGTAAACATAAATTGATTCACACAGGCATTTTTAAAAAACTTTTCAAAAAAATGTTAAAATATTTGACCTGAACATGACTTTTCTGAACACCCCTCTACATGTTTAACATATTTTTGCACCTCAGGCATCAAATCTCAATTATTATTGGCCATTACTTTAATTATTTTATGTTATGGAGACTAATATTCTTCCACCCCATTATGGACACTAATGGTGTCTGAATATGATTATAAAATGTAATTAAATTACTATTTTCCTATTAATCAGATGTACCTCACACTATTTCAATAATTGCAGTTTTGTATTTATAATGATTTTAAAAGGCCACTATATATTTTTTAGTTTTATTAATCTAAATGCAAACAACATTAAAGGTGGGGTATAGACTGGACTAAAACGTTTTGTTTTTTGACAAACCTTCTATTTTACTGGCTGCAATGGGTTCGTGAAGAGGTTTTCAAGCAATATGGTAATAAATGCACCAGAAAAAAATCTCCTATCCCACCTTTAAAACCTCTCACAGTTATTGAAAAAATTCAATTCAGTGGCAGTATTCATGGTAGATATACATACTGAAGATCTAGATATATTCTCTCTATATGTAATGGAGTCTCAGTATCCACAGAAATAGCTTCAGGATGAACGCTGTGTTCCATTATCCCTGGTAGAGTGGGTCGTCCAGTAACCCGCAGGTTAAATGGTAAATGGACTGTACGTATATAGCGCCTTTCTAGTCTTCCGACCACTCAAAGCGCTTTTACAGGACATATCTCATTCACCCATTCACACACATTCATACACTGATGGCATTGGCTGCCATGTAAGGTGCCAAGTGCTCATCAGTTTGAGGAGCTAACCATTCATACACATTCACACACCGATGGCGCAGCCTTCGGGAGCAATTTGGGGTTCAGTATCTTGCCCAAGGTCACTTCGACATGCAGACTGGAGGGGATCGAACCGCCGATCTTCTGATTAGTGGACGACCCGCTCTACCTCTGAGCCACAGCCGCCCCGGGGATTGGTGGTTCAATCCCCGTTCTCGCTGTTCGAAGATTGGAAGGTGAACTGATACCTGGTCTGGTGGCAGTCCACCTCCTTGCCACGGCCGAGGTACCCTTGAGCAAGGCACCGTACCCCCCAATATCTGCTCCCCAGGCGCTGCGAATCACTGCCCACCGCTCCAGTGTGTTTATTTGGCATCTGTCACTATGTGAGCTCCTGTGCATGTGCATGTGTGTTCCGACAGGTGCCAGCTGGACGGGTTAAATGCAGAGGAATAACTTCATGTGTATAACATGATTAATAAAGTTTCAACTTAAAATACAAGAAACCTCTATCTGGACAATTTACATTATAGTTACGGCTTTACTACTTAGTGCATTTATGTAGTTTCGCTGTTAAAACAGGTGATTACATTGGTGATTACACAGGTGATTTTTACAAAAGCAGATAATCTGCAGTTTGCTCTGAAACACAAACACGGTGCAGTCTTCATAGTAGCTTTAAACTTGGCTACTAACTACATAAGCAGGTTACTGAATAAGACCAGCAATCCCTTCAGTTGTGACTGAACACAGGGACAGTGGCTACAGAATTAACTATTGATTACTTTAGTGGGTATATTGTACAAGTGGGTATATTGTTTAAGTTGCATTGCAGATGATATAGTGATACATGCAAAACACCTGACCTGAAGCTCTGTGGGTCACTTAGTCACTTCTCAACTTCTCACCTGTAAAGACAAACATAACACAGAGTGTTAAAGGCTAGACTAACATTATGTGACAGACAGTTTTAGCTAAATAATGTTAGCTGTATTTACATGAGGGCATCATCACTTCTTCATTTGTGTCTTCATTTGCGGTGGTTAAGATGGTCGTTTAGAGGTTACTTATGTAAGGTAGAAATGAGACCTATGGAGGTGAATTTTAGAGCCACCAATGCGGGTCAAATCGAACACTGATTATATTATTTGAGAAGAACATCACTTTACTTTTCTCTTCTTTTTATCATTTATCTACTTTTATCATCTACTTGGCGGTAGAGCTGGTCGTCCACTAATCAGATGATTGGCGGTTTGATTCCCGGCTCCTCCAGTCTGCATGTCGAAGTGTCCTTTGGCAAGATACTGAACCCCAAATTGCTCCCGAAGCCTGCACCATCGGTGTGTGAATATGTATGAATGGTTAGGTCCTAAAACTGATGAGCAGCTGTCACCTTGCATGGCAGCTAATGCAATCACTGTATGAATGTGTGTGAATGGGTGAATGAGATGTAGTGTAAAAGAGCTTTGAGTGGTCGGAACACTAGAAACGTGTTATATAAATACAGTCCATTTGCCATTTATCATCAGCAGCTAGTTCTATCCCTAAATGTGCAGGCAGAGAAAAATAATTTAGTACCATGGTGGGATGACAAATGCAAAGAAGCAATAAAGAGAACAAACAAAGCATTTAAATTTGTTTAAAAATACCATCATTTTCAACATCTGGTCCAATATAAGCAACTCCAACCAATGGTAAGGAAAACAATAAGGGAGGAAGTTCTGTGGGTCAATTGGGAGCACCATTAATATCAGAGAAGTGTGAGGAATGTGAGAAAAATGGTGGAGAAAGGAAGGACTGGAAAGTTCTGAGCTCTGGGAGTGAGGTGGCTGTAACCAACATGGAGAAGGCTGAGCTGATGTTTGTTGCAGTGTAAAAAAAAAAAAACTAGAGCTGAAAACAGGGAGGTGCTAGGAGAAAGGAAAGTAGGGGAAGTGAACTAGATGTCCCATTTACCATTGGAGAATTGAGGAAAGCAGTAGCCAAAACAGGAAGGAGTGCACCAGGGAAAGATGGCATATGTTACACTATGATTAAACATGTAAGTGAGGGAGGACTAAAGAAGGTAATGTCACTATTCAGCTAAATCTGGAAAGAGGTGTGAATCCCTATGAGTTGGAAGGGCGCAATAATAATCCCAATCAGGAAGCCTGAAAAATACCCTAGTAAACCAATAAATTACAGACCCATTGCTCTTACATCACATATCGGTAAAGTCATGGAGCGAATGGTTAATGAGAGGCTCAAAGAGAATATCAAAGTGGATTTAGAAGAGGTAGGAGCACAATGGATCCGGTTCTGTGTTTAGAAGATGAGATCAGGAAAGCACAGGTTAATAAAGAAACGGTGGCTGCAGTGTTCTTTGATGTAGAAAAGGCATATGACATATTATGGAGAGAAGACCTGTTGATTAACTTCATTGGTTCTTCTGCTGCTATAAACAGGATGCCTGAGTATCCTGTCTGTCAAAGAACTTTATCTATGTATCACCTTTTAAAAACAGAGTTTACAAAGTTATTATTATAAATGGTAAATGGACTGTACGTATATAGCGCCTTTCTAGTCTTCCGACCACTCAAAGCGCTTTTGCACTACATATCTCATTCACCCATTCACACACATTCATACACTGATGGAACTGGCTGTCATGCAAGGTGACAGCTGCTCATCGGTTTTAGGAGCTAACCATTCATACAGACTCACACACTGATGGCAGTATCTTGCCCACGGACACTTCGACATGCAGACTGGAGGAGCTGGGGATCAAACCACCGATCATCTGATTAGTGGACAACCGCTCTACCTCCAAATAGATAATAAAAGATAGAAAGTAAAGTAGACAGTAGATGAATGATAAAAGTGGAGAAAAGTAAAGTAATGTTCTTCTCAAATAAAAAAATCAGAGGAAGTTAAACTTATATGGAAAGAGAAAACAGCTTTCGATTCTTGGACTTGGCTTTTGACTCCAGACTAACATGGAGGGAACGTGTGAAGGGATTAGTGGAGAAAAGTAAGAAAGTCCTGAATGTCATGAGGTGTTTGGTAGGGCTAGAATGGGGAGCTGACTTTACTTCATTAAAATATATATATTTAGCTTTAAATGGCGAGAATAGACCATGGTAATTTTGGGTACAGGCCAGTAGCTTAAACTGTACCTCTTACCTTAAGGTTGAGGCAGGAGAAATGTCATTGTGGCTCAGAAAGAAGCAGCTCATAGCTAATTATTGGGTAAATCTAAAGGCATACAGAGAGAAGCAGCCAACAAAGAGAGTCTTGGAGAATTGCCGGGAAAGGGGGAAAGAACAGAAAACGAGCTTTGGGTGGGTCAGTACATCAGATAGAATTCAGCCCCAGTTCTTTGGACTGCGAGGCCAGAGTGGATGTTACAAGAAGCAAGTGTGGATTTAGAGATATGGAATATTAAGGGAACACAGCAGATCTAGTCCAGGAATTTTATAGATACAGAGACAGAAAGTATGAAAGAGTAGAAAGTAGGGGAGTACATTTACATAAATACAGATGCTTCAAAGAGGCAACAGGAGCAGCAGTGGTGATTCCCACCACCACTCAGCATTCATTACAATTTCCAAGAGAACATTATTTAAGTGTATGCAGTATGATTATGTGCAATGTTGTTGACATGAGAATGGGTGGAAGACATAACAGGAAGGAAAATACTCTAGTATCATCCCTGTATCAAAACCAGAACAGCCAGAACACAGCAGGAAGTACTATATGAAATACTATTAAAAAATTCAAGACCCATCAAATTGCAGGCACTTAGAAAAAATATGTGGAAATGAATGTTAAACGTAAAATCAAAAGCAGAGTCTGGAAGGAAATAAACATCAGTGGCAACAATACTGGAAGAGTCAGACAAAAGAAAGACACGTTTTATTATAGGCAAACACCAAACTGGACAATGTAGATGCGGGTCAAGGGAAACAGTTGATCATGTATTAATATCATGCCTGAGGTATGACAAAGAGAGGGGGGTGATGCTTTCAGAGCTGCAGAAGTTAGGAGGAGTGGAAGCTGAGATTAAGAGTGTGTTTCATTGTGGAAGTATTTTAAGGTTTTTATTTATTTATTTATTTTATCTCAACTGGACTAATTAAAAGAAGGTAATGGACGTGGAACTAGAAAAGAAGTGATGGCCAGAAGGTGGCAGTAATTGCAACGACATGCCAACCAAAGGAGAAGAATGTCCTGAAAAAGTTTTACCGGAAGTTGTTTCTGGGAGCGGAAAGCAGAGCGCCTGTGCGCATGCGTTGTTCAGCCCTTAGAGCCGAGACTTTTCAGCATGGCTGCGATTGGAGTTCATTTCGGATATACATGTGCGTGTGCGGCGATATTTAAGGTTAGTTACACTCAGTTAAAGTCTACCGATCTGTCCTTATGATCGATTTGATCTAAATTCCAGACTTCCACTGAAAGATCGCGGGATGTTAAGCTGACACTAAACTAACGTTTACATTCCATACAGCCGCCATAAGTCATTTCATATGAATTGGCTGATGGTAGTCCTAAACATGTATCTGTAAGTTTATGTTATAAATTACACATATGTTTTTATGTATATGTTATCCAGTGCCAATCAACGTTCTTAAGAATACACTATTATGTCATTCTCAACAATGCGACTGCGCAGTGCACATAGGCCTATTGTAAAGATTTTAAAATCACTGCCAAAAGTCGAAGCTACAGTTTTCCTTTAATGGTTCCTTCTAATATTTAGTGTAATGTGCTTTAATGTTTTTATTACAGTTCACTGGGAATCTGGTGTGTTTTGGAGCAATGCACTATATACTCAAAGGTCCAGTGTGTACGTTTTAGGGGTCTCTATTTACATGGCTGACATAGAAGAGTAATATTCATAACTCAGTTTTCATTATTGTGTCATCACCTGAAATTAAGAATCATTATGCTTTTGTTACCTTAGAATGAGACTTTTAAATCTATGCTGCTGGTCTTCTTTCACCATGTTGAGCTGCCATGTTTCTACAGAAGCCCACAACAGACAAACTAAATACTGGCTCTAGGCCTTTTGTGCTTTGTAACTGCAGTACTTTCTTCTTCGTGCCAGCAGGGAGAGGGTGAGTTGAGGTAGTGGCAATCAACAAACCTGTCCAAGTCTTGTCAGATTTCAATGTGTCACCATGGTTTCATAAGAATACTGGCCTGAACAAATCTACATGCCAATGTTCATGCAGCATCATAGCGCCACCCACTGGGAACAAGTGAAGCGTTTGATATTTGATGTATTCCTCCAGATGTAGTAAAGATTTGCAAGTTTGATGATGCTACATTATAAAGTTTTGTGGAAGAAGTGACGAAAATTTGGCCCCTACAAAATCTCTAAGAATCAGCTGTCACATTATTTTCACCAAAACCAGTAGCAACATGTATCCAGTCCAGACTTGGAAGATCAAGCTTGTGTCTTTTACTATGAGTTTACATTGGACAGTGTGCTGGTTTGTAGACTAAACTTCCATTTTCATGGTAACACATTGAAATCTGGCAACACACCACAAAACCTCTTGTTGTCTTTGGCTTCTTAAAATGACCCAATTTGAAGTTGATCTGAATAAATGTTTTGAAAGAGATGTTAAAGTACAGCACCTGGAAATCACCAAAAATCACCACAGAATGTGATTTTTGAGGCTTTGGCCTCAGGAATCTTTTTTGTAACCCTGGAGTGTCCATAGATTTCAGTGATATGCTTCATTGGAACTGTGTAGGAGGTGCTAGATATGGTCAGTAATGGTCAATTAATAATAATGTCATTTCCTGTTGCCAGTCGGTGGCATCATGAATATTGCATGTAGATGTATTCAAGCCTCTACTTGTAGTTACACCAACTCAATGGATAAATGGCAAAACATGATCAGTATCAAAACTGACCAACTTTGACACGACATATCGAGTGTAGTGACTGTCCAATTCAGTCACTGGGTAGGTGAGAGGCAGATTCTTGATGCGTTTTTTCCATCAAACAAGAATGAGATGTGGCTTAGGTTTCTTTGGCGTTTATTGAAGGGTTGCACGTGAATATAAGACTTTGCGGTATATGGTGATATTTCTTGTCTTGTGGCTAACAGTGGATAAACTTTAAAGATTGTGTGCTGCTTTGACCTACTAACCTAAAATGATCTATACATACACACCTCGTGCCCATCTGCAATCAGTGACCCAAATAAAACTTCCCCCAGTGGTCAAATCAAAATATACACACACAAATGGCTCCTACACATGGGGGCTACTCTGCAGTAGAACCATATGAATTGTAAATTGTCGCCATTTTCACAGGTTTTTAAAGGATTTATGTCCTTGCAGTGGAGTGCTTGGCCTCTAACAAGTCCTTCCACTGCTGCTGCACACCTGCTCGCAAAGTGTTCCAGTGCACATTTCTTCCTCTCCCTCTTCATTACTTTGTCTTAATCAAGGACCAAATATCTTATAGTCATGGCCTTGAAACCCCAGGAGGACACTTTGAGAAAACCCTCATATGAACTAACAATCAGTTAACTATAGTTATCTGTATTGCCCAATTCTATTTGCATGAACCAAAAATGCTCTGATTAATGTATGTGTGTATGTTGTTCAGGATGGGCGGGCTGATGTGGTGGCTAATGATGCAGGAGACAGAGTTACCCCAGCTGTGGTGGCCTACAGAGACACTGAGCAGGTACAACATATATGCTTTACGTTATTTTTATTTTCTCTTCATGTTTTCTTCTAGGACACTGATCTGAGGGACGTTTTATAAAGATTTTTTTACAAACTGAACATAGATATATAGATAAATCTGTTTCATAAAGCTCTTTTGAAGTTATTGTGAGCAGTTTATTTTATGATTTTAAAAGAAAGACAAACATGAAGTGCTTTTGGTACAGCTTCTTTTAGTGCTAGCATGCACTTTTTCACACATTTTTAAAAACAAATGAAAACTTAGTGCACTTGAACCTCAGATCAGTTTGAAAGCATGATTACTCCACTATCAATTTCAAATGTTCAGTTTTATTTATGTAGTGTTAAATGATAACAGAAGTTATCTCATGACGCTTTTCGTAGAGAACAGGTCTAGGCTGTCCTCTTAATAATATTTGTAGAGACTCAATAGTTCCCACCAAGCAAGGCCTCCACCGAGCAAGCACTTGAGGATCATAGCAAGGAAAAACTTCCTTTTACCTTAAGATATGAGGTTGGATTTTAATTAGGCAGTTACAGTAAGTGCTTTAGTCCAAGATGAAGCTAAGCCTGAAAATGAACCTGTCCAAACTAGTCAAAAGAAATGCAGTTTAATTTCCATGGTAATTTAGTCAGACTTTAATAAAACTCCTTTATAACACAGGTTTACTGAAATAAGCTTGGTTTAACTGGTCATCTTCACATTATCAAAGACTTTTCATGGTTGGCAGAATTGGTCTTTGTTGTTTTAGTGGAATTTGTTTTCAATTAACATTGTCATCTGTCCTCTATGACGTTTCACCCCAGAAAAAAAGGCTGTCAGACTTGAGATGATGCAAAACTTGAGACTAGAATGAAATAAAATGAATAAATGGCATCACTAGTGTGCTAAACTTAAGTAATAGATTTTCTTTCTTGAAATTATCCTTCAACAACCTGAGTGTACCATATTTCCTCAAATAAAACTGGTAGTCAAAAGGGGCATTGTAACCTCAAACAAACAAATGTCATCTCAGAGTGGATAAACTCCCGCTGGCTGTCATTATGTAAAAGCCAACTAAGCACTTTAAACACCTTGTTGTTATGTATAATTCATATAAACCACTGTGGATGTGATGATGATGTTCTTTTCTTAGCCTCTTTTGTAGTAATGTTCAAATGCCACAAGATGGCAGTTGCTACATTTCAAGTGCAGTATGAGAACCCTGCAAGTCAGTGAGTTTTCCACACACATTCCTGTGTATGTTTCACAATAAAAGCCTTTTTAAGAAATTAAGGGTCCAGTGAAAAAATAGAGGGCTTTTGATTTGAAGTGGATACAGGAAGTGAAGAAGTGTTAAGTTTGTATTAACAGCACAATCCACCAATTTTAACAGGGCAGAACTAAAGCCAATCAAAATTAGGCTTTGTACCAATGTGTGACAAATATATTTATTAAACAAAAGAATTGGAAATAAAGGCCTGCTGCTAATACAAGTCTGCTTTAAATCAGTGTTATTGTATGCAGTAGAAAATGCAGTACTTTGATACAGAAACCACATTCAGACTTCAAAATATTCAGCTTCTTAATGAATGTTTATACCACCACTTCAAAACAGTCAAGATTTTTTCCAACATTTTTGCCCAATTAAATTGCTTTAATTTTAAACTGCTTTCAAATGACAAGTCAGCTGCTTTCACCTCTGACATTAACAGACATTTGTCTTTTAATTCTTCTGCTGAACTACACTTCGGCTGTAACTGATGTTTCAACTACAGCCTCTCTACTGCAACTCAAGTATATGAACTCTCATAATACAGTTTGAAATAAACCAACTGTTTTTGATTTATGTGTACATTTATTTTGGGATACCCAAGTTGCTAATGTTTTGGTCTTTGGTGTATAGCTGTTTATTCAGTAGTCTGTTTATTGACTGATTTTAATTTTCTGCAGATTGTAGGTATTGCAGCAAAGCAAGGACGGGTGCGGAATGCTGCCAACACAGTTGTTAAAGTGAAACAAGTGTTGGGAAGAAGGTGACATGCTTAATACTGTCTTCTTTGCAAATTGGAGACTCAAATCATATTAGAAAAATGGTGTTAAATGTGCATTACCTTCATAAGCAGAAAGTGGTTGACTACTGCTAGAAAAAAACATTCAGTGAGAATATGGACAGGCTTGATTCAGGTGTTTGTCAGATACAACACTGAATCAATTAGTTGACTGATCATTCTATTTCTAATACTGTCTCAGACCTATACATCAGACATGCGTATTACTAAATGAGTTGTTCAGAGTGACTAAAAGATCTTGATTCCATCTTTCTCTGTGTCTCTGTGGGCAGCTTTGATGATCCAGAGACCCAAGCTCATAAAGCACAGACCAAGTGTCAGGTAAGTGTAACAGATCCAGTGTGTGTTGTCTTTGACATGGACAAAAACCATACAACATGTACGTTTACAGCTATATCAAAGTGAAGTGTAAGTATTTGTCCCAAAATGACTGCTTTGCTTCAGTAATATTCCTTTTTGTCATACAGATCATACTGTATATCGGTTTATCAGTTATCTTCAGTCAAAAGCATGATGGATTGTCTGCCACTTTTACTTTGAAAATACTATAAACTAACGGCTGTACTTAATGACTGAGAAATGGTTACTGTGGTCAGGTGGTCAACAGAGAAGAGAAACCTTATTATGAGATTACAGCAGGAGAACACCCAGAGTATGTTGCTCCAGAAGATGCTGCAAAACTCATCTTCCACAAAATGAAAGGTAGCACTCACTCACTCACTCACTCACTCACTGTACATAAATAGTAAATTGACTAATCATTCCTATTTTCACAGAAACTGCTCAGTCAGCTCTTGGCTCTGATGTCACAGAGGCGGTCATTACAGTCCCTTTTGAGTTTGCACATGCTCAGAAGCGTGCTCTGAGGTAGGGCACAACTACACATTACAACTGTCATATTTTGTTGTAAAACAGTGCAAATCTTTACATTTTTACCTCTTTGCTCTGTATGTTTTGTGCAGGGAGGCAGCTGAAGCTGCAGGTTTCCATGTACTGAGGCTGATCCATGAGCCTGCTGCAGCCCTGTTGGCCTATAACATCGGACAGGACTGTTCCTCTGGAAGGAGGTAGAGCAGTGAGGCATGTTGGGAAACAAAAAATGATTAATTTGTTTACTGATGTTTGGCTTTTATTAAAAATCAGATGTGATTGGTTATTGCTGATATAATGAAGGACAGAGTGTGATTTTCCTCAGCTTGCTAATGACTATTACTAAGTCCAACATCAGTAGTTGACACTACGTACATGGAAGTCCTGGATAATTTTTACTTTAACAGCTCAGTGTTCTGCTGTAGACAATCAATGGACGACACACTGTTCATGATGCACTACATGCATAGGTGTTGCCACCTCTCCATTGTTGATTGCTGCCACCCAACATCATGTTTGGAGGGATAAAAGGACACATTCCTATGGTTTACTTGTTTATATTATTTACAATCGTGCCTTAATGGACTTGTTACGACATAACAATGAATAGATTTTAAACATCTTTTCCTCATATTGATCTGAACTCTGTTGACAGCCATGTCCTCGTGTATAAACTGGGTGGGACGTCCCTGAGTGTGACTGTCCTGCAGGTCAATGGAGGAATATTCCGGGTTCTCAACACCCACACTGACCACAGTATTGGAGGAGAGAGCTTCACTCAAGCCTTGGCCCAGTACCTCGCCACAGAGTTCAAACGGTAAATACTGAGTTTTTCTGTGATGCTTCAAACTCTCTTTACATTTCATAATCTGGCTCAATTTGGGCTTTGAGGTTTGTACTATACACATGTGAAAGATTATAATATCGAGTTGGGTCCTGATTCAAAGTCCCTTCCTTCTTACCCAAACACATAGTCAATGTGTTGCATACATTTTTTTTATTTGTTGACTCCTCCCATTCATCCCCATGTTATGTCTGTTTTGTTTTTTTGTAGTACCTTTAAGCACGATGTGAGCAGTAATGCTCGGGCAATGCTGAAGCTGATGAATGGAGCAGACATGGCCAAACACTCTTTGTCTTCATTAGGATCAGCCAACTGCTTTGTTGACTCACTGCACGATGGGATTGACTTTGAATGCAATCTCTCAAGGTAAGCTGACACCAAGCTTATAAAATAAAAAAAAAACACACAAAATAGGAACCTGGTAAAATACTAAAACTACTAAATGTCCTAAATATGCACAGATGATGTTTATGGTGCCCTCACACTTTTTCAGATGATTTTATTGTTACAGACAAATTTTCAATTTCGGTATAAAATCCTGAAAGTTTTGCTCAAGTTGTGGCTCATCTTGATGATTTAAACGGTGGTCTTTCCTCAATCTGTCCATTTCTAGCGTATGGCGTAGTAGGGAAGTTGTGTATGGTCTAGAGACATTACTTGCTTCCTTAAAAGTCAAGAACTCGACAACTAGAAATCAGATGATGAGAGTTAAGAGAGTCGGGAAGTTAAAAAACAAATTGTTTTATTGGTTGAGCTACTCAAGAACTTCAGTCATTCAGTGTTTTTTTTCATGGACACCACATTCTCCATGCTTAAAGTCCGTGTAAAGTCAAAATAAATATGATCTCTGACTCTGTCAGACTAAAGAAGAAAGTGTTATTAACCACCCAGCCAAAGTTGAATGATTAAAAATAACGACAAGTTTATGATATTAAGTGTCAAAATGAGGTAAAAATGAGCAGTATTCTCAGCTCCAGGACTGTGGGAGCATGAATGTGCAAACCCACGCCCACTTGGCGGAGCGGAATACAATATGCAAATTTTATGGTAATGATCACCGCGTGATGTCACGTGATCTCGTTTTAGGACCGTAATAAGCACAATATGGATGCTACAGCTAGCAGTATTAGTGGTATTATTCAGCCCTATATGTTTGAGCCACCAGAGCCACAATCTGACTCAGAGTCAGAGGGCACTGAGCAACCCCTGGATCAAATTCATTCGTCACTCTCAGGTCGCCAATCAGACACTCCAATCGGTCAAACCTCCACAGACAGCCTGAAATATCTCTGAAGCAGAGACTATCCAGGTGGATTCATGGACTAAACTCTGATAATCTACCTGTGTGTGTTCTCACTTTGTTTATTTCATGTACCAGCTTCTAAATCTCAGTCTGACTCACAATTTACGCCGCAAAACATAATGACAGGAAGAAGTTTAATTTGATTTGTGTCCGATGATTAGAGAGAGAGAGACAGAGAGACAGAGAGATGTGTCTTGTATGTCTGTACCGTTACCGACACACGTAAACTCAGATCTGATATTGCCCGTCATAGCGACAAGCTGCTGTTGCATAGAGACGTCCCGTGTCCTGTTACCGGTGTATTTTCCTCTGGATTTCGCTCAAGACACGTGAACAGTCTAACGTTACATGTACTGACATTACATGAAAATGATGAGACGTGATGTGATTATGTTATTATGTAAGTACACGATGTAGAATCATGTTACTGTGCACTAAGTCACCTAACGTTACGGCCGGATGGCTCGACAGGAGGTTGAAGATGAAGACCAGGGATGGAGATGGTCGGTGCGGCCCCATCCGACAGTACAAGCGGATGGTCCATAAAACCCATCTGTCTATGGTAAAAGTTTTTGAAACTGTCCACTGCAAAATGAGCATTGCAGAGGCGGCTGCTGGTGGTGATTTTCAGGTCTCCATTGCTATTGTTTTTCACAAAATCAATCCAGTTCTTCTTCATCACTTCGTTTTTTGGAAATTTAAATAAAGTGATGGAACTGGTGTGAACATTTTGGCATCCAGGGATAGACGCATTTTCTGAGTTTTGAAGGCATAACTAGCTAGCAAAAACAGTGATAACTGAGTACGTATAGGTGGTGCAATTAAAAAAAACGAGCAGTTGGACTACCGTTAAGGTACCATTAAGTCTTCTATACTGTGCTAGGGGGCGGGGTTTATGCTAATTTTATTTTAATGGTGACAGCGTGACATCACGCGGTCTCCTTTTAGGACCGCCCACAAAATCCTGTACTGAAAACTGGTGAAAAACTGTTTGAACCTCTAACTCCAAATTTCAGTAATGTATCGTTCACTTGTTTTCAGAAACTATTGTCCACCATATTTATTGTGTTTTGAAAGAAAACTTTGAAATTGCCTGTACACGGACAGGGTTCAGACAGGGTTCTACTAACGGTGATTAAATATGTTTCCAGTTGCCAATGTTCATATTACATCAACTTAACTGTTTCAGACCATGCATAGTATTCCAGTCTACATGTTTGTTATATACTCAAACCCTCTAAGCAAACTTGAAAGAAAAGAGAAAAATAGGAAAAAACAGTAGATAATAGAAATAATTTGGCACTCAGTCAATTAAACAGTACTCATGAAATTTTATACATCAGCCTCTTCAATACAGTGTGTTCACAGAGTACTCCAGACTACTGGAGTAGCACTACAGACAACTGCTGGCTCTGTCCACCCATACATCACTTTCTTTTTTTGATAATGGTAAATGGTAAATGGACTGTACTTATATAGCGCCTTTCTAGTCTTCCGACCACTCAAAGCGCTTTTACAGGACATATCTCATTCACCCATTCACACACATTCACACACTGATGGCATTGGCTGCCATGCAAGGTGCCAACTGCTCATCAGTTTGAGGAACTAACCATTCACACACATTCACACACCGATGGCGCAGCCTTCGGGAGCAATTTGGGGTTCAGTATCTTGCCCAAGGACATGCAGACTGGAGGGGATCGAACCAGGGATCGAACCACCGATCTTCTGATTAGTGGACGACCCGCTCTACCTCCGAGCCACAGCTGCCCATAACACAAAAACTCCTTTATCCTGATTTCTAGCATCCCCTCTCTCCATTATTATGCATGCTTGGTGATTTATCTTAAGTTGAACTTCCCACAAATCACATTAAAGCTACACTGGTTGCAGAGCTATCACCATAAAGGTCATCCTCACAGCTCCACCACCTCACTGCTCCATGAACACATCGCAATGGTACAAAGAAATGCATCTCAAAGAAAACAAATGTCACTCTTTTTGAAAACATGGAAATCATTTATTGTTAATCTCTCTTAATTTAGATTTTGCCAGGTAGTGAATGCAGGTGAACCACTAACTAACCCCTGAAATCATAGCCACTGATACCCACATATCCACTAATTTACATTGTCATAATCAGCATCTTCCTAAAATGAATGTACTTATTTATGTTTTGCCTTTATGAGCATATGTAGTGTAATATATTGTCATATATTGTGGTCTTTTCTCAGAGCTCGATTTGAGCTGCTCTGCTCCTCACTTTTCAACAAGAGCATCCAGCCAATCAGACCCCTGCTAGAGAAGGCTGGACTCTCCACCAGCAACATCAACAAGGTACAGTGTGTGAGAAGGTTTTTATAAAAAAAAATAATTAAAAAAATAAATAAAAGGCATAATTTTCATATATGGTTTATTGTCTTAAATGGTCCAACTGCAATGATAGTTTTATGATGTGGATAAGAGTGACATATTGTGATAGTGAACAGACATTTTTAACAGCACGAAATACTTAAACGCGTGCATTGAGTGATTCAATTAGAGCTGCAACTAATGATTATTTTGGTTGTCAACTAATCTATCAATTATTTTTTTGATTAGTCACGATTATTTATGCTGAAATAGAACAAAACAGAAAGATGCATAATTCCAGAAGCTAAAGTCTGTGTCCATCATGTTTTATCACAGTCTAATATATAAAATTGATTAAATATCTTACAAATTAATTATTAATATGCTCCAAATCACAGATTTCCACTCACATAAAGTGGAGGTTTACTATTTAGTGTAATATCCTATTCATGACATTACTGATTTGTACTTATTTAATATCCTACACATGAATTATTATTGATATTGTCACTGTTGGGCAGAAGCCTCTTATTTTTCATGAATAATTCTACTGGCCACCCTTCAAGTCTGTGCACATAATTAACAGATGAAAGTATTCAAAGAGTATCACCAGGGGCCTCATGTACGAATACTTGTGTGGATTTCCACGTGGAACTTGGCGTACGCCTAAACCCGGAAACTGTCGTACGCACAAAAAAAATCAGATGTATCAAAGTGTGCATACACATGGATCCAAGCACGTTTCTTTTGTACATCCCAATCAACGTGGAATTGAGCGCACATGCAGATATGCCAAACTCCTCCCTGTTCACGCCCCCATTTAAATATGCAAATCAATTTAAATAGGCCCTGGACCTGAGATTCACCTCTCTGTCCGATCAGATCCCGCAATGAACACAGGAAAGAAAAGGAATTTCACAGAGTCTGAGATAGAGCTTCTAGTGAATGTAGTGGAGACGCGCAGGGAGATTATGTTTGGCGCCCTGTAAACAGGGATAGATATGATGAAAAAAAGACGTGAGTGGGAGCGTGTGTGGCAGGCTGTAAATGCCGTGGGATCCGAGCAGCGCACACACAGGTTAAAAAGAAATGGTCAGATCAAGGTGGAGATGAAACGGAGGGTTTCTACCCACCTCCGAAGCATGACCGCAACAGGCAGGGAGACAGGAGTGGAGGAACTCTCCACCTTCGACAAGAGAGTGGCCTCTTTAGTGGGTGACACAGCTCTCAATGGAGTGATGGGAGCCCACCAGATGAAGGCAGAATACAATACACCACTTAAATGAACCACACAATGAATGAATGAATGCAGAACTGCACAGCGGTTGACGTTTCCAACTTTACGCGCGCTTTTACTGACATGAATACTGAACACAGGGAGACAATCAGGGGCTTGACAGAAAACTCTGTAGCTCTAATTTCACCAGCCGAAAATAAAGAAAACCAAAAACATGATATTTGAATGCGCACATGCCCATATTTACATATGCGTACACTACACGTAGGCTACATATGCTTCACTTGTATCAGTGTGTATTTTCTGGGTGGCTTCATGAATAAATAACACAGGTGTCACCGCTGCATGTAACAATATTACCATCGTGTAGGAGTCAAGCCGCGCTGGTATATTTTTTTTCAATATCAATATAGCCAGTTGCGAGTTATGTGCAGCACAGAGCTTTTTTTTCTCAGCGCCCCCTGCTGAGAATATGTTCCTGCGGCTATGCTCTGATGTGCACGTCACTCTGATGTGCACGTCACTCTGATGACTACTTGTTTTCACATTATTAACAGTTTCCCAGCATCAGTGTCGCCAAAGGAACAATAGCTGTAGAAACGTGCGTACGCCAGCCATGAAGTTGGCGTGGGGCACCACACATTCCCACGGTCATTTCAGGTTTGATACATCTGAACGTGAGCGTGGAAAAGGACGTACGCCACTTTTTTGTGCATACGCAACCTTTGTACATGAGGCCCCTGATCTGTAAATCTCCACTGAACCTCTTGTCTGATGACACGGGAGAGTGTGAGCTCACAACAACCTCAGCGCTTCACATTTTCAAACAGCAAATCTATTTGGGTTTGATGTGCTTGTAGGTTCGTAGGCTAATATAAAGACACACATACATTTATGACCAGACACATACATTTATGACCAGATTTGACTGCCCAGATTGTAACATATCGTTGCTGTCTCCACCCGACAGTGACGATATGTTACAAATCACTACAAAATTGTCTATATGGCTGATAACTCACTGATAACTAAGACAAATAATTTGTATTTTATTTTAGTTGTAAATAAAATCTTGGTCTGGCATGCTCATGCATCGCTGTAGTGCTGCCATGATATGACAGCTCAGCTTGGTAGTTTACTTTTTACCCTTCTTCTTCTTTGCTGCTGCTGCTTCTTCTTCTTCTTCTTTGCTGCTTCTTCTTTTTATATGCTACTGTGCCAATCTTCCTGTAGTGTGTATGCTTGTTGTGGTGCTAATGAGATTTCCTCCAGGTGAAATCTTTGAAAAATATTTGATTTAACAGTATTTGATCATACAGTGGGGTTTTATAATATGACACATCAGCGTTAAAATTCCAAGTTGATGGATTTTTGACGTCAACGTAACCGATTACTTCAACTAATCAAATCAAATTTTATTTGTATAGCCCAAATTCACAAAACACATTTTGCCTCAGAGGGCTTTACAAGCTGTACAGGGAGTGACACCCTCTGTCCTTAGACCCTCGGTTCAAGTGAGGAAAAACTTGCCCACAAAAAACCCTTTAACAGGGAAAAAAGGTGGAAGAAACCTCAGGAAGAGCCACAGAGGAGGGATCCCTCTCCCAGGATGGACAGACGTGCAATAGATGTCACATGTACAGAACAAATCAACACAGACATATTGTACAATTACAATGAATGATAAAATGACAATGAATTACAATGAATGATAAAATGATTACAGTAGTAGTAATGTTATAAGTGCTAAATGATAAAGAAACTAAACCTAGCTTGGTGTTAAAGCTAACAGCTAGCTACCAACAACTAAAACCCTAGCAACGGTTACCAAGGAGCAGTTAGACCAGCAGTGATGCAGCAGTAGAATTCCATTGCTTCAACCACAGTCTGTACAGAGGCTATTCCACTGTTGTATCCAGATATACAAGCAGAAACTCCTGAAAGAAACCCCAGAGACACTCTTTTCTGATCTATACAAGAGTGGAGATATCAGCAATCTGATCTTATTCACAGACCAACCACTAGCATGGCATGCTGCCATAAATGCCCACTATCCTCATGTAAAGAGAGAGGGGATCTGTAATGGCTGGAAACTAAAAATCCAAGAAGCAGAAGACCCAGACAGTGTCATGATGACAGTCAACATATATAACGGGACTATCATGGTGCAAGGAAACCACAAGCAGTTTGAGACTGACTTCATTCTTTTAAAGAAGAGGGCCCAACAGGAGAAGTCTGCCCCCACTGTCAACACCCACACCCTGCTAGACACAGACACCACCCCTACTTCCAGCTGCCCTACTAGGGAACAACCCCCTCAAGAAAATGAGCCCACCAGCCCAGAACAGGCCGAGGACTCCCAGCTGAACCACACCATCAATGATATGAAGGTGAAATTTACAGAGCTGGAGAGAGAGCTTGTACAGTTCAGTACTTACCTACTACCTTCTGCTAACAACAGCACAGAAGAATCAGAGGATCAATCCCCCACCACAGAGCCCCAGTCGCTCATTGAAATGAGAGACAGATTTACACAACTACAGATCAGACAAGTGGAGATGGAACACACAATCGGCGGCTCTGGGCTGAGGTCAAAAGACTGAAAGACAATGAGGAGGCATTGAGGCAGGAGATGAGGCTCAGAGGTCAGAGAAGAGGTGCAGAACCTCCGAGACGAGATGAGAATGTTAACCAGTGTACAACCCATGAGAGCACCGCCTACCACCCTACAAGAAGCTGCAGAGGAACAACAGGACACAGACGACAGTCCCAGCCAATCAGCAACACCACGAAGCCAAGACACACAAACTGAAGAGACCCCTCCTCCAACAAACAACACTATCACACTTACAGAAAGCAGTCCAACCCAAAACCCACAAATTGTTCTCCTCATAGACTCAAATGGGAAATATGTTGAAGAGAAAAAACTTCCCAAACCATAGAATTGTAAAATTCAAATCCAAATGCAATGGTAGTCATCTCCACCCTGCTACCCAGATGGAACTTGAACCATCCCGCTCTCATTCAAAGGGTAAATGCACAGAGATTGTGCATTAAAACCAAATATTTATGTGGCGCCCCATCCCACCTTGGACTTGCACAGCCTGTATGACCAAGTACACATCCTCAAGGCAGCAGTCCCAACTTTTGCAAAGACACTGAAGGATATCGCACTCAACCGCAGACCAATCACATCCCGCAGGAGCAACAGACAGATGAGTTCCCCACCCAAGCCAATAATCAGAGGACCTATTCTCCCCAGAAGACACCCAGCTGCACCTAGAGGACCTGCCCCACCTGGAGGACACCCCACTGCATCCAGACGATCTACCCCACCTGGAGGACACCCTACTTCATCTAGACGACCTGTCATCTAGATGACCTGTCCCACCTGGAGGACACTCTACTTCATCTAGATGACCTGTCCCACCTGGAGGACACTCTACTTTATCTAGACAACCTGTCCCACCTGGAGCACACTCTACTTCATCTAGACGACCTGTCCCACCTGGAGGACACTCTACTTCATCTAGATGACCTGTCTCACCTGGAGGACATTCTACTTCATCTAGACGACCTGTCCCACCTGGAGGACACTCTACTTCATGTAGACTACCTGTCCCACCTGGAGGACATTCTACTGCATCCAGACGACCTACCCCACCTGGAATTAACCCTACTGCATCCAGACGACCTACCCCACCTGGAAGACACCATGCTGCACCCAGAGGACATCCTCAGGCTAGGCCCGCTTTCCCTTCACCAACCCCATACCACACATATGCACAGGCTGTAAGCAGAGCAAGCCTCAACTCTTCACCTGACAGAGCCCCACCCTGTGATCTGAGCATACACGAGATGCTCAGTGAGCTTTACACAATCATTGTCCAGGCTTAAACACTCTGGAACAACTACACCATGAAACATGGAATAGAAATCCATCACTATTTCATCCTGGAATATACAAGGTCTGAGGTCGACTGCCTTTGGCCTCAAGAGCAGGAATCCAGACTTCACCAAAGAAATCAAAAATACAGACATTATTGTCCTACAGAAGACGTGGCACAGAGGAGATGGTCCAACTGGCTGCCCCGTAAACTACAGAGCTTGTAGTACCATCCTTCAAGTTAACAGGAGTCAAACAGGGAAGAGACTCGGGAGGTAAGTATCCATAAAAACACAAATAAATTCTGGGAAAACTGGAACACTCTAAATAAACAAAAACTTGACGACCTTCCCATTCAAAATGGAGATGCATGGGAAACTTCACCAATCTATTTGGCCCAATACAGAAGAATGAACAACAAAAACACATACAAGATAAGCTAGAAAGATTAGAATCAACCATAAAAGACTACCAGAATCCACTAGACTCCCGAATTACACTAAAAGAACTACAGGACAAAATAAAATCACTTGAAACCAAGAAAGCCTGTGTGTTGACGGCATCCTGAATGACATGATAAAGTTCACAGACCTCAAATTCCAAAAAAACTCTTTAACATTGTCCTTAGCGCTGGGATTTTTCCCAATATTTGGAACCAAGGGTTGATAACACCGCTCCACAAAAGTGACGACAAACTTGACCCCAATAATTACTGTGGAATCTGTGTCAACAGCAACCGCGGAAAAATCCTCTGTATGATCATCAACCACAGACCCCTTCATTTCCTCACTGAGAATAATGTCCTGAGCAAATCCCAAATTGGTTTTCTACCAAATTATCACACAACCGACCATATTTTTATGCTCAGCGCCCTGATAGACAACCAAATAAGCAAAAATAAAGGCAAATTATTCTGCTGTTTTGTTGATTTCAAAAAGGCATTTGATTCTATTTGGCACGAGAGTCTGTTGTACAAACTTTTGGAAAGTGGGGTTGGAGGAAAAACACACAACATCACAAACTCAATGTACACAAACAACAAGTGCGCCATTAAGATTGGCAGAAAACACAGACTTCTTCCCCCAAAGCCAGGGGTCATTAATGAAACATGAAACATTAATGAATTGGCAAAGTCACTAGAGCAGTCTGTAGTACCTGGCATCACTCTAGTAGACACAGAGATCAGATGCCTACTGTTTGCAGATTACCTGGTGTTACAGTCTCCGACAAAAGAAGGATTACAACAACACCTTGATCTGCTGCACAACTTCTCCCAAACCTGGGCCTTACCAGTGAATCTAACCAAGACAAAAATCATGATATTCCAAAAAGGATCCAGCCTCCACCACCACAAACACAAACTCTTCCTAGATAAGACGGCCCTAGAACATACAAAAAACTACACCTACCTCGGCCTAAACATCAGCACCACAGGTAACTTCAACAGAGCTGTAAGTGACCTGAGAGACAAGGCAAGAAGGGATTTTTACACCATCAAAAAAAACCATCAAATTAGACACCCCAATTCAAATCTGGCTCAAAATATTCATAGAACCCATTTCTTTATACGGCTGCAAGGTCTGGGGTCCACCAAGATTTTCCAAAATGGGATAAACACTATATTGAGACTGTGCATGCAGAATTCTGCAAATCCATCCTCCATCCATCCTCCAACGGAGAACACCAAACAATGCATGCAGAGCAGAATTAGGACGATACCCACTAATCATCAAAATTCAAAAGAGAGCAATTTCACCTTAAAGAAAGTGACCACAATACACTCCATAAAAAAGCCCTTGCCCACAGAGAGACTGTAGAGAGATGCCCCCTCAGCCAACTGGTTCTGGGACTCCGTCCACAAACACAAGCAGAGCCACCAAACAGAAATCCCATCAGACTAAACCAAATTATAAGAAAACATAAAGAAACCTACATTTGACACACTGGAAAGAATCAACCAAAAACCAGAGCAAATTGGAATGGTTTTTGGCCCTAAGTAGAAAATACACTATGGCAGAATACCCGAGCACCGTGACCAATCTGAAGCTCAGGAAATCTTGACTATGGACAGACTCTGTGAGCACAGCCTCGCCATCGAAAAAAGCCGTCACAGACAGACCTGGCTCCCCAGAGAAAACAGACTGTGCACCCATTGCACACAATACGAGGTGGAGACTGAGCTGTACTTTCTAACCACCTGCCAACTGTACCAAGACATCAGAGACACATACTTCCCACAGATCACAAGCACCCAGAAAGACTTAGACAAGATCTAAAAACTTCCATACCTGCTGGGTGAAGTACAGCAATGTGCAAACATAGCAGCAAGATTTGTGAACAGCTGTGAGCACAGAAGGATGTCCAGTGGACAGGAAGGACAGATCTAGACCATCTCCTCCTGCTGGACATCATTTACTTTGTATATATTTCCTACTTCTTACAAAGTTAACATTTAACTGATATGCATATAGGCCCTTTATTTCACAACTATTATATGCCTTATTTATAATATTGCACATCTATAATATAAGCCTTTGTACAGTGAAAGCACAATTCTCCAATTTAATTATTTTTTTATTCCTGTATTTTCTCTATCTATCTATGCTTTTTGTTAATGTCACACTTGTTTTGGCAATGTTAACATATGTTTCCCATGCCAATAAAGCTGTATTGAATTGAATTGAATTGAACTGAGAGAGACAGAGAGAGACGGATGGAAGAACGGACGGACGGAGGGAGTCCCCCAGCAGTCTAGTCCTATAGCAGCATAACTAAGGGATGACCTGAGCCAGGCCTAATTATAAGCTCTATCAAAAAGGAAAGTCTGAAGTCTACTCTTAAAAGTGTTGATTGTGTCTGCCTCCTGAACCCAAAATGGTAGTTTCTTCCACAGAAGAGGAGCTTGATAGCTGAAAGCTCTGGCTCCCAATCTACCTTTGGAAACTATAGGAACCAAAAGGAACCCAGAATTCTGAGAGCGCTAGTGGGGTAGTAAGGTACTATGATTTCTTTTAGACATGATGGTGCCTGACCATGAAGAGCTTTGTATGTAGGGAGAAGAATTTTAAATTCTATTCTAGATTTAACAGGTAGCCAATGCAAGGAAGACAAAATGAGAGAGATGTTGCAGATAAAATGATACTAATTAAGGTTCTATTCAGGTCAGACCGAGTCCGGCTGCTCCTGTGGTGTATATTGGTTCAATGGTTGGTTCAAGATTCTATTGCAATAAATAGTACAGAACTTTAATTAGTATCATTACAAACATCTGTGTTGACCTTACTACTTCGTGTCAAAATGGCTGCTGTGAAAATGGTCTTTTGATGTGTATGGGAGTTAAGAATATTAGAATAAATAAATCCAACCTTTGGATCCATTGGTAATAAATGCAATATGTTTTTCATGTGATTGTCTATTTTAGGTTGTTCTTTGTGGTGGCTCGGCAAGGATCCCCCGTCTCCAGCAGATGATCCGTGAGATGTTTCCTGATGTGGAGCTTCTCAGCTCAGCACCTCCTGATGAGGTGATTGCCGTGGGAGCAGCCCTGGAAGCAGGCTTGCTGGTTGGCAGAGATGGTCTTGTCCCTGAGGAGGAGTCTGTCACAGTAGATGTTTCTACCACTGACATACTAGTCAAGGTATACTGGTTAATTTCAAACACATTTGTAAAGTCATTTTGAGCAGAGAATGACTTACTTTTGTTTTTCATATCTACATGAATGCAAATGTTTTAATTCTATATTCTTTTAATTCTATATAATTAAATATTCTATATATGGATCTTATATATAATTTATAATTTCTGTTTGACTGTGGTGGGGTGTGGATGTTGCAGGAGGTGGATGAATCTGGAGCTGAGGTGTTCACTGTTCTCCTTCCATCGGGCACACCCCTCCCTGCCCGCAGACATCACACTCTGAGTGGAGAGGGGAAACATTCTTCCCTCCGCTTGGAGATTTATCAGAGAAATGTCACGGAGCAGCCAGAACAGCTTGCAAAGGTATGGAAAAACATTAACACTGGATCTAATTCCAGTTCTTCTTGATTTTGTTTGAGCACCCAGTAGCACCTTCAAGTTGTTTGATTCATTAATGATGCTTTCACATTTCAAAAAGACATAAGTTGAGCAACATACTGAACGCCAAATTGCTCCTGAAGGCTGTGCCATAGGTGTGTGAATGTATGAATGGTTAGCTCTTGATAAGCAGTCGGTATATGGTGAGACAAACATTGCTCTAAACAACAGGTGTGAGGTGTCTTAGAAGTAGGGTTGTAAACGATAAACCGATGCGACCGGATATTCGGTTTAACAAGTGAGAGATACGGCTGCTTCGGTAGCAGTCTGTAATAAACGTATATTGTTTTTGAAACGTATCGTAACCTGTGTATCTAGATGCATATCGAATCGTTTATCACAGAGAGATGTGCAACCCTACTTAGAAGGCAGTGGGGAGGCAGAAATAGAATGCTGTGCCCTGTTTTTGGAAATGTAGTACTTACAGTTGTGTTCAAAATAATAGCAGTCCCACATCACTAGCAAGATAAATCACTGTTTTTGTTAGAATTTCAACTTCTACACTGCAAGTAAGTTTCTAGACGGTTTAGTAAAGTTATAGAAAACCAACAGACCCAACAGGCATGACGTGCATGCTGCTGATCCTGTGAAACTGAAAGGGTTCAAAAAAAATAGCAGTGCTGAGTTCAATTAGTGAGGTCATTGATTATGTGAAAAAAAAATAGGTGTTAAACAGGTGGCCCTTATTTACAACTGACGCTGCATATGCTGGCTCTGCATTTGTCCTTGAAAAACAGAGCAAAATGGGTAATTCAAGACACTGTTCAGAAGAAGAGTGTTCTTTGATCAAGAAATTAATAAAAGAGGGGAAAACCTATAAAGAAGTCCAGAAAATGATAGGCTGTTCAGCTAAAATGATATCAAACGCTTTAAAATGGCAGCCAAAACCAGAAAGGCGAGGAAGAAAAAGAAAAACGACTATTCAAATGGATCAGAGAATAACCAAAATGGCAAAGGCTCAGCCAATGATCAGCTCCAGGAGGATCAAAGAAGATCTAAGATTGCCTGTGAGTACTGTAACAATCAGACGATGTCTATGTGAAGCCAAGCGGTTACAATTTGTCAAAGAACACATTGACTTGCCTAAAAATAAATGGCATAATATTTTGTGGACTGATGATACAGATGTAGCAACTCAAAAGTTCCCGTGTTTCCGTGACGGGTCCCTGGCTGGTCCTTGACTGGTCCTTCACAGGTCCGTGATGGGAATGTAATCCCCTGCGATGACGTAGTCAGTGAGGCCCCGACTGGAAACGCCCCTAAGCAGCCTGGGTGAAAACCAGCTGCAATGCCTCATTTGTCCACGGGGAGGAGCAGTGATTTTAATGTTCTGCTCTCACCATAGACTGGGCAGATACGCCGGGTGAGCGCGTGAGTCGATCAGCTGAGACAGAGCACAATCTTGGATGTGGCTAGTGGTGAAACGGATCATCATGATCCATTCAGATTGCTCCCCACAGACCGGCACCAAGTGATCCGCGGATTGTTTGATGGAAAAAATAAGTTGTTATAAGATAAAACTGAAGCACCGCTGCAACACCGCTGCAGCCTCGTATCTGCAACTCTATGTTGCGAACAACATCATCAACATGCCCCCCCCCCCCCCCCCCCCCCAAATAAACTGGTAATTAAAAAAAAAAAAACTCCCCTCGTATCGGCAGGTCTGATGCTGCAGCCCCGTAACGTCTGATGGACCATGTTTTTTTGGGGGGTCTTTTGTAACTTTTTTAAGGGCCATCTGATGCTTTCTGAAGCCTATGCAGCACACTCAATTTCTGAGTATTTATTCCTCGGACCGTCATAGCAGTTATATTGATGGCTATATGAACAGCTGTTATAGATCAGTGTGTCCAGCTGTGCACTACATGCAGATCAGGAGCGAGCGAGGAGAGAGAGAGAGAGCGCGAGAGAAGAGACGCATCATTATGTAAAGACAGAATGAAATGTTGTTGATTTAGTAAACAGTGACATGTTAGATATAAACACCACAAATACTCATCCTCCTTTATAATGACTATTGAATAATAACATAACTAGGCTACATTATGTGTCGTCAGTTTTGGACAAGAAGGGCCATTTGCTTTTTTTTTTTTTTTTTTTTTTTGTAATTTATTTATTTATTTTTTTCATTTAGGCCTACTGTATTTTCATTTTTGTCCATCCCATAGGTTAGATCCTGCCTAAATAAATTGAACCATAAATGAAACTCCATGCAGCAAGAATTTCCATTTAAAGAAGAAAAATTACGGGTGATTATCAGCCTTTTGGAAGATTTTTGTAGTTGTGCCGGTATTCAGTGCATGCTTTAAGCCAGGTGAGCCGTACAAACACCTCATTAGCATTCTCATTGCTCAACCTTTTGTTTGCACTTAATGGGCTTTTTGGTCTCCCAGTGTCACACAGATCACAGAGCCGAACATGAAGTTGGTTTGACTACCGTGTACTATACTTTAGCCTTGTGATTTGAGTGTGTTCATGAACAGGAGGATGACTCATTTACTGTATATTCATTTTTGTTCATCCCATAGGCGTAATTGAAGCAAGAACTTTTTTTTTCAATATTTATGTATACCGATACATACTCAGCAAAGGCAGGCAAATGAAACCAAAAAAAGAACAAATTGTCCACAAATAAATTGAGCAACAGAAGCCAGTGCCCTGTCTCTCGGGGTCAGCCTGTCGGGGACTCCTTAGTGTTTCATTTATTTGGTTTCGGGATGTTTTGGGATGTGGGGGTGCTGAGTGGTGAGAGTCTCAGTGGGGGTTGAGAGGGGGATGGTGAACTGGTGAGGGGGTAGGAGTGGGCTGATGGGGGTCAGGTGTTGAAGGTGGCAGGCTGAGGTGTGGAGGGGGAGGGGAGAATGAAACTCAATGCAGCAAAAACTTTTTTAAAATGTATATGCAGACCAATGCACACTCAGCAAAGGCAAGCAAATCAAACAAAAAAATAGTATAAAAAATAAATAAATACGTTGTCGTTTAGCAACAGTAACAATGCCGCTGTGACTCAGGGTCAGTCTTCTGGGGACTTCTAAGTCTTTCATTTATGAAAATACACTAAATAAGTCATCCTCCTGTTCATGAACACGCTCAAATCACAAGGCTACAGTATAGTATACAGTAGTCAAACCAGGTGCAATCTGTGATCTGTCAGTACGTTTACATGGAGCAAGAAATTTGAATTTCTGATCGTATCAGATAATGACATGCATGAGACCGGATCACTTGTCTGAGTATACATGCCGTTCAGAGAATCGGATAATTGGAACCGGAGCATGGCTGACTCCGTTACGCTAGGTGTCGCTGTAGCCCTCTCAACAAAGAGCCACTTTCAGTTGACCTCTACATATCAGCGACAACAAACTATCTGACGGCATTCAAATAAAGATTACATACGAGGAGATTGACGATGCTACAGCTGCGTACTTTTCGTGATTTTTTTTCGTCCTAATAATGCATATAAAAAGAACAACGGATCTTTTGGCTTCCGGGTGAAAGCCCCAGCGGAAAATGCAGTGCAATGCATGCGCAGAACGCAAAATCCGCTTCAGATCCGATTGCTGAGTATACATGGCGTTAAATATCCGACTATGAACGAATTATCTAGGTGTACTTATCCGATTTTGAGATGTCCGATGTGGTCCGAAATAGGTCCGAAGTAGATCGGACTAAGGTGTTTACAAGCACTTTGAAAAGTCCGAACTAAGTCCGATATGATCAGAAATTCGAATTTCTTGCTGCATGTAAACGTACTGTGTGTGACACTGGGAGACCAAAAAGCCCATTAAGTGCAAACAAAAGGTTGAGCAATGAGAATGCTAATGAGGTGTTTGTACGGGCTCAGCTGGCCTAAAGCTGAATACCTGTACAACTACAAATTATTATTATTATATTATTTATGCAGGATTCGGCCTATGGGATGAACAAAAATGAAAATACAGTAAATAAAAAAAAAACATAAATTACAAAAAAAAAAAAAAAGCAAACAGCCCTTCTTGTCCAAAATTGACGACACATAATGTAGCCTTCGCCCGCAAAGACCGATGATTGTACCGGACTGGAAAGCGCCATTTTTTGGTCATACCCTGTAACAAATTGGTGAGTAACAGTAAAAAATAGACACGCCCAGGAGAAGGAGGGGGCTCATTCCAGCGGCTGGAACTTGGCAGGCAGTTGGCTGGAAGTCAGCTGGAAGACGGCTGCCATTCAGCTGGCTTTCGGCTTGGAGGAGAACTTTTGAGTTGCTACTACTGTAGTAAGATTGTTCTTTTTGGGTCTAAGGGCCACAGACAGTTTGTCAGACGTCATGCAAACACTGAAGTCAAGCCACAGTACACTCTTAAGACCATGAAGCATGGTGGTGCAAGCATCATGATGTGGGGATGTTTCTCATACTATGGTGTTGGTCCAAGTTATCGCATACCAGGGATCATGGATCAGTTTGAGTACATCAGAATACTGGAAGAAGTCATGTTGCCATATGCTGAAGAGGAAATGCCCTTGAAATGGGTGTTTCAACAAGACAATAACCCCAAACACACCAGCAGGCGAGCAAAATGGTTCCAGACAAACAGAATTCAAGTGATGGAGTGGCCAGCACAATCCCCAGACCTTAATCCCATAGAAAACTTGTGGGCTGACATAAAAAATGCTGTTCATGAGGCAAAACCAAGAAATGCAGAGGAATTGTGGAACGTAGTACAATTGTCCTGGGCTGCAATACCTGTTGACCGGTGCCAGAAGTTGGTCGACTCCATGTACCACAGATGTGAAGTAGTTATCAGAAACCATGGTTATGCAACTAAATATTAGTTTATGATTCTCAGGAAAGTTGAATCTTCAAGTATTTCTTAGTTTATACAGTACATTTTTGTGTTTGTAAAACATGTCAACACTGCTGTTTTTTTAACATTATGTTTCTTGACTTTCTGTAAAATACTATCAAATTCAATTACTTTTTCCAATTTTCTTGCTTTGAAATAGAATGTGCAGTGTCCCCAGTGCATTTGTGTTCACTAAAATACAATTTATTTGAAGAATTTTGAAGTTTTCTCACCTTTTTAAACACACTGCTATTATTATGAACATAACTGTATGTTTTGTATTGGTGTACAAAGTCATACAGTGAAAGTAGTTGTCTGTGGAGTGGGAACACAGTTTGTGTTTGTGTTCAGTAGCTGCATGGGGTAGATCACCTGGCAGTGTGTACACAATCAACTGCGTTGATGCGTCCATAATGCAGAGGCGTGTGTCAAAGTGCACAAATAAGAATGAACCTTGACTGTTTCCATTTAAGATCTGGTACTCCCAAAACTTACAGTCAACTGTTAAATAAAATATATTAAATACATTATAAAGTATGTAAAAATGTTAATAAAGCCAAATCAAAGCTTAGGGCGTGTTTAACAATGACACTGTAAATTAATTTAGCTCAATAAATGTGTTTATGACAATATTAACTTCATTAGGAAGTTAGCGCCTGTCAGTATCAGTTCAGTACAGCAATATAAATACCTTTTTACTCATAATACTATAATACTGTAACATGAACTGGTTTGTAATCTAACATATTACCACTTTTTCTAATCTGAATCTAACTCTAACTTCTAGGAAAAATTGTCAAAATAAACCCTTGATTCTTGATTCTTGATCATTGAAATCCAGCCCTCCATCACATCCCATCCCCCACCCCTCCGTCTCAAACTCATCCAGTTGTGGCAGATGGCCGATGAGCTGGTATCTGCTCAAAGTTCCACTGTCATCACACGGTTGCTCATGGTGGGAATTGTTGTAAATCATATAACGAGTATGGTGTAGATCTGTTCTATATGGAAAGTGTCACGAAATGACTTGCGTTATGATTTGATATGTAATTAAATTGAAATGAACCATTAACTGTTTGTGTCTTTGTGTATAATATGTAGATCATCTTGAGAGACCTGCAGCCCAGTGAGAAGAACCATGACATCGACACTGTGGTGACTATGAAAAGGTAACCAGTCTTCCAGGATCTGAACATTGGCCTTTGATGTGACTGCTTGTAAATCATTATTTCTGTATGTTACAGGGATGGCTCCATTCACGTCAGCTGTGTAGAACAGAACAGTGGAAGGCCAGAGGTCATCACCATAGCAGCTGCGTCATGAAGCTACTGTTCTGTCTAAACCACATACCAGCACACAATATCAGTGCAATGTTTTGTTTTGTTTGTTTTTTTGTTTGTTTCTTACTCAATAAACATCAAACTTTAAACTGCGTTCAGATTTATTAAATCATTTTTTAATGAGCACACAAGTGAGGGTGGTGGAATGTGCTACCATAGCATGATAATTTAATATAATTGTGTATATATATATAGCACCATATCATAACAGATGTTATCAATTTTAGAACTTCTTCCGCATTTGACCCATCCAGTTGGCACCTGTCAGAACACACATGCACACAGACTGGAGCGGTGGGCAGCGATTCATTGCGCCTGGGGAGCAGATGTTGGGGAGTATGGTGCCTTGCTCAAGGGCACCTCAGCCGTGGCAAGGAGGTGGACTGATACCCACCAGCTGTCAGTTCACCTTTCACCTTTCCTCGAGCAGTGAGTGGGGATCGAACCGCAAACCTTATTGGACGACCCACTCTACCACTGAGCCACGGCCGCTGCGAGTACCTGATGAGGCTTTTCACATAGAGCAGGTCTAGACCATATATAATATTATCTACAGAGACCAACAGTTCCACCGTGAGGAAGCACTTGGCAAGGAAAAATAAGCCTCAAGCAGAGCCGTGGACGGTCATCCACTGTGACCAGTTGAGTTAAAGTAAGCTCAGTTCAACCGTGTCATAGAATTAAATATGTAGACCGTTACCAACATTACATAAGAAACAGTGACGTACAATTACAGCATACACTGATTACAGACATTAAATAATTCAGTATTTACAAGATGTGTACATCAAACTGTTTAAAAAATGGTTTGGCAGGGATCTATGGTGCCTTCTGTCAGTCTTCATTATCATCAGTTATGAGTCCAATTATGGTGTAATATGGTTGTGTTATCTGCATATTTAAGAATGGTGACTGAGCTATGGTGCGTAGAACCTGTTGGGCACCTGTGCTGACGTTTATATATGATGCTGTTCATCTGAACCTCTATTGTTTCCTCCAGAGGAAGTCTGGCTCCAGGGTATTTGAATTCTCAAATTTATATGTCCAAGAATTTAATGAGGAGATTAACCAGGTTTATCAGCTTTGCCAGTGTAACGACTAAAAACAAAGCAGTCGCTGAGAGGCTAAGCGTGGGGTGTTTGCTGATTGTCTGACACGCTGTACTAACAAAATATTCACTGAGATCAAAAAATGCGTTTAAGTATTTTATTAAAAGTGATCAAAAGTGGTCAACAAAACATACAGCCTCCCAATCACTCACCCTCTCTCTTTGTTACTCTCCATGTTACCACCCATATTCCCGTGACCCAGTTACTGTGATATCAAAAACAACAAGAACAAAACAAAAGACCAACTAAAATAACCCAAATATAAACTACAAAATTATCTATGTACGCATCATATACACCTTCATGGCTCCTACAACCAGCTTTACCGAGCTGAGGTCAATGAATAGTATGCATAATAGGGCTGCAACCAGAGATTAAATTGGGTCGGAGCCCTCTGCTTCCCTCTGCTTCTGTGTTTATAATAATCATGGGCATAGCTACCATCATACGACTTTTAATTATTAGTTTGGGCCTCCCCTCTTTTACCATGTCAAAAATCAGTAAAATGGACTGTACCTACCTGTACCTTTCTAGTCTTCCGACCACTCAAAGCGCTTTACAGTACGTATCTCATTCACCCATTCACACACATTCATACACTGATGGCATTGGCTGCTATGCAAGGTGCCAACTGCTCATGTTTGAGGAGCTAACCATTCATACACCGATGGCACAGCCTTCAGGAGCAATTTGGGGTATAGTATCTTGCCCAAGGACACTTCAACATGCAGACTGGAGGGGATCAAACCGCCGATCATCTGATTAGTGGACGACCCACTCTACCTCTGAGCCACAGTAGGCTACATCAGTCTGTTCACTCATCGCTGTTTCCAGAGCGCTGTGTCAGAGCTTCATTATTGAATCCGTTTGCTTGTTTATTGATATAAAACCTGAATCAATGAAACTCCAGTCACCATGCTGACCAATCAAAACAAAGTTCTGCCTTGAGCAGAGCTCAGGCTGAGCACTGAGGTAAGCAGCAAAAGGAAAAAAACTGCGAGCCGGCTCTCACTTGATTGCGAGTTGGCTCTTCTGATTCACTACAAAGCATTGGTTCTCAGAGCCGCATCTTTTGCGCATGACACATCACTAGTGGCACAGAACAACGAGGAAGTGTCAGACAGACACAAATCGCATCTCCGTCTTCAGCGGAATCTCAGGAAAACAGTGCAAAGACCACATCTCTCTATCATAAACCGTTTCAGAGATATTCACGGACAGATGTGACCACCAACCCCACCGCCTTCAGTACTGACTAATCCCTTTCGGATGCCGGCAAAGCAGAAGAGTAGCAGCGGGCAGTGAGTCTATGTTTCCCCCTCAGTATGGTTATGATAGCCCCAGAAATATGGTTTCTACCCCAGCTGTAGCCTCACATTATGGCGTGAACAATGACTTGAATCAGACTTGTGATGGCCGCTCAGCTAACCCCTTTTCCCGTGAGAACAATGTGTATGCCACAATAAATTCCCCATCCACCAGCTCCCAGCCTGCTGTCCCCCTTCATGCCATGTATGCCCCAGTCTGTAAGATGCAGTTGTGTGAAACGGGCTCATGATTATTACTCTGCCCTCACTGTGACGCACCACTCTCTCTCTAGAGAGCCTGACCCCAGTGAACATGGACAGCCTAGCTGGAGGAGGGCCAGGTCCGCACCACAACGTCCCTCCTCTCGCACCCTGTGTGGCAGCAATTGTATGAGCAGAGAGAGAGAATCCCCACTTTACAGCCAGGTCATTTTGATGGATCAGGCTCATGGAAGGACTTTCTTTACCGGTTTGAAAGCTGTGCCCAGGCCAACCACTGGTCGGAGAGGACCATGGCCATGCAGCTCAGATTCAGCCTGACCAGTGCTGCTGGTGCTATTGTCCATAAAAACCCCAGATCTGCTCGATGGAGTTACCAGCGGATTGTGGATGAAGTGGACGCTGCCTACAGGCCATGTTCGGAGCATGCAGCAGCCATAGGTATTGAACTGAGACAGAGGGTGAGGGGGCCGAATGAAGCTCTGCACAGTCTGAGGGATGATATCTACGAGAAAGTTTCCATCGTGCATGCAGATCATACAGAGCAGGAACAGGACGCCATCAAATCAAATCAAATCAAAATCAAATTTTATTTATATAGCCCAAAGTCACAAAATACAGTTTGCCTCAGAGGGCTTTACAATCTGTACAGGGAATGACACCCTCTGTCCTTAGACCCTCGGTTCGAGTGAGGAAAAACTTGCCCACAAAAAAACCCTTTTAACAGGGAAAAAAGGTGGAAGAAACCTCAGGAAGAGCCACAGAGGAGGGATCCCTCTCCCAGGACGGACAGACGTGCAATGGATGTCACGTGTACAGAACAAATCAACACAAACATATTGTACAATTACAATGAAATACAATAAATGATAGTATGATAACAGTAGCAGTGGAACCTGTGATAGAGTTAGAGGGACACAGATGCACAGCAGCAGTGAATCATTAACAGACTATAAACTATAGGAGAGATATGGTAGCAATTATGACAGTGATGCTATATATAGTGGACGTCAGCAGCAGACCACAGCAGCAGCCACGATCCACGAGAACCTGCTGGACAAGAAAGCACAGAAACTCCGGGAAGAAGTTTTTTAGTTAGTAACATGCATTGACGGTAATGGTGATGGGGAGAGAGAGAGAGAGAGAGAGAGAGAGAGAGAGAGAGAGAGGGAGAGGGTTTTCAGTAAAGGGAGATGTGACTGCATCTTCAACCATTACTGTGCCCGGCTAGGCATAACCCAGAAAGAGACAGGCGGGGGGGTGGGGGGGGAGTCCCCCGGCAGTCTAGTCCTATGGCAGCATAACTAAGCGATGACTTGAGTCAGCCCTAACTATAAGCGCTTTCAAAAAGGAAAGTCTTAAGTCTACTCTTGAAAGTGTTGACTGTGTCTGCCTCCTGAACCCAGAATGGTAGTTTGTTCCACAGAAAAGGAGCTTGATAGCTGAAAGCTCTGGCTCCCAATCTACTTTTGGAAACTATAGGAACCACAAGAGACCCAGCATTCTGAGAGCGCAGTGGTCTAGAGGGGTAGTAAGGTACTATGAGTTCTTTTAGATACGATGGTGCCTGGCCATGAAGAGCTTTGTATGTAAGGAGAAGAATTTTAAATTCTATTCTAGACTTAACAGGTAGCCAGTGCAAGGAAGCCAAAATGGGAGAGATGTGATCTCTGATCTTGGTTCCTGTCAGAACACATGCAGCAGCATTCTGAATTAGCTGCAAAGACCTAAGAGACTTATTTGAGTAGCCTGATAACAAAGAGTTACAATAGTCCAGCCTAGAAGTAACAAATGCATGGACTAGTTTTTCTGCATCCGCTTGAGACACGATGCGTCTGATTTTGGCAATGTTGAGTAAGTGGAAGAATGCAGTCCTCGAAATTTGTTTTATGTGGACGTTTAAGGACAGATCCTGATCAAAAACAACTCCAAGATTCTTTACGGTGGAGCTGGAAGCCAGAGTGATCCCATCTAAGGTAACTAATTCTCCGGGAAGAGAATTTCTGAGGTGTTTAGGTCCAATTACAAGAACTTCAGTTTTGTCTGAATTCAGCATCAGAAAAGGTCATCCAACTTTTTATATCCTTAAGGCATGCTTGGAGTTTAGTTAATGCGTGGAGATCTTCACGAATGCCCTGGCTGACGCCGAGGTGGTTCAAAGACTGTTGGAGGAGCAGCCTCACACCCTGGCCAGAGCATACGAAGTGATGCACAGGTACGAAACAGAAGGTCTGCCAGAGTGGTCACCCAGCTGATGCAGCCAGGTCAATGGAGTTCAGCAGAGTGGAGAGCCAGGGCAGCAATGGTATGTGAAGATACAAGTGTGATGCGGTGTGATGAACCAGAAGGGGTAGCTGCGGGGTCCACCAACCCACCAGACAGAAAACCAAGATTTCAACAGCGGTGGTCGCCAAAGAAAAACAAAAATGTCAAAACGACCTCTGCAGCGATCATCTGTCACAACTGCTCTGGTGTAGGGCATCTACAGAGGAACTGCCCTTCTCCTCGTCGACCCAAACAGCACACCCCGAGTGTCAACCTGACCCCAGCTCCCCATCCTGGCACAGTTGTTACCTGCACCAGCAGCCTGGAAAGTGAGATGAGCATTAAAGTACTACTGTACGGACTGGAAATGTGTGCTCTACTAGACTCTGCTGCTCAGAGAAATGTGCTGCCTCTCCACTATTTTGATGCTATTCTTCTCGAGTCCAGACCTCAGATCCAGCCATCCACCGCGAAGGTCTTGCAGGGCATCGGACCCAAGGGTTTGAGGGAAGCCACTCTGCCAGTGCACGCGAGGAGCAGGGATACCAGTGTGAACTTCATCATAGCCGACACAGCTGAGGGCACCGAGGTTATCCTGGAGCACCCTTTTCTGTGGCAGGCACGTGCCCACCTGGACTACGGCCGCAGAGAGATATCCCTCTTTGGTGAAAAGGTTCCCCTTTTCAGCTCAAACCACCAGCCTGAGGTTCATATTGTCAGAGTGGCCCGCACAACTGTGTTGGCGTCGGGTTGTGAATATATAGTGCCTGGCACTGCCCGCCTCCACCATGCTGCTGATGGAAACATGATGTTGAGCCCCACGAAAAGTTTCATCAAAAAGCACCATGTGTTAGTGGCCCGCATTGTTGTTCAGAGTTTTCAACCCTGGCACTGCACCTGTCAACTTGAAGAAGGGTTCCATGGCTGGACTCCTTCAGCCAGCAAAGGTTATGTGGATTCAGCCAAGGGAGGCCTCATCAGTGTCCAAGCCTGTTAATTCTGACTCTGTTTCTGTCCCCAGTCACCTGCAGTCCCTGTACACTGAGAGCTGTGCTTGGAGAATGACCGTGGTAGGGTGGCCCGCCTGCTGTAAGCATACAGCGATGTCTTCTCTACGGGGCCCACTGACCTTGGCCGCACTAGCCTTGTGCAGCATGATATCCTGACCACCCCAGGGCCACCTGTAAAACAGCCCCCACACAGGATGGCCAGCGACAAACAGCTTGCAGCAGACCAACAGGTGCAGCAGAGCCTGGAGAGTGGTGTAGCCCAACCCAGCAACAGCAGCTGGGCCGCACCGATAGTAATGGTAAGAAAGAAAGATCAGAGCCCACGGTTATGTGTAGATTACAGACCTTTAAATGAGCAGACTATCAAGGATGCTTATCCCCTGCCACGCATCCAAGACACTCTAGATACACTCTCCACTGCCAAGGACTTCAGCACACTGGACTTAACATCAGGCTACTGGCAGGTGGAGATGACGCCAAGGACCCGCAAAACTGCTGCTTTCTGCACCCGGAAAGGACTCTTTGAGTGGAACATGATGCTGTTCAGGCTTTGCAACGTGCCAGCCACATTCCAACGACTTATGGATTGTGTCCTGGCTAGGCTGCAGTGGGAGACGTGCTTGGTGTATCTCGATGATATTATAGTTCTGGGGCAGGATGCTACTGAAATGCTGAAGCGCCTCAGCCAAGTGTTCACCAGGCTACGTGAAGCCAACCTCAAGCTAAAGCCTTCCAAGTGCTGCCTGTTTCGGGAGCAAGTGGCCTATCTGGGGCACATTGTCTCTGCCAGAGGTGTCGCCACTGACCCCTAAAAGATCCAGAAAGTGGTTGAGTGGCCAATGCCCCGAAACATCTCAGAGGTACGTCAGTTCGTTGGCTTGGCTTCCTATTACAGACGTTTTGTACAGGATTTTGCCCCACTTGCCAAACCGCTCCATGAAGTCACCAGAAAGTATGCACGCTTCGACTGGACAGCTGAATGCCAGGAGGCATTCAAGGCACTGAAAGCCACCTGACATCTGCACCTGTGCTAGGCTACCCCCTCGACAGTGGCGAGTTGCTTCTCGACACCGATGCCAGTGATTGTGGAATCGGAGCCGTCCTCTCCCAAACACAAGGGGGTGAGGAGAGGGTTCTGGCCTTTGGCAAAATTACTGCACCACCAGACGTGAGCTCCTGGCAGTGGAGTTCACCTCCCACTTCAGGCAATATCTGCTAGGAAGGCCGTTTACCCTCCGGACAGACCACAGCAGCCTGCGCCAGGTCGCCTGCTGGTTAGAGAAACTGGCAGAGTACGATTTCCAGGTGATCCATCGCCCCGGGAGACACCATCAAAATGCCAACGCACTTTCCAGGAGGCTGTGCTGTGAGTCATGTCCATGTACGGTGCCAGAGCCTAACCTAAGTGTCCAGTGCCAGCATAAGGCAGTGCAGTGTAGCCCAGATGACAGTCCAGCTGCAAAAGCTGCCATGGAAACATTTACAGAGCAACCTCCAGTGGGGGTAGTGGAGCTTGATTGACTGCAGTGGGGGCTGCTTAACATCTGAGCCAGAGTTTCCTCCAGTTGGGGTAGAGGACATCTCCAGCAACAACAGCTGTGGCTACGCGCCCGCCCGTGAAAGCATCCACAGGGTGAGTGAGCCACTTCACACTAACCTGTTCTGCGGCTGGACCCAGGAACAGTTGAACCATGCCCAACTAACTGATCCAGATATATCGCCAGTGAGAAAGTGGATGGACGCAGGAGGCCGACCATCGTGGACTGACGTAGCACCCTGCAGCCCAGCTACCAAAGTATATTGGGTGCAATGGAAATTATTCTATCGGAAGGATGGAGTCTTGCTGAGGAAATACTACTGCACTGAAAGACAAGTGTTCTACCCCCAGATCCTGCTGCCCCACCTGTACTGAGCCTCTGTGATGCAACAGATGCATGATGGCCCAGTGGGTGGTCACTTTGGGGTGGAGAGGACCCTTGCACACCTTAAGACCAGGTACTTCTGGTATAACATGAAAGATGATGTCACACTGTGGTGCCACACCTGCACCAGCTGCACTGCAAAGGCCCACCCAAAGAAAACCCCTCAGGCTGCTATGGGCACAGTGCGGGTTGGTGCTCCCATGGAGAGGATAGTGGTTGATTTGATGGGACCCCTAAATGAAACAGAGAGGCGAAACGGCTACATACTTGTAGTACAGGACTATTTCAGCAAATGGGTGGAGGCCTACCCTGTGCCCAACGAGCAAGCAGTGACGGTGGCAGAGAAGATCGGAGTGGGTGTGTAGATATGGAGCTCCTCAGTGCCTGCACAGTGACCAAGGCACCAATTTTGAATCAGCCGTGTTTCAGGAGATGTACGCACTGCTGGGAATTGACAAGACGCAGACAACACCGTTTCATCCTCTGTCTGATGGCCAGGTGGAGCGCTTTAATGCCACTCTACAAAAAATATTGGCCACCACTGCTGAGCGTTGCCACTGAGACTGGGATGTCATGATTCCATATGCAGTGATGGCCTATCAGGCAACCAAACACAGCTCCATGGGCCTGACACCCAACATGATGCTCTTTGGAAGAGAAATAACTGAACCAATCGACCTGGTTGCTGGTCTGCCCCCGGACACTGACGACCCAAACACACACTCACAGTATGCCCAGCAGCTCAGAGAACGACTGGAGCTCTCACACCAGCTGGCATGGGAGGTGCTGGGAAAATCTGTTGAACGGGCCAAACGACAGTACGACAAGAACATCTGTCAGGTCCAACACAAAGTTGGTGATGCAGTTTGGTACCTCATAATAGGCACCAAGAGGGTGAAAAACAAGGTACGGAAGTTCTTACCTTCCTACGAGGGCCCGTACTTCGTCGTAAGACTGCTGGATGACTTGATCTACCAGATCAAAAAGAGCCCGAGAGCAAAGACCAAAGTAGTCCACCATGACAGGCTCAAGCCCTACTATTCCAGGGTCCCGCTGGATACTAGCTGGGTGTTGCCACCTTCACCAGACTCCAGCTCCCTCACTCCAGACGTCAACAGCCGGAACCTGGTCGATGCTTCATCAGACACAGAGGATGCAGCCCTGGAGGCCTTGCCGGGTCTCTGGTCGCTGGTCTGCCCCCGGACACTGACAACCCAAACACACACTCACAGTATGCCCAGCAGCTCAGAGAACGACTGGAGCTCTCACACCAGCTGGCACGGGAGGTGCTGGGAAAATCTTTTGAATGGGCCAAACGACAGTACGACAAAAACATCTGTCAGGTCCAACACAAAGTTGGTGATGCAGTTTGGTACCTGATAAAAGGCACCAAGAGGGTGAAAAACAAGGTACGGAAGTTCTTACCTTCCTACGAGGGCCCCTACTTCGTTGTAAGACTGCTGGACAACTTGATCTACCGGATCAAAAAGAGCCCAAGAGCAAAGACCAAAGTAGTCCACCATGACAGGCTCAAGCCCTACTATTCCAGGGTCCCACTGGATACTAGCTGGCTGTTGCCACCTTCACCAGACTCCAGCTCCCTCCCTCGACAGCCGGAACCTGGTCGATGCTTCATCAGACACAGAGGATGCAGCCCTGGAGGCCTTGCCGGGTCTCTACTCCTCGTCTCCAGACCAGCCTAACAGCAGCCGGCTTCCTGGCCTTCCTGCTCAGCCCCAACTGGATGGGGCTGGCACCCAGCCTCCTCCCGTGGAACCGGGTCATCATCCTCTGTTGAACTCCACGCCTCTTCAGAGACCCCTGAGGGGTTGCCAACCACCAGACCTGTTTGGTGACTGGGTTAGTCACTGAAAAGGAAAGAGAAGAACATTTCCAGACCTGAGGCAGGGTGTAGGCGGATCGCTGCCCTCCTGAGAGAGAGAAAAAAAAAAGGAGTTCCAGAAGTGTTAAGCTGTGAATGTTCTGTAAAGTTTGTATAACTTTTGCACTTTTATGAGCCTATTTAGTTAGTTAGCTGACTAGCTGAGTGTTTTGGACATTGTTTAGCTGCATATCTTGGTTTTAACACCCTGCATCTTTAGATTAACCTGATAATACAGTAGAAATGTGCATAACAAAAGAGAATCTGTTTGTTTTGTTTACATATGCAATTAAGGTGCTACCCTAATTTACTCACTATTGTGTCTGGAGAGTTACGTCATAGAAGATTTGATTCAAGTAGTGTAATGGACAGCATCACTTCCTTTCAGTGTGCGGTGGGCTGTGAACGTTATTTTGTTGTTTGGTTGCATCTCTATGAGAAGGATATGCGGCATGCCTGCATAGACATTATAATAATATGATCCTTCACCTGAAGTTGTTTTGCCACAAGAGGAAAGCTCATTTAAAGACTGTGGGAAACAAGGATTGCTATGGGAAGTGTTTGAATTTATAATGTCTCATGTTTGCTTTCTTTAAATGTAATGTGCTGGAGTGATGTTAAGGTTTTAATCATCATCCAGAGTGGGGGTAGTGTTACCGGCCAGCCCTGTCTCTCCACGACGGTGGCCTGGTGCGTGCATGTGTCGTACAGGTGCAGGAAGGTAAACACGGTGAGAGAGGTACACATCCACGGTGGCAGACACGCTTGGAACAGCTAGCTTACATGAATGCCGGTGTGTTTTAGTCTGCAGCAGTGTCCAGACTTTGAACAGGCTCGATGTTGTGTTCTGCTTTTGACAACGAAAGAAATTAAATATGTGGTTCTGCACAAAGGTCCCCACTTTGTCCTCCTTTCTTCACAAACTTTAGCTCTCTAAATCTAAGATGCTAATTACCAGCAATGAGCCAAAGCACCAAACCAGCTCCCAACTACGGTTCGGAGTCAGAGAGGGTTTAGAAGGTAACAGAGGTGATCAGCTGTGACAGAGGTGATCAGCTGCACTGTTGAGCGCATGAAACTGTGAGGCATACTGTCAGAACAATATACAATGACATCAAATTATACAGATAAATGTTTATATGAACTCTTACCCTGTATAAAGGATGTATAATATAGAAATGTATATCAAGTGGTTGAACTCAAACCTTACATACACAATAATATTAGCTTCCCTTTTTCTCTAGCTTGCTGTCTGATATTGAGATCAGGTTGATCTGGGCCCAGCTCTTTCGCGCGAAGTTTGTCCAGCAAAATTCTCCTCTCAAACAGATGCTGAAGGAGTGATTTTACCGTAGTGCAGGTTGGGCCGTAGAAGAGTACCATTATGTACACCATTGTCATGTAGAATAGTGCTTGTACGTAGTGGCACTGCTAACTTTAGCCATAGCTGGCTTGGGGCGATAAAATAATCACCCCTACTGGAGTAGATTTGAGGATGCTGATTGGCTAAATTGTATGTCAATATTCATACCTGAAATTAACAATTGGTTTAACTGCTTCATAGACCCACATCCTCGGGGCTTTCTCCATCGCCCCAGAGACATGCAGACAAGGGATAGCATGAGGCCGAGGCAAGATGGCGGACTGAGTGGTCGCACGATACAAACTCTCATACAAAACTCCTCCAAATTCGTATTATTGAAATTATATCCCCTCTAAACGTACATTTTAATGTCTGTAAGCTGTTTTTTCCATAAAAATGACATAACAATGTTAAAAAACAACATAAAATGTCTCAGCAAGAGCTTAAAGAACTTTTCGCCATGCTCCCAAATGAGGGACCACGAGTATGCCTTGCAGGCCTTGATGGATACCGACAACAGCGGGGATAAACGGTTGTTAGAGGAAGACGGTGAGTCCTGTCCTTCTACCTGGAAAAAGAAAAGGGCAGTAAATGCTGAAATAAAGGAAAAACCATGTGAGCAAGACAGATACAAACTATAGTATAAAATTTCTACACTAGCACTAAAACTAGTTCATATCTGCTGATCCAATGTGAATTATATTTATGCACTAAAACTAGTTCATATCTGCTGATTAATTGTGAGTTATAATTTCCTTTGATTTAAATGTGCTCCTTTTTGATTTAATGGTGCTTTTCTCTGACTCAAACATATGAGCGTATCAGGTTCAAACATATACACATATATAATGGGTGAAACACTTAAGGAACACATATATAACGGGTGAAACATATAATGGGTGCACAAAGGTTGAAGTACTATACTAATCTTTATGCTATGCCAATATTGAAACATTTACTGGTAACTGGAAACATTTAAATCATTGTCAATCACTGGAAGCAGAACCCCTCTTGAACCACTCTCGAGGTGTAGCAGGATTAAGGTATGATTGAAGTATCGTAATCTCTGAAAACTTGTGGTACACATGTAATCTCACTGAGTGTTGTATACTGGATAAAGTGCACTATGGTAAACACACTGGTTTGACAATATAATGAGCACCTGATTTTAATGTGATACGATGTATAACTTGCAGAGTGTAAGAGCACAAAAGTAATGAAGTAGTAAACACTTGACTTTGGTATAATCTAGTAAGAAACTTATAAATGTGTGATTTGTGTTAGTGTGAAACATTAAACTTTTAAAAAATGCAGTAGGAAGGTTCTGTGACATAATGGTGTAAAACTCAGCATTAAAGGGACTTTTTAAAAATACTGTAATGACAAGGCCCGAATCTAATGGTGTAAAAAAGTAATAAAAGTAGGTTTTTAAAAAAATAGCATGAAGTGCAGAATGCAACATAATGGTGTAATTTGGAGAAGCGTAGAACAAAAGAAAATATGGTGGGCCTCAGTGAACCGTGGGCCTGAAGGCCTGGCGCGAGACACCATTAGGTAATGGAAAGTCCCCAAAAATCAGACCTGGAAAGTCCTGAAAAGGTCCACCTGAGCAATAAATTACACCATTATGTCATATCGAAAGTTGAAAGATAATAGGCTGGACATACACAAAGAAGGTGGGATTGTGGAAATTTGCATAAAGGTACATAAAGGTAAACCCGAGTCAGCAAATTTAGTCTATCCATGGGTGACTCGGGCTCTTGTTGTCTGTAAAGATAATAAAGAGTTCATTCTGCTGCCAAATCCTGACGAATCCTGTGTGTTATTGCCTGCTGAAGAGAGGAATCACCTCTTGATTTAATTTGGACCTGAAAATTGGAGGAGTTGAAGCCAGACTGCAGAACAAGATCAAAGCTGAAAAGTTGCGAGACAACAAAACGAAGATGGAACCTGAGAATCAGAGGAATGAAAGAAAAGATGAACAAAGACAACAGGAAAGACGTGATTCAACTATTGAAAAATATGGAGGACATTGTGGACACAACTCATCAAATTGGCAGGAAGATGGAAAATAAAACGCAACAAATCATCATCCAGTTTACAAGACGACAACACAGAGACGCGTTTTGGAAACTGACGAAGGAATCCAGTGTTTGCACTGAAGCAGGAATCAGGTTTATGGAGTTCTCTGGCCCTGCATCGAACAGGCGAGGAAGAATGGAGAAAAAGCCTACTTCCGCAGTCCTTTTGGATTCATAAACGGTCGCCACATCCAAGCTGAAGATAAACACTAAACATCTGACACTCCAACAATGAACAGGGGAATTTATCTGAGGAGGAGTTACTCTAACTAGTTTACAACACCAAAGTAACCTTTTATTAAACTGTTAATTGATGTTTACACTGCTTTGATGTTTTCCAGCAGACAGTCTGTTTAAACACTACTTTATCTTTTGTTTTGTTGAACACAAGGGGACTCAAAGACATTGTGAAGTGAAAAACAATTTTTCTGTTTTGTAAAGACTGAAAAACACATTGCACTTTTCTTCAAGAAACTCATTCAAGTGCTGCAGACTGCTCCTTCTGGTCGAACCAGTGGGGAGACAAGATACTGTTTAGCCATGGATCAAACAAATCCGCAGGTGTTGCTATTAGCTTTAATAAATGACCAGGTAATGTGATAACACACAAAGCCGATGAGAAAGGCCACTGGTTGGCAGCTGTTCTAAATATTGAAGGTTGTTGTATTATTATAATGTATGTTTATGGCTATAATAACACTAGTCAGAAAAGACTCTTACTTTTAGAGATCTCTGAGGCTGTAAATCAATATAAAAACTGTTAGAACACAAACTTAATTTTGTTGGGAGGTGATCTCAATATTGCGCCTGATGATTGGCTAGACAGATGTCCCTCAAAATTCACAGATCATCTTTTAATCATTTTCATACACTATTTCTTGAATTTTGCAATACACATTCTCTAATTGACATATGGAGAAGCAAAAATTTAATGGTTAAGCAGTTCTCATGGTTAAAACCCAAAGGAAGTTGTATATCAAGAATTGACTTATGGTTATCTACAGTGGATATTACTGAATATGTTTCAAAGGTCTCTATGTCAAGTGCACCACTAACAGATCACTGCTCATTATATCTGGAACTAAAACCAAAATCAAGTCCTTATAAAAGAAACATTAATTAGACATTTAATGCAGACTTACTAAAGTCTGAACACTACTGTAAAAAAAATCAAAGAATTACTACTGGAGATTAAGTTTGACACAACTAATGGAAGTTTTAGTAAAAGATGGGAATTTTTCAAATATAAAGTTGGACAATTCTCTATCAAATTTGGAAAACAAAGAAGCAAAGATACACAAGAACAAGAACTTTACTCAGTTCAAGAAATCGATAAATGTTGCAAAAGGTCACCAATGTCAGATGCAGATATGTCTAACTTTATCATCCTCCAATCAAAATTGGATGATTTATACCTAAAAAGAGCCCACTACGCTTTCATAAGGTCCAGGGCAAAAAGGACGGAAGAGGGAGAAAAAAATACTGCTTATTTCTGTGTACTTGAAAAAAGAAGACAAGAGAAGAACGCTATAAATGCTCTTATGATTAATGTCTCAGAGTGTACAGATCATAAACTGATATCTGAAGTACTGAAGTACATAGATTATATTCAGTTTTATATAGCTCTTCATATTCCAGATAAAGCTCCATTGGTCTTTTTGAGAATATAAAAACTCACTCTCCTCTTAATATTGATTTTTTTGAGATTCAAACGATTCGCTCATATCTTTGCCAACAGGTTAAAAGAATGTTTGCCTTGTGTTACTAGTGAATCCCAATCTGGTTTCCTTAGAGAACGTTCAATTCACAACATTAGATTAGTACTAGACTTATTAGACTCTGCAGATAAGATTGAAGATAATGGTTTAATTCTGTTTTTTAGACTTCTGTAAAGCTTTTGATACAGTTGAACATTGCTTTATGATGGATAGATTGAAATATTTTGGTTTGGGGAAATACTTATGATTAATTGAAGATTTAATGTTCTCTTGAAGTCTATCTGATTTGTTTTAGAAAGACTTCAAAAATTGGTTAACCTATAATAATATAGATATGCCTCCCCTGACTTACAGTAATGTCAGATTTGGTTTTTATAATGGAGGACAGAAAACTGGAATATAACATAAATAATTTGGTTATACTCGCCAAATACTTTCTACACAAATGTAAATTCTCAAAAAATACCCCACGCTTCAACATTTTTTTTTAAAAAGAACTGCACATTTACTCAAAGAAAGCCCTATTGCTGTATGACAGTTTACCAACTTTTCTTTTACTTTTGATTGATCCCCTATAACAATTATTATTATTATTATTATTATTATTATTGTTAATATTATTGTTAATATTATTATTATTATTATATATCGATTTTTTCATTGCTTTACTTTATATTGTTGTTCTGTTTATATCGTGTTCTTCTTGAATGTAAGAAATGTTATGCTCAGTTCTGAAAGCTACAACTTGTGTAATTGTATTTCAGTATGCTTATTTGTATTGCATTTTGCAATAAAGTTAAAAAAACAAACAACAACAAAATAACAAGCAAGAAACAAAAACAAAACAAGGGACAGTACGTTGCTGTGCACTGGTTTGTCTATCATATTTGGCACATATTAATGAATTTATAACATTATTTAAACACACAAATATTGAAAATATGAATGATGACATATTATTATTATTGTTACTTTTTATTTTCATTTTATTTTTGTGGCTTAGGGAGGGCGGCGCCCTATCGCCCTCTATTGGCCAGCCACCAGTTGTCAGAACAATAAATAATTTATAAAAAAATAAAGAAAAATACAAAATCAAAAAACTTAACAGGATTTGTTTGAATGTCAGAGCTTGTTCTCTACACCTCACAAACTCTTGTGGTGTTCTGAGTGACACATATTTTGAAGGGAACATGATTAAGGCAACACATAGACACATAAAGGCACACATAGACACACAGAACACAGCTAGTCTGTTTTCAGGTCGGCCTTGACCAAGATTAGGGAGTCGAGCACACACACACACACACACACACACACACACACCATGCAGGCTCATGGGAAACACATTACGACAATATTACGTTCACGTGACGCTCAGAACACGGACATATGATTGTAAGAAAGTACAGGACGGTTGGGTCCAGATCTGGTGATTTGACTATGTAACAGTGATGTAAGAGTGATGTAAGAATGGTTATAAAAGGGCTAAAGTAAAGGGACGTTCGGATTCGCAACCAGCTGTCTCCGTGTTGTTATTTCATTACGTTTTGGAAGTTTGCTGCACAACTCTCTCTCTCTCTCTCTCTCTCTCTCTCTCTCTCTCTCTCTCGCGCGCGCGCGCAGTCACTCTCTCTCACTCCCTTTGTTCAAACAACGTTACGGATCTCTCCTCTACCTCCGCTCTGCTCCGCTCCGCTCACAACTCAGTTTTTTTTATATACTCAAACATCTCCGCGCCTGGCGAGCGACTATTATGAGTGGCGTAGTCGCGCGACACAATGAATCGATAATGAAATTCGTTGCCAACTCTTTTAATAATCGAATTTTATTTTATCGATTCGTTGTTGCAGCCCTAATGCATAAGTAGGAAAATGAATCCAGATGGGGCAACTACCAGCATTATGAATGGGTACATAGTTTCTGAAGTTAGCTTGCTAAAGCTTAGATGTTTATGTACATTTGCTATGCATGCACGTATCCCCAGCCACACCCAGTGATAGGGGATCTGCTTTGTGTCACAAGCATAGCTATATAAACAGTGGGTTGCTAGACAAGTTTATCTTAGCAGCAGTAAATCTCATCATCTCGTTACATAGAGATTCTAGTTTTTGTTGAATAATTTTCTTCACCACACTGGACTTACTTCTGCAAATACACTGTATACCTTGCTGTAAGCTAAGAGCAAATGTATTACATGACGACATCTTGTTTTGCATGTTGGAGGTGTAAGTCCAGCATCCTCAATGGACACATTGGCACAGTAAGCAAACAAGTAAATATCTGTCAAAAGGGTGGTGATGGATTCAAATAGATGATGCACTGATTTCATGAACACAGACGTTAGAGCAAGTGTCTGAAGTCGTGGTTGATTTTTGCACAGGGATTACAGTTGAGTCCATGAAGCACTGTGCTTTAGGAGTACTGTACACTTATGGAGGGAGATGCTGGTATATATTATATACACAGTGGTGTCTACACTCAGTCTAACTACAGATTAATGTGTAATACACAATCTTAAAAGTAGTATGTAAAGTATGTAACAGAAAACCTGACACGAATGTTACTTTACACTCATGAAACATTTTCTTTATTTTTTGAAAAGCACCCCTTTTATCTCTCAAGTCATTCATAGTGCATGTCAAATCTTCATAGCAAGTTCAAAAAGAGCGATAAACAACAGAAACAAAGACTCCATATATTCTTTCCTAAAACCACTGCACTTTTTAAAAGTCTGTCTTAATCCAGCACTCACATGCCCATACAGTATGTGCACTGAAAGAGTTGTGGCTTTAACATTAGTCCTATGTGTAGACAAAAGTCAGAACATGTAAGCTTGGGCCCAGGCCATCAAAAAGAGTGTGTGATTTGATTTACCAGTCAAATGCTCTAATGAAAGTGTACTGTCTTGCAACATCAGTGTTTTTACAAAAAAGAATTTCCTCTGTGGAAATGGCAAAAAGAAAAAAAGAAAAAAACATTGTATTCATGTTTCTTAGAATATTTTATATGACATCAGTATATTTAGTTGGAAGTGGTTATACAGAAGTATATTGTGATATGTATTACACTTATTCCATCCTGTTCATAGTCACCTCTTTGTCCGTACTGATATCAGGCATGATGTAGGGGGTGGGCAGAGTCTTTGTGGTACAGTGGCATTTCAGTCATGATAGGAGTGACCACACGTATATACAAGTTAACATCCCAAATCCTGCTGATAGAAAACACAATAAAAACTGCAACTTTATCCATGTAGTTTTTAACTGTAGCATTTCCATTCCAATGTGCTGACACACTGAAGTTAAACACAGCCTCCATTGTTTTCTAGCCTTTAGCATCCATGCTCTGGAACAATGCGACACTTAAGGATCTTCAGATAGTTCTGGACCTTGTTGGAATCTCTGCGAAAGCAGTAAAGGAGGTCATAGTCTTTCATCAGATGCCACTCTGAACTGTCTGATGGCAACAAAGCCTCAGGAGAAGCTATGCTGCTCACTGAGTTACTTATTATCCCCAACCTCTGCATCTGGAGAAGAGAGGACACATTTCAGTTTGCACAATTATAACAAACCCATTTACTAGAAAGATTCCATAACAAAGTACGTACAACATGAAGATGACTAGGTACATACAGTCAGACATGTTCCCGTTATTTAGTCTACTCATTGATTGAAATGTGGTTATTATTGTGGACAAAATAATTGTATATACTGTAAGTGTAATGAGTCACCATCTTTATATTTAGAAGATATTTTCTCTTGTTTTTAATCTTGATTCTATTCTTGCACAGTTTATTTAACCCCCTTTTTTAAACCATATATTTCTCTACTACACTTTCATTTCAGTGTTATCTTATGTTGCAACTCCAGATCTAAAACTCTGGTCCTAATGTTCTAATCTCGTCTTCAAAGCAGAAACTTTCTACACTTCAAGCAAACACTGTAACTGGGCGCGACAGGGCTTATGAAAACTACCCCCCACACCATTTACTATACCTTTTCAGCCACTTTTTCTACACCTTTACATAGCTCATGCACCATGTCACTCATCTCAAGAGCTTTATTGGAGCTGAAGTTGTTGAAGTCATAATGATGAACCATGCTTTGGTGGAAATGCGACAGAGGATCCCTCCATGCTACCAGGAGTTTCAGAATCACCCCTGTTAACTCCTCTCTCTACAGTGATAACAGAACAGGTCAGTTGAATCAAAAGATGTATTAAGACAGTTGTGTGTAGTTAAGATAAAAATTGACATCACTAAAATTTATTGGAAGTTTGGGATGACACAAACATATAAAGGGACACAATGTATAAAGCATGTAAAGATTGGAAACAAACACATTTTGAAATGTTTCAAACATTGATTGTAGTGGGTTGTTGTACAAAGGGAAGGGGGCTGCTGTGAAAGGATGCAAAAAATTATGTGGACAGTGCATGCCAGTTAGAGAAAAAAGCTTTTCTAAAGGTTAATTCACCGCCATTCTTTGAGCATTCTCTTTGCCATTTGGGGTGAGGATGGTGGAAGTGTGACAGTTGCGACTGACCCGGCCAATTTGATTCTTACTGGGCAGGAAGTACTGCTCCTGGCAGGATGAACATGGATTCAAGAATGAAATGTCAGAGGTCAGGTGTGATTTAAATGTCAACCTACAGTACAGAAGTGATGAATGAAATAGTACAATAGCCTGCTACTGCAAATAATCACAAATGCCCCAGGATATACAGTATATATGAGTGTGTATGACTGCACTTAGTTGCCAGTTTATTAGGTCTATCTAGCTAAAACTGTGGTACAAGTGATTGAGAGAGTTGTAATCAGAGGGTTCAGTTTGATTCTTGGCACAAGCTGGTTGTGTGAGCTATCAGTGTGAGTGCTTTGAACAGGAGGCACTGCATCCTGATACATCAGTGTATGAATTATGTGTTTGTGAATGGGTGAATATGAGAAATGTGTTATAAAAGCCATCTGAGTATATCAGAAAGGTAAAGAGGTATAGCTAATTTAAGGCAATATTATAATTAAAATGTTCAGTGTTTGTCAAAAACACTGTTGAAAGGGGTTGATTCAACAATATGTGATACAGGATAATAATATTATGAATAGTTTAAAGCAACATACTGTAGTTCAATGGCATCACAAACTATATCCACCAAAAATAATAGGGCAGTTGAATCAATCATCTACAAATGTTTTCAACACAAACTAAGAATTGTCATTAAAAGAGGATTTGTTTCAGGACTGGTTGCATTAACCTGTATTTGTTTTAGCTTGGTGTGCTCAATAAATTGGTTACTGAGTGTCATACATGTACAACCTACAGTATGCAGTGTCTCGATTAAGCAGTTTGTGAAAAAAAGGCTCCTTGTCTCATTGATTAAATGATGAAAGAAAACTAACACCGTTATCAGTTGCATATGTAGCATTAACTGTTTAATCTACATAATTTGTCTGTTTAAGATAAACAACACATTTACCAAACATAAATATCACCATTAATTGTTCATTAAACATTATTAGACAACACTGTCAGATAAATTGCAACACAATGAAGACTTACAAACTCAGTGTGAAGGTCATTTGAAATTCCATGCATCCTGGCTGAGTGTTGGATGACCCGGTCAAACAGGTTGGCCAGGGAGAGGATATGGCACCCAGCTTGCGCATTGGTACAGATGGGTGCTGGTCCTACAGTGGTCAGTCTGCTGCAGAACAACAGATAGACCAACACCATCCACACAATGGGCACTACAGAGACGAAAGATTAAGGAAATAACAAAGAAAGTAGATAAAACAAAATATTGCAGCACTGAAAGAATTATCCAAATAACACAACAGAATAATAATGTCAGTCAACCTGAATCATAACTTATTGTTAAGAATCTGGTATAACTGAGATAAGGTCGTTTTTAAAGATGTTTGAGAGCAGATGAAACACCAAGGACTGAATGAAATAAATACACAAATCATGGTGAATAGGAAGAGAACAGGTGGCATGCAGAATGAGTAGTGACAGTTCTTCCTTTGGGTTTCCTCATGCAAAGTTTTGAAATGACTACCTGATCTGATGTTTCCAGGCATTCTGTAGGGTGTGTGAAGGAAGTTCTGGCTCAGAGAAGAGGATGCAGAAGCTTTTCTATCCTCTTACACTTTAATATTAAAGGGAAACACAGTGAGGGAGGAGGAGGAGAGAGAGTGTGTGTGAGGGTGGGGGCAAGAAATAACATTTGCCCTGTGAGTCATATAAACTAAACACACACACACACACACATATATGTGAGTGAGTGAGTGACACTCTCATAAGTAACCTAAGGCCGTCTGCGAGATCAATGACATCATCATCCTAGCACGTCATTCCAGTAAAGCATTATTGGACTGTCTGATTCGATCAGCAGGCATCTCCAGTACCTGCACCTATTATTAAGAAAAGCAACAATTTGTGCGGAGGTGCACATTTGCAGTTCCAGTTTTGCCTCTTTCACTAGTACCAATGTTCATCGAAGTTCTCCAAAAAACGTCACATATCACTACCGTGCTACTTTGTGCAACTTTAATCATTCAAAATGCCCCTGAAAGCTGTGAAAACAGTGCTTTGGGACGATGTTGGGAACAAACTCGGTGCACAGGAAAACCAGAAGATTGCCAATGACTGTTTTTCAGCACCTGCTGGACATTGCTGTCACAAATAGTTTCATTGTGCACAAGGAGCTCAGCAAGCCACAGCAGCAGAAGGCCATGACACGCCATGCTTTCCAGGAGGAGCTGAGTGCGCACCTACTTCACCACCTACCCACCTCGTACTCCCACTCAAGGCCACTTCCCTATCCCAACCAACAAATATGAGTGCACAGGCAAAAGACAGCGCTGGGAAGGAAAAAGTGAACTCTGTGCCACAAAAGCACACCTTGGATGTGTGATGTGTGTCATGTGGGTCTCGCCTGGCTATATAAATATATATAGCCATACAAATATATACAATATATTTGTATGGCTAAATATAACAGCCTGTAACATGGACTCAGAAAGCTCCAGAAATGTAAAACTGTCTGAGTTGTTGTAAAATAGATCTCAGAAATGTTCAATATGCACTTTTCAAGAATTTATAAAAAGAAAGTTGAAGAAAATTCAATTCCGTTTTTGTCCTTTTCTTCTTATAACACAGATTTTGAAAGTTCTACTTCTACTGGAAAAAGGGTGTAAATTATTTACACATGGAGCAGTTTTTGACACAATTATTGACAAAAATAGACAAAAAAGACCAGGCGTTTTAATAAATATATCTATTATTATGGTGCTAAAAGGTGTTTAAGGTGTCGGGGACTTAGCTTCAAACTATTTACCTTCCGTTGTCCTGCCTATGACAATGTTGTACCTGTTTTACTTGCTTTCCACTATGTATACTTGGCTCTCATCCCATACAATATTGTTCCCCACTGCTTTATGTTAGATGTCCTTTATAATTGTATTACAGGTCATCTACATAGTGCTCTTGCAAACATTAACATAACATGCAAAATCTAAATCATCTAAATCAGGGATGTCAAAAGTACAGGTCAGATTTCATGTGGCCCAAAGCTTCATTTTTATAATATATTATTTATGGCCTGCTAGCATTGCCAAATACTGTATGGCTGGAAGATTTGGCTTTTTTGGCTGACATAATGAAGCATTTGAATGTGCTAAACATTAACCTCTAAGGACATAACTGCTGGTGTTATATATCTGTAGGTATATAGCTTTTTATTCGCTTTTTATTATAAATAATAATTTAATCGAGGCTCAAAGTTGAGTAGGCTTTTGCTCAAATTCCTGGGTTTATAATGGGTGTGTATTGCGCGGAATGTTTGTGCTAGAGTGGATGACATCATCAGCCAGAGTGAGATCAGTCAAAAAATAGAACGGAAACTGCTCCTGTGGCCACAAATTTCACACTACAGACATAATTTATAGATAGAAACGTAGGAAAATTTGTCTTCTCACACAGGTTCGTCTGCTAAAGCTGTCAGTATTATAGTTTTGGCGTCAGACACAAAGATTCGCCACCAACACCCATCCACAGCCCCATAGACTCCCATATTAAAAAGGGGGGGGGGGTTTCTGGAGGAAAGCAGAAGTAACCTTTCTTTGAATCGATTTTAATAGGTCACATTTCTTCATTTTACACACAAACTGCATATCTAGACGTTCAGGAAGAGCTCAAGATGCCCTAAATTAAGCTGTTTCAATGATTAGAAATACGGTTTGGCCAGAAATCCTTCCTGTTCGAGGCGTGGTCTCAGTGTTTTCTCTCTCTCTCTGTCTTCCAACTGACATTCAAACAGGTGCAGTAACTGCCCGGCGGCGGCCATTTTAGCAGTTATTGGCAGTTAATTTGAACTTGTCTGTGTAAAATGACAGACAGAGACAGCAGCGCAGCTAGCGCGTCAGCGCTAGCCACTAATTTCTAGCCGATAAAAATTAAAGGCATGCTAATTGCTAACATTAGGCAGCCATTTTAGCAGTTACTGACACTTAATTTGAACTTGTCTGTCTAAAATGACAGAGACAGCAGAGCAGCTAGCGCGTTAGCGCTAGCCACTAACTGACAGACAAGAACAGGCAGCTCAAGCAAGACATTTTCTGTAGTGACCGTCAGTCTGCGTTGTTTCTGTTCCAATCTGCTGTTGCTATGCCTATGATGCGACATAAATCAGTCATCTGATTTGACAGTGAATCCAGCAGGACTGTGTTAAATCACAACATAATTTCTAGCCACTAAAAATTAAAGACATGCTAATTGCTAACATTAGGCGGCCATTTTAGCAGGTCATGGCACTGAATTTGAACTTGTCTGTCTAAAATGACAGAGACAGCGTAGCAGCTAGCGCGTAAGCGCTAGCCACTAACTGACAGACAATAACACATTCAGCTTAAGCAAGACATTTTCTGTTTGAACTCTTCTCTTTGAACTTGTCTGTGTAAAATAACAGACAGAGACAGCAGAGCAGCTAGCGTGTCAGTGCTAGCCACTAATTTCTAGCCACTACAAATTAAAGACATGCTAATTGCTAACATTAGGCGGCCATTTTAGCAGTAATTGACACTTAATTTGAACTTGTCTGTCTAAAATGGCTGACAGAGACAGCAGAGCAGCTAGCGTGTTAGTGCTAGCCACTAACTGACAGACAGTAACAGGCAGCTCAAACAAGAGATTTTCTGTAGTGACCGTCAATCTGCTTTGTTTCTGTTTAAATGTGCTGTTGCTATGCCTATGATGCGACATATATCAGTCATCTGATTTGACAGTGAATCCAGCAGGACTGTGTTAAATCATAACACAATTTCTAGACGCTAAAAATTAAAGACATGCTAATTGCAAACATTAGGCGGCCATTTCAGCAGTTATTGGCACTTAATTTGAACTTGTCTGTCTGAAATAACAGGGACAGCAGAGCTCATTTAGGACATTACTACTACAATGACCTTCTACAAACCTTCTACATATGAGCGTGTTAGCGCTAGCTGCTCATTGTAGTAAAGACAAGAGAATTGTTAACATTAGCAGCTAATGCTTTACTACCATGAGCAGCTAGCATGGTAGCACTAGCTGCTCATTGTAGTAAAGACATGCTAATTGCTAAAATTTGCAGCTAATGCTGGAATTAGTGGCTAGCGCATTAGCTGCTCATGTGTGTAAATAAGCATGTTAAATATTACTATTTGAGGTGTGCTTTTTCAATACAGACCCCCGGCAACAGCCCACTCGGCACTTTCAAAATTTCTGTGGGAATTTTCTAGTTTTATATCTAACCCTAACCCTACATTATCTTTATGCACAGTTAACTTGGGGCAAAAACACTATACAGTACAGGTGATAGGTATTTATGGCACCTGTCACTGAAAATATTCATTTTCATACTCAAATGGAACCCCTTAGTGGGACAAGGCTTCAATTTAGAGGCTATATATGGAAGCGTTTTAAAAAATGCTATCATCTCTGTATATGAACTTCTGACACAAACACACACACACTCTGGCTCCACTCTGGTATTGGATTTCACACGACCCTCCCAATAACATTCAAAATGCTGGTGATAAAATTATACATTATGTTGCACATGCAGAATAATTATAGTAATACACATAATGTCACTATGCATCATTTGACCATTCTGTACACTGTTCAAAATATGATATTTGGCATCCAGACGACGTCTGTGTCAATTTTGGTAGCATTTGAATGAATGATTTTAATTTATTTTGCATATTTTAATCAGCCATTACCAGATGTCATGCTGACTGAGTTACCCTAGAGAGTACAAACCTTATTTCGTATGATCCTATGTAGCCGATTACGAGATACAACCTTTTAACATTTGTGGCACCTCCTTATGGCCACATATCCCAAGACTGATCAGGCAAGCTAGGCTCTAGCATATGATCATCAAACACTAGCAAAATGTTTGGTTACAATGGCTTAATTTAAGACCGGATTAAATATGTATAATTTATGAAAACTGGAATGTTGTTTGGAATGTCTAAATTGGTCATGATTGGTCCCTATGTCACCAATTTGATACTGCTTGTGTAACAATTGTGGTTGTGGACCAATTTGCAAACACATGACAGGAGACAAGAATTGTCTGGACTGTGTGTGAGTGCGTGTATAGAACAAGATGGCTGAATAGCTACATTTTTAGAGGCAGCATGGCAGTAGGGTTAGTGGTGTTGTGAATGTCCAGAGAGGTGGAGGGCTGGTGGTGGCAGACAATAGGAAATGGCAGCAATGAATGCCAAGACATGGGGAGAGCAATGGTTAGGAACTAGGGGATTACAAAACAAAGTCCAGGTGAAGATTAAATAAGAACATTTTTGTCTCAGAGAGAAACTAAACAGATTTTTATATATTTAGGAATACACTGCCATATGTACATGCATGTTTTGCTCAATAGAAGTTTCAGAGGCTGGTGTTCCACGTGACACTGCTGGACGTTCTCTCTGTACGTCTCTCTCTCTCTCTGTCTCTCTCTTTTTCTCTCTCTCTTGCACACACACACACACACATACATACCGGAACATAGTGTTGTTGGGCAGACGGACTTGTGTTGTCACATTCAGGATGACCTGTAAAGTAACAAGGTGATTGTTTATGCCATTTATGCCCACAGGCCAGCACCCTCACAGGCTTTGGCCTTCCACTCATTTTTTACAACACAAGAACTTCTGTGACGAAAGACAACAACTGAAGCTACCATTTTGAAAAAGATTTGTTCGTTACCAATTGGTTTCTTTATCAAGAAACTAAACAGCAAATTGATATGCTCAGTAGTGCAACTCATACTGTTAATTATACATGATAAATACTGATACTGATAAAGTTGAATTTTTTTTCTCATTGTTCATTTAGTATAGTGAACCTTATGTCTGTACTGCTACCATCTGTAACAGGTGTTCCATACCAACAAAACACAGAATCTTGAAATTTAGGTTAACTTAAATTAACTAGGTGTTCGGCTAGGGTCTCATGTTAAATTAACCCTAGATTGCATTACAAAGGGAGAGCGAGATAAATGCACAGCAGCAACAATAATAACTTTAGGTGGCAGTCCACCTCCTTGCCACAGCTGAGGTGCCCTTGACCAAGACACCGTACTGTAAAAGTAACCCTAACCCCCACAGTCATAAACTTGTACATATTTTTAGTCATTCAAATTTGGCTGGATGGTTAATAACACTTTCTTCTTTGGTCTGACAAACTCAGAACATATTTATTTTTACTTTACATAGACTTTAATCTGTTGGTGGTACAAGTCATGCAGATACAGAGCCCATCTGGTGACCATCTGTGGCCACAAATTAATAGCGCCTTGCTTAATGCTAAATACAGGAAATTATACTTATATATTAAAGATTATAAACCCATAACTCAACTAGGATTGGGGCTGTACATTAAAACACTCTGTTGACCTGATCAGGCCAGTGGCTCTTGTGTGCTAAAGTTATCCTTCACTTTAGATGATAATTGTAAGACAATATTGTATGAATGAAAATATCTAACCCCAAGTGATTTAAGAATATTATTGTATTGTAATTCATCCCTAGATTAAAATAAAATGAAATCAGATCAAAATTGTCCATCTTTGCTGTGTTTTGGGCTGTCCAGTATATCTGCAATGTGACTTTCTGGTAGTTCAACCCCCTCTGTTCCAATCATCTTCCCTTTCTTTGTTACTATCCGATGTAACATCCGATGTCGGGTGTAACTTGAACGCACACTTAATTTCTAATATTGCTTATTCACTTCACATTTTACCTCATTCTTTTAGGTTGCACATTTGTTTATGCTACCAAACTGATGTTTGATGACTGGATGTTTCAGTCCCTGCTGAGGGAAGAGGACCTACAAACACAGTTAAACAATTTCAATAAAACATTCACTCCTTTGGTTTGTGCCACGACATATTTTACTCACTGTATTATCTAATTACTATTGCTATCAAAATTAACACTACTAAGACGGCCTTCATTGCAGACTGCTACCTGAAGTGTAAAAATGTTCAGCAATCTGTAATGGCTGTTAATGGCATTTACTGTCAGTTGCAGAAGCTGATACAGAAACGTTATTTGTGAGCAAAGCTGAGCAACAACTGGTTTCAATTGTGAAATGATGTGCCTATTGATATTGGACTCTTGGCCTTTCTCCTAGCATTCCTCCACTAGGGAATTTCATTTCTATTTTTATTTGGCTTTCTGGCAAACTTTGTGTGCTTGAGGGGAAGGGGAAACAACTCTCGAGTATTTTGAATTTTGACTGCAGTAGCAGTTTTTGCCCCTAGATTGTTATTACACAAAAGTTACATATTATTTAAGTTATATGTCAGTGTCAGTGTTATTTGTGTGTTTGTGTGTGTGTCAGTAAATATAATGTGTCAGTAAATATAATTTCAGACTACAACAGAGTTACAACCTCACTAGTTTAGTTTAAAGAAGCAATATTTAACTTTATGTGTAACACTTATGTCAGATTGCAGACATCCTTCATGAGTGCAAGATGAGCACAACACTGTTTATTTCATGTACCAGTGTGATTTCATTCTGTGCTGCAAAGTCATGACAACAAAAGCTTCCTTTGGTTTGTTCTTGTTTGTTTCTGAAAGACAGAGGCAGAGGGAGATAGAGATAGTTACTTCCTTATTGTGACCCAATCAGTTTTACCTATGGAATGTGCATTTTCCCTGGGAAAACAACCTACATCTCTGGCAGTAGGTCCAACTGTTCCCTGATGATGATTATGTGAAGTGATTTCAATACTTACTACTCTGTGTCTTTGCAGCTTCCCACAGTGGTGTTGTAAGTAGTGTGTTTGGAAAGGGAGATAATTGATTAATTTATATGTGTAAAAGTCACCACCTTGCCAGAGTCCTCCCTACTGACACTACTGTACACGCCATCCCAGAAAACAGCCTCCGCCTCCCACCCGAGAGTCGGGTCGAGTTGATAACTTTCACAATGTCTTTATCACTTATCACAATGCACTGTTGCTCAGGATTTCAATATACTGCAATAACCTGTACTCAAATCACACGAACTGAAATTATGTTCACCTGCATTATGCAGATGTGTGTGTCTGCCTGCAGTGCTGTGACACAGAGCCTCACAAAAAGAGAGGAGGGGGTGTGTTTGTGCCCAACGTTGCTACTCAGTCTGTGTGAGCTTCAGCAAGGCAGATACCCTAATGAGCCGCACGACAGATTGTTTATTTAAAAATCAAGCGCGACCCGATCCAAGCCTTTGGTCCTGATTGTTGGCAATCGCCGAGCGGGCCAGTTTGGTGGCCAGGCCACGTGGAAATGTCTCGGTGCTCCCAATGGCCAGTCCGCCACACCATGATATTAAAGAGACAGCGGGACTTAGGGTGGAGACTGAGGTCATTTAGAGTATGCAGGACACTATTAAAAACTGTTCTATGTGGTCATCAGCTGGGGAGGGGGAAGCACGGAAGGGGCAGGAAAACTCAACAAACTAGTCAGAAGGGTCAGCTCTGTCCTGGACTGCTGGAATGCAGCAGTCATTAATACACCTGTGACTTTTCCTACTGTGATGTCAAAATGTCTGCTGGACTGCCCCATTGACTCCACAGAGGAAGTGGAGGAGAGGAGGATGTTAAAAAATCTGATATCCATCATGAACAAGGAGCACTATCACAGGTCCTTCATTCCAACCGCTGTCAGATTCTTGAACATTAGCATGACTTCATTGTTAAATTACTTATTTTCGTTTTTCTGTTACTGTTATTTATACATACACACTCTAAACCACTACACTTGGTCACTTCATTAGGTACATAATCTAATCTACAACAGTTTTGCCATATTCTGCCTTTACAAAGATAATAATGACACTGTCAGAGAGGTAATTTATTTAGGCTACAAGTTTATTATTGAAATTGTAGTTTGCAGTGGTGTTGAACTGGACTGCAATACATTGAGAGGCCTTAATAATATTGTGGCCACTCCATTTACATACACCACCACCCACTATGAACTCAATAATAAAGTACAATTATTACAGTGTCAACAAAAAATGAAAAATTATAAGTTTTGTGAAAGAGGATTCATGGCAGGGCTGTTGTATTGGATTGCATCATATAGTACAGATGTACCTAATAAAGTGGCTGGTGAGTGCATATGTGAATGATAGGTGCAAGACACTATATTGGAAAGTGAGATATAACTTTTTATTTTATGTGCTTTCTATTTCTTTCTTTCTATTTCTATAAGTGTATCTTAGATTAGCTTTATATATTTCTTATTTATGGGATGAAAACACAAACACCGTCTAAATTAGAATGCAAAATTTCCAAGGGAGATACAAATATACTGGCTGTAGTGTTGTTAAGAAGCCTTTTTGTGTAGAATTTGCATGTTCTCCCGTGTCTGCGTGGGTTCTGGGTACTCTGGCTTCCTCCCACAGTCCAGAAACATGAACCTTCACAGGTTAATTGGTGACTCTAAATTGTCCGTAGGTGTGAATGTGAGTGTGGATGGTTGTTTGTCTCTATGTGTCCTATGATGAGCTGGTGACTTGTCCAGGGTGTACCCCGCCTCTTCCCCTATGTCAGCTGCGATGGACGCCTCCTCCTTCAACCCTAGTGAAGATAAGTGGTTACAGATAATGTATGTATGTATGTTTCATTAATATCTGATGACAAAACATGATCATGTTATTACTTAATATACTAAATAGCATTCATATTGTTCTTTTAAAGCTTTGAATAGGTTGTCTACATAGGGTTGGCGTGGTGGTTTGTGTTGGTGGCCCTCCTGCATAAACAAATCTAAAAGATATAAACATTATAAAAATAGACATTTTGGAATTATTGTTCTATTATTGATAGATATTGTTATATTCCGCTAATTATTTTGTATACACAAAAACAAAACATCTGTAAACCGAATGTTGGACTTGGATGAAAAAAATGGATACATTTGTTGACGTGTCATCTATGGACGTGATCCGGTGTGACGTAAGCTAGATGTCCTTGTTTTTTCTCTCAGTGTGCTCTGTAGAGTGTTGGTGGAGCAAGGCTGTAAAACACGTTTCAATAGACAGAGTAAGCTTGACACAAGTATCAACTTCTCTTTATTTGCGGTCACACACTGTCGATAGGTAACTCAAAAATTGGGGGTATAGTGCCACATAACCCTGCCTGAAGACAACATAACCGCCCTCGTGTAAGACAGAGACAATAAACGAGCGCCCCTCTCCAGTCCGAGCAACTTTGTTGACGGCATCGAAGAGGAAAGATGGCGGCGCCCTCATCGGCTGCGAAAGCGATGGACAGACGGACAGAGATTTCCTTAAACTCCGCGTACATAACAAGTGACAGCGAATCCTTCCCAGCATATTCGGAGAAACTACAACATTATATTGTGGATTTTCTCGAGAAAGAGGTAGGCAACGACCTGAAGTCCTTGAAGAATGTTGGCAACCTGCTGGAGAGGCTGACAGAGGAAAACAACGTACTGGAGGGACAGGTGAATCAACATCAACATGTTTTTGTACGGAGCAAGAAAACTAAAAAGGAGCATATAAATGTGATCATCTTATTTGTCGCACTGCATGTTACATAAGTCATCTCAGTAGGCGTTCAAGGGGATGCAGAGTACATAAGCATAGACCCGTGTCGATGCCGCAGAATGGCGAGTGGATATCGAAAGTCGAACGGTTTATGATTTATGATTTAATTTATGATGCTACGTAGTTAATTAGTTTCGCCTTTGTCTGTTTTTACGACCGGCAGTTTGCATAGGGTATTTTACTTTGAAAATCCACCATTATCCATGCTTTTTCTGTGTCTGACTTCCGCCCGATCGAGGCGGTCTGTGTAAATTGACGCGTTTCCATCCATTTGAATTACACAGTTTTAATATAATGTAGCACCGGTATTAAAGGTGGAGGATAGGAGATTTTTTCTGGAGCATTTTTTTTTTACCATATTGCTTGAAAACCTTCACGACCCCATTGCAGCCAGTAAAATAGAAGGTTTTTTTTTTTTTTTTAAAAAAAACAAAAAAAACAAAACGAAATGTTTTAGTCTAATCTAGAGGGTGAAATCATGGGAAAACACCGTCCAATCACGTTGATGAGGCTGTGCATTATGATTGGATCCTGACACGTCCATCGAACTTCAGTCCGCTTCTCATTCACCCAGTCGTGAACGAATAGATTCCATTCCATTACTTTGAAGGGGTGGTTTCGAGGGGAGGTCTGAAGAAAGGGCATGGGTGTGTATTTTCAAAATATAGCTTGCTGGAACCGTTTTCCCAACATCTCCTACCCCACCTTTAAACCACTTACTGCGCCACTGGACCAGTTCTAGGTTCTAAGGAGTGGGGAGCAAAGAATGATACCAGAGGCCGTAGTTTTAAATATAGAGGCTGGCAATTTACTTACAATATACAACATATAAAAAACTGTACACAAAACACAAAAGAAAATACCCAGCATGTCTTAATACTGTAAAAAAAAAAAATAGTAATTAAAGTTATTGTACGCTCTTCTATTTTTCTTCTTTTCAACCTAGGGAGGTTATCAACTATTTTAATCAGTCCATTTTTAATAAATTCGACCGGTCTTTTAATAATTAACAGGTAAGTTAAACCTATTTTAAATCCCCTATTTTTCCTGAGTCAACTCTATTTTTTGTTTTACAGGTAAAACTGTATCAATATCAAAATCAAATCAAATCAGTCAATCAAATGGATCACACATTCAAAATCATGAACAAGATACCAATAAAAGTATGACACTTCCAATCAGTTATTCAACTGTTTTCAGTTTGGTTCAGTTCAATAATGAAAAAGAATAATCGGTTCCTAGTTCAGTTCAGTGCATAATCCCGACGCTCCTACCACTCTGGCAGCGAGTCTCCACGCAGAGGATTTCCCACTAATGCGATGGAGAAGATGATGTGAAGGTCTGGGTCTGGCTCACCATCCTGTTTCCCGCCTGTGTGTGCAAGCCTGCACACTCCACATCAATCCTGTCTCCAACCGAGCTTCCAACCAAGCAAAAAAAACCTGACCTGTGTAACAGGTCACAAACAAAATAAATCTTTCAAATTACACAAATAAATGTTTTACAGTGCCACTGAACATATCTTTACACATAATACATATTATACATACATTTCCATAACATTCACAGCAATCATAAACTCAAAATACCAACTGGCAAACCGTTTATGACAAAGTACCCTCTTCCAATGGCTGTAACGGCTACGTTTTTAGCATTAGCTCTCCAGAAAACAAGGTTAAAATGTAATAAAATAAAGCATCAAACTCACCAAAACCGGTGTAGCTTAGTTTTGATCTTTCCCTCATTGCTTCCCGACCAGGTAAGTATTATTTAATAAGTTCTGAATCTGTTTTCTTTTCCTTTTTTCTGTTAATTGATCACCGCTTGCTCTCTTTGATCTCTCCTCTCTCTCTCTCTCTCTCTCAGGTGCATGTGCATCGTCACCCGGTGCTGTGACTAGTCCCTTAATCTTTCAACATTAAATCATTGTTGTACTAACATTTAAAATCAATCTCGATGAATTAAGATCAAATTAATCAATCAATTCCAACTTTTTAAACATATTTATGCAACTTTTAAAGCTATTTATTCTTATTTATATTTAATGTGGGTTACAATAAACTAAACAACTTAATGTGAAGGAAGCAATAATATTTATGTAATAGTACTAATAAACTCAAAATGACTGCATTCATTTTCACTGTTGGGTTTGGGCAAACACGTTGGCTTTATGTAAGATATTTACAAAATTTGGCGCTTTTTCGTCTCAAAGTTACCAATATCAGTTGCCAAGTTACAAAGGTGTGTGGAACATTTCTTTTACTAGAGGAGGTTACTAGAGGAGGTCTGGAAAAGAGTCCTGTTTGAGATACAATACGTCTGACATTGGCGATGTTACATAAGTGGAAGAATGCAGTCCTCGAAATTTGTTTTATGTGGACATTAAAGGGCAAATCCTGATCAAAAACAACTCCAAGATTCTTTACGGTGGAGCTGGAGGCCAGGGTGATCCCGTCTAGAGTAACCAAGTCTCTAGAAAGAGAGTTTCTGAGGTGTTTGGGTCCAATTACAAGAACTTCAGTTTTGTCTGAATTTAACATCAGAAAATTTTAGGTCATCCAACTTTTTATATCCTTAAGGCATGCTTGAAGTTTAGTTAACTGATTGGTTTCATCAGGTTTGATCGATAAATATAATTGGGTGTTGTTGGCACAACAGTGAAAATTAATGGGGTGATTCATTCCTAATGTTCCCTAGAGGAAGCATATATAAACTGAATAGAAGTGGTCCTAGTACAGAACCTTGTGGGACTCTGCGACAAACTTTGGTATGCATGGAGGATTCATCATTGACGTGAACAAACTAAGATTGATCTAAAAAATGTGTCTCAAACCAGCTTAGGGCGGTTCCTTTGATGCCAATTTGATGTTCCAGCCTCTGTGAAAGAATCTGATGATCAAATGCGACACTAAGATCTGACAGGACAAGTACAGAGATGAGTCCTTTGTCTGATGCCATTAGGAGGTCATTTGTAACTTTGACTATTGCGGTCTCTGTGCTATGATGCACTCTAAATCCTGACTGAAAATCCTCAAATAAACTGTTCTTATGGAGAAAGTCATACAGCTGATTGTTCTACAGCTTTCTCAAGTATCTCAGAGAGAAAGGGAAGGTTTGATATCGGTCTGTAATTGGCTAAATACAGATTAATCATATCCAATAAAGAAGGGCTAATTAGAGGTAAAACGTCCTTGAACAACTTGGTTGGGGTGGGTTAGACGGGTTAATGGCTTAGATGAATGAATGAATTAATGAATGAATGAATTATTGAAGTTATTTGATGAAGGTCGATATATATTTGACAGCTGTTTCTAAGTGATGCGTTTTGGAGGTAATAGCTACTCTGGCATTATGAGTGCCTTCCTCTATGTTTTGATACTATTGTGGTAGACTAATTGCAGGCAAAATTGTTCCAGTTTGGTGGACTACGATTTGCTTTCAAATTTCCACACACGTCTATTGAACCCACTCTGAACTGTTTGAGGAATTCTGTTACCGATTGTTACCCTTTATCCCTCGAAGACTTAGATGGTCTTGGTCAATGTGTTGTCACAATAATAACTTTTTGTGTGTGTGTGTTCTCAAAACTTCATTGATTGATCTCTTTCAAATATATCACTGTGAATATATTTGAATAATATATCAATATAAACTATGCACAAAAATGATGATTTCCTTGTTGGGAATAAATCTTGTACCATTGGAAAGCCTGATTTTTAAATGGTGCCACATTTGAACATGCATTTGTGGGTTGAGCAGCAGAGCAGAGTATGTGGGTTGTCTTAATAAAAAAAATTGCTTTCCTTACAAATGTGGGGAATTTAAAAGGGAAATAAACAGACTTTCCAATGGTATGAGATTTATTACCACAACAAAGAAATCAATTTATCTAGCTAAGACAAATTTCCTTGCTTGTCATTCAGGTTCTGACTGTATCCAGTTCTGCGCCTCCTAAAGTTTCTGCAGCTCTGTCTGCTGCTGAGGAGGCTACATGTTCACTTGAGGCCCTGCTGCAGAAAGAACAATTTATCTCTAATATGCTTAACCAGGTAAGGACAACATAAAGAAAGAGGCAACAATACAGAAAGAACAACCTTTTACGACCCTTTTTTCTATCTACTGAGTGGACTGACGACCCCTGAATGAGTAACATATTACATGTTATATTCACTGCATAACAGTACATTATAGAACAACAGATAAAATGCAGAATTAAACCAAATAGTTATTGCAATAACTGCAAGAGGTTTGTGTAAAGCAAGAATTTTACTCTGCTGGCCTTGAATTTTGCACCCCAGACATACAGAAACAATTCACCATGCATCCCTCAAATACATCTATCAAATAGATGGTTGTAATCAAAAATCACCAGACTGAAGTACAGGTTTACATTGGTCTGATGTCCATTCATTGTGTTTCTTGCACTTAACTGTCATCTTTTCTCATTTCTGGCCATAATATAAATGACTAAAGTAGTAAAATATTGCTTTAACAACAACTGATGGTCTGAAATGCATAAAAAAACCCCAGTTATCAACAGACAAGACATACTTGCTGACTACCCCATAAAACTGATTGGTTGCTACTTTAAAGAATCTAAAATATAAAATGTGCAACATACACTACCATTTAAAAGTTTTGGGTCATTTAGAAAATTACATGTTTTCCATGAAACCTTCAAGAAATTAGTTTAATTAGGACATGCAGAAAGAATGTGAAATATAGCCATTGACAAGGTTAGAAATATTTTTTTTATTGAAATAATAATTGTTTCCTTCAAATTTGGCTTTAATCAAAGAATCCTCCATTTGCAGCAATTACAGCCTTGCAGACCTTTGTCATTCTACTGAAGAGATTTCCTCCAATGCTTCCTGAAGCACCTACCACAAGTTGAATTGGCTTGATGGGCCCTTCTTACATACCATACAGTCAAGCTGCTCCCACAACAGCTCAATAGGTTTGAGATATGGTGACTGTGCTGGCCACTGCATTACAAACAGAATGCCAGCCGACTGTAACAATAGTTCTTGCACCCAAAGCACAGCTCCAAATTGAGCTGTGAAATATGAAGAAGACCAGTGTTATTGCTTCTTTAATCAGCATAACAGTTTTCAGCTATGCTCGGCCATGATTGCAAAAGGTGTTTCTAATGACTAGTTAGCCATTAAAAATTATGAACTTGGATTTGCAAACATAACATGCAGTTGGAACACAGAGTGATGGTTACTGATGATAGGCCTCTGCACTTATGTTGATATTCCATTACAAATCTGCTGTTTCCAGCTACAGTAGTTATTTACATAGTCATTTACACTATTTACAATGTCTAAAAATAGTTTCTTGAGCGACCCCAAACTTTTGAATGGTAGTGTAAATTCACATGTTATTTCATAGTTTTGATATCTTCATTGTTAATCTACAATATAGACAATGAAGACGTGTCCAAACTATAAACTGGTACAGATATTTTGAAGCTTTCTTATATCCCCCCATGACCCCTATGAAGCTTTGGTGACCTTTAGTCCACCAGGTTGGGATCCATTGATATAAATGATATCGCATGTAATGTATCAGTATTTTTGTGACACTTCTTTATAGAAGGGCCATAGCAAAATTTCAAGTCTTGGTCTAATTAAGACAGCAATATAAAATGTTATTACATTTTTATTTCCAGAGCAAATAACTTGTAAACTTGTAAAGCAATAGATTTCTGTGAAGTAACCATTATTTTTTGTAAACATAAATATAATTATTTTACAATTCACCACTGTTTTCCAACACTTCTGCCACTATAATAAAAATACAAAAGGGCTTTAGACCTTACTTCACATTGTCAGATACCAAATATTGTGTAGGCAACTCTAATGATTTACAAAGAGTGACTACCAAATGTTCCTATAATGTTGCAGACAGATGAAGCAAGCAATATTTCAGATTTCATGTTAGTCAAGATGAACTGGTGACTTGTCCAGGGTGTACCCTGCCTCTTGCCCAGTGTCAAATAGGATAGGTCCAGGCCCATGTGACCCTAGTGAGGATATGCGGTTACAGATAATGTATGTATGCATATATGTTAGTCAAGACTATAAACTGGTGCAAGTCTTGATGGAAATAAATTGTTTGTCTTGGTTAATGATTCTATCTTCTAGCACCTACAGGGGGCCCAGCCTTGGATGGATAATCTTGGCCAGCTGCTTAACCAAGTTGACACTATAGAGAGACACATGAAATACCTACAGTGCCTGCAACATATAGAGGAACTCAGGTACTATAACTGAGATTAAAAGGTTGAAGACATATGAGACAGACAGTATGTTTACATGCAGCAAGAAATTCAAATTTCTGATCGTATCAGATAATGACATGCATAAGACCGGATCACTTGTCTGAGTATACATGCCGTTAGAGAAACGGATAAATGGCCGGAGCATGGCTGACTCCGTTACGCTAGGTGTCGCTGTAGCCCTCTCAACAAAGGGCCACTTTCGGTTGACCTCTACTTATCAGCGATAACAAACTGACAGCATTCAAACAAAGATTACATACGAGGAGATGGACGATGCTACAGCTGCGCACATTTCGTGCATCATTTTCGTCCTAGTAATACATATAAAAAGAACAACGGATCTTTTGGCTTCCGGGTGAAAGCCCCAGCGGAAAATGCAGTGCATGTGCAGAATGCAAAATCCGCTTCAGATCCGATTGCTGAGTATACATGGCGTTAAATATCTGACTGTGAACAAATTATCTAGGTGTTCTTATCCGATTTTGAGATGTCCGATGTGGTCCGAAATAGGTCCGAAGTAGATCGGACGAAGGTGTTTACAAGCACTTTGAAAAGTCCGAACTAAGTCTGATGCGATCAGAAATTCGAATTTCTTGCTGCATGTAAACGTACTGAGAGACAGAGTTATCAAAGATAAATGGAGAGTGACAGGACAGAAAAAGAGGGTAAGATACATATAAATAGATAATGTAATAGGAAGAATAAAGAACCCTAAAAGCTAAGCATGGGCTCATATATTGTAAATTAGTGGTCTAAAGCTTTATAATATCTAGGGTTCAAAATTTGGACAGGTAGTTCAATCTACAATTACTTAAATGGTGAAATCATGCCATAATAGATACTGTTGACTGTGCTGTCATAGACAGAATGCACTCAAATTCTAAAGAGAACTGCAGTACAATACATAGTAGTTTTAGTGGCAAGTTTACTAGAGTTTGTCTGGCACTGGGAGAAAATGTCTTAACATTATGCACTCTATCAGCATTACAATATAAAATGGTTAGTTTTAATATGACCTTTTAAAAAAAAGGTTCACCCAGTTTGCATATGCTGTGGGCTGAAGAGTCTGTTGTGTGTCTGCAGTGCTGCAGTCCAGCAGTGTCTGATGACTAGCAGTGTCTGGGAGGCCATAAGGGCAGTAGACAGTATGGCTGCACTGGATACGGGACTAAACGAGTCTGGCTGTTCTCACCTCCAGGACTTCCTCCGGGAAACACTCTTCTTCTGGCACAAGATCATCAAAGACCGACTGGCCAGGTAAACCTCCACCACCACCACAGTATTCCTTTATGTCACTAAATACACAGTGTTCATAGATGCACCTTGATGAACTCTGTATTATTGTATCATTGTCCTATGTTTATTATGTGACTAAATCCTCCTTTTCACTTCCTTCATAGTGATTTTGAGAAAGTATTGACTCAGCTTCATTGGCCGATCATCTCCCCTCCTACTCAGTCACTGACACCCACTGCCAATTATCAGGAGATCAGCAGCCAGCTAGAGCTGCTGGTCACACAACTGCTTGCCCTCCAGACCTCGTATCCTTCATTCTGGCAGGGGGGGGGGGGTTCAGTAAAGGGAGATGTGACTGCATCTTCAACCATTACCGTGCCTCGCTAGGCATAACTGCCTGGCCAGGCATTATCAGTGTGTTTGTAAACAAAATGATACTAATGACACTAAATAGAAAGTTACAGGGTAATAGATTCCAGTAAGGAGGTTGGAGGTTTGTTAGAATACATGTGTTACAGTGTTTGGTGTCTTTAACGTCCCCTGACAGTGATGACCTCTTATCCCAGAGGGCTTTGGCTCCGTCTGTATCCTCTATCCAGCCTGTTTCTTCAGCCACACCTCCATCCCAAGCTCCTCCACTCTGTCTTCCCATCCAGATCATGCTGCTGCCGCTCATCAGGAGGTTCAGATACCACTTCTATGGGAATCGACAGACTAACTCCCTCAGCAAGGTCACACACAAAACATGCATCACATATACATGCATGTGTAAACACAAATTATTTTTGTTTGAAAACAAATACATAATCTTCAGTTTATGTGTTTAATCTCTCTCTCTCTCTCTCTCTCTCTCTCTCTCTCTCTCTCTCTATCTATATGC